>CAMRHE010000159.1:3005000-4445000 GCA_947044405.1 Leptodactylus fallax | reverse complement strand
CCATTCACATGTTGGGGAAAAAAAAAAAAAGTAGCTTAAATTTTCATTCTTCTACACATAAAGGTCACTGCTGAATTGAGCTAACTACTGTGTGGATCTGCTGGGACATCTGTGTCACATCCATGGCAGAACTCCAAGTGTCAGCTTCAGAATTCTGCCATGGATCCTCTTGTAAATCCAGGACCTGTGAACAATAAGATTGCATGCGATTTGTTATAAGCAACTTGCCAACTTGTTGCTGGAACACCAACCATAAAATGTAGAGGTAGACTTCAACCTCAAAGTTCTTCCCACCACTGGACCAACATCTTCATACTTGCCAGTACCAGATCAATGGTGCAACAATAAGTTTACTATTTGTTCCAACCCAAGAAAAATTTATACTGGTGGTTTGTGGTATATCGATGTGAGTAGCCGGTGGTCTTTAATGTATATTGTGGTGTCCAGAAAGTGGATTTCACTCTCTGAATAGCTAAGTTTAAGGTTGATGGTCGGGTGAAAGTCATTGAAGTCATTATGGAATTGAAGTAGATAGATAGATAGATAGATAGATAGATAGATGAGATAGATAGAGATAGATAGATAGATAGATAGATAGATAGATAGATATGAGATAGATAGATATGGGATAGATAGATAGATAGATAGATAGATAGATATGAGATAGATAGATATGGGATAGATAGATAGATAGATAGATAGATAGATAGATAGATATGAGATAGATAGATAGATAGATAGATATGAGATAGATATGGATAGATAGATAGATAGATATGAGATAGATAGATAGATAGATAGATATGATAAAGATAGATAGATATGAGATAGATAGATAGATAGATAGATAGATAGATAGATAGATAGATATGAGATAGATAGATATGAGATAGATAGATAGATAGATAGATAGATAGATAGATATGAGATAGATATGAGATAGATAGATATGAGATAGATAGATAGATAGATATGAGATAGATAGATAGATAGATATGAGATAGATAGATATGAGATAGATAGATAGATATGAGATAGATAGATAGATAGATATGAGATAGATATGAGATAGATAGATATGAGATAGATAGATAGATAGATAGATAGATAGGATAGATATGAGATAGATAGATAGATATGAGATAGATAGATAGATAGATAGATAGATATGAGATAGATAGATAGATAGATAGATAGGATAGATAGATATGAGATAGATAGATATGAGATAGATAGATAGATAGATAGATAGATATGAGATAGATATGAGATTGATAGATATGAGATAGATAGATAGATAGATAGATATGAGATAGATAGATAGATAGATATGAGATAGATAGATATGAGATAGATAGATAGATATGAGATAGATAGATAGATAGATAGAGATAGATATGAGATAGATAGATATGAGATAGATAGATAGATAGATAGATAGATAGAGATAGATAGATAGATATGAAATAGATAGATATGAGATGGATATATAGATAAATGTGCTGCAGGTTCACACAAGTTAAAATAAAGTAATGGCAAATATTTTCATTATCATTTACATAAGAAATGTTAATGAGTATGAATTACTGGTTTTGGTTTTGTATTGTTTGTATAATATCCTAATTCTCCCCCACCTTCATTATCATGCCATTATCTCATCTTCCCTTCCGTTTGTTGTGGGATTCTCGTTTGGCGTCTTTTTGGTTGGATTACATAATCTTCACTTCTCTTACCGCTGGTTAGCTTCATACGACATCATTATCCATAGCATAAACATATAATGGCGCCTATATTGTCTATATATCAGCCAACATTCTCTAAAAAATATCTAATTTTTTTTTTTTTTTTAAATAGTACATTTATTTTTTCAGATTCACTATTCTTTATTTTTTATTTATTTTGTATATTAATTGAGGAGACGGTCCTTAACATAAATATAAAAACGTTTTTTATATTTCCTTTATTTTATTTTTTTTACAAGTTCAAAATTTTTGCAAAGATGTAAATACATTTTCTTGTAATCTGTTTTTATCTTCAGTAGGTTTTTACATTCTATACTGTATATGATTACGGGTGCGGCCATTTTGCTTAAGTTGCTGTTCTGAGGTGGAAACTATAGTTCTACAGATTTGCTTTACTGCAGGCATTTGGACATGAAAATCTCAGGCAAAACAACTCCATGACTTGTAGTGGGCATGCTCAGTTACATGTGGGAAGATAGTAGAAGAGAGGGAGGAGCTAAGGTGTCCCAATTACCTATAGATAGACTCTACTATTTTAGTGATGCGTCCTCTGAGGTTGTTCAGATCCTCTGGTTGAAGGGCAGTCCTTAACATAAATTGCAGGGTGTTTGGTCTGGCGATTGTGGAGGCCAGTGCACCAGTGGGGAATCATTGTTTAAAAGAACTTCCTCTATCTCTGACATCAACCATTCCTTTAACATGTCCAGGTAGGAGTGGCCAGTGACAATAGAAATGTCAACCTGGGAGAGCTCTTCACAGGCTGATTTGTGAATGGAAAGTTGTGGCAAAAGTGGGAGTGGTCTTTTTGAAGGGTGTGCCTTTATAAAAGGGCACAGTTATTAGACCCCAGATTGTTATTGGTTAATTAAACAATTGCACCATTTTTGTTAACACCATTGTAACGTCTTGGCCTGTTCGGGTCTCTGCGCCACCCTCGCTTGCACGCTGCGGCCCAGGAGGTGTGTTCAGTTTGATTCCTTGCTTAAGGTTCTTGTTGCTCAGGCTGAACACTGTCCTAGTACTACTACTATGTAATTGAATTTCAGCCACACCCGTCTCCTGCACCTTGTTTCTTTCTGCTCCTCAGATAGTTAATCTTAGCCTTGCCTGTGTGATTGACAGCCTGTCTGGCAATCAAGTCTAGGGCAGGTCCTGGACTTGCTATAAACAGGTCCTGTGATCTTGTCCTTGCTAAGCTGCTCCTTGCTATTGTATTGTATTACTTACCTCTGACCTTTGACTTCCCTTGACTACTCTCTTGGATTTCGTTTTGGTACTGCATTGCTTGACTGTTACTGAACCCTTGGTTTGCTTACTCCTCTTCTGTGTTGTTTTGTCTTGTCCTGTTCTGTGTGACACTTATTTCTAGGAAGGGTTTTGCCACCAAGTTGCTCCTGTCATTAGGACAGTGTGGCAAATAAGCAGGGACAGGGGCTGGGTGAGTTTAGGGCACACTGTTTAAGTCATTCCCTTCATCTCAGGTTTCTGCAGCAGCACTAGGAAATTGCTCAACTGGCAGTTTCCTTACAACCATTTAGTGATCACTTTAAATATTTAAAGCTTTTTCTTTCCCTGCATATGTATGATATATAGAGATCAGGGACAGTACAAAAAACCTCCACTCAAAGCTAATAGAGATTGGGGCTCAGTCAGTAGGGCATACTCACCTGTCCCTGAAGCTCCTGTGTCCTCCTGCACATACCGTTTCTTCTGCTCTGGTGGCTTGTCCCAGGTCTCTTCCGGAGTTCTGCTGAAGCCGCTGATTGGCCTCAGCAGTCACCTGACCGCTGAGACCAATCAGCAAAGGGCCTGCAATGTCAATACCTGTGACATCACAGCGACTTCAGTGAAACTCCGGAAAAGACTCGGGAGAAGCCACCAGAGCAGAAGAACTGGGACATACGGGAGGACACTTGAGCATCAGGGAACAGGTGAGTATTCCTTTTTTTTTTATTTTTTTCAATGCCCCCAGCTGATTTAAAAGTTAAAAGGGTTGTCCATTTTTGCCTATACACCCCCTTTAAGCTTTAAATTAATATAGAATCTCCAGACAACCTCCTCATTAGTGACTATTCATCATGTGACTGGGTGAGTTGACATGTCTGACAGTATCTTTGGCAAAAAAGAAGGGATCGTAGATGTTCTCTTCCAAGTCATGGCATTTAGGTTTGTCGTCTGATCTCAGTCCTGAAGAAGATATAATCTGGATGACTGACAACGCAAACATTTTTGTAAGATACTCCACATCATGGTTTGGGGCAGCTGTAGTTTCATACTAGTAAATTTTCTTGTTAAAGCAAAACTAGTGAAGCAATGGAATAATTGCATGTTTCCCTAGTTCATTGTTTAAGAAAAGAAACCCTCATAGGACTGTGTGAACAGGAAAGTGAAAAGGTTACAGCTTTTGGAAAGGGGAAAAGGAAAAAAAATTAATAAAAATCAGAAATCAAAAGAAAGCATTAAAAAAAATAAAGAAAGAAAACCAAGGTGAAACAAAAGCAGAGTTACTATTATCCCATAATTAAATGTTAACATGAAAAAGAAGCCCTTATGGGCTAAGTCAACAGAAATGTCAAAGGTTAAGGCTCTTGGAAGGAGGAAAAGGATAAAAAATGAGAACAAAAATATAAAGTTTAAAGTGTCTGGTAGAAATTTTTTTCTTCTAGTGTTTTTTTTTGTCACAACATCAAAAGGTGAGAAACTTTTAAACAAAATTGTGCATTTTAGAGGAAACTGAAAAAGAAGAAGGAAGAGGAAGGCAGAGAAAGCTCAACAACATAAATAGGGGAAAAAGAGGGTTTTTTTCATTCAGTTCCTGGTGTAGCATTAAAGGGACCTTCCTATCCTAACACAGTAGGTGTCATAGATACAGGTCACCAGTACAGTTGTCCCTGTCCTATCTGACTGTTGAGTCAGCCACTGGCCACCACTGAAAGAGCTGAGCATAGAAATGAATGGAGACAGTCGCAGACATGTGCAGCCATCTGTTCATTAAATTTTCCCCCAAATTTGGTGGCCATTGTCTTACCATGGTGAACTAGGGTAAGGTGACATCAGGTATGGAGTAAGGACTGGGTCCCAGGGTTAGGGCCTGGATCTAAACAGGTTTAGGCAAATAATTCAGCTGACAAAATTCAGGATGATACCATATAGTGTGTACGTTTCCCAGTCTATGGATGGATTGTGAGTAGACAGCCATGGATTACCCAAAATCACTGGAAACTTTGGGGAAGCCATCAGTGAAAAGCGAACGATTTCATGATGATCAGGCTTGATGAGGACTTGAAGCTGCCCAGTCTCATGAGTGACAGGTCCAGATGATAGCGGTGACCCATCAGCTGTTTCCATGTCTACAGGTGCTGACTTTGTTCACAGTCCAATATTATTATCATTTGCAAAGTTTATGTCTATGAAATTTCCACCAGCCCCAGAGTCTATCATAGCAGAACAAGAAATCTCATGTGTTTTAGCGCAGATGTGGATCTCAATAACATGAGACTGTGGCACAAATAACTTGTCATCACCCACCAATAAGGGAGAATTTGAGTCCAATTGATCAGATGTTCCTGATTTGATTTGTTCTTTAATTTCAGTGACAGCAATTGTCCTCTGTATCTTGTTTGGGCATTTTATAGCATAATGCCCTGATTCCCCACAATAGAGGCAAAGGTTTTCTGCAATTCATCTCTCTTTTTCTGCTGTAGTAAGGGGTTTCCGAATTATATCAATCTGCATAGGTTCAGGTAGAAATTCAGTCTTTCACTGGGTCGTTTGAGTGAAACAATAGGCAGGTCTATTCTCTAATGCCCACAGCTTTTCCCTTCTTCATTCAGTTACTCTCTGATCAATTCTAATACACAATTGAATAAAGTTCTCCAAATCAACCGGGGTTTCCACCCTGGCAAGTTCATCCTTCACTTGTTCAGAAAGTACTCGCCAAAAGTGACTTTTCTGGGCTGCTGGATTCCAAGTATATAGGAAAATATTCAGCAACTGAACGTTTTCCTTGCCGCAGATTATGCAGTTTGGCTTCAGCTGTAGAACAACGATTGAAGCCATCAAAGATTTGACTCATAGCAGTAACAAAGTCATCTAATTGATGTAAAAGTTCACTATTTTTTTCCACATAAGGAGAGGCCAATGCGAGAGTTTCATCTGTCAGAAGATTGATGACAAACGCTTTTTTCTTGTCACTGATAAATCGAGCAGGTTGAATAAGAAAATACATATGCCATTGACTAAGGAAACCTCGGAAATGACGACGATCACCACTAAACTTCAATGGCAATGGCATACGTGGATCTCCAGAGCCACATCCTTCCAAAATCTGTTGCAATCCAATAATCTCTCTTTGTTGACTTTGCACCAGAGTTTGTAACTGTGAAAACTTTTCTTGGTAGGTGGCACCAAATTCCCGTATTTGAGAAACTTTTTCCCTATAGGGTTTCGACAGCGACTCCATATTGGGACAGATTACTCTGTAAAGGTGATAATATGATTTTTCACCTGGTATGTGGAATCGTCAAGGTTTGTAAGGTGAGGTGGGAGTCAGGTGGCTGACAATCCAGATGATTGAAGTAAGCGTGGTCATATAACAGTCCGAGCATGGTATACAGGAAAAGGCAGTAGTTGTATCAAGAGGCAGGAGCGTAGTCAGAGTATCAATCCAAGTTCAGTATATAGGCAAAGGCAGTAGTCGTAGCGTAAGGCAGGAGCGTAGTCAGAGTATCAATCCAAGTTCAGTATATAGGCAAAGGCAGTAGTCGTAGCGTAAGGCAGGAGCGTAGTCAGAGTATCAATCCAAGTTCAGTATATAGGCAAAGGCAGTAGTCGTAGCGTAAGGCAGGAGCGTAGTCAGAGTATCAATCCAAGTTCAGTATATAGGCAAAGGCACTAGTCGTAGCGTAAGGCAGGAGCGTAGTCAGAGTATCAATCCAAGTTCAGTATACAGGAAAAGGCAGTAGTCGTAGCGTGAGGCAGGACCAGTAGATGGACTAAAGGCTAGAAGCACAATACAGTAATCTGGCAAGAAGAAAGTGGCAAGGCTTAAAAGGAAAGTCCAATGTAAGATTAACAAGGCAAGAAATGGTCTAGAATTTCCAGTAGCTCATTGAGAAGAGCTGCTACCTGGGGCACAGGAGGATCTGGATTCAAATCCCAACTCAACCCCAGAGTTACAGAAGCCGCAAAAAGGCTAAGCTTCTCCCATGGTCGAGAATCTGAACATGGCTGCTTGCCCTTTAGTTTTATTTAACTGCAGGACCTTGCACAGCATCATGTGACCCAGAAATGCCCTGCAGTGTATACTATAAAATAAGAACAGATTGGATACCAGGTGGAAACATAGCAGTGGAAAAATACACAAAAGTCACAGAAATACACATAACAATAGCATGAATGTAGGCCATCTTCCATCTGAAAAAGATACATGCATGATACCATGGCCCTTCTTGACTACTGTGGGAGAGAACAGAACCATGCAACATACAGTACTGTGTAAAAGTCTTAGGCAAGTGTGGAAAAATGCTGCACTGTAAGAAGGCTTTCAGAAACAGAAGGGTTAATCATTTATTTTTGTCAATGAACAAAATGAAGTGAATGAAGAAAAGAGTAAAATGTAAATCCCATCAATAGTTTGTGTGACCTTTGCCCTTTGGAGGAGGAGTCCTGGAAGTGATGATCCGTCCCCACAGATATAGCCCTGATCTCAACATCATCCAGTCTGTCTAAGATGACATGAAGAGACAGATGGATTGGAGCAAGCCTACATCCACAGAAGATCTGTGCTTAGTTCTCCAAGATGGCGGCGGGAACAACCTCCCTGCCGAGTTCTGCTAAAAACTGTCTGCAAATCCAGAAAAGAAGTGATGGAAGGCAAAGGGCAAAGGTCACACCAAATATTGATGGGATTTACATTTCTCTTTTCTTCATTCACTTCATTTTAATTGACAATAATTAGTTATTAACCCTTCTATTCTCTTCTCTTTAGCACCTGCACAGGGATCAGGATGGCACTGCTGCAGGTTCTAAGGTTACATCCGCAGAGCACTTGCTGAGTGATGGAGTATACAGGTAAGGAAATAACCGAATGTAGCAAGGGTCTCTAACAGGACCATGTCAGATACTTAGCAAGGATGAGCCAAGTCCCTTGCATGGTCTCCTTACTGGTTAGCTAGGCTCTCAGATTGGTGTAGCGGCAAAATCCTCAGACTGACCAGATGGCTCCATGTAAACACTGATTAGCTTATCTAACTGTATGGCCAGAAGAACAAAATGTCAGTGACTAGCAAAGAAGGACATAGCGGGAGCAAGGCCAGAAGATGATGTTACAGGATGTTTGACCAGACCTCCATGAGTTCTTTGTACTTTGCTTGTAAACTATATCCAACAGACTGTGTCGTCTGCAATTTTCTTTTTCTGTAATTTAGGCGCTCCATTTAATAGGTAAATACTGGAAACATGTCTTGGCCGTGTTAAGTAGAAAATGTAAGTAATAAGGATTTGCTGTAATGGAAAAGGTTTTAATAATGATTTGACTACCAAAAAGTGATCGCTCCAGGACAGGAAGTGTTAGGAGGATCAGTGATCAATGTAAAAAATTATAAACTTCAGTATTATTTTTTTTAACAAGCAAAATAGTATAACATCTCAAGATCTGAGGAGCAAGAAGAGCATGACTTGACCTGCAAATAAGATATGTATACAAATAGTTGTGGTAAGTCAATAACAAAGATGTAGGAGGGGGCCAAGACATACACTGAGATCTAGAGACAGATAACAGTGATTTACTAAAAGAATACATATATGGCAGAAAAATCTACTATTTCTGTGCTAATGACACTTAAAGGGGTTTTCCCATGAACTTAAAGAGGACCTTTCACATCCTCATGTATATGCTGTTTTACATACCGCTAGAAATCCGACAGCACGCTAAATTCAGCGCACTGCCGGCTTTCCCGTTATATGCCCCAGGGCTGGAGATATCGGGGGTCTAAATTTCCTTATTGTGGTCGGGTTATCTTCTCATACATGTATTGTCCCCGATATACAGCCATGATGTCCTTATTGTGGACAGGTTATCTTCTCATACATGTAGTGTCCCTGCCTTATAAGCTGTCCACAATAAGGACATCATTCCTGGGTTTCTGACAAGTCCCAGACCATAGAAAGTTCCTGTAATGATAGTTGTATCCAATGGCAACTGATCGCGAGAAAAGACTGTCACCACAAAGATGGCTAAAGAAAATCTTTACAACTCTGCAAAATGTAAATCATTTATATGTGCAAAAATATTAAACTTTTAATTGTCTACAAATTTACATATGTTACTTAAAGGGGACCTTTCACGTCCTCACGTATATGCGGTTTTACATACCGCTAGAAAGCCGACCGCGCTGAATTCAGCGCACTGCCGGTTTTCCCGTTATATGCCCCGGGGCTGGAGATATCGGGGGTCTAAATTTCACCGTTCACTGTCAGAAGGGCGTTCCTGACAGTCTGGCTTGGCCGTGAGGAACGCCCTCCCTGACAGTTCTCGTTCATAGACTTGTACTGGGGGGGCGTTCCTCACAGCTCAGCGTCATCACTGGGCTGTAAGGAACGCCCCCTCTGACAGTACTCGGCTCAGAGGGGGGGGGTTCCTTACCGCCCAGTGATGACGCTGAGCTGTTAGGAACGCCCCCTCAGTACAGCGCTATGGACGAGCACAGTCAGGGAGGGCGTTCCTCACAGCGCAGCTAGACAGTCAGGAACGCCCTTCTGACAGTGAATGGTGAAATTTAGACCCCCGATATCTCCAGCCCCTGGGCATATAACGGGAAAACCGGCAGTGTGCTGAATTCAGCGCGCTGTCGGCTTTCTAGCGGTATGTAAAACCGCATATACGTGAGGACGTGAAAGGTCCCCTTTAAGTAACATATGTAAATTTGTAGACAATTAAAAGTTTAACATTTTTGCACATATAAATTATTTACATTTTGCAGAGTTGTAAAGATTTTCTTTAGCCATCTTTGTGGTGACAGTCTTTTCTCGCGATCAGTTGCCATTGGATACAACTATCATTACAGGAACTTTCTATGGTCTGGGACTTGTCAGAAACCCAGGAATGATGTCCTTATTGTGGACAGCTTATCAGGCAGGGACACTACATGTATGAGAAGATAACCTGTCCACAATAAGGACATCATGGCTGGTTATCAGGAGGACACTACATGTATGAGAAGATAACCTGACCACAATAAGGGCATCATGGCTGGTTATCAGGAGGACACTACATGTATGAGAAGATAACCTGACCACAATAAGGACATCATGGCTGGTTATCAGGAGGACACTACATGTATGAGAAGATAACCTGACCACAATAAGGACATCATGGCTGGTTATCAGGAGGACATTACATGTATGAGAAGATAATCTGACCACAATAAGGACATCATGGCTGGTTATCAGGAGGGACACTACATGTATGAGAAGATAACCCGACCACAATAAGGACATCATGGCTGGTTATCAGGAGGACACTACATGTATGAGAAGATAATCCAACCACAATAAGGACATCATGGCTGGTTATCAGGAGGACACTACATGTATGAGAAGATAATCTGACCACAATAAGGACATCATGGCTGGTTATCAGGAGAGGCACTACATGTATGAGAAGATAACCTGACCACAATAAGGACATCATGGCTGGTTATCAGGAGGACACTACATGTATGAGAAGATAACCCGACCACAATAAGGACATCATGACTGGTTACCAGGAGGACACTACATGTATGAGAAGATAACCTGACCACAATAAGGACATCATGGCTGGTTATCAGGAGGACACTACATGTATGAGAAGATAATCTGACCACAATAAGGACATCATGGCTGGTTATCAGGAGGACACTACATGTATGAGAAGATAACCCGACCACAATAAGGACATCATGACTGGTTATCAGGAGGGACACTACATGTATGAGAAGATAACCCGACCACAATAAGGACATCATGGCTGGTTATCAGGCAGGGACACTACATGTATGAGAAGATAACCTGTCCACAATAAGGACATCATGGCTGGTTATCAGGAGGGACACTACATGTATGAGAAGATAACCTGACCACAATAAGGACATCATGGCTGGTTATCAGGAGGGACACTACATGTATGAGAAGATAATCTGACCACAATAAGGAGATCATGGCTGGTTATCAGGAGGGACACTATATGTATGAGAAGATAACCCGACCACAATAAGGACATCATGGCTGGTTATCAGGAGGACACTACATGTATGAGAAGATAACCTGACCACAATAAGGACATCATGGCTGGTTATCAGGAGGACACTACATGTATGAGAAGATAACCTGACCACAATAAGGACATCATGGCTGGTTATCAGGAGGACACTACATGTATGAGAAGATAACCTAACCACAATAAGGGCATCATGACTGGGTTTCTGACAAGTCCCAAACCATAGAAAGTTTCTTCATTCATAGTCATATCCATTGGCAACCGATCAAGACAAGAGACTGTTTAGAGAAAATCTTTCCAACTCTGCAACATTTTCAATTATTTATATTTACGAAAATGTTTAACTTTCAATTGTCTTGAATTTTTTCCCAACTTTTTGGGAAAAGTCCTGACAATTTGAGAATTCCCAATCCAGAAAAGGAAAAAGGCTTATTAAAGCCTGCAAAAGGTGGGCAGTTACACCTATTTGGAGGCAACTCTGAGCTCTTTGGTGGTAGTCTCAGGGGTGGGACTTAAACATCCCTATATTACGAACATGAATGCTTGTAAGTATATTTTTCCACTGTTGCCATTATTTGAAAACAGCTGTCCTTTCCTTGCTGTACTGAAGTGCAGCTCACTTCTGTCTAGCTAGATGTACGCTCACATTGTTTCCTGGTCTGAGTGAGTCCCAATCTGGTTGTCTCACCACAACCCCAAAGGCATAAAAGCCATTGAGTAAATAGACTGAACTTCTCCCATAGTCGAGGATCTGGACATGGCTGCTTACCATTAAGTTTTATTTAAGTGAAGGACCTTGGTTATGTGACCCAGAAAAGTCCTGCAGTATATACTATAAAATAACAACAGTTTGCATAATAAGTTTGGATACCAGGTGGAAACACAGAAGTGGAAATATGCACAAAAGTCACAGAAATACACATAACAATAGCATGAATGTAGGCCATTTTCCATCTGAAAAGATACAGTACAGACCAAAAGTTTGGACACACCTTCTCATTCCAAGAGTTTTCTGTATTTTCATAACTATAAAAATTGTAGATTCACACTGAAGGCATCAAAACTATGAATTAACACATGTGGAATTATATACTTAACAAAAAAGTGTGAAACAACTGAAAATATGTCTTATATTCTAGGTTCTTCAAAGTAGCCACCTTTTGCTTTGATTACTGCTTTGCACACTCTTGGCATTCTCTTGATGAGCTTCAAGAGGTAGTCACCTGAAATGGTCTTCCAACAGTCTTGAAGGAGTTCCCAGAGATGCTTAGCACTTGTTGGCCCTTTTGCCTTCACTCTGCGGTCCAGCTCACCCCAAACCATCTCGATTGGGTTCAGGTCTGGTGACTGTGGAGGCCAGGTCATCTGGCGTAGCACCCCATCACTCTCCTTCTTGGTCAAATAGCCCTTACACAGTCTGGAGGTGTGTTTGGGGTCATTGTCCTGTTGAAAAATAAATGATGGTCCAACTAAACGCAAACCGGATGGAGTAGCATGCCGCTGCAAGATGCTGTGGTAACCATGCTGGTTCAGTATTCCTTCAATTTTGAATAAATCCCCAACAGTGTCACCAGCAAAGCACCCCCACACCATCACACCTCCTCCTCCATGCTTCACGGTGGGAACCAGGCATGTAGAGTCCATTCGTTCACCTTTTCTGCGTCGCACAAAGACACGGTGGTTGGAACCAAAGATCTCAAATTTGGACTCATCAGACCAAAGCACAAATTTCCACAGGTCTAATGTCCATTCCTTGTGTTCTTTAGCCCAAACAAGTCTCTTCTGCTTGTTGCCTGTCCTTAGCAGTGGTTTCCTAGCAGCTATTTTACCATGAAGGCCTGCTGCACACAGTCTCCTCTTAACAGTTGTTGTAGAGATGTGTCTGCTGCTAGAACTCTGTGTGGCATTGACCTGGTCTCTAATCTGAGCTGCTGTTAACCTGCGATTTCTGAGGCTGGTGATTCGGATGAACTTATCCTCCGCAGCAGATGTGACTCTTGGTCTTCCTTTCCTGGGGCGGTCCTCATGTGAGCCAGTTTCTTTGTAGTGCTTGATGGTTTTGGCCACTGCACTTGGGGACACTTTCAAAGTTTTCCCAATTTTTCGGACTGACTGAGCTTCATTACTTAAAGTAATGATGGCCACTTGTTTTTCTTTACTTAGCTGCTTTTTTCTTGCCATAATACAAATTCTAACACTCCAGAAGTCAGTAGGACTACACAGCTGTGTAGTCCACCTGACTTCTGAACAACACAACTGATGGTCCCAACCCCATTTATAAGGCAAGAAATCCCACTTTTTAAACCTGACAGGGCACACCTGTGAAGTGAAAACCATTTCAGGTGACTACCTCTTGAAGCTCATCAAGAGAATGCCAAGAGTGTGCAAAGCAGTAATCAAAGCAAAAGGTGGCTACTTTGAAGAACCTACAATATAAGACATATTTTCAGTTGTTTCACACTTTTTTGTTAAGTATATAATTCCACATGTGTTAATTCATAGTTTTGATGCCTTCAGTGTGAATCTACAATTTTTATAGTCATGAAAATACAGAAAACTCTTGGAATGAGAAGGTGTGTCTAAACTTTTGGTCTGTACTGTATATGTATGATACCATGGCCCTTCTTGACTACTGTGGGAGAGAACAGAACCATGCAACGTACAGTACTGTGTAAATGTTTTAGGCAGGCTTGGAAAAATGCTGCACCGTAAGAATGCTTTCAGAAACAGAAGGGTTAATAGTTTATTATTGATAATGAAAAAAATAAAGTGAATGAAGAGAAATGTAAATCCTATTAATATTTGGTGTGACCTTTGCCCTTTGGAGGAGGAGTCCTGGAAGTGATGATACGGCCCCCACAGATATAGTCCTGATGTCATCATCCTCATCATCCAGTCTGTAATGTGAAGAGACAGAAGGATTGGAGCAAGCCTACATCCACAGAAGATCTGTGCTTAGCTCTTCATGATGGCAGTGGGAACAACCTCCCTGCTGAGTTCTGCCAAAAACTGTCTGTACCTAGAAGAAGGCATAGGGCAAAGGTCACAGCAAATATTGATGGGATTTACATTTCTCTTGTCTTCATTCACTTCATTTTTTATTAATTGACATAAACAAACTATTAACCCTTCTATTTCTGAAAACATTCATACTCTGCAGCATGTTTCCAACAGTTTTGCACAGTGCTGTAGGTCTGGGAGTCTATATGTGAGCTATTCCACAAACTAAAAATCATACAAATAAATGTCATCTATCAACAGTAGAAATGTGTATGACAGCAGTGAACCATTTTGTATTGGAGTCTTGTAGACTGTGTGGACCTGTTGAAGGGATTGGATTAATCTTGAAATGTGTTGTCCTAGAAGTACAACCTTCCATTTGTTTTCTCTGTACATGCTCCTTCTTCATCCAGGCAGTGCGGGCTTTCCCTTCTGATTGTTATCTTCTTGTGATAATGTAAAGTATTTAAACAGAGTTCACATATGCTCAGAAATGGATTACTTACCTTGATACAACATAGAAAATGAATAAAGATCCAAATCTTAACCAAAACCCGTGAAAAAGACACGTATAAGCAGTAGAAAAGGTTCATTTAAAGGGGTTTTCCTGGACTTTTTCCTGATCAGTGGTTTCTGACACCTGGGACTATCACAAATATACTTTTTGAAGTGGCCAAAGACTCTTCCCTATGTCAATGACATCACATTCCTGAGTCACATGGTACAACAGCAGTTCAGTCCCATTAAAGTGAATGGGGATGATCTGCAGTACCAAGCACAGCCCCTATGGTGCTGTGCTTGGTATTCAATAAAGAATCCACAACATTCACCCAAAAGCTGTAGTCTCTTCGCCCAACTGATCACTGGGGTTCCTTGGTGTTGGACCCCCCCCCTCCCCCGATCCCACATTAATGACTTATCCTAAGGATTGGTCATCAACAAGTAAGTCCTCTCCCTCACTTTACCTCCCTCTGTAACTCCCTTCTGTCTGGATTCTCATCCCCCCCCCCCCCCCCGCAATCCTTAGAAGCCTTTATGACTATACTCCCTAGGAGGGCAAAGACCTTAAACAATGTGGCAGTTACAGGCCTATCTCTTTACCCAACACTGACCTCAAATGGTCGACGAAGGCCTTAGCCTCCTGTCTGTCCCACATGTTCCCTTCTATTATTGGACAGGAGCAATCGGGGTTTGTGTGCAACAGGCAGGGTACGGACAACACCTGAAGGTTTTAGGCTTATTGAATATGCGAGATCGCCCAGAGCTCCCCTAGTGCTGTTGAGTACGGACGCTGAAAAAGCTTTCGATAGAGTTAAATGGTCCTATTTTATGCCTGTCCTGAAAAAATTTGGCCTTCCACCAGCACGCCTCACTGATCTTTCCACACACTTTGGATTAATTTCCAACTGTAAGATAAACTTTGGCAAATCTGAAATCCTAAACATCACAGTCCTGGAACATCAGGCCTTTGCGGTTTCAAACGAACTCCCCCTATCGCTTGGCCCGGTCAGACATTAAGTATTTAGGTATCCATATATCTCGTGATCCGACCGCTTTATTTTCTCTTAACTACCGCCCTTTGTTATGAGACATCTGAAACCAGCTGTTGTCCCTCCAGATCCCGTATGTTTCGTGGCTAGGCATTAAAAACCTACTGAAAACATATATCCTCCCTAAACTACTGTGCCTACTACGTACGCTCCCCATCTGGCTCCCAAGATCTTTCTTTGACGCAGTGAGACGCCTATTCTCCTCATTTCTGTGGCATCAACGGCACCCCCGACTTAAACACTCACTACTCATTCAATCGCCCACCAAAAGAGATACCGGCCTACCATACCTCCTCATCTACTATAACGCCAATCAACTAGAACGTTGGCTCCTACTCACTCGGAACCCTGAAGATAACCTGGCTACACAATTAGAGACCTCCCTCCTGTCTCTGTGAGACAAGCTTGCATTCGGGGGTATAATATCCCCCCCAAAATCCCAGCACCCTCCTACGTGGTGTAATGACCACATGGCACACCCTACAGAAAACCCGTTCCTTTCTTTCTGCCACATGTGCTACACTACCACTAATTCCTGATTGACTCCAATCGATATGCTCAACCTACCTTCTGGAACAGATTGCAACATTACACCCTATCTTCCTTCTTCGACAGAGACGCACAACCAACTCCATCATGGCTGCTCCAAAAAATGGGTCTGGTGCTGGGGGCCTTTTTGCAACTCAGGGATTTCACATCTACTTGTGAAACCTATTTGGCGAAACACCCCGCTGACAGTACTCTTTCTTGGTTAGAGTCCCTCTCAGGGAACCATCAGAAATTAAAAGGTGTCTGCTCAAAATTATACCAGTTTCTCCTCTCCCTGACCACTGAGGACTTGCCTAGGTTTTTGCTGCAATGGGAGGAGGAACTTGGACGATCCTTCTTGCCTCAAGAAAGGAATCAACTATTAACCAGTGCATACGGCTTTTCCCGCTGCGTATAAAACTCCAACTTGGCTACACAACATTAATCCCTCAGTACGAGACATCTGTTGGCGTTGTGAGAAGGAAGTGGGTAGCTACCTACATATCTGGTGCTGCTGCCCACTGATAGCACCATTATGGTGCAAAGTTTTGGACACCACCACTAGGATCTGCTCCAGGACCATTCCCTCCACACCGGAGCATATCTTACTGTGGCTTCCACACACTGACTTCCAGCCACATAAAGAAGACCTTTCCACCCACCTACTGACGACAGCCAAGCTCTTAATCCCTGCCCTGTGGAGATCTTTCACCCCCACATCCTTCTCTCAATGGGTTAATAAGGTTAATGACATCTGTAGGATGGAAGAATTGTCACACCGGAACACCATGTCCAGATCTACATTTCTCAAGACTTGGACCTCATGGTTATCGATTAAACAGACACTCATTGAGCAATAGTCATGCATATTCACCCTCACTGCTCACTTGGCTCTTTACACTGTTACAGCTACCGCTAACTCATACCTGCTCCCGATTTACGTCTGGATACTCAACTCAGCAATAAAAACTGTCTATTAAGTAAACTAAATTCCCAGGGAAAAAGAAGACAAAAAAATAGTCTGAACAGAAGCCACATCGGGTATAACACAAAATTATGGACCATGATCGGTGAAAACTTATATTGTATTTTTTTGCATTTTTGCTATCTTTTTCTTTGTATTACATTGCAAATTCTTTCCTTTTTTTTGAGACACTAGTAATTTATTGTTGTGGTTAGAAAGATCATGAAAGGGGTTTCACCTTGTCTATCCATGGTCGTGGGGACTCCCCTTGCTCCGATCCTCTCCTGTGAATACTTTTAACTTGCTGCCAATAAAAATCATACAATACTCGCTTGTTTAAAGGGAAAGTGTCGACAGGAAATTACTTATTATTTAAATCGCATTTTTATATTAAACATATTTTTAAAGAATTTTTGCTGATGTTTTTAATTTTCCATGTTATTATCTAGATTTAAAAACATCCTTAAAATTCTGCACTTCTTACTTTTGCCACTAAGCCTAAAATAGTTTGTGACTTCCTGTCTCCTGGAGATTGGTCATGGGCCATAGTCACAATAGTCTGGAGCAGACCCTATTGACTTGTATTGGAGAGTTTTCTAGGCATGCTCTGTGACCTCTGCAGAGGTCTTTGCCCAGAGGAGGTAGTAGAAAAGTGACATCACCTATTGTGACTAGTGGTTTCTGTGTCTTATCTACATATACATGATAGATATGATAGTGTGCTGTAAGTGAGGTACTGCTGCAAAGAAATCTCCTACAGAAAATGAAAAGTCTCAGAATATCATTTGGCTTAGTAGCCAGAGTGCAGGGTTTTTAAGATTTTTTAAAAATTAAGATGGCACATGGAACATTTTTAAAAACCTCACCAAAAATTCTTTAAAAATATGTTTAATATTAAACTTCATTAAAAAAATTAGGTAATTTTCTGGTGTCACATTCCATTTACAATCAAACAAAGTAACAACATCCCACTAGGCTTTCCATCCCTTCTGATTGGTTGGGTCAGCGTCTGGACCCAAACAGTCCTGAAATTGAAGGACCACAGCGCTACTTTAGTGCTTTTCATCTTTAAATCCAGCAGCTATTTTTTATATTATTATCATCATTATTATTATTATTATTATTATTATTATTTTACATGTTTATTATTATTATTCATTTATTTTTTATAATTATTCTTATTATTATTTTAATAGCAAATACATTATTATTTGATTACATCCCAGCAGCGATGATGTGCTATAGTATCATGTGACCTTTGCAGTCATATACTGGTTACGGTGGCAATGAAAGCATGGCATGTTACCATTAACAGAGACTATCTGGGTATCACGGAGCATGAATACTAGATTTTTTACCTCTGCCTGTTTAGTATACCCTGCAGCCAGTGTGTTACTGTTGTGTAAAATCATTGCATATAGCAAGGATGTGCCATCGCTTTATGATGGATGAGGGTCCAACCACTACTAGGTATATCATGTACAGGTAGCATGGTTGTGTTGAGGACTGCAACCATCCCCATTCTGTCATAGGACTGTCCTGCAATTTTCAACTGGGACCTCATCGTATAACTCTCCCATTTACTAGCCCTCACACAATACAATGCCCCCTTTACTGACTCCTCTGCAGTACATTGCCCATTTATCTTTCCCCATACAATATATTGCCTCCTTTATCGGCCCCCCATACAGTTAGTGCTCCTTTTAAATACCCTCCATACTGTAAGGGCTCCTGTTACAGGCCCCCATACAGTTAGAGTCCATACAAGGGACAAGGTTACCAAATACTTCTTTTGCACCATAATTTGCAAATAAATTCTTAAAAAATCAGACAATGTGATTTTCTGGATTTGTTTTCTCATTTTGTCTCTCATAGTTGAGGTCTACCTATGATGACAATTACAGGCCGGCCTCATCTTTTTAAGTGGGAGAACTTGCACAATTGGTGGCTGACTAAATACTTTTTTTCCCCACTGTAGATCTACAGAAAATAAATATATTATAGTTACAAAAGAAGAGGAAAGGGGGGGGGGCAATAGTGTCACAATACTGGAAATTCCACCATAATTAGGGTGCATGTCAGGGGGCTTTAATCAAAGTAGCAGAGTAGTATAGCAACAAAGTTTGTACATGCAGATGAGGTAGTATACATAGACCCAATTTTTTGCCAATGCAGAGGATAATTAATCACAAGAGTAGTACTAATAGCAATGTAGAAAGGCAAAGTTGCACACCACAGAGGTAAATAATGATATGTATCCAAGCAAAAAGAGGGGAATCCCGAATAATGAAAGTAAACACCGCTACATGACAAACTACCTCAACATGCACTTTTGCCCGCTGCGCGTTTCGCATCAATAGAGGCTTTGTCTGGGGACTTTCACCAAAACAAGACACCGGAGCAGAGGGTTTTTTTTTAACCTTTCCTGGCCTCATATCAAAAAATGGGTATCCTGGACAACTTCTTAAATTTTTTTTGAAAATTAACAAAATGAGTGAATGAAGAAAAGAGAAATGTAAATTCCATAGATATTTGGTGTGACCTTTGCCCTTTCCCTTCCATCAGTTCTTCTTGCAGACAGTTTTTGGCAGAACTGGGCATTGAGGTTGTTCCCACCGCCATCTTGGAGAACTAAGCACAGATCTTCTGTGGATGTAAGCTTGCTCCAATCCTTCTGTCTCTTCATGTCATCCCAGATAGACTGGATGGTGATGAAATCAGGGCTATATCTGTGGGGGCCGTATCATCACTTCCAGGACTCCTCCTCCAAAGGGCAAAGGTCACACCAAATATTCTTTTCTTCATTCACTTTATTTTGTTAATTGATAAAAATAAACCATTAACCCTTCTATTTCCGATAGCTTTCTTACTTTGCAGCAATTTTTTCACACCTGCCTAAAAAATTTGCACAGTACTATGCAAAGCATGGCACTCCATTCCCATTGCTTAGTTGTTTCCTGTGACGGGAAAGAGGTGCACATACATGTACCCTCTTGAGGACCCTAGCACCCATTTGTGATCAGTACCTTGCAGCGTAACCATCAAGCATAAGGGAAATCTAGCTGGTACTGTTATCAGGGGCTCCTTCTGTCCCTGGGTCTGTGCAATGTTTTGCATTCTCCTTGAAAAAGGAATTACATGATTAATGGTAAATTTACCAAAAAAAGCTGAAAACTGAGCAGTAGACCCAGAGGAAAACCTTCGGATCAACCATATTTATTATCATATACATTAATTGTATATTATCACTAAACACTAAGTCCTATGTCACGGGGATTGTTGAAATTATTATCTCGAAATTGGCCACTGTTTGTTCTGGGTGATTTTGCATTACTTGGATACTGAATAAAAGTTTTAATAGAAACAAGTACAAGATAAACAATTGTATAATGATCCCAGGAGGGGACTGCATTTGACATTTGACCATTTGGCCTTTGCTCTTTTGTGCTGTCTGAAGGATATCTCAATCAGAATTTTAGAAGTTACTGTGGTTCTTCATGAAATGAATGCAGGAAATGGCTTATTGAAAAGGTCAACACTCATATTTTTTATGGTCCATTATAACAACAAATTCTCATCATATCTCATCATATGTCACACATAAAATGTATTTAATACTTCCTGACAGAATGCTAAGAGGGTTTAATGTTTTCTAAATTACTTGGTGATTTTTTTATTTATGGAATGGCCATGAAGCTAGTATAAAAAATAAAAGGAAAGAATATCTAAGCGATGTTTACTTTTTAAACAATGTCAATTTCTTTATTTTTTTTTTTAGTTTTAAATTTTCCATTTTTTTTTCTATTTTTTTTAATTCAAGTAAAAAATCTGGATACATTAAATATATGTAAGATAAATATGTAGCTAATTTGGTAATTGTTTCATATTTTTTTATATAGTGGACATGTAGATAGTGTAAAAATTAAAAGGAAAGAACACCTAAGAATTGTTTACATTTTAATCTATAATAATAATAATAATAATAATAATAAATGTTATTTATATAGCGCCAACATATTCCGCAGCACTGTACAACTTGTAGGGTTGAAGTACTGACAAAAAAGATACATTACAAAGAAATAATCAATTCACACAATGGGACTGAGGGCCCTGCTCGCAAGAGCTTACAATCTATGTCAATTTCATTTTTTTTTTCAGTTTTAAATTTTGAATTTTGTATTTTTTTTTTATATTTCCCAAAAAAAATCTAGTTACATTAAATATATGTAATATGAACATGAAGTTAGTTTAAAAATTAAAAGGAAAGAAGTTTACTTTATAAACTATGTGTATTTTTTTTTTTTTTATTGTGCACCTTTTTTATTTTCTATTTTTTTTTAATTCAAGTAAAAATCTAGTTAATTTTTACTTTTTAAACTATGTAAATTTCTTTATTTTTCAGTTTAATATTTTATATATCTTTTCATTTTTTTTACTCCAAATACATACATTAAAAATATTTAACGTGAATATGATCCAAGTTCAAAAATTAAAAGGATAACATACTTAAGAAGTGTTTGCTTTTGAAATTATGTAAATTTCTTTATTTTTTTTCCCAGTATTTTACATTTTTTATCTAATTTTTTTAATCCAAGTAAATATTGTAATTACACTAAGTAAATGAAATATAATTAAACGCTCATTAATACTTCACTAGATAAACTACTGTAGTAAGTAAATGTAAGTACATTTTACAACCACGGTAATTTTTTTTTATGAGTTAGGAAAATCACTTTGGCCTTGTAACATCTTGATAGTTTATTGAAAAATCCTGACAATAATACTGTATGAAAAAGGCAATATACTGTATTCTGTAGTAGTCAATTATTAACCCCTTCAAGGAAGCAACGTTGACATTAGATGGGTTTTCCAGACCAATAAAAAAAAATTCAAACAAAAAATAAAATTGTACTTACCTTTTCAATCTCACATTCAGGTGTGCACCTGTTGCGGGTACAAAGGTATCCTCATCCAGGCACGGATACAAGTTATGTCTGGGCTCCTGCTGGTCCTAAGCTGACGGTTCTCTGTTCCCATTTGCCTGGTTTTGTTTTATGTCAGGGGAGGAAGCAGCCATGATTTGTTGCCTTGACCAATGACATTGACAACCAATAATTGACCAAAGCAGTAACACATTGCCCTCACTGGTGTCAAAGTTGCCATTTGAAAAAACTATTGGACAAAGATTTGTACTCCATGTTTACAGCCTCCATCCACCATTAAATCAATAGTAATGTAAACCCCACTGACCAAAATTCTCCTACACCCCTAGTGAGTATATGTGCAGGTGTTCATAGTCCCAAAGAACCACTTCCAATAACCGTCAATAGAGATAAGCAAACCTTACGAAATTCGTTTCACAAATATTTGTGTGGTTAGCCTGCCAGTTTAACTTCAGACCAAATTTGTTCGGTCTAAACCAGAAATGCTATTATCACACTCTAGGGTCTGAACCAGAGACCTGAGGATGGGGTGTGGAAACAGAATAAACACTGGTACTCATCTTCCCTAAGCTCTCCTGGGCTCTCTTTGAAGGTCTGGCACTCCTTTGTGATCCTCTTTGGTCATCTTACAGCCTGTTCCGGTATCTTGGATGACCTCAGTGGCCCAGGGGATGGCTGAAGCCTAATTGCAAGCATGATGATGTTGGTGTGTCCCACATGACCACTTCAGAGGTCTCAAGGGGCCTGTGACATCAACCAGGAACTGGAAGAGGTTGAAAGACAACCAAAGAGGACCGTGAAGTAGCCCAAAAGAAGTGAGGATAAGTAAATCAGTGTTTATTATTTGTGTGCAGAGGCCACTGTAGGATATTATACTGTGTGGAGACCACTACAGGACATTATACTGTGTGCAGGAGCTGCTATGGGACATTATACTGTATGGGGGCTGCTATGGGACATTGTACTGTGTGCAGGGGCCATTATGGGATATTATACTGTGTGGAGGGGCCGCTATGGGACATAATACTGTGTGGAGGCCACTATGGGACATTATACTGTGTGGAGGGGCTGCTATGGAACATTATATTGTGTGCAGCGGCCACTATGGGACATAATACTGTGTGGAGGGGCCACTATGGGACATAATACTGTGTGGAGGGGCCACTATGGGACATTATACTGTGTGCAGGAGCTGCTATGGGACATTGTACTGTGTGGAGGGGCTGCTATGGGACATTATACTGTGTGGAGGGGCCGCTATGTGACATTATACTGTGTGCAGGGGCCACTATGGGACATTATACTGTGTGGATGGGCTGCTATGGAACATTATATTGTGTAGCGGGGTCACTATAGGACATTATACTGTATGGAGGGGCTGCTGTGGGACATTTTACTGTGTGCAGTGGCCGTTATGGGATATTATACCTTGTGCAGGGGCCGTTTTGGGACATTATACTGTGTGCAGGGGCTACTATGGGACATTATACTGTGTGGATGGGCTGCTATGGAACATTATATTGTGTAGAGGGGTCACTATAGGACATTATACTGTATGGAGGGGCTGCTGTGGGACATTGTACTGTGTGCAGTGGCCGTTATGGGACATTATATTGTGTGGAGGGGCCCCTATAGGACATTACACTGTGTGGAGGGACTGCTATTGAACATTATACTATCTAGAGGCCACTTTGGGACATTGTGTAAAAATAGAGTGGTATACCATGCGGGGGCCAGGAAAGGGGGCGCTATGCCGTGTAGGGATGGAGGGCAATTAAAAAGTTTGCTATAGGCACCTACCTATCAGTGCTGCCTGATACTACAACTCATCTCCATAGAAATCCATACAGTGGAGCTACAATATCATATTCAACCTGTTGGACATGTATGGCTCTGTTTTTGGAAGAAAGCAGACATGTATTTAATCCTGACCAAGTCCTTTAGAACATCCTTTTCCTGAAGAATCGGGTGAAAAAATAATATCAGTATATAAGAATGAATAAACATGAATACAGTGTATGGCCGAGCTCCAGATCCTCTGCAATTGGCAATGACTGAATACTTTCTTTTTAGATATAATCTCTTTGTTTCAGCAGACGAGAATTTCCTATTTGTTTTTGGGAAGTTAATTCTAATTCTAAAAAATGCTCTAAAACCTTATGGGCCATCTATTGTCTACAGTTTTGATACAATTTTAGCAGCTTTAATACAATTTTAATAGAGTAAACTTTCAATATTCTGATATCCTTGGATGTGATGATGTGGAGCATTATCAGACGTATTGAATATATATATATTTTTTAAATATGCATAAATGCAAACATACAGACAACCATACCCATACATACTGTATGCACACACAGTGGGACAGATTCATTAATAAACTATTCCACTGGTGGTTTGTGTCGGTGGTCCGGGACCTATTAATTGATGACCTGTCCAAAAATTTCAGGTTCAGCCAAACCTGACTTTTTTGGAGTTTGACAACCGAGAATCACCATTATACTCTGGGGTCACTTCAGTTGAGGCCCAGGGTTGGTGTGAAAACATAATAAACACTGACGCTCACCTTCCCTCACCTCTCCTGAGCTCCCTTGTGGTTCTCTTCTGGCCGTCTTCCAGCCCCTTCTGACCTTCTGGGTGAGGCCTTGGGGTCTCAGTGGTGGGGTTCATCATCTTCATGATGATTGAATCGAAGAGTCATGATGTCTGTATTCCTCACATGTGATTGGGCCTCAGTGGTCCCTTGGGCTCAGTGACATTACCAGGAGGTCAGAAGAGGCTGGAAAAGAGGACCACAATGAAGCAGAGGGACGGTGAGTGTTTATAATGTTTCTGCACATCCCTGGGCCTCCCCTTAGACACTGGAGT
Source organism: Leptodactylus fallax (assembly GCA_947044405.1). NCBI lineage: Eukaryota > Metazoa > Chordata > Amphibia > Anura > Leptodactylidae > Leptodactylus > Leptodactylus fallax. The sequence continues at coordinate 4,420,143 of CAMRHE010000159.1, read as the reverse complement.
CTAAAGACATCCCAGAGTATAATAAAAGCACTTCCAGGTCCGATCGAAAATTAATCCTGCGGGCGAACCTAGCAAGTATTCATGAAATCTTGCAAGGTGTTCACATGTCTAGTCATCCATTGAAAATCAGTGGGGGTCTGACACCCGGGACCCACAGTGATCAGCTGTTTGAAACTTCGATGACATTCCCTGTGTGCCCCTTCCCAGGCCATGTATCATCACGTTCATTGGTCACATGGCCTGTTTGCAGCTCAGTCCCATTCTGGGTGTGCTATACCATGCAATATCATATATACAATATAAAAATGTACAGCACTCTGCTTGGTAAGTAGTGAAGAGGCCGCTGCGCTCACCTGGCCTCTGCCTCTATAAGCAGCTGATCAGAGTGGGTCCCGGTTGACAGATCTCTGATGATCTTCAATTGATGACCTATTCCTAGTGTGAGTCATTAATTGTTAAGCCTGGAAAACACATTTAATGCCATTTGTAATTTATATTTTTATGCTGCTCCTTCCATTTTTCTCAAGGTGGATGGGGATGGGACTTGTGCAGGGCCATTGTCTATGCCACATTCATTACATGACAGCAGAAATCTACACCTCGTCATGAATTAAGGGCAACCTCCACCAGTGCAGGGTACATCAAGACCGGGGTACAATATTCCCATCTTTATGAATCCTCCTAATGTGTTACTCTGTACCAAGTCCTAAGTGCTATATATATGTACATTTGTACAACCCAAGGTTCCATGGCTTATACTAATATGGTAGGCCACAGATATTGGCAATTCTGTGGAGATCTTGTAGTAGGATTGGCTCCCCAATGCATGTAACCCATTTATTGTTTTTATAAATTTGTGGAACTGCTGTGGGGTCCACATCAGCCCTACTTTTATCAGGTTATACATGGGGTGGTGTGCAGACATATACTTTGACAGCAACAATCCATTTTTTAAATATTCAATAAAATTGCCATAATTTTCTAGAGGGCATATGGGTTTTTCTGACTACATCCTCAGTTATAGATAGAAGAGCAAGGCTGGAGCATAAACATCCATTTCAACAAATGAAACTTAGTAGAAAGTTCACATTCATCTTTGCTACAACTGTTTATATAACTGCCATACAGGGAATATTTTTGTCTAAAATTGGTTTCTGTATTTTCCCCTGAAATATGTGTGAGGTGAAATAGATCTTTATCTGTGTTTCTTCTAGATTAACTAGGCAAACTGGAATTTCTCAAAAACAGTTTGTGGCAATATGCAAGATCAACTTTCTGTTCAATGCTATGTAAAGAATAGCAGTCTGTCATTGTATCCCCCAAGCAAGGTATTTCCACTAAGTCAAGCTATAGGAGAAAGCAGTCGAACCTGAGCCCTGGTGTCTAAGAGAGGCCAAAGGCCCTAAGCCACAAAAAAGACACCAGTGTTATAAATGGTATAGGGTAGGTTGGGCCCTTGTGCGTTGGGACCTAGTACCTTTTATTCATGCCTTATGATGTACCATATCATGCCGAAATAAGTGATCGAGAAGTGATACATTAAATTTTTTCCCATAAGGACCGTCCATATATGACAAACCTTCAGATATTAGAATCACAAGTAGTATATCTAGCCCTCACCATAAAACACTGTAGATCAGGGGTCTGGTCGGGGGTTATATTTTTTTATAGGGTCTGGGGTCTGTATTACTTTAGTCAATCTTGTCTGAGATCTGTATTTATATAGGGCGTGTAGTCTGAGGACTGTATTTTTGGTTGGTCTGGGGTATATATTATTTTAGTCAATGTGGTCAAAGATCTGAATTTACTTAGGGGGTCTAGTATGGGATGTGTATTAATTTGGGGGTGTGATGTAATGGGCTATATGGGCTACTTCAAATGCTCCAAGACAGAGGGCGTTAGGCAATAATGTTGCATGCCACACTGTTCATGTCTCTCACTGCTTCCGAATTTGGAATTTCGCTTTGTCCAAAAATATCATGGAATTGCTTTCAGTCCCATAGGGATGAAGGAAATGAGTAGACAAGGTAATTTCCCGTGCCAACAATAATTTCAGATTCATTATGTTTTTGTTGAAGGATGATTTGGCTCCAGGCCTGCCTTCTTGACCCTCTCCTGAAACACAGCTGGTTCACAGGTATTGTAGCCACCGGGTCATGGACAAGTATTGAAAGTGGGTTGTATTGTAACCCTCCTAGGGTGCCCACTCTTCAGTTGACCCCACTGCCTATATCTATGAGATGTCTATGTGTTTGTTTTTTTAGTTTTATGTCTGACAAAGCTCATTCTAGAAGGACAAAATATCATAGTTAGAGATGAGCAAATTTCTCAAAAGTTTCGGCAGTTCGATTTGAAGTTCCAAAAAAATTTGCTTCAATTCAAATTACTTTGTGGCGAATAAACAGCTATTTCCGGGATGCAGAAAGCCGGGGTGGGTGGGTGACAAAATGTCGGAAGCCCGTGGATGCCGCGGTCATGTCTCTCTCTCTCCAGCACGGACAAGTTTTATTCATGTGGATGGATCTGCTAACAAGCAAAGACACGCCTACCCAATCACATCACTACAGAACATCATGTGACCGTCTGATGTCACAAAGGTCCTTACTAAATATTCGTTACTGAGAAGCATCAGGAAATCCGGAATCGTGGAGAATCGAAGATTTCCTGAAATTCGGATCAAATTCCACTTCTGCAGAATTGATTCGTTCATCTCTAATCATAGTATTGGTGAATATCTTATCTTCCAGCTGGCCAAGGACTGGGATCCACTCCAACATAAGCATTTATAAGAAAGTGAAAGCTAAAACAGGGGAAAGGCTTTTTAAGAGGTCACAAATCAAATAACACTTACTTAACCTCATATAGAGGTGACTATTTTTTGACATGATGATTTGTTTTTTTTATCACTGTGTTCTGAGTTGTATTTACAATTGCCTGTGGTACTTGGAACTTCGTACCTGTTATAGTTTTGTACCAAAGTCCTGGAGCTTCATGGTACGCTATAATGTCAAATCATCAGATTATGACACCAAAGATATTAACAAATGAATTCTCAGTATAAAAAGCAGGGTTATCGGGGTTGTCCATCTATGAGGGGTGGAAGATGGAGATCTGGGACTCACACCGAGGTTGACCCAAGTCCTTGTTTTTGGCTAAAAAAGACTCTGCAACTTTAGATAAAGTTCTTTAACCTTTTGTGCTTCAATGATAATGAACATGTTTTGCAAAGGATATCATATCTAAGTTTTTTTTTTTACTGCCTTATGTGCTACGTCATTCTCCAGGGTTCAGTCCAAAGTTCTAGAAACTCAGCAGATAAGAAGATGTGCAATATTTTTATGTTAATTATTTGGCCAGTTCGGTAATAAGAATATCAAACTCTGCTACATTAGTTAGAAAAGTCTAAAAAATTTCCACAAAGGTCTACAGTATTACAATATAACATGTTCCTTAGGAGAAAATATTACAGTGTAACTTTAGTTCTTACAGGACAGAATTACAGGACAACTTTGCCTGTAGATTTTTAGAGTCTAGGGTTTTGGAGTCTAGATGTAGATCAGAGTATAACCTTGTCCAGAGGGGGCAGTATTACAGTACAATCTTGTCTGGAGAGAGGAAGTCTTGTATTAGCAGGTGATGATGAAGTAATAAAGACCCCACAAAAGACCAAAGCTTCCATTTGTAATGACTGCTGGAACACAAATCAAACTAGGAGATTCGGGGAGACCTTTATATTTGTAAACTTTAAACTAAACCCCTCCTCCTGCCTAACTTCTAATTTAATGAGTTTAAAAAAAATGTATAATTATCTAGATCGCTAGGGCGGTCGCGTGACCGCCCCAGGCACACTTTCTGATAATCCGGTGACGTTCCGCTTCCCTGTTTCCAGAATCGGAACGTCACTAATGCTCTCCCCCTCCACCCCATCATACTTACATGTCTTCCTCTCTAGACTTCCCTTCTGGGACGGCTCCGCCTCTTCTTTGACTCTGCCAGTGTGTGCACAGGCCCGAGGTGTCTCCGACACCTCCACAGTAGAGATGGCATTCCATCTCTACTGCTCAGGTGTCGGAGGCACCTCAGGTCTGTGCACGCGCCAGCAGAGGTGCCATCTCTACTGCGCAGGTGTCGGAGGCACCTCCGGCCTGCGCACGTGCCCGCAGAGTCAAAGAAGAGAGCCGTCCTGCAAGAGGAAGTCTGGAAGTAAGACAGGTAAGTATGATGGGGTGGGGGTGGGATGAGTTAGTTAGGAAGGGCTAGTAGTGGGATGGCTAGGGAGACAGGGAGGAGGTGTGAATAGGGAGAGAGGAAGGGGGGAGTGAGAGGGAGGTAGTACGAGTCAGCCTACAACTTACCATAATGCATTGCATTAGCTAAGACAGCAGGAAACTACACCATGTAAACAAATGCAGAATATGCCAGGAGCTCCCAGAGAAACCCAGAAATCACTCAAAACACTGCTAAAGGTATTTGGGTGTACTTATTAACCCATTAATAGCACTAACAGACCTTTTAAAAGAAAAAAAAAAGATTTTTTGCCCAGAAAACCACTTTAAGTCTTGAGATGAGACCTTCATGGATTTTGTTTATTTTTCCTGCATATCCCAAAAATGCAAAGTTGGAAAGAGATCTGGGAAATTTGGTGGCCCACCCTTTAAACTCTTTCTCTTGTTCCTCAAACTATTCCTTAAAAAATATTGTAACGTGACAGGGTATTATCCTGCTGAAACAGGCCCATGGCATACGGGGCTACTTCTATCATAAAGGGGGCTACCAGTTGTGTTCAATGCTTAGGTAGATTGTCCATGTCACACTAACATCCATGTGATTGGTGATACCCAAGGTTTACTAGAAGAATGTTGCCCAGACCATCACACATCTTCCAAATGTACATTCTGGTGCACTACAGAAGCACTCTGCCTTTAATAATAATAATAATAACTTTATTGATATAGCGCCAACATAATCCGCAGCACTTTACAAACACTTTACATGAACAGACAGTATTTGACAATGTGATAAAGAAGTTAACATATCAAACAATAGGAGTGAGGGCCCTGCTCGTGAGAGGTTACATTCTATGAGGAGATAGAGGGACACAAGAGGTCAAAGGGCTTGTTCGGGACAATGGTCCAGCCATCTTTTATATATAAGGTCATATAACTGAAGCTGTATGAGCCGTCACCAGCCAGTATCTGTGAATATACAGATATTAAGTGCATGGAGTGCAGGGTAACTTCTAGATGGAGGGGTCAGGATCTGAGGAATAGAGGAGGAAGGATGGAAAAGGATAAGACATGTTAGTGTAGTGTGCGGAGGTGTAGGACAATGAGATCAGGTCATGTGATAAGCCGCCTAACCAGATGGGATTTTAGGGCAGTTTTGAAGCTGCTGTATTTGGGTATTAATCTGATTGTCCAGGGTAAAGCGTTCCAGAGCACCGGTGCAGCTCGAGAAAAGTCTGGGAGACGGGAGTGGGATGCAAGTCTGCAGTCATTGGCAGAACGGAGAGGACGGTTAGGGCGATAGACAGTGATGAGGGAGATGTAGAGGGTCAGCGCTATGGATGGATTTATGGGTAATTTTACATTGTATTCTGTGGTGAATGGGCAACCAGTGCAGCGACTGACACGAGGTAGATACATCTGCGTACCGGAGTGACAGAAAAATGAGTCTGGCGGCCGCATTCAGGACAGATTGTAGTGGGGAGAGTTTAGTAAGAGGAAGAACAATTAGAAGAGAATTGCAATAGTGAAGACGAGAGAGAATCAGAGCGACAATGAGGGATTTTTAATGTTTCCAAAGTGAGAAAATGGTGAATTCTGGAGATGTTTTTGAGTTGCAAGTGACAAGAGCATGCAAGTGTCTGAATATATGGGATAAAGGTGAGATCTGAGTCAAATACAACCCCCAGACAGCGGGCATGCCGCCTCGGGGGTAAAAGTAAGGCCACAGACAGAAATGGAGATATCAGGGTTGGCTAGTAGATGGTGGCAACACAAGAAGTTCAGTTTTTGAAAGATTCAGTTTCAGATAAAGAGAAGACATGATGTTAGAGACAGCAGAGAGACAGTCACTGGTGTTCTGTAGTAGTGCAGGGGTGATGGCACTACTACTACCAATCTTGTGATGGTTTGTCCAATAGGGGCAAAAGGAGTTGTCCCTGAGGCCAATAAAGTGGAGCTTAGTGAGGAGGAGTTGGTGGTCTACACTGTCAAATGCTGCTGAGAGATTCAGAAGAATAAATAGTGAATAGTTCCCTTGAAATTTAGATGTCAGGAGATCACTGGATACTTTTGTAAGGGCCGTTTCTGTAGAGTGTAGTGCGCGAAAACCTGATTGTAAGGCGTCCATAAGTTAGCAGAGAGATAGTGGATTAGGTGGAAATAGACCAAGCGTTCCAGGAGTTTAGAGATGAAGGGGAGGTTAGAGATGGGTTGATAGTTAGCAGCACAGGATGTAAAAGAAAATGATACTCTTCAGCCCACACTACCTTCTTCCATTGTTCCATGGTCCAGTTCTGACCCTCAACTGCCCTTTTTACGCACTTTTGACAGTGGACAGGGGTCAACATGGGCACACAATTAGCTGAGATATGATCTGTGTTAACATAGACATCATTAACTTTCAACAAGTTGGGTAATTCTTCAATACATTTTCATTTTTGCTTTTATATTGCTAGTATTTCTGGTTTCAAGCTATTAAAATGTATTTTTTTAGAGTTAATTTTCTAAAGTATGTATTTAAGGCTATAAACAGTTAGAATTCACCTACATTCCTGGTTGAGCAAAACAACAATCCCTTTTTGAGAACTCTTTTTTCAGAATTATGATGTGGGAGAATATATTGAAAATGTTTTTGTTGTTATTTTCTCGGGAGTCACCACCTTCTTTAATACAATGTTCTGCCATGTGTGTCCCAGTTTTGCCACCTCTGCAATTTCATTTTGTGAGTCTTTTTCTTTGGAGTGGGTAGAATTAGAGATATTATTTTTTCTTGTTTCTTCAGGTTCTTCAAAATGTAGTAGGTTAGATTTACTGCTGGAAGGAGAACTAAAAAAAAGAAATACTCCCGAAAACATGTAGAATGTGAATGTGCTTGAACTGACATATACTGTAAATTATAGGTTCTGATCAAGTGCGACATAAATGGATTCTGTCACCTTTGCTTACTGTTTTTTGTCATTTTTTAGCTGTGTGAATTTTTTTAAAGATATTCCTCATGGTTGGGATCCTCTTTGTTGGATTGAGTTTTGATGATTCCAAAATATTTTTGATATCCAGATACCTGTCCCTTATTGTTGGTGGTCGATCAACCTGTATTTTGTATACTCCTATTGAATTGATTTTTTTTTTTTACTATTTAGGGTTATTTTTTTTTTTTTTTTTTTGTGTGCGAGTGTGTGTGTACAATCGTGAAGGGCCATTTTCCTTGGTTCATGACACATTTGTGGGTTCTTTCATAAACTGTATATGCAATTCTAACATTTTTTTTTGTTTTTTGCTTGGGTTATTCAAATAATTTTTGTGTCTATTTCCTGTGATACACAGGGCATTATTTTTACATAATTTTTAATTTTAACATTTTGGAGAATGTAAACAGACACGGGGGAGGAGTACGTCTGTTTTTCAAATTTTTTCACAAATTGATAGCAAATTTCCCTCTCCATTATGGAAATATTTATGCTGGTGATACATAGATTTTTGTTTCCAGGGTTGGGGCTAGAACCTGTAAGTTGGAGTGGTAGAGGCATTTTTTTAAAAACTTTTTTAACTTCATTTTTTATTTTTTATTTTTACATATTGTGCTGCCCCCCCTTAAAACATTTTAACTTATTTGAACCTTAGCTGTTCTCTAGGACCGCCAAAGTAAATTGCCAACCATCCTGATGTGTATAGTCAATAGAGGGTCGACAATTATGTAAGGGCACAGCCAATGACCCTTATGACCAGTAGGTGCTATACTGGAGGAGGGGTTAATTCTGCTGCTCCCACTAGGTATTTGGGAACACAGAACCAGAGTATCCTGCTATTAATTCCTGTTTTGTCTCAAACATTGTACACTTTGTAAATTTCAGGTTCTGTATATATTACTGATGTTCACACAATGGAAGTTCAGACAAATTTTGGAGCATGTCCCACAATAACATCCGCCTTGCATTACACAGCTGACATTGGGAAGATAAAATTAACCTTTCATCCGCGACTGCCCACAAAATTCCACCAAGTTTCCAAGTGTCATTTTTGACGTGTCATTCTGGATGGTCTCACTGCTGTCAATGATGCTGGAAATCTACATCAACTATGAGCTGGCATCGATTTCTATACAGGCGCATGGCCCAGCAGAGGGTGCAATGCATTTATGAGCAGGCGTGTGCCCACCCTCTACCAGCTCTGGGGTAATGAAGACTGGCTTACAAATCTCCCCGGATGACTTTACCGTACCTTAAATCATCATAAAACTGGCAGTGCATTGTACTACAATCAGATCCCCTTGGGTTCAAGAAAAATAAAAAAGTATTAAAAATTCATATCACAACCCATCTCCCTAGAACACATATAAAAGTACATAAAGATGTAAATCACATCCACATTATGTATCCCTGTGTCAGGAAATACCCAGTCTACAAACTTATAAAATATTTTTCCCATACGGTGAATGCCGAATCACCATTTTCTCACCTCTCATAAAAATTTCAATAAAAAAGCAAATCAATCAAAGCAATAGACATTCCCCAAAATGGTATAACTAAAAAGTATATGTGACCCCTCAAAAACAGGCACCATTTTCCCGTACAAGGAAATATGTAAAAATTACGGGTGTCAAGAAAATGGGTTTTTTTTTGCAAAGTTTTGGATTTTTGCGGGGTTGAAACATAAAGAAAAAACTATATAAATTTGGTATTGACAGAATTATACCAACCCATAGAATACAGGTGACATGCCATTTTGGCTGTACAGTGAACGCTGTAAGAATAAAGCTCATTAGAAAGTCACATAAATGCAGTTTTTCTCCAATTCCACACCATTCTGAATTTTTTTCCAGCTTCCCAGTACATTGTCCAGAATATTAAATGGTACCATTAAGAAGTACAATTTATCCTACAAAAGTTAAAAATTGGAAAAGTTACAAAAGTTGGAAAAATAAAAAAGTTATGGCTTTTGGAAAGTGAGGCGTCAAAACGAAAATCAAAAATTGAAAAATGCCTGAGACGGGAAGGGGTTAAAGGTTTCCTAAGTGGCTCCCCCACATAATTTAATGTCCCTTCATGTGGCCCACAGAAAATAGTGTCCCCTCAAGTGGCCCCCACATAATGCCCTCTCAGTGACTATTCAATGAATATATTTAAAAAAAAAAAAAAAGTTATACTCACATAACCTAACCCAATTTCCACATAGCTGCCTGCAGACTCTGGTTATAGTGATGCCTATGGCTCGGTGCTCATTGCGCCTCCCTGCCTCAGACATCACCAGACGAAGTCTGAATGGTGGAGCACAGAGCTTTGTATTCAACTCTATTTTAGCACGTAGATAGAGTTGAAATGCCTACCTTTGCCAGAAACAGCGGGACAGCACTCAAAATGTAGGCCCATTTCTCAATCGGGGTTGGCTGATGGGGCCCACACTACCATAGGACCCAGTGTAGATGCACCATTTGCCCTATGGTTAAAGTGGCTCTGTTGTGTGCCAGAAAACTGACTTACATGACATGATAAACCTGTCCCAAACATCTGGCATGTATGTACAATGTGCAGTGTGCAAATATAGTACTCAGTGGGTCAGATCTATACTTTGTGTGGGGAATGCTCATATACAGTAGTATATTATAGCTTTAATCATAGGTTGTACACAACTAGTAGCTTCACATAGCATTTTGACATGGACCTGACTATAAATGGGCAAACCCCTCAAGATTAGTTTAGTTTCAGATTTGACTGACTTTGTTCCCTGATTTGTTTCGGCTCAAACACCTTAAATTGGCTCAAAACAAGTAGAATACTCTTAGGGCTCCTAGGAACCTATCTAAAAAACATAGCATAGAATACTGTCAGGGATCCTAGGAATCTATCTATAAAACAGTGTAGAACACTCTTAGAGCTCCTAGGAACCTAGCTATAAAACAGAACCTATCTATAATACATAGTGTAGAACACTTTTAGGATTGGCACCCCTGCAATTCTGTCAGATAATACTCAATTTCTTCCAGAAAATGATTGCAATCACAAATGCTTTGGTAATAATATCTTCATTTATTTTGCTTGCAATGAAAAAACACAAAAGAGAATGAAAAAAAAGTCAAATCATTGATCATTTTACACAAAACTCCAAAAATGGGCCGGACAAAAGTATTGGCACCCTCAGCCTAATACTTGGTAGCACAACCTTTAGACAAAATAACTGCGAACAACCGCTTCCGCTAACCATCAATGAGTTTCTTACAATGCTCTGCTGGAATTTTAGACCATTCTTCTTTGGCCAATTTCTCCAGGTCCCTGAGATTTGAAGGGTGCCTTCTCCAAACTGCAATTTTGAGATCTCTCCACAGGTGTTCTATGGGATTCAGGTCTGGACTCATTGCTGGCCACTTTAGAAGTCTCCAGTGCTTTCTCTCAAACCATTTTCTAGTGCTTTTTGAAGTGTGTTTTGGGTCATTGTCCTGCTGGAAGACCCATGACCTCTGAGGGAGACCCAGCTTTCTCACACTGGGCCCTACATTATGCTGCAAAATTTGTTGGTAGTCTTCAGACTTCATAATGCCATGCACACGGTCAAGCAGTCCAGTGCCAGAGGCAGCAAAGCAACCCCAAAACATCAGGGAACCTCCGCCATGTTTGACTGTAGGGACCGTGTTCTTTTCTTTGAAGGCCTCTTTTTTTTTTTTTTCCTGTAAACTCTATGTTGATGCCTTTTCCCAAAAAGCTCTACTTTTGTCTCATCTGACCACAAAACATTCTTCCAAAAAGTTTTTGGCTTTCTCAGGTAAGTTTTGGCAAACTCCAGCCTGGCTTTTTTATGTCTCTGGGTCAGAAGTGGGGTCTTCCTGGGTATCCTACCATAGAGTCCCTTTTCATTCAGACGCCGACAGATACTACGGGTTGACACTGTTGTACACTCGGACTGCAGGGCAGCTAGAACTTGTTTGGATGTTAGTCGAGGTTCTTTAGCCACCATCCGCACAATCTTTCGTTGAAATCTCTCGTCAATTTCTCTTTTCCGTCCACATCTAGGGAGGTTAGCCACAGTGCCATGGGCTTTAAACTTCTTGATGACACTGCGCACAGTAGACACAGGAACATTCAGGTCTTTGGAGATGGACTTGTAGCCTTGAGATTGCTCATGCTTCCTCACAATTTTGCTTCTCAAGTCCTCAGACAGTTCTTTGGTCTTCTTTCTTTTCTCCATGCTCAATGTGGTACACACAAGGACACAGGACAGAGGTTGAGTCAACTTTAATCCATTTCAACTGGCTGCAAGTGTGATTTAGTTATTGCCACCACCTGTTATGTGCCACAGGTAAGTAACAGGTGCTGTTAATTACACAAATTAGAGAAGCATCACCTGATTTTTCAAAGGGTGCCAATACTTTTGTCCACCCCCTTTTTTATGTTTGGTGTGGAATTATATCCAATTTGGCTTTTTGACAATTCTTTTTGTGGTTTTCCATTGAAGACAAATTAAATGAAGATATTATTACCAAAGCATTTGTGATTGCAATCATTTTCTGGAAGAAATTGAGTATTATCTGACAGAATTGCAGGGGTGCCAATACTTTTGGCCAGCACTGTAATAGGTGGAGACCTAGGGGAAGTGAAAAAAATAAAAAAAAAGATTCATCCGACGTTCAGCGCTCTTCTGTGACAACTCGTGGTCATAACATAATGATGCTTGGCATGCCAATGTAACTGCTGGTGGCTGAATCACAGGCCTCAGTGGGTAATCCCAGGCCAATGACGTCACAGAAGAGTGTCAAACGTCACCAGGAGTCCCAAAAGAAGTAAGGGAAGGTGAGAATGAATGTGGTTTTTTTTCACCTCTCCTGGGCCTCCCCCTATTATATTCTGGGGTCTGAAGAGACCCCAGAGTATGATGCAGCTATCATTTTAGTTCACTCGAGACAAATCTCCATTTGTTTGGACAATTGGAATATTCACCCATCTCTAGATCTTATCTACATATTTATTGCCAATGCATGTTTGGTGGCCTCACCTAAAAAGTAGCAAGGAAAAAGTAGTTTTTGCAAACTGGCATACCCATCCAAGAAGGGAAGCTGCGGATATCACTAATCTAAGTATAAAAATATTTACTTCTAAACCAGATAAAACAGAGGGTTGCCAAATAGACATGAGGAAGGTCACGGTTCCCAAAAGAATCCATTTTTTTCCGTATCTTATCACTCAACTAAAATAAATCGGACCTTTTGTATCTACCTAGTAAATTATTTTCCATCTCAGCCCAACTTGGCTCCTCCGACCCTGCATCAATGTCAAGCATTTGTACCTTCCTCGCTGCCTAAAGTAATTTAACAAATTTAGAAACAAATTTATCTTTCTCGGTTCCCTTGTCCTGCGTTGAGATGCCGATCAAACTGGAAAGTTGTGTCTGCTTGCTTGCGGTGATTTGGTGCACTAAGTTTTCTTTTTCCTACTGTTTGGAGCTAATAGTAAAATTTATTTTGTAGGAATGGTGGAGTAGTATAGTTATAACACATGGAATACACGTTGTACAGAAAGCAGAGAATGTGAAAAAGCACATAGAGATAGGTGAATCTAACAATACTTGGCGTGCCATGTGACCACAGGTGGTCCAATCACAGGCCTCAGCAGTGACCTCCACCCCCCGCCTGGGCTGATGACATCACAGAAGAGCATCAGACGTCACAAAGAAAGTACCAGACACCGTGAGGAGGCCCAAGAGAGATAAGGGAAGGTAAGTATGAATGGGGGTTTTTTTTTTCACACCTCCATCAATAATACTTTTCCCTTTGGCATAACTTCGGGTGTGTTTGCCTTAGAGAGCTAGAAATTGGATAGTTAGGTACTAACTAAGAGTGTTCTACACTATGTTTTATTATAAACTATGTTATATGGTTACTTGTACTGTATTTCTTCTAGTGGTCAGTAAATTTTCAGTTTCTTGTATAACACCATGTCTGAAGAAGACAGCTAGTACTCTCGAAAGCTTACCATGAAATATACTTAGCCTCTAAAAGGTATCGCTTGATTTCTTCACTCTTCCGAGGTGGTGCAAAGGCAGACCGTTTTGTCGCAGAAACTCGAGTAGGGTGTTTTTTGCTACGTAAGAACAGCTGAAATGCGCAGAGATTATTCTGGCCATGAGGAGTTCCTCTTTTAAGCCACTATACAGGTAAAATGGCAAACCCCCAGATTAAGGTCATGCGCCATACAGGGACAATGTGTAATTCATCCTAACTGCAGTGCAGCAACAATATTGGTGCTGTTGTTGCTGGCAACACTGCCCAGTAGATGTTGGTGGGGAGCTATCCAGATAGATACTTGCTGCAGGATAAAGCGAAGCAGCTCCTCCGATGTGTGGTTCCTCTGATCCAGGCTTATTAATTACAAAAACGCATGGAGCTCTTCGCCTTACAGCCATGAAATGAGGGTGTAGGAGGAGAAAGAGAGGTGGAAGTGACTGCTTGCCCTGGTGAAGATGGTCCAGAGAGGAGGATCCAGAGGAGGTGGGTGGGCCCTGCATGGTTTTGGAATCGGGCCTGCACAATCAAGGTGGAACTAGCACCTGGCCTTGAAAGTCATATATTGTCCTTGTCCATAATTGCTGCTCCACGTGTTGACAGTGCCATGCGCCTTTCCCCACCAGAGAGATATGCCACCAGCAGCAGCGATCACAAGTCTGCCACTGCTACCTACACACTGAGAAGTTCCGTTGTGTCTTCCCCGGACAGGATTTTTGGATGTTGTGACTGTGTAATGGCTGGGATTACTATCACTATTGCCATCACCCTCTTCACCTGATATCACCTTGTGATCCTGACCCAGTTGCCAGGTCATATCCGCAAAAGAATCATCATCAGCAATGTGATCATCTTCCCCACTTTTTTCTAACACATTATCATGAGACATGCAAACCCTCAGAATTTCCACCCCCAGATATACCCCTAGCTGCCCTACCAGACTGACCACCAGTAGTTGCAGTACCATACACTACTCTACCACCACCATCAGTCATCATGTATTCCTCCTCTGCTTGCACACAATGCTGACTGTTCTCCTACAGCTCATCAAAAAGAGGAAGAAGACTGCTCTAACTAGGAGAAATAGATTGCTCAGCAGGTGCCACATCACAACCAGGGATCTGTGTCAGTGAATAATGTGAAGGAGACACGATTGACAGTCCGGAAAGGCCCTGCAGTAAATTATGTGTTATGTTAGAGGAGAAGGGACACACAGAAGCCTGACTCAAGATCACATCACTCTCAGATGCAATATCCTCCTGTGACTCAGATGAGCCAGCTAAATAATCAAAAACTTCAGCAACATTCTCAGAAAGTACAATAAACCTGCAACTACTGGTCGTGCCACCAAAACCAGAAACAGTGTTGTTTTTGCCTCCCACATTCTTATTGTTAGTAGTAGTAATCGCACAAGTGTTTCCTCCCTCCCCCAATTCATCTAGAATTACATATGTGCATGCAGAGCACTTGCGCATACAGAGAAATGCTTAAAACATGCCCAAAAAAGTTCTTAACATATTTTTCACTAACAGGATTGTTTTCTTCACAAAAGTATGTTTAAATAATGTGTTATGTGTATATAGAAGAGATGAACTACTCTGCAGACTCACTCACTGAACCTGTCCTGTCTATCTATGTCTGTATATTCAATACTAATCTAGCACTGCATGACTAATCTGCCTGTGTATATTGCTTAATTCTCCCTAACTCCTCCTGTAACTATTGTTCAGTTTTCTGACTTGTGCTGCCTATAGCCTAGCTAATAGCTATGAGATGCAGTGAGAAAGAACACAGATGTGTTTGCATTTCCACCATTACACAAACTAAAGGCTAAGATCATGAGCACAACTTATATATTCTATATGACATCAGCACTATAAGGTCTACCTACCGCTGTCTATTGGCTGAAACTGTCAGATGTTGATATCATGTGATGTGTGAGTCACTGCACACATGACATTGTCTGCTCTGTATTTCCTGGACCAACACGTGGCGGAAGCCATTTTCTCGTAGTGTGGCCATTTTTCTTTTATTAAAAGTGAACTGCCATTTTTTCAGTTTTGAAACAATTTGGAATATTCGGGACCCGCTCATTATGAACCAATAACGCCCATCTCTAGTAACTAGTTTTCCCTCTTAATTGTACAAATATTTATGTTGGTGATACATAGATTTGTGTTTCCAGAGGTGGGGCTAGAACCTGTGATGTGGGAGTGGCATTTTTTTTTTTTTACTTAATCTTTTTATTTATATATTTTTTACACATTGTACCCCCATTAGACTTTTTGACTTATTTCAATCTTAACTGGGGCTGATATATTACACCCATTTACAGGAGGAATACAGTCTTCTAGTATACAATGCACTGTTGATCCGGGTGCTCTAGGACCACCAGACCAGGAGGAAGCAGCAAGGTGGCAACTTCCAAAGCTGTATGAGCTTAACAAGTGCTGCGTATACAGCAATCGGGAAGGCCAGGATGGGGATAATACCAAAGCTCCTTGCTTCTGCAGTTGCTGACTCAGCAGGGACGTATCAGTGCATTTTTGAACAGTAAATTTCTGATCGTCTGGTCAATGAGGGGTTGGCAAGTGGTTAAGGGCACAGCCAATGACACTCACAACTGGAGGGTGCACTGAAGGAGTCTAAAACGTAATATTCACTGTTTTGAGATTACAATCTCCAAACTTCAAGACACAATTCACAGAAAAAAGTGAGGAGCAACAAATACTACAACATAATTTGTAATGTGTCAAATATTAAAAATGTAATTAGTGTTCTAATCGACACAGCCACACCAGATAAGGAGTAGGAAGCAGAAAAATATCACAATGCCACACCTGAGAAGGCAAAGAAAAAAAATCCCTAAATCAGGAGCTAGCACAATGGCAGCGCCTCTATACCAACTAAACTGTCTCACGAACAGTTTTTATGCCTAGAACAGTTAAGACTGCTGTTTATATACAAGCAATAAGCTGTCTTTCATTGGTGATATAGCATGACTGCTCTGATGCCGGCGGTAATCGGAGAGCCGAGCTCGTAGCCTTTATATAAAAAGCACATATCTCCTCTTAGTGGGAGAGGATCCAGTCCGCAACCAAAGGAAGGATGAGCACCTCACATCAGTCATCAGCCAAAAATAAGCCCATTAACAATAGCTTCTTGCTCCAATATACCCATATAAATTAACCAGGTGAAGTCCATTAACTCATTCAGTCCATAAGGTTGCATGGTATTGAACCTGTAAATCCATTGTACCTCCTTACATAAGATCTAATTGTCCCAATCACCCCCTCTTCTAGGAGGCCTAACATGTTTTCACGGAATCTAAGACCTGAGACTTCACCCTGATGATACTGCCAAAAAATGCCTAGCCACAGGGGTGTCCTGTTGGTTGTTACCATCACTGATGAAATATACCACCCCCATGGTGGCACAGTTTACCAAGTCTCTACACCTATACTGTCTGCCTGTAGACACACTTGTAAAGCCCTTGCTATGATCTATAGATCCACATGCGCTACAAGTATCGCATCTAAATGTCCCAACCGGCTTTCTCGTGAGCCAAGTGTCAGGACCCGATAGAGGAGGTAAATAACTATACACTAAACTCTCTTTAAGATTCCTGCCCTGACGGTACGTCACCTGGGGTAGACGTCCCAATTCTGTGATCAGATCCTGATCAGTTTTTATATGGGACTACCGTGCCCCTCCATATCCTCCTCCTTTTTTACTTTTTTTTAATGTTCCTCTCTTTGTTTATAAGACAATACTTACCATGTAGAGCCGCTCTATCCTTATTTTTACAACATGATATGACCGTCCAGGGAGGACGTCTCTTTACAGACCAAGCGGATTCTACACGCTCACCTCCGTAATCATTGGAGGGAGAGGAAGGCACGGCTTGGCATATCCGTCCCTTGGGTCAAGGAGTTTCATAGTGCGGCGTCTCTCAGGCATTCATGCTCCACCTTCTAGGGGTCTGGTGTGATGTCGTATGGGACGTGCCCTCAACTGAGTGCTCTTGTCCTTCCTCTGGTTGCGGACTGGATCTGCTCCAAGTACGAGGAGGGGCATGCTTTATATACAGGTACATCTCAATAAATTAGAATATCTTTGAAACGTTTATTTATTTCTGTAATTAAATTTAAAAAAGTGACCTCCTATATTTTCTAGATTCTTTACACACAGAGTGTTATATTTCAAGTCTTTTATTTCTGTAAATTATGGATTACAGGTAATGAAAACCAAAATCTAAGAAAATTAGAATATTGTAAAAAAGTTCAGTATTGTAAATTCAGTGTCACCTGCCAAGGTTTCCTAAGCCTTTAAATGGTCCCTCAGTCTGGTTCAGTAGGACACACAATCATGGAAGACGCTGATTATGGATTGTATCACTGAATGACTGAAATGAATGAACAAAGATATTCTAATTTATTGAGATGCATTTGTATAAAGGCTACTATGGTGCATTGTGATAGGGAGGGATTAAGCAGCTAGGCATTCAATCAGTGGATGTGTTTATTCACATTATATGACCTAGATCCTATTTGTGTAAGGTCTAAAGCATTATATATATATATATATATATATATATATATATATATATATATACACACACAAGGTAATTTTTCTTTGCTTTCTAGGTGTGACACTGTGATATCTTCCTGTTCCTTCCTCCTTATCTGATGCGGCCATGACGATTAGAACACTATTTACATTTTTAGTATTTGACACATTAAAAGTTATGTTTTAGTATTTGTCGCTCTGCACTTTTTTCTGTGAATTGTGTACTGTAGAAGGGGTTCATGCCGCTGCTCCCACAGCAGTTTTACAAAATAGGTATTTGGGAACATGGAAGCCGAGTATCCTGATATTGATTCCACCTTTGTCCGTCACATTGTACATTTTGTAACCTTCCAGTGCTGCATATATTACTTCATGGCACGATAGCAGGTCACACAAATGTTGGCACATGTCCCACAATAACATCTACCTTCCATTACACAGCCAGAGTACCAGGAGCCCAGTGGTAGTGAAAGAATGTGCTGAAGTTGGACAATGGGATTAACATTTTCATCCCCGGCTGCCCACAAAATTCCACCATGGTTTCCAAGGGTCATTCTTGATGTGTAAGTCTTGATAGTCTCACTGATGTAAATTTTGTTGGAAATGAACTATGAGCTGGTGTTGCTATCCCTACAGGAGCATGGAGCCAGAGGAGGGTGCAGTGCATTTATGAGAAGACGTGCCTCTGCCGGCTCAGTGGTTATCAAGACTTTTCAACACTTATGGTGGTCTTCATAAATTTGTCTCAATGATTTCAACTTTAGTCCTCTTCTTTCCTGCATAGCAGGGGATTCGACTTATTTATGACAAGGTGTATGTCCCCTCATAATTCAGGTTCTCCCTCCACTGGGCCGTACATCTGCTCAGAAATATATATCAGCTCATACCTGACATCGATTTCAGGCATCATTTACGCTAGTGAATTTGTGTAAATGATCATAAATCTGGTAGGTCCTGTGTCCCTGCCTGAGCCATTTTTAGGAAACTGGCAAGGGAAAAATATTTTGCACAAGTTGGAGTTTTGGGCAAAAAATTGTAACCTTTTCAAGCCTTCTGTGCCAGGGACATTTTAACACATTAGTGGGCCCAGTCTAAAGCTTTCCTAAGTACCCCCCCCCCCAACATAATTTAATGTACCCTCAAGTGGCCCACACAATATAATGTCCCCCTCAAGTAGCCCCCACCAGTAGCGTAACTAGGAATGGCTGGGCCCCAAGGCGAACATTGACATACATATGCATAATGACGTCGGCTGACGTCTGGGACGTCACCAAACAGGCCCGAAGCCTGCCGGAGCGCAGGAGAGGTAAGTTACAGTGTTTTTTATGTTCCCTCACCTCCCCTGGGCCCCCAATCATTATACTCCGGGGTCTCAAAAGACCCCGGAGTATAATGATAGCAGTGTTTGTGGGGTTCGCAGTAGCGGGTGCCACAGGGCTCTGGGCCCTGTGGCAGCCGCTATCACTGCTACCCCGGTATTTGCACCCCTGGCCCCCACATAACTTCCTCTGAGTGACCAATTAACCAATATGAAGTCTGAATGGTGGAGCACAGAGCATTGTATTCATGTTTATCTGTATTGTAGGGATGTAGATAGAGTTGAAACCAGTACCTGCTGCCAGGAACAGCAGGACAGCATCCGAAATGCATTTTCAGATGAGGGGTCTCTAACAATTGTATAACTATGAACTTTCCAACCAGTCACAGAAGGTGTTAGGAACACCTTCTTGTATCATATCCCAGAGAATAGGTTCTCAAAACAAAAAATGAACAAAACATAACTTTTATTAAATATATAAATAAAATCTCATATGAGAACCAGACGTCAACTACAACGTAAGAAATAGGAGAGACCCCCAAAGAAATGTATAGTTCCTATTTCATATAGTGGGGAGATGTCAATTGTAACAAATAGTTACTGAACTCTGGAGTGCGGTAAAGTTTCAGAGGCCAGCCAGAACTCACATAGATGATACCATTAATGGTCCGTGGGTAATGAACCACCAGACCAAAGACGCCTAAGCTGTCTCATATTCAGACATGACAGGGTAACTAATCCCCTAAAACACAATGGTCTACTATGTGCTGACTGTAGTAGTTATAGGGTCACTAGTGAACAAGTACACTGCAAGCAAGGCTTGTAAGCTTAGCCTATATGTAGTGGTATTTAGCACTTAAAAAAGTGCAGAATTGACACAGTGCAATAATGTAACCAGCTGTGTCTATGGTCTATTCCCACATGACTAACAGGCAAAGCTCATGGGCTCCAATATCTATATAGTGGTACTTAGTACTTAAAAAAGCGCATAACGCCTGACACAGTGCAACGATACATCGGCTGTGTCTCAGATCTCTGCCCACAAGCTGCTTCATGAAGCTCTTGCAAGTGTCAGGGTCGAACCCAGCCTCTTGGGCAAGTATGCTTCAGCCTATATATAGTGGTACTCAGCACTTAAAGACGTGTGTAATAATAGACACAGAGTAAAACTGTAACAGCTGTGTCTAAGGTCTCTTCCCACATAACTAGCAGGCAGAGCTTATAGGCGCTAATTCAATATAGTGGTACTTAGCACTTAAAAAGAGCATAACACCTGACACAGTGCAACGATATATCAGCTGTGTCTCAGATTTCTGCCCACAAGCTGCTTCATAAAGCTCTTGCAAGTGACAGGGTCAAATAAGAACACCTAGTGCCCAGCCTATTATAAGCAACCACAGCCAACAATATATTGATAGTTGCCAGTCTCTCAACGCGTTTCTCTTGTCTAATAGACAACAAGTTCATTAGGAGATATGACCTAATTCATGTTCGGAAGAAAGATAGATAAATTGCAGTAAGAACTGCAGTTCCCGGAGCTCTCCCCCCCCCCCCCCCCCCCCCCCCCCCCCCCCCCCCAGCGCCCACGCCCCGCGGCCCCGGCGAGGGCGCAGCCATCCTAGCGGGTTTGACTGGTGTGGGATTCTGACAGCTGCTGTATCTTGGTCCGGCACGGTGTACAGAGCGACAGCCCGGCCCGGAGCGCCGGGCGCGGGCTGCTGTGACGTGTATATGGTACCCAGAGAGACTCGCTGTATATAGATATACATAGAGCAGTTATGTGGGACGTTACCTTAGACCCCCGCCAGTGGGCGCGCTGTCGTGGCGGTGGCTGCTGTTGGATTCTTGCTTCGTTGGTTTCCCTGTCTGTTGGGCTTCTTTCTCCCGTCCTGTCCGTGGGGGGACGCCCTTGGGACTGACTTTGGGCCCCCCGCGCGCTTCTCGGACTGTAGCGGTCCCCTGGACCCTGGGGGGGGGTGCCCCGTGGTCGGGTCGTTGGGTGTTGGTTTTGTTCTTCGTGCCTACTGCAGGTGGGGGTGCCATTGCAGAATTTGCCTTGTGTTCGCTATTTTTTTCCCCCTTCTCTTTTTTTTTTTTTTTGGCCCCCGCGGGGGGGGGGGGCCGCGGGGGGGGGCCCCCCCCCCCCCCCCCCCCCCCCCCCCCCCCCGCGGGGGGGGGGCGGGCGGCCCCCCGGGCCCCCCCTTTTTTATATACAAGGGGGGTTTGGGGGAAGTTACCTTAGACACAGCTGTTACAATTTTGCTCTGTGTCTCTTATTACACACTTAAGTGCTGAGTACCACTATATACAGGCTGAAGCATTCGAGCCCCAAGAGGCTGGGCACTAGGAGTCCTTTTTCAAGTGTACAATTGGTGATCATAACATATATATGTACATGCCAGCTTTAAATAACACATAGTTTAGAAAAACACATCCACTGGGTGTGTCACTGATCAAATGTGACAATAACAACTTATTTTTCCAACTTTCAAATGCCAAAACTGGCGTTATTCAGGTTGCACATGTGCAATAGCCCACACACGGATGCCGAAGATCTCGGCACAGCAATCTATGTGAGTGTTTATCATATAATACAAAATATCTATAAGATTGTTTTTTGTTGCTTATATTTTTTGTGGTTTTGACATTTGACTGTTAATATGAATCAAATAAGTTTGTATTGTCACATTTAATCAGTGACCCTCCCAGTGGATGTGTTTTTCTAAGCTATGTGTTATTTAAAGCTGGCATGTACATATGTTATGATCACCAATTGTACACTTGAAAAAGGAGCATCCTAGCTTCAAAACGCGTTCTGTTCTGGTATGAATAAAGAAATCTTCTACATATATCTGGGTATGCGCGGATCTCTCTCTATTCCACTGGTTGGTTTTGGTCCTCATCATATCTGTTGCCAAGATATCACTGTTTTTGTCAATATGCAAATGAGCCCTTTGGGGCAACAAGGGCAATGTCATTGCTCCAAAGAGGTAAGTGGCAACATCGCTACTCGCTAGTACTTATACAGGGAAAACTTAGACTAAAGTGTCTTAAAATGTTCCAGATTTATCATAGTGGCTGATGCTGGATAATAAATCTTGCGTATCCATACCCTGTCTAGTCTAGCTTTTAATAGTTGAGGCAGTGTAATTATTGGAATGGCATATTTATGCTACTAGAGTTCAAGAAAGTGTGTATTTAACCCAAGGAAAGTTCTGGGTTTTCTTCTTGATCTGGGCTGTTAATGAGTTTTAATCAGCCAGTTGTAAGGGCTCTATGTGACACGTGAACCCTTTCCACACTAGAAAAGAAGTAGACTGTGCTAAGGGTTTGTGGGAACCAGAACTATATGTGATGGTATGAAACTGTGTTTATACTGAATAGTAGACCTAGGATATTATAGTGAGGGACACTAAATGCCCACAATAAAGGCAGATACTTAACTCTTCTCTCTTAGCTGTCCGGTACTTCTGCTCGGGCACCTTCGGTCCTTTTCTGGCTGCTCCTGGCCACCTGAATGATGTCAGTAATACTGAAGGACTGCTGAGGCCTGTTATTGAGCCTCAACAGTCACGTGGGGTACGATGACATAATGAGGTTTGTGTCAAGGCATCCTGACAAATGCAGGCCTCAGTGGTTCTCCAGTATCACCGATATTATCCAGGAGGCCAGAAGTGGTATGCTAAGGAAAGTTGAGTATTAGTGTTTATACATTTCTGCACTGCTCCTGGACCTCCACTTATTATACTCTGGAATCTGAAGAGACCCCCGAGTATAATAAGAATTTGTTGGTGGTAAAAGTTCAGTCAAATTTTTGGAAAATTTGCAATGAAGCCAGCTTGTTACAACTGGTTCACTCATCTCTAGTGATGTAAAGTGTTTTGCTGCGTGAAGAGAAAAGTAAGTAGTTTTGGAGGAAATTCACAGTGCAGTGAGACCTTTTTTTGACCAAGATCTAGGGATCCCAAGAGCTAAATGACTACCAAGTTGTCACATAGTTAATAACTAAATGGTTAATGTAAGGCACGTACACCTTGTTTTGGTGCGCCAGAATTCTGGCTCATTTTCTTTAGTAAATCTTCCCCATTTTGCAATAAAGAGGACCTTTCACTACCTCCACCAACTCCAGGGAAGGTTTATTACCTTTCCTTCCTTTCCGATCGCTGTGTACACAGCGATACACAGCTATGGGCGCCATCATGATGCGGCTCCCCTCTGACCCGACGGTCACGTGATCCACCGAGATCAGAGCCTGTTAGAGCTGCTGGGTCCTATAGGTCCCAGATCAGCTATAAAATTATGGGCAGGAGGCTGTATTCCTCCTGCAACTGGGGCTAAATGTACCAGGCCCAGTTACAGGGGAAATCAGCTTCCCCCCCACAAAAAAAAAAGTGATCAGATGTCCCCAAAGGTCTATTATGACCTTATGGGGACACAATGTAAAAAAAAATAAAAAAATAAAATAATTTAAAAAATAAATAAAGTAATACATCAATAACAGGTTCTAGCCCCACCCCCGATGACACCATACAAAATAAAAATTCCCGTAGAGGAAGAATTATTTTATAAAGTTTATAGTAGCCCTTTGTGCTATTAAATAAAAAAAAAAAAAAAAAAAAAAAAAAATGACTCGTTTTCCCTCCACTTTCGTTTATATTTTCCCGGATATAAAAAAAATTAAAACACATGCAAAAATAAAAACAACATAAAAATAAAGCCCTATGTGTCACCGAAAAAAGACGCAGAAATAAGTGGAATAACCCAAATGATAAAAATGTTATAGCCCTCAAAACAGAACATACAAAAAACCTGAAAATATGGTCCCGAACCACAAATTGGCCTGGTACGGAAGTGGTTAAGAAATAAAAATAATCTTGCCAAAATTTTATTTTTCTTACTGTCTCCACAATTCGGTCGCCATGTTCTAAAACTAAAAATACTCTGTCATTCCTGAAACTTGGACTTCACTATTACCTGTTACCTTGAAGCTTGCAGTCCATTGGATTCATATTAGAACAATTGCAATAAGTTATATCCTGAAAATTGAGATTTACTTCAAATTTTATGTTGCTCTATCAACTGTGATGTAGACAAGTTCGCCTGGATAATATGAAATATTAAATTGAACATTAAATAAAAGTAATTTTACTGGACCAAATAGAGTAGACTTATTGTTATATGGTATAGAGTTTGCAATTGGCTGCCAGTGGCTGGCTATGGTGAATGTGTATCTATAAACCTGAGCATGAATCCTATTTTTTTAGATTTTATGTGTGGTCGTATTTTTTTATGAAATATATTATGAAATCCATCTTTTGAGACAACCGGATTTGTTTTTATAAATTTCTAAATTCGTTAAATTATTTTAAGCAGTTGGAACGTTCCACATGCTTGACATTAATGCAGGGCCAGAGAAGATAATTTGGGTTGAGTTAGAGAATAATTTATTATAGTAGGTATAAAAGGTCTAGTTTATTTTAGGTAGGAAATAAAATAAGGAAATAATAGATTTTTTCCGGTTAAAGGATTCTTTCGAGAGCAAAAAAAAAAAAAGATCAAAAAAGTTTAACCGATGCATCACTTATCTTTATAGATCTGTCTTTATTTATTTATTGCCCTCTTAGGTTACTTCCAGTGTACTTGGTGTCTTATCTGCTAGTTGTTTTTTTTGGGGAGCTGCCTTTAACCGATATTGTATCAAATTTAGAAATTTACGCAAGTATAAGATATTTTGTTCTCTCTTAATTCTTTCACAAAAAATACACTACAATCTTCTGCAACTTAACCATCTTTTTGTATCTGAATAGATCTATATATTAGATCCATATACCTATCAATTACATACAACTATATCGGATACAACTATTATTTACAACAAATCCAAAATGATTGCCAACTAATTTTTTTCAGAATTAACGTCCTAAACCTCCACAAAGTTATGGTTGGACTATTTAACACCTTCCCGCCATTTTAAATTTTTAAATTTTACTTTTTTTTTACTCCCCACCCTCCAAAAACCTTTTATTTTTTCATTCAAATCTGTATGGAGTTTATTTTTAGTAGGACGCCTTGTACTTCATAATGGTACAATTTAATATTTTGTATAATGTATTAGGAAACTGGAAAAACTCACAATGGGGTGGAATTAGAAAAAAAACTGCATTTTATATGAGTTTTGTTTTTATGGTGGTAAAAATGACGCATTAACTACTACTTATATTACCTATACCTATTCTGTAGGGTCAATATGATCACTAAATTTATATAGTGAGTCGCCATATTCTGACACCCGGAGCTGTGTCTTTTTTGGAAAAATGTCTAATGTTTTGATCACTTTTTATTAAAGATTTTTGGGAGGCAAAAAAAGAAACATAGCAATTTAAGCATTTTATTTCCCGCTATGGCGTTCACTTTCCCAGTCTGTCAAAGTGGGAAAATTTTTATCCGATCACAAGACAAGAAGAATTGGAGCACCACCAGGGACGGTGCTGCCCCCTTTCTCTAAACCATTTTTATCTCGACTCTGCAGTTGTTGGATGTCTAACAAATGGTGATGACAAAGAATACAGGAAAGTAGTTAACAGCTTCTCAGAATGGTGAGGAAGAAATGGCCTCATCTTTAACATTGGAATAACCAAGGAACTTATTGTCGGCCCCGGTCACCATAGGCCAACCCGGTCACCATAGCTGTAGAGACCTTTACTTCATGCAAACACCTTGTTAGACAATAAATTGGACTGGAAACTCAACAAAAACTAAAGTAGGTGAGCCATTCCCTATTCAAGGAAGTATTAACAGAATATCTTTATTAGAACAATGTTTAAAAGAAACAAAACTCCGAAAACACTCATAGACCTATTATGGGGGTTAATAAAATTTTTAAAAAATATAAAAATAAATAAATAAAAGTTAAAATCACCCCTTTTCCCTAGAATACATATAAAACTAAAAAATTACTGTCAAATACATACACATTAGGTATCCCTGTGTCAGAAAGTGCCTGGACTACGACCATATTGGGAAAAAAAAAATCTAAAGTTCCGAACCGCCGTTTTTTCGCTGTTTTGCCTCTGATAAAAATTTGAATAAAATGTGATTGTTGTTAATGGAAAAAATTAAGACCTACCTCAAAAATAAGCCCTAGCCCTTTTTTTCGGAAAAAAAAAATAATATAAGACCCCGTCTTATTTTCAGAGAAACACGGTAGTGTTGGGAGTAGCCTGTGTAGTTTTAACTCTTGGCCATACCTCCTCAACATCACATTGGGTATACCAAATATGTCAAATGGCCCATCTGTGGATGTTGTTACACAAAGGCTCCTGGCTTTGTAACAAATCAATGCCAAGGGTGGCAGTACTAAGCATGCCTCTCTGCCAAACATTGCCTGTTCAGAGCCTCCTCACCATGGTGTCAGCATTAGCCAGAAGGGTAAGCACTGAGCAACAGGCTGTATCAGCAGCGTTACAAATAAAACATACTGCAGTAACACACTCTAACGCGTTTCTATTACCAGCATCTTGTGCCGATATGTCATCAGAGGTTTCAGTGGGTAGTAGCAACGAGACTATGTGCATTTTTTAGCATAAGAGCATAGTATAAAGGTCCCCCACTCCCCCATCGGCACTAATATGTGGCCGCACAGGACAGCGGAGGTCTAAGTCCTATATAGCGATAGATCCCCCTCCTTCATTGAGACACAGCCAATTGCTGTGCACTATCTTGCCAGCTGGCTTAAAAGGGCCAGTCTCCAACAGGGCAGCGTAGTCTCACACATGCGTATAATGAAGAACCAATGGGGAGTTTCATAAACTGCAAAACACAGGGAGTCGTATACCTTATGACATGTTCCTCCTGTGGGATCCAGTATGTCGGTAACATCATCAGGGAGTTCCATAGGATCATCAGGGATCATGTAAATTGGTTTTCAGTATATGTTGTATGTCTTTGGTTTATATGCAATTGATCATCTCATACAGATGTGATATACTTGGATAATAATGAAGGTAGTCGATGGATTTTATCCGACATTGAATACTGTAACGACCTATGGTATATTTCTTGCCTTGGCAGTCACTCCATTATTTTACTTCCCTGGTTTTCTTCTGCTGTTCTTCTTTATAGTGTTTCCAATGTGATAATTGTTTTTCTTACCTGTAGCAGTATCCCTAGTCATTACCGACACATGAGAGAATTTCCCCCATGTTGGTTTGTTAAACACACGCCCATAGGTGGAACAAAGGGGAGGCAGGTCCAGTTCCCGCTCCCCCATTGGTTCTTTATTGTGCATACATGAAACTAAGCCGCCCCGTTGGAGACCGGCCCTTTTAAATCAGCTGGTAGGATAGTACACAGGAGGTATAGCCAAGAGTTAAAACTACACAGGCTACTCCCAACACAATGTACAATTGTCCTGACC
Organism: Leptodactylus fallax; assembly: GCA_947044405.1. Taxonomy (NCBI): domain Eukaryota; kingdom Metazoa; phylum Chordata; class Amphibia; order Anura; family Leptodactylidae; genus Leptodactylus; species Leptodactylus fallax. Next base: position 4,392,628 of record CAMRHE010000159.1, on the reverse strand, counting down.
ATAATAGGTCTATGAGTGTTTTAGGCATTTGTCCTACATTTTATTTCTTTTAAACATTGTTCTAATAAAGATATTCTTTTAATACGTCCTTGAATAGGGAATGGCTCACCTACTTTAGTTTTTGTTTAGTTTCATTAGGCACGTATTACCTTACATCCTTTGTAATAGTATATTTCGGACTGGAAACTCAATGCCGATATAACCTACAAAAAAGGGCCCAGTAGGCTATAATTCCTATGGCAACTCGATTGTTTAGGGTTAAGGACAACCTACTTGAGTGATTCTACAATCTACTATGGCTGGGGCACTTTTCTATGGGGCCATGGCCTGGGGAGATAATGCTAAAAAGAGAGACGCTGGAAAGTTTGATGAATTAATCAAAAGGGCCTTCTCTGTTGTGGGTCGTAATCTAGACAGACACCACTCTGGAAAAGAGAATCCTTAAGAAACTACGAGCCATCACTGGAAACCCGCTACATCCATTGAATAAAATTCTCAACCTACCAGAAAAGCTTGTTCCAAGATTCTTCCAAGTCAGATGCAGAAGGGACAGACTCAAAAAGTCCTTCATCCCCTCTGTGATCTTACTGTATAATAGAATTGTAGCCAACAGGACCCCACAACCACCGAAAACCCCAATCCCTCACTAGTGTACTCGCAAAGAAAAATATCTACCCCCTAAAACCTCCATGTTGACCAGGGTGAACTGACCCCATCTCCCATCCCCACCACAAACCCTAACCCCCCTCTCGCCTTCCACATGCCAGGCCCCCCAAAGAACTTCTATGAAGATGTATGGATGCCACAATCGTCACTACCGTGTGGGTCACTGTTAACACTATGTATACCATCATTGGTCATTGTTATTATTGTGTATAAATCGGAGTTGTTCGATAAAGAAATTTCCTAATGGGGATCAATAAAGTATTTTTATAGTTCGGGTATTTTTAGATGCGGGGATACCTACTATGTTTATGTTTTTAACTTAAATATTTTTAAAACTTTTTTTTATTTTTTTTTATTTTATTTTTAGACTCCTCTAGGAGGTTTGATCACCCATACAATATACTGCAATACTAATATACTGAAGTATACATTTTGCAGTGTATAATAGAAGTGTACTAACAACAGGCCTTGGAACTTTCAGTAGGCTGCCAACTGTCATAGTAACCAATGGCTGCCCCTGGATCAGGAAGATGGTGATCTCAATCAAGATGGCAGCCCCCATTGGTTACAATTGACCAAAGCACCTAAAGAGTTGAACACTCTCGATCAGGTCCTGACTGGGTGCTATGTTTAAAGTCCCAACATCCGCCATACTGTTACTGCAATAGGGAGTCTTATAGACCAGGCAATGATTCATGGGAAAAAGGATATGCAGATTAGCTCTATTCCAGATAAAATAAAGCTGTCTCTGAAGTGCCACCTAGTGGAGGTAGCTGTCCTGAAGTCAATGTCAGACCTTGCAACATGACTAGGATATTAGCCAAACTAAGAGCAAAAGGGGGCCCATCTGCAGACAGCTGTTTTGGGGTTCTTGTCCCTCGCCAGTGCAGGGAAGACATTGTAAGTAATCTTACACAAAACAATTACAAACTCTTTCAGTTCTAAGTATAGTTTAATTCCCTCACCTTCCCTGAGTCTTGACTTCACAATCCCTTTTTGTATAGTTTCCAAAAATTTACAATATTTGCCTTCTCTTTTTCCAATTCTTGTTGGAAGAGAAGTCTTCACTCTTAAGAAACCAATTCATTTTCTGCAAAGTCTTTCACATCTATAAGACATCTGCAGTATATATAAGACATCTACAGTATACATGAACAAAAGAGGAAACTAAACAGACCAGAAACTATAGTATATACAGCTATAAATAATATAACTGGTCTCTATACTGCTCTACAGGATTCATGAGAAATTGATTTGTCTTCACTAACTGTGAAGAATTCCTTACTCCTTACTCCATGGAAAAGGAATGGTAGAAGAACATTAGATTTGCACGGTCTAGATACAAAAACAGAGACATCGCTATAGAAATCCATATTCCAAACAACAGGGAGAATTCTTCAGATGATACACACTGGTACAAAAAAAATGCCTGCAGCCTCCACTTTATAAAGATCCGAGAAAGTAGAACTACAGAAGCAAAAAACCTCCAGTAGTGTGACACTAGAGAGCCAGCGACCCTCATAAAAACCCTTTATCATATGCACAAAATCTTTCATCATACCATATCATTGAGTCCAAACATTCGCTCCAACTCGAGTTCTGCCCTTGCGGAAACTCAGCATTTTTAACCGCAGCTGAAACTCACCCAAAAAGAACTTAATGTTTTATATCACCAGCAAAGAGAATGAGATTTTAGCTAATCTCAACCACACATTGTGGGGGAAAAAAAAGCTACGGAAAAGCTGCGGTATCAAAAGCACAGCATGTTCATTTTAGATTTTTCCCTATAGATTTAATAGCAGAAGAAAAAAGCAGAGAAAAACACAGCAAAAACTCAATGAAAAATGCTATGTGTTTTTGATGCATTTTTTTCCACCGTGTTTTTTTTTAGCTGCGTTTCGCTACAAGGGACCTTAGCCTTCCTTGGCTTCTTCATGGTATATCACAGAACCCAAACCCACCACATACTACAAACTCCTAAATATATTTACGTATAATAATCCTTTGAGCCAAAAACATAAGATATACAATTAGAATTTTCCAAATATTCCAATATGAACTGCACCGATCTACAAGATAATATAATCAAAAATACAACAATACTGCGGGGGATGGGGGGACAGTGATTCACAATATATATACGTATATATAAAAACAGGCTACCATCCATTTAACTGGTACCTTAATGATATTTAACAATATAAATAAAATATTGCCACAAAATTAAATTTAAAAAATGTTAAAATTTCAAAATAAAAAATTTTAGAATTTAATTTCATAATTAAAAAAATAACTGTGTCCCTCTCTCTCTCTCTTAAAATTGATGGGATCCTTGTCTTCAGTTGGGTCCTGTGATCTTATTGTGACCTGCTGGGAATTACATATATCATTCATTCCAAGAGTTACAGTATCACTTCTTGTTTAATAAAACTGTATGGACTTCACAACCTCCTATCACAGTCACTACTGATGATTAGACAGGCTCCTGTCACACAGTTGTGATGATGATGCTATAACTTCCCTGACCATAGACTTATAGTGTCTTAGATTATTTAGGAAAATATAGAAAAAAAGGATAATTACACAGAGATGATCAGAGATGGTACTAGCTCTAGCTGCCCATGTGATGCATCATAGAATTGATAAACGCACAGAGAAAAAGAATCGGAAAATCAGGCTGCTGTTTGGTAAGAGCAGACAGGATGCTGAAGTGCAGGAAAATGGGTGCATTGTACTATGAGAAACTTAGCCGCAAATGCCCCTTAAAGGGAGTCTGTCATCAGAACTCAACATATCACCCCATAAATAGATATGTTAGGGTCATCTGAATCAAATTGTGTTTTCCCCTTGGGAATCTCTGCCTCCATTGCCGAGATGTTGCTGTTTTGGTCAATATGCAAATGATCTCTTTGGAGCAATGACCTCTTCTTCTGTGTTCATTTGCATAATGGCTAAATAGTTTTCGGCAACAGAGGCAGCGATTCAGGATTTGATTCAGGTGACACAAACCTGTCTATCTCTGGCCCTCTGTAGATCTAGTAGGATTTGGTGACAGACTCTAAGTTCTTCAGGGGGTTTGTTGCACATTTTCCAAAAATCTCAGGTTCAGCCACCAATGAATCATTATACTCTGGGATCTGTTCAGGCAGAGGCCAGAAGATAGCGCGAAAGAGGATCAGAGCCCTGGAGAGGTGAGGAAAGGTAAGTATAAGTGTTTGGTTTTTTTCTCTTCACCTTCTCTGAGCCTCCACTTATGATATTGTGGACTTGTTTGGTCTGAACTGGAAGATATACAGTATATATATATATATATATATATATATATATATATATACAGTATATATTGTACCATGGAGTCTTTTCAGACCCCAGAGTATAACAAGTGGAGGCCTACACAAAGGTCCAAAACTAAACCCCCTGATGGGTGAACCTTGTGAATATTTACAAATAGAATCTCACATGATTTGCCCATCATTAGTGAGGTGTCTTGGTTCCAGAATCCAGATGTGGTAATGTAACGTGTATCAGCTTTATTTGCACACCATGTAGTGCTATTTGGGCACTATATGGCATAGCTATATGGGTACTTCATAACAGTATTATGTGTGCACTGCTTGGCTGTATTATTTTGACCCCATACGCACTATATGATACTGTGTATGTTTCCCAGGGAATTAAATTGAAGTTGTAGGGTCCCAGTGCGAAATCTGTAATGAGGCCCCAACTTACCATGTACTAACTATAATACTGGTGTTCTCTTATGTTGTAGAGAGGCCTTTGGGCCCCTTAGACCCCAGGGCCTGGTATCGATTGCTACCTCTGCACCCCCTATAGCTACTCCCCTAATGCTTCCTCTATGGTATATGCACTATATTGTACTATTATGTAGGTTCTAGTGTATAAGGCACTTTTATGTGGGACTGTGGGGGTTCACTATTTAGGCACTGTATGGGTTATAGTTTGCAGCATTCACCAGAAGCCATCACTTAAGTGTTGTCAGATTTCATCACCTGCACAGGTTGTGTTGCACCGGCTGCTCCCATGGGGATACATGAATAAACTCTGTTTACAAGCTTTCTAAAGCTTGTGCTTTATGGACAATACATAGAATTCAATAAATCCTGTATTGTTCAACGCGTTGTGTAAGTAACAAAACAATAAGAGTCCGATAATGGATTCTATCAGAAAAAACTCATTGTACTTAGGCCAGAGACAACACAAGTGTCCTGTATTGTGTGTACATTACACTTCCTTCTACTACTGCAGCTACAACTATTACCATAAAAGTTAACCATTGCAGAGCGTGTTAACCCTTAGTACATAAACCAGGACATTTCCATCTGTAACTTTTACAACGCCTGCAGCACATAGGTTGAAGATCACGCAACTAAACCTTATGTATATTATTGAATGTGAGGGTTTGGAAACTCCTGACTCAACTGAATGTAATGTTTGCTTCCACAAACTTACAACTTTGTTAAAAGGAACTAGGGATTCAACCTGAATTTTCCAAAAGTTTCAGGTTCAACCCAAACCCAAAACTTTTGAGGTTCATCACCCACGAAACACTATTATCCTCTGGGGTCTCCTTAGTCCCCAGTTTATCATAAGTGGAGACCCAGGGGAGGTAAGTAAAACTAACAAACACTTATACTCATCCTGCCTCATAAGTCATGTGGGCCCAGCCAACATCACGACACTATTACACAGCATCATGATGCCGGTGTGCCCTACCTGTTTACTGAGACCCAATCACAGTCCTCATCGGTGACCCCGAGGCACATGACGTAAGCCAGTGTCCGGAAGCGTCTGGAAGAGGATGCAGGAAACCGGCGGACACCGCAAGGATGTCCAGGAGAGGAGAGTTGAGTATAACAGTATTATTTTTACTCCCCTACCCTAGGGCTCTATTTATTATACTCTGGGGTCTGAGGAGACCCCAGAGTATAATGATAGCATTTCTGGTTCGTGCCAAACAAATTCTACCCGAAACTAATCGAAGGGACGAACCTCAAAAAAAATATAATTGAAACAAATCTTGTTGAGTTCGCCATCTCTAAAGGGAACCTGTTACGAGGACAAGTTCCTTTCAGTAGGACCTTTGCATGATTGGACACTCACAATTGAACTATTGGGGTAGTTGCGTGGTGTCTGGTTTTCTTTCCTGGGCATCGCTTGTGTCTTCAGTGGCCCTAGATTGCGGTGGGCAGCATCAATGTCACAATACTTTGACAATAGCAAGAGACCCCGAAGTATTATAGTGGCACTTCCAGATTGGTCAGCCTGAAGCGAAATATGCAGACGGCCCTCATGAATATTCACAAAGATGAGTCTCGCAAGGTTCACCCATCATTATTTTCAAGGTGTTCGTGGGTGAGGTGCTTTGTCACTGGGGTGTAGTACTCATAGTAAGGTTTTTTGTACTTGCTTTTCATTTCCAAAGGGGGGTATGTATAAGATCATGTAAAGGTTTTAAACAAAATCCCACAGAAAGGCCAACATAGTAAGGGATTCTTTGGATATCTTTCCTGAGTATAATATCACAAGTTATAGTTACTAGATTTTTGGAGATGGCTTATTGATTCAAGGGGAATTTTTCATGGTAGATGAGGATACTGTCTTTTACCTGAAGGGGGTTTTACTTTCCTCTGAGCCAACATTGTGGGATTTTTGACAGATGTTTTTCCTGAGTCTCACAATTCATGTTACTACTCAAGCAGCGGAGAAAGAAGGAAAGTGAAAGTGTACAAAGCACCTCCTTCTCCTCATTAGAGTATTCTGAGAAGTTTGGAAGCCAGACGGACCCTGCAGAAGTCACAGCAAAACCTGTATACTCCAGGGACCCTCTGAGCTACATATAAACCCCCCACCGACTTGTCTCTGCTGCTCATACACTCTGCCAAGGTGCAAGAAGAAAGGACAGCTGTTCAGGTAACCTTCAAATCTATTACAGCTCTGTATGGACGTCTGCTGTCTGATCTTCATATGCTAGCAGTTGCATGCGTGATATTTCCTCTTGAAAGTACATTTTTCTAGAACTTCAATTTTAAGGGTTTTTGGCCTTTAAAGAGTGAAAAGCAGCAATATCCCTCTGGGCATACAAGATTATTCAGTAACATTGTGTTTGCTCAGCGAACGTATAATGTACAGATTGCATGATTCCTGCAAAGAGAAAGTAATAGTTTCTTATCTATCACATCTGTTTCTGGGAAAGTTGGGTGACAAGAAGTATATATTCGCCTTTAGCTGGCACTAAGCTTTCCAGTGCCTATACTTAGCTGGGCACTGGAATGGGTGCAAGAGTAGTATTACTTCATGACTATCTACTCGGGGGAGAACCTGCTGAGAAGGTAATGGTGTAATAATCTGTGTGAGCAACTTTCCCAGAAACAGATAGACATTTACCTCAAGTGCTTTACCTCATATAATATCTATATATCTAACACCGATATAAACTGCATTGAGCACAGTGGATTTCTCTGTGGTATCAGCCCTGTCATGATAGGACAATAGTGAAGTGAAGTGTACATTATATATAATTCATGATAATATATAGATATCATTTTTTATGTTTTTTATATTTTACTTTATAATTGTACTTAAATGATATGTCTATCTTTGAATAGTCTAACACTGTTTCTACATGGATATAATATATACTATACTATAATATAATATAACATAATATAATATAATATATACTCACTATTCTGCTGGTGCAGTCACTGTGTACATACATTACATTACTTATCCTGTACTGATCCTGAGTTACAGCCTGTATTATACTGCAGAGCTGCACTCACTATTCTGCTGGTACAGTCACTGTGTACATACATTACATTACTTATCCTGTACTGATCCTGAGTTACATCCTATATTATACTCCAGAGCTGCACTCACTATTCTGCTGGTACAGTCACTGAGTACATACATTACATTACTTATCCTGTACTGATCCTGAGTTACACCCTGTATTATACTCCAGAGCTGCACTCACTATTCTGCTGGTACAGTCACTGAGTACATACATTACATTACTTATCCTGTACTGATCCTGAGTTACATCCTATATTATACTCCAGAGCTGCACTCACTATTCTGCTGGTGCAGTCACTGTGTACGTACATTACATTACTTATCCTGTACTGATCCTGAGTTACATCCTGTATTATACTCCAGAGCTGCGCTCACTATTCTGCTGGTACAGTCACTGTGTACGTACATTACATTACGTATCCTGTACTGATCCTGAGTTATATCCTGTATTATACTCCAGAGCTGCACTCACTATTCTGCTGGTACAGTCACTGTGTACATACATTACATTACGTATCCTGTACTGATCCTGAGTTATATCCTGTATTATACTCCAGAGCTGCACTCACTATTCTGCTGGTACAGTCACTGTGTACGTACATTACATTACGTATCCTGTACTGATCCTGAGTTATATCCTGTATTATACTCCAGAGCTGCACTCACTATTCTGCTGGTACAGTCACTGTGTACATACATTACATTACTTATCCTGTACTGATCCTGAGTTACATCCTGTATTATACTCCAGAGCTGCGCTCACTATTCTGCTGGTACAGTCACTGTGTACATACATTACATTACTTATCCTGTACTGATCCTGAGTTACATCCTGTATTATACTCCAGAGCTGCGCTCACTATTCTGCTGGTACAGTCACTGTGTACATACATTACATTACGTATCCTGTACTGATCCTGAGTTATATCCTGTATTATACTCCAGAGCTGCACTCACTATTCTGCTGGTACAGTCACTGTGTCGTACATTACATTACGTATCCTGTCTGATCCTGAGTTATATCCTGTATTATACTCCAGAGCTGCACTCACTATTCTGCTGGTACAGTCACTGTGTACATACATTACATTACTTATCCTGTACTGATCCTGAGTTACATCCTGTATTATACTCCAGAGCTGCGCTCACTATTCTGCTGGTACAGTCACTGTGTACGTACATTACATTACGTATCCTGTACTGATCCTGAGTTATATCCTGTATTATACTCCAGAGCTGCACTCACTATTCTGCTGGTACAGTCACTGTGTACGTACATTACATTACGTATCCTGTACTGATCCTGAGTTATATCCTGTATTATACTCCAGAGCTGCACTCACTATTCTGCTGGTACAGTCACTGTGTACATACATTACATTACTTATCCTGTACTGATCCTGAGTTACATCCTGTATTATACTCCAGAGCTGCGCTCACTATTCTGCTGGTACAGTCACTGTGTACATACATTACATTACTTATCCTGTACTGATCCTGAGTTACATCCTGTATTATACTCCAGAGCTGCACTCACTATTCTGCTGGTGCAGTCACTGTGTGCATATATTACATTACTTATCCTGTACTGATCCTGAGTTACATGCTGTATTATACTCCAGAGCTGCGCTCACTATTCTGCTGGTGCAGTCACTGTGTACATACATTACATTACTTATCCTGTACTGATCCTGAGTTACATTCTGTATTATACTCCAGAGCTGCACTCACTATTCTGCTGGTACAGTCACTGTGTACATACATTACATTACTTATCCTGTACTGATCCTGAGTTACATCCTGTATTATACTCCAGAGCTGCACTCACTATTCTGCTGGTACAGTCACTGTGTACATACATTACATTACTTATCCTGTACTGATCCTGAGTTACATCCTGTATTATACTCCAGAGCTGCGCTCACTATTCTGCTGGTACAGTCACTGTGTACATACATTACATTACGTATCCTGTACTGATCCTGGTTATATCCTGTATTATACTCCAGAGCTGCACTCACTATTCTGCTGGTACAGTCACTGTGTCGTACATTACATTACGTATCCTGTACTGATCCTGAGTTATATCCTGTATTATACTCCAGAGCTGCACTCACTATTCTGCTGGTACAGTCACTGTGTACATACATTACATTACTTATCCTGTACTGATCCTGAGTTACATCCTGTATTATACTCCAGAGCTGCGCTCACTATTCTGCTGGTACAGTCACTGTGTACGTACATTACATTACGTATCCTGTACTGATCCTGAGTTATATCCTGTATTATACTCCAGAGCTGCACTCACTATTCTGCTGGTACAGTCACTGTGTACGTACATTACATTACGTATCCTGTACTGATCCTGAGTTATATCCTGTATTATACTCCAGAGCTGCACTCACTATTCTGCTGGTACAGTCACTGTGTACATACATTACATTACTTATCCTGTACTGATCCTGAGTTACATCCTGTATTATACTCCAGAGCTGCGCTCACTATTCTGCTGGTACAGTCACTGTGTACGTACATTACATTACGTATCCTGTACTGATCCTGAGTTATATCCTGTATTATACTCCAGAGCTGCACTCACTATTCTGCTGGTACAGTCACTGTGTACGTACATTACATTACGTATCCTGTACTGATCCTGAGTTATATCCTGTATTATACTCCAGAGCTGCACTCACTATTCTGCTGGTACAGTCACTGTGTACATACATTACATTACTTATCCTGTACTGATCCTGAGTTACATCCTGTATTATACTCCAGAGCTGCGCTCACTATTCTGCTGGTACAGTCACTGTGTACATACATTACATTACTTATCCTGTACTGATCCTGAGTTACATCCTGTATTATACTCCAGAGCTGCACTCACTATTCTGCTGGTGCAGTCACTGTGTGCATATATTACATTACTTATCCTGTACTGATCCTGAGTTACATGCTGTATTATACTCCAGAGCTGCGCTCACTATTCTGCTGGTGCAGTCACTGTGTACATACATTACATTACTTATCCTGTACTGATCCTGAGTTACATCCTGTATTATACTCCAGAGCTGCACTCACTATTCTGCTGGTACAGTCACTGTGTACATACATTACATTACTTATCCTGTACTGATCCTGAGTTACATCCTGTATTATACTCCAGAGCTGCACTCACTATTCTGCTGGTACAGTCACTGTGTACATACATTACATTACTTATCCTGTACTGATCCTGAGTTACATCCTGTATTATACTCCAGAGCTGTGATCACTATTCTGCTGGTACAGTCACTGTGTACATATGTTATGATTAGGAACTTTGGCATTTATACAATTTTCTTAGATAGGCTCAAGGTGGGACTTGCTTTTCCTTGGTATGCTGGAAGTTGTCAGCTCTGAAGTTTGCAGAATTTTAGAGGTTACAAAAAACAGTCCTGCTAAGCTCCTTGCCACCCTCATATACATTGTTTTACTTGTAGAAACTAAAGCCTGCTGTGTTCATCTGGATTTTTATGGCAGTTACAAGAGTGAGCCATAAACGTCAGCTGTATATCCGCACATGATTGTAACCTTGTACATAAAACATTAACCTAACATTGTGCACTCCTAAGTGAGTTACCCTATTGATCTACAGTATAATCAACATATACAATCTATTGCCATATAGTGAGAAAAATATTCCTGTTAATCACATAACAATGTCACATTAATATAGCCATACAATATGCAGATTATATTGAAATTGATGTTGGGCATTACACTGCTTTACATTCCTCAGAGGATAAAATACAATCTACAATTTACCCTAACATAATACTGGCATTCATTCCCCAAATAATACTGCTATACCATGAGAAAATGATACTTCAATTAATAAAGCCACAAATTCGCCAAATAATGATGCCATATGTTGCCCAACTACAATATAATTCCAAAATAACATCGCCATATAAAATCCAATAATAGGGCAATACTAACCACAAGTAATACTGCCATGCATTGCCTAACTACTATACTTACTAAATTATCCCGCTACATAGTAACCAAATAATGGAGTCATACAATTCCCAAATACTGTAAAGCTTCCATACATTGTGCAGCTACTACAGTGTCCAAATAATCCTGCCATCTAGTACCCAAGTAGTTGAGTCATACAGATCCAAAATAATCTTGCCATATGTTGCCCAGTACAACTCCCAAATAATTTTACCATTTAGTACCCAAGTAATTGAACCAAGCAAGTCCAAATTAATGTTTCCCAAATATTACATTTCCCAAATAATCTTGCCATCCAGTAGCCAAATAATAGCGTCAAAATAGTGTTGCCATATGTTGCTCCAATACTACATTTCCCAAATAATCTTACCACCTAGTAGCCAAGTAATAGCGTCATTCAAGTCCAAAACAATATTGCTATATGTTGCTCAGATTCTATAATTCCAAAATAAATCTTGCCATCTGGTACCCAAGTAATAGCACCATATAGTTCCAAAATAATGTTGCCATTTGTTGCCCAGTACAATTCACAAATAATCTTGCCCTCTAGAACCCAAGTAGTTGATCCATTTAGTTCCAAAATAAAGCTCCCATACATTGCACAGTTACTACCATTTCCTAATAGCCTTGCCATCTAGCACCTAAGTAATAGAGCCATACAGTTCCAAAATAATGTTGCCATATGTTGCCCAGATACTACAATTCCGAAACATAGCCAATGGGACAATCCTTAGTCCTACACATGTTTTTGCTTGTGTCATAACATTAACTTTATGGTGTCATTCACGTGGGCCTGCCAGGGATTTTCCATACATGCTGTGCTGTATTATTATTGGCATTCGGGATTGCTACTGTTTGTGGGAGGATATCTATAAATCTACAAGACGTACACTTACATGCTAAAAACCCGTAAAGTGGTTCTACAGCGATAACCTTGTCAACATCGGAAGCTCCACTAGACTCATCTCCACATTCATCAATAGCATTGAGCGGTAACCACTGGGAGGTAAGTGGATAAGGGTAGGCTAAGACCTAGTAGATCCCTCAAGTCAAGTGTTGATGCTTGTTGACCATGTGTGGTCTGATTTCTCTGGGACATCTTGCTTTCTTGTTGGGTCTTCTTTCTAGTATGTTCATGATTTCTATGATTATCTCCATTTGTGGTCAATCGTCAGCCATAAATGTCAGCTCTTTTGCAAAACCACCCAGCCGTGGAGACCATAACCTCCCTAGATATGTTCATTGTTTCTGTACAGATTCTCAATATCTAGTAAGTCGTCAGTACTTTAGCCTGTCTATCCGTTGCCAATAATCTGGACAAACCAGATTACCCAAAAAAAATTCTATTTTTTTTTTCTTTTTGATTTTTTTCTTTCTTGTTCAGTTTAGCAGGAACTTTAACAAAGCAAATGTTGTTATTATTGGACTAAACTCTCATGACCCAGATAAGATGCTTTGCAAAAATCGAAAGAAACAATCCTGACGGGGCTCCACCTTTTGTCAACATCTCACATGGTTTACGGGAAAAGCACTGGCAAACATAATCTATAGTGACAGATGGAAACAAAATAGAGCAGGATCAGAGCATTAGGCATAAAATTTCGTTCACTACTATAATGGGTGGTACGGTACCAGGTATTTTTCCTTCTAAATCTACTGCCAATTTGTCATTAGGTGGTAAGGGTTGCAGTAAATATTGCACACACATGGTCTGGGTCAAAGCATCTCGTGACTTAGATGGTGCTGAGAAACACATTTTTACTTGGCACCAGCTATAACTATATCATAAGCAAAGGCAGGAGCATAAGTAGGGGTGCAAACAGATTAGTGGTCTCGGTGCTGGGTATCAAATGCATGTCAACAAGGTATTTTGCCTGTATTGTGCGCTGAGGTAAGAGGATTATGAATTGCCTTGAATATGTCGATGCCACAATCTAAGTAAGGCATTTAAAGGGGTTGTCCATGAAGTTTTTTTTTATTTATGTCCTATCCTTTGAACTGAAAGGGAACTGAGTAGCAGGTGCCCAGCCACTGTACAGGGCATGGGGTCAACTGCTTCCAGCTCAGTGCACTGTATAATACACTGACCAGGCACACCTCCTGCAGGATTTATCATGAACAACAATTTTAATCTCTAGAAATGTGCTGATATAGTAGTCAGCAGGTGCCAGCCGATACCTGATAAACATTCTGACAACATTTTATGATGGAAAGACAACAGGAGTTAATAAACCAAACTGCAATTCCCTAAAGGTTAACTGAAGACAACAAGCACCAAGGGTTTACTTGGTACCAGAGGAGCAGCTATAAGTGATACTGAGGTCGGAGCCGCACCTGGACCTGGTGTCTGATGTACCCAAGGGCTCCTCTGATACTTTAGTCAGTTTAGAGATGAGGGAACTGGTACGTAATGATCCAGATTTCTTATGAATTTTCCAAACTTTCCTAAAACTTTTGGGTTCGACACCAACAAATCACTTTTATTCTTTGGGGTCTTTTTAGATCTAAGAATATAACAAACGGGGGCCCAAGGTAGGTGACCCTTATTCTAACCTTAACTCATCCTTCCTAAGGGCCCTCTCAATCTTCTTCTGGCCTCTTCCAGCCTCCTGGGTGACATCATGAAACCCGAGGTATGCTATTGGGCCTCAGTGGCCACATAGGTGGTGCCAATATTATGACGCTTGAGTTATGCTTGCATTGGCATGCCCTTCTGGCCACTAACACCCTATCACAGATCACAGTGGTCCTCTGTTGCCTATGATGTCATCCAAAAGGCTAGAAGAGGCCGGAAAATGACCAATGAGGACCCTGAGGAAGCTAGGTGAAGGAAGATGAGTATAAGTGTTTATTATGTTTCTACACCTCCCCTGGGCCTCCGCTTATTATACTCGAGGGTCTCAAGTGACCTGAGTATAATAATAGCAATTCTTCTTCAGACCAAAACAAAAAATGTAGACAAATTTTGTAAATATTCTGACCTATGTCTAATCTGCCCATTCTTGGTTGGGGAACTGGAAGGCAAGGAGTTCCTACTTATGCTTATATTTGGCACTTGCTATATCTATACACAAGGCCGTAGCTATAGGGGATGCAGAGCTAGCAGCTGCTATCTGGCCCTGGAGCCTCAGGGGGCCCAAAGGCCTCCCTACAACATACAAAGACACCAGTATTATAGATAGTACATGGTAAGTAGCAGCCCCATTACATATTTTGGATTGGGGCCCAGAAGTTTCAAGTTACACCTTTATCGATAAACGGTATAAGGACAATGTATAGAAATGTATTTGACTATCTTTACAATAGGTAGAATGTGATAACTTGTCAGTGTCACAGTAAAGCTAAATAAACACAACTAACAAAAAGTAAGTCAATAGACACAGCCAATGCAAACTTGACTCTTAGTGTTTGTGTCACTTGTATACAGATGACTTGAGGCTATGCTCCGGCCCCCGGGGAGGTAATAACTCTGCCTTCTGTGTAAATAAATAACAGAAAGTACTTACACTTGGCTGAAACTTCTCAGTAACATATTATTTGCTGACATCAACTTTGTTTTTTGTTTTTTTTGTAAATTGCGACTTTATTTTTCGTGCAAATGAAAGCTTGCTCAAAGTCTTGGCTAGCTGCCCAGATGTGAGTAAGTCCGTAGAAAGCTCCTGTCGCCTCTCCTGACATGCCTGTCATGGTACATACATTTATACCCCATGCAATAACAATTCTGGAACATTCTTAACCACTTCTAGACTGGGCCATTTTCCTGGTTCAGGATCAAACACATTTTTGAGTTTTTTTGCATATTCGGTTTTCAGGTCTACAACATTTTTTATGTTCGGCTTATTCAAATAATTTTTGCCTTACTTTTAAGTGATAAATGGGGATTTATTAAATTTATTTTTATTTTTCCATGTTTTTTCTTTATTTTAATATCTCAGAGGGAAATTTGTCCATTTTTTATGATTTTTTTTTTTTACAGCACCTAGTGTTACTAAAAAATTTTTGTAAATAGTTTTATCTCTCCCTTAAAGTAATTTTTACATAGGTGACACATAGAACCTGTGAAGTGGACATGATAGTGGCAATATTTTTTTTATTATTTTTGGTTATTTTTTTGTCATTTAATTAATTTTTTATACATTGTGCCCCCCCCCCCAAGGGTATAATAGATCTTTGGGTGGGGGCATTTTAACATAACTTTTTTTCTTTTTTTTCTGATTTCCCTTGTACATTAGCCTCAGTTACAAGACGGATGTAGCCTCCTGAGTTACACTGCAGAGCTGATACTGGGTCCTTTAGGACCCAGCAGGTCATACACCTCCTGGCCCCCAGCAGTCGTGACTGCTGGACCCAAAGGGGAGCTACATCATGGCAGCTCCCATAGCTGTGTACACAGCGGATGGTTTATTACCGTCCCTGCCTTCTCTATAGTAGGTCCACCTGTTGTAACTGCTGGCTCCCAGCTTCTACAGCTGCATGATTTCTTGCAGCTTCTTAGCACTGCAAGGACATACAGTTGAGGTCTACCTATGATGTCAATTACAGGCCGGCCTCATCTTTTTAAGTGGGAGAACTTGCACAATTGGTGGCTGACTAAATACTTTTTTTCCCCACTGTATATATAAGACCTTGCAGGGTTAAGAGTGGACCACCCGGACATATAAAGTCAACGGACGGTCCAAAAGTGATTTTAAGGGGTTATGTAGGACCCGAAAAAACGGATGATTTTTTTCTTCTCAGGAAGTGACATCTTATCCATTGATCACATGGCAATGCCACATCTCCATTCCTTTAAAATGAATGGGATTGAGTTGCAGCAACCTACATAAGTCCTGCACAACCATTTTAAAGGTGGTGTGACACCAGACCAAAGCATATCACCCCAGCCTTGCAGATAGATAGGTTAGTGTCACCAGAACCAGGATATCACCCCAGCCCTGCAGATAGATAGGTTAGTGTCACCAGAACCAGCATATCACCCCAGCCTTGCAGATAGATAGGTTAGCGTCACCAGAACCAGCATATCACCCCAGCCCTGCAGATAGATAGGTTAGTGTCACCAGAACCAGCATATCACCCCAGCCCTGCAGATAGATAGGTTAGTGTCACCAGAACCAGGATATCACCCGGGCCCTGCAGATAGATAGGTTAGTGTCACCAGAACCAGCATATCACCCCAGCCTTGCAGATAGATAGGTTAGTGTCACCAGAACCAGCATATCACCCCAGCCCTGCAGATAGATAGTTTAGTGTCACCAGAACCAGGATATCACCCCAGCCCTGCAGATAGATAGGTTAGTGTCACCAGAACCAGGATATCACCCCAGCCCTGCAGATAGATAGGTTAGGGTCACCAGAACCAGCATATCACCCCAGCCCTGCAGATAGATTAGTATCACCAGAACCAGCATATCACCCCAGCCCTGCAGATAGATAGGTTAGTGTCACCAGAACCAGGATATCACCCCAGCCCTGCAGATAGATAGGTTAGGGTCACCAGAACCAGCATATCACCCCAGCCCTGCAGATAGATTAGTATCACCAGAAGGAGCATATCACCCTAGTCCTGCAGATAGATAGTTTAGTGTCACCAGAACCAGCATATCACCCCAGCCCTGCAGATAGATAGGTTAGTGTCACCAGAACCAGAATATCACCCCAGCCCTGCAGATAGATAGGTTAGGGTCACCAGAACCAGCATATCACCCCAGCCCTGCAGATAGATTAGTATCACCAGAAGGAGCATATCACCCTAGTCCTGTTTCCTCTTGTGAATCAGTTGCTCAGTTGCTGAGATATCGCCATTTTTGTCACTATGCAAATAACCTCAAATTATCAAAGGGCCCACACAGTGTTATAAGGCACCACTGATTGTATAGTGTCAGAGTATACTGGGACATGCCTCCAAGTGGTCTACAAGATCTTTCTTTGCTGTCCTTCATTGGAAACATTGTACACAATGAAAGTCTTGTCTAGTCATGTGATGATCACATGGTACGCGGCTAATTACTTGCTAATAATTGGAGTATAATCGACCATGAATCGGTGTGACCATCACATGACTATATACCATCGCATTATTATATACCATCACATTAGTCTTTATCATCACTTTCCACTAAGTAGAGATCTGACTGCTGACGGAGGGTTAAACATGAATGTTATGTCTGTGTAAGGAGGAGGTTTTGTATTTAGGATTATAATTACTTGGCACTAAAAGTTGGCAGGCAACCCAGACCACAGACATTTACATGACTCCACATTACACTTTGAACATTCACTTCCCGCCACTGTGATGAGAGATGACGTTTATAGATGAAAGGTAGATTTACTGATATATATAGTTGTAGCCATCTTCAACTAGATAGAGAAAGAAAGAGAGAGATAGATAGATAGATAGATAGATAGATAGATAGATAGATGATAGATGATAGATAGATAGATAGATAGATAGATAGATAGATGATAGATAGATAGATAGATAGATAGATAGATAGATGATAGACAGACAGACAGATAGATAGATAGATGATAGATAGATGATAGATAGATAGATAGATAGATAGATAGATAGATAGATGATAGCTAGATAGATAGATAGATAGACAGACAGACAGACAGACAGATAGATGATAGATAGATAGATAGATAGATGATAGATAGATAGATAGATAGATAGATAGATAGATAGATAGATAGATAGATAGATAGATAGATAGATGATAGATAGATGATAGCTAGATAGATAGATAGACAGACAGACAGACAGACAGATAGATGATAGATAGATAGATAGATGATAGATAGATAGATAGATAGATAGATAGATAGATAGATAGATAGATAAATGTGTATGCCATTAGTGTCACATGGGTTGAGACACCAAACAATTAGTCTACTACACAGAAGTATAACATTCAGATGACCTCATGTGAATTATTCTTCCACCAGTTAATCTGTAACTATAGACAATATACTTTATTACATGTGTTTGTGGAGGACGATTGCTCGCAGATAATATAGTTTTCTGTTCACCATATCTTCCCCTGTTATCATAGCAGGACTCTCACTTTTGGCGGTCATTTCCCCCGGCGGATACAACAACGCCCTCTCTCCTGTCCATTGTTACTGTATGAACTGGTTTCCTTAGAATCTCTATAATGCCCTACAGGTCATATGGCAGTAATAGAGTCAGTTTCACTCCATCAACCAGATTAGAGAGCTACAGCTTTCCATACTATATTCTAAGAGCATTATGTTCTATAATGTGGTTATGTTGTGTCGCTCTTGAAGTATCACAGGCCAAAGACTAGAAACATACTAAAGAAAGAAAGTCAATAAAAACTGATACAATTCCAGATTTTACAGTAATAAACTCAGTGATGGAACTTAGAGGGTAATTCGATAAACTCTTAGTGTGTGGTTTCTATACTTTTTTATTTTCAATAAGTGGTCTCTCTCACTCATTACTGCTTAAAGGGGATTTTTATGTTGGACCTGGGAGGTTTGAGCTGGTTCCAACCCCGAGTCATGTGAACCAGCACCCAGCTCCTGGGTCACCCAGCCCCATCCCTCATCTCTTGTTTTCACAAGTAGTTACCTGTGCTATTGGAGCTAGCTATACTATAGTCTGCCAGCCAGCATAGTACAGGTAACAACCTGTGAAAATGGGAATGGAGACAAGAGGAGAAGGGACCCAGGGGCTGGGTGCTGACTCCAATCGCATGACCTGGGGTCCAGAATTGAAAAAAAAAACCTTGTGGGGTATAAGTAAAACAAAACTTACTAGAAAACCCATTTAATGTCCCCTCATTTTGCATGTTCGGACCTTAAGTTCTAGACCAAACTTAGTGCTATTCACTAATGCTATAGGCACTTGGTCTATACTTGGTTTATATTATATAGTAACTATTAGGTGACTATCTCACTATTTCACTGCGGACAACAATTTCATTCACATAGAGGACTTAGGATCCCCCACTCCATCAGTCCCATAGAAATGGATATACACATTTACCGGAAACTCTTTTATAGATGGTGTACTTCTCAGTGGTTGACTTTACTATACTAGACCTTCACAAAATCGAGAGCTCCTGAATCTCTGAGTGAATGGAGTGGTGGAGTATATGTGCGACCACCGCTCCATCCACATATTGATGTACTTGCAATAGAGATCTATTGTCTTCACATGTGCTGATAGTCATACAAACCTTAGTGACCCTAACATAAAATGGATTTTAACTATAGGTGAAGGTCTGTTATAGAATAAACACTGTCAAGGTCCATCATCGAGAGTTACAACTTCTATAATTCAGCAAGTCTTGACTAAGTGTGTACTATATAATCATATCTATCACATCGGAGTATTTATTTCACTGCATTTTACTTTCTTCCCACACCCTAAGAAAAAATAGCATATTTAGGCATGTAAACCGTGCCCATGGCGGTACCTTATATTTTTAATTTTCAGTTGGCAGGTTGTAACTAAACTTGATCCAAACACGTACTGTCTATCTGTACTGAAGATGAACTGAAGGGGAAGAAAAACATTATACCTATGTATCCAGCATCCCTACAACTATAGCAGCTTCTAGGTCTCAATATAATTTGACAGATAACCCCAGACATTCAATGAGTGATGTCACCATGTGCCAGTGTTATATGCTCAACCTGTCTAAGAATGATAATATGTTTGGGAATTCTGAATGTGCAGATCTGAATTAAGTGACCCAATGGTTGTGGTGCACTATTTGTACAATAATAATAGTTAGACACATGTATTAGTGCTTGTCCCTATGAAATACTTAATATATATAAGACTGATGGGATAACCCCTTTAACATTTTCTTCATCATATATAAAGTAGGAATCATGTGGCGCAGTGACCCACAGTGTACAGACGTCTATCGATCAGGGCATTTGTCAATCAAATGACAAGATGGCGACTCAGTATATGATATGAATTTGATTGGATGTTACACTGAGAGGGGTCTGAAGTATTACATACTATGAGGGTATGCTACTGCTCTATACCCCTGAGGATGATGTGTTAATAGTGAAACATGTCAGGGGGCTATAAGAATAAGATTAAAATAATTTGATGTTCCGTCACAACTTTAATACTAAGTCTAAGAGACAGTGTGTACTGTACAATACTGAAAATCTAATACCACTGAGTGAAGTGTTTATCATGGTGAAACAGTTCAACAATATGGTTATTGTCAAATATATGTTATTAGATACATCCTGTATTGCAGTATACTCCAGAGCTGCACTCACTGATCTGCTGGTCTAGTTGTGTACATTACTTATCCTGTACTGATCCTGAGTTACATCCTGTATTATACTCCAGAGCTGCGCTCACTATTCTGCTGGTACAGTCACTGTGTACATACATTACATTACTTATCCTGTACTGATCCTGAGTTACATCCTGTATTATACTCCAGAGCTGCACTCACTATTCTGCTGGTACAGTCACTGTGCACATACATTACATTACTTATCCTGTACTGATCCTGAGTTACATCCTGTATGATACTCCAGAGCTGCACTCACTATTCTGCTGGTGCAGTCACTGTGTATATACATTACATTACTTATCCTGTACTGATCCTGAGTTACATCCTGTATTATACTCCAGAGCTGCGCTCACTATTCTGCTGGTGCAGTCACTGTGTACATTCATTAAATTACTTATCCTGTACTGATCCTGAGTTGCATCCTGTATTATACTCCAGAGCTGCACTCACTATTCTGCTGGTGCAGTCACTGTGTACATACATTACATTACTTATCCTGTACTGATCCTGAGTTACATCCTGTATTATACGCCAGAGCTGCACTCACTATTCTGCTGGTGCAGTCACTGTGTACATACATTACATTACTTATCCTGTACTGATCCTGAGTTACACCCTGTATTATACTCCAGAGCTGCACTCACTATTCTGCTGGTGCAGTCACTGTGTATATACATTACATTACTTATCCTGTACTGATCCTGAGTTACATCCTGTATTATACTCCAGAGCTGCACTCACTATTCTGCTGGTGCAGTCACTGTGTACATACATTACATTACTTATCCTGTACTGATCCTGAGTTACACCCTGTATTATACTCCAGAGCTGCACTCACTATTCTGCTGGTACAGTCACTGTGTACATACATTACATTACTTATCCTGTACTGATCCTGAATTACACCCTGTATTATACTCCAGAGCTGCACTCACTATTCAGCTGGTGCAGTCACTATGCAATTTTTAGATATATTGTAAACTTTCTTAAATGTAAGAGGCTGCCATAAGTAACCAATAAATGGCCCAAAGCTGCCCAATTGAAATGGGCGGTGATCCAAAGATCAGATAAGGTCTGACGGACATCTGGGTCTTGTTTGGACCTCTGTAGTCATTCTGCTCCCTCCAATGATAAGTAGATCGGTCTCTGGCACAGGTTCTATGGATTAGAGTATGTGTGATGTGTCTTTATATGTCAATGCTATAACAACTTCATAGATCACTGTAAAAATAGGTCAAGTCTGAATTCTGGAATTATAAAAGCAAAGTCCATGTTTGTTACAGACAAACATTCTTACCATGTTGTAACCCGCCTCACACATCTATCCAGTAGTGAGGCTTGTAGTAATGGAAATGGTTACACAGGCTACTGCATTTACTGCTGCCGTATAATTCACTCCAATACAATATACATTGTGTACATAAAACTTACAGCAGTGTCTAAATATTGCCATACTGTGCCATCTATTTGTCAATGCTATACAGTCTGCCACTGCCACCTTATACTGCAAGATTAATATACTGTACAGGCCTAAGGTGGACTACAACACAATACCGCTATACACTGCTCAAATTACAACATGCAGCGAACACCTAACAGCCCCATACATAAAGTAATCTAAGTCTGTCATCAGAACCCAGCATATCACCCAGCCCTGCAGATAGATAGGTTATGGTCACCAAAACCCAGCATATCACCCCAGCCCTGTAGATAGATAGGTTAGTGTCACCAGAACCAGCATATCACCCCAGCCCTGCAGATAGATAGGTTAGGGTCACCAGAACCAGGATATCACCCCAGCCCAGCAGATAGATAGGTTAGGGTCACCATAACCAGGATATCACCCCAGCCCTGCAGATAGATAGGTTATTGTCACCAGAACCAGGATATCACAACAGCCCTGCAGATAGATAGGTTAGGGTCACCAGAACCAGGATATCACCCCAGCCCTGCAGATAGATAGGTTAGTGTCACCAGAACCCAGCATATAACCCAGCCCCACAGATAGATAGGTTAGTGTCACCATAACCAGGATATCACCCCAGCCCTGCAGATAGATAGGTTAGTGTTACCAGAACCAGGATATCACCCCAGACCTGCAGATAGATAGGTTAGTGTCACCAGAACCAGGATATCACAACAGCCCTGCAGATAGATAGGTTAGTGTCCCCAGAACCAGCATATCACCCCAGCCCTGCAGATAGATAGGTTAGGGTCACCAGAACCAAGATATCACCCCAGCCCTGCAGATAGATAGGTTAGTGTCACCAGAACCAGCATATCACCCCAGCCCTGCAGATAGATAGGTTAGTGTCACCAGAACCAGCATATCACCCCAGCCCTGCAGATAGATAGGTTAGTGTCACCAGAATCAAACGGTGTTCTCCCCTTGTTAATCGTTACTTCTGTTGCCGAGAGATTCCTGTTTTTTTCAATATACAAATGAGGTGTTTGGAGCAACAAGAACGCTGCCATTGCTCCAAATAGCTCATTTGCATATTGAGAAAAACAGGAATACCTCGGCAATGCAGGTAATGATTCACAAGGGGAAAACTCCTCTTGATTCAGGTGACCCTAACCTATCTATCTGGGTTGATATTCTGGGTTCAGGTAACACACTCCCTTTAAGGTTTTTGTCTTGATATCGCCACCTGCTGGTTGCAGACTTAATAGCAATGGACAATAAATAACATAATAATTAAAAAACAGGTGCAATAAAATGGCTGCTGTAGTCATTGCTCGAGATAATATAATTGAGATCTCATTCTGTTGCATCTTCTCAGCAAAGGCTTGACCCTCAGACCCCCAATACCCAGTGTTGATTCTAGATGCATAGGGGCCCCCTGTGCACTCCACCCTACTGTAGAGAATGTTTAATCAGACCCAAATGAGCCTACTTCACACCAGCTGTTGTTTCTGATCCCCACTCACTTATAGTTGCTCATTGTGCTGACCCTCCCTCTAATACTAATCCATATGTTTTTTTTTGCATGCAGTATTACTGAATGTTTTTGGTTTTTTGCTCTCTCTACAGTTTCCTAACTACGAATCAAAAACATCTAAAATGATTTGGGGTTATCCAATTTTCCTACTGATCTTCCTGCATAGAGCAGGTAGTGGTAAGTATACTTACATGGAATAACATTGGTGTAGCTATAGGAGGTGCTGAGGTCGGAGTCACACCTGGCATCAGGTGTCTGAAGAGAACTCAATGCCTATCGGGGCAGAGAGAAGGGCAGCCTGGGGTGGAGATGAATCATTTCAACATATTTAGAACTCACACCAATTTTCTGCCATGAGATATACAGCAAATCTACGCCAGTTACTGACTGGCGTAGAATTCCATTCTGGCACACAGAGTCTCTTGATAAATCAAGTGTGCCTTGCGCCTATCATTCCCTTTAAGACTGGCATATGCCCCACCCCAAAGTAAGAAGTCATTCATAGTTTATGGGTGGGTCCTGGTGGGCTGGGTGCATGTCCATGGGTGGGCCAGGGGATGGATTCCTATTTTACCAAGTAGAAAGTTGGTGGTAAGAACATTTTTATAGTATATGGTTTCCAACAGGCTGTCCTTCAGAACAAAAAAAAAAAAAAATCTGTTTCTCTAGTGCCACCTATAGGTGGTTGCTCTGGTAGCCTATGTTCAACCCTTTAAAGGACTTTGTTATACAGCCAACCTCCAGGTGGGTTATCAGGTTTGGTTTTGAGACTTGGACATGATTTCTTCTCCTTGGAGAAGAGAACTTTTCCATGCATCATTTTGATGCCATTAACAACCCAAATGTATAATTATGGGACATCTATTGGTCAAGTTCTTTCCTCCAATGGATCCATAAATCAGAATTTTAGGTCACGCTGTCCAGTTGTAGAGTCTTTGTGCATGGTTGTATATGTTTGTAGCATCATTGGCCAAAAGTTCTATCAGATGTCCTCCAGGTGGTGGCCACTTTACATTTACGACATTAATACTTCTACTCTTTCTTTGTTTTTCTAGTATTAAAAGCCAATTGCAGTAATGAAATTTGTCAATGTGGGAACACTGTGACCATCACTTGTGACCTCAATTGCCCACTTCAGAATTTTAGCTTATACCATAATGGTAATCCTTTGACTGAGAGAGAGCTGTCCAAAAACGATGGAAACATTTCCATTGAATTGAAAGAAAACAAGAGGAAGATTCTGATTACCTTCTCCAATATCAAGTTTTCTGATGTGTTACAATATGAACTAACTCTGGAAGCAGAAGAAGTAACTGATAATCGCCGCATCCACTTTAAAGTTACTGGTAAGAAGATAAAACCTTAATTTGGGCTTTCCATTTGGCTACATACCGTTTTAAAAAGGAGTGTAACTAGAACGTGCTGGGCTTTATAGCAACATTGCCACTCATTGTGGCTACCCCTCTAGCATTTAGGGTAAGGGTACACTTACCCGCCAAGTCATGGTTTAAAATCAGGGTACAAGCTAGATTGGAGTGGGTAAAATCAGGTGCTGTCTGGTATGGCATGGATCCTGTAGGTGGCGCTGCCTCCTGCGACTGTTAGTATGAGGCACCACCCACTGTGTCCACATCAGACCAGACAGGTTAGGGCTGCAAATAGGGAGGCATAGTTAGCCTCTACTACAACAATGCCAAACCCGAAAATGTCAAGGCTTAGGGTGTGGGGTTGGAGCTCACTAGACAGTCTGGGAGCCGAGGCAGCGCCACCTACTGGATCCACAACACACCAGATTTAAACCACTCCATTCTAGACTCAACCTTAAAGGGGTATTCCCATGACAATAATCATATCTATATTTGAAGATAATTAAAAGTTAAACATTTTTGCAAATATACAATAAGTAGTTAAAAATTCTGCAGAGTTTTAAAGATTTTCTCTAACTATCTTAGGGGTGACATCTGTTGTCTTGATCGGTTGCCAATGGATATGACCACAAATGCAGAAACTTTCTATGGTCTGGGACTTGTCTGGAACCCAGCCATGGTTTTCTTATTGTAGCTGGGTTATCAGGCAGGGGCACTACATGTATCAGAAGAAGTAAGGAAATCATAGTTGATTTTCTGACCTTAGAAAAGTCCTGCATTCATGGTCGTATCCATTGGCAACCGATCAAGGCAACAACTTGCGACCACAAGATATTTAGAGAAAATCTTTAAAACTCTGCAAAGTGTTTAATTACTTACTTTACTTATCTACAAATTTAAAAACGGTTATGTTCATGGGAAAGCCCCTTTAAAATCAGAAACAATTTCTGTAAAAGTGCTCCCAGTATGACCAGACAAAATGATCAGAGCATGCTGGGGTACCCGTGCCACATACACATAAGTAGAGAGTACAACATAGGAGGCATCAAACCCTTCTCCACCCCCTAAAAGGAAATCCATAACTCAGATTAGACCTCTAAATTATTCCAAACCCCAGAGCAGATCCTTTAATGAATTGCGACCCTAGACTTACCACCCAAAACCTGACCCCAAAATTTATGCCACCATATTCTTGGAGACAGCACTAAGTCCCCCTTATACGAGAATCAATATCATATCATAACAGTGTGCTTACTTGTCATTTACCCTTCAGAGGGTATTTATGGGGGTTGTACCCACTAATATGCCAGTATTAGGGCATTTTGCAGGTATTTTTTCATCATTTGCTTTTTTGTCCATAGGGTAATTCAGGAATTATCACCTAGATTATCCCGTAAACAGCTAGTTTTACAGCTCACATTGGAAGTGGACAGGACTCTGGCTTATACAATATTTCCACTGCCCCACTATCCAATATGTCGTACATCTATTTCTATTTCTTATACAGGTATATGTAAACCAGAGATTTCTGAAAACACGACAACAAATGAACTTGAATGTGAAGTGGAGAGTGAAAAAGAAGTGTCAATAGTCTGGACTGATGAACATGGAACGATCTACAAGGAGGCCAGAACAGAGGAATTGTCGGATCTAAATTCCGGTTTTAAGTTTCGAAGTTTTCTGAAATTGACGGATGAGATAAAGGGGAAACCTATAAAGTGTTCTGTCCCCGAAACGGAAAATGGTGTTTACAAACATAGCAAGTTGTACACCTCTAAGACGGCAGGTGAATATAGATGCCTTCTATTTGTTCTGTGATATGAGTGTCTTAAGTAGACATAAGGAACTTCTAGACATCAGGCCAGTCATATGTTGGATGGTGCCCTGTTCGATACCCAGCGTTTGCATTATATACAATAGTGTCTTTCAGAGGCCAAATAAATTAGTTGTCTAAATAATAATGCTGCCACCACCATACACTGCAATAGTAATAGTACCGTATATTGTATATTGCTTCCTATTCAAATACTATCACACAGTGCTGAAATACCAACAAACATGGACAATGAAAACTAACCATATATAATAGTGCTTAAAGGGGTTGTCCTGGATATACAGATTTGATCAAGGAGGTTGGGGAAAGGTGTAAAAATATTTAAAAAAAAAAAAAATAAATACTCTCCTGTCCAACCTGCTCCAATGTATTCCACCATGGCCGGTTCTGCATCTCTCGGAGTTGTCTCTGCCTCACGTGACAGCTTAGGCCAATCAGCCGCCTCAGCAGCCTAAGGAAAGGAACCGGGACATCACTCACATACATACCTGTGGACAACCTGTGTCCCATTCTTAGGCTGCCGATTGGCCTCAACAATCATGTGAAGCGAGGACATCCGCCAGAAGACAACCCCAGGAGCAGCAGGACCAGACTGCGGCGGAAACACCAGAGCACTGCAGCAGATTTCTTTTTTTTTTTTACACCTACCTCAGCCTCCTCAGTCAAATATGTATATCCTGGACAACCCCTTTAAATATAATACAGTTTGGTGCCCCATAGATATGGGAGAACAGCACTAGATTTGATTTGCGAATATTTGTGAAGTTCTCCTTCCAGTTTAGTTTTGGACCAAACGAAAGTGCTATTATCATACTATATGGTCCCCAGACCACAGAATATAATAAGTAGAGGCCCAGGGGAGTCACAAAAAAATAATAAACAGTCATACTCACCTTCCCTCACCTCTCCTGGGCTGCTTCACCTTTTCAGTGCTCCTTCAGGGAGATCTTTGTTCCTCTTCCATCCTCTTCTGGCCTCCTGGGTGAGACCAGTGATTGAGCCTTGGCAGTCACATGGGGCGCACCAATGTCATGATGCTATATGACAGCTAAGACCCAATCACAATCCTTAACAGTCCCCTGGGGACGCCGATGTCCCCCAAGAGGCCTGAAGAGGACCAAAAGCTCCAAGGACCAAAAGGGTCCAAGAGAGGTGAGGTAAGGTGAGTATGACTGTTTATTTTCCTCCACCTTCCCTGGGTCTCTTAATATTATACACTGGGGTCAGAACAGAACTCTGAGAGATTTTTGGAGAATTTGTAATGAGGCCGGCTCATTATGAACTGGTTCACTAATCTGTAGTGCCCGAATAATAGTGCCATGTGCTGGCCCAACGCAGCTGCTTAAATTACAATGCTACATAATATAGCTATCCCTATGTACTTCCCAAATAATATAGTGCACAGTGCTTATCAGTACAATACTAAATACTGCCAGGCAGTTCTCAAATAGTGCCATCATCAGTGAACAAATAAATATACTGAATAGTGTCTTCATATAAGCACCATACAGTATGGAGCTCAAATGCTGTTATACCGTACTTTGGTTAAATACTATTTCCATATTGTAGCCGAAAGAGCTATGCTATACAGTACTATAACACTATACACTATAATATAACACTATACACAGAGTATTAATAAATTACTCTACAGTGCATGCGCCATACAATGCCTGTGTAAATACCGCCACACTGTGCTCTGCTCAAATAATACTACAAACATACAGTGACCAAACACCTTCTCTATACATTAAAATTGTAATAACAGTGCTATGAAATGTCCAGATGAAAGGTCTGTACAATTTATAGTGGGATTTTTGGTGGTCCCAAGCCTTGGGTGCTAGGTTATATCTGGAGTCCTGTTCAACAGCGGCAGCTGATGGACCCCAAAAATAGGCAAACAGAAAAGATCACATATAATATAAGGAATAACTCCATAAAACTTGAGCGTTTTGGTATAATAATAATAGTCCTTTAATAGTCCCACAATGGGGAAATTCAGTATAATGTATCTTCAGTAACCTCTCAAGTCACAGAGATCAAGGAAGCTGAGATATGGGGAGCTGTTTGGTAAAGTAGGGAGGATCAAAGACTCTGGTACCTGAGGGTCACCAAATGCCCCTCTGCCACATCAGAAGACAGATTTTATAATAGGGCCCAGAAGCTACAAGTTCTGCCTCTACAGAGGGGTGTGAGGGCCAGTAGTGTCATCTGTTGTGGGGCCACTGGTGTGTTGTATGACATACAGACTATAGTGAATAGAAAAAACTCTAACACTGTTGTAACCTTTAGATCCAACAGATCCAGGAAAGTTAATAAACCCAAGCAAGAATTTGACTCTGTCCATAGTCCTCTTTCTTCTAGCTGTTGCTCTGGTCGCCGCTGCTTTTGGTTACCTGTTAAAAAAGAGGAATCTGGCAGGTAAATATATTCGATATTTTACACAATTCATTGAGATCTTTAAATTTTTCTATCAATTAATTTTCACTGATTTAAAGGGATTTTCTAAATTCTTCATGGCCTACCATTAGACTAGGCCATCCTAATGATTATCTGACTGAAGGGGCTCGTTCATTGTTTTCCAGGAACAGCACCATATATCTAGTAGTGGTTGTACCTGGTACTACACCTCTGAAGCAGCTCAGTTCTTTTCAAGTGAGCTGTAGTACCAGCAACAACCACTACCAAATGTAGGGCGCTGACTTTTTCAAGGTATATCTTTTTTTGAAATTTAAAGTCTCATGATTTTTGTTTTTTTTATCTTCAATTTGCTAAAAAAAATTCTAAAATAAAATTTTAAAACCTATTTTCTATGCCTACAGGATTCATGCACATGATCATATTAGGGGTATATATATATATATACCTTTTACATTATACTGGGTCATAATGCTCACAGAGTTCTATGGGGGAGCTATTCTAGCTCTGTATGCCACAATTCTATACAGATTATAACATACCTTATCAAATGCCATATTATGGAGATACATGGTGTCATATATAGGCAATATATGGCCCCACAAGGAATGTCTACCTTTCTGTAACGCCCAGTGGGTGCTGTGTTCTGTGCTACGGACTCAATGAATCCTTAGTCAGTTGACTGCATATAGATAGGTTAGTGTCACCTGAAACAAGTAGTCTTTTCTCCTTGTGAATCAGTCCCTCAGTTTCCAAGATATTGCTGTTTTTGTCAAAAATATTGTTATTGCTCCAAAGCAGTAAGCTGCTACACCCGCCTTGCACCAAAGAGCTAATTTGCATATTAACAAAAACAGCAATATTCACAAGGACTGATTCACAAGGAGAAAACACTACTTGTTTCAGGTGTCTGCAGAGCTGGGGATGATATGCTGGTTCTGGTGACACTAACCTATCTATCTGCAGGGCTGGGGTGATATGCTGGTTCTGGTGACACTAACCTATCTATCTGCAGGGCTGGGGGGATATGCTGGTTCTGGTGACAGTAACCTATCTATCTGCAGGGCTGGGGTGATATGCTGGTTCTGGTGACACTAACCTATCTATCTGCAGGGCTGGGGTGATATGCTGGTTCTGCTGACACTAAGCTATCTATCTGCGGGGCTGGGGTGATATGCTGGTACTGGTGACACTAACCTATCTATCTGCAGGGCTGGGGGGATATGCTGGTACTGGTGACACTAACCTACCTATCTGCAGGGCTGGGGTGATATGCTGGTTCTGGTGACACTAACCTATCTATCTGCGTGGCTGGGGTGATATGCTGGTACTGGTGACACTAACCTATCTATCTGCGGGGCTGGGGTGATATGCTGGTTCTGGTGACACTAACCTATCTATCTGCAGGGCTGGGGTGATATGCTGGTTCTGGTGACACTAACCTAACTATCTGCAGGGCTGGGGTGATATGCTGGTTCTGGTGACACTAACCTATCTATCTGCAGGGCTGGGGTGATATGCTGGGTCTGGTGACACTAACCTATCTGCGGGGCTGGGGTGATATGCTGGTACTGGTGACACTAACCTATCTATCTGCAGGGCTGGGGTGATATGCTGGTTCTGGTGACACTAACCTATCTATCTGCAGGGCTGGGGTGATATGCTGGTTCTGCTGACACTAAGCTATCTATCTGCGGGGCTGGGGTGATATGCTGGTACTGGTGACACTAACCTATCTATCTGCAGGGCTGGGGGGATATGCTGGTTTTGGTGACACTAACTTATCTATCTGCAGGGCTGGGGTGATATGCTGGTTCTGGTGACACTAACCTATCTATCTGTGTGGCTGGGGTGATATGCTGGTACTGGTGACACTAACCTATCTATCTGCAGGGCTGGGGTGATATGCTGGTTCTGCTGACACTAAGCTATCTATCTGCGGGGCTGGGGTGATATGCTGGTACTGGTGACACTAACCTATCTATCTGCAGGGCTGGGGGGATATGCTGGTTTTGGTGACACTAACCTATCTATCTGCAGGGCTGGGGTGATATGCTGGTTCTGGTGACACTAACCTATCTATCTGCGTGGCTGGGGTGATATGCTGGTACTGGTGACACTAACCTATCTATCTGCAGGGCTGGGGTGATATGCTGGTTTTGGTGACACTAACCTATCTATCTGCAGGGCTGGGGTGATATGCTGGTTCTGGTGACACTAACCTATCTATCTGCGGGGCTGGGGTGATATGCTGGTACTGGTGACACTAACCTATCTATCTGCGGGGCTGGGGTGATATGCTGGTTCTGGTGACACTAACCCATCTATCTGCAGGGCTGGGGTGATATGCTGGTTCTGGTGACACTAACCTATCTATCTGCAGGGCTGGGGTGATATGCTGGTTCTGGTGACACTAACCTATCTATCTGCAGGGCTGGGGTGATATGCTGGTTCTGGTGACACTAACCTATCTATCTGCAGGGCTGGGGTGATATGCTGGGTCTGGTGACACTAACCTATCTATCTGCGGGGCTGGGGTGATATGCTGGTACTGGTGACACTAACCTATCTATCTGCGGGGCTGGGGTGATATGCTGGTTCTGGTGACACTATCCCCTTTGGCCCAGGTGCAACTGCTGCTATACTTTTGCTTCTCCTATAGTTATGCCTTTTGGCTCTTACTGTATGCTCTTACAGATTCTTGTACATTTTCCTTGATTTATAGACATAGCACAATATATTATGATTAAAATTAATAATTAAAGAAATTTAACAATTAAAAAAATTAATTAGCAAAATCAAAAATTAGACTAAGCAATTGCTTTACCTGCTTTATTACGCTTTATTATGCTTACAAGGTGTTTTAATTCATTCTAGTGCACAGCGCTTCACAAGGAGTCCTCTTGTGGCAAGGTGAGTGAAATGGTTAAAGTAGATCCATTTGTATCCCTAAAGAAAAACAGGGGCAAAAAGAGTCTCTAGAAAAATATATTTACAAATACAGTATAGGAGATATAAAGTTATTTGTGAATTTGACCACAATTATTACAGAGAACTTTTTAGATTTTCTGGGAAATGCTCTTGAAGAGACTCTGTTAGCAGAATTGAAGAGCAAAACTGCTGACAGCATTATGTGAAGGTTGCATGACCAAAAACTACAGATTCGATCCTGAGATCGCAAATGCCCAAAAAGCAGTGAAGAGCCCAGAGCTCTCTGCACTAAATATTGGCCCCTCTCATCTAGTCAGAATGTTGTCTCATTTGTGGATTTCTTGTCATACAACTTAATGACCATTACCACAGATATTTTTATGCTGCTTTTCATGTCTTCTGTAGAGCATTGTCTTCATTTTTGAGGGGTCAAATTGTTAACAGACTTCCTTTAAAGTTTGCTTAAAGGGAGTCTATCACCAGAACCAACATATCAACCCAACCCAGCAGATAAGTAGGTTAGACTCACCTGAATCAAATGGTGTTTTCCCCTTGTGAATCCCCTTGTGACCCTAACCTATCTATCTGCAGTACTGGGGTGATATGCTGGTTCTGATTACCCTAACCTATCTATCTGCAGGGCTGGGGTGATATGCTGGTTCTGGTGACACTAACCTATCTGCAGGACTGCGGTGATATGCTGGTTCTGGTGACACTAACCTATCTATCTGCAGGACTGGGGTGATATGCTGGTTCTGGTGACCCTATCTATCTGCAGGGCTGGGGTGATATGCTGGTTCTGGTGACACTAACCTATCTATCTGCAGGGCTGGGGTGATATGCTGGTTCTGGTGACACTACCCTATATATCTGATCTATCTACAGGGCTGGGGTGATATGCTGGGTTCTGGTGACACTAACCTATCTATCTGCATGACTGGGGTGATATCCCGGTTCTGGTGACACTAACCTATCTATCTGCAGGGCTGGGGTGATATGCTGGTTCTGGTGACACTAACCTATCTATCTGTGTGTGGGGTGATATGCTGGTTCTGATGACCCTAACCTATCTATCTGCAGGGCTGGGGTGATATGCTGGTTCTGGTGACACTAACCTATCTATCTGCAGGACTGGGGTGATATGCTGTTTCTGGTGACACTAACCTATCTATCTGCAGGGCTGGGGTGATATGCTGGTTCTGGTGACACTAACCTATCTATCTGCAGGACTGGGGTGATATGCAGGTTCTGGTGACCCTATCTATCTGCAGGGCTGGGGTGATATGCTGGTTCTGGTGACACTAACCTATCTATCTGCGGGGCTGGGGTGATATGCTGGTTCTGGTGACACTAACCTATCTATCTGCGGGGCTGGATGATATGCTGGTTCTGGTGACACTAACCTATCTATCTGATCTATCTTCAGGGCTGGGGTGATATGCTGGGTTCTGGTGACACTAACCTATCTATCTGATCTATCTGCAGGGCTCTGGTGATATGCTGGTTCTGGTGACACTAACCTATCTATCTGCAGGACTGGGGTGATATGCTGGTTCTGGTGACACTAACCTATCTGTCTGCAGGACTGGGGTGATATGCTGGTTCTGGTGACCCTATCTATCTGCAGGGCTGGGGTGATATGCTGGTTCTGGTGACACTAACCTATCTATCTGCAGGGCTGGGGTGATATGCTGGTTCTGGTGACACTAACCTATCTATCTGCAGGACTGGGGTGATATGCTGGTTCTGATGACCCTAACCTATCTATCTGCAGGGCTGGGGTGATATGCTGGTTCTGGTGACACTAACCTATCTATCTGCAGGACTGGGGTGATATGCTGTTTCTGGTGACACTAACCTATCTATCTGCAGGGCTGTGGTGATATGCTGGTTCTGGTGACACTAACCTATCTATCTGCAGGGCTGGGGTGATATGCAGGTTCTGGTGACCCTATCTATCTGCAGGGCTGGGGTGATATGCTGGTTCTGGTGACACTAACCTATCTATCTGCGGGGCTGGGGTGATATGCTGGTTCTGGTGACACTAACCTATCTATCTGCGGGGCTGGATGATATGCTGGTTCTGGTGACACTAACCTATCTATCTGATCTATCTTCAGGGCTGGGGTGATATGCTGGGTTCTGGTGACACTAACCTATCTATCTGATCTATCTGCAGGGCTCTGGTGATATGCTGGTTCTGGTGACACTAACCTATCTATCTGCAGGGCTGGGGTGATATGCTGGTTCTGGTGACACTAACCTATCTATCTGCAGGGCTGGGGGGATATGCTGGTTCTGGTGACACTAACCTATCTATCTGCACGGCTGGGGTGATATGCTGGTTCTGGTGACACTAATATATCTATCTGCAGGGCTGGGGTGATATGCTGGTTCTGGTGACACTAACCTATCTATCTGCAGGACTGGGGTGATATGCTGGTTCTGGTGACACTAACCTATCTATCTGCAGGACTGGGGTGATATCCCGGTTCTGGTGACACTAACCTATCTATCTGCAGGGCTGGGGTGATATGCTGGTTCTGGTGACACTAACCTATCTATCTGCATGACTGGGGTGATATCCCGGTTCTGGTGACACTAACCTATCTATCTGCAGGGCTGGGGTGATATGCTGGTTCTGGTGACACTAACCTATCTATCTGTGTGTGGGGTGATATGCTGGTTCTGGTGACACTAACCTATCTATCTGAAGGGCTGGGGTGATATGCTTGGTTTTGGTCACACACTTCATTTAAAAAAAAACAAAAAAACTATTTGAAAAGTCTCTTTCGGTCCAGCTCCGACACCCTCAGTAAATAGTTGATTTGCCATTGGAAGTATGTCGAGCAGACATTTTCCCTGCAGTTGTCACAGTATTCTTACAGTACCCGATTCCCTTTTATGGCATCCATATACCCTAATGACCCATGTTTTTGACGATTTTCCAAAAATTCTCCATACCCCAGGGAACACCACACAAGTCAAAGGATCCTTAGAGAATTAACCTTGTATCCACCTTATGAAGATAGATAATTATGCATCAACCATTCGAGAACTTGGGTTACTTGCTCCTTGCCTAATGGTATATTTCTTTTTTTCCTTAACAGAAGTACCTGAAGACATGAAGATAGCAAATTAAGGAATCAAAAAGGAAATTGTGTATTATATAGAACTGTCTCGTGGGACTTATGCTAAGTGGACAGTAAATTCCTATTAACTGCTGGATTATAGATATGGTATAGGTGACCCTACTGTAAATAATGTAACCTATATCTATAAGTTTGATAAGTCTCTACACTAAGTGAAAGCATCTTCTGCAATTACCGTAGTGTGTCACCTTCCTCCACCTTCTTTAATCTCACTATAGTGTAAGATGTCTGCCTCCTGCCTCCACCATGAATACCTCCAATATATCACCCAACAATCTGAATATGCCAATTCCCTCAACATGTCTTATTGGGGGTTTGTCCGGAATAGGAAAGAAGGGTCACCTTATTTTTTCACAAATAATATATCTGTGCCTGGGGTGTTTTTTATAGTAGTAGATTCTCTTTAAAGAGAACCCTCCACCTCCTCCATCAATTTCGACACTTTCCAACTTTCAATAGGGGCCCCTTCACTGATTTTGGCGCAGTTGGAATTTTTTTCTCTAGCCCCCACCGTTCCTGAGCAATTGGTCCTGCTAATTTTCTACTATCAAGTAGCCAGTGTCACACTACATGCTCCAGCCCAGGACCACCCATCTGACAGTAGGGAGCCAAATTAGCATATTGGCTGCTCTAACTAACAGAAATGATTGCTCGGGAATAGTAAGGGCTAGAGGAAATATTCCAACTCTGCTGGAATCAATGGAGCAGTGCCTATTGAAGGATGCAAAGATTTGGAGTTGGTGAAGATGTGGAAGGTCTACTTTGAAGGGGTTGCCCAGGACTCAGATCTTTTGAGATTAGTACAGCAATAGTTTAGACTTATAATGTTACTATCATAATGGTCGAATTATCAGTGTTCCTGGAGTGGTCACGTGATTTTTTTTTTCCATTATCTCCCGATGACATCATATATACCAGAAACTTGCATTCACACACCACACGTGTTCTTGTCTATTTGTCTTAATGTGGACTGTCGCTTCTCTGCAGTCCTTGTCCATTTCCTAACTTCACTGTGTGACAGTGCTAGTATGTACTGCGCATGCGCGGGAAGGAGCTCATCGATTGCGCATGCGCAGTACATACTAGCGCCTTCACACACTGCAGACAAGAAATTGGCGGGGACTGAAGGGAAGAGCCAGCCCACAGTAAGACAAGGAGACGAGGACATGCCCGGACTTCTTTTACCAGAAGAAAGAGGGGATGAACAAACACATGACAGCTCCAGTAATACCGCTAATGGGAAAATTATGGCAATAACATGATATTACAAGAATGCTTTGGTTTACAAGACTAAACTATCACTGTACTAATCTGAAAACATCCGAGTCCTGAACTACCTCTTTAAGCCAATAAAGTTGTTCTCCATTACAATGGACAGGGGTGGAGCTATTTTTGGACAACCCTAAGTCCACCAAGAAATATCTTTGAGAATACTTTAATACATACAGCAAGCACCAGTTTCATGGTTGGCTCATTCTGTCATGCATATTATAGTGTGCATGTGCTTTCCCCCTGAAATCTGAGAACCTTGTAAGGTCTCAGCTATATATTATATACAG
Organism: Leptodactylus fallax; assembly: GCA_947044405.1. Lineage (NCBI taxonomy): Eukaryota > Metazoa > Chordata > Amphibia > Anura > Leptodactylidae > Leptodactylus > Leptodactylus fallax. The sequence goes on along the minus strand of CAMRHE010000159.1, from coordinate 4,355,639 downwards.
TATCTGTATGTCATGAATCGGTTTTATAAATCGAAGCCACTTACTGTGGAGTATATTTTAAAAAATAGGGTTTTCCAGGGCTTTCATTTGATGGTCCATAAATATGTGATAGAGGGTCCCATGCCCGGACAGACACTACTTAATAAGACAACATAATTGTCTTGCTGTGACTAACCCTGGAAGTAATGAATGACATAGGAATCAATATATGTGAATATTTATGTAAAGTACGGGTACATTGTAAAAAATGCAAAAAGAAAGAGGAAAAAAAAATCATCAAAAATGTAAAGAAAATGTGAAATTAAGCAGTAAAAAATACAGGTTTTTCAAAAATTTTCCAGGTCTGTGACTAAAATGGGCACCAGCTTCGCATGTATAAATACTGTATATATATAATCTTACACGCGTCTATTTGATTTGCACATGAGATATTTTTGTATATTCTTTTCCACCGCTTTAAGAATAAATGGAATAAACAACATTTCTTTAAATACGTTTTCAGATTTTTCTTCCCCACAAGGAGCAAAAGCCTCAAAAATATTCGAAAGAACAAAAAAAAATCGCCTGTAAATAGTTTTTGTGTTCACGAAATGTTTTTGTTACTTTAACATTTTATTAACATAGTTAACATGGAGAGGAGGTTGTCCAAGGAGAGTTGGATTGGAATATTGGTGACTATGACAGGCACATGTAAACAAGAATTCTGTGAACGTTTGGTTCCAAAGTCAGATGTTCTTGGCTAGATTATGACATTTTGGTTAGGTAAAGTTCAGATTTAATGTCATGAATAGAGTCAGGATCCTAAAGTTTTAAAGTACTTGTCCAGGACTGTGATATTGAGCTCCACTTCTTCTTCTTAAGCAGTGATATCATGACCATTGGTCACATGGCCATGCTGCAGCTTTGCTACATTCACATGATAGCGAAATCTGGCCATGTGATGTCTGTTTTTTTTCACAGCAGCATTAATTTCACAGTCAGTGAATGGGGGAAATTCTCATGACCATTATTTTGACAGTCTGTTGTCTTGGACCATCAAAATATAAGCCATGTCCTATTTTCGGACTTTTTCACGGAACCCTCCATACACTGAAATGTATGGGGGATCTGCAAAAGGGGTCCCCTCGGGTGCAAGATGGCTGTGAAAAATGGATGTTTTTCACAGTCATTTTGCACCTTGTTTGTGTGCATCTAGTCTTAGACTCAAGAAGTTAAGTCCATTGGGCTGAGAGGAGAAGAGACCCTGATATTGGTAGTGCAGGTTCCTCAGCTGGTAGCTGTGGTGTGTGGTCAAAAAGAGTTGTGATATTAAGGTACTAGTTGCAGAGGTATTGTCAGTGTTCTGTGATGTGCCAATTTTTTGACTTTCTTACCATGTCTAGGCAGTTGTAGCAGTTATTCATATCTAAAATTGTGGGTTTATGGGCGAGCAGATAGATCACTGATACAAAGACTTAATTCGCTGTCAGATTACATAAGGTTACGAGACATCTAGGAGACAGTTTGTGGTCTTGGGATGAAAAGTGAAAGCATTTTGTGTGTAACCAGTAACAAATGAGTCCCCTGCAACACAGGTGTTGTGGTCTTTGGGTTCTGGTTAGGAGGTGAAGGTTTTAGTTGTTCTTATAATGTCTCAGGTTGATCCCTATCATCATTCACTCTTCTTTGTCAGTAGATAGAGCTGTAGGAGGGAGACCATTCCCCTCTTGTACTGGTTCTCTGGAGGAAAGTAGGCAAGTACTGGTGACCCCAGGAGGGTGATGTGAGGCTGTGTTAGCAATGGGTGTAGCTTGAAGCAGGTGGATGCTCAATAATTGTCTTACGCAATGTTAGAATAACAGTCAATCAATGGTGGCTGTGCCCTGAGGATCCCCCTACAGTCAGGTGGATTCAGGGTGAGATAAAAAGTCCCAAGTCTTTTTGGATCAGCCACTGTGCTCACATTTTTACCTAGCTTTGCCCTCTACTGTGCAATGTGGATAACCATCCAATGGAGCTGAGGAGAAGGCACTACATGGGAGCAGTCATATTGTAGCCTCTGATGGTACAACCTGGCTTGTCTTATCTGTTTTCCACCACCACTGTATAGGGGCAGCTTGGTTTTGGACAAAACAAATATGAACATTACCATTGTTTGTTTCTGAAGAAGCTGGATAGCAACAATAACAGTCTGGTGTCTCGGAGTTTCTAAGAGAAAGCTGTGTGACTACCTTTAGGGGGTTTAACTCAAAAAGAACAAGTGTATATAATAAGTAACCAGTGAATATACTGCATTGTCAAAAAGTATTTGCACCCCTCACCACCCAAATCAATTCTCTAGACAAGCAGAAATATAGTCAAACCAACAACTATTCCCTTCATGTATAAATGTAGTAACTGCAGCCAAGCACTTTCACATCAAACTTTTTACAAGACTTGTAAGGCAGTTTCACAAAAATAAGAGTTGCACATGCGGTTTAGCCACAGATGTCCCATTTCCCTCTATTTTTTAGGAAGTCAGCTTGATCATTTCCTCTGGAATCAATCCAGGAAAGACAAGTGCAGTCACATGGTTTTGCAGAAGGGAATGTCATTTTCTGTAACAGAAATTACACAGGGCTATTCTAATACATTGGTGGACCCAGGCAAAAGTTTCCAAAGTGGCCCAAAGATGGACAAGTGAAGCGAAGCATGCAGCGTGCAATGGCAAATTTTTTTTGTGTTAAGCCATGCCCCAAACCCTGCCAATGTCCATTTTGACCCTGCTAATTCCTGCTGAGTCTCTTAGTGCCGTTCAATGTATAACACACAATGGTAATGCCTCCTTTATTCCCACCACACATTATAATGCCCCCAAGTGGCCCTACATAGTATAATAGCCCACCGCACAGTATAATACCACCTTAGTGGTCCTACACAGTATAATGTCCCCTAGGTACCCCTATACATTATAATGCTCACCAACACAGTCTATTGTTCCCTAAGTGGCCCCACTCTATGTTATGTCCTCTCAGTGGCTGCCACATAATATCATGTCCCCTCATGGGCTGCCACATAATATCATGTCCCCTCATGGGCTGCCACATAATATCATGTTCCTTCAGTGGCCCTCACATGATATAATGTCCCCAAGTGGCCCTACATAGTATTAATACCCCACCGCACAGTATAATACCACCTTAGTCATCCTACACAGTAAAATGTCCCCTAGGTGCCCCTACACATTATAATGCCCACCAACACAGTCTATTGTTCCCTAAGTGGCCTCACTCTATATTATGTCCTCTCAGTGGTTGCCACATAATATCATGTCCCCTCAGGGGCCGCCACATAATATCATGTCCCTTCAGTGGCCCTCACATGATATAATGTCCCATCAGTTTCCATCACATAATATAATGTTTCCTCAGGGACTCCCACATGATATAATGCTCCCTTATGGACCCTACATGATATAATGTTCCATCAGTGGCTATCACATGATATAAAGAATCCTCAATGGCTCAACATGATATAATGTTCCATCAGTGGCTACCACATGATATTTTATCCCCTCAGTGGCCCTCATATAACACAATGTCTCCTCAGTTGACCCCGCATGATATAAAGTCTCCTCAATGGCCCACATATAATATAATGTCCCCTCAGTATTCCCCACATAATACGATGTCCCCTCAGTATCTCACACATAACATAATGTCCCCTCAGTAGTCCCCACATCATACAATGTCCCCTCAGTGGCCCACACATGATATAATGTCCCCTCAATGGCCCACACATAATATAGTGTCCCCTCAGTGGCCCCCATACCTCCACATAATATAATGTCCCCTGAATGATGCCCTCACTATACTGTATAGTGTAATATACATATAAGTTTAAGAAAAAAACAGGACTCACCTAGTGTTAGGGTCTTGCCAAACGTAGCAATACCCTGACACTACTGCAGGGGTCTGGGAGGAAGGACAGAGACAAGTGAGCCCTAATCTCACCCCAGCCACTGTCCCTTCCTATTGCTTCAGTTACCCTAAACAGTAAAAGGACAACCTGAAGACAAGCCCTATACTGGGTAAGTGACACACAGAACAGGACAAGACAAACGACAAAAAGAGACGTCAGGAAGCCAAGGGGTCGGTAACAAACGAGCAAAGCAGTACAAAATCACAATCCAAGAGATTAGTCAAAAGGCAAGCCAAAAGTCAGAGAAATAGTACAGTAAATATCAAGGGCACAAAGAGAGCAGGCAAAGTCAGAGCAATAACCGGCAACTTGCTGAGAAAGTGACATCCAGTATATAGAAAGTCTGGGCCCAGCCGTACACCTGATAGGTACATAGGCTGTCAATCACACAGGCCAGGAAGAGATTAACTCTATACAGTCCAGAGAGACATGCTCAGAACACGGGTGTGGCCAGAAATCCATTACTTTGTCTAGAACCATGTTCAGACTGAGCAACAAGAAACCTACGCAAGGAATCAAACCGAACATGCCTCCTTCGCCACAGCGTGCGAGCGGAGGGTGACGCCGAGACCCGAACAGGCAGAGACGTTACACCTAGTCCCATTCCAGAAGATTTGTTTCCTCCTGTGTTCAGTTTGGTTTGGTCCAAACTTGTTCTGGTACAATCAGAAGAGAAATTACTATACTCTGGGGTCTCTTCAGACTCCATAGTATAATAGGTGGAGGCCCAGGGTTGGTGACAAAAATAACAAAATTATTTATGCTCACCTTCGGTTATCTCTTCTGGGCCTCCTCATGGCGTCTGGCGCTTTGTGTCTTCCTCCTCAGGGTGCTTGATGTCACATGGCTCAGTGCACCCATGCAACTGCTAAGGCCCAATCACAGACCTCAGTGGTGACCCCTGGCACATGATGTCAGATTAGAGCATCCAATGCCACCAGGAGGAAGACGCAGAGTGCCGGACTCTACCGAGGAGGCCCAGAAGAGGCAACAGAAGGTGAGTATAAATGTTTTTTTTTTATATAATAATTTACCAGTGGCTGCCATTTTAGTTCATCCGAGATGTTTAAAAATCAAACAATTTGCAATATTTGGTCAAATTCAGATTGGTACGATCGCCCATCTCCAGTAAGAGCCTTATAAAAGAGTTTGGGCATGGGGGATTGATGGTAAAATGAAAGATATTTATGTATAACTTCTCAATAACCCTAATATCATACTTACTACCAAAGGGGTTTCCAAGCTAAAAATATTGATGCCCTATAACTAGGAATTAAAAAATAGAAGAAAAAGGAAGTATTAAAATCCTCTTTACTTTAATCTAGCTTCTCGTACAGATAAGGGCGATGGCCATTTTGCGTGATACACACATTTCCTCCATGGAGCACCCCCACTGATCAGATGTTCACAGCTGCTGAGTAGTGGCAGAACTTAGTCACTGCAGTTTAGCCTCTATTTAAATAAATGGGATGTGGTCTGCAGTACCTAGTCTGACCACTGCACAGAGAATGGAGCTGTCTACTAGCTGCTCCATTCTCTGTGTATCACCTCCTGAGAAGAGCTGATTGTTGGGGGTGTCGGTAGTCAAACATTCACAAATTTGATATTGATTAGCTATTTCTAGGGTAGGAAACGTCATCAATAACTCTTCTGAGGGACCTGTTGTCTTCTAGACAGGCTCATTCTTTAGAAACAATGGTTTTCTTAGATGAACTCTTGAGAACCCTTCCAGTGAAACACACCTGATTTTACAAGTAAGACTGAATTCACTGGAAATATGATCTGGTTTATAACATAACTTTAGGGCCATAAACGAAGGGCCATAAACAAAGTCTTGACTCACTTGACTCCCTTTGTTCTTACTTAACTTGACCTTGTTCTTCACATCAATTACTTTTTATTTGAAGATTGTATTTACAGTGTCTGGGGACTATGGAAAATAATTTTTTGTATTCTTCCCCTTACAATGTGAATGCCCTATTATAATCTGGGGTCTCTTCGTGGTGTCAGGTGGTCACTCAGCATCCTCTTCCTGCCTCTTCCAGGCTCCTAGGCGATGTCACAGGCTCTGTGAAATGAATCATAACATCGGCACATCCTATGTGACCAATCACAGGCCTTAATGGTCAATTGAAAATTCGTAAGATGTAGAGATGAGCAAACTGATTTGTAATGAACCAGTTTCAACCAAAAACTTTTGCGAGTCGTCTTGGGCAAAACAAAATGGCTGTCACCACATATAAGATGAGGTAGAAAATCAAAGGAGGATCACATGGTCTCTGTGACCTAGTCGGGCTTGTGTGTCCAGGAAACAGCAATATGCGTAAAGTCATCTGGCGGTTCTGCAACTTAACTCGAACCTGGCCAAGTTGCTACCAATCTAAAAATGATGGACCTTTAAAGTGGTATTAGGCTTTTATTAAAGGGGTTGTCCAGGCTTAATTTTTTTATCTACCAGTCCAGGGAAACCTATTCTGGTTCATTGCTACAGGATAGAAAAAATTGATCTGGTCAAGTGATGGATACAAAGGTTAGCAGTTCGTTACAAAGCACACCTTTGATGCTATGAACCTATCCTGGAGTAACCCCAGCAGGTAGCACGCCCTATTTACTTATTTATTCCCGCTCCTGCTCGTGGCCGCCTCTGCTTCCCTTTCTGCTACGGAGTGCAGAAGGGGAAGCGGATGCCACAGTGAGCAGGAGCGGGGATGGGTAAGTGAGGTCGTGGGCCCGTGAAACCCCATCAAATACTACTATTATTATACTCTGGGGTCTTTTCAGACCATGGAGTATAATAATCAGAGAACCAGGGGAGATGATAAACATAAAAACCAATGTTACTCACCTCTCCTGCGATCCGGTGTTATTCCCAGCAGGCTATAGCCTTCTTTGGTGACGTCCCAGATGTCACGTGAGCCAGGCTGACATCATTAAGTCGCGAAGCTGGCCTTGGTCCACGTGACGTCTGTGTGACATTGAAGAGGGCCGAAAGCAGGGAGTGCACCAGAACCCAGGATAGGTAAGTAGCAGTGGCTTTTATGTTTGTCACCACCTGTGTCTCGGATCATTATACTCTGGGGTCTGAAAAGATCCCAGAGTATAATAATAGTTCATGGGTGGGCCACTATGGGGCATAATATCATATGCAGGGGCCACTATACAGGACATAATACTGTGTAATACTGTGTGCAGGGGCTGCTGTGGGCCATAATACCATGTAATATTGTATGCAGGGGCTGCTGTGGAACATTATAGTGTTTGTAAAAGGGGCGTTATACTGTGTAGGGGCCAGGAAAGGGGGTGCTATGCTGTGGGGGGGGGGCAAGTCAAAAGTTTGCTGGGGGTCGTTAGGAAGGGGCATTTTATATAAGGTAGTTTTATGAACTTAAGAGGTGTTATTTATATAAGGGCATTATTAATACAAGGGGGGTTATTTATATAAGTGTTCATTAGGGGACATCAATTATATAAGTGGTCATTAGGGGACATTATGAATAGAAGGGGACATCATTTATATAAAGGATCATTAGGAGAGCAGTATTTATGTCAGGGGGAATCAGGGGTATAATATAAGGGGGCAATTAATTAAAGAGCTTGTCCAGGATAACCACTTTCTTAATATGAGACCGGAGAAAGTGATTAAAAAAACAAAACAAACAAAAACACCTACTTACCTGTCCCTTGTGCTCCGATGTCATCCACCGCACATGACCGCTGAGGTCGCTGACACGGGACATCACAGTGCTGTGGGGAAGAAAACACCAGAGCAGCAGGACTGAAACACGCTGGAAGACACCGGAGCACCTTTCCCAGCATCTTATTAAAAAAGTGGTTATCCTGGACAACCCCTTTAAAGTAGCACTTGGGTTTTATTAAAGGGGCTTTCCAGCTTTCCAGATGATCTATCCTTAGGACAGATTATCAATAAGAGATCAGTGGAGCCCCCCTCTGATCAGCTGTATGAAGGGGCTATGGCGCCTGTTTATATTATACGCTGTCTGTTTATAGTGACCGTGTGATGTAATTCCAGCCTTGTCACATAGACGTGTATAGGACGAGGCTGTAGTTACATTACATGGCCACTATGAGATGAATGACACTATGTAAACAGAGAAGCGGTCACGGCGCTTACACAGTTACCACGGTTCATTTAAACAGCTGATCAGTGGGGGTCCATGGTTTTTGAGCCCCACTGATTTTTTTATTAATGGCATAGAAAACCTTTTAATTAGGAAACACCTGGGGCATTATTAATAAGGGTCACTATTTATACAGGGTACACACGGACATTATTAATATAAAGATGCACTTAGGGGTATTTTTTGATTATGGGGGGTTATATCATATATTGTATAATTGGGGGTAGCAGCAGAATGGGTGTGCAGGTGAGGACAATGTGGGTCGGATGCCTGGAAAAGTGAGGAGCCAAAGATGTCTGTGTTGCAAACTTTACAGAGACAAGTCACAGCTGGAAGAAGTGGTCATGGCGGCCCAAAGGGAAGAGAAGGGAAATGTGAAGGATTAGTCAGAGACGTCACCTGTAAGTCACAGAATGTTACTGCCCTGTATTCACCTAAATGATAGAGGATAAATACCTGAGTGATGGGGGTCTGTCTGCTGAGACCCCCACTGAGCCTGAGAATTGGGTTTTGGCCGCAGCCAGGCTGAATATAGGTGTGTCACTTGGTGGATGGATGAACCCGCGTGGCTCTCATTCACTTCAATGGCAGTGCCAAAGATACCCGAAGTCCAGTACTCAGCTATCTGCGGGGCTCCTATTATAGAGAATGGGGGCCACGTGGGCTCGTCCATCCACCAAGCAGAAGATGTGTGAAGTTACTTTCATTGTTAATGCCGTGTTGTTGATCTGATACTGAAGTAATACAGGAAGAAGAATTCTTAAAAACTGTTTCATAAGCTTGTGTATGTTTATTGTGCGACGATAACATTGTGTGAAGGTAGTAGCATGGAAACGCAATTTTTTTTTTTTTTTTTTTTTGGGGAGGGCAACTTTCTATAGTCCGCTTCAGGCAGCAAAGAGGCTAGGTTCACCACTACCAAAGCCAGAAGTGTATTGAGCAGAAGGGAGCAGTATTAGAAGCCTCCTTTATATTTCCCTTCCTTTTGTAGCCACTCTTGACCTTGGCTCAAAAAAACGCAGCAACATCTGCAACAAAAAAAGCTGTGTTTCTGTAACATGGAGCCTCAGCCACATACTGAGCAGGACAAATCCTAGTGCACAGAGTGGTTGAATCCTTATGTTCAGAACAAGCTGTATTCTCATGGGCAGGGTGACCAAGTCTTTTAGCCCACTAGATTGTAAATGTAATATGTTATTTATACAAAAAACAAATTCTCGCACTTGTCTCGCACATACTTTGTAATTTAGCTATTTGCCCATTAGTTTTCTGTATTCATGTTATTTATACAGTAAGATGACTGCCATAAAAAAAAGCAAGAACTCTATACCAGAAATGCTGCTTTTCTGTCACCTTGTCTTTTGTGCTTGGAATTGCAGCTCAGCCTCATTCACTTGAATAGGCATTAGCTGTAACCAGGCCATGTGACTGTCGTGATCAGCTGATATGTGAGGGTGTCCAGTGTCATACCGCTGATATGTGAGGGTGTCCGGTGTCATAACGGTGATATGTGAGGGTGCCCTGTGTCATACCGCTGATATGTGAGGGTGCCCTGTGCAGGGTCGGACTGGCCCACCGGGGAACCGGTGAATCCACCGGTGGGCCCCGAGCCCCGACTATTAGTCCTCATGTCATGGGGGCCCGATCGGGATCCTGACCATCCCGATCGGGCCCCTGACCAGTGACCAGTGGCGTAACGATCGCGGTCGCAGAGGGTGCGACTGTGACCGGGCTCAGCGGGGTATGGGACCCGTGGCCAGCTGGAGATGGCCGGGCCCCGGACCATTATGATAGTGGTCGGGAAAAGCCTGTTTCCCTGACCGCTATACATACTGTTATTGGAAAGGGGCCCTGGCATATTGCAGGCCCCTTTCCAATAGATGGCAGCCCGGGGGAGGTGACTGAAAACAATAAATACATATTCTCACCTCTCCGGAGCACTGCGTCTTCTCCGGCGCTCCTTCGTCATGTGACTGAGGACTGTGATTAGGCCCCAGCGGTCACATGGGGCGCGGCCGCGTAATGACGTCAGTGCGCACCCACGTGACCGCTGAGGCCCAATCACAGGCCTCGGCAGCGACGTCAGAAAAGGTCCTGAAGACGCTGAAGACGGCAGGATGGAGCGAGGATGCCAAGGAAAGGTAAGTCAAGGTGAGTATGAATGTTTGTTATTTTTAATCACTTCCCTGGGTCTCCGATTATTATACTCTGGGGTCTGAGGAGACCCCAATGTATAATAATAGCACTGAAGCGGAGGGGGGGCTATTGGGCGCATATAATACTGTGTGGGGGCCACTGTGGGGAGTATATAATACTGGGTGGGGGCCACTGTGGAGCTTATAATACTGGGTGGGGGTCACTGTGGAGCTTATAATACTGGGTGGGGGCCACTGTGGAGCATATAATACCGTGTGGGGGCCACTGTGGAGCTTATAATACTGGGTGGGGGCCACTGTGGAGTTTATACGCCATACAGTGGCTCCTTCATTTATTTTTTTTTATTACGCTGGGGCAGGTGAAAAAAACCAAAACCAAAAAGAAAAACCCAAACTTTCTCTCCTGTCCCCAGTGTCTCCCAGCGCGGTTCGGTCCTGCAGTTCTGTTGTTTTCTTCCAGCTGAAGTTCCCCCTGCATGTGACTACCTGTGACGTCACGTGACCCCTGAGGCCAATCAGCGGCCTAAGGGAAGGGACCTGGGACGTCACAGCCAGTGAGGACTTCCGGCAAAAAGAAGACAACGAAGCTGCAGGACCGGACTGTGCTGGGAGGACACCGGAGCACCGCAGACAGGTGAGTATGTTTAGTATGTTTTTTTTTTTGGGGGGGGGGGAGGTAGGGGGGATTCACCTCCCCCGGAGACTAATTATAAAAAAGAAAAAAAATTATACTGGACAACCTCTTTAAAGTGTGGCGCATTAGGGGGGCCCTGGGGGGTATATTAAAGGGGTTGTCCAGGCATAATTTGTTATGGTTTATCCTCAGGATAGGCCATAGATACCTGATCTGTACGGGGCTGACCCCGGACCGATCAGCTGTACGGAGCCACTTCTGATGCCCGTACACAATACAGGGCCAGAAGCAGAAAGCTCTGTCCACTGTGTAATAGCTGGGCACCTTCACTGTATCTCAGCACTTATTGAAGTCAGTAGGAGCTGAGCTGCAGTGAAGGCGCCGGGCTGCTATACAGCGGATGGAGCTTTCTGCTTCCGGCCTTGTGTTGTGTACAGAACGGGCGCTGGTAGTGGCACCGAACAGCTGATGGGGCCGTGTGTCAGCCTCCTACCTATCAGGTATTGATGGCCTATCCTGAGCATAGGCCATAAAAAAGATTAACCCTGGACAACCCCTTTAATATGCATCACACAGTTTAATGTCCCCCCCACAGGATGTCAGCCCCCATCACTGCTCCCATACAATATAATGACCTCATCACTGTTCCCCATACAGTATGGGGGACCAGTGAAGAGGCCACTATGTGGGGGGGACCAGTGAAGTGACCATAGAAAAATTTGGCCCAGACAACCCCTTAAAAGAGGTTTCCATAAACTGGAGCGATCACTGTGTCGGCCGCCAGGGAGGTGTAAAAATAAGAAAATTTAAAAAAAAAAAGCATACTCACCTGTCCCCAGCACCCCATTGTCCCCTGCCTGTGTCTGTTCGGTCTCATGGCGGCGCCTCATTTCTGGAAATCCTGTACCTAATTGGTCTTAGCGATCACATGAGGTGCAGGACTCCCAGCAAGGAGTCGCTGGCACGAGACTGAATGGACACTGGCAGCGGACAATGAAGCGCCGGGGACAAAATAGTATGCTTTTTAATTTACTTATTTTTTACTTTACACCTCCCGCCAGCTACATGGGTTGCTCCAATTCCTGGACAACCTCTTTAAAGGATTTATCCATCTTTCTAATATTGATGGCCTGTCCTTAGGATAGGCCATCAATATTACATCTGCGATGATACAACAGCCAGGATCTCTGCAGATCAGCTTTTCCAGGACAGTGCGGCTAAAAGTAAAGGTAACAATTCTAGGAGCCACGCTGTTCACTTGCCATACAAGGTGTAGCAGTAGGTTTAGGTAATGCAGTGGTGCACATGGTATAGTGGGTGAGCAGCATGGCTGCTGTATATGTTTATCTTCAAGATAAAAATCAATCCATGGGTTCGGTATTCAAAACAAAAATCCTACGTGTTTCGAGACAAGTCTCTTACTCATGGCATGAATCAACATACTAAACGTTTAGTATGTTGATTCATGCCATGAGTAAGAGACGTGTTATCTCGAAACACGTAGGCTTTTTGTTTTGACTACCGAACCCATGGATTGATTTTTTATCTTGAAGATTAAAGGTTATATTTTATAAAAAATCTATCGGGATTTGTTGCTGGATATTTTTTATTCAAGAATTGGATTGCATTTGGATCTATGAGTCCAGGAGTCTTTATTTCCGTGCATCATTCACCCTACAAATATGGATCTCTAATTGGATATACTGTACAACGGTGAGCTGTTTACACTGCTTTGAGCTTATTACATCTCCAATATGACTGGTCTTGTGGGGTGTTCATGGTACGTACCAAAAGTGCTCCAAGGAAGGACAACAGATGAACCATGGCTGATGGGAACCTAAAGCTTATCAATGCACGTGAGGAGTGAAGACTCGCCCACCTGGTCTGATCCCAGAAGATTCACAAGCGGCTGCATTGTCGGCTATGCTGTATTCACACCAAGCTTCCTGTTTGAGGCCAGTGCTCCACGTAGCATAAACGCCATGATTTTACAGTACCTGCAAAGTGGATGGGATTCTGGCTAATCCCATCCACACATTGCAGATAAATATCCACAGCGGACATGCTGCGATTTCAAAAACAGTTGTGTTTTTGTAAATCGCATCATGTCAATTATATCTACAGAAACGCTTTCTGTTTCTGTATAGGTATAATAGAGGCAGAAAGTCCGCAAAGGAAAAAATCTGCGAACTCTCTGTGAAAAACATTGCAGAAAAAAACATGATGTCCAAAACAGGCGTAAAAGCACACAGGGAATCTCAGCTTGTTATGTATGGGATAGCATAGCCACAAACCAAGTCTTCAGTCCATCGCCAAATGTACCTACAATAGACATGTGAGCATCACAAATGGACCATGGAACAGTAAAATATGGCCTGGTCATCAAAACCCTCTTTTAAAGGGAATGTCCAAGCAGCCTCTAGCACCTTGTTTCACATAGTGGCAACCATCTATAGCAGGGGTCGGCTTATTTCCCTGGCACAGCGACCTGAGTTCTCACCCAGCTGTTTCGATCGGACAAAACACGGGCTAAACAAAACTACTATTATTATACTGTGGGGTCTCTTCAGACCCCACAGTATAATAAGCAGAGCCCCAGGGAAGGTGATCAAACATAAAAAACAATGTTACTCACCTTCCCTGCGCTCCGCGGCGGCTATGTGCTCTGCAAGCGCTTCTGCCTGAAGTAAGAGACTGCCTCAAGTGTCATGTCCAACATCATTACGTATAATGGCGCAACATGACCCCTGAAACTCAATCAGCGGTTGCTGACTTCAGGCAGAAGCACCTGCAGAGCACAGAGCTGCCGCAGAGCGCAGGGAAGGTGAGTTACATTGTTTTTTATGTTTGTCACCTCTGTTGGCACTCCACTTATTATACTCTGGGGTCATAAGAGACCCCACAGTATAATAATAGCTAGTGAGTGGTGAAAATTGGAATATTCTAAAAGTTGGAATATTAGACTGTTTGATGGGGCTGATATGGGTCATAATACAGTGTGCAGGGGCTGCTATGGGACATAATACGGTGTGCAGGGGCGGCTATGGGATATAATACCGTGTGCAGGGGCCGCTATGGGACATAATATGGTGTGCAGGGCCACTATGGGACATAATACGGTGTGCAGAGGTCGCTATGAGACTTAATACTGTGTGCAGGGGCTGCTATGAGACATAATACCGTGTGTAGGGGCCGCTATGAGACATAATACGGTATGCAGGGCCACTATGGGACATAATACGGTGTGCAGAGGCCGCTATGAGACTTAATACTGTGTGCAGGGGCTGCTATGAGACATAATACCGTGTGCAGGGGCCGCTATGAGACATAATACCGTGTGCAGAGGCCACTATAAGACATAATACCGTGTGCAGGGGCCGCTATGAGACATAATACCGTGTGCAGGGGCTGCTATGAGACATAATACCGTGTGCAGGGATTGCTATGAGACATAATACTGTGCAGGGGCCACTATGGGACATAATACTGTGTGCAGGGGCCACTATGAGACATAATACCGTGTGCAGGGGCCGCTATGAGACATAATACCGTGTGCAGGGGCTGCTATGAGACATAATACTGTGTGCAGGGGCTGCTATGAGACATAATACCGTGTGCAGGGGCCACTATGAGACATAATACTGTGTGTAGGGGCCACTATGAGACATAATACTGCGTGCAGGGGCTGCTATGAGACATAATACTGTGCAGGGGCCGCTATGGGACATAATACTATGTGCAGGGGCCGCTATGAGACATAATGCCATATGCAGGAGACGCTATGGGACATAATACCATGTTCAGGGGCCGCTATGGGACATTATTCTGTATAACGGTGTGTTTTTGCACAGAAAACTCATGCAAAAATGCACCATGTGAACATAGTTTTACGTTGAAGTAAGAGTTCCAGTGGCCTAAGAATATAGCTGCATCCAGATACATAGTGTGTTTTCAACATAAGGATGCCGCCATACGGTGCTCCTGTACACTTACATTTACCACTAATTGCGGGATGCACATGGACTTTCATTGCTTCTAATGGGAAAGTACAGGAGCGTCCCAGGGAAATAGCAGTAAATGAATGTGTCCTGAAGCTTCTGGTGGCAGCACTTCTGTGTTATGGTTTGTGGTATATGATTTTAGTTTAGGGGTTGTCAGATTTAACATTATTGACCAGCACTCCAAGTACCTCTTCTTTGATTTTTTAATTAAAATCGGCACGCCAAACAAAAAAGGTTGCCTACCCCTGATCTATAGGATAGAGGATAAATACCTGATCGGTGGGGGTCTGAACACTGAGACCCCCACTTATCACAAGAACTAGAGGTCCTTTTTCCTTGCTGCGCATTCAGGCATGACTGGTGGTGGACGGCGGCCCCATTCACTTCATTGGGAGTGGGAGATAGCCAAAGTACAGCATTCAGTGATCTCTGGCATTTACATTGACGTGAATGGGAGCACCATCCAAACATATTGCGTTTTTTTTTCCGGAGCGTTTTTCACAGGGAATCCACAGAGTTTTCCTTTGTGGACTTTCTGACCCTATTATACCTATATAGAAAACGCCTGTATTTTCATAGGTATAATTGACATGCTGCGAGCGGGTTTTTGAAACTGCACAGTTGGGCCCCGACCTAAAGGGGTTTCTTTTAAACGTATCACATATCCCTTATAGCCATTCCCCACAGCTCTGACACTTATCTATCCTGACCACTAGGACCCCCACGATCATCAGAGCAGAGGTCCTGCATTTGCACTACTGCTCTATTCATCTCTATGGGACTGCTGAAAAGAAGTAGAGTTCAGAATTTGATATGGCAGTCCCAAAGAGATGAACGGATCGGCAGCGCACATTGTGGATCATCGTTCTATTCATATGGAGGAGAAACAGTATCCCCAATGATCTACTGGTCATTCCTAGAGGGAATAGCTTGTTGCCATCTGTGTCCCTGGTATAGCGGTGGTGCCGGAGTACTACAGCTCTGCTTCCAGTGAATAGGAGCACAGCTGCAGTATTCACCACCGCCTATATACAGTGAACAGAGCTGCAGTATTCACCACCACCTATATACAGTGAATAGGAGCACAGCTGCAGTATTCACCACCACCTACTGTATATACAGTGAACAGAGCTGCAGTACTTCACCACCACCTATATACAGTGAATAGGAGCACAGCTGCAGTATTCATTAATCTTCAAGATAAAAAATCAATGCATGGGTTCGGTATTCAAAACAAAAATCCTACGCGTTTCGAGACAAGTCTCTTACTCATGGCATGAATCAACATACTAAACGTTTAGTATGTTGATTCATGCCATGAGTAAGAGACGTGTTATCTCGAAACACGTAGGCTTTTTGTTTTGAGTACCGAACCCATGGATTGATTTTTTATCTTGAAGATTAAAGGTTATATTTTATAAAAAATCTATCGGGATTTGTTGCTGGATATTTTTTATTCAAGAATTGGATTGCATTTGGGTCTATGAGTCCAGGAGTCTTTCTTTCCGTGCATCATTCACCCTACAAATATGGATCTCTAATTGGATATACTGTACAACGGTGAGCTGTTTACACTGCTTTGAGCTTATTACATCTCCAATATGACTGGTCTTGTGGGGTGTTCATGGTACGTACCAAAAGTGCTCCAAGGAAGGACAACAGATGAACCATGGCTGATGGGAACCTAAAGCTTATCAATGCACGTGAGGAGTGAAGACTCGCCCACCTGGTCTGATCCCAGAAGATTCACAAGCGGCTGCATTGTCGGCTATGCTGTATTCACACCAAGCTTCCTGTTTGAGGCCAGTGCTCCACGTAGCATAAACGCCATGATTTTACAGTACCTGCAAAGTGGATGGGATTCTGGCTAATCCCATCCACACATTGCAGATAAATATCCGCAGCGGACATGCTGCGATTTCAAAAACAGTTGTGTTTTTGTAAATCGCATCATGTCAATTATATCTACAGAAACGCTTTCTGTTTCTGTATAGGTATAATAGAGGCAGAAAGTCCGCAAAGGAAAAATCAGCGAACTCTCTCTGAAAAACATTGCGGAAAAAAACATGATGTCCAAAACAGGCGTAAAAGCACACAGGGAATCTCAGCTTGTTATGTATGGGATAGCATAGCCACAAACCAAGTCTTCAGTCCATCGCCAAATGTACCTACAATAGACATGTGAGCATCACAAATGGACCATGGAACAGTAAAATATGGCCTGGTCATCAAAACCCTCTTTTAAAGGGAATGTCCAAGCAGCCTCTAGCACCTTGTTTCACATAGTGGCAACCATCTATAGCAGGGGTCGGCTTATTTCCCTGGCACAGCGACCTGAGTTCTCACCCAGCTGTTTCGATCGGACAAAACACGGGCTAAACAAAACTACTATTATTATACTGTGGGGTCTCTTCAGACCCCACAGTATAATAAGCAGAGCCCCAGGGAAGGTGATCAAACATAAAAAACAATGTTACTCACCTTCCCTGCGCTCCGCGGCGGCTATGTGCTCTGCAAGCGCTTCTGCCTGAAGTAAGAGACTGTCCTTTTTCCTTGCTGTACATTCAGGCATGACTGGTGGTGGACGGCAGCCCCATTCACTTCAGTGGGAGTGGGAGATAGCCAAAGTACAGCATTCAGTGATCTCTGGCATTTACATTGACGTGAATGGGAGCACCATCCAAACATATTGCGTTTTTTTTCCGCAGCGTTTTTCACAGGGAATCCACAGATTTTTCCTTTGTGGACTTTCTGACCCTATTATACCTATATAGAAAACGCCTGCATTTCCATAACTATAATTGACATGCTGCGAGCGAGTTTTTGAAACTGCACCGTTGGGCCCCGACCTAAAGGGGTTTCTTTTAAATGTATCACATATCCCTTTCAGCCATTCCCCACAGCTCTGACATTTATCTATTGGTGACTCCATCCTAAGGGACATCAATATCAAAAATTCCCTCCAGCCCAGAAAACCTGTTTAATGAAAGTTTTTATAGACCACAGACAATGCAAAAATAAAAACAGGACAATTAACTTTTTTAGTGTAGAATCCATTTTAATTTTATATATAGTGCAAAAGAAAAACAAGAGCAATACCAGAGAAATCTATATAAAATATATTATCCGGAGGAGGTCTCATACATAAAAAGAAAAAAAAAATCACATAGCAAAAAGCTGAATAAACGCTGCACTGGGATGGGTCGCTATTAATAAAGGCAGCTCTGCTAAAAGATAACATCATTTACTGTACAAGGTACATCTCACTATCTGCAGGGAAATGTGCAGCAGTGAGAGGCAACCCCCCCCCCCCCCGCACAATAATGGTAGTTTGTGCTGGATGGACCACTGTGGGGAATTCTACTGAGCGGAGGAGACACTGCGTGGCATAATACTGCATGGAGGGGCCACTGTGGGGCATTATACTGAGCGGAGGAGACACTGCAGAGCATTATACTGCACGGAGGGGCCACTGTGGGGCATTATACTGAGCGGAGGAGACACTGCAGGGCATTATACTGCACGGAGGGGCCACTGTGGGGCATTATACTGAGCGGAGGAGACACTGCAGGGCATTATACTGCATGGAGGGGCCACTGTGGGGCATTATACTGAGGGGGCCGGGGAGGGGGTCTGGGAGACACTGCAGGGCATTATACTGCACGGAGGGGTCACTATGGGACATTATACTGCTCAGAGCAATCACAGCTGGGATATTATACTGCATGGAGGGGCAAATCACAGAGCAAAAAGCTGAATAAATGCTACACTGGGATTGGTCGCTATTAGTAATAAAGGAAGTTCTGCTAAAAGATAACATCATTTACTGTACAAGGTACATCCCGCTATTCCCAGGGAAATGTGCAGTAGTGAGAAGTGCCCCCCCTGCACAATAATGCAAAGGAAGAGCCAATGGCATGAAAGAAGATTTAACAGGAACAAGTACTGAGGTTATAGTGAGAGTAAGTACAGTCACGGCCATTGATGATCTGAGGTCAAGCACATCATTGCCACCATATAACTCAAAGAAGATTAGATTATATTGGGGTCTGCTGGGTTTCCGACAGGTTTCTGCACGAAAAATATACAACTTTTTCAAGCGGATTTGGGGACAGAAACCCGGAACGTGAGCCAAGCCTCACTATGTGGAAACCCCTAAATTGAACTTGTCTAAGAGGGGTCAGGCTTGGTTCTGACTTGGTGGTAAAATACTCTTTTATTTTAGGTGGCCAATACCAACCTAGATACACTAGATACATAGTCATCTAATTGTTCCATCACGTTCTGTCCTCCTCAGAATCATGGAATAAGCAGACACGCTGGTGATCTGGGACTGGCATTTGTCATGGCATTGGCATCCTGTTTATATAAAATGTATTAGACTTGGTAAGTATGTATACCAGCTATAATGTGCTTGTACCATTGATCCTCTTGGCATACGACTTTTATCTCACATTTACTTATAGGGGTTGTCTAGGACTGTGATATTGAGCTCTATGTCCGCTTCTCTAGCAGTGACATCACATCCATTAGTCACATGGCCATGCTGTAGCTCAATCTTAGTCTACTGTAAACGAGTTGCAGTACCAAGCACAGCCACTACCGGTATATCATGGTGCTGTGCTTGGTAAGTAAGAAAGAGGCCCAGTCTTTTTTTATATCATAGTCTTGGAGAATTTGTGTACTTCTCCCTTTGGGTTTAATACTAATGGAGATAAATCCATATGCAGTGAGCTCCCACTAGTGGTTACTAAGGCATTTAATCACAAATACAAACCCCTGATCAGGCCCAATAAAAACATACAGTCCCAAAACCACTTAAATGGAGACCCATTCTAGACCTGTTAAATAAAAACACAGGGTAGACCCTTAAAAACACATAACATTTCAATCCCAAGTACTGCACATAACCCCCTAGATCACACTCCAATCTAATTACAAATCTATTGTAGTTGATGATGCCTGTTGTCGTAGTCAGAATAGCCAGAGCTGGTAATGATGGTGAGGTGACTAAGACTTTGGTACTTTGGAGTGGTCAGAAGAATTATTTGATATTCCAGGGTTAGGCAGAACAAATATGCTTGACAGAGGATTAGTCAGAAGTGAGGTCAGGTCAGGCAAAAGCAAGTCAGATCAGATTCAGATAAAAGTCATCAGTACCCAAGCCAAAACAAAGGTCAAACCACCATGGTACTTGCACGTTTATATAGTTCTATTTGAGTTTAATACTAACTATAGAAATCCATATCCAGTGAGCTCCCACTAGTGCTGACTAAAGCATTTGAATAACAAGCAGTGCACATGATCCCTCAATCACATTTCTAAATGTGATATATATACACACGTGGACAAAATTGTTGGTAACCCTCGTTTAATGAAAGAAAAACCCACAATGGTCACAGAAATAACTTGAATCTGACGAAACTGAAATTTGCCAAACTACATGTTGACAAGCCACAAAGCTTCTGGGAGAATGTCCTATGGACAGATGAGACAAAAATCTAAATTTTTGGCAAGGCACATCAGCTCTATGTTCACAGACGGAAAAATGAAGCATATCTTGAAAAGAACACTGTCCCTACTGTGAAACATGGAGGAGGCTCTGTTATGTTCTGGGGCTGCTTTGCTGCATCTGGCACAAGGTGTCTTGAATCTGTGCAGGGTACAATGAAATCTCAAGACTATCAAGGGATTCTAGAGAGAAATGTACTGCCCAGTGTCAGAAAGCTTGGTCTCAGTCGCAGGTCATGGGTCTTGCAACAGGATAATGATCCAAAACACAGCTAAAAACACCCAAGAATGGCTAAGAGGAAAACATTGGACTATTCTGAAGTGGCCTCCTATGAGCCCTGACCTAAATCCTATTGAGCATCTTTGGAAGGAGCTGAAACATGCCGTCTGGAAAAGGCACCCTTCAAACCCGAGACAACTGGAGCAGTTTGCTCATGAGGAGTGGCCAAAATACCTGCTGAGAGGTGCAGAAGTCTCATTGACAGTTACAGGAATCGTTTGATTGCAGGGATTGCCTCAAAAGGTTGTGCAACAAAATATTAAGTTAAGGGAACCATCATTTCTGTCCAGGCCTGTTTCATGAGTTTTCTTTTTTTAAAAATTCTGTTGAAGCATGGTTAAAAAGCAAAAGTCTGACTTTCATTGGTATATTTTCATAGAATTTTTATATATTATTACTTTTGTCAGATTCACGTTATTTCTATGACCATTGTGGGTTTTTCTTTCATTAAACGAGAGGTACCAACAATTTTGTCCACGTGTGTATATCTATAAAACATAGTGTATGACACTGTCAGGGCTTCTAGGTCGCTATGTCTCTCCCAGATTCCTCACTTATGTGTGGTAAGTGATGTTACAATTCAGGTAACTCTAACAAAACCTCAGCTGTGAGACGGCTTTTTCTGTTAACCTCTTCTTGTTCTACTAGGGAGGAGCCTTCAAGCACAGGTGGGAGCTGGGCCTCATTAAAGGCCTATAAAAGGTTGGCAAGCTCTCAGTCCTGGGCAGTTCCTGGGGAGAGAGGAGGTTCTGTCCCAACCATTGTCAAGACTGGTGAGACTACAGTGTGTACTGCTGGCTGAAGCAAGCTACACGTACAGTTAGGAAATTCCTGTGTTAGTTAGTAGCTCAGACGAGCAGGATTTATGTTATTGTTTTGCCTGATTGTTAAGGCTTATTTATTTTCTGCCAATTTTGATAAATAAACGTACAGGGTAAAACCTGTTTGAACCTGACTTTTTGTGTCTGTCTCTGACTGTCTGGGTCCGCTGCTGCCACTGAGCCTAACCTCCCACAGACTCTATATCTATAAAACATAGTGTAGAATACTCTTAGGGCTCCTAGGAACCTATCTATAAAATATAGTGTATGACACTTTTAAAGCTCATAGGACTCTACATAGCCCATTTCTAGCTCTCTAAGGCAAACACAGCCAAAGTTACATCAAAATGAACGTGACATGTATGTCTATGGAAAAACTGATGGTAAGCAGTGATACAATTCTTAGTTTACCCATACACTGCCACTTGTCTATACACATTTTAACATTTAAAATGCTCCAAAAATTAGTCGGTTTTGGAGGAAAGGTGCTTGCCTGTGGTGTTTTATATCCACATGCAGGTTATATTGCAAAAATCAATAATTTTATATATAAATTGGCCAATTTCCGGAACTTGAAAGAGCAACAATCTTGTTATTTTGGAGAAAAATTTGTGGCTGTGAACCTAGTTGAAAAATTCTGAAGAATTGGCTAGCCAAAAAAAAAAAAGTTGCCAAAAATTATCCCTTTATGGGAGCAAACGTGAAATCAAAATGGTGTTGGCATTGAAAGAAGCAATGGTGAGGTTATTTGTTTTATTTTGTTGTTATTATGCCAACAGTGTGGCACTGGCAAGTACAGCGTTTGAAGAAAAAATTGTGGTACACCATCATTGTACCTGTCATTTGAAAAATGATAAAGGATTTGTCACTTAACTTTATAAAAAGCCAACAAAAATTATCCCTTTATGGGAGCAGATGTGACATCAAAATTGCATCAGTATTTAAAGAAGCAATGGCATGGATTTTTTGATATGGAGACCTTTTTTAATATAATTTTGGCTTTTTTTTATGCCATCCCTGTGGTACCAACATTGTAGGATAGTAGAATGTGATGGACCAGGACACAACACAAGTCTGGCTGAGTGGTGGCAGTGGTGGTATCTGCGGCAACATTAGTGGCAGTACACTATGGAATAATGTGAAGGACCAGGCCACTACAAATTATGCCTGGCTCTGTAGGAGTAGAAGACAGCATCAGCAGTACAGTAAATTGAACAATGGCAGCTCTTTTCGGAGACATCAACCAGAGGTGTGTGAAAATCCTCATGAAACCATGCCTGATTCATGTTCATAAAAGTAATTTTTTTTCTATGCTACAGTGGCTTGCAAAAGTATTCATACTCCTTGAACTTTTTCACATTTTCTCACCTTAAAACCACAAAGTTAAATGTATTTTATTGAGGTTTTCAGTGATAGACCAACACAAAGTAGCAGATAACTGTGAAATGGAATGAAAATAATACATGGTTTCCAAAATTTTAATAAATAAAAATCTGAAAAGTGTGATGTGCAAAAGTATTCAGCCCTCTGTACTCTGATACCCCTAAATAAAGTCCAGTGCAAACAATTGCCTTCAGAAATCACTTAATTAGTTAATAGAGTCCAGCTGTGTGTAATTTAGTCTCAGTGTAAATACACCTGTTCTGTTAAGGCCTTAGTGGTTTGTTAGAGAACACTAGTGAACAAACAACATCATGAAGACCAAGGAACTCACCAGACAGGTCAGAGATAAAGGTGTGGAGAAGTTTAAAGCAGGGTTAGGTTATAAAAACATATCCCAAGCTTTCAGCATCCCAAGGAGCACTGTTCAATCCATCATTCAAAAATGGAAAAAGTATTCTACAACTGCAACCTACCAAGACATGACCGTCCACCTAAACTAACAGATCGAGCAAGGAGAGCACTGGTCAGAGAAGTTGCCAAGAGGCCCTTGGTCACTATGGAAATCGACAGCTCAGAAAGGAGAATCTATCCACAGGAAAACTATAAGTCGTGCACTCGTGCACTTTATGGAAGAGCGCCAAGAAGAAAACCATTATTGAAAGAAAGACATAAGAAGTGCCGTTTTCAGTTTGCCACAAGTCATATAGGGGGGGGGACACAGGAAACATGTGGAAGGAGGTGTTCTGGTCAGATGAGACCAAAGTTGAACTTTTTGGCCTAAATGAAAAGTGTTATTTGTGGCTGAAAAGTAACCCTGCTCATCCCCCTGAACACACCATCCCCACTGTGACACATGGTGGTGGCAGCATCATGCTGGGGGGAGGGTTTTCATCAGTAAGGACAGGGAAGCTGGTCAGAGTTGATGGAAAGATGGATGGAGCTACATACAGGGCAATCCTGGAAGACAACCTGTTGGAAGCTGCAAAAGACTTGAGACTGGAAAGGAGATTCACCTTCCAGCAAGACAATGACCCTAAACCTACAGCCAGAGCTACAGTGGAATGGTTTAGATCAAAGAATATCCATCTGTTAGAATGGCCCAGTCACAGTCCAGACCTAAATCCCATTGAGCATCTGTGGCAAGACATGAAAATTGCTGTTCACAAACACTCTCCATCCAATCTGGCTGAGCTTGAGCTACACACATGGACAAAATTGTTGGTACCCCTCGTTTAATGAAAGAAAAACCCACAATGGTCACAGAAATAACTTGAATCTGACAAAAGTAATTTGCCAAACTACATTGACAAGCCACAAAGCGTCTGGGAGAATGTCCTATGGACAGATGAGACAAAAATCTAAATTATTGGCAAGGCACATTACTTCTATGTTCACAGACGGAAAAATGAAGCATATCTTGAAAAGAACACTGTCCCTACTGTGAAACATGGAGGAGGCTCTGTTATGTTCTGGGGCTGCTTTGCGGCATCTGGCACAGGTTGTCTTGAATCTGTGCAGGGTACAATGAAATCTCAAGACTATCAAGGGATTCTAGAGAGAAATGTGCTGCCCAGTGTCAGAAATCTTGGTCTCAGTTGCAGGTCTTGGGTCTTGCAACAGGATAATGACCCAAAACACACAGCTAAAAGCTACCCAGAGGAGAAGAGGAAAGCATTGGACTATTCTGAAGTGGCCTTCTATGAGCCCTGACCTAAATCCTAGTGAGCATCTTTGGAAGGAGCTGAAACATGCCGTCTGGAAAAGTCATCCTTCGAACCCGAGACTACTGGAGCAGTTTGCTCATGAGGAGTGGCCAAAATACCTGTTGAGAGGTGCAGAAGTCTCATTGACAGTTACAGGAATCGTTTGTTGTGCAACAAAATATTAAGTTAAGGGAACCATCATTTCTGTCCAGGCCTGTTTCATGAGTTTTCTTTTTAAAAAAAAATTCTATTGAAGCATGGTTGAAAAGTTGACTTTCATTTGTTCATTTTCATAGAATGTTTATATATTATTACTTTTGCCAGATTCAAGTTATTTCTGTGACCATTGTGGGTTTTTCTTTCATTAAACGAGGGGTACCAACAATTTTGTCCACGTGTGTATTTTGCACAGAAGAAAGGGCAAAAACCTCAGTCTCTAGATGTGTAAACCTGGTAGAGACAGACCCCAAAAGACTTGCAGCTGGAATTGCAGAGAAAGGTGGCTCTACAAAGTATTGATATAGGAGGGTTGAATACTTTTGCACATCACACTTTTCAGATTTTATTTAACATTTTCCTTCTACTTCACAATTATCTGCTACTTTGTGTTGTTCTATCACTTAAAATCTCAAGAAAATACATTTAAGTTTGTGGTTGAAAATGTGGAAAAGTTCAAGGGGTATGAATACTTTTGCAAGCCACTGTAGCTGTGGACAGTTTTGTCCTTCAAGGTGCTACGGCACCAATGACAGCACTGAACATCCTCTTAGTCATTACACTTTAGGCTGGACAAGATAAAAGCTCCAGCTCCTTCCACTACTCTAACTTATTGGCCCTGAATTCCATGGGGTCAGAGTTATCTGATGAAATATAGATGAGATTATTGACAATGAAAGGTGACCTGTCCAGTGCATGTGTAACAAAGTAAACACTGCAGTTACACAGCACAATGCAGAGCTCTCCTACTTCTATGATTTTTCTACCTATCTGTGTAAAATTGTTTAAATCTAACTAAACTGTGCTCCACTAGTCCTCCTCCTGTAATCCTATAAACTGTGCTCTACTAGTCATCCATCCCTATAATCCAGAAAAAGGTAGAGAAAAAAACTGGGATATTATGGTTGAGCGCTGCAAGTAAGGGTATATCAATAAAATATTTGCAAAGAGAATGTTTGTGAATAAAAACACACGTTTTATTGGTTCGACACCGGACGTACAACAATAGGCTACGCGTTTCGATGCTGTACTAGCGTCTTCATCAGGCCATAAAATATAGCAGAGTCCAGGGCAGGAGGGGAACCAAATTGGTCCAAATATTTTATTGATATACCCTTACTTGCAGCGCTCAACCATAATATCCCAGTTTTTTTCTCTACTTTTTTCTGTATTACGTTACCACCAAACTAGTTTTGGATGGTCACTGGGTAAGAGCAGCAGCAAGCTTTATCTGAACAGCTTAGTACTGTTCTATTACCTTACTAACCCACCATTACTCTGTTACGGGGGTGCCAGGATCTACTTTTTTTGTCTATTACAAATCCCTATAATCCTATAAACTGTGCTCTACTAGTCCTCCATCCCTATAATCCTATAAATTGTGATCTACTCGTCCTCTGTCCCTATAATCCTATAAACTGTGCTCCACAAGTCCTTCTCTCCTATAATTTTAGAAACTGTGCTACACTAGTCCTTCTCCTATAATTCTAGAAACTGTGCTCCACTAGTCCTCTCCTTTAATTTTTTGTTCTGCTGCTGTTGTTTTCCAGTAGCAATAGCAGCAATTGCTTTGGATCATGCAGAGATGATAACACCCCTGTCCCCTAGCTTGCAATATCACAAAATGGCTCTATGTCCTCCTCTGCAGCATCCTTTATTCTATATGTGACATCAGCACTGTCATCTCTCCACCTATCACTCGTGATTGTCTGAGAGGTTGCCAGGTGAGGCCAGGGGCCTGCCCAGGTCACAGAGACCATGTAATCCTCCTTCTCGGCATATTTTTCTTACTTTATATGTAGTGTTGGCCATTTTAGCTCTCCCAAGATGAATCGCAAAGTTTTTACTTTCACCAAAAATCTAAATTTTTGGAAAATTTTGGTCAAAAATAGCAGAACAGCTACGTGTCTTCAGTGCAAAGGTACAATATGTGTAGCAGTCCTTGAACAGAAAAACAAGGCACTCCTATAACAAAACGGAAGTTCCATATATGTATATAATATACATATACTATCTATATTCACAGTCTTTCTTGTAGTACCTGTGGCAATCATCCTATTTGCAGCCTGTCTTGTGGGCAGACTGGTGAAATCTTACCAGCCCTACTACTTACTCTCCCTGCTGCGGCACTCTGATCCATATACTTGCATCTTCCAATGTGGGGCACCCTGATTGAAAAGACATTGAAAAAGTTGCGTTAAAATTCATGTAGTAGCATGTTAAGTGTTAAATTAAACTTTGCTACATATGTACATGGCAGTTGACACATTTTTTCCCCGAGAGGTGGTTCTTTCTGCTTCTTTCAGTATGCCTTATTATATGGTACCATAAGAACGTACATGGTTAAACTCACTAACGTTTTATCTCATCTGTGTGAAACCAAAAAGAGGAAGCTTCAAACGTTTCATCGGAAAAGGAAGTGAACATTCATACCAACCTCACCGAATATATATCTCTGCACAGAAGATCTTTAGCGTTTTTGTAGATTGGCGTGAAAGGTAAGAAGGGCTCATGTATCTACCTATATACAGGTCAAGCAGGACTTATAGGCCTATGTAATACTGAAGGTCCCCTTTGTACTTGTTTATGATGGATTCTTGCATTATAGCTATAGAGAACTCTGGGGTAAGAGGCACACCCAGGACCTGAGGAGGCCCAATGGTCCTTCTGCCACATGGGATAATGCTATGACCAAGGTTGCTTTGCATTGGGAATGAAGAGTCTATCATATTATTATCAATAAGGTCTAGTAGGTTATGCATAAATCGTCCCATAAGGAATGGATATGGATGGCAAGTGTCCTGCTGCACCCCGTAGTTGTTATAGAAATGTGATCCATCATTTAATGAAAGTTATAGAGATATTAGGGCATGTGTAAAAGGATGGAAACTTTTGTGAACCATCATTTGTACCCTTGAAATATTTAATGCCATGTTCACATTGATGTTGAACCTAGTAATGTAGTTTAGTTCTAGACTATTTATAATAAAAATGTCAATTTGCATAAAGTACATTGGTGGAGCAAATGTGAAACTGAAAAATGTTGTATACATGAAGACTGTTGATTTAAGGCACTAGCACGTAGTACTGGTTAAGGGTGTGTTCACATCTGCACTATTTTGTCCATTCTCCTGGTCCATCGCAGGACCAGAAGAGTGGAAAAATGTTCCGTCTAATGACGAACAACAGAGCTTCCCAAGGAACCCCGTTGACTACTTTTTCCCTGACATTACCAGATGAAAAAGTAGAACTTGCAGGAATTTCTGATGGCCTTTGGACTGGAGGCCCTGAATATGTGAACGCAGCCCAATATATGAACATGTGGGATCACATTCAGTGTGGCCTCATGTAAGCTCTATAGGGATTGGCAACCAGATATAAGATGGATGCATAGACCACTTCATGGTAGTGGTAAGACAGAGTGAAAGGTCAGCATAATCTACACACAAAAAATGCACCTGTTTTTAGATAGTCAGGTTTAAAAGGCACCATGGAAAGTGGGCTGACCTGAGATGTGACAGGGTATAGTCAAAACCTTCCCTTAGTCCACCAAACTACTCTGGTTTGGTGGAGTATGGGTGTTCCAGATCCAGTACAGGAGCCCACAAATAGTTACAGATCACTACCCACATTGGATTTGGAATGGAATTAGCAATTGCTCCGAATATATTTCTGGTCTGTAAATGTAGATACCACCACCCAGGCCAAATAAGTTGACTCTCTTTATTGTATGAAAACTAACCATGAGGCATTATGGGTTGTCTACAGGCTGAAGACATGAACATATTTTTGAGCTCATTGGTCCTTTTCTTCATCCTTATTCCTGGCAAAGGTGAGTGTGAATTTATCTGTGCTAGAGATATAGGTATGAACTGGTACATTTGTCTCTTGCCCTTGGCATCGCTGAGTTTATACTCAAAGGGAAAGAGACAATGGTAGATCAACTGAAATATAGTGGTCTTTAGATTGAAGTGACTAATCTCTCCACCTTAACCGAGTCATCCAGGATTAGACATGGCTGCCTTCTTCTGGCAACAGATGGAGTTGTGTATGGTATTGCACTATAACTCTGTAACTTTACATGGTCCGCCTACACTTTGTGGTTGAGTTGCTGCGGTCCCTTCCACTTCTCTATAATATCGCTCACAGTTGGTGGTGGATTATCTAAGAGGGAAATCATTTCAGAAACTGACAAAGTCTAAATAAAATAACAGAAAAAAAGAAAATGTTTCCAATAGTTTTACTAAGACCTTCAGGGAATAAAAAGCATAGTCCCAAAGCCCAGAATCCTAAAAAGCATATTAACAAATCCCAGAATCTTAAAAAGCCTAAAGACTAAGGCTAAAGACTGTGGGTTCCTTGTGCAAGCGTTTAGTTACCCCTACCTCACATACACATTTTGTATTGCTGCATCCAAGGGGCCAATTTAACAATTTAATTTTTTAATTGATTAATTTTTAATCAATTGATCTGTGTGAAAACTTGTTCTTTGTGGGAC
The DNA here is from genome assembly GCA_947044405.1 of Leptodactylus fallax. Classification (NCBI taxonomy): domain Eukaryota; kingdom Metazoa; phylum Chordata; class Amphibia; order Anura; family Leptodactylidae; genus Leptodactylus; species Leptodactylus fallax. Next base: position 4,326,358 of record CAMRHE010000159.1, on the reverse strand, counting down.
GTCTCATGGGATTCATTGGTGTCATTTTGGGGTACATGAAACTTTTAACATTTTAGCACTTTTGGGTGGCAGAATACAGCAATTTTTATAGTTTTTTCCGTTTTCACCATATGGGATCAATACTGTGATAATTTTATTGTCCTGGTCATATCAAATATGTATCTATGACACGGTGATACCAAATATGTATGTATTTTTTTTATATTTTCCCTTCTTTCCTAATAAAACAAAATTTATGGATTTTTTCTTCGAGATTTTTACTGAAAACTTTATTACACATGGAGCGCTCAGGGCATCCTATGTGACCAATCACAGGCCTCAGCGGTGACTCCCGGTTGCATGACGTCACTCAGGAGGCCAGAAGAGGTCCAGAGAGAGGACCAGACTCCACAAGGAGGCCCAGAAGAGGTGTTGGAAAGGGAATATAACTGTTATTTTTTTTTATTTTTTTTAAAACCTCCCCTGGGCCTTTGGGTCGAATTTGGTTTGCTCAGCTCTACTAATAAATAATGACAAAATACATATAGACAATCTATGAATATGAGAGTAGGAAATAACCAGAGATGAGTGAACCTTATGAGATTCGTTTTGACAAATATACATGAAGATTGATCCTCAGTTCGTTTTGGGCTGAACTAGTTCAGCAGGACCTGGAGTTGCTCTTCTGTCTCCTTCTTAGACCCCAGAGTATAATAGGTGGAGGCCCAGGAGAGGTGACTGAAAATAACAAACAGCTATACTCACCTTGCCTGACCTCTCCTGGGCATCCTCACGGTATCTTGCAGTCCCCTGGCATCCTCTTTAGGCCTATTCAGGCCTCTGGCTGACATCATATGTCCCGGAATCACCGTTGAGGCCTATAATTGAGACGCTCCAACGTCATGATGCTGAATCAAAGTGTGATGAAGAAGACATGCCCACATGACCGCTGAGGCCCAATCACAAGGCTCAGTGGTGTGATCCCAGGACACTTGATGTCAGCCAGAGGCTGGAAAAGGCCTGAAGATGACGCTGAGAACCACCGGACGCCCCAGAGAGATGAGGCAAGGAGAGTATAACTATTTGATATTTTTAATTACCTCCCCTGGACCTCCATGTATTATACTCTAAGGTCTGAGGAGATCCCAGAGTATAATAGTGTTTCGTGGGTGAAAAACTCCAAATGTTTCGAGTCAGTCTTAAACCTTTTGGAAATTCAGGTGAATCCTGTTCTATCCAAATCAGTTCTTTCATCCTTAAAAGTAACACTGAAGATTTAGGGTATGCTTGGATAAGTATACCATCTCCACACAATTGATAGCTAGTATTGCTATATGACACATGGGGAACCCACATAGCATAACTGGAAAGCATGAAAATATTATTGCATTTTTCAATGTATGTACTAAGGTTCTCTGGGTCCCATAGCGGCCACTGTCAGTGCTATGACCAAAATGAGAATTATATGTTATATTATAAAATTATATTATCTGTATATTATGCATTGTAATATAGCGTACCCTAAGTATACACATACAACTGTTCTGCCCACTCTGGACAATCCCTTTAAATCTGAAGGATACCATATCACAGTGCCCTAATACTGCCCTAAAATAAGGTATTACACAGTAATCTCATAATTCTCTAATATTTTTTATTGATATTGCAGTGATGTCGAATTACATAACTCAAACACCAACGGAAATTGACGTCAAGGCCAGACAATCTGCCGCAGTTTCCTGCTCTGTCAGTGATTATATTGACATCAGAGAAATCATGTTTTGGAAGGGAAGTCAATCAATTCTCAATCTGACAATACAGTCAAGTGTTGTTTCCTCTACATTGCAATTTTTTGGTACTCTTGAAAAATTCAGATGGATTACAGATGGACTTATGGGATCAAATACCTGTATAGACAAGACAGGTAAAAAAGAGCACATGAATGTTAATAGGGGTAAACTTCTATTATATTGGGGAAAAAACAGGGACAGTTTAAGGAAGGACACTGGGCATAAGATTTGGGCCTAGACCACCTTAAAGGGGTTGATAATCAATAATATTGATTGACCTCTTCATTGCTTGCCAAGTGCAGCCCCCACATTGTATAGAGGCTATATTTGGTATTGCATCACAGCCCCATTCATATGAATGGAACTGAGCTGCAGCATGACCGATGGACAGCGCCAGACAAACCCTTTAAGGACCAGGGGGTCCTCCGCTACCCACTCTTCCTTCATATGCCAGTCTTACATATCCAGTTGCCCCACATACACCTTTAGGCTACAGGCTAATTCTAGCTGCTAGTCTACCATGTACCCTCTTTCCACACAGGCTGGGAAATGTATATACGGTAGGGTAGTGTACACACTCTTCGACTCTGACACCCTCACTTTGGGTTTCTTAATGGCCTTTGGTTAATGTTATCAACTAAGCATAGAAGAAGTGATAAAATAAAAAAAATGACACCCCCTTCACAGGTTCTAGCCCCTCCCCACAAAACATAAGCATTTCCCTATTGAAGAGGAAAAACTATTTTTTTTTTTTTTTAAATTTAGTGGCATTTTTTTTTTTTTTTAATCTGAAAAACTGACACCATTTACTGCACTTTTTGAAACATTTTTCACGGTAATTAAATTATTTAAAATAATGCCCTATGTATCACTGAAAAAAGACATAAATGATCTAAATAACCCAAACTGATACCTTTCGTCACCTCTCCTGGGCTCCTCTCCTTGCAATATTCTTAGTACACATTCTAGCCTCTTCCAGCCTCTTGGGCGAAGTCACGAGCCCTGAGGTATCACTGAGGCCTGTATCAAACATTATGAAATTGTCACGTCTAACGTGACTCCTGAGGCCTAAGTCACAGGACTTAGCAGTGCCAGAAGAGGCTAGAAGATGACCAAAGAGGACCGCAATGGAGCATCAATCAGCACAATGAAGCCCAGGAGAGGTGAGGGAAGGTGAGTGTCAGTGTTTATTATTTTTCCACTCCCCTGAGCCTTTAAAAAGACCCCAGACTACAATAATAGTACTTCATGTTCAGACCGGAAAAGTACACTCCAAAATGAAACTGGTGGGCCAAACGTGTGAATAGAGATGGGCGAACCTCCCAAGATTCTTTTTGTTTTGGGTTGGGGGTGGCTAGGGTCCCTGATTCTATTTGGGTCATTTCATTCGGTTAGAACCTCTTCAGATCCTAGAGTATAATAGGGGAGGTGTAAAAATATAAAAAATATTTATACTCACCTTCCCTCACATCTTTTGGGCCTCCTTGCGGTGTTGAACACTTTCTCACGGTCTCCTCGGTGATGTCATGCGCCCGAAGTAACCACTAAGGCCTGTGACCCCAGGTGCATGACATCACTAGGAGTGTGCTGGACGCTGTGAGGAGGCCCAAAAGAGGTGAAGGAAGGTGAATATAAATGTTTTTTTCATTTATTCACCTCCCCTGGGCCTTCACCTATTATACTATTATACTCTGGGGTCTGAAGAGATCCCAGACTATAATAATTTACCACAATGCATGTCACGGAAGCCATTTTAGTTCATCCGAGATGAATCAGCAATTGTTCAGTTTCGGAATATTCGGGTCTTAACCAGCTCGGAAAGAATTCATGAAATGAATCTCGTGAGGTTTGCCCATTTCCACTCTTGATCCAAAATGGGGGGCATAAATACTTGCTAACACATAGAACATTATATGTTTTTAGAGCTCGGCTCCTGTTATATGTGTGTCCTACTGTGTTAATGGGTGAAAGAACCTTTTACACATTTGGCAAAGCCAGCCAATAAGACAAATCCCTCTTGTCTATACTATCTACATATAATAGGAATTTACCTTTACAGCTGACAATTGTAGAGGGGGGGGGTGAATGTGGTACAATGAACAGACAAGAAATTGCCCTAATTCTCTTCTTCTTCTTCCTTTAGATGTGAACACCTTTAAGATTTCAGGTACGCCAAGAGAAAAAGATTTCCAACAATCTTGTACAATAAATATTCTGTTGTTATCAGAGCTGTCAACAGTAATCTTAGTAATGCCATGTCCAACTCACAGGAGGGAACTGGAGGATGGGAGTAGTAGTAGATGTGTTGTCAATGGTAGGCCAAGGACACTCATCTTTCTCCTCCAACCCACCTTCCAAGTTGGGGCAAGGTTTAGGGGGCCTGCGATGTACTGTACTGTATGTTGATGGTAGTTCCATCTGTTGATAAATTACCATTTTGAGAATACCTTGGCGGCCTTAGGGCATGCTGGGTGTAGTAGTTTCATGGCAGCAGAAGAGCCACAAGTTGGAGAACAATGATATTACGTAATGTACACTTTATAAATTATTGGTTTTCTTTCTTTGGTAGAGATACCCAGTGAAACACATGAAATTGACTGCCCTTCTCCAAAAGCGTCCTCAACCTCCATGCTTCTTATGAATGGAAGCCAGGAAATCGCATCTCTTTCAATATCCGGAGAATACCACAGCCGGTTAAATGTCTCTGGTAGTATTCGGAATCTCAAAATCACCCTGAATAATCTGACGGAAAAAGATACTGATACCTATAAATGCAAAGGAAGAGCCAATGGTATATCAGATTTAACAGGAACAAGTACTATGATTATAGCGAGAGTAAGTACAAATCGGCCATTGATGACGCCTTGGTCTATGTTCACATGGAGGAGTCAGCTCCAAATTCGTCTCATTGTTTTCAATGGGAGGCAGTGACTGACGCTTCTTTTTTTAGGAAGTTGAAAAAGGAAGCGTCCTGCTTATAGAGATGAGCAAACCTCAGAAGATTTATTTTGATGAATGTTTGTGAGGTTCGACCCTCCAGTTCGTTTTGGACAATACTTGGGGTAGAACCAGAAGTGCTATTATTATACTCTGGGATCTCCTCCGACCCCAGAGTATAATAGGTGGAGGCCCAGGGGAGGTGAGGAAAAATAAAAAACACTTATACTTACCTTGCCTCACCTCTGGTGGGCATCTTTGCGACATCCGGTGGTCTCTTGGCATCTTCTTCAGGCCTCTTCTGGTCTCCAGCTGACGTCTTGCGTCCCAAGAACACTGCTGAGTCCTGTGATTGTGCCTCAGCTGCGACCTGATCCTCCACTTTTTATACTTTGGGGTATGAAGAGACCCCAGAGTATAATAGTGTTTCGTGGGTGACGAACCCCAAAAGTTTTGAGCTCAGGAAATCCAAAACTTTTGGAAATTTTGGGTCGAATCCAGTTCTAATCGAATAAATTCAATTATCCCTAGTCCTGCTCAATCTTGCTGTGGTTCTGTGATTGATTCAGTCACAGAATCCACGGCATGAAGGTTAGGCTGATCAGCAAGCAAAGCCGTGGCAGAAAGCCAAAGCTCTACTTCTGCTTTCTGTCATGCGATTCACAGGGCTAGAATTATCTAATTGTTCCATCATGTTCTGTCCTCCTCAGAATCATGGAATAAGCAGACACGCTGGTGATCTGGGATTGGCATTCATCCTTGCATTGGCATCCTGTTTATATAAAATGTATTGACAATGGTAAGTATGTATACCAGCTATAATGTGCTTGTGCCATTGTTCATGTTGGCACGTGACTTTTATCTCATATTCAGTTCAGCAGTATACCTTCCCTTTAACCAAAGCCCATGGTGTTATGGGTCCTGGTGCCAAACAGCAGGCCCCATGTCACTGTGACACTGTCATACTCATTACAAGTACCTGAAGATAAGAATAGGAATGGTTTGCTACAGTACCTGCAGATTTATACAGCTCCCGATGTGTTTACTACTAGCTGTAGAAATCCTTATGCAGTAAAGTCACACTAGTGGTCGCTGAATCACAAGGACTGTAGTCTTTAAGACCACCTTGATCACATTTAAAAAAAAAATTACAAACCTAGACCAGAGCCCCTAAACAAATACAGATCCATGAGCAGGCCCCCTAAATAAATATAGTCCCAAAACCCCGTAAATACAGACCCAGACTAGACCCCCTAAAATAAAAACCACTGACTTAGACCCGTTAAAAATAAATACCAATTAAATCAAGAAAAACCCCTTGATCACACTTTAAAATAATAACAAATCTACTGTCGTTGATGACTCCTGTAGTCGTAGTCAGAATAGCCAGGTCTAGTAATGATGGTGAGGTGACTAAAAAGTTGGTACTGTGTAGAGGCTAGAAGCATTGTTGAGGGTCAGGTAACTGAGGTCAGGTGCAAATAGGCTTGACAAGGGAGTAGTCAGAAGTAAGATCAGGCCAGGTCAAAGCAAGTCAGGTCAATTCAAGTCACAGGCAGTAGTATCTAAGCCAAAACAGAGTTCCAAGCACTAAAGCAGTTGCAGATTTATATAGCTCCCTTTGAGTTTAATACTAGCTGTAGAACTCCTTATCCAGCGAGCTCTCACTAGTGGTGACTAAGGGTAGGTCCACATTTTTCAGGCGGAAACCCGGAGGACCCCATTATAGGGTAACGGCTTTTTAAGCAGATTGGGTTTCCATTTTTTGGGTGCGAACCTAGCGTAAGGCATTTGAATCACAAGTAGTGCACATGACCCCTTAATCACAATTAAAAATAACTACAAACCTAGACCAGATCTCCTATACAATTACAAGCCCATGACTAGGCCCCCTAAATAAATATAGTCCCAAAACTCCTTAAATACATATCCTGACTAGACCTCTTAAATTTAAAACAAGACTAGATCCTTTAAAAATTTATACCATCACAAGTAGTGCACATGACCCCTTTGATCACACTTCACACTTTACAAATCTACTGCCTGTAGTCGTAGTCAGAATGCCCAGAGTTGATAATGAAGGTGAGGTGACTAAGAACTTATGTCCCCAGTGATTCTGTATGATTTACATGAAAATTTTTTATTTCTGTATATGAATGCATTCTTATATAATGATCCATCCCATCAACCATCTGAGACTCATCACACAGTCCCTCCAACAGATTAAATGGTCATTAAAATTCCAACAAAATTTGCATAAATGAATAATACAGGTAAATATATGAAACGTTGTAACAAATCTTATCAGAGAAAAAGATATCTTTCTTCTCTTATCTGGCTCCTTTTCTGTTCCCCCCTGGCCGCTACACTGACATTCATTCTGAAATCTCTCTGGAATCTTCTTGCTAAACAAGATGGACTGCAGCTCAATAATGTATCAGATTACATAGAGGTCTTTGGAAAAGGAAGAAAGGGGAGAAGAGTGAACAGTAGTTGAGTGAGAGAGGGGCACCACTCTACGTCATTGTGGCGCCCACCTTGGGGAGCCATGATAACATAGAGGCACCAGCAGATAATAATAACGCTCAGCATTAAAATTTTTTGATCACTTCCTTAAAATTCTCAGGAGATGGTGAAAGGTTCTCTTTAAGCATTAATTCATAATTCTCTTTGAGTGACCTCAATTCCAGCTAATCTGGAAATCATGACCGACCAAATTTTTTGGTCTAGCAAGTAGACTTGCCTTAAACATGACTCACTTAATTTCCAAAAATTATTACTGTATTTTTATATCAGTTTAGAGCATTTCACCTGTAACCAGATTGGATAATTGCCATCTACATATAAAAATTGTTGCAAAAAACCCCACATTTTTTTAGCTCTACTGTTTTTGAAATATTTAAGGAGGAAAATCTGTTACTAGAACCTGAAGTCAGGTAATTTTATAACTGTATCATACCAGTAACAATTGATAATGACGATAGTTTAGCCCCTTACTGCATAGTGACCTCTGAACATGAAGCAGAGCTTGCTCACTACAGGCACTAGAAGAAGAAAAGCATGCTCACTAAATGCACATGAAGCAGAGCATGCTCACTACAGGCATAAGAAGGAGAGCTTGCTCACTACAGGCACAAGAATCAGGGCATTCCCACTAAATGCACATGAATCAGAGCATGCTCACTACAGGCACAAGAAGCAGAGCATGCCCCCTAAATGCACATGAAGCAGAGCATGCTCACTACAGCATAAGGAGCAGAGCATGCTCACTAAATGCACATGAAACAGAGCATGCTCACTACAGGCACAGGAAGCCGAGCATGCTCACTACATTCTCCCATAGATATCATTTTGCCTTTTTCTGACAATCTTGGAATGACCGTTTAAGCAACTTAGACAAAATGGCATGAACAGGGACAGATAATAGAATAAAAAATCAAAACAAATAAAATAAAATAAAAAATGGTTACAAAATTAAAAAAAAGGCTCAAGGCTCCTGATCTTCCATATCCTAAATTCAGGATGTTGCTCATATTCCAACCTAGAAAATAAAAAGTTTACATTTATTCAAAGGATATAAGGTAAAAAAAAATGATATTCTCGTTGATATGATGTGTGTGAAGTATTTTCCAAAAATTGCATTCCATTAACATTTCCGCCACCAGATGGCTAGTGCTATTTTTGAAAGCATTACCAAACATTGTGAAGGGGGGGGAGGCCAGTAATGATGTTCCTGCAAATATCTCACCATTAGGGGGCCCTGCAATGCAAATCTTTGCTCATGCAATATTGCTTGTACTTGATGTGAACACAGCGGATTTATTTTTTAATTTTGTTTATGGTAATCTTTTTAGATCATGCAAGATCATCGGACTAAGCCAAAAGAATGAAGAAATGGCTTTTTTTGCGAAGCTTTGGAGTGCACATAATTTTTCGTTAGTTTATAAACTTTTATAAACTAAAATGTGAACATGCTGAAAAAAAATTACACAGTTTACAGCCCTTAAATTTATTGTATAAATAGGTACGGTGATGAAGATACAAATATATCTGATTTTTATAATTTGGGTTAAGGGTTTAATAAAAAATATTTTTAAAAATATTTAGGGGTACTATCATGAGTATTTATGTGGGAGTTACCCAGAAGGTCCTGGGTCTACATAAGGTAAATATCAGCTAACCGTCTGGTAGAATATTTTCATATAGATGCCAAAGTTGTTTTCTTCCCCTGCATGGACAAGAAAAAAAAATTTAAATAAAATATTACAACATAATATACATTTCAATGCATAGCCACCGACACTGGCACCAAGATTACATATAAATCATTGGTTTGTTATTATATCGGGATGGAGGATAAATCACATATACGTCATGTCATAAGCAATAAGTATTCATACCCACACATATAGCCAGAAGACAGATGAAGAAAATAACCACAGCTACGATACCAATCGCCACCAACGCCCAAACTCTTCTATGTGCAGATCTCATTTCTGTCAAGGGAACTAAATAAAGTCACATAATGATCACCTCAAGTAACACATGACCCATAAACAATAACTTTCCCGAGTTTAAAAATATGTATATATATATATATTTGCTTAAAATGTAGTGTGAACAGACACCAACGCTATATAAGGGAAATGTGCAGCAGGTACAGACTAGCGTAGCTAGACAGACTGTGGCTAGACTAGCGTAGAGCGATCCACTTCAAATCGAACTAGATTCAACCAGAATTTTCCAAAAGTTTTGGGTTCGACCAAAACCCAAAACTTTGGGGGTTTGTCATTCTCAAACTGGAAGTATTATTATTCTATGGAGACTCTTCAGACCCCAGAGAATAATAAGTGGAGACCCAGGAGAGCTGAAAAAAAAATAACAGTTATACTCACCTTCCCTCACCTTGCGGTGTCCAGCGTTCTCTCTGGGTCCTTTTCCGGCCTCTTCCGGCCTCCTGGGTGACATTATGACTCGTGGCTCAAACCATGGGACCGATAAAAACCAATCACAAGCTTCATTGGAGACCGCAGGACACATGACATCACCCAGAAGGTAAGGAAAGGCCAAAAGAGGAACCAGAGAGTGTGTGGGATGCCAGGAGGAGGACCAGAAGAGGTTAGAAAAGGTGAGTATAACTTTAGTTATGTTTTTTTACACCTCCCCTGGGCGTCCACCTATTATACTCTGGGGTCTGAAGAGAACCCAGAATATAATAATTTCACTTCCAATTTCCAGGTGACAAGACCCCAGAATATAGTAATAGCACTTCCAGTTCTATCCGAACAAGTATGAATTAGGAATTAGGATGATGATGAAGTGTGGGAGAACTAGGGACCAAATTACCCAGTTTATGGTAGGTGTGACTACTTAATACATGTGCAAAAATCTTAATTTAGGCTAAAATTACCATTCTTTAGAATTATTAGGGTTTCATCGGATTTTACACTGGATGGTTGCCCCTTGATCAACATCCTAATCACAAATTTTGTTAAATTTCCATTAAATTCAATGTCCTGGTTTGAGAAGATGTCACCAGATGAGCCCCACATCATCAAGATTATATTAGCTTCCACAGAAATGTGCCATACGTCACATGTGCCATGAATCGTGCAGCTGAATTGGGCTGGTCTTCTTGGAGGTACATCATTCAACATATGTGGTTCCTGAAAAATTTGGTAAGATCCATCTTAAAGCCCATGCTATTCCAACTACTCGGGGTCGTATGACAGAGAGGGAACATAGGGCCTCCACCACTTTGGGAACCAACACCAACCCTTCAGCACAAGCCAGATCTTCTGGTTTGGGATTGAAGAAGCAACTGCAGGCACAGACAGTCTCGACATAAGTAATCTGGGGGTTCCAAAAGTTGGCTATGGGTCAGCTTTTTCTAAGTATGTCCTAATGGATTGGAACAAGGTTGGTGATGACACTTTGGAAAAAACGTTATCTGGGACCAAAAACCTATTGGATGCACATGTATATTAGTTGATGACATCACGGTTAGACATAGGGACGCATATTAGGGGAATGTTGTGGCTGGTCCTGATGAGGAGGGTAGACAATGGGAAGGGATGGGAAATAATTGATGTTTTCTGTCTAAGCGTATGTTCATACAAAGGAATTTGGTGATGTATTTGAGGCGGATTCCACTGAATCTGAGACTAAAGGCTTAAGAGAATTGAATTTTTCGAAGTCTTTTTCTCTGATGATTTTATAGATTTTATGGTGGCCCAAACAAATATATATGCCCAACAATTCATAGAACAAAATGCCATCTCTTCATATGCCAGGTCCCAGAGGTGGACCGCAGAAACTGCAGCAGAGATGAAGATTTTCTGGGGTCTTGTTCTGAATATGGGCATAGTGAAGAAACCATAAATTTGAAAGTACTGGAGTACAGATGTCTTGTATAATACTCCAATTTATCAAATGGCCATGACCAGGACACGCTTTGAAACGATCCTGAAATTTTTACACAATAATGATAATGCACAGTGCCCGCCCCGAGATATCGGCAGTGTAAGTTTCACGGTTTACTGTCAGAAGGGCATTCCTGATAGTCTATGGAGGAACGCCCTCCCTGTGCTCCTCCATAGCCCTGTACGTCATCGCCGGGTAGTAAGGAATGCCCCCCCCCTCCATTACAAGTCTATGAACGAGAACTGTCAGGGAGGGCGTTGCTCACAGCGCAGCTAGACTGTCAGGAACGCCTTTCTGACAGTAAACCGTGAAACTTACACCGCCGATATCTCCAGCCCCGGGGCACATACTGGGAAAGCCGGCAGTGTGTTGAATTCAGTGCGCTGTCGGCTTTCTAGCAGTATGTAAAACAGCATATACATGAGGACATGAAAGGTCCTCTTTAAGGGTTTAAAGATTAGTGTTCTCTGCTGCTAAGCTTCCTTCTGACAATCCCTGTATGCCTGAATGTATAGAAGTCTGATTCTCTGGCCAAAATTTGGTTGCTCCTGCCCTCCTGTTCTTGAATGCACACTATATGCACTTTATTGTATGCTCAGTATCTATATGCACTTTATTGTATGCTCTCTACCTATATGCACTTTATTGTATGATCTCTACCTATATGCACTTACTGTCCTACCCTATGCACTTTACTGTATGATCTCTACCTATATGCACTTTATTGTATGCTCTCTACCTATATGCACTTTATTGTATGCTCTCTACCTATATGCACTTTACTGTATGATCTCTACCTATATGCACTTTATTGTATGCTCTCTACCTATATGCACTTTATTGTATGATCTCTACCTATATGCACATTATTGTATGTTCTCTCCCTATATGCACTTTATTGTATGCTCTCTACCTATATGCACTTTATTGTATGCTCTCTACCTATATGCACTTTATTGTATGCTCTCTACCTATATGCACTTTACTGTATGATCTCTACCTATATGCACTTTATTGTATGCTCTCTACCTATATGCACTTTATTGTATGCTCTGTACCTATATACACTTTATTGTATGCTCTCTACCTATATGCACTTTACTGTATGATCTCTACCTATATGCACATTATTGTATGTTCTCTACCTATATGCACATGGGGCTGTGCTGGGTATTTCTACATTATATATACGACCCTACTATTTTCTATTTATTTATTATTTGACTTTGGTCCCCTCTTGTAACTCACATCCATTGTGTAATAGTTTATTCTATTCATTACAGATACATCTCAATATATTAGAATATCTTTGAAACGTTCATTCATTTCAGTAATTCAGTAATACAATCCATAATCAGCGTCTTCCATGATTGTGTGTCCTACTGAACCAGACTGAGGGACTATTTAAAGGCTTAGGAAACCTTGGCAGGTGACACTGAATTTACAATACTGAACTTTTTTACAATATTCTAATTTTCTTAGATTTGGGTTTTCATTACCTGTAATCCATAATCAACATTTACAGATATAAAACACTTGAAATAGAACACTCTGTGTGTAAAGAATCTAGAAAATATAGGTCACTTTTTTAATTTAATCATTGAAAGAAATGAACGTTTCAAAGATATTCTAATTTATTGAGATGTGCCTGTAACTCTGATTGCACTAGGCACTTTTATTTTTAATAGTAAATTTGCTTTGGGTATAGCCTGCCCTTGTCCCTGCGATATATATATAGTGATATCCGCTTGTATTCGTCCACCTATGGCTGCAGCTTATTATGTACATTTATTGATCGGCCTCCACCATGTTTCTATTCATGTTTTTTGTTCCTCCTGAAATAAAATAATTTATGTTTCATTAATATTTTTGATGTCATTTTTAACATAGGTGTAGTATCATCCTAGATAGGATTTTGTTAGTTTTTAGGGGGTACGATACACTGTTATAATTAAGAGGTTAGGTTTTCTTGTGTTTAGGTTCTGTCTGTCCTGTTTATAGCCTGTGTTCACATTATGCATTTTTTCCTGTCTCTGCAGTACTTTGTTCCATCGTCTTGTCCTGCCTGGTCAGCAGTTACCAAGTCCAGATAAGCCTATGATGGATAAAGGGTGAACAACAGGGAGTCTTCTTGAATGAAGTACCACATGTGCAGCTAGAGACAATACCATTTGTGCCTGCTTGGGACACTGACATTTTCCTTTTCTATTGATATGTTATTCTCCTAAAAATTGTAAATGACCCTAAGAATACAGTCATGGGGGCCGCGCAGTCACCTTCTCCATTATAAGTGTATGACAGGAGCCTCTCTAACCATTAGCAGTAGTTAGCGATAGGAGCTTGTGTCCCGCTATGGAAAGCCTCTCACTATACAAGGAGTTCTGGTGTAATGTTTGGAGAATGCAGAAAGACGTGTAAGTTTCCGCAGGATGAGGCCACATGACCCAACCAAAGAGAAGGATTCTATGATTTTCCACATTGGTTACCCCGGCATGGCTCTTGTCCGTCTATGATTATATCACATGTGTGACTTTAGCACATTAAACCAGTCCGTATAGAAAGGACAACCATACATTTTGGTCGAGCCAAGTACAGTAGATTTACTTCAATCTGATCCTCCCATTGTCCAAAATATATTTATTAACACATTCTTAGATTTTATTCCAAAAATTGGGGAATTACAAAAATTGTGAAAAAAAACATTTTTGTTAGTGTTATTTTTTAAAATTACCTGTAATGCATCTTATTTTTTATCACAGTATCATCCATCTCAGAAGAGATAATGGGGACAGCACAGTTCCTCCTCCCTGTTACTGTATAGTAACACCTGAACATTGAGCAGAGCATGCTCACTACAGGCACATGGAGCAAAGCATGCTCACTACAGGTAAATGGAGCAATGCATGCTCATTACAGGAGCATGAAACAGAGCATGCTCACTAAAGGTATATGGAGCAAAGCATGCTCACTACAGGTATATGAAGCAATGGATGCATACTACAGGCACATGAAGCAGAGCATGCTCACTACAGGCACATGGAGCAAAGCATGGTCACTACAGGTAAATGGAGCAATGCATGCTCACTACAGGGGCATGAAACAGAGCATGCTCACTAAAGGTATATGGAGCAAAGCATGCTCACTACCGGCACATGAAACAGAGAATGCCCACTACAGCTACATGAAGCAAAGCATGCTCACTACAGGTAAAGGGAGCAATGCATGGTCACTACAGGCACATGTAACCGAGCAATGCTCATCACAGGTAAATGGAGCAATGGATGCTCACTACAGGCACATGAAACAGAGTATGCTGACTACAGGCAGGTGAAACAGAACATGCTCACTACTAGAGATGAGGAATTGACCCAAATTTTTCAAAAGTTTAGGGTTCGACCCATAAGTTTGGAGGTTTGTGATCCACTAACCAGAGGTGAAACTATTATACTCTGAGGTCCCTTCACTTATACAACCCGAAATAAACCTTTGGGCTAAACCATCCAAACCTGAAATAAAACAAATCTTCAGAGGTTTACCTTTCTCTGCTCACGACAAGCACATGAAGCAAAGCATTATCACAACAAACACGTGACACAAAGCATGCCCACTACATTCTCACATAGAAGTCCATATAGATTTGCTCTGAGTGTACTGGAACTACTTTTTCATTAGTTTCGACAAAATGGCTTCCCCCATATACAGGTACAGAAAATAAAACAAAAAGGGCCACCAAAGAAAATAAAAAAAAAGGTTACAAAAATCTATCAATCTAGATATATAAAAATACATTCTTTCATATCAGTGTAAGACTCCCGATCTTCAGTCTGCTAATGTCAAGGTGTAAATCATATTTCAGCCTAGAAAAGAATAAGTATACAAGTGATCAAAGGGCAGAACAAGTTATATACTCTGATATGTGTGCAAAATTTTATTATTTGTTTTTAAATACATACAATTCATTTTTCTACCACTAGATGGCTAGTGCTGTTTTTGGAAGTATTCCCTCATAAATACAGATCTTCAATCCTTGAGGAGCTGCTTTCTCCAAAGATAACAGCCGATTGTAAAAGGAGGAGGGGGCAATAATGAGTCTCTGCAATTAACTCACCACTAGGGGGCCTTACAATGCAAACCTTGGCCCAGTCCAAACTGTATTGTAGGTAAATATTAACATCTAAACTTCACATGACCGTGCCAAAGAATGACGGAAGCCGCAATAATAAGTGTTATCATCTACTGACTGTGATAATTAGTGTAATACATGTGTTTTGTGTTTGCCTTTAAGTGTGTAGGGAACTGCCATTTCTACTAGTATATAATGTATCTGGCTTCTTTGCCCCTGCAGTTTGGCTTCAGAGACCCCAGGCATTTAGTGCAAGTTTTGTTTTGTAAATACAGTGAGTCAGACACATGTGAGGCAGAGCTGCTGGGGGGAGAGATGTGAGCAGAGCTGCTGAGACAGACATGTTATGTCTGGGGGAGTCTAAGAGCCACTTGTTCCTCTTTACTTCACAGTATATAGTTAGGTATGTGTTACCCCCTATATACTCACAGGACCTAGCTAGTAACCGTAGTTAGGGATCCATATATATATATAGTTCAGGGCAGTGATAGGTTAGGCTTCCGAAGGCCAACTAGCTAGTTAGAGGCCCGGTGGCACTAGTAGTTTAGCTGGCAGGTTAAGGACTCAGTGTTAGGGTAGTCAGGCCTGCATCTACTGCCGTCACCGTCGCCCTGTTTGCTGCCTGTGAAGAATCTCACCATCATCATCATCTCCTGATCGGCTGTCTGTCATCTCCTGGAAGAATCCGAGGATCCACAGTCATCCACAGGGGCCCCTGCATCTCTTCTGTTGCCTGGAGGTATTGTGCACTGGACTCTTGCTATATATCTATATATATACCCGGGTATATAACCTAAGACGGTTGAGGACTTGCTGGTTGTTGTAGTATTGCTGTGTTCTGAGTATATTTTATGTATGTATTATTACCCTGTTGATACTTATAAAGCTACTGTTATAACCTTATGTGGTATCTGTATGTATTCTGCAGACTGTGAGATTAGTACAGTGATCCTTGTTAAGGCTACTAACTGTATTTCATGGGTAAGTCCCAGGAAGAGATCCTCCCTGTAATACAGAGGCTCTATCCTGGGTGGAGGCACTGATATATTTCATATATGTTCCCACTCTTCCCTTCAGCGAAGGCTTCAGGTCCCATTATACACACAGGTCAGCGCCAGAGTCTGTTGCGGGAGGGATAATACTCATACCCCCCCCAAATAGGGCTACATTTGGAGGCACTGCTGAGATTTAGAAGTGGGAATAGTCATTGATATGGAGAAGCGATATAGCTCAGAGGGGAACCTCCCACTAGCTACTACATGGGATTACCGACCGCCTGTTCCTCCCCTGGCTCAGGTAAAGGAAGAACCCCGCTCAGCCAGTTACCCCCCCAGTATGGCCGTCGCTAGCAGTTCCTCTAGTGACAGTGCTATTAGCACTTTAGCCAGGCTGACTGAAATGTTAGCTCAGGGCCTGCAGGCCACTCACTACAAGAAACTAAAAGTATTCTCTGGTAATGTCCCAGTACCACAAGGGGAGGAAAACTTTGAGATATGGAAAGAACATACTCTCCAATGCCTGAAGGAATGGTCTTGCTCTGAAGAAGGCAAGCGGCAGCGTATCAGTGAAAGTTTGCGGTCTCCTGCTGCAGAATTGATCCGCTTGTACAGAGACTCTCATGAAGGAGTGAGTGCATTGGACTATATACAAGTACTGTCTGATCACTTTGAGCCATACTATGACCTTGCCCAGATGGTTGCTGATTACCGAATGGTTCGTCAAAAAGAAGGGGAAAATGTCTCTACTTTTATTAACCGTTTACAGCTACTTCTTTCACGTCTGGTGTACCACGCAGCTATATCTACTTCAGAGGTAGACGCTATGAGAACCAGTCAGTTGGTGAGAGGGTTACAACCTCATCATCCTCTTGCTCAAGTACTCAAGGTCTTACTATCTGATAGAGTCCTTCCATTTCCTGACTTAATGAAGTTAGTGAAGAAACAAGAAGCTGACATTAGTTTTAGTACCCCTAAGAAAGCGAAAAGCATCTCTAAAGAAGATGTTGTTCCTAATTCAAACAAGGACAAACCAGCGGAGCGGTCAGAACTTAGACAGTCCGCCACTCCACCCACTGCCACTCAATGGAGGAAGGATGCTACAACCTGTTATAAATGTGGTCAGACGGGTCATACTGCCAGACAGTGTACGGAGGACAGTGAGGGATTGGGACACAGTGCTGTCTTCTCTATTCAGAATCAAAGACACCGAAGGAAGGCGGGCCGAGTAAAGACCAGAGGCGCTATCGCGGGCTCCAGGTCCGTTGTCAAAGTCACTGTCAATGGTCATGCCGCTCCTGCCCTGTTTGATACAGGATCTCAAGTGACCCTGATTTATCGCTCGTTCTACCAAAAGTATCTGAGGGATATACCTCTTCAGTCTACAGGACAAATGAAATTGTGGGGGCTTAATTCAGGATCATATCCTGTAGATGGCAGCCTACAAGTAGTTATAGCTGTCCCTGAATTAGAAGATCAGAGTGTCGCTCCCATGAAGATTACGGCTCTTGTCTGTCCTGATACAGGGGATTCTTGTGCAGCTCCTGTGATACTTGGCACTAATTGTCCCGCAGTGCATTATGCTTTTCAGAAGTTTCTTGGAAGAGATTGGAACCCTGCAGCTCAGCCGGTGAATATATCTTCTGATCTTAGAGAACTCTGTGATGCCCTGTCTACTGGCTATCGACATGGAATGGTATATCATATCAGTGAGAGAACCGTGGAAGTTCCTGCCGGCGGGGAGAGAATTCTGAGAGTAGCCTCCAGCATTGCTCCCGATTTGCTTGAAGGGGGGAGTTATGTCCTTATGGAAACCCCTGAAGAAATGATTAACCAGAATGGCTGGATGGTGATCCCAGAGAGAAAGGACTGGAGAAATAAAGTGGAGTTATCTACCTGTGTGACAGTGAGGAACTGTTCACCGCATCCAATTGTAATTGGACCATACCAGAATGTGGCCCACTGCTACCCTGTGCTTGGAGTAAATCCATACGCTGAAGTGTGCAGGATTCAAATCCGAGATGCAATCCCTAATCTCAATCTTGACTTGAGTGATCCACATTTACCAGAGGCCTGGAATCAGCGACTGACACAGAAGTTGTCTGAATTATCGGAAGTGTTCTCCATGGATGATATGGATGTAGGTTGTGCTAAAAGTGCTCAACACACTTTCCGATTGACCGATTCTACTCCCTTCCGGGAGCGACCACGGAGAGTTGCTCCAAAGGATGTTGATGAGTTAAGACAGACTCTACAGCAAATGAAAGGTCAGGGGATCATTGTGGACAGTAAGAGCCCCTATGCCTCACCTATTGTGGTGGTAAGAAAAAAATCTGGAGCAATTCGCCTATGTGTGGATTACAGAACTCTGAACCGGAGAACCTTACCTGATCAGTATACACTGCCGAGAATTGAAGAAGCTCTGGAAGCTCTGAATGGAAACTGTTGGTTCACAGTGCTGGACCTAAGATCGGGATACTATCAAGTCCCAATGGCACCTGAGGATCAGGAAAAGACAGCCTTCATATGCCCCTTGGGTTTCTTTCAGTTCACTCGTATGCCGCAAGGTACAAAAGGTGCGCCAGCAACGTTCCAAAGGTTGATGGAAAGAGTGTTAGGTGATTTAGTGCCCCGGGAATGCCTTGTATATCTTGATGACATTATTGTGTTTGGAAAGACGCTGGAAGAACATGAAGAACGACTCATGAGAGTACTCCATCGCTTAAAAGAAGAGGGGCTGAAGTTGTCGGCTGACAAATGCAAATTTTGTAGATCTTCGGTCACTTATGTAGGTCATATTGTTTCTGCTGAAGGAGTTGCTACCGATCCTGGTAAGATTGAAGCTGTGGTGAATTGGCCCCGACCGCAAAATATTACGGAGTTGCAATCTTTCTTGGGGTTTTGTGGATTCTATCGACGATTTGTGGAAGGATATTCAAAAATTGCTCGAGCCCTCCTCGACCTGTTGAAGAGTGATGCAGGAGATCCGGGAAAGAAGAAAGGGTCTTCCAAAAGCCTTTTTGGCGATAGGTGGACTGCGGATTGTGAAGAAGCATTTAAGTTGTTGAAGAAGAAATTGACAGAAGCTCCCGTTCTGGCTTATGCTGATGCACAGAAGCCATATGTGCTACATGTAGATGCCAGCTTTGAAGGATTAGGTGGCGTGCTGCACCAAGAATACCCGGCCGGGTTACGGCCCATAGCTTTCATAAGTCGAAGTCTTTCTCCCAGCGAGAAAAATTATCCAGTACATAAATTGGAGTTTTTGGCGCTCAAGTGGGCCATTGTTGATAAATTACATGACTATTTATACGGAGCCACGTTTGAAGTAAGAACAGACAACAATCCACTGACATACGTTTTGTCAACCGCTAAACTCGATGCTACAGGACATCGCTGGTTGGCAGCTTTATCCAACTACCAATTCACACTCAAGTATAAATCGGGGCCTAAGAACATTGGGGCAGATGCTCTATCAAGACGGCCTGGATTACCTAGTCCGGAAGTAGTGGATGAATGGGAAGAAGTGCCAAGTCCTGGAGTAGGAGCTTTGTGTGCCATGGCTGCTGTAGTTGAAGACCGAGTAGCCTTTTCTGAAACTCGGCTTATTGACTCTATTGGGGGAGGTCCCGAAGCTGTACCAGACATGTTTGCCTACCCTGCCGCTTTAGGATCCTTTGAGAGTTGTTCTATATCTTCAAAGCGAATGATCTGGAGTCAAAAGACTGATCCTTTAATTGGACCTCTTTATCAAGCAGTGAGTTCTCAAGACAGAGAAATGTTAAAGACATCCCTACCCTCTGAATGCAGTCAACTTCTACGAGATTGGGAGAAGTTTGAAATAGACAATGGCCTACTTTATCGTGTGGTGCTGTATCATGATCACCCTGGAAGGCGCCAACTAGTTATTCCAAGCTGCTTTCAGAAGATGATTTTCCGAAGTCTGCATGATTATCATGGTCATTTGGGACCTGAGAAGACTTATGGCCTAATACAAGACCGATTCTACTGGCCCAAAATGAGAGATACCGTGACTCGTCTGTGTAGGTGCTGTCGCAGATGTTTGCAGAGGAAGACTGTCCCGGTTCGAGCGGCCTTCATGGGACACTTGAAGAGTTCGGGCCCCATGGATCTTGTCTGCATAGACTTCCTTTGTATTGACAACGACTCCAGAGGATTTGGAAATGTATTGGTGGTGACTGATCACTTCACACGATATGCTCAAGCCTTTCCGACTAAGGATCAAAAAGCAGTCACTGTTGCAAGAGTGCTTTGGGAAAAGTATTTTATCCATTATGGCTTACCACACCGGTTGCATTCTGATCAAGGCCGGGATTTTGAGAGTAACCTGATCAAAGAGTTACTTCAGTTGTTGAACATCCGCAAAAGTCGGACGACGCCTTACCATCCAGAGGGAGATGCCCTTCCTGAAAGATTTAACAGGACTTTACTTGATATGCTTGGTACCTTACGAATTGAGGATAAGCGATCCTGGAGTCGAAAAGTGGAGGCTATGGTGCATGCCTATAATAGTACAAGGCACGAGAGCACAGGATATTCACCATACTTTCTGATGTTTGGAAGAGAGCCTAGGCTACCTATTGACATCTTGTTGGGAGTCTCTACCGATGGTATCAGTCATCGAGATCATTACCGATACGTGGCACGTTTGAAAGAAACGCTTAAGAGTGCTTATCAGCTGGCTGAGGAAAATGCGGCCAAAGTGAATGAAGGAAATAAAAGGAGATTTGATCTTCGAGTAAGATACCGAGAATTGAACCCTGGGGACCATGTTCTGCTACGGAATTTGGGAGCATCTGCAAAACATAAGCTGGCTGATCGATGGCGGAGTGAACTCTTTACAGTGGTAGATCGGTTGCCTGGAATACCAGTCTACAAGATAAAAGGACGGGACGGGAGGATCAGGACTTGGCATAGAAATCATTTGTTGCCTGTACCTCAGATTGATGGTATGGATATCTCCAATGATGGCTCGGCCTGCGATTCTCCACAGTCCTTAGCCGATATTCCACCTGACCTTCCTGAAACTCCTGAGAGTGATTGGACTGTGGCTCCTGACGTTCCTAGATCACCAGTATCTTCTCCTTCAGGGAGACCTATGAACCCTCAAACTCCAGAATTCGTACCTAGATCTGTGTCTACAGATGAGCAGGGATCTAGCTCTCCTACGCCACCAGCACCATCCCCTCCCATGGCAGACAACCCTAGTTTAGGGCCTGGACATGCTAGTTTACCTCAGAGAGAGGTACGGAGAGGAGAGAGAATTAGACACCCTCCACCTATGCTGACATATGATAGTTTGGGGGACCCCAGATTTACTACTCAGCCTCATTTATACCATGCTTGGGTGGGTGCAGTGTCCACTTTGGTCAATATGTTACCAATTTTCGCTCCTGCTGGCATGTATACCTATTAACCTGTTGTGACTCTGTAAATGCAAAAGCAACCATATTGATATTGTCATTGGTAATGTTGACTGTATACTATGACTTTGTATGTCTTTGACGTGACGTAAAGATTTCACCAGAGGGAGAGTGTAGGGAACTGCCATTTCTACTAGTATATAATGTATCTGGCTTCTTTGCCCCTGCAGTTTGGCTTCAGAGACCCCAGGCATTTAGTGCAAGTTTTGTTTTGTAAATACAGTGAGTCAGACACATGTGAGGCAGAGCTGCTGGGGGGAGAGATGTGAGCAGAGCTGCTGAGACAGACATGTTATGTCTGGGGGAGTCTAAGAGCCACTTGTTCCTCTTTACTTCACAGTATATAGTTAGGTATGTGTTACCCCCTATATACTCACAGGACCTAGCTAGTAACCGTAGTTAGGGATCCATATATATATATAGTTCAGGGCAGTGATAGGTTAGGCTTCCGAAGGCCAACTAGCTAGTTAGAGGCCCGGTGGCACTAGTAGTTTAGCTGGCAGGTTAAGGACTCAGTGTTAGGGTAGTCAGGCCTGCATCTACTGCCGTCACCGTCGCCCTGTTTGCTGCCTGTGAAGAATCTCACCATCATCACCATCTCCTGATCGGCTGTCTGTCATCTCCTGGAAGAATCCGAGGATCCACAGTCATCCACAGGGGCCCCTGCATCTCTTCTGTTGCCTGGAGGTATTGTGCACTGGACTCTTGCTATATATCTATATATATACCCGGGTATATAACCTAAGACGGTTGAGGACTTGCTGGTTGTTGTAGTATTGCTGTGTTCTGAGTATATTTTATGTATGTATTATTACCCTGTTGATTCTTATAAAGCTACTGTTATAACCTTATGTGGTATCTGTATGTATTCTTCAGACTGTGAGATTAGTACAGTGATCCTTGTTAAGGCTACTAACTGTACTTCATGGGTAAGTCCCAGGAAGAGATTCTCCCTGTAATACAGAGGCTCTATCCTGGGTGGAGGCACTGATATATTTCATATATGTTCCCACTCTTCCCTTCAGCGAAGGCTTCAGGTCCCATTATACACACAGGTCAGCGCCAGAGTCTGTTGCGGGAGGGATAATACTCATACCCCCCCCAATAGGGCTACAAGTGCATGAAATGTGAAAGATGTTTTTGCTTTTGCCTCCAAAACGGCTCTATATTCTCAGCATTCCCCAGATCTGGATGTCCCAGTACAATAATACCTAATGTGAATTGCCCCCTTGTGGATGAACAATAATGCGGGGACTTATAAGCACATGGGGACAACTAAAATGAACCTGGGATTTCTGATCCTCAGTGCAATGTACTGCAATGTGTAATAGGGAAAGGCAGACAAGAGGCCGTTGCTTGGCCTTCTGGCTGCCATGGCAACCCTTCAGACTGCACAATCTCATTGTGGGGAGTCAGAGGGGTGGTGGGGGAATTGGATTGGCGATTTTGCCCTGAACCACCCAGATGCCGTGATTTCTATTGATCACGGCATCCGAGGGGTTAAACTTCTGGAATTGGAGTATTTTCTGACTCCGGCGGCTAGTCCCAGGTCTCGTCTGTTTAATACAGCCGAGACCCAGAAGTATTGCCGCAGGGACAGCTCCTGTGCATTAGAGCGTGGTACTATTACTGCACTGAGCATTACGTAATAGTACGGCACAGAGTAGGAAGGGGTTAATGAATAAATTACTAGTTGTAATGTATCTTCACACTACATTATATATCAATCTGCTCAGCTCCTCCTGCTCTATAACATACTACTGGCAGATCGGACAGTGCTTTCCCTATGAATTTCCCTCTTCACTGCCCCATGTGGTAGACGAGAGGATCACATGGTGCGATAAACCGATAAAGTCCACATCTATTCCCCAGACATTCTCACATATCTTATCATCCTCTATTGTGTATATCATACTATAAAAATCTACTTACCATGATACAAACCAGGAATATTAGAGCTAAGAAGAGAAGTTTAGGACTCTCAGAGACAGCCATGACAGCACCTAGAACAAGACCAAATCATATTAATGTATTTTCAATCTTAAAGGATCATTCTCATCTTACCAAGTTATCCCCTGTCCATAGGATAGCGCATAACTTGCAGACTGGTGGGGATCTGACAGCTCAGGAAGAGGGTTGACATCCATTTTGAATGGAGCGGTGATCGGGCCGGAATGTGCGCAGCCGTACGAACTACCTTTGTTTTCATTCAGAACGAATGACAAAACTCCCCCATTCTTTTGATCGTTGAGGGTCCAAATGTTCAATGAAAAATGAGAAAGTAAACTTGTCTTGTCTGTCTCCTAGGAGCTTGGCTGTGACCCTATTCTCCTCCTCCCTGTTCTGTGTCTGGCTGTGCATCTGTACTCATTACACGCATACATATATATATACAGACATTACACACTTGCATACATATAGGTATGGGTCTGTATACCTTCAGAGATATACAAACATCCAGTATTAGGCTCTTTTTACATTCCATTAGTGCCTTCTCTCGGATGTATACATTCGTATAATTTACCAGTCTATACCTCCAATTGAAGACTCTGATGTCTTTGATTATGATGTTAACGCCCCCCCCCAAAAAAAAAAATCCATACATTATAGTGTGTATGTATTTTGTGGTGGCCCACAGTGTAGGAAAGTCTAATCTACAGCACTTTCTTATACAATTAGGTCAAAAAGTTTGTTGGACATATACCCTGAAGGGCAATAGGACAACCTTCCGGCCTTTGTTGGGTGAATGGAGACATATGGATACATTGGGCGTATGCACCAGGAGCTTTCCCTGATCATACGCTACATGTGTTCCTATACTTGATGTGAACATGACCTTATACAACTTATTTATCTATACACATTACACACATACTTACACATTTCTAATACTATCTAACAGTAAGAAATAAACCAGACAGTTTTACAATGCAGCAGATTTATCCCAGTGCTTGGTGCTAGAGGATAAATCTGGTGTCTCTTTTACAACACTGAAAACTGGCCTAGTTTCTGACAAAAAATGCTTCAAAATTTTGGCATATCCTTTGTCGCACATCTTAAGCCCCACCCAATTATAACATGCCCCTCCTCTCTTCTCAGAACACACATTACACATACCCATCCCAGCATAGAAGTGGAGGTGGAGCCATGGTGGACATTGCACATTTCCTCCCCCTCCCTCTCCTGCCCATCCTAACAGTTACTGTATCAAGTTATAACAGCCAGATAGGAGCAGCACAGGTAGGTCAGGGAGGGGGAGAGAGAGTTTTGACAATATCTCATCCTGCACATCCATATCCAGCTACTATTAGGTCAAATGTACTGACAACCCTCCTCCCAACTTTACCCCTGATCTCACCTTTGGTTACTGTAAGTTGTGTGCTTTGCTCATTGAATTCTCCTATATTTGTTGCATGCCCAGTGCATGTGTACGTCCCACTGTCATGTTCGGTAAGGGTTTGTAGGGTAAAACTAAGTTTGAATATAGTGCCGGAAAAGTGAATGCGACTTGTATAACCGAGATTGACCCAAATCAATGCAAACATTTCACTTTTACCATAGAGAAACCTATGTGAGCTTTTTTCAGGAGGAGAACAGTGATCGTCTTCTGTAGCTTTGTACACGTCTGTGAATGAAAGTAAATCTATCAATCACTTCATTCATTGTAAAGTGTTAGGTTCACTGTGTGAGGTGCAGGGAAAGTCACAGGTTAAAAGCAGAAACGGTTCTTTTACTTTTGCAAAACAAGAGTACTTTACAGTCATAAAGATCCGATCAATAGTTCCAGCATATAAATGATTACCGTCTCTAAACTTCACCTTTAACTGTTTGTTGGCAGGCTTTGGCTGCAGGTACCCAGCTGTGTCTCTCTAGACTGACTCTGTACAGCCGCCTCCTAACAATTTCTGGCATTGAAATTACCTGTGCCTTGGGCTTGTCTCCACCCTGGCATTCCTTCTGGACTCTTCTGTCTGGTACCCTCACAGGTCTATTCTGGCAACCCCGGTGCTTTACTATAACCTCAACCTGCCGCATTCTCCATAATTCCGGGCTGTGCTGGTTCTTACTCACTAATGTTGGGGCACTCTGATCGACTGCTAAACAAATGCACCGAACTATTGGTGTTCTCAATAGCAGCTGCTCGTGGTGTTGCTCTTTGCTGTGCTCCCAGCTGAACTTGAACTACACTAATCCTTGGTGTGGCTGGAGCCCACCCTTATGTCTCCTTCTTATCCCTGCCTCTGTGGGTGGCGTAGCTATAAGTCCTGTATCCCCCCAAAGTGTGGGCTTACAAACTCCACCTCAATGGAGTAGATCAGCCACCCTGTATCCACGTGAGTGTGGCTGATCTACTTCCCTGGTCCAAAAGTCCTTCATTTATGTCATACTTCTGGACATACCTGCAACTGAAATCTGCAATTTAACCATTTAAGTACCAGGCGAATTTTTTTTTCGTACATGCGGTTTTGAGGACTATAAAAATTTTTTCGCTCTGGTTATACACATCATTTTTATGTGTTTTTTTTCGGTGACACATAGGGCTTTTTTTTTCTTTCTTATTTTTGCATGTTTTTTCTTTTCTTTTATATATATATATATATATATATATATATATATATATATATAAATGAAGGGAAAACGTCTCTGTTTCACATGTTTCAGGTTTTTGTTTTTTTTTAAATAGCACAAAGTACTACTAAAAAACTTTTTAGGTTAAGGCTCCATGTAGCAAGCAGCATGAAAAAAGTGCTGCGGGAAAAAACGCAGCAGCTACACATCACGGTTTTTCTTTTCACACTTTTCACACTTTTTTCACAGAAAGTTTGCAGAGTTTTCCTCTGCAGACTTTCTGCTTCTATTATACCTATAATAATAATAATAATAATAATAATAATAATAATAGTCCTTTAATAGTCCCACAATGGGGAAATTCAGTGTGTTACAGCAGCAAAGATAAGCAGATACAAATACAACATGTACAGGAATGTTCCAAGGTGAGAGGCATTACATTAATAGCAGACAGACAGATAGGACATAGCAGAGGGGAGGGGGGGATTTAACAGGCAGAGAGATATTTCAGTTCTCTGTGTGTAATGATCTCCGCTTAGGTCGGTGTTGGTTGTACAGCCTAACCGCAGTGGGGAGGAAAGACTTCCGATAGCGCTCCTTCTCACACCTAGGGTGGAGCAGTCGGTCACTGACAGTACTGCTCAACGCGATCACAGTCTCATGCATGGGATGGGACTTCTTCTTCTGCATGGAGCTCACCACGGACAGTATCCTTTTGTCACCCACCACCTGCACTGGGTCCAGTGGGCTCCCCAGGACAGAGCTGGCCTTTCTAATCAGCTTGTCAAGTCTATTCCTATCCCTGGTTGATATGCTGCTCCCCCAGCAGGCCACTCCAAAGAAGATGGCTGATGCCACTACCAAGTTGAAGAAAGTTCTAAGAAGTGCCCCCCGGATTCCAAAGGCTCTCAGCTTCCTAAGCAGGTAGAGCCTGCTGTGGCCCTTCCTGTACAGGGCCTCCATATGATCTGCCCAGTCCAGTTTATTATTAAGGAGCAAACCCAGGTACTTATAGGTGTTCACCATCTCGATGCCCGTCCCCAGGATGTCCACTGGTTTAGGAGGGCTTCTGCCTTTACGGAAGTCCACCACCATCTCCTTCGTCTTCCCCGCGTTAATCTTCAGGTGGTTCCGGTGGCACCAGTCCACAAAATCCTGGTTCAGTTCTCTGTACTCCCTGTCATCATCATCTGTGATGAGACCTACTATTGCAGAGTCATCAGAATACTTCTGTAGGTAGCAGCTGGATGAGTTGCACCTAAAATCTGCAGTGTACAGTGTGAAGAGGAAAGGGGCGAGAACCGTACCCTGAGGTGCCCCCCGTATTACAGATCACGGTACCTGACACAAAGTCTTGGGCTCTCACGTATTGAGGTCGATTTGTGAGGTAGTCTAGGATCCAGTTGGAGAGGTGGTGGTCCACTCCAGCAAGACCCAGCTTGTCCCTCAATAACCTGGGCTGTATGGTGTTAAAAGCACTGGAGAAGTCAAAGAACATTATTCTCACTGTGTTCCCTGGTTTCTCCAGGTGAGACAGAGCCCTGTGCAGAAGATGGATGATGGCATCATCTACCCCAATGCCCGGCCGATAAGCAAACTGGAGGGGGTCCATAGCGGGGCTCACAAGAGGGCGGAGATGTGTGAGAACCAATCTCTCCAAGATCTTCATCAGGTGGGATGTCAGTGCTACAGGTCTGTAGTCATTGAGGTCCATAGGGTGGGGTTTCTTTGGAACTGGTACCACACAAGAAGATTTCCATAATTCAGGGACTATTTCCTGCCTCAGGCTCATATTATACATATATGTAATTATACCACACAGCTGGTCCCCACAAGTCTTAATTAGCCTTGCACTGATGTCATCTGGCCCTGCGGCTTTCCTCGCCTTGATCTTTTTCATCTCCTTCCTCACCTGGGCCCGTATGAAGGTCAGACTGTGGCCAGATAAAGACGGATTCCTGGATTTACTGGTCTGTTGGGAAGTGGCCGCATGGGGAGAAGTCATTGTGGTGGGGGAAGCTGAAGGACATACTGGGGTGGGAGGAGCTGGTGTGTGATCAAATCTGTTGAAGAATAGGTTTAGTTCATTAAGCCAATTAACATCTGCCTCAATCTGGCAGACAGACTGTTTATGACCCGAAATTGACTTAAGCCCCTCCCAGACCCCCCTTATGTCTTTTCTTTCCATTTGCATTTCCATTTTTTCTTTATAACTGGCTTTTCCCTGCCTGATTTGATGCCTCAGCTCCTTTTGTACTTCCCTCAACCCCTCCTTATCTCTTGTCCTGAATGCCATCTTTTTCTCCTTAAGTAGTATTTTTATATCAGAGTTAATCCATGGTTTGTTGTTGGAGAAGCACCTCACCACTTTTGTGGGTACTGTGTTGTCCACATGTGAACCGAGAGCAAGGCAGGTGGTTTGGACTCCGCAACCAGAAATGAACGCACACGCGGTAGTTCAAGAAAAAAAAAATATATTTACTATAAGTTAATAAAGGCTAGTTAAAGGTAAAATGACAGGGCTAAAGACAAGCAAAATATACAATATAGCATGAACAATTTCAAGGCAAATTCTGCAATGGTTTCTACTTTTACTCTGTCCACTTCTGCAGTATGGACACTGAATGAACAATATACTCAAAACTATCCCTAACTGACCCTGACTTCACATTTGGGTGCACCCCCTTTTCCCCAGTGGTCCAGGTGGACCGCTTACAGTCTGTAGAAGCGCGCGGTGGGGCCCAAAGTCGTTCCTTTCTTTTATAGCGAAACGTCCTCTCCTCACGGTTATCAGGATCTTGGGAGAAATGAAGTCCTCTTTAACAGGGAAACCCAATGAATGCAATGTAATCCAACAGCAAATTCCACTCAGCACACTGACAGTCCTGCCGAATCCATACACTGAGCTGGGATGTAAGCCGGGGTTTAGCAGGTGCTATCCAGTACATCAACAGCACTGCGAGTCTCTATCTGTGGTATCCATATACACAGTCACAATGTCAGTCTCACTGATCAGCCACTGAGCACAGTTCCTTTCACGTGGACTCACTAGTCCTGTTGTCTCTTTACACTCTGTTTGTCTCTGGACCAAGATACAGCTTAGCTGTACAGAAAAATCTCCACACCAGTTCAATACAACACTTGCTAAGATGGCTGCTGCTCTCTGTCTCGTCACTTCCTGCTTCTCTGCTCACATTCTGTCTGCAGAACAGGCAAGCTGACATAAAAGGGGGGGGAAGTCACTCCAGCATCATGTCACAATTACAATGGCTGCTGTCTTAAAGGAACAGAATCACAGAAATACATTCAACATTAACAGTTTATACAGACAAATGAAGCTTAGGACAACATTGGCTGTCTCTTACATATTCCCCCCCACTTTAAGATTGGCAGTCCCTGCCTATGACTGTATATCCAGAGGGTTGTACTTTTATGCACAGGGTGGTAGTATACCGATGTATGGCAGGCCAAACAAACTCATCCTGCGCATACCGAACAGGGGGAATACCAGCATTTGGCCTAGTGGTCCGTCTGAGGACCGGTGGTATATTATGGGGTGCTGCAGCTATGGGCTGAGAAGGACCAGCGGATTCCGCACCAGAGGGGGCACAGGCCGGAGATACAGTAGTCACAGGTGGAACATCCCCAGGAGCAGGGATCGGCCAACAATCATCCTCCT
Source organism: Leptodactylus fallax (assembly GCA_947044405.1). Taxonomy (NCBI): domain Eukaryota; kingdom Metazoa; phylum Chordata; class Amphibia; order Anura; family Leptodactylidae; genus Leptodactylus; species Leptodactylus fallax. The sequence goes on along the minus strand of CAMRHE010000159.1, from coordinate 4,296,419 downwards.
CGTCGGAGGCCCATTCCGCACCTCCATTCTCTGACTGTGGGAGCTCATTCACATTGGCAAGCCCATCATGATTTGTCCCTTCAGAATGACACAGGCGCAACATATTTCGGTGAAGTACTCGAACACAATCAGTTCCTTCTTTCTGGACCTGGTACACTGGCCCATTCGCATACTTGCGGCCAACAACACGATACGGCAAAGCCTCCCATCGGCTTTCCAATTTCCCTTGGGGTTTCTTGACACGAACTAGCACCAGGTCGCCTGGTTGCAATGGTGCTTCTTGCACTGGGGTCTTATCAGGATGGGGATGTTCTTGCAGGCGCTGCCGCACCAATCGATGGATCGTCTCAAGTCTCTGCCGGTGCGCCCGCACCCAAGAGGTTGGATCCCTCGGAGGGAACCCATCCACATCATTCAACTGTAATTCTCCTATACTTCGCCCAGACCGCCCAAAGAGAAGTGTATAAGGAGAGTACCCCGTTGTAGAATGGACCTGATTGTTATAGGCCCACACCATTTCAGACAAGAACTGAGGCCACTGTAACTTCTTGTCTTCCTCCAGAGTCCGCAGCATCTGTAGCAGAGTTCTGTTGAATCTTTCACAGGCCCCATTTCCCTGAGGGTGGTATGGAGTCGTGTGCGACTTCTTTATCCCGTAGATACGTTGAACTTCTTTCATTACGTGTCCCTCAAAGCAGGCACCCTGGTCGGAGTGGATGCGTTTAGGGCACCCATATACTCGAATGAAATCTTGGCACAGAGCACGAGCTGCTGACTCAGCTGTCTGGTCCTTGGTGGCGGTTACCACCGCAAATTTGGTGAAGTGATCCACCATTACGAGGCAATACTGGTGTCCGCTATTGGATGGGCCCACCATTAGATAGTCTATCATGACGATTTCTAAAGGTTCCTGGGTCACGATGGTTTGCAGGGGAGCTCTCTGTTCTATTGCCTTATGGATCTCACAAGTTCGACAGCTGCGGCATACTTCTTCGACCATTTGACGAAGACCAGGGCAGTAAATCAGTCGCTGTAACCAACGAAAGGTCTTCTCATGACCAAAATGTCCATTCTTATTATGAGCCTCAACTGCCAAGGAGCGAGCCAGTTCACTAGGCACCACAATTTGGTATCGAATGTCGATCTCAGAAGGTAAATAGACCTTTCGGCATAGCACTCCATTTTTCATCTCCAACTTTTCCCACTGACTCAGAACAGATAATATCTCACGTGTCAGTCGTTCTCTTTCCTCTCTACAGGGCTTCTGGCCTTTCTCAACACACTTGATCATCTGTGCCAGCCCCTCATGGGTCTGTTGTATCTGTGCCCATTCCTGTCGTGAGGGACCAAAGAAAGGAGCCATTTCAGTCCCCTCCATCTCAAACTGATTAGTGGCGGTCAAGGCCTGTGAAAATCTGCTGAAATCGGGCACCTCCACATGCTCCAACTCATGATCCACGTCTTCTGTGGGGGTCTGGGCGGTTACCCTAGAAAGCCCGTCAGCATTCTGGTTCTCTGTCTTGGACCGATACTTAATGCGGTAATTGAACTTAGTCATTCGGGCTATCCACCTCTGCTCTAACGCCCCGAGCTTGGCATTTTCCAGGTGAGCTAGTGGGTTGTTGTCAGTCAGTACTAAAACTTCAGCACCGGTCAAATATTCAGAGAATTTCTCGGTCATGGCCCATACCAGTGCCAACAGCTCCAACTTAAATGAACTATAATTCTCGGGGTTTCTTTCAGAATCTCTCAAAGACCGGCTGCCGTACGCTATGACCCTCTCCTGGCCATCCTGAAGCTGGGAAAGCACTGCTCCAAGACCATACAGGCTTGCATCTGTATACAGCTGGAACGGCAAGTGGTAATCAGCATATGCCAAGATTGGGGCTGTTGTCAGTGCATCCTTCAATGCCTGGAAGGCTTGTTCCTGTTCAGGTCCCCACTTCACGGACCGGTTCTTTGGACCACCGGATGTGCCTCGTAGGAGAGCATTAAGTGGTGCTGCTACCTTGGCGAAATCCTTAATAAACCGTCGATAGTAACCGGCTACTCCAAGGAACGCCCTCACTTCTCGCAGGGTAGTCGGTATTGGCCAATCTTGAACAGCCGCTATCTTGTCTCTTGATGGTCTCACCCCTTCTCCTGATACGCGGTGACCCAAGTAATCAATTTCAGATTGGAACAACCGACATTTACTGGGTTTCAATTTGAGCCCATGTTCCCGCAATCTTCGAAATACTTGCCCCAACTGGTGGAGATGGTCTTCAAAGGTCGCAGAATACACTATAATGTCATCCAAGTAGATGAGAGTGAACTCAAAGTTGAAGTCACCGAGACATTTCTCCATCAACCGCTGAAACGTTCCGGGTGCATTTGTCAACCCGAAGGGCATCCGGTTAAATTCGTATAGTCCCATGGGCAAGATGAATGCCGTCTTCTCCTTGTCTTTTGTGGCCATTGGCACCTGCCAATACCCACTAGCCAGATCTAGTGAGGAGAAGTACCGGGCTCTCCCTAGCGCTGAGAGGGACTCCTCAATCCGTGGCAAGGGGTAGGAATCTCGTACGGTGCAAGCGTTTAACTTCCGATAGTCTACGCAAAATCGGATGGACCCATCTTTTTTTCTTACTAACACCACAGGAGCCGCCCAGGGACTCTGGCTTTCTTGGATGATCCCACCCTGTAGCATCTTAGCTAACAGTTCTTTCACTTCCTGATACAACTGTGGAGGAATTTGTCGGTAGCGCTCTCTAATTGGAGGGGTGTCTCCTGTGGGAATCTCATGGTAGATCCCTGTGGTACATCCAAAATCTTCAGCATACCGTGCAAAGGTGGCTTGGTTCTCCCACAACAGCTCATCTACCTTCTGCACACATTCCAGAGAACATGAACTTGCATCCATCTTCATCTGTTCTCGAATTGCACGGCCATTCCATTCAGAGGTGGGTTCCTCATCTTCTCCCATGGACACAGTTACGGTCCACTCATCCCTTTCAGTCGGCTTCAGCTGCATTGGAGTTACTTTCCTTACTTCCTCCGGAGTCACATAGATGTTAGCCAGCAGCCTCCCTGGGGTCAGGTCCACACTCTGGTCCTGAGTGTTTACACATCGAAGTGGTACTCTTCCATTGCGAACTATTGCCAAGGAACAGGCCACTAGCGGATCAACACCTCCTTCGGCTGCCTGCAGTGGTTCTACCAACACAGCTATGCCCTCTAGTTTCCGACAGGTGCCTACGGGCATAGACACTATTGTCTCCCGACTGGGTGGCAGTGTAACTTTTGTATGCAAAGGAACTGAAATTCGAGCCAGAGGACGCTGCGCATCCGAACTTTTCTGTAAGCCACATGTCCGGATCAGCCGCTGGAAAGCTGTTTGAGTAGGCCGATGGGTGGTGGTTTCTTTCCAATAACCGTGACCTTTCTTTTCAAAGAGGATCTGATCTAATTCTTTTAACACATTCATCCCCAAAATGACAGGGACCTTTACTTCATGTGACTCCTGTACCACCACAATGCCTTTCCTACCTAGATCTTGGCCACATACCCGGACATTCATCCAGGCCACTCCCACGACCGGAACTGGTAACTGGTTAGCTGCGACCACTCGTACGAATGTATGGGGATCATATTTCACATGTTGCCGGAAGTACCGTTCATAACAGTCTCTACTCAAGGTCGTTACTTGGGAACCCGTGTCAATCATCCCGGTAACCGGAATACCCTCCATTTCCACCTGTATGACAGGACTTGCAGCGATCAGGTCATCATCAGGGCATTCTCCCCACATAGTCTCCTTGTCAGTCTCCCCTGCTACACGCCCTTCAGCAGCAGGGGACTTCAGTTTAACGGCGGTCTCTCATAAGTTTGTCGCTGCTCTGGACATCTAGCAGCAACGTGGCCCATCCGTCCACACTCCCAGCAGCGTATCTCCCGTCGTTCTGGCCATCTGTTTGGGCCCCTTCGGTAAGCCCCTTCGATTTCTCCTGAGCACTGCACTAAATGATTTGGACCCCTTCGGTAGGTCCTATCCTCACCCCTCCAGCGGGGTGGTGGGTGATTCTGATTTTCTGGGTATGGACGGCTCACCCTTTCACCTCCAGTTTTCTGGAAGTCTGCAATTTTCATAGAATGTTCATCACAACGGGTGTGCAAGTGTTCCATTTGCTCTTGCAGTTTCTGCATTACTGTGAGAATTTCTTTAACCGTCCCCTTTTCTACTGTCTCTGAGCCAGAACTAGCCCCCTGTGACAAAGTAACTCCAACTGCGGTCTGCGGCCTCGGGACCATACTATTGGCACGGGAGATGGCCTCTACCTGTACATCATGGAATTTAGCATCAGTCTCTCGTCGTATAAAATCCTGCATAGTCACAGTTAAACTGCCGTCACGTATCCCCAGGACAAACTGGTCACGGAGAGTCCGATCAGGGTTACAGAAGGCTGGCGAGCCCCCTCTTTCCTTCCTTTGAATATCTCGGAGCAGTTCTTGTAGGGCATTTGCATATTGGGGAAGGCTTTCATTCTCCTGTTGTACCCTCTGGAAGAACCGAGCCTGCAGAGACCCCAGCAATGCAGTTTCTCCATAAATGGTTTCTAGAATCTGGACTACTTGCTCAAATGTCTGCCTTTGTTCAAATGGCCTCAGTATCACCGTGGTCTTAGCATCCCCTTGTAATGTCAATATTGCTAGCTCTACTAGTACTTCTGGTGCGGTCTGGTACATTCGCTGTATCATTCGTATCTGTTCCACCCACATACTCACTGACATATTATTGCCATCAAATTTAGCTAACTGACTCATTATAGCCCCTGCTGGCATTCTTCCTCCAGCACCATTCTCCCGAACGGGTGCGTCACCGTCCATTCTGGTAAGCGGATCCTGCCGACTACGCCAATTTGTGAACCGAGAGCAAGGCAGGTGGTTTGGACTCCGCAACCAGAAATGAACGCACACGCGGTAGTTCAAGAAAAAAAATATATATTTACTATAAGTTAATAAAGGCTAGTTAAAGGTAAAATGACAGGGCTAAAGACAAGCAAAATATACAATATAGCATGAACAATTTCAAGGCAAATTCTGCAATGGTTTCTACTTTTACTCTGTCCACTTCTGCAGTATGGACACTGAATGAACAATATACTCAAAACTATCCCTAACTGACCCTGACTTCACATTTGGGTGCACCCCCTTTTCCCCAGTGGTCCAGGTGGACCGCTTACAGTCTGTAGAAGCGCGCGGTGGGGCCCAAAGTCGTTCCTTTCTTTTATAGCGAAACGTCCTCTCCTCACGGTTATCAGGATCTTGGGAGAAATGAAGTCCTCTTTAACAGGGAAACCCAATGAATGCAATGTAATCCAACAGCAAATTCCACTCAGCACACTGACAGTCCTGCCGAATCCATACACTGAGCTGGGATGTAAGCCGGGGTTTAGCAGGTGCTATCCAGTACATCAACAGCACTGCGAGTCTCTATCTGTGGTATCCATATACACAGTCACAATGTCAGTCTCACTGATCAGCCACTGAGCACAGTTCCTTTCACGTGGACTCACTAGTCCTGTTGTCTCTTTACACTCTGTTTGTCTCTGGACCAAGATACAGCTTAGCTGTACAGAAAAATCTCCACACCAGTTCAATACAACACTTGCTAAGATGGCTGCTGCTCTCTGTCTCGTCACTTCCTGCTTCTCTGCTCACATTCTGTCTGCAGAACAGGCAAGCTGACATAAAAGGGGGGGGAAGTCACTCCAGCATCATGTCACAATTACAATGGCTGCTGTCTTAAAGGAACAGAATCACAGAAATACATTCAACATTAACAGTTTATACAGACAAATGAAGCTTAGGACAACATTGGCTGTCTCTTACACACACAAAAATTAATGTAGTCCGTTATGCAGTGTGTGAGTCCTTCTATATCTTCTCCATAAGAATCCCGCAGAACTTCCCATGCGGTTGTGTCAAAACAATCCCTCAGAGCCTCATCACTCTCCTCGGACCATATCCTCACTGTGCGAGTGACAGCTGGTTCTCTACGTACAAGTGGCTTGTACACAGGTCGGAGATGTACTAGGTTGTGATCCGATCTTCCCAGGGGCGGTAGGGCTGATGAGTTATATGCCTCCCTCACGTTGGCAAAGAAAAAGTCCAGTGTTTTGTTGTCTCTTGTGTGGCAGGTTACATACTGTGTGAAACTGGGCAGTGTGGATGATGGAGAGGCATGGTTGAAATCACCCGACAGAAGAAAGAGGGCCTGGGGATGTTTTAACTGTAAAAGGCTCAGCGTGGCTTGTAGGACCTCGCAGGCAGCGTCAGCTTTCGCAGAGGGGGGGACATATGCAGCTATCACGATGACATGCGATAGTTCCCTTGGTAGGTAGAAAGGTCTCATGCTCACAGCTAATAGTTCAATGTCCTCACAGCAAGTTTGCTCCTTAATCACAATGTGCCTAGGATTACACCATCTATTATTCACAAACATTGCCAGCCCTCCTCCTTTCCTCTTACCGCTCTCCCTTGTCCTGTCTGCCCGAAGGAGTTTAAAACCATCCAAGGAGACCAGAGGGTCAGGAGTAACTTCAGTGAGCCAAGTCTAGGGAGACTTCCGTAGGTATACTTGACATGCTGCGATTTCCGAAAACTCAACGGTTTTGGAAATTGCAGAATTTCTGCAGCGGGTATTATTTTGCAATGTGTGAATGGGATTCACTAGAATCCCATCCACATTGCAGGGACTGTAAAATGGCGCATTTACGCTACGTGGGCTTCAGACTTAAAATAGTTTTCCCTTTGCGTTACGGTCATTTTTATTTGGTATTGTGTTATTGGGACTGGGGCTAGAACCTGTGATGTGGGTGTGATATTGTCATATTATTTTACTTTAATATTTATGTATTTATTTTTTACATTGTGTTCCCATAAATTCACATTTGGGGGCACGTGAACATTTTTGAGCAGGGGGGCTGCTTTCTCCTGTAACTGATACATTAGCCCCAGTTACAGGAGCAGTGCAGCCTCCTGTCCATAACTGTTGAGCTGATCCGGGTTCTCTAGGACCCAGCAGCTCTTACAGTCTATGGTCCCCAGCGGATCACCGCCAGGTCAGAGGTGAGCTGCATCATGGTGGCTCCTATAGCTGTGTATACAGCGATCGATAATAAACCGTCCCTGCCTTCTCTATAGGAGCTCCGGCTGTAGTTACAGCTCTCCAGTTCTGCAGCTGCACAATTTGGCTATCTTGCCTGAGCGTCTCCTCTGCTCTGATAACAGCATTTAGTGATCTGCTTTACAGCATAGTCATGGCCATAGGCAGCAATAATCTGGATCCGACTCACTGAGGTCTATGGGATAGTTTACTAGACATGCTCTGTGTAGAGAGTGGTAGATAAGCCGTGACATCATCTATTGTTAGGTTAGTAGTGGATGTAGTGATGGCTCAGTGTTGTTATCTATAGTAGTGTTATCTTCTGTTGTAATACTGTCAATGATGTAAATGAAGTAACTACTGCAAAGAAAACCCCTGCAGAATTGGCAAGTGTTATTAGGTTTAGTGGTCAGAGTGAAAATTTCAGGATGTAAGGAGGTCTGTTTCAGAAAGTCACATTTGTTTGCGCAATATAGAATAATAGATAGAGATCCCCTTACCTGTGCCGACTGTACATGTAGAATTGTCTCCAGTATTAATTTCACATATGAGGTTTTCTATCATCCCAGAAAATGACAATAAATTAGAGATCTCACTGCTATAAATGCAAATTTTCATAATTTCTGTGCGACGTATATTCAGTGACAGCACTCTGAGGTCAAGGTCATGTCGAACAGAACAGAATATTGTTCCAGAATTTCCTTCAACAAGATCCAGGTAAGGAGGTTGTTGAGTTATATAGTGATATGACAGGCCTGAAATAAAAACATAACAGTTACATATTCATTGACGGGTTCGGTTGTGTCACCCGGCCACTAGATGGTGCAGTTGTATACTGTTAGTGCAGGGGGAACACAATACATGAGCGCACAGAACAGCTGGGTTATACTGTCTACCTGCCTAGGTGTGAATATTACAGTCCAGCACCACTAGGGGGCACTCTAGAATAAATAAGGTACAAAGAGAGGATCAGCTGATCAATTAATTCCTTACATTGACTTCTTAATGCATTTAATGATATTAAGGAACTATCACATGGGTGTGTTTAGTCTAGGAGAATCGGCCCATGTATTGGCCACATTTAGGGGCCTGAATGCCAATAAATACACAGCAGCATTTGACCATGACATCCTAGTTCCTTCCTGGCTGCCAGACCACAAAGAGTATCTCACAATATGGAGTCTCCCAGGGCTCGGTGCTATCCCCAATGCTATTTGCAGTTTATATGATGCCATTAAGCAAATGAATCCAGAGTGACTGGATAGTAATAAATAGTGACTGAATAATGACATCATACTGTCAGGGATGGCCGAATCTGACAAGTTTTCTTTCAGCGAATATTTGTGAGGTTCGGTTTTCTTGTTTGGCAGGAAGTGGAAGTGCTGTTATTATACTGTGGGGTCTCTTCTGATCCCAGAGTATAATAGGTGGAGGTCCAGGGGAGGTGAGGAAACATAAAATACAATTATTCTCACCTTGCCTCACCGCTCCTCCACTGAGAGTTGATGCTGGGTCAAAGCATCATCATTTTGGCACACCTCATGTGACCGCTGAGGTCTGTGATTGGGCACGCGATGTCACCTATAGATTATGGGGGACCACCAAACGCTGTGAGGATGCCCAGGAGAGGTGAGACAAGGTGAGTAGAAGTGTTTTTTATGTTTACTCACCTCTCCTGGATCTCCACTTATTATTCTCTGGGGTCTGAAGTGACCACAGAGTATAAAAGTGTTTCATGGGTGATGAACCCCAAAAGTTTTAGGTTCAGGTCCAGCCTGAAATTTTTGGTAAATTTGGCTTGAATTTGGATCGATTGGAATTGGTTCACTTATCCCTAAACAATGACTGAATAATACTACTGTGCAGTGTCTGAAAAATATTACCAAAAATGGACTAAATAATGCAACCATACAGTGGCTGAATAATATTACTGAATAGTATCTAAATATTACCACCATACCATAACTAAATAATACCACATGCCATAAATAAATAATACCACATGCCATAAATAAATAATACCACTATACAATAACTAAATAATACCAAATACCATAACTAAATAATGCCACATACACCATACGATAACTAATTAATACCACATATCATAACTATATAATGCCACCATACATAACTAAATAATAGCACCATACCATAACTAAATAGTCCCACAGGCCCGTTGCCTTGGGATAACCCTAGACTCTGACCTATCCTTCAAGCCTCATATTCACACCCTCAACACCTCCTGCCGCCTCCAACTCAAGAACATTCATCGAATCCGCTCCTTCCTCATCCCTGAAACTACAAAGATGCTAGTCCACGCCCTCATAATCTCCCGCCTAGACTACTGTAACACCCTTCTCCATGGCCTCCCAGCAAACACTCTCGCCCCCTTCCAGTCCACCTTAAACTGTGCTGCTCGCTTAATACACCTCTCCCCCGTTCTTCATCGGCCGCTCCCCTCTGCCAATCCCTTCACTGGCTACCCATCGCCCAGCGAATAGAGTTCAAATTACTAACGCTGACATACAAAGCCATCCACAGGCTGTCCCCTCCATATATCTCCGACCTAATCTTCCGCTACCTGCCCACACGTAACCTCCGATCCTCCAAAGATCTCCTACTCCGCTCTGCTCTTATCCGCTCTTCACACAATCAACTCCAAGACTTCTCCCGGACATCCCCCATACTCTGGAACTCATTACCAAGACACATAAGACTGACTCCAAAATCACAAGCTTCAAGAAGGCCCTGAAGACTCACCTATTCAGGAAGGCCTACAACCCCCAATAACACTACTGTCACCACACCACCACCTGTACAGCCTCTCCCCTCACCTCTCTATCCTTCTTCCCTCATAGATTGTAAGCCCTTGCGGGCAGGGCCCCCTATCCCACCGTGCCAGTTGGTCACTGTAAGTATTATCTGTTTTGTACATCTTGTGTACCGTATGTAAATCCGCAAATGTAAAGCATCATGAAATTAATGATGATATATAAATAAACAATATTAATAAATAAATAAACAATAATAATAATAATAAATAATACCACTATACAATAGCTAAATAATACCACATGCCATAACTAAATAACACCATCATACTGTAACTAAATAATACCACATACCATAACTAAATAATACCGTCATGCAGTGTTTGAATAATATTATCAAATAGTGATTGAATAATACCACTATACAGTAAGTAAATAATATTACCAAATAGTACCTAAATAATACCACTATACGATGACTGAATTATACCACATACAATTACCGAAATATACCACGATACCGTGACTGTATAATTTCACCATTGTCACTCATAGGATAAAGTGTGAGCTCACTGAGTCTTTATTGGATTTGGCCTAGGGCTAAACTGAGAGATGAGGACTAAAGGATTGTTAGATCCTTAGTTTCTAATGCCCGCCATGAATGTCTAATCTGAGGTCCATCCTTACAGGAGTCTCATGTCTTAAATTCTGCCCTTTACTTGTCCCCCCGACATGTGAATTCAGGTTGTAGGCTCTCTTCAGATCCTTCTTCATGAAGATCCTCCCCCTAGAGATGAGGGAAAAGGGGAGCAATGGCAATTTGCTCTTAGTAGTTGTTTTATGAAATTCATTGTAGTCCATACAACATCCATTACCTCTTAGACAAATAAGAGGATGACTTCTGGATGAACTCTTTTTCCGGATCCTTCTTGACATTCTGGAACATGGACTCAGTCTTGAGCAGAGAAAAGAGATGCAAAGAGGTGCCAGGACGGAGGTGAGTGGTAAAGCTGTAAGACTGATATGGTGGGACCTTGTTCGCTTGATGTTTGTAGAACACATCAGAAGAGTTTATGTAACCCCTGAAGGGAGAGCATTGTGTGCAGCAGATACCACAGGATGCTAAGACTGGAGAGCAAATATCCTGATGAAGAATCAGCTCTACAGATAGTCCGGAGTCCCAAGAGTTGACAACCGTGCCCTGGTCAGCCTCACTGGGAGATCCAATTTCATCCATGCATCTTAAGCCTGCAGTGCTAAACTGGATCACAGGATGACACCAGTTTTGTTCCAATAAGGAAGGAGGAAATGTTGCTGGGACGTGCTGCTCTGCTATGGAAATCCCATCCATATATTTACCTTCCATCAATTCTTCTGAATACACTTGCAGACAACTTTTGAAGGAACTCGGCAGGGAGGTTGTTCCAAACATCTTGGAGAACTAAGCACAGATCTTCTGTGGTTTGGCCCAATCCTTCTGTCTCTTTATGAAATCCCAAACAGACTGGATAATATTGAGATGAGGGCTCTCAGGAGGCCATATCATCACTTCTAGGACTCCTCCTCCAAAGGGCAAGGGCCACACCAAATATTCATAATACATCAATTTTGTTCATTCACTTAATTTTGTACACCATAGTGGATCAACTTGATAGTAGTTTCTGGGAACACAAAGCCACCTACTCATCATGAGATCAGGAGTCCCGCGATTGACCAGTTTACGCTGAGCTCTTATAGGTTCTTCTCAGGCACATGCCATGTGTGTTGCACTAGTCTTCAGATGCAGTCAGGGTCCCACAGTGGTTTGCCTTGGAAACACACTGTCCTTAAGGGCTACTGCAACAGTGACAATGATGTTCCAGACGTTAGACCCAGGAAAACCTTCCCACCCAATGTGACTAGAAAGCATCAGGCCATAGTGAGCAGAAACTGTTCCACTCCAGATCGAGAGAAGCGCAATGACTTAGCAGAAAATACATAAAGTAGCAGTAGCATGAAACACTCAATGCGACACTGAGTCATATAGGTACGTGTACAAATATACAGTATATACAAATATACAGTATACACAGTGGTTAAATGTCACACTTGTAATGTATAAACACAACATACACGGCAGTCTAAGAATCCCTAAAGCCATAATTGTGTAAGGTGGTGGTTAAAAAATAATCGGCCTGCGTCACCATATTCTGGCATCTATAATTTTTTGAGGTACATATGACTTTTTTTTTGATTCAGGTATTGTGATAATTTTTTCTGTTCACCATGCAGAATAAATTGTTTTATATTTCTTTAGTTCTACCTTTTTTAGACGTGGTGATACCAATTATGTTATTGTTTGTATCGTTTGGCTTTTGTATTTGTAAAATGGCAAAAGGGGGTATTTTAAGGTTTTAATATTTGTGTTTTTTCTATTAAAAAATACAAATCAAAAAAACTAAGTAACTTTTTAAACCTTTTTTGCAGCCCTTCTAGGGAATTTAAAGATGGGATAGTTTGATCGCTTGCACAATATACTGCAATACATCACTATACAGTGTATTGTTTCTTTATTGGTACAGTCCGCACTTGCCGTGTATCAGGTTGACCCATCTCTTAGGTAGGTTGCACATAGATATAATCCGTGTGCCGTCCGTGCGCCGGCCGTGCTTCCACAGTCCCATTCATTCAATTTAGGAAAAACCCGGATAGCACGCTGACCTAGCACACGGTTGTGTACAAGGGGCTTGAAGCCTACTCCTACATGTATGTCACATGTTGGGAAGGTGTTAAGCAAAGTCTGTGACAAAAAGGTGGTGGTGTTCAAGAACTGGATGGATCTGTGAATTTTTCCGCCTTACTGGAATCAAGGAAGGTGTCAATCAAGATGGTGCTTTGGTTAGACAACTGGGTGGCAAACATAATTCTGGACTTTAAGGGGGTAGAACTGTTAACCTAGGGAGACCTCCCTAATGTAGACTGAGAAATTCTACAGCTTATTTGTAGACAACTAAGGGCACTGTGGAGTTGGAGTCGGGACCAATTGTGTCAGAATTGGAAAAAAGTTAATGACTCCGGCCTCAAAATAAAATGATTAATTATTTTTTAATTATGTTCTACCATTATCAATATTGTATTAATTATTAGATGCTTAGTGTGTTACATATTTACTTTCATAGGAATTCAATCACTAGCTTTTTAATGAATAATTTATTTATTTTGCTTACTTATATGGCGCCATCATATTCCACAGCGCTTTACAGATATTGTCAGTCACTGTCCCATATAGGGCTCACAATCTACATTCCCTATCAGTATGTCTTTGGAGTGTGGGAGAAAACCGGAGGACACGGAGGGAGAGGATCTTTACTGCTCCTGTCTGACCATGGCTGTCAGCCATTTATGACGGAGTCTTAGTCTGAGTAGGAGTTGTTGAGCTGAGTTGGTGGTTTGGCCTACTGAATCCACAGACCTGCAGATGAGATACCCTTTAGTCAAAACCCTCTTTTATATAATATTGTAACATTAGTTATTGCAAAACAGGAACACAGACACATGCCAGGTCATTCTAAAAAATAACACACATAATAATAACACCTTCACACAACAACAGGGTCCAAAAACCAGTTAAGTATGGATCTCCTACACAGGTGTAAATCATTAAACTGTGGACCTGGGGAATGAGGGGGACTGGGAATAATGCAGAGAGCAGAGCACTGAGAACACAGGTAGGTGCAGAGACTCCATTATAATCATAGGGGGGTTGAATAATATTATCATAGCACACACACAGCGACTATATTCAATTGGAATATGGAGACCATATAGCATCCAGCAGCCAGAGAATAATGCAGCCATACTGAGACTGTATAATACCAACATACAGTGGTTGGATAATAACACCAAACAGATACTGAATCATAGCATCATATACACTTAATAATACCATCAGAGACTGAATAATACCATCATACAGAGACTAAATAATACCACCATATACAGACTGAATAATACCATCACACAGAGACTAAATAGTACCACCATATACACACCGAATAATACTATCATACAGAGACTGAATAATACCACCATACAGTCACTGAGTAATATGATCATACAGAGACTGAATAATACCATCATACAGAGGCTGAATAATAACACAATACACATACTGAATAATACCACTATACACATACTGAATAATACCACCATACAGAGATCTAATAATACCCCCATTCAAAGACTGAATAATACTGCCATACAGACACTGAATAATACTACCATACAGACACTGATTAATATCACCATACAGAGACTGAATAATAACACCATACACATACTGAATAATACCACCATACAGAGCTTGAATAATGCCATCATACAGAGACTGAATAATAATGCCATTAAAAGACTAAATAATACCACCATACAGACACTGAGTAATACGATCATACAGTGACTGAATAATACCACCATTCAGAAATTGAATAATACATATTCATATACCATGTGCTAATGTTGAGAAAGCAGACCATTATAAGGGGTGTACAGGTAGGTGGATAGTAGAAATGAGTGAGCAAGTTTGTAACCAGACAGTTTGTTATTCCAAAAACCTCTGGTTCATCCTGATACCAAAACTAACAGCACTGCTCAGGAATGGTGGGGGTTAGAGGGAAAACTCCAACTGTGCTAGAATCAGTGGAGCACTGACTATTAACAGATGCTAAGAAGTGGAATTGGTGAAAGCTGGTATTTAAGGTCTAAAGTATCATAATAAACAGCTTAAAGACATGCTCACATTGGATAGACATCATGACGAGGATGATACCAAAGAATAAGGAGCCCATCTTTTTCTTCACTCTTCAGCCTGTAAGAATTAAGTAATATTAGAAATGTATCTATAAGACTCCTCTTACCGATATAAGTGAACACTTTTAAGTATTAAACAATTGAGTAGAATTGTCTCTGCTGATTCTTTACTAGTTTGGTAATTCACCTGGAGTGTCCTTATTTCCCATTTAAAGAGGCTGCTAGAACAGCTGATCTGTGCAGGGTCTGAGTGTCAGAGCCCGCAGATCACATACTGATGACCTATTTTAAAAATAAGACTTGGGGGCAGAAAACCCCTTTAAGTCCCTTTAAAGATCACATGACGTCCTCAGTGGAGGGGAACCAGGATGTCACAGCTGGCAAGAAATTACAGAGCAAGAAGGCAGCGAAGCTGCAGGACCTGACCGCTCGGGGAGGACACCGGAGCCACCAAGACAGGTGAATATGTTTTTTTTTGTTTGTTTTTTCACCTCCCCGGCCTATTTTAAAAATAATTTAAATATAAAAAAATATAAAAAAAATTCAAAACATGATATTCCTATTTTACATATAAAATTTGTATAAAAAAGAAACATAATTGGTTTTGCCCTTTCAAAATTGTCAAAACTATTAAATTATAAAAGTATTTATCCAACAAGGTGAATGAAAAAAATGACGATGCCCATTGTGACATTGGTTTTGAGACATCCACTTAAGTGGGGCTTGGTCTGTAATAAGTCTCAATGTTCTTCCTATCATTTAGTACCTGAGAGCTTCTAATGTCCACTTGATCGCCAAACATTCTTTCTTCTCATGCTCATTCAGGTTTTTGCTCTTCCCCTCCCCTCACTTGTGACAATACCACCCCTAAGCCAATATCAGAGCCATCAGTTTGCACAATAAACTGTTCTTGTAAATCTGGTGTTATCAACACCGGCTGGGAACAAAGAGCTTGCTTGGCGTCAGCAGTCTATTTGACCATGACTGAATCCTTATCTTTGAGGTCAGACAAGGGGGCAGGCAACTGGCAAAGTTTTCAATAAACTGCCTAAGTAACCGTTAACCCAAATGCCCTGTGTTTTTGTTTTGGTCTGGCCGTTCGATGGCCTCAATCTTGTTTTTTGGGCGTAACGCCCGTCCAATTGTGTACCCCAAGTATTTCGGCTCTTCTTGTCCAATGGTACATTTTTTTGGATTTGCTGTCAAACCCTCTTCCCTAATAGAATTCAGGACTGTTTGAACCCTGGGTAGATGACTTTCCCAATCGGAGCTATGTATTATTACATCATCCAGATAGGCAGTTGCATACTGTATCTATTCTGTCCATCAGCCATTGGAATGTGGCTGTAGCCCCCTTCAGACCAAAGGCAAGGACTACATACTGAAAATGGCTAGTGGAGGTGCTAAAGGCAGTTTTCTCTTTGGCCTTCTCTGTCAATGACACTTGCCAGTAGCCCTTTGTCAAATCCAACATAGTGATATATCTGCCATTACCCAACCTATCAATGAGCTCATCCACTCGAGGCGTTGGATAAGCATCAAACTTTGACACTGAATTCAGCCTACTGAAGTCATTTCAAAACCATATATTGCCATCTGGTTTTGTTATTAGCACTATAGGACTAGACCAATCACTATGTGACTCCTCGATAACCCCTAAATTAAGCATCTTCTACAATAGCTTTGTGCTTCGCCTCAGGTACCCTAGATGACTTTTGGTTCACTCTGACACCCGCTCCTGTTATGATGTCATGTTTGATCAAGTGGCTACAGCCTGGTATTTCCGAGAATACATCTCTGTTGTTCAGCACAAACTCTTTTGCCTCCTGAATTTGTAAACCAGATACAATCCCCTTTACATGTGTTGTTGACTGCTAACACCACCTCATGGTCCTTCCAAGGTTTGATTAAGTTTACATGGTATATTTGGTAGGGCTTCCGTTTACCTGTATGATATACTCTAGAACTTACATCTCCAACCTTCTCCACAATTTCATATGGCCCTTGCCATTTAGCCAAAAATTTGCTCTCAACTGTAGGAACAAGAACCAAGACCCTGTCACCAGGGTTGAAGTTCCTGTTTTTAGCAGGCCTATTGTAAACCCGGGATTGACTCTCCTGAGCTCGCTGTAAGTGTTCCTTTACAATAGGCATCACTTTTTCAATTCTATCTTGCATCTGGGCAATATGGTCAATCACACTTCTGTAAGGGGTAGCCTCATGCTCCCAGGTCTCTTTAGCAATATCCAAAAGACCACGGTGATGTTGACCATACACTAGCTCAAAAGGAGAAAACCCCGTAGAGGCCTGAAGTACTTCCCTTACAGAAAACATCAAGTAGGTTAAGGGATAATCCCAGTCTTTCACATCCTGTGCCACCACTTTTTTAAGCATCCCTTTTAAGGTTTTATTGAACCTTTTGACTAACCCGTCCATCTGAGGATGGTAAACTGACTACGCAACTAAACTACGCAAATGTGTTATTTTCAGTAGTTTACACAACTCTTTTCTGACCTTGGACATAAATTGTGTCCCCTGATCAGTATTTCTTTAGTCAACCCAATTCTGGTAAACATAATAAACAATTCTTTTACAACGGTTTTTGCTGAAACTTTCCTTAGAATGTGCTGGTGACCTCTATCAGACTTAAAAAGAGGTCCTACCAGATTCATTGCAATCCTCTCAAAGGGAGTTTCAATAATCGGAGGCACTAAAGGGCTCCTCAAGTTTGATACAGGGTTGTGCAACTGACATAGTGGACAGGACTCACAGTATTCTTTTACCTCTCTATGTATACTTGGCCAATAAAATCTTTGCAGGATGCGGTCTTTTATTTTATCATAAGTCAAGTGTCTTCCTAGCACATGGGAGTGACCAAGAGCCATCTCCCTTTGGTGATGTGATTTGGGGACTACAAGTTGCTCTACAACCCGCCCACCGACTTCATTGACTCTATATAAAAATTAATTTTTGGGAGCAAAATTTTGGAATATTTTCTCTGCACCAGAGTCTTGGGGTAGCCCATTTATTACTTTTACATTTTCACGAGCAGGGGTTAATGTAGGGTCTTTGAGTTGAGCAGTCCCAAAGTTATCACTGGAGCCTGGCAAGTCAGGGAGACCAATTTCAGAAGTGTCTTCCTCGATATCCCCTTCAAAAACCTCTAAAGCTAAAGACTCCTTCTGACTCAGAGTTACGCCTACGGCTTGTACCTGGTCAGGTTCTCCCAAGGGAACTGGATCAATAACAGATACATTGAAACATGTATCAATCATTTCCCACAACTGCCAAAACAAAGGAAAGTCACATTCTACAACGACATTATGCATTAAAGTCTTTACAACTCCGACTTCATGAGTAACTTTTCCACACGGAGTATCCAAAGACAATATGGCAGTGGGGTAATCTTTTGTATCGCCATGTATGCAAATGACTCCCATTTGCCTGTGTTGTAATTTTCTGGTGTCAACCAGGCTGGCATTGACAAGAGTCACAAGACTACCAGAGTCCAACAGAGCATTAACAGAGTGTCCATCAACAGTCACATTACAAGTTTGTCGCTCTATTTTGAGAGAGCGAGGCAGAGTAGACAGAACTAGCAAACAGGGACATCCTCCGCCCAACATCACACTGCATAGGCTCATCCAAAAGTGGACAATTGGCAGCAACATGGCCCAGCCTGTGACAACGCCAGCAAGTAATGTACGTAATGTTCAAAGGCACTTTAGGGAGAATTGGCCTAGAGTTCCTGGCTAACAGTTCTGAGCCAGTTCCTACTCTACAGGCCTCCTTCATTCCCTTTATATTAGGAACAGTCTTACCCATTGCAGGTACCCACTTCCAGTTCCTTGGGGACGGCTGAGAAGAAGAGTAGTCTTGGAGATAATCCTCCATATTCAGATCCTGCTCTACCAGGGCAACTACGCAGCGTTATATCTGAACTGACAAGTTTCAAACAAATTTGCTTTTGGAGTCATATGAAAGAGGAGATTCTCTTCTTTCATGTGACACTAAGGCTGCAGTGCTATCTATATTATTTCCAGAGATATCACTGGTTGAAAACACAGTCGGGATTAGGATATTTATATGCAGCTGTATAATATATATGATTTAAATATTCCAATCCCAACTGTGTTTCTAACCAGTTATATCTCTTGGAATAACTTAGATAGCACTGCAGCTTGTTACATGAAAGAAGAGAATTTCCTCTTTCCATTAAAAACAAATTTGTACGTTTTATAATGTCCGAGATATAACTGTTTGAAATGACTGTCCCCTACGCTCAATTTCTCTAGATATTACAAAGCCCCGTACTCCAAGCCCGTATTCCATACACAGATTTGCAGAGACTTTTTGGCAGAACTCGGCAGGGAGTTTGTTCCCGCCGTCATCTTGGAGAACTAAGCACAGATCTTCTGTGGATGTGGGCTTGCTCCAATCCTTCTGTCTCTTCATGTCATCCAAGACAGACTGGATGATGTTAAGATCAGGGCTATATCTGTAGGGGCCGTATCATCATTTCCATGACTCCTCCTCCAACAAAGGTCACATAAAATATTGATGGGATCGACAAATCTCTTTTCTTCATTTACTTTATTTTATTCTTTAACTCTTCTATTTCTGAAAACATTTTTACTTTACAGCATTTTTTCAACACCTGCCTAAAACCTATACACAGTACTGGGGTCTGTAGTTATTTAGGGGGTTTGGACTGAGATCTGTATTTCTTTAGGGTATTTGGGGTCTTTATTTCTTTAGGGGATCTGAATGGGTTTGTAGCCGTTAAACTAACTTGTTCTAGTAATGGCTAAACTATGTCAGGTCCTAAAAGCCCCAAATACCCTGGATCTGAACCAGTTAAACAGAAAGAGTAAATTATAACACGTGACCCACAAGGAATTTCCGAGACATCTGTAATGTATTACCAGAAACTGTGTTCTTCAAGAGGCAACAACTCAAGAGAGGAAATAATAAAATATTTAGATTCTACTGAGATCCGTCAATTATACCGAGTACAAGTAAAAATATTGGAGCCTACAATACTGCAGAGGAACAGACATCTGCTAGGCCCGAGACACCAGGATTGGATGGGCAGCACTTTAAATTATATTACCTTCTGGGGGAGCTCAATGACTCATTGGGGATTGCAGCCTACAGAACCACCGACCATCTGATCAATGGGGTCCAACCGCAGGGTCCTCCACTGAGAACAATAAGGACACAAAGTATCTCCCCATTCGAGAAGTTCAAGGGATTCTTTAGATAGACAATATGTTTATAGGTTAGACCAGATGGATTCATGTATTACGTGAGAATATCTACTTGAACGCTAAGCAGATAAGGTCAATTATGCAAGTGTGAATTGCGACAATGACTTGGAAAACTATAAATAGACAATATAATAGCCTAGAAATGCATTACTGCTTCTTAGATTGCTCAATGTTTCTGATGCTTCGACCAGTTCCAGATGTTGCAAAATTGAGAAATGTTTTGTTCCATGTCCAATGGTCTAAACAAAAGTTTAGAAAATTATATCCCAAATGTTCTTCTCTTCTCCTTCACCTGAGGTCACCGCCAACGTTCACTATTTACATCGCACTGATCTTATAGTGACCATGCAATGTTATAACAGCCTGTAATAATATCACATGTCTGCTATAAAGCTGATACTGTGTGATATAAATAGTGAAGGTCCCCCACACAATACAATGTGCTCCACAGTGGCCCCCAGACAGTACAATGTGATCCACAGTGGCCCCCAGACAGTACAATGTGCTCCACAGTGGCCCCCAGACAGTACAATGTGCTCTACAGTGGCCCCCACACAGTGTAATATACTCTACAGTGGCCCTCACACAGTATAATATACTCCACAGTGTCCTCCACAGAGCATAACATGCTCCTGTACTTACCTGCACTCTCACGCAGAGGAGCCAGGTGGCCTCCTTCCACCACAAAGCAGGTGCTGATGAATGACATCATTGCACCTGTGTTGGGGCAGAGGTCATAATTTTCTGTCAGTGTAAGCCGTGGACCCGCGACCTACACTAACGGTTTTCAGGTGTATGTGCATTTGCATATACACTTGAAAGAAGCACTTGCTCACCAGGGGATCTGAGACAGCTGTCCCGGATTCCCCATTAGTGAGCAATTGAGGAGCCTGGTTGGGGCGACGGTGCGTGTGCCCACAGAGAGGGCTCTGAGTGTCCCCTCTGGCACGCATGCGCCATAGGTTCACCAACACAGCTATAGGAGGTTCTCTTCTTTTATATGACACAAAGGCTGCAGTGCTATCTATATTATTTCGAGAGATATCACTAGTTGAAAACACATATATGTGATATTATATATGTGATATTGATATCCTATGTTTCTCCATCACACTTTGGTGGCCTTACCCACTCAATTGCCTGGAAACAAAGGGCATTCACTTGACCCCCCCTGTTTCTCATGAACATGTTTTGAGATCGGTGGCATTTATCACATCGCCGACATGCTCTCTGATCTGACTGATTGTCTTTCCCACATAATTTAGGGGACACGGACCATATAAACCAAACCTGCCGTCTTATAGTTTACATAGTCATGGGCATGATATTCTTTTACCATAGATACGCTCTTAAACATCTTGCTGAACCATGTAAACTCGCATGGCGGAAAAGCCCTCACAGCGATAAGTACTTGGATTTTTTTGCCTTCAAAATAACTACGTCACATGGTCACAAATATTTTTTCCCCTCCGGAATGTAACATATGGATATGGTATTATCTGATCACTAATGTTCATATGTCTGAAAGTTGGTTCAGCAGGACTCCCCATCGCTGTACCTCGCTGTTGGGGAAAGATGCATCCTCGAAGAGGAATAAACCACATCAACCGCAAAATAAACTCATTTATGAATGGTATATTGAATTCCTCTAGATTGTAAGAAATACCCCACCTCCTCGAGGCCCAGCTTATGGGGTATAGAGGAATACAAGGCCTCTACATCCAAGCCATACAATATTGTGTCTGGCTCAACCACTATACCATCCATAGGTTTGAGTGCATCAGTGGTATCCCGCACATATGGTGACAAACTCAGGACAAGTGGGCTTAACACCTTATTCACATACACACGTGGACAAAATTGTTGGTACCCTCGTTTAATGAAAGAAAAACCCACAATGGTCACAGAAATAACTTGAATCTGACAAAAGTAATAATATATAAAAAATTCTATGAAAATGAACAAATTAAAGTCAGACATTGCTTTTCAACCATTCTTCAACAGAATTTTTTTTAAAAAGAAAACTCATGAAACAGGCCTGGACAGAAATGATGGTTCCCTTAACTTAATATTTAGTTGCACAACCTTTTGAGGCAATCCCTGCAATCAAACGATTCCTGTAACTGTCAATGAGACTTCTGCACCTCTCAACAGGTATTTTGGCCACTCCTCATGAGCAAATTGCTCCAGTTGTCTCGGGTTTGAAGGTTGCCTTTTCCAGACGGCATGTTTCAGCTCCTTCCAAAGATGCTCAATAGGATTTAGGTGAGGGCTCATAGAAGGCCAATTCAGAATAGTCCAATGTTTTCCTCTTAGCCATTCTTGGGTGTTTTTAGCTGTGTGTTTTGGGCCATTATCCTGTTGCAAGACCCATGACCAAGCTTTCTGACACTGGGCAGCACATTTCTCTCTAGAATCCCTTGATAATCTTGAGATTTCATTGTACCCTGCACAGATTCAAGACACCCTGTGCCAGATGCAGCAAAGCAGCCCCAGAACATAACAAAGCCTCCACCATTTTTCACAGTAGGGACAGTGTTCTTTTCAAGATATGCTTAATTTTTCCATCTGTGAACATAGAGGTGATGTGCCAAATTTCGATTTTTGTCTCATCTGTGCATAGAACATTCTCCCAGAAGCTTTGTGGCTTGTCAACATGTAGTTTGGCAAATTCCAGTTTTGTCAGATTCAAGTTATTTCTGAGACCATTGTGGGTTTTTCTTTCATTAAATGAGGGGTACCAACAATTTTGTCCATGTCTGTATGTGCTTACATTCTGGGTCAGATTGTTTATCCCCGACATAATGGGTCTACCTTGCAAGGTCGATAGATCTTTGTGAATCTTTGGCAAGCAGCAGAAACATACCAAGGTTTGCATCAATCAGCCCCTTTTCTTTGGCATCTCTCAAGATTTCATCCAATTCCCCCTTGTATTCCGTAGTAGGGTTACTTTGTTAGTATCTTATAGCATGACACATCCAAGTATACTCTCACACATAGACTTATAATCCCTCCGATTCATAATAACAATGGTTCCTCCTTTTTCAGATGCCTTTATTATAACATCTTGCCTCTGCTCCAAATTTAGGAGAGCATCTCTGTCCTCCAGGGATGAATTCATTGTGGGGGCTCCTGACTCCTTCAGTTTGTTAAGTTCATCAGAAACCAGGTCTACAAACAAATCTATTTGTGGACAGTCTCCCAGAGGAGGAAGTACCAAGGAAGAAGGACCATTCCCAGGGGACATCAGGAATTCTTCCCATAACTCTTCTAGTATGCCAAGGCCCTCCATATCTTCCTCCTCAAGGCCCGTCATCTGGCACACGCCTCTACTAGATAGCCTGAAAAAAATTGATCCACTTTAATTTGTTCGCAAAAAGCTGACGCTCCTTACCCCTAAAAAGAGGACTAAATCTTACTGATACTAGATTCACACCTGCATTGGGGTTTCCGTTCTTTGGATCTGCTTGGGGACCCAAAAAACAGAAAACCAATCAGCTTAAAAAGCGGTTAGCTGTAGACCCCATAGACTATGTTTCACTTTTTTTGTGGCTACTGTGTTAGGGGTGTTTGGTGAATATTTTTGTAATATACTTTAACAATGCACTTTAGTTCCTTTTAGTAGGACAAAGGGGAGAGGTCACTTCAAATAGATGTATCTTCAGTTTTATACCACCTAGTCAGAGCTTCTGAGAATCTCAGCTTTCATATGACACCAGAAGCATCTCTAGGTGGTATAAAACTGGTGATACGGTTATTTGAAGTGACCCCTCTCCTTTGGCAACTGCTAGTACATAGTACCAATACACAGTGAAAAGTAGATGGATCACCTCCATCTCCAACCCATGTTTTAAAACCACTTACAGTATGTACTCTTGTAGTCCATTTAGTGACAAAGTGAACAGACCTTTCTGGTGTTAAAGTACAAACTTAGGCTAAAGCCCCACGTTGCGGAAAAGCAGTTTTTTTTGTTGCAGATTTTATTGCGTTTTTTTTGAGCCAAAGCCAGGAGTGGAATAAGCAGAAGTATAAGAACTTCCTATATTGTTCCCATTACTTTTGTAGACAGTCTTGGCTTTGGCTCAAAAAACCGCAACAAAATCTGCAACAAAAAAGCTGCATTTCCGCAACGTGGGGCCTCAGCCTAACTGTTGAGAAATTCAACTTTTTTTTTCCATATGCAAATAAGCTGTTCAGTGCACTCAGGGCGGGGCCAAACTTTCTAGTAGCCTAGTCGATATCATTGCAAAAAGACACAAGTCTATGAAGTCCAACCTATAAACCTACCAAGCTGATCTAGAGGAAGACAGAAAACCCAACAAGGCTGATGCCAATTGCCCCATCAAAAAATTACTTCCCAACTTCAAATATGGCAATTGGATTAAATTCCTGGATCAACATCCTAACCCAAAAATTTCTACCTCCCATAAACTATGATATTCTTTCTTTTAAGAAAGGTGCCCAGTCCCCTCTCGGACTTGTACAAGTTATCCTATTTTCTTTTGTGGTTGCAGCAAATCCCTTTCCATGGCACATGTCATTCCTTTTATTTTAGGGTCAGAACTGGTTGGTGACCACACAAGGATATGGGTGCCTCGGCAGGTGTGGCCCCGCCGTGAGTGCTCCAAGCAGCTCATTTTCATATTTAATAAAAGATACATTTCTCAGCATCAAGATTGCTCTATGACACAAGTTACCCCCCTACGTCAGTGTAAGTGTATTAGAAGTGATTTTGCTGGTGGTAGACTCCCTTTAACCCTAACCTAATCTTAGCCTAACCCTAATGTAAAATGAACGTAAAATGTGTTTTTTTTAGGATTTTGCTATAATCTATGGGTTAGTGCAAGCAGTGGTACAAATCTCTGTCTCTACTCGCACAATATAGGAAGTGTGAGAAGCAGAGACACAGAGAGAAAAGAAGGACCAAAAACGTGTTACTGTGACCATTGTGAATGATTAACAACATCCTGGGCCATGGGCATAGGGATTGCATAGCGGGGCATCTTATTACAAGCCTCTGTTGTAAAAAACAGGGTGCGGCAGAAGACTTCGCTGTAAAAACACCATTAAATGTGTGACTGCTATGCATGTGAAAGACGTTATAGCTATGTAAAGATAGCGTAACCTTAGTGGATGACATTTATCACATCGTTTTTGGTGACTTTAAATAAAAAATGTTAAGTGACTTCATAAAAAAAAATGTTTTTGAAAAATGTCAGTTTTGGCCACTAGGGCACTTGGCATTCTTTTTCTTGAGACTCTTGACTTTTCCTTATTCAAGAAACAGGATTCTTGATTTCCTGGCTTATGAGAGAAGACGTCCATAGTATACAGCACAATCCAAGTGATATCCAAGTGATCTGCCCGGAGAGGTGCACTACAATGATCCTGTATACCCTGCTGTGTCTTTATATCTGGCACCTATCACTGGTGACATCGTGCACACCAGGTAGGAGATTTTCCTTCTATTTTTAGCTGTAAATTCCAAGACGTTTGTTACATCCTGACTTGTTTTGTCGAGGATGGCAGGCAAGGCAGACTTATCTGTATGCAGCTTCAGAGCTGAACACACAATGGAGCTGTATAATCCGCTCTAATTTTTAGGCAGTATAAATTTATACAGTCTGAAAATCCACCAGATTTATCAAAGTGGCTGAAGCGGGATGATAAATCTGGTGTTACTTTAGATTGTGTAGTCTAAGTTGATTTATATTCCTAAAATTTTTTTTATTCCAAATTTTTTTTATTCCAAATGTGACACATTTTATTGCACATTAACCACTTCAGGACCAGGCCATTTTCCCTGTTTCAGGACCAGACACATTTTTATTTTTTTTTTCATACATACAGTTTTGAGGGCGATAACATTTTTTTCCTTTGAGTTATTCAAATAATTTTTGTGTCTTTTTTTTTTTCGATTTATTTTTATGTTTTTTTATTTTTGCATGTTTTTTCTTTATTGGAATATCCAAAAGTTTTTTTTAGTAGTTTTCTCTCTCCGTTAAGGTAACTTTTACGTAGGTGACATTTATTGTTGTGTCGTTGGGGCTAGAACCTGTAACGTGGTCTTGTTAGTGTCTTTTTATTTATTTAATTTTTTTACACATTATTTTTGCCTGATTTTCCCTGTAACTGGCTGATACATTAGCCTCAGTTTCAGGAGGGTTGAAGCCTCCGATCACTTACTGCAGAGCTGATATGGGTCCTATAGGACCCAGCAGCTCATGCAGTTCCCCAATGGATCACGCCTACTTGTCTAAGGGTGCATTCACATATGTCAATTGTGAGCATTAGTTTCCCTCCGGCGTGATGTACACAAGCCAGATAATGCTAGAACGGATCCCATCGTTTTCTATGGGATCTGTTCTTGTGCAAGGCACTGCAGTTTTTGCACCGTATAGCATCGGATCTCTGCTGGAGCCGGATCAAAAAACACTCCCTGCAGATCACACTGAGCAGGCCAGGAAGTGGGTGGAGTTTAGCATGGGGCGTGGTTTAACAATTAAGGGTAGGGGGTTTATTTCACTGAAGTTTTGCAACCCTTTGCAGTCAATATGGAGAGCAGGTAAGTATTACAGTGTAAAGGGATGTATGTGCAATGTTCAGATGTGTGTGTGTCAGCTTTGCCGGTATGCACCCTGGTGCCGGGGATATCAGTGTCGTTATTTTTGGCACGGACATCTGTCCACTGTCAGAAGGGCGAGCCTTACAGCTGTGTCATCGCTGGGCGGTGAGGAATGTCAACCCTGACAATACAAGGTTATGGAATAGTGTACCGTCAGTGGGGGCGTTCCTCACCGCCCAGTGATGACACAGCTGTAAGGCGCGCCCTTCTGACAGTGGACCCTTATGGCACTATTACAGTATTAGTGCCCCCCAAAGGTAATAGTCTGACCGAATAAGTCATAGTGTTACATATGGAGAGGCACTATTAGCGCCCCCTCCACATATGTATATATGTATATTTATGTGCGCGGGAGGGGCTATTACCCATGGAGGGTTGCATTATGGCACTATTACAGTAATAGAGCCCCTCCACAGGTAATATTCCCCCCCCCACATAAGTAATAGAATTACTTATGGGGGGACTATTACCAGGGGAGGCGGTATTACCTTTGGGAAGATTCACTGAGACGCAGAGAGGGCAGGGAAACTTTAGATTCACTGGGGCAAATTTATTAACACTGTCGTATCATACACCAGTCTTAATAAAAGGCCAGACTGACAGGGCAGGGAAAGACAGATTTATGAAGTGGCTGAGGCCCCAGTGACAAAATGGAAATCCATGCTAGATAGGTAATGGCGTAGATTTCCAATTTAACTCACAACAGAAAACTGGCGTGAGTTATAATAAACATGCTGGACAAGGCATCCATGGCCCTGCTCTGCCCAGATTCACACATTGTGGCTGGTGAGGTGCGAATTGGGGCTTGTGGTGCACATTTAGGCACAAGAAAGGGCCTTGCATCAAACCTGTGCCTCAATTTCATCCTTCTATGCCAGAAAACTGGAGTAGAGGGAATAACAAATTCCCCCCACTTTACTGTAGGTAGGATAAACTTGGCACAGTGAGGGGAATTCATCAATCCCTGTATGCCAGCTTTCTGGCATAAAGAGATGCCATTGTGGTGCACATTTGGTGTTAAATGTGAGCCACAAGCCCCAATCCGCGCCTTATCACATTGTACGAATTCATTATAACTCATGCCAGTTTTCTGGTGCAGGGACCTCTGACTGATATATGAAGGGGCCACAGCCTCTTTATAAATCTCTTAGTCCCTGTTCCACCTGGGACATTGATTAAGACTGGCGTACAATACATCGGTCTTCATAAATCCACCCCACTGTGTCATTTACTGGGCATAGCTAGTCAAAAGTGAGCAAAGTATGGCAATACAGTATTACTGTATGGATACTGTATAGATGTTTGTGGGCTAAACAGTACCCATACACAGGGGTGTAAGTAGGAAATACCGGGCTCCATAGCAAGCATTTGTCTCCACGTCCACTCCCCCCGCCCGGGGACAATGCCCCGTTTAGTGATCCTCACATTGTATAATCCCTGTTACAGGCCCGCACACATGGTGTATTTCCCTATTATTGGCCCCCATACAATATATTACTTCCTTTATTGGCCCCCATACAGTATACTGTCCCTGTACAAGGCATACACCACTCTTATGGTAAAAAGTGATAGTAAAAACTGATGGTAAACACTCATGACAAGTGATGGTTTAGGAGTAGAAATTTGTGAAAAAGCCTGATGACAACTGGTGCATTTTCCCATCAGTTTTGGCATCAGTTGTAAAGACTAAATGGACAAAAAACAGACACTGTTGCAAGTGACCTAATCCACTTAAAAAAGCAATTACCTGCGGACTCCATAGACTATAATGGGATTCATCAGTTTCCGCCCGGTTTCTGCCCAAAAAGAGCAAAAAATGCGCTCTGCATTTTTCAAGCGGAATGGGGAACGGAATCCCCCAATGGAGTTCAGGCATAGGTGTGAACCTAACCTGATATATGTGAACGTACCCTAAAAAGTTTTTTTTTTAATTTTTTTAATCAAACTAGATGCAGCAAAA
The DNA here is from genome assembly GCA_947044405.1 of Leptodactylus fallax. NCBI lineage: Eukaryota > Metazoa > Chordata > Amphibia > Anura > Leptodactylidae > Leptodactylus > Leptodactylus fallax. The sequence continues at coordinate 4,267,855 of CAMRHE010000159.1, read as the reverse complement.
TGTGCCAAGACAACATTTTACTACAGACTCTAGTATTGTATTGGTATTTCAGGTTTTAGCAAGTAAAATAATCCTTAAGGCCGGGGCCAGGGTCAGGCGCAGAGGAAACCTCTGTGGACTTTCTGTGAAAAGCGCTACTGGGAAAAACTGTGCAGCGTTTACGCCGTGGTTTTTCCCACAGTGCTTTTTCGCTGTGGTCCGATACGTGAGGACTTAGCCTCATGGTTTATTTGCTTTCAGTTTTATTATTATTCTAAAACTTGTTTTTTTTTGCCAACACTCCAAGTGATTACAACTTCCCAAGAAGTTGCTATCACTTGGCAGCCACAGTCAGAGCTTGGCCGGGACTGCAATTACATGACTAATGGAGGCGGGGATAGGAAATAAAACCTCTAGCTATATATACAAGTATTAAGGATGGGAGAACCTCTGAAGAATAGTTTTGTCTGGTGTTCGGACAAAGTGATCCTCCAGTTTGGTTTGGCTGAACTTGTTTGGATAGAACCGGATGTGAAATTATTATACTGTGGGGTCTCTAATCTGAGGCGATCCAGGGGAGGTGTAAAAAATAAAAAACATTTATACTCCCCTTCCCTCACCTCCTTTAGGCCTCCTCATGGCGTTCACGTGATCTGTGTCTTCCTCCTGTGACGTCATGCATATGGGGTCACTGCTGAGGTCTGTGATTGGGCCTCAGCAGTGACATAGGTACACCAATTGTCATGACATCACGATGATCGGCATTTTCATGCCCTTAAGAGGTGAATGTAAATATTTCGTATTTTTGTCACCACCTCTGGGCTTCCAACTATTATACTCTGGGGTCTCATAATAATGTCACATCCTGTTCTATCCGAACAACGAGGATCACTTCGCCCGAACATCGGACAAAACTAATCATCAATGGTTCGCCCATCCTTAATACGTGTATATCTCACTGTAATCTTTAACAACTACATTTAGGAAAGAGGTTTTATTCCATAGGCCTGCAAACAACCATTCCATAGTCATGTAACTACCAGAAAACGGTCAGATAACAGAATAACTAAACCGGGAGATCTAACCTGTGAGGGTTGGTTTGGTGTTGGTCCTCAAAGTGGTGGAGAACACAAGGCATGAGCCCTCTTTATGATCTGGCTCCGAGTAGTTAGACCAGTATAGGCTTTGAGATGGATCAAATGCTACACAATTTTTGATGGTAATGTTTTTAACATAACTTCTGGTTCATTTGTAGAAATTCTCCAGGAACCAGATGAGGTAAAAGACGTGCGCCTTAAAACTCCAGTCCAATTCAACTGTGTGATTCATGGCAAGTGTGATGTTAACACCGTATCTATAGAAACACCTGATATAATCTTGAAGAAGTGGAACTCATCTGGTGACATCATCTCAGACCCGGACATTGATGTTTCCGGAAGTTTGACCAAATTCACCATCACAATTAAGGTCAATACCTCAAATGTTTACTACTGTGCAGCAACAGTGCTGAAAAATGGGAAGGCAAATGGTGTGAAATCTACAGGAACCAAAATAATTCTAGAGAAAGGTATGTTATTAGTTTTGTACATAAATATTCACACTTAAAGGGGTTCTCCAGGCAATAAATCATTTTTCAAAAAAGGTCTGTTAGTGTTATTAATAGGTTAATCAGTGCACCTTTGGCAGTATTTTGAGTGATTTCTGAGTTTCTCTGGGAGCTCCTGGCATTTTCTGTATTTGTTTACATGGGCATCTTCCTATTCTGTTGTCCTACAACTATCATGATGCCTTGGGCTGACTCTCACCCCCTCCCTTTCTCACTCCCTCCCCCTCCCTGTTTCACTAGCTAGCCCGCCCAGTACCAGCCCTTCCTAACTAACTCAACCCCCCACTCCATCATATTTACCTGCCTCCTACAGTCCAGACCTTCTGGGCACAGGACGTCACTTCTTCTGGCCTACTGTGCATGATGACACTCCAGCTCTATTGCACAGGCAAGTGACATCCCATGCCCAGAAGATCCAGACCGGAAGACAGGTAAGTATGATGGGTGGAGGGGGGTGGGTTAGCATAGGTAACATTCTGTTTCCCCCCTTCCGGAAAATCTAGGTAAATAAAGATTTTTGGTACACTAAGTAATTTAGGAGGTAGACAAGAGGTGGTGGTGTTTAGCTTAGATTAGCAATATCAGTTTATCCTTTAACATAAACTGAAAAGTGCACTAATATCTAACAATATCAGTGGAATTGTCCAATAATCCCACATGCATTGGTGCTCCATTATCCCACAATGGAATAGGGGTGTTAGATTTCACTATGTCCAAACCGTATTTTCTCATCATTTTCACCACCCCATTGAACCAGTTGGCTTCCTTGGGCAAAAAATTCCCAGCGTTTAAGTCTGAATCATTTACTGCATGATCCTGACACAGTGCTGCAGATATCTTGCAGAGCTTCTTGTAGATCTGCTTCATATTCAGGTGATGTTGGCCATAAGGGGGTGGAGATTAGCAAAAGACTTGGCCTTGTATTCAAGTCAGAGGGGTGGGGGCTCCAGCCATGTATATTATTGTATGTGCATAACGTATATGTATGCATGTGTGTTATATGTATGTATATTATTGTATTTGTGTAAAGAGAAGGCCCTAGACACTTGGGGGTAGGGACTACATGACTGGGGGGAGGATTAAGGAACGAAGGGGTTAAGCAGTAGGAGAGTTTGAGCAGGAAAAATGGGGGTGGGATCTTAGGTGTTAAAATGTTATGCTGGGGTGAGCTAAGCGTCAGTCAGGCAGTGGCAGAGTCAGGAAGTGGCCCGCCCGCCCTAATTTTGTAATGGTTCATGGGTATGTTTGGCTGGGGGTTGGTGGGGTTAGAGGCCTATCAGGCACTGTTGTAGGACCTCATCGGTGGTATGGGGATCCTGGTGGGGAAGGTGTAAGCCTGGGAAGTCCCCTAGTTGGGTTTAGGTCCCTTTGGGGGTCAGGCTTGTGGTCATACAGATGGTTAAAAGTCTGGGGTGGGGGTTTTGCGCCTGGGCGGATTAGTCGTGGTGCCTATCCCCGTGGTGGTGGTGGGTTGTGATATAAGCACATTAAAATGGTGTTAATTTTGTATACGGTTGTTACGGTTAAGTATTGGTTTGTATTTATACACCGCCCGTTTTATGGCAGTGTTATTTATATGTTATTTATATGTTTAAGATATTTATATATATGTTTTAATAAATCGGCCTGGACAGGCCAATTTTAAATCCAAGAGGTGGTCCGAGTCTTTATTGGGGAAGAAGTGGGGTAGGACAGGATGTGTACCGGGCTGTGGTAAGTCAGCCGGAGTATGCATTTGTGTAATGTGTATGTGTATGAATGTTTGTATGTTACTGTATATATGTAAGAAAATGTTTACAATATACAATACAACAGTACTATTTCTGTGTATAGTGCAATCTAAGTTTTTGTGTAGCTGCTGGGGTGACTCCCACTTTGTAAAGCGAAAGAGTAGCAGCTCCGGGTCAGATATGTGAAAGATAAGGTCAAACACATTTGGGATAGAAACAGCATATTAGAATATTTCTCGCAAATTTCAAGCATGGCAACACAACATTGTGTAGGCCAACTTTTTGGTAATACTATATTTTACCCACCATCAAACTTCTTAGGCCGGGTTCACATCTGCGCCGGAGTCTCCACCGCAGAAACTGCCGAAAATCGTCGGAGAGAAAAGTCTTGCATGGAGGACTTTTTTCTCCGCCAGATTCAGTTTAAAAATGGTAGGGAGACCCGACGGATACCCAGCAGACCCCTTTATAGTCTATGGGGTCCGCAGATGTCCAAGAGTATCCGCTGCTTTATCGGTCCCACTCTCCATTCGTCAGGCCCCCCAGCAGGCCAGAATGATGGAGACCCAGCCCTGCAGATAGATAGGTTAGTGTCACCATAAGGCTAGGTTCACAGATTCTGACAAAAATCGGTGGAGAGAGAAATCCTGCACAGAGGACTTTTCTCTCCACCGGTTTCAGTTTCAAAATGGTGGAATCTGACAGACATCCGGTGGTCCCCATTATAGTCTATAGTGTCCGTGGGTGTCTGAGGGTAACCGTTGTTTTAGCAGTCCGGCTCTCTGTCGCCAGGTCCCCCGGCGGAGCCGAGCTTCAGAAACCCATGCGTACAGTAGATGTGAACCTAGCCTTAGAGGCAGGATTGGGAGTATAAAAATATCATTGACTCTTCCACCATGAAAGACAATTCCTAAGACTCCAGACTTTATTTCACTGGGACCATTTCAACAGAATTGGCAAAACAATAAATTTAGAAACCTCTTTGAAGGGGTCCTTTGATGGTGCTCCTACAGAGAGTGCCCCCTAGATATCTGAGTACCATGACTCTGAATTCAGAGAGATGTATGTAACCATGTAAAAATTATTTCTCTTTAGCATCAACGAACATTCCTAATCACACTAGTATCATCATCATAGTTGTCCTCAGCATATGCTTCGTCATAGGCCTCATCATAGCCATTGTGGTAAGTAGATGTTATACGTAGTTGTATTAATAGTATAATAAACCAGTACAAAATAAAGCGATAAAGTACCATACAATGGGAGCCTGACACACTTGCTAATTCTTGACCATATTACACTATAACCAGGGTCACCAGTGCCCACTCCATTAAACTATGCTCAGATCTAATTTCCTGTGTCCAAACAAAATTTGGAGCATCTTAAACGACCTTCTATTGCCATTGTCGGGAAGCTGTAGTCTATAGTTACTGTGACATTATAACTACTGCTTGGAAAGTTGATAGCAGCCCACTAAAAACCAGGAATTTCACTATTATTACACTTATAACCTAATGATTCCTAACTGGGGTGCTGTGGAACCCATGGGTGCTTTAAGAACCCACCATGAAGCCCCAACACTCTGGTTGGGAAGAAGACCACATTACTTCATACAAGATTATCTGCGACATTTTTTGTGTTTTGGTAAAAAAAAAATTATTTAGTAAGGCTGCCCTGAGGAAAGGTTTTTTTTTTTTAAAGGTTGGAAGTTGGAATCTGAAAAGTTAGGAAAATCTGCAATGACCATGAGATGTTGAGATGTTATTAATAACCCTCTACAATCCAGGAAAACTACTAGTGAAACACTAGAAACCAGGAGTGTTAGTCAAAACCCACTACACACCAGAAATACTATGGATATCACACTAGACATCAGAGGTTTTATTAACATCCTACTCCGCACCAGAAATACTACTAGTAACACCAGGAGTGCTACTAATAACCCGGTACACAACAGAAATAATAGTAGTATCACACTAGGCACCAGGGGTGTTACTTATAACCCAGTACACAACAGACATAATACTAGTATCACACTAAGCACAAGGAGTGCTACTAATAACCTGGTACACAACAGAAGTAATACTAGTATCACACTAGGCACCAGGAGTGTTGCTTATAACACAGTACAAAACAGAAATAATACTAGTATCACACTAGGCACCAGGAGTGCTACTAATAACCTGGTACACAACAGAAATAATACTAGTATCACACTAGGCATCAGGGGTGTTACTAATAACCTGGTACACAACAGAAATAATACTAGTATCACACTAGGCACCAGGGGTGTTACTTATAACACAGTACAAAACAGAAATAATACTAGTATCACCCTAGGCACCAGGAGTGCTACTAATAACCTGGTACACAACAGAAATAATACTAGTATCACACTAGGCACCAGGGGTGTTACTTATAACACAGTACAAAACAGAAATAATACTAGTATCACCCTAGGCACCAGGAGTGCTACTAATAACCTGGTACACAACAGAAATAATACTAGTATCACACTAGGCACCAGGAGTGCTACTAATAACCTGGTACACAACAGAAATAATACTAGTATCACACTAGGCATCAGGGGTGTTACTAATAACCTGGTACACAACAGAAATAATACTAGTATCACACTAGGCACCAGGGGTGTTACTTATAACACAGTACAAAACTCAAATAATACTAGTATCACACTAGGCACCAGGAGTGCTACTAATAACCTGGTACACAACAGAAATAATACTAGTATCACACTAGGCATCAGGGGTGTTACTAATAACCTGGTACACAACAGAAATAATACTAGTATCACACTAGGCACCAGGGGTGTTACTTATAACACAGTACAAAACAGAAATAATACTAGTATCACACTAGGCACCAGGAGTGCTACTAATAACCTGGTACACAACAGAAATAATACTAGTATCACACTAAGCACCAGGAGTGCTACTAATAACCTGGTACACAACAGAAATAATACTAGTATCACACTAGGCATCAGGGGTGTTACTAATAACCTGGTACACAACAGAAATAATACTAGTATCACACTAGGCACCAGGGGTGTTACTTATAACACAGTACAAAACAGAAATAATACTAGTATCACACTAAGCCCAACGAGTGCTACTAATAACCTGGTACACAATAGAAGTAATACTAGTATCACACTAGGCACCAGGGGTGTTACTTATAACACAGTACAAAACAGAAATAATACTAGTATCACACTAAGCACCAGGAGTGCTACTAATTACCCAGTACACAACAGAAGTAATACTAGTATCACACTAGGCACCAAGGGTGTTACTTATAACCCAGTACACAACAGAAATCACACTAGGCACCAGGGGTGTTACTTATAACCCAGTACCAAAAGAAACTACTACACAAATACTACTACAGAAATACTACTAATATTACACTAGACACCAGGGATCTTATTAATAACTTACTATACGCCAGAAATACTACTATCACACTAGACACCAGTGGTTTTATTAATAATCCCCTACACACCACAGATACTACTAGTGTTACACTAGACACCAGGGATGTTACTAGTAACCCGGTATACAACAGAAATACTACTGATACTGGGGATGTTATTAATAACCGACTACATACCAGGGATACTACTACAGAAATACTACTAGCATCACACTAGACACCAGGAATGCCATTAATAACCCACTATACACCAGGGATTTTAACTAAAACCCACTACACAACAGAAATACTACTAGTGTTACACTAAACACCAGGGATTTTATTAACGCAAAACACTCCAAGAATACCATTAGTATTACACTAGACACCAAGGATTTATTAATAACTCAGTACACACCAGTTATACTATGAGTATCACACTAGATACCAGCAGTGACATACCGTGGGGAAAAAAAGTATTTAGTCAGCCACCAATTGTGCAAGTTCTCCCACTTAAAAAGATGAGGCCGGCCTGTAATTGTCATCATAGGTAGACCTCAACTATGAGAGAGAAAATGTGAAAACAAATCCAGAAAATCATATTGTCTGATTTTTAAAGAATTTATTTGCAAATTATGGTGGAAAATAAGTATTTGGTCAATAACAAAAGTTCATCTCAATACTTTGTTATATATCCTTTGTTGGCAATGACCGAGGTCAAACGTTTTCTGTAAGTCCTCACAAGGTTGGCACACACCGTTGCTGGTATGTTGGCCCATTCCTCCATGCAGATCTCCTCTAGAGCAGGGATGTTTTGGGGCTGTCGCTGGGCAATGCGGACTTTCAACTCCCTCCAAAGGTTTTCTATGGGGTTGAGATCTGGAGACTGGCTAGGACTCTTCTGGAACATCCAAATGCTCTCTAGCAAACTTCAGACGGGCCCGGATATGTACTGGCTTAAGCAGGGGGACACGTCTGGCACTGCAGGATCTGAGTCCCTGGCGGCGTAGTGTGTTACTGACGGTAGCCTTTGTTACGTTAGTCCCAGCTTTCTGCAGGTCAGTCACTAGATCCCCCGTGTGGTTCTGGGATTTTTGCTCACCGTTCTTGTGATCATTTTGACCCCACGGGGTGAGATCTTGCGTGGAGTCCCTGATCGAGGGAGATTATCAGTGGTCTTGTATGTCTTCCATTTTCTAATTTTTGCTCCCACAGGTGATTTCTTCACACCAAGCTGCTTGCCTATTGCAGATTCAGTCTTCCCAGCCTGGTGCAGGTCTACAATGTTGTTTCTGGTGTCCTTCCACAGCTCTTTGGTCTTCACCATAGTGGAGTTTGGAGTGTGACTGTTTGAGGTTGTGGACAGGTGTCTTTTATACTGATAACAATGTCAAACAGGAGCCATTACTACAGGTAATGAGTGGAGGACAGAGGAGCCTCTTAAAGAAGAAGTTACAGGTCTGAGAGAGCCAGAAATCTTGCTTGTTTGTAGGTGACCAAATACTTATTTTCCACCACAATTTGCAAATAAATTCTTTAAAAATCAGACAATGTGATTTTCTGGATTTGTTTTCTCATTTTGTCTCTCATATTTGAGGTCTACCTATGATGGCAATTACAGGCCGGCCTCATCTTTTTAAGTGGGAGAACTTGCACAATTGGTGGCTGACTAAATAGTTGTTTTCCCCACTGTATATGCACTTTATTGTATGCTCTCTACCTGTCCTGGTATATACTCTATTTTTATTATTTATTTATTATGCTTACTTATATAGCGCCATCATATTCCGCAGCGCTTTACAGACATTGTCAGTCACTGTCCTATATAGGGCTCACAATCTACATTCCCTATCAGTATGTCTTTGGAGTGTGGCAGGAAACCGGAGTAAACCCACGCAAACACGGAGAACATACAAACTCCTTGCAGATGTTGTTCTTTGGTAGAATTCGAACCCAGGACTCCAGTGCTAACCACTGAGCCACCTTGCTGCCCATATTGTGTCTATTGTTATGTATTTTGTATATGCACTTTATTGTATGCTCTCTACCTATATGCACTTTATTGTATGCTCATTACCTATATGCACTTTAGTTTGTTTGGTTGCATTTGCATTCACTCGCATATCTTGTATTGGGACTAATGGTGGAGCTGAGGGCTCTGTAAGATTTTTCTTATCCACTTTATTTGCCCACCTATATGAATTCTATATCTAAGTTGTGATCCAGGGCGCTGTGCTGGGTATTTCTACATTATATATACGACCCTACTATTTTCTATTTATTTATTATTTGACTTTGGTCCCCTCTTGTAACTCACATCCATTGTGTAATAGTTTATTATTCATTACTTCTGATTCCCTTATTTATGCACTAGGCACTTTTATTATAAAATAGTAAATTTGCTTTGGTATAGCCTGCCTTTGTCCTTGCCATATATTGTGATATCCGCTTGTATTCGTCCACCTATGGCTGCAGCTTATTATGTACATTTATTGATCGGCCTCCTCCTTTTGCATAAATGTTTTTGAATCAAATGTGTTTTTATTCATGTTTTTTGTGCTCCTGAAATAAAATAATTTATGTTTCATTAATATTTTTGATGTCATTTTTAACATAGGTGTAGTATCATCCTAGATAGGATTTTGTTAGTTTTTAGGGGGTACAATACACTGTTATAATTAAGAGGTTAGGTTTTCTTGTGTTTAGGTTCTGTCTGTCCTGTTTATAGCCTGTGTTCACATTATGCATTTTTTCCTGTCTCTGCAGTACTTTGTTCCATCGTCTTGTCCTGCCTGGTCAGCAGTTACCAAGTCCAGATAAGCCTATGATGGATAAAGGGTGAACAACAGGGAGTCTTCTTGAATGAAGTACCACATGTGCAGCTAGAGACAATACCATTTGTGCCTGCTTGGGACACTGACATTTTCCTTTTCTATTGATATGTTATTCTCCTAAAAATTGTAAATGACCCTAAGAATACAGTCATGGGGGCCGCGCTGTCACCTTCTCCATTATAAGTGTATGACAGGAGCCTCTCTAACCATTAGCAGTAGTTAGCGATAGGAGCTTGTGTCCCGCTATGGAAAGCCTCTCACTATACAAGGAGTTCTGGTGTAATGTTTGGAGAATGCAGAAAGACGTGTAAGTTTCCGCAGGATGAGGCCACATGACCCAACCAAAGAGAAGGATTCTATGATTTTCCACATTGGTTACCCCGGCATGGCTCTTGTCCGTCTATGATTATATCACATGTGTGACTTTAGCACATTAAACCAGTCCGTATAGAAAGGACAACCATACATTTTGGTCGAGCCAAGTACAGTAGATTTACTTCAATCTGATCCTCCCATTGTCCAAAATATATTTATTAACACATTCTTAGATTTTATTCCAAAAATTGGGGAATTACAAAAATTGTGAAAAAAAACATTTTTGTTAGTGTTATTTTTTAAAATTACCTGTAATGCATCTTATTTTTTATCACAGTATCATCCATCTCAGAAGAGATAATGGGGACAGCACAGTTCCTCCTCCCTGTTACTGTATAGTAACACCTGAACATTGAGCAGAGCATGCTCACTATAGGCACATGGAGCAAAGCATGGTCACTACAGGTAAATGGAGCAATGCATGCTCACTACAGGGGCATGAAACAGAGCATGCTCACTAAAGGTATATGGAGCAAAGCATGCTCACTTCCGGCACATGGAGCAAAGCATGGTCACTACAGGTAAATAGAGCAATGTATGCTCACTACAGGCGCATGAAACAGAGCATGCTCACTAAAGGTATATGGAGCAAAGCATGCTCACTACCGGCACATGAAACAAAGAATGCCCACTACAGTTACATGGAGCAAAGCATGCTCACTAAAAGTAAATGGAACAGAGCATGTTCGCTACAGGCACATGAAACAGAGAATGCCCACTACAGCTACATGGAGCAAAGCATGCTCACTACAGGTAAATGGAGCAAAACATGCTCACTACAGGCACATGTAACCGAGCATGCTCATCACAGGTAAATGGAGCAATGGATGCTCACTACAGGCACATGAAGCAGAGCATGCTCACTGCAGATATATGCAGCAAAGCATGCTCAGTACAGGCACATGGAGCAAAACATGCTCACTAACGGTAAATGGAGCATTGCATGCTCACTACAGACACATGAAATAGATCATGCTCACTACAGGTATATGGAGTAATGGATGCATACTACAAGCACATGAAGCAGACCATACAGCATGTTCACTACAGGTATATGAAGCAATGGATGCATACTACAGGCACATGAAGCAGAGCATGCTCACTACATGTATATAGAGCAATGCATGTTCACTACAGGTATATGAAGCAATGCATGCTCACTACAGGTATATGAAGCAATGCATGCTCACTACAGGTACATGAAACAGAACATGCTCACTACTAGAGATGAGGGATTAACCCAAATTTTTCAAAAGTTTAGGGTTCGACCCAAAAGTTTGGGGGTTTGTGACCCACTAACTAGAGGTGAAACTATTATACTATGAGGTCTCTTCACTAATACAACCCAAAATAAATCTTTGGGCCAAACCATCCAAACCTGAAATGAAACAAATCTTCAGAGGTTTACCTTTCTCTGCTCATGACAAGCACATGAAGCAAAGCATTATCACAACAAACACATGACACCAAGCATGCCCACTACAATCTCACATATAAGTCAATATAGATTTGTTCTACTAGAACTACTCTTTCATTAGTTTTGACAAAATGGCTGCCCCCATAGTCAGATACAGAAAATAAAACAAAAAGGGCCACCAAAAAAGATAAAAACAGGTTACAAAAATCTATCAATCTAGATATATAAAAATACATTCTTTTATATCAGTGTAAGACTCCCAATCTTCAGTCCGCAAATGTCAAGGTGTAAATCATATTCCAGCCTAGAAAAGAAAAAGTATACAAGTGATCAAAGGGCAGAACAAGTTATATACTCTGATATGTGTGCAAAATTTTATTATTTGTTTTTAAATACATACAATTCATTTTTCTACCACTAGATGGCTAGTGCTGTTTTTGGAAGTATTTCCACATAAATACAGGAAGAGTGAAGAAATCAGGCGATACCTTTTAGAGGCTAACTGAGTATATTTGATGGCAAGCTTTCGAGAGTCTAGCTCTCTTCTTCAGAAATGGTATTATCTAAGAAACTGAAAAATCACAGACTTTTTATACACCAAAGACATGGATCTTCAAAGGATCTTAGAATCTTTAAAAATAACAAAATGCAATATAAGTAGAGAAGTTATTTACAACAGGTCAGGAAATAAACAATCTGGAAACTTGTGGGGCGTGACAGAGGGATCTGTTATCTATCTGTAATGAGCTGGTGATTTGTGACCCTCACAGTTCATACATAGTGTGACATGAAACTAGCATGAATATTAAGTCCAAATTGCAAAGTTTGAAATTTTTGCATTAACTTGTATTCCCATTCCTTTCTTTCCCTCTGCGTCTTAAAATGTCCCATTAAAACCACAACCCGCAAATCTTCAATAGAGTGGTCTTCTCCGGAGAAATGTGCGGCCACTGGGAGATCGGTTCTGCTGTTATTAATGTTGAATCTGTGTGAGTTCATGCGTTAATTCTCTGCCCTGTTTCCCCCACATAGAGGCCTGTGGTGCGACATTGCGCACACATTATGAGGTACACCACATTGGAAGACCTGCAGGAGAATGTCCCCCTAATTCTGTGCACCTGTTGTGACTGTGGGACAGGTACATTGTCAGCGGTGTGGATGTGCCTGCAGGTCATGCACCTTTTATGTAGGCAAGGTGAGGTGCCATTTTCAGTTGGGGCCTTCAGGGCACTCCAGACAACAATACGTCTCAGGTTTGGTGGTTGTCGAAAGGAAAGGAGAGGGGGGACTGGAAATATGTGCTTGAGTCTGTTATCCCTGTGTAGCACAGGTTGGAGCTCCTTGGCAATCCTTTGTAGGATCTTCAGCTGTGGGTTGTAGGTGACAGCTAGGGGCACTCGGGCTTCATTCTGGGTCTCTTTATATGTGAGCAGACTGTCTCTGTTAATGGCTGCCACTTTGTTTAATTGGTTGTCCATCACTTTTGGTTTGTATCCCAATCGGATAGTAGTATAATGTTGTACCGTGTTAGCCATTGAAAGTAGTGGAAGAGTGAAGATTTCTTCACTATCCCAATCGGAGAAATTTCGTCCTCAGATCCAGGAGGTGCTTGTCCAGGTCTGCTCTGTCGGAGCAAATACGATTGTATCGTATAGCCTGGCTGTAGATAATAGATTGTCTTGTGTGCTTGGGGTGGAATCTGAGAATCTGTCGTTTCTCAGGTAGGCCGTTCTGTCTGTGGGTTTGTGGTATATTGATGTGAGTAGCTGGTCGTCTTTGATGTATATTGTGGTATCCAGAAAGTGGATTTCACTCCCTGAATAGCTAAGTTTAAGGTTGATGGTAGGGTGAAAGTCATTGAAGTCATTATGGAATTGAAGTAGGGCCTCCTCACCTGCAGTCCAGATGACAAGGATATCATCGGCAACCACCAAACCGTATTATTGTCTGGAGTGCCCTGAAGGCCCCAACTGAAAATGGCACCTCACCTTGCCTGCAAAAGAGGTGCAAGACCTGCAGGCACATCCACAGTCACAACAGGTGCACAGAATTAGAGGGACATTTTCCTGCAGGTCTTCCAATGTGGTGTACCTCATAATGTGTGTGCAATGTCGCACCACAGGCCTCTATGTGGGGGAAACAGGGCAGAGACTCAGTCAGCGGATGAACTCACACAGATCTAATATTAATAACAGCAGAACCGATCTCCCAGTGGCCGCACATTTCTCCGGAGAAGACCACTCTATTGAAGATTTGCGGGTTGTGGTTTTAATGGGACATTTTAAGACGCAGAGGGAGAGAAAGGAATGGGAATATAAGTTAATGCAAAAATTTCAAACTCTGCAATTTGGACTTCATATTCATGCCAGCTTCATGTCACACTATGTATGACCTGTGAGGGTCATAAATCACCACCTGATAGCAAACAGATAACAGATCCCTCTGTCACGCCCCACAAGTTTCCTGATTGTTTATTTATTGACCTGTTGTAAATAACTTCTCTACTTATATTGCATTTTGTTATTTTTAAAGATTCTAAGATCCTTTGAAGATCCATGTCTTTTGTGTATAAAAAGTCTGTAAATTTTCAGTTTCTTGTATAACACCATGTCTGAAGAAGACAGCTAGTACTCTTGAAAACTCACCATCAAATATACTCAGTTAGCCTCTAAAAGGTATCGCCTGATTTCTTTACTCTTCCACTACTTTCCATGGCTAACACAGTACAACATTATACTACTATCACATAAATACAGATCTTCAATCATTGACGAGCTGCTTTCTCCAAAGATAACAGCTAGTTGTAAAAGGAGGAGGGGGCAATAATGGTTCTCTGCAATTAACTCACCACTAGGGGGCCTTACAATGCAAACCTTGGCCCATTCCAAACTGTATTGCAGGTAAATATTAACATCTAAACTTCACATGATCGTGCCAAAGAATGACAGAAGCCGCAATAAGAAGTGTTATCATCTACTGACTGTGATAATAAGTGTAATACATGTGTTTTGTGTTTGCCTTTAAGTGCATAAAAAGTGAAAGATGTTTTTGCTTTTGCCTCCAAAACGACTCTATATTTTCAGCGACATGGTTGTCAGAGGTTATGTTTATAGAATAGTTTTGAAAGACATAAATTTGCCATAAAATTGAGCTCCAATTCCTCCTGCGGAGGCTTAAAATAGCGCAATGTGCCTTCGGAATGTACGTTGAAGTGGAATGTCTCTGTTTATGCTCCTGGTCTTTTCTGGATAAATTTATCGGAGAGATAGTTATGGTCAAGGAGATGCAAATTTGTCTGTTTATGACGATTTTATTTTACATTTGTTTAGCAGAGAATTATTTTTTTTTCTAAAAAATTTAAAAGTCATCCTTTTTTATTTTTTAATGTTGTATCATTCTGAGTGTAATTAGCCCTGGGAACACTAGAGGGCGACAGTCAAGAGAGGGAGCCCAAGGTGGCAAAATCCCAGTTGTTTACAAACTGTAGCGCTGAGTGTAGATATTCTAGCGCTGTCCCATAGACTTCACTGGGATAGGCCATCAATGTTAGAGGCCAGATAACCCCTTTAAGGCTCTGTACTGATTTTAACATATTGTAAACTTACAGCGTAGATACCTATAGGTGACACTGGAGAGAGTTTTTTCCTTCCTTTTGCATACTTTTCTTAGATTCTATTATAGACTCCCTATAGACACCAGCTGGATCTCCACAAGGAAAATCAGCATTCCCCAGATCTGGATATCCCAGTACAATAATACCTAATGTGAATTGTCCCCTTGTGGATGAACAATAGTGCAAGGACTTATAAGCACATGGGGACAACTAAAATGTTTGGTTATGGTTTTTTTTTATTGTTAATTTATTTTTTTAAACTTTCTTTTTCCTGTTTCAGGCCCAAGGGGACTTGAACCTGGGATTTCTGATCCTGAGTGCAATGTACTACAATGTGTAATAGGGAAAGGCAGACAAAAGGCCATTGCTTGGCCTTCTGGCTGCCATGGCAACCCTTGAGACTGAACAGACTCATTGTGAGGAGTCAGAGGGGTGGCGGGGTATTGGATTGGTGATTTTGCCCTGAACCACCCAGATGCCGTGATTTCTATTGATCACGGCATCCGAGGGGTTAAGCTTCTGGAGTTGGAGTATTTTCTGACTCCGGTGCCTCGTCCCAGGTCTCGTCTGTTTAATACAGCCGAGACCCAGAAGTATTGTCGCAGGGACAGCTCCTGTGCATTAGAGCGTGGTACTATTACAGCACTGAGCATTACGTAATAGTACGGCACAGAGTAGGAAGGGGTTAATGAATAAATTACTAGTTGTAATGTATCTTCACACTACATTATATATCAATCTGCTCAGCTCCTCCTGCTCTATAACATACTACTGGCAGATCGGACAGTGCTTTCCCTATGAATTTCCCTCTTCACTGCCCCATGTGGTAGACGAGAGGATCACATGGTGTGACAAACTGATAAAGTCCACATCTATTCCCCAGACATTCTCACATATCTTATCATCCTCTATTGTGTATATCATACTATAAAAATCTACTTACCATGATACAAACCAGGAATATTAAAGCTAGAAAGAGAAGTTTCGGACTCTCAGAGACAGCCATGCCAGCACCTAGAACAAGACCAAGTCATATTAATGTATTTTCAATCTTAAAGGGTCATTCTCATCTTACCAAGTTATCCCCTGTCCATAGGATAGAGCATAACTTGCAGACTGGTGGGGATCTGACAGCTCAGGAGAACGGAAGAGAGTT
The DNA here is from genome assembly GCA_947044405.1 of Leptodactylus fallax. Taxonomy (NCBI): domain Eukaryota; kingdom Metazoa; phylum Chordata; class Amphibia; order Anura; family Leptodactylidae; genus Leptodactylus; species Leptodactylus fallax. The sequence goes on along the minus strand of CAMRHE010000159.1, from coordinate 4,251,710 downwards.
GACATCCATTTTGAATGGAGCGGTGATCGGGCTGGCATGTGCGCAGCTTCATTCTGACTGCTGGAGACAGCTGAGAGCCGTACGAACTACCTTTGTTTTCATTCAGAACGAATGACAAAACTCCCCCATTCTTTTGATCGTTGAGGATCCAAATGGTCAATGAAAAATGAGAAAGTAATCTTATCTGCAGCACTGTGTCAGGATAAGGCAGTAAATGCTTCAGACTCAAACACTGGAAATTTTTTGCCCAAGGATGCCAACTGATTCAATGGGGTGGTGAAAATTATGAGGAAAAAAGGATTGTGCATCATGAAATGTAACACCCCTATTCCATTGTGGGATATTGGAGCACCAATGCATGTGGGATTGTTGAACAATTCCACCAATATTGTAAGATATTAGTGCACTTTTCAGTTTATGTTAAAGGCATTGTCCGGGATAAACTGATAACCCCCCCCCCCCCCTCCTTGCCTACCTTCTAAATTACTTAGTGTACCAAAAATCTTTATTTACCTAGATTTTTCAGAAGGAGGGAAATAGAATGTCACCTATGCTAACCCACCCCCCTCCACCCATCATACTTACCTGTCTTCTGGTCTGGATCTTCTGGGCATGGGACGTCACATGTCTGTGTAATAGAGCTGGAGTGTCAGCATGCACAGTAGGCCAGAAGAAGTGACGTCCTGTGCCCAGAAGGTCTGGACTGTAGGAGGCAGGTAAGTATGATGGGGTGGGGGGGAATTTGAGTTAGTTAGGAAGAGCTAGTAGTGGACGGGCTAGCTAGTGAAACTGGGAGGGGGAGGGAGTGAGAGAGGGAGGTGGTGTGAGTCAGCCCAAGGCGTCATGATAGTTGTAGGTAAACAGAATAGGAAGATGCCCATGTAAACAAATACAGAAGATGCCAGGAGCTCCCAGAGAAACCCAGAAATCACTCAAAACACTGCCAAAGGTATTTGGGTGCACTTATTAACCTATGATTAACACTAACAGATCTTTTTTGAAAAAAAAGATTTATTGCCCGGAGAACCCCTTTAAGTGTGAATATTTATGTACAAAACTACTAACATACCTTTCTCTAGAATTATTTTGGTTCCTGTAGACTTCACACCGTTTGCCTTCCCATTTTTCAGCACTGTTGCTGCACAGTAGTAAACATTTGAGGTATTGACCATAATTGTGATATTGAATTTGGTCAAACTTCCGGAAACATCAATGTCCGGGTCTGAGATGATGTCACCAGATGAGTTCCACTTCTTCAAGATTATATCAGGTGTTTCTATAGATACGGTGTTAACATCACACTTGCCACGAATCACACAGTTGAATTGGACTGGAGTTTTAAAGCGCACGTCTTTTACCTCATCTGGTTCCTGGAGAATTTCTACAAATAAACCGGAAATTATGTTAAAAACATTACCATCAAAAATTGTGTAGCATTTGATCCATCTCAAAGCCTATACTGGTCTAACTACTCGGAGCCAGATCATAGAGAGGGCTCATGCCTTGTGTTCTCCACCACTTTGAGGACCAACACCAAATCAACCCTCACAGGTTAGATCTCCCGGTTTAGTTATTCTGTTATCTGACCGTTTTCTGGTAGTTACATGACTATGGAATGGTTGTCTGCAGGCCTATGGAATAAAACCTCTTTCAAGAATGTAGTTGTTAAAGATTACAGTGAGATATACACGTATTAAGGATGGGCGAACCATTGATGATTAGTTTTGTCCGGTGTTCGGGCGAAGTGATCCTCGTTGTTCGGATAGAACAGGATGTGACATTATTATGAGACCCCAGAGTATAATAGGTGGAGGCCCAGGAGGAGGTGAAAAAAATCCGAAACATTTACATTCACCTCTTAAGGGCATGAAAATGCTGATCATCGTGATGTCATGACAATTGGTGTACCTATGTCGCCGCTGAGGCCCAATCACAGACCTCAGCAGTGACCCCATATGCATGACGTCACAGGAGGAAGACACAGATCACGTGAACGCCATGAGGAGGCCTAAAGGAGGTGAGGGAAGGGGAGTATAAATGTTTTTTATTTTTTACACCTCCCCTGCGTCGCCTCAGATTAGAGACCCCACAGTATAATAATTTCACATCCGGTTCTATCCAAACAAGTTCAGCCGAACCAAACTGGAGGATCACTTTGTCCGAACACCAGACAAATCTATTCTTCAGAGGTTCTCCCATCCTTAATACTTGTATATATAGCTAGAGGTTTTATTTCCTATCCCCCGCCTCCATTAGTCATGTAATTGCAGTCTAACAGGTCCCGGCCAAGCTCTGACTGTGACTGCCAAGTGATAGCAACTTCTTGGGAAGTGTTGGAAAAAAAAACAAGTTTTAGAATAATAATAAAACTGAAAGCAAATAAACCATGAGGCTAAGCCCTCAAGTAGCGGGCCACAGCGAAAAAGCACGCCAGTTTTCTGTCATGAGTTAAATTGGAAATCTACGCCATTACCTATCTAGCATGGATTTCCATTTTGTCACTGGGGCCTCAGCCACTTCATAAATCTGTCTTTCCCTGCCCTGTCAGTCTGGCCTTTTATCAAGACTGGTGTATGATACGACAGAGTTAATAAATTTGCCCCAGTGAATCTAAAGTTTCCCTGCCCTCTCTGCGTCTCAGCGAACCTTCCCACTTCCCACTTATGTGGGGGGGAATATTACCTGTGGATAGGCTCTATTACTGTAATAGTGCCATAATGCAACCCTTCATGGGTAATAGCCCCTCCTGCGCACATAAATATACATATATACATATGTGGAGGGGGCGCTAATAGTGCCTCTCCATATGTAACACTATGACTTATTCGGTCAGACTATTACCTTTGGGGGCACTAATACTGTAATAGTGCCATAAGGGTCCACTGTCAGAAGGGCGCGCCTTACAGCTGTGTCATCGCTGGGCGGTGAGGAACACCCCTACTGACGGTACACTATTCCATTACCTTGTATTGTCAGGGTTAGCATTCCTCACTGCCCAGCGATGACACAGCTGTAAGGCTCGCCCTTCTGACAGTGGACAGATGTCCGTGCCGAAAATAACTACACCGATATCCCCAGCACCAGGGTGCATACCAGCAAAGCTGACACACACACATCTGAACACTGCACATACATCCCTTTACACTGTGATACTTACCTGCTCTCCATATTGGCTGCAAAGGGTTGCAAAACTTCAGTGAAATAAACCCCCTACTCTTAATTGTTAAGCAAAGCCCCATGTTAAACTCTGCCCACTTCGGAACTAAAACCCCAGTATTTCCTGGCCTGCTCAGTGTGATCTGCAGGGAGCGTTTTTTGATCCGGCTCCAGCAGAGATCCGGTGCTATATGGTGCAAAAACTGCAGTGCCTTGCACAAGAAAACTATGGGATCCGTTTTAGCATTATCTGGCTTGTATGCATCACGCCGGAGGGAAACTAATGCTCACAACTGACATGTGAACGCACCCTTAGACAAGTGGGCGTGATCCATCGGGGAACTACATGAGCCCATATCAGCTCTGCAGTAAGTGATCGGAGGCTTCAACCCTCCTGAAACTGGGTCTAATGTATCAGGGAAAATCAGGCAAAAACAATGTGTAAAAAATAAAAATAAATAAAAAGACAAAAAAAATTAAAGGGGGAAAAACAGCCACTACCAAGACCACGTCACAGGTTCTAGCCCAAGCGACACAACAATAAATGTCACCTACGTAAAAGTTACCTTAATGGAGAGAGAAAATTATTAAAACTATTTTTTGGATATTCCAATAAATAAAAAAACACGCAAAAATAAAAAACCACATAAAAATAAATTTAAAAAAAAAAAACGAAAAAAGGCACAAAAATTACTTGAATAACTCAAAGGAAAAAAAATGTAATAGCCCTCAAAACTGTATGTATGAAAAAAAAAAAAAAAATGCGTCTGGTCCTGAAACAGGGAACATGGCCTGGTGCTGAAGTGGTTAACGTGCAACAAAATGTGTCACATTTGGAATAAAAAAAAAATCTTGGAATAAAAATAAACTTAGACTAGGTAATCTAAAGTAACACTAGATTTATCATCCCGCTTCAGCCACTTTGATAAATCTGGTGGATTTTCAGACTGTATAAATTTATACTGCCTAAAAATTAGAGCGGATTAGACAGCTCCATTGTGTGTTCAGCTCTGAAGCTGCATACAGATAAGTCTGCCTTGCCTGCCATCCTCGACAAAACAAGTCAGGATGTAACAAACGTCTTGGAATTTACAGCTAAAAATAGAAGGAAAATCTCCTACCTGGTGTGCACGATGTCACCAGTGATAGGTGCCAGATATAAAGACACAGCAGGGTATACAGGATCATTGTAGTGCACCTCTCCGGGCAGATCACTTGGATTGTGCTGTATACTATGGACGTCTTCTCTCATAAGCCAGGAAATCAAGAATCCTGCTGGTATTTATCCTGTTTCTTGAATAAGGAAAAGTCAAGAGTCTCAAGAAGAAGAATGCCAAGTGCCCTAGTGGCCAATGTGAAAACTGACATTTTTCAAAAACATTTTTTTTTATGGAGTCACTTAACATTTTTTATTTAAAGTCACCAAAAATGATGTGATAAATGTCATCTACTGAGGTTACGCTATCTTTACATAGCTATAACGTCTTTCACATGCATAGCAGTCACACATTGTTTGTATCTGGTGTAGAATTTAATGGTGTTTTTACAGCGAAGTCTTCTGCCGCACCCTGTTTTTTACAACAGAGGCTTGTAATAAGATGCCCCGCTATGCAATCCCTATGCCCATGGCCCAGGCTGTTGTTAACCCTTCACAATGGTCACAGTAACACGTTTTTGGTCCTTCTTTTCTCTCTGTGTCTCTGCTTCTCACACTTCCTATATTGTGCGAGTAGAGACAGAGATTTGTACCGCTGCTTGCACTAACCCATAGATTATAGCAAAATCCTAAAAAAACCACATTTTACGTTCATTTTACATTAGGGTTAGGCTAAGATTAGGTTAGAGTTAATGGGAGTCTACCACCAGCAAAATCACTTCTAATACACTTACACTGACGTAGGGGGGTAACTTGTGTCATAGAGCAATCTTGATGCTGAGAAATGTATCTTTTATTAAATATGTAAATGAGCTGCTTGGAGCACTCACGGCGGGGCCACACCTGCCGAGGCACCCATATCCTTGTGTGGTCACCAACCAGTTCTGACCCTAGAATAAAAGGAATGACATGTGCCATGGAAAGGGATTTGCTGCAACCACAAAAGAAAATAGGATAACTTGTACAAGTCCGAGAGGGGACTGGGCACCTTTCTTAAAATAAGAATATCATAGTTTATGGGAGGTAGAAAAATTTGGGTTAAGATGTTGATCCGGGAATTTAATCCAATTGCCATATTTGGAGTTGGGAAGTAATTTTTTTCTTTGATGGGGCAATTAGCATCAACCTCGTTGGGTTTTTTGTCTTCCTATGGATCAGCTTGGTAGGTTTATAGGTTGGACTTCATAGACTTGTGTCGTTTTGCAATGATCTCGTCTAGGCTACTAGAAGGTTTGGCTCCGCCCTGAGTGCACTGAACAGCTTATCTGCATATGGAAAAAAAAGTTGAGTTTCTCAACAGTAAGTTTGTACTTTGACACCAGAAAGGTCTGTTCACTTTGTCACTAACTGGACCTACAAGAGTACATAAGTGGTTTAAAAGCGTGGGTTGGAGGTGGTAGACGTCCTTTAAAGTCACTTTTCTTCCACTATTGTGTAGGAGGGATTTGTTGAACATTTTTTTGACAATTTATCAACCTATTTTACTTCCTTGTAGTAGAAAATAGGCCCTAAAGTTTTCATTAGCAATGTTCTATCTAGGGAGATCCATCTCCTATTCACTGTGTATTGGCACCATCTACTAGCAGTTGCCAAATGAGAGGGGTCACTTCAAATAACCGTATCACCAGTTTTATACCACCTAGAGATGCTTCTGGTGTCATATAAAAGCTGAGATTCTCAGAAGCTCTGACTAGGTGGTATAAAACTGGACATACAGCTATTTGAAGTAACTCCTCCCCTTTGGCACCTGCTATATCTGTACTTACTGGCCATACATAGTAATGTGAACGGATTTCCCTGCCAATGCTTAGTTACTGCATTACATGGGAGATCTTTAGAGCCTGTGTCCTACTAAAAGGAACTCAAGTGTAATGCTAAAGTATATTACAAAAATATTCACCAAACACCCTTTAAATAACAGTTACAAAAAAAATTGTGAAACAACAGTTATACAATAATCTAGAGTTACATTGGAAAAGAGATTGTCATTTTATCCCTTAGGCTAGATTCACACCTGCACTCGATCACCGTTTGGGAACTCCGTCCCCAATTCCGCTTGAAATTATAGTCTACGGGGTCCAGGTAACCGCTTTTTACAGTAGATAGCACTGCAGCCTTTGTGTCATATGAAAGAAGAGAACCTCCTATAGCTGTGTTGGTGAACCTATGGCATGCGTTCTAGAGGGGTCACTCAGAGCCCTCTCTGTGGGTACATGAGCCGTCGCCCCAGTCAGGCTCCTCGATTGCTCACTAATGGGGAATCCGGGACAGCTGTCTCCGATCCCCTGGTGAGTGAGCGCAAATGCACATACAGCTGAAAACTGTCAGTGCAGGCCACGGGTCTGCAGCTCACACAGACAGAAAATTATGACCTCTGCCCCAATGCAGGCACGATGATGTCATTCATCAGCACCTGCTTTGCGGTGGAAGAAGACCGCCGAACTCCTTTGCGTGGGAATGCAGGTAAGTACAGGAGCATGTTATGCTGTGTGGAGGACACTGTGGAGTATATTATACTGTGTGAGAGCCACTGTGGAGTATATTACACTGTGTGGGGGCCACTGTAGAGCACACTGAACTGTCTGGGGGCCACTGTGGAGCACATTGTACTGTCTGGGGGCCACTGTGGAGCACACTGTACTGTCTGGGGACCACTGTGGAGCACATTGTACTGTCTGGGGGACCTTCACTATTTATATAACACAGTATCTGTTTTATAGCAGTCATGTGATATTATTACAGGCTGTTATAACATTGCACGGTCACTATAAAACAGATCCTATGCAATGTAAATAGTGAACATTAATTGTTAAAAAGTAGCAAATGCAAACTATTACCTTACACTACAAAGTTGTTTTGTATCATTGAAAACTCTGTAAAGCCCCATTCACACGACCGTATTTTGCAGGCCCGTAACTGTCCGCAATTGTGGATCCACACAGTATTAAGATTAAATTGCCATGTTGGCACTTTGCGATAATTTAGTGGGTTTTGGGTTGCAGTTTGGGCACTCAGTCTCTAAAAGGTTCGTCATCACTGCCCTATAGTATGGAAGATTTTTAATGTCGGAGATATAACTGTTTGAAGTAACCCTCTCCTACCCTCATTTTTTCTACATATTACATAGCCCCGTACTCCATACAAGACAAAAGGAGAAAGGAGACAAAATGTGTTAATAAAGTATATTACAAATTGTGTTATTGACACAAATACTGCCAGAAAATCAAAAGTTGTCTGAAAGTTTAGTTACACTTTAAGGCACACACCAGCCTGTAGGGCCACTGAATACTCAGGGCTGCAAGATTGTGGGCAATACATATATTTTTTTTTTCTTTTTAGACACATGGTAGCACAGTGGTGGAATTAATAGTTATGTTTCAATGGTCCTTGATCAGGTGCAGTGAAGTGTTTTTACTCTGTCAGCCATTTATGAAGGAATCAGAGTCAAAGCAGGAGTGGGAGTTGGGCTGTGGAAAAATAGAGTAGTTGGAGTCAGAGTTGGTGGTTTTGCCTCCCAGCTCCAAAGCCCTGGCTGTTATGGCTCCTGACTTTCATGGAAACTACTAAGAGAACGGAATGTGAGTAAGAACTTCTGACTAAAAATCCTTGACTCTGGCACAAGTCCAAGTAATAGAAATTAAATCAGAATCCGTGGCTGTATCAATCCCAATATGACCCAAATAAATGATGATGATAATAAAAATAATAATAATAATAATAATAATAATAATAATAATAATAATAGACTGTGTCCCAACATGGATTTGACCATTTTAGGGCCAAAACAAGAAGATAATTGAACTGACTGTAAAATATTATATCATTATCCATCTGAATAAGCCCCGCAATCATGTTCCCAATGTTTACTTGCCTTAAAAGGAATTGTCAAGGAATCAAAGAAGTTAATGGATTTATACAGTGCCGTGTTCCATCCTTGTGAGAGTTACAAAATATAAGAAAGTCTAAACTAGACCTCGATCGACTCATCACACTGGAGAACAGCCACAAACAGTTTCTTGTAGAGATGAGCGAAGTGGTTCATAAAGAGTTGGAGCTGGGCGTGTGGTAAATTTTTCAAAAATTTCAGGTTTGCCGCACATAAATTAATATTACACTCTAGAGTCTCTTCAGAATCTGAGTATAATAATTGAAGGCCCAGGGGGGTTGTGAAAAAAAAAAACTCATACTCACCTTCCCTCACCTCTCCTGGGCTCCGCAGTGGCTTCTGGTATTCTTTCTCAGGCACTTTCCAGCCTCTTCTGGCCATTTCTGTGATGTTACTGGCCGTGGGGCATCTCTGAGGACTGTGATTGGACTCTCACGAGGTTTGTCCATCACTACACATTGACTTTTATGGACACAATGTAATACTTCATTTCGCCTGCGGTTGTGCTGCACGAGAACCAAACAGCTGCTGTGAGGTTCCTCCTTAGATTACAGCAGATCACTGGGAATTACAGTCCTGTTAAAAAATGTATTAAAATAAAATAATTTCCACAAATTTTCACTTCCACTCATGACACACTCACAAGGGTCCAGGAAGTTTTAGGTGGGTTCCTAAGCTTGCCTGACTAGAAAAACAGCCTTACCTTCTAGCTGTTACTTTATTTGATCCTTCTATGTGGCATGCAGGCATGGGGCCAAATAAATCAGCCTTACTGTGTGAGGACACAACTAGCCAAACAAAGGAACAATTATACCTGGGGGAGGACCTTCTGAAGTCCCAAAACACATATACGAAAAACATTGGATACATATGGGAAAATCGACGATAAACATGGGCACGACAGGTCAACAGTACTAGTTTGTTTAAGTGGCAACAAACCAAGTGAGTCACGAGTTGGGATACGGAAGCAGTGGCCAAAGGACTCGAAAGGGGAAGAGCTGAACATCCATCAGGATGAGAACGGCTTTGAGAATCTTGGGCAATTGTTCTAAAGGTAAATCAAGGGGGTGTGGGACATGAGCTGGCACAATGGGATGCATTGCTTTTCACCATTGGTAGCCATTGACCAAGATGGCCATTTGGTGCAGCTACATTCCTTTCTTATGGTAGTGTTATTTTGGTATAGTTTGGCAGTGGTAATTTTATTTGTACAATGTATTATTCAGGCACTATAGGAAAGGCATCAAAACAAGGCAGGGCACCATCTAAGCTCAGGCCAGTGCTGGCATTACCAGTGGTACTAGTTAGTGAATGTTGGTTTTACATGCTAAGGCTCCTGGTCATAGCTGTATTAGATGTAAGCATGTTATGTAGGCATGTATAGTGGATTATTGAAGAGCCTTTTCTTATTAGTAACATGGGGTAAGATTAGTAAAAAAGACAAAACAACCAAAAAAAGATAAGACTCTTAGCACCATAATGAAAGGGGCAGATACAGTGAGAAGGTCTTATATATTGTATATATGGGAGCTAACATGGATATACATGGAAACTAATAACAGGAGCATATAGAAGGGACTTCACCACTTACTTCAGATCATTCGAAAAATGAAGAAAAAAATCTTGGCGTGCACGGACACTGGAAAGTCCAGCGACTCTGTAAATCCCACGGTGTACTGGTGTTAAAATATACTAATGCTTATGGATTGTGAAATCAGGTTTTACTCATATCATTATTGGGAGGATATAATAGATGAGCAGAAAGAATACAGATACAAAGTAACATAAGTAACATGTATAATACATAAAGCAAATCTCATCTACAGTTTAAAACGTACCTGTCCTGTCAAATGACCTTTCAGAATAAGTTGCCATGTGTGTGTAAGTGAGGAGTGACAATTCTGGCCATTATATGACATGTATTCTGCAAAACCATCTTTCTGAAAAGCACAGTAAAGTTTTGACTTGTCTGCACCACCCTCAATAGTCTCCTAAGTTCTCAATCATCTACCATCATTACCATTATTACCATCAAGAGCATCCCAACCACCATCTGGAGGCAGGATGTGCCTACAGCACTGCCAGCAACCTCAACACTGCAGGCCACCTCTTTACTGTTGCACCAGTCCTTGTGCAGTACCAGAGTTTTGGTGGAACTGACTGCAGTCACCATGGGCCCATCTGTGACCAACTACTACTCCCATCCTGCCTACACTCCTCCGCTGGGTTGCTCCACTAGGACTCCCTGCCTCCCTGATGGATGACAATATTGGACGGTAGACCTATGAGAAGGCAGGAACTTAGAATCATAAATGACTATGATGCTGGGAGTCCAGGTCACAAGAAAATTTGGAGAGAGCATTATATAGTATTACAAGGAGCTAGCTGTTAAAGGGGCTGTCCAAGACCCTGGCATAATAGTTACTAATGACCTATCCACAGGATCAGTATCAGATCGGTGGCAGTCTAACACCCAGACCCTGCACCGATCAGCTGATTTGACTGTTGAAGCCATATACAAGTGTAGCCCTATTTGGGGGGGGGTATGAGTATTATCCCTCCCACAACAGACTCTGGCGCTGACCTGTGTGTATAATGGGACCTGAAGCCTTCGCTGAAGGGAAGAGTGGGAACATATATGAAATATATCAGTGCCTCCACCCAGGATAGAGCCTCTGTATTACAGGGAGAATCTCTTCCTGGGACTTACCCATGAAGTACAGTTAGTAGCCTTAACAAGGATCACTGTACTAATCTCACAGTCTGAAGAATACATACAGATACCACATAAGGTTATAACAGTAGCTTTATAAGAATCAACAGGGTAATAATACATACATAAAATATACTCAGAACGCAGCAATACTACAACAACCAGCAAGTCCTCAACCGTCTTAGGTTATATACCCGGGTATATATATAGATATATAGCAAGAGTCCAGTGCACAATACCTCCAGGCAACAGAAGAGATGCAGGGGCCCCTGTGGATGACTGTGGATCCTCGGATTCTTCCAGGAGATGACAGACAGCCGATCAGGAGATGATGATGATGGTGAGATTCTTCACAGGCAGCAAACAGGGCGACGGTGACGGCAGTAGATGCAGGCCTGACTACCCTAACACTGAGTCCTTAACCTGCCAGCTAAACTACTAGTGCCACCGGGCCTCTAACTAGCTAGTTGGCCGTCGGAAGCCTAACCTATCACTGCCCTGAACTGTATATATATATATATTAATCCCTAACTACAGTTACTAGCTAAGTCCTGTGAGTATATAGGGGGTAACACATACCGAACTATATACTCTAAAATAAAGTGGCACGGGTAGCTCTGAAATAAGGTAGAGCAGCTTCACTAGCTGATCTCAAGGATATAGATTCTTAAATATCTACTTATCTATTCCTTAGGATTACACCTACCACTTGCCTTAGACTCCCACAGACATTTATTATTTATTATTTATCATGCTCACTTATATAACGCCATCATATTCCGCAGCGCTTTACAGATATTGACAGTCACTGTCCCATATAGGGCTAACAATCTATATTCCCTATCAGTATGTCTTTGGAGTGTGGGAGGAAACCAGAGTACCCGGAGGAAATCCACGCAAACATGGGGAGAACATACACAATCCTTGTCCCTGGCAGGATTCGAACCCTAACAGAATTTTAGGTATATCTAATTTTAATACTTTTTTTTTTCTTATTAGCTTGGGGACATGGTTTAAAAGAAAAGGGGGGAGTGTCCTTAAGATGTGACACAGTGCACCCCAAAAGCCCAAAAATTCTGGCTCAAATTAAACCAACTAATACATGGTACAAATTCTGACTCGGCAGTGTAAAGATCCACCAGATTTATCAAGCATCACCACTTTTCTAAATAGAACCAATAGTCTTAGTTTACACTTCCTTCTTGCAGCGCTGTGAAAGAAGAGTCTGGTGTATTCATAAGATGTGGAATTCCCTCGCCATCTTGCTGCTGATTGGCAGCTTTCTCCCTATGCACAATAATTGGGAGAAAGCTGTCAATCAATGACTGGGAGGGCAGAGGGAGCCTGCCTCTCATGAATACACAGGACTGCAACAACTGAACTGCAAATTTAGCATGCCTGAGATTACTGCATGTATATACAGTGTCAGAGAGTGCAGCATATATAGATGTAACAGAGTTAACCCGAACTTCGGCAAGCTCTGCCTCACATGTGTCTGACTCACTGTATGTACAAAACAAACCCTGCACTCTCCCTCTGATGAAATCTTTACGTCACGTCAAAGACATACAAAGTCATAGTATACAGTCAACATTACCAATGACAATATCAATATGGTTGCTTTTGCATTTACAGAGTCACAACAGGTTAATAGGTATACATGCCAGCAGGAGCGAAAATTGGTAACATATTGACCAAAGTGGACACTGCACCCACCCAAGCATGGTATAAATGAGGCTGAGTAGTAAATCTGGGGTCCCCCAAACTATCATATGTCAGTATAGGTGGAGGGTGTCTAATTCTCTCTCCTCTCCGTACCTCTCTCTGAGGTAATCTAGCATGTCCAGGCCCTAAACTAGGGTTGTCTGCCATGGGAGGGGATGGTGCTGGTGGCGTAGGAGAGCTAGATCCCTGCTCATCTGTAGACACAGATCTGGGCACGAATTCTGGAGTTTGAGGGTTCATAGGTCTCCCTGAAGGAGAAGATACTGGTGATCTAGGAACTTCAGGAGCCACAGTCCAATCACTCTCAGTAGTTTCAGGAAGGTCAGGTGGAATATTGGCCAAGGGCTGTGGAGAATCACAGGCTGATCCATCATTGGAGATATCCATACCATCAATCTGAGGTACAGGCAACAAATGATTTCTATGCCAAGTCCTGATCCTCCCGTCCCGTCCTTTTATCTTGTAGACTGGTATTCCAGGCAACCGATCTACCACTGTAAAGAGTTCACTCCGCCATCGATCAGCCAGCTTATGTTTTGCAGATGCTCCCAAATTCCGTAGCAGAACATGGTCACCAGGGTTCAATTCTCGGTATCTTACTCGAAGATCAAATTTCCTTTTATTTCCTTCATTCACTTTGGCCGCATTTTCCTCAGCCAGATGATAAGCACTCTTAAGCGTTTCTTTCAAACGTGCCACATATCGGTAATGATCTCGGTGACTGATACCATCGGTAGAGACTCCCAACAAGATGTCAATGAGTAGCCTAGGCTCTCTTCCAAACATCAGAAAATATGGTGAATATCCTGTGCTCTCGTGCCTTGTACTATTATAGGCATGCACCATAGCCTCCACTTTTCGACTCCAGGATCGCTTATCCTCAATTTGTAAGGTACCAAGCATATCAAGTAAAGTCCTGTTAAATCTTTCAGGAAGGGCCTCTCCCTCTGGATGGTAAGGCGTCGTCCGACTTTTGCGGATGTTCAACAACTGAAGTAACTCTTTAATCAGGTTACTCTCAAAATCCCAGCCTTGATCAGAATGCAACCGGTGTGGTAAGCCATAATGAATAAAATACTTTTCCCAAAGCACTCTTGCAACGGTGACTGCTTTTTGATCCTTAGTTGGAAAGGCTTGAGCATATCGTGTGAAGTGGTCAGTCACCACTAATACATTTCCAAATCCTCTGCAGTCGTTGTCAATACAAAGGAAGTCTATGCAGACAAGATCCATGGGGCCTGAACTCTTCAAGTGTCCCATGAAGGCCGCTCGAACCAGGACAGTTTTCCTCTGCAAACATCACCTACACAGACGAGTCACGGTATCTCTCATTTTGGGCCAGTAGAATCGGTCTTGTATTAGGCCATAAGTCTTCTCAGGTCCCAAATGACCATGATAATCATGCAGACTTCGGAAAATCATCTTCTGAAAGCAGCTTGGAATAACTAGTTGGCGCCTTCCAGGGTGATCATGATACAGCACCACACGATAAAGTAGGCCGTTGTCTATTTCAAACTTCTCCCAATCTCGTAGAAGTTGACTGCATTCAGATGGTAGAGATGTCTTTAACATTTCTCTGTCTTGAGAACTCACTGCTTGATAAAGAGGTCCAATTAAAGGATTAGTCTTTTGACTCCAGATCATTCGCTTTGAAGATACAGAGCAATTCTCAAAGGATCCTAAAGCAGCAGGGTATGCAAACATGTCTGGTACAGCTTCGGGACCTCCCCCAAAAGAGTCAATAAGCCGAGTTTCAGAAAAGGCTACTCGGTCTTCAACTACAGCAGCCATGGCACACAAAGCTCCTATTCCAGGACTTGGCACTTCTTCCCATTCATCCACTACTTCCGGACTAGGTAATCCAGGCCGTCTTGATAGAGCATCTGCCCCAATGTTCTTAGGCCCCGGTTTATACTTGAGTGTGAATTGGTAGTTGGATAAAGCTGCCAACCAGCGATGTCCTGTAGCATCGAGCTTAGCGGTTGACAAAATGTATGTCAGTGGATTGTTGTCTGTTCTTACTTCAAACGTGGCTCCGTATAAATAGTCATGTAATTTATCAACAATGGCCCACTTGAGCACCAAAAACTCCAATTTATGCACTGGATAATTTTTCTCGCTGGGAGAAAGACTTCGACTTATGAAAGCTATGGGCCGTAACCCGGCCGGGTATTCTTGGTGCAGCATGCCACCTAATCCTTCAAAGCTGGCAACTACATGTAGCACATATGGCTTCTGTGCATCAGCATAAGCCAGAACGGGAGCTTCTGTCAATTTCTTCTTCAACAACTTAAATGCTTCTTCACAATCCGCAGTCCACCTATCGCCAAAAAGACTTTTGGAGGACTCTTTCTTCTTTCCCGGATCTCCTGCATCACTCTTCAACAGGTCGAGGAGGGCTCGAGCAATTTTTGAATATCCTTCCACAAATCGTCGATAGAATCCACACAACCCCAAGAAAGATTGCAACTCCGTAATATTTTGCGGTCGGGGCCAATTCACCACAGCTTCAGTCTTACCAGGATCGGTAGCAACTCCCTCAGCAGAAACAATATGACCTACATAAGTGACCGAAGATCTACAAAATTTGCATTTGTCAGCCGACAACTTCAGACCCTCTTCTTTTAAGCGTTGAAGTACTCTCATGAGTCGTTCTTCATGTTCTTCCAGCGTCTTTCCAAACACAATAATGTCATCAAGATATACAAGGCATTCCCGAGGCACTAAATCACCTAACACTCTTTCCATCAACCTTTGGAACGTTGCTGGTGCACCTTTTGTACCTTGCGGCATGCGAGTGAACTGAAAGAAACCCAAGGGGCATATGAAGGCTGTCTTTTCCTGATCCTCAGGTGCCATTGGGACTTGATAGTATCCCGATCTTAGGTCCAGCACTGTGAACCAACAGTTTCCATTCAGAGCTTCTTCAATTCTCGGCAGTGTATACTGATCAGGTAAGGTTCTCCGGTTCAGAGTTCTGTAATCCACACATAGGCGAATTGCTCCAGATTTTTTTCTTACCACCACAATAGGTGAGGCATAGGGGCTCTTACTGTCCACAATGATCCGCTGACCTTTCATTTGCTGTAGAGTCTGTCTTAACTCATCAACATCCTTTGGAGTAATTCTCCGTGGTCGCTCCCGGAAGGGAGTAGAATCGGTCAATCGGAAAGTGTGTTGAGCACTTTTAGCACAACCTACATCCGTATCATCAATGGAGAACACTTCCGATAATTCAGACAACTTCTGTGTCAGTCGCTGATTCCAGGCCTCTGGTAAATGTGGATCACTCAAGTCAAGATTGAGATTAGGGATTGCATCTCGGATTTGAATCCTGCACACTTCAGCGTATGGATTTACTCCAAGCACAGGGTCAGGGCCGGCGTTAGGGGGGGCAAACTGGGCAATTGCCCAGGGCCCCGTCCCCAAAGGGGCCCCCGGGATCCGGAACCTCATGACTCCGGATCCCGGAGTCAGGCCTGGAAAAATCAATAACAGAAAGCGACCGCAGGGCCCCTTTCCGTGGTGAGTAAAAATAACAAACATTTTTACTCACCTGTCCTGGCATCCGATGTCATCTTCTGGCGTTCCGGACATCACCGCTGACAGCATGCCTCACGTAATCGCTGAGGCCCAATCACAGGCCTCAGCGGTGACGTCCACAACGCGTGACGTCAGCCGCAGAGAAGAAGAAGCGGTCGCCGGCGGGGATAGCGGAGCAGCATGAGGAGGCCCAGGAGAGGTAAGACAAGGTGAGTATAACTGTTTGTTATTTTCCCTTACCTCCCCCGGGCCGATTATTATACTCTGGGGTCTGAAGAGACCCCAGAATATAATATAATATTAGCACTGTAGGGCCCCTGTGGAGCATTATACTGTGTGGGGCCACTGTGGAGCATTATACTGGGGAAGGGTCCCTCTGGATAGCATGTTATATTCTCTGGGGCCTCTGTGGAAAATTATAATGTGGGTGGGGGGGCTCTGAAGATAATGTTATATTATGTGGGGCCACTTTGGAGCATTATGCTCTCCAGAGGGGCCCCCCAGTATAATGCTCCACAGTGGCCCCACACAGTATAATATGCTGTCCAGAGGGGAATTATTATTTATAAGATGGGCTATTATTTATAAGGGGGGAACTATTATATATAAGGCATCCATTACAAGGGTGGAGCTATTATTTATAAGAGGGGAACTTTTTATAAGGGGGATATAATTGTTAAGTGGGCTTATTTATAAAGGGGGCTATTAGTGATAATGGGGACTATTATTTATAAGGGTAACTATTATTTATGAGGGGGCTATTATTAATAAGGGAGCAGTATTATTTTTACGGGGTGTCTGTTACTGATAAGGGGGAATATTACTGATACAGGGCACTATTTATCATTTATAAGGGAGCTATTACTGATAAAGGTGTAATATTATTTATAAGCAGGGACTATTATTTATAAGGAGGCGCTATAATAACTGATGACTGGGTGCAAAAATCTATTAGGTGGTACAATTTAGGTGAATTGTGTGTGGTAAAATGGGGCTTATTACTTTTTTGTTGGCAGAAAGGAGGCGTTATTATAGGGGTTGCCACTGGAAGACGGTGTTGTTTGCATATCAGCATTTGGGGCCCCGCTTTTAATTTTGCCCAGGGCCCCACTTTGTATAAAACCAGCCCTACACAGGGTAGCAGTGGGCCACATTCCGGTATGGTCCAATTACGATCGGATGCGGTGAACAATTCCTCACTGTCACACAGGTAGATAACTCCACTTTATTTCTCCAGTCCTTTCTCTCTGAAATCACCATCCAGCCATTCTGGTTAATCATTTCTTCAGGGGTTTCCATAAGGACATAACTCCCCCCTTCAAGCAAATTGGGAGCAATGCTGGAGGCTACTCTCAGAACTCTTTCCCCGCCGGCAGGAACTTCCACGGTTCTCTCACCGATATGTTATACCATTCCATATCGATAGCCAGTTGACATGTCATCACAGAGTTCTCTAAGATCAGAAGATATATTCACCGGCTGAGGTGCAGGCTTCCAATCTCCTCCAAGAAACTTCTGAAAAGCATAATGCACCGCGGGACAATTAGTGCCAAGTATCACAGGAGCTGCACAAGAATCCCCTGTATCAGGACAGACAAGAGCCGTAATCTTCATGGGAGCGGCAGTCTGATCTTCTAATTCAGGGATAGCTATAACTACTTGTAGGCCACCATCTACAGGATATGATTCTGAATTAAGCCCCCACAATTTCATTTGTCCCGTAGACTGAAGAGGTATATCCCTCAGATACTTTTGGTAGAACGATCGGTAAATCAGGGACACTTGAGATCCTGTATCAAACAGGGAAGGAGCGGCATGACCATTGACAGTGACTTTGACAACGGACCTGGAGCCCGCGATAGCGCCTCTGGTCTTTACTCGGCCCGCCTTCCTTCGGTGTTTTTGATTCTGAATAGAGAAGACAGCACTGTGTCCCATTCCCTCACTGTCCTCCGTACACTGTCTCGCAGTATGGCCCGTCTGACCACATTTATAACAGGTTCTAGCATCCTTCCTCCATTGAGTGGCAGTGGGTGGGGTGGCGGTCTGTCTAGGTTCTGACCGCTCCGCTGGTTTGTTCTTATTTGAACTAGAAAGAACATCTTCTTTAGAGATGCTTTTCGCTTTTTTAGGGGTACTAAAACTAATGTCAGCTTCTTGTTTCTTCACTAACTTCATTAAGTCAGTATAGTAAGACCTTGAGTACTTGAGCAAGAGGATGATGAGATTGTAACCCTCTCACCAACTGACTGGTTCTCATAGCGTCTACCTCTGAAGTAGATATAGCTGCACCAGACGTGAAAGAAGTAGCTGTAAACGGTTAATAAAAGTAGAGACATTTTCCCCTTCTTTTTGACGAACCATTCGGTAATCAGCAACCATCTGGGCAAGGTCATAGTATGGCTCAAAGTGATCAGACAGTACTTGTATATAGTCCAATGCACTCACTCCTTCATGAGAGTCTCTGTACAAGCGGATCAATTCTGCAGCAGGAGACCGCAAACTTTCACTGATACGCTGCCGCTTGCCTTCTTCAGAGCAAGACCATTCCTTCAGGCATTGGAGAGTATGTTCTTTCCATATCTCAAAGTTTTCCTCCCCTTGTGGTACTGGGACATTACCAGAGAATACCTTTAGCTAGCGACGGCCATACTGGGGGGGTAACTGGCTGAGCGGGGTTCTTCCTTTACCTGAACCAGGGGAGGAACAGGCGGTCGGTAATCCCATGTAGTAGCTAGTGGGAGGTTCCCCTCTGAGCTATATCGCTTCTCCATATCAATGACTATTCCCACTTCTAAATCTCAGCAGTGCCTCCAAATGTAGCCCTATTTGGGGGGGGGTATGAGTATTATCCCTCCCGCAACAGACTCTGGCGCTGACCTGTGTGTATAATGGGACCTGAAGCCTTCGCTGAAGGGAAGAGTGGGAACATATATGAAATATATCAGTGCCTCCACCCAGGATAGAGCCTCTGTATTACAGGGAGAATCTCTTCCTGGGACTTACCCATGAAGTACAGTTAGTAGCCTTAACAAGGATCACTGTACTAATCTCACAGTCTGAAGAATACATACAGATACCACATAAGGTTATAACAGTAGCTTTATAAGAATCAAAAGGGTAATAATACATACATAAAATATACTCAGAACACAGCAATACTACAACAACCAGCAAGTCCTCAACCGTCTTAGGTTATATACCCGGGTATATATATAAATATATAGCAAGAGTCCAGTGCACAATACCTCCAGGCAACAGAAGAGATGCAGGGGCCCCTGTGGATGACTGTGGATCCTCGGATTCTTCCAGGAGATGACAGACAGCCGATCAGGAGATGATGATGATGGTGAGATTCTTCACAGGCAGCAAACAGGGTGACGGTGACGGCAGTAGATGCAGGCCTGACTACCCTAACACTGAGTCCTTAACCTGCCAGCTAAACTACTAGTGCCACCGGGCCTCTAACTAGCTAGTTGGCCTTCGGAAGCCTAACCTATCACTGTCCTGAACTATATATATATATGGATCCCTAACTACAGTTACTAGCTAGGTCCTGTGAGTATATAGGGGGTAACATATACCAAACTATATACTCTGAAATAAAGTGGCACGGGTGGCTCTGAAATAAGGTAGAGCAGTTTCACTAGCTGATCTCAAGGATATAGATTTTTAAATATCTACTTATCTATTCCTTAGGATTACACCTACCACTTGCCTTAGACTCCCACAGACTTGACATGTCTCCTCACAGCAGCTCTGCCCCACATGTCTCTGACTCACTGTATTTACAAAACAAACCCTGCACAAGGTATACAGAATCCATAAAGAAGGTATATAGCCAGAAGCGGTTCTGCTTCTATTCAAGTGAATGTGGATCAGTATCCATTATGCCTTGGTCTTGGACAATCCATATAAGAAAGGCACATCATCCTATAGAATGGGCAACCTCAGAGGTGAGGCTTTGAATTATACTACTGAGTGTGAATTAAGTAATAACCTGACAACTGGAGAAACAAGCTAAAAAGAACAACTCAGACAACCAGGCAACAAAAGGGGGGCTTCAAGCACAGCCGCTACCTCTACACTTTTTAAGACGTTGGCGGTGACCTCAGGAGAAGGAGATGAGAAGGACATTTGGGTTACAATTAGTCATTTTCTAAACTTTTATTTAGACCATTGTACATGGAACAAAACATTTCTCAATTTTGCAACATCTGGAACTGGTCAAAGCATCAGAAACATTGAGCAATCTAAGAAGCAGTAATGCATTTCTAGGCTATTATATTGTCTATTTATAGTTTTCCAAGTCATTGTCGCAATTCACAATTCATAATCGACCTTATCTGCTTAGCATTCAAGTAGATATTCTCACGTAATACATGCATCCATCTGGTCTAACCTATAAACTTATTGCCTATCTAAAGAATCCCTTGAACTTCTCGAATGAGGAGATGGGGATACTTTATGTCCTTATCTGTTCTCAGTGGAGGACCCTGCGGTTGGACCCCATTGATCAGATGGTCGGTGGTTCTGTAGGCTGCATTCCCCAATGAGTCATTGAGCACCCCCAGAAGGTAATATAATTTAAAGTGCTGCCCATCCAATCCTGGTGTCTCGGGCCTAGCAGATGTCTGTTCCTCTGCAGTATTGTGGACTCCAATATTTTTACCTGTACTCGGTATAATTGACGGATCTCAGTAGAGTCTAAATATTTTATTATTTCCTCTCTTGAGTTGTTGCCTCTTGAAGAACACAGTTTCTGGTAATACATTACAGATGTCTCGGAAATTCCTTGTGGGTCACGTGTTATAATTTACTCTTTCTGTTTAACTGGTTCAGATCCAGGGTATTTGGGGTTTTTAGGACCTTACATAGTTTAGCCATTAACAGAACAAGTTAGTTAAACGGCTACAAACCCATTCAGATCCCCTAAAGAAATAAAGACCCCAAATACCCTAAAGAAATACAGATCTCAGTCCAAACCCCCTAAATAACTACAGACCCCAGTACTATGTAAAAGTTTTAGTTAGGTTTGAAAAAATGCTGTAAAGTAAAAATGTTTTCAGAACTAGAAGGGTTAAAGAATAAAATAAAGTAAATGAAGAAAAGAGAAATGTAAATCCCATCAATATTTGGTATGACCTTTGCCCTTTGGAGGAGGAGTCCTGGAAGGGATGATCCGGCCCCCACAGAGCCCTAATCTCAACACCATCCAGTCTGTCTGGGTTGATACCGTGTTTCCCCGAAAATAAGACACCCCCCGAAAGTAAGGCATAGGAGAGGTTTCGGAGAATTGCCTAATATAAGGCATCCCCCGAAAGTAAGGCGTATGTTCCAGAACAGGACATACGGTATATACGATATGTGAGGCCGCGGGAGAACCCCACAATCTCTGCCATCATTATACTCCGGGGTCTTTTCAGACCCCGGAGTATAATAATCGGCGGCCCAGGGGAGGTGAGCGAACATAAAAAACTATGTGCTTACCTGTCCTACGCTTCTCCAGGCTTCGGGCCTGTTTGGTGACGTCAGCGGACGTCATTTTGCGTCGCGACGCCGGCCGGATCACGTGACGCGGCCTGGTCTAACAGTGAAGGCGGCCGGAGTAGCGCACGGGCATGCACAGGAGCGAGGAGCAGGTAAGCAACGTTGTTTTTTTATGTTTCTATCCTCTCCTGGATCTCCGATCATTATACTCTGGGGTCTGAAAAGACCCCACAGTATAATAATTGTTCATGGGTGGTCCACTATGGGGCAAACTACTGTGTGCAGGGGCCACTATGGGGAATGATACTGTGTGCAGGGGCCACTATGGCGAATGATACTGTGTGCAGGGGCCACTATGGGACATGAGACTGTGTGCAGGGGCCACTATGGGACATGATACTGTGTGCAGGGGCCACTATGGGACATGAGACTGTGTGCAGGGGCCACTATGGGACATGATACTGTGTGCAGGGAAATTAATGGTTTGGATTGTTATGATGATGTCCTAGAAGATGATGACATAACTGTCATTGAATAAATTTTACTTTCTATTCGTACCGTAAATATTGGTAAATGTACCATACTGTTAATTGTTGTACATGGAAATAATGGTACGGTAGTAAGAAATTCTTGATAGGATTCACAGTTTGTCTGGTTATGCTGGTTTGTGATAACTACTGTACAGTACCGTATATAATAAATGTTCATTTTTTTGTTCAGCAATAAATGTGAATTCTTCTTCATTGAAAAAAAAATAAGACATCCCCTGAAAATAAGACACAGCACATCTTTGGGAGCAAAAATTAATATAAGACGCTGTCTTATTTTCGGGGAAACAGGGTATGAAGAGACAGAAGGATTGGAGGAAGCAACATCCACAGAAGATCTGTGCTTAGTTCTCCAAGATGGCGGCGGGAACAACTTCCTGCCGAGTTCTGCCAAAAAGTCTCTGCAAGTACCAAGAAGAAGTGATGGAAGGCAAAGGGCAATGGTCGACGGGACTTTAGGGCAACTTTTGATTTTCTGGCAGTATTTGTGTCATTAATACATTTTGTAATATACCTTATTAACAAATTTTGTTTCCTTTCTCTGAAATCCTGCATTTTTTCACTCTTTTTCTTGCTTCTATATTGAGATCTGTTTCTGCCTCTCACTGAATGTCACTGGGTATGAAGTACGGGCTTGTAGTACGGGGCTGTGTAATATCTACAGTCATGGCCAAAAGTTTTGAGAATGATACAAATATTAATTTTTACAAAGTCTACTGCTTCAGTTTTTCTAATGGCAATTTGCATATACTCCAGAATGTTATAAAGAGTGATCAGCTTAACAGCAATTACTTGCAAAGTCAATATTTGCCTAGAAAATGAACTTTATCCCCCAAAACACATTTCAACATCATTGCAGCCCTGCCTTAAAAGGACCACCTAACATCGTTTCAGTGATTGCTCCATTAACACAGGTGTGGGTGTTGATGAGGACAGGGCTGGAGATCAATCTGTCATGATTAAGTAAGAATGACACCACTGGACACTTTAAAAGGAGGCTGGTGCTTGCCATCATTGTTTCTCTTCTGTTAACCATGGTTATCTCTAAAGAAACACGTGCAGTCATCATTGCACTGCACAAAAATGGCCTAACTGGGAAGAGTATTGCAGCTAGAAAGATTGCACCTCAGTCAACAATCTATCGCATCATCAAGAACTTCAAGGAGAGAGGTTCCATTGGTGCCAAAAAGGCTCCAGGGCGCCCAAGAAAGACCAGCAAGCGGCAGGACCGTCTCTTAAAAGTGTTTCAGCTGCGGGATCGGGCTTACCAGCAGTGCAGAGCTTGCTGAGGAATGGCAGCAGGCAGGTGTGAGTGCATCTGCATGCACTGTGAGGCGGAGACTCTTGGAGCAAGGCCTGGTCTCAAGGAGGGCAGCAAAGAAGCCACTTCTCTCCAGAAAAAACATCAGGGACAGACTGATATTCTGCAAAAGGTACAGGGAGTGGACTGCTGAGGACTGGGGTAAAGTCATTTTCTCTGATGAATCCCCTTTTCCATTGTTTGGAACATCTGGAAAACAGCTTATTCGGAGAAGAAGAGGTGAGCGCTACCACCAGTCTTGTCTCATGCCAACTGTAAAGCATCCTGAAACCATTCATGTGTGGGGTTGCTTCTCAGCCAAGGGAATCGGCTCTCTCACAGTCTTGCCTAAAAACACAGCCATGAATAAACAATGGTACCAGAATGTCCTCCAAGAGCAACTTCTCCCAACCGTCCAAGAGCAGTTTGGCGCTCAACAGTGCCTTTTCCAGCATGATGGAGCACCTTGCCATAAAGCAAAGGTGATAACTAAATGGCTCAGGGAACAAAACATAGAGATTTTGGGTCCATGGCCTGGAAACTCCCCAGATCTTAATCCCATTGAGAACTTGTGGTCAATCATCAAGAGACGGGTGGACAAACAAAAACCAACAAATTCAGACAAAATTAAAGCATTGATTCTGCAAGAATGGACTGCTATCAGTCAGGATTTGGTCCAGAAGTTGATTGAGAGCATGCCAGGGAGAATTGCAGAGGTCCTGAAGAAGAAGGGTCAACACTGCAAATATTGACTTGCTGCATTAACTCATTCTAACTGTCAATATAAGCTTCTGTTACTCATAATATGAATGCAATTCTATTTCTGTATGTGATAAAAACATCTGACAAACACACATAAAAACCAGAGGGCAGCAGATCATGTGAAAATATAATATTTGTGTCATTCTCAAAACTTTTGGCCATGACTGTAGAGAAAATGGGGGTGGGGGAGGGTCACTTCAAACAGTTATATCTCGGACATTTTAAAACGTATAAATTTGCTTTTAGCGGAAAGAGGAAATTCTCTTCTTTCATGTAACAAGCTGCAGTGCTATCTAAGTTATTCCAAGAGATATAACTGGTTAGAAACACAGTTGGGATTGGAATATATAAATCATATATATTATACAGCTGCATATAAATATCCTAATCCTGACTGTGTTTTCAACCAGTGATATCTCTGGAAATAATATAGATAGCACTGCAGCCTTAGTGTCACATGAAAGAAGAGAATCTCCTCTTTCATATGACTCCAAAAGCAAATTTGTTCGAGCCTTGTCAGTTCAGATATAACGCTGTGTAGTTGCCCTGGTAGAGAAGTATCTGAATATGGAGGATTATCTCCAAGACTACTCTTCTACTCGGCCGTCCCCAAGGAACCAGAAGTGGGTACCTGAAATGGGTAAGACTGTTCCTAATATAAAGGGAATGAAGGAGGCCTGTAGAGTAGGAACTGGCTCAGAACTATTAGACAGGAACTCTAGGCCAATTCGCCCTAAAGTGCCTTTGAACATTAAGTACATTACTTGCTGGCGTTGTCACGGGCTGGGCCATGTTGCTGCCAATTGTCCACTTTTGGATGAGCCTATGCAGTGCGATGTTGGGCGGAGAAAGTCACTGTTTGCTAGTCCTGCCTACTCTGCTTCGCTCTCTCAACATAGAGCGCCAAACTTGTAATGTGACTGTTGATGGACACTCTGTTAATGCTCTGTTGGACTCTGGTAGTCTTGTGACTCTTGTCAATGCCAGCCTGGTTGACACCAGAAAATTACAACACAGGCAAATGGGAGCCATTTGCATACATGGCGATACAAAAGATTACCCCACTGCCATATTGTCTTTGGATACTCCGTGTGGAAAAGTTACTCATGAAGTGGGAGTTGTAAATACTTTAATGCATAATGTCGTTGTAGGATGTGACTTTCCTTTGTTTTGGCAGTTGTGGGAAATGATTGATACATGTTTCAATGTATCTGTTATTGATCCAGTTCCCTTGGGAGAACCTGACCAGGTACAAGCTGTAGGCGTAACTCTGAGTCAGAAGGAGACTTTTCCTTTAGAGGTTTTTGAAGGGGATGTCGAGGAAGACACTCCTGATATTGGTCTCCCTGACTTGCCAGGCTCCAGTGATAACTTTGGGACTGCTCAACTCCAGGACCCTACATTAACCCCTGCTCGTGAAAATGTAAAAGTAATAAATGGGGCACTCCAAGAGTCTGGTGCAGAGAAAATATTCCAAAATTTTGCACCAAAAAATTAATTTTTATATAGAGTCAATGAAGTCGGTGGGCGGGTTGTAGAGCAACTTGTAGTCCCCAAATCGCATCACCAAAGGGAGATGGATCTTGCTCACTCCCATGTGCTAGGAGGACACTTGGCTTATGATAAAATAAAACACCGCATCCTGCAAAGATTTTATTGGCCAAGTAGACATAGAGAGGTAAAAGAATACTGTGAGTCCTGTCCACTATGTCAGTTGCACAACCCTGTGTCAAACTTTAGGAGCCCTTTAGTGCCTCCGATTATATTGAAACTCCCTTTGAGAGGATTGCAATGAATCTGGTAGGACCTCTTTTTAAGTTTGCTAGAGGTCACCAGCACATTCTAAGGAAAGTTTCAGTAAAAACCGTTGCAAAAGAATTGTTTCTTATGTTTACCAGAATTGGGTTGCCTAAAGAAATACTGATCAGGGGGCACAATTTATGTCCAAGGTCAGAAAAGAGTTGTGTAAACTGCTGAAAATAGCGCATTTGCGTAGTTTAGTTGCGTAGTCAGTTTACCATCCTCAGATGGACGGGTTAGTCGAAAGGTTCAATAAAACCTTAAAAGGGATGCTTAAAAAAGTGGTGGCACAGGATGTAAAAGACTGGGATTACCCCTTACCCTACTTGATGTTTTCTGTAAGGGAAGTACCTCAGGCCTCTACAGGTTTTCTCCTTTTGAGCAAGTGTATGGTCAACATCACCGTGGTCTTTTGGATATTGCTAAAGAGACCTGGGAGCATGAGCCTACCCCATACAGAAACGTGATTGACCATATTGCCCAGATGCAAGATAGAATTGAAAAAGTGATGCCTATTGTGAAAGATTCTCAGTGCGCCAAACCGCTTTGGCCACACCCTGAGTCTTCTTTCATATAAAAATCACACTCACCGCCAGTGAGTGCCGGGTTCACCAGATAAATACAAGACAAGCCTTCTAAATTTTATATATTTATTAACCCCTAAATGGGTCGGTATTAAAATCTAACATATACTGTTCAGAACAGATATGCAGATATATGCAAGCATTGACAGTTACTAGTTACAAGATACAGTACAAATAAAATAAAAGGGATAAAGGTGAAATGATTACTTTACCACACATATCCTTGATGTGGTTCTGTAGTCCAACCCTCACACATGCTCTGGTATGTGTGAGATCACCAGTGGAGGCTTCTTGGCATGTGGCATTTACTCCTAGCATGTGGCATCACAGTACAATAATCCAGCCTGCATGCTCTTTACAGTGGTCTCTCAGCATTAGTCCAATAGTCTCATCACAAAAATCTCTTCTCAGGGTTAGTCTGTCTGTAATCTCTTGTAGTCTGTGATGGTCTCAGCCCAAAACTCCATAGCATAATCTCCATAGCATAATCTCCTTAGCATAATCTCCATAGCATAATCTCCATAGCATAATCTCCTCCCACTGACTCTTACCTCATCTTTTATACCCTTTATGCCACCTCCCAGAATGAGGTCACCGGCGGCAGCTGGTCTCATAGAATAATCCACTCAAGTCCAGATCTTTTGTATGTAGATGAGACCAAATGACCTGATACAATGTTATCAGCCATATCTGGTCAACCAGTGCAGCTGGACAATGCATGTTTGTTTGATCAGCCAGGACTGTGTATGAATTCAATGGAGCCCTATTGTTCCAGCCCGGCCACTACTGCCAATATACACCTAGGCTCATAGCTGCGCACAGTATGAATAAATGGAACTAGAGAGAAATACGCTACCCAGAGACCAAAATACAGCTGAGTTATGGCCATATTTATGCAGAATCATCACACCTATTGTAAAGAAACACTTACAGCGAGCTCAGGAGAGTCAATCCCGGGTTTACAATAGGCCTGCTAAAAACAGGAACTTCAACCCTGGTGACAGGGTCTTGGTTTTTGTTCCTGCAGTTGAGAGCAAATTTTTTGGCTAAATGGCAAGGGCCATATGAAATTGTGGAGAAGGTTGGAGATGTAAGTTCTAGAGTACATCATACAGGTAAACGGAAGCCCTACCAAATATACCATATCATCAAACCTTGGAAGGACCATGAGGTGGTGTTAACGGTCAGCAATGTAATGGGGATTGTATCTGGTTCACAAATTCAGGAGGCAAAAGAGTTTGTGCTGCACAACAGTGATGTATTCTCTGAACTACCAGGCCGTAGCCACTTGATCAATCATGACATCATAACAGAACCGGGTGTCAGAGTGAACCAAAAGTCATCTAGGGTACCTGAGGTGAGGCACAAAGCTATTGCAGAAGATGCTTAATCTAGGGGTTATCAAGTAGCCACATAGTGATTGGTCTAGTCTTATGGTGCTAATACCAAAACCAGATGGAAATACATGGTTTTGTAATGACTTCAGTAGGCTGAATGCAGTGTCAAAGTTTGATGCTTATCCAACGCCTCGAGTGGATGAGCTCATTGATAAGTTGGGTAATGGCAGATATTTCACTATGTTGGATTTGACAAAGGGCTACTTGCAAGGGCTATTGGCAAGTGTCATTGACAGAGAAGGCCAAAGAGAAAACTGCCTTTAGCACCTCCGCTAGTCATTTTCAGTATGTAGTCCTTGCCTTTGGTCTGCAGGGGGCTACAGCCACATTCCAATGGCTGATGGACAGAATAGATACAGTATGCAACTGCCTATCTGGATGATGTAATAATACATAGCTCCGATTGGGAAAGTCATCTACCCAGGGTTCAAACAGTCCTGAATTCTATTAGGGAAGAGGGTTTGACAGCAAATCCAAAAAAATGTACCATTGGACAAGAAGTACTTGGGGTACACAATTGGACGAGGCGTTATTAAGCCTGAAGTAAACAAGATTGAGGCCATTCAGAACTGGCCTAGGCCAATAAACATAACACATGTCAGGGCATTTTTGGGATTAACTGGTTACTATAGGCGGTTTATTGAAAACTTTGCCAGTTTTGCTGCCCCCTTGTCTGACCTTACAAAAGATAAGGATTCAGTCATGGTCAAATAGACTGCTGACGCCAAGCAAGCTCTTTGTTCCCAGCCGGTGTTGATAACACCAGATTTACAAGAACAGTTTATTGTGCAAACTGATGGCTCTGATATTGGCTTAGGGGTGGTGTTGTCACAAGTGAGGGGAGGGAAAGAGCAAAAACCTGAATGAGCAGGAGAAGAAAGAACGTTTGGCGATCAAGTGGACATTAGAAGCTCTCAGGTACTAAATGATAGGAAGAACATTGAGACTTATTACAGACCAAGCCCCACTTAAGTGGATGTCTCAAAACCAATGTCACAATGGGCATCGTCATTTTTTTCATTCACCTTGTTGGATAAATACTTTTATAATTTAATAGTTTTGACAATTTTGAAAGGGCAAAACCAATTATGTTTCTTTTTTATACAAATTTTATATGTAAAATAGGAATATCATGTTTTGAATTTTTTTATATTTTTTTATATTTAAATTATATTTAAAATAGGCCGGGGAGGTGAAAAAAATTTAAAAAAAAAACATATTCACCTGTCTTGGTGGCTCTGGTGTCCTCCCCGGGCGGTCCGATCGTGCAGCTCGCCTGCCTTCTTGCTCTGTAATTATTTGCCAGCTGTGACATCCCGGTTCCCCTCCACTGAGGATGTCACGTGATCTTTAAAGGGACTTAAATGTTGCATAGTTGTGTCACAGAAGAAGCTTGAGAGTAGATTATATGGGATAATCAGCATTTACTTCTTAGAACATGAGGTAAACAGCATCAAAACATTAACACAGCAAAACTTGAAAGTAAAAAGGACCTTTTACAATAGAGAGATAAAAGCAAGGTACAGAAAGTCTCACATAGCATACCATTACACTCTATTCAGCATATAACACTAATAACATCGCCATCTACTGTCAGATAGATGTAAACTTCTCCACACAAATAAGTCTATCTGTTGCATATATATGTATATAGTATATACCAACACCCTTTCTCAACAGTAAGAACTTATTCAGTTAAATATAATCTCTTCATCAGTCTCTGGTGTCTTTCAGCACTCAACACCTTTGTGAAAATATCTGCTGTCATATCTTCAGTTGGGCAGTATTCTAAATTCAGAATTCCTTGTTCCTGATGATCCCGTAAGAAATGAAACTTCACATCAATGTGTTTAGTTCTGGGATTAACTCTTTCCATCTGAGCAAGAACAAGACATCCTTGATTGTCTTCATGTAACGTTGTTGGTCCTAACTGTTGTTGTCCTAAGTCTCTTAGTAGTTGTCTTAACCAAAGAACTTCTTGACTCGCATGAGCGGCGGCTACATATTCTGCTTCTGTAGACGATAGTGTTACTATAGATTGTTTTTTACTAGTCCAACTAATTGGTCCGCCCGAGAGTAAGAAAAGATAGCCACTGGTAGATTTTCTATCAATTGGATCTCCAGCCCAGTCTGCATCAAAATATCCAGTTAAAACGCATTCATCACTTGCAGGTAGTTTCAGTTTAACGTTGCTAGTTCCTTTCAGATAACGTATTACTCTCTTTACAGCTTTCCAATCCATTTCATTGGGGTTTGACACTTTTCTGCTCAAAATTCCTACTGCTGCTGCAATGTCTGGCCTTGTAACAGTCGCTAAATATAGTAATTTTCCCATTGCTTTTCTGTATAGCTCATTATCTGGTAACATATTTTGTTCACTTTTAATTTCCTTCAGATAATTAGTTTCCATTGGAGACTTTACTGGTTTCGCATCTTTCAGTCCAAATGTTTCTATTATATCTTTGATCATGTGATTTTGGTTAAGTTGGAAACTCCCATCTTCTTCTCTTTCTATCTGTATCCCTAGGTAATGCTTCACATTTCCCAGATCTTTGATCTCAAAGTGTTGATCCAAAATTTTCCGTATTTCAGCTTCATCCCTTTCTCTTTCAAAACAAACTAAAATATCATCAACATATATCAGTACATAGATCCATCTGTCATCTAGTTTCTTTGTGTATAGACAGGGATCCGCTTTGCTTCTTAGAAAATGTTCATTTATGAGCACTTCAGTGATTTTATCATTCCACGCTTTAGCGGCTTGTTTTAAAACGTATATACTTTTCTGTAGCTTACAAACCATGTTTGGATTCTCTTTATCTTTGAATCCTGGAGGTTGTTCCATGTAAATTTCTTCTGTTAAATCTCCATTCAGAAATGCTGTCTTTACATCCAGATGTTTCAATTCCATTCCTTTAGTAGCTGCAACCGCAAGCAAAGTTCTGATTGTAGTATGCTTGACAACCGGAGCAAATGTTTCATCATAGTCTTCTCCGTATTTTTGAGAATAACCTTTAGCTACGAGTCTTGCTCGGTATTGTTCAGCGGTGCCATCTCTTTGGTATTTAACTTTAAAAACCCATTTACATCCTATAGCTTTTCTCCCTTTTGGTAATTCTGTCAGTGTCCATGTCTTTGAATCATGCATGGATTTCATTTCTGTTTCTGTAGCCTTTATCCACTTATTGGCCTCTTCTTCTGAAAGTTGAGATATATCCTCCCAAGATGTAGGTTCATATACTTTATTTGTACTTGCCTTGTATGAAAGACGTACAGGTGGTTTTCCTTTGTTTTCTCTCATTGAACGTCTTGGTTCTGTGTCTGTCTGTAGTTCTATCTCTTCACTTTCAGTATTTTGAACTTTATCAATTTCAACTTCTTTTTCATCAGATGTTCCTGCACTTATATCACTGTTGTCTCTCTCATTTCTCATTTCCAGTGATGTCATAATGTTATCATTTAGAGCTTCAATGAATGTTACACTGTTACTCACCGTAACTCTGTCTTTTTTAGGATCTAGGATTCTGTATCCTTTGCAGTTGTCACTATATCCAACAAATATTCCTTCTATGGCTCTGTTTTGAAGTTTGGAGCGTTTCTCTTCTGGAACAAAAACAAAAGCTTTGCAACCAAAAACTCTTAAATGATTCACACTTGGTTTCTTACCATGCCACAGTTCATATGGGGTTTTTTCCAGTTTTCTAGAAAAAAGTCTATTTTGCAGATAAGTAGCTGTCATTGCTGCTTCACCCCAGTATTTCTCTGGTAGTTTGGAATCTGTTAGCATGCATCTTATCATTTCAGTCAGAGTTCTGTTTTTCCTTTCTGCTACGCCATTTTGTTCAGGTGTGTATGGAACAGTTTTGTGATGCTCTATTCCATTCTGTCTTAAATAGTTCTCTATTTGGTGTCCTTTGAATTCACCTCCATTATCACTTCTAATGATGATTGGCTTCCTCTGAAACTTATTATACAACTTTGACACGTATTCTTCTAATTTACTGAAAACTTCACTTTTGTTCTTTATTAAGTACGTGACTGTGTATCTTGAGTAGTCATCTATAAAAGTCACCATATATCTATTACCTCCTGATGTGGTTACTTTCATGGGTCCACATACATCAGTATGCACCAAGTCAAGTGGTTTTGTGCCTTTTGTTTCACTCTCTTTAGGTATACACACTCTTGTAGCTTTAGATTTTATACAACATTCACATCTTACAATAATTGAGCAATCAGATATCAACAGATCTTTTGTCAAATTTTTGTTCTGTAATGCCATGATACTCTCAGGATGTCTGTGTCCTAAGCGTCTATGCCACATGTGAATACAATTCTTGTGATCATGTGTACATAACTTCATCTGTTCCTTTAATGTGTCTAGATGATATAATTGTTCACCTGCTTTTACATTTATTATTATCTTGTCTCCTGCTAGGATTGTACATTCATCATCTTTGAATTTTACAGTAAGTCCTTTAGCTGTTAGACGTTTTACAGATAATAGTCCTCCATCTAGTCCTGGAACATATAACACATCCTTTACTAGTATCTTTGTATTATGCCCAAATTTATCAGAATAGATTAGCATTCCTTGTCCAGTACCTTCCGCGGTTATTTTGCTCCCATCTGCAAGGTGAATAGCTTCCTTCTTATTTAGATCAAGTTCAGTAAAGAAGCTCTTATTACTTGTCATGTGACTTGTTGCTCCTGAGTCAATATACCAACTCATTGATAACCTTTTATCGGTTACTTTAAATGTACCATTCCAGTGATCTGCATGTGGGTTAGATATTGTGCTTTTCACCTTCTGTTTACTTTCTTTATGATATAACTTCTGTTCTGCTTTCCATATAGTACAGTCTTTCTTTAAATGTCCCTTTTTCTTGCATCTGAAACATACTCTTGTTTCTGTTTTATAGGTCCTCTTATCTGTAATTTTAAGAGCATTTACACTGTCCTTTTCTGTGGATTAACTGATCATCTTCCACTAATAAGCTGATAGTAGCTCTTGCTTGTCTGTTTTTCTTATCCCATGTCTCATTATTATCATTGGGTCTATCTGCAGTGATTACATCCCATAAATCATCTTTAGACAATAACATCTCCACTTTGAACTTCCATAACTGATAGTTCTCATTGTTCAGCTTAGCTACTGTAAGTCTGAGTTCTGAATTGCTGGTCATTTTAACTTGTCTTACTTGTTTGGAGAGAATTGTTCTGAAGAATCCTTTTGCATTCACTGGGTCTTTTTGTCTTCTATGCCTGGGCCCATAACCTGTTGCATAGTTGTGTCACAGAAGAAGCTTGAGAGTAGATTATATGGGATAATCAGCATTTACTTCTTAGAACATGAGGTAAACAGCATCAAAACGTTAACATAGCAAAACTTGAAAGTAAATAGGACCTTTTACAATAGAGAGATAAAAGCAAAGTACAGCAAGTCTCACATAGCATACCATTACACTCTATTCAGCATATAACACTAATAACATCGCCATCTACTGTCAGATAGATGTAAACTTCTCCACACAAATAAGTCTATCTGTTGCATATATATGTATATAGTATATACCAACATTAAAGGGGTTTTCCGCCCCAAGTCATATTTTTAAAATAGGTCATCAGTATGTGATCTGCGGGCTCTGACACTCAGACCCTGCACAGATCAGCTGTTCTAGCAGCCTCTTTAAATGGGAAATAAGGACACTCCAGGTAAATTACCAAACTAGTAAAGAATCAGCAGAGACAAACCTACTCAATTGTTTAATACTTAAAAGTGTTCACTTATATCGATAAGAGGAGTCTTATAGATACATTTCTAATATTTCTTAATTCTTACAGGCTGAAGAGTGAAGAAAAAGATGGGCTCCTTATTCTTTGGTATCATCCTTGTCATGATGTCTATCCAATGTGAGTATGTCTTTAAGCTGTTTATTATGATACTTTAGACCTTAAAGACCAGCTTTCACCAATTCCACTTCTTAGCATCTGTTAATAGTCAGTGCTCCACTGATTCTAGCACAGTTGGAGTTTTCCCTCTAACCCCCACCATTCCTGAGCAGTGCTGTTAGTTTTGGTATCAGGGTGAATCAGAGGTTTTTGGAATAACAAACTGTCTGGTTACAAACTTGCTCACTCATTTCTACTATCCACCTACCTGTACATCCCTTATAATGGTCTGCTTTCTCAACATTAGCGCATGGTATGTGAATATGTATTATTCAGTCTCTGAATGGTGGTATTATTCAGTCACTGTATGATCGTATTACTCAGTGTCTGTATGGTGGTATTATTTAGTCTTTTAATGGCATTATTATTCAGTCTCTGTATGGGTGTATTATTCAGTCTCTGTATGGTGTTATTATTCAGTCTCTGTATGGTGGTATTATTCAGTCTCTGTATGGTGGTATTATTCAGTCTCTGTATGGTGGTATTAATCAGTCTTTGTAAGGGGGTATTATTCAGTATGTGTATGGTGTTATCATTCAGTCTCTGTATGGTGGTAGTATTCAGTCTCTGTATGATGGTATTATTCCGTCTGTGCATGGTGGTATTATTCAGTCTGTGTATGGCGGTATTATTCAGTGTCTGTATGATGATATTACTCAGTGACTGGTAGCATTATTCAGTCTCTGAATGGCATTATTATTCAGTCTCTGTATGGTGGTATTATTCAGTCTCTGTATGGGGGCAGTCCTGTAGGGGGTATTATTCAATCTCTGTACGGTGGTATTACTCATTATGTGTATAGTGGTATTATTCAGTATGTGTATGATGGTATTATTCAATTTCTGTATGGTGGTAGTATTCAGTCTCTGTATGATGATATTACTCAGTGACTGTATGGTAGTATTATTCAGTCTCTGAATGATGGTATTATTCAGTGTGTATGATGGTATTATTCAGTGTGTATGATGCTTTCATTCATTCTCTGTATGATGGTATTATTCAGTCTGTATATGGTGGTATTATTCAGTCTCTGTATGATGGTATTATTCAGTCTGTATATGGTGGTATTATTTAGTCTCTGTATGATGGTATTAGTAGTATAATGTTGTATCGTGTTAGCCATAGAAAGTAGAAATTTCTTCACTCTTCCACTATGATGGTATTATTCAGTCTCTGTTTGGTGGTATTATTCAGTGTGTATGGCGTTATTATCCAGTCACTGTATGATGCTATTATTCAGTCTCTGTATGATGATATTATTCAGTCGGCATATGGTGGTATTATTTAGTCTCTGTATGATGGTATTATTCAGTCTCTGATGGTATTATTAAGTGTATATGATGCTATGATTCAGTATCTGTTTGGTGTTATTATCCAACCACTGTATGGTAGTATTATACAGCCTCAGTATGGCTGCATTATTCTCTGGCTGCAATCTGCTATATGGTCTCCATATTCCAATTGAATATAGTCGCTGTGTGTGTGCTATGATAATATTATTCAACCCCCCCATGATTATAATGGAGTCTCTGCACCTACCTGTGTTCTCAGTGCTCTGCTCTCTGCATTATTCCCAGTCCCCCTCATTCCCCAGGTCCACAGTTTAATGATTTACACCTGTGTAGGAGATCCATACTTAACTGGTTTTTGGACCCTGTTGTTGTGGGAAGGTGTTATTTTAGAATGAAGTGGCATGTTTCCTGAATCTGATGGCCGCGTGCCATGGCGTGTGTCTGTGTTCCTGTTCTGCAATAATGATAATTCCTGTGTTACAATATTATATAAAAGAGAGTCTTGACTAAAGGGTATCTCATCTGCAGGTCTGTGGAGTCGGTAGGCCAAACCACAAAACTCAGCCCAACTCCTACTCAGACTAAGACTCCAACATAAATGGCTGACAGCCATGGTCAGACAGGAGCAGTAAAGATCCTCTCCCTCTGTGTCCTCCGATTTCCTCCCACACTCCAAAGACATACTGATAGGGAATGAGGATTGGGAGCCCTATATGGGACAGTGACTGACAATATCTGTAAAGCGCTGTGGAATATGATGGCGCCATATAAGTAAGCAAAATAAATAAATTATTCATTAAAAAGCTAGTGATTGAATTCCTATGAAAGTAAATATGTAACACACTAAGCATCTAATAAATTATACAATATTGATAATGGTAGAATATAATTAAAAAATAATTAATCATTTTATTTTGAGGCCGAAGTCATTAACTTTTTTCCAATTCTGACTCCACCCAAAATTGGTCCCGACTCCACGACTCCAACTCCACAGTGCCCTTAGTTGTCTACAAATAAGCTGTAGAATTTCTCCGTCTACATTAGGGAGGTCTCCCTAGGTTACAGTTCTACCCCCTTAAAGTCCAGAATTATGTTTGCCACCCAGTTGTCTAACCAAAGCACCATCTTGATTGACACCTTCCTTGATTCCAGTAATGCTGAAAAAATCACAGATCCATCCAGTTCTTGAACACAACCACCTATTTGTCACAGACTTTGCTTAACACCTTCCCAGCATGTGACATACATGTAGGAGTAGGCTTCAAGCCCCTTGTACACAACCGTGTGCTAGGTCAGTGTGCTATCCGGGTTTTTCCTAAATTGAATGAATGGGACCGCGGAAGCACAGCCGGCACACGGACGGCACATGGATTACATCTATGTGCAACCTACCTAAGAGATGGGTCAACCTGATACACGGCAAGTGCGGACTGTACCAATAAAGAAACAATACACTGTATAGTGATGTATTGCAGTATATTGTGCAAGCGATCAAACTATCCCATCTTCAAATTCCCTAGAAGGGCTGCAAAAAAGGTTTTAAAAATTACATTATTTTTTAATAGAAAAAACACGAATATTAAAACCTTAAAATACCCCCTTTTGCCATTTTACAAATACAAAAGCCAAACGATACAAAAAATAACATCATTGGTATCACCACGTCTAAAAAAGGTAGAACTAAAGAAATATAAAACTATTTATTCTTCATGGTGAACAGAAAAAATTATCACAATACCTGAATCAAAAAAAAAGTCATATGTACCCCAAACTCACTCACACAAATCCTTAGATGGAAATCTAAAAAATTATAGATGCCAGAATATGGTGACGCAAGCCGATTATTTTTTAACCACCACCTTACACAATTATGGCTTTAGGTGGGATTCTTAGACTGCCGTGTATGTTGTGTTTATACATTACAAGTGTGACATTTAACCACTGTGTATACTGTATATTTGTATATACTGTATATTTGTACACGTACCTATATGACTCAGTGTCACAATGAGTGTTTCATGCTACTGCTACTTTATGTATTTGCTGCTAAGTCATTGCGCTTTTCTCGATCTGGAGTGGAACAGTTTCTGCTCACTATGTCCTGATGCTTTCTAGTCACATTGGGTGGGAAGGTTTTCCTGGGTCTAACGTC
The DNA here is from genome assembly GCA_947044405.1 of Leptodactylus fallax. NCBI lineage: Eukaryota > Metazoa > Chordata > Amphibia > Anura > Leptodactylidae > Leptodactylus > Leptodactylus fallax. Next base: position 4,214,254 of record CAMRHE010000159.1, on the reverse strand, counting down.
TGGAACATCATTGTCACTGTTGCAGTAGCCCTTAAGGACAGTGTGTTTCCAAGGCAAACCACTGCGGGACCCTGACTGCATCTGAAGACTAGTGCAACACACATGGCATGTGCCTGAGAAGAACCTATAAGAGCTCAGCGTAAACTGGTCAATCGCGGGACTCCTGATCTCATGATGAGTAGGTGGCTTTGTGTTCCCAGAAACTACTATCAAGTTGATCCACTATGGTGTACAAAATTAAGTGAATGAACAAAATTGATGTATTATGAATATTTGGTGTGGCCCTTGCCCTTTGGAGGAGGAGTTCTAGAAGTGATGATATGGCCTCCTCAGAGCCCTCATCTCAATATTATCCAGTCTGTTTGGGATTTCATAAAGAGACAGAAGGATTGGGCCAAGCCACAGAAGATCTGTGCTTAGTTCTCCAAGATGTTTGGAACAACCTCCCTGCCAAGTTCCTTCAAAAGTTGTCTGCAAGTGTATTCAGAAGAATTGATGGAAGGTAAATATATGGATGGGATTTCCATAGCAGAGCAGCACGTCCCAGCAACATTTCCTCCTTCCTTATTGGAACAAAACTGGTGTCATCCTGTGATCCAGTTGAGCACTGCAGGCTTAAGATGCATGGATGAAATTGGATCTCCCAGTGAGGCTGACCAGGGCACGGTTGGCAACTCTTAGGACTCCGGACTATCTGTAGAGCTGATGCTTCATCAGGATATTTGCTCTCCAGTCTTAGCATCCTGTGGTATCTGCTGCACACAATGCTCTCCCTTCAGGGGTTACATAAACTCTTCTGATGTGTTCTACAAACATCAAGCGAACAAGGTCCCACCATATCAGTCTTACAGCTTTACCACTCACCTCCGTCCTGGCACCTCTTTGCATCTCTTTTCTCTGCTCAAGACTGAGTCCAGTTCCAGAATGTCAAGAAGAATCCAGAAAAAGAGTTCATCCAGAAGTCATCCTCTTATTTGTCTAAGAGGTAATGGATGTTGTATGGACTACAAAGAATTTCATAAAACAACTACTAAGAGCAAATTGCCATTGCTCCCCTTTTCCCTCATCTCTAGGGGGAGGATCTTCATGAAGAAGGATCTGAGGAGAGCCTACAACCTGAATTCACATGTCGGGGGGACAAGTAAAGGGCAGAATTTAAGACATGAGACTCCTGTAAGGATGGACCTCAGATTAGACATTCATGGCGGGCATTAGAAAGTGAGGATCTAACAATCCTTTAGTTCTCATCTCTCAGTTTAGCCCTGGGCCAAATCCAATAAAGACTCAGTGAGCTCACACTTTATCCTATGAGTGACAATGGTGATATTATACAGTCACGGTATTGTGGTATATTTCAGTAATTGTATGTGGTATAATTCAGTCATCGTATGGTGGTATTATTTAGGTACTATTTGGTAATATTATTTACTTACTGTATAGTGGTATTATTCAATCACTATTTGATAATATTATTCAAACACTGCCTGACGGTATTATTTAGTTATGGTATGTGGTATCATATAGTTATGGTATGTGGTATTATTTAGTTATGGTATTTGGTATTGTTTAGTTATAGTATGTTGTATGTGGCATTATTTAGTTATGGTATGGTGGCATTATATAGTTATGGTATGTGGTATTATATAGTTATGGTATGTGGTATTATTTAGTTATGGTATGGTGGTATTATTTAGTTATGGCATGTGGTATTATTTAGTTATGGTATAGTGGTAATATTTAGGTACTATTCAGTAATATTATTCAGCCACTGTATGGTCGTATTGTCTAGTCAATTTTTGGTAATATTTTTCAGACACTGCACAGTAGTATTATTCAGTCATTGTGTGTAGGGATGAGTGAACCAATTCCAATCGATCCAAATTCAAGCCAAATTTACCAAAAATTTCAGGCTGGACCTGAACATAAAACTTTTGGGGTTCATCACCCATGAAACACTTTTATATTCTGTGGTCACTTCAGACCCCAGAGAATAATAAGTGGAGATCCAGGAGAGGTGAGTAAACATAAAAAACACTTCTACTCACCTTGTCTCACCTCTCCTGGGCATCCTCACAGCGTTTGGTGGTCCCCCATAATCTATAGGTGACATCACGTGCCCAATCACAGACCTCAGCGGTCACATGAGGTGTGCCAATATGATGACGCTTTGACCCAGCATCATGTCATCAACTCTCAGTGGAGGAGCGGTGAGGCAAGGTGAGAATAATTGTATTTTATGTTTCCTCACCTCCCCTGGACCTCCACCTATTATACTCTGGGATCAGAAGAGACCCCACAGTATAATAATAGCACTTCAACTTCCTGTCAAACAAGAGGACCGAACCTCACAAATATTCGCCGAAAGTAAACTTGTCAGATTCGGCCATCCCTGACAGTATGATGTCATTATTCAGTCACTATTTATTACTATCCAGTCACTCTGGATTCATTTGCTTAATGGCATCATGTAAACTGCAAATAGCATTGGGGATAGCACCGAGCCCTGAGGGACTCCATATTGTGAGATACTCTTTGTGGTCTGGCAGCCAGGAAGGAACTAAACCCCTGAAGACCTGGGCCATTAATTCCACCAAACTCCTTGAATCTATGTATTAGGATGTCATGGTCAAATGCTGCTGTGTATTTATCGGCATTCAGGCCCCTAAATGTGGCCAACACATGGGCCGATTTTCCCAGACTAAACACACCCATGTGATAGGTCCTTATAATTATTAAATGCATTAAGAAGTCAATGTAAGGAATTAATTGATCAATTGATCCTCTCGTTGTACTCTGCTTATTCTAGAGATCCCCCTAGTGGTGATGGACTGTAACATTCACACCTAGGCAGGAAGACAGTATAACCCAGCTGTTCTGTGCATTCATGTATTGTGTCCCCCTTGCACTAACAGTATACAACTGCACCATCTAGTGGCCGGGTGACATAACCGAACCCGTCAATGAATATGTAACTGTTATGTTTTTATTTCAGGCCTGTCATATCACTATATAACTCAACAACCTCCTTACCTGGATCTTTTTGAAGGAAATTCTGGAACAATATTCTGTTCTGTTCGACATGACCTTGACCTCAGAGTGCTGTCACTGAATATACGTCGCACAGAAATTATGAAAATTTGCATTTATAGCAGTGAGATCTCTAATTTATTGTCATTTTCTGGGATGATAGAAAACCTCATATGTGAAATTAATACTGGAGACAATTCTACATGTACAGTCAGCACAGGTAAGGGGATCTCTATCTATTATTCTATATTGTGCAAACAAATGTGACTTTCTGAAACAGACCTCCTTACATCCGGAAATTTTCACTCTGACCACTAAACCTAATAACACTTGCCAATTCTGCAGGGGTTTTCTTTGCAGTAGTTACTTCATTTACATCATTGACAGTATTACAACAGAAGATAACACTACTATAGATAACAACACTGAGCCATCACTACATCCACTACTAACCTAACAATAGATGATGTCACGGCTTATCTACCACTCTCTACACAGAGCATGTCTAGTAAACTATCCCATAGACCTCAGTGAGTCGGATCCAGATTATTGCTGCCTATGGCCATGACTATGCTGTAAAGCAGATCACTAAAAGCTGTTATCAGAGCAGAGGAGATGCTCAGGCAAGATAGCCAAATTGTGCAGCTGCAGAACTGGAGAGCTGTAACTACAGCCGGAGCTCCTATAGAGAAGGCAGGGACGGTTTATTATCGATCGCTGTATACACAGCTATAGGAGCTACCATGATGCAGCTCACCTCTTGTGGCATCCCAGAGCTGGCTATGGCTGGGCTGAGGGTGATCTCTGTGCATTGTATTATTTCCTGTTGCTTCATAGCCTGTGTGACATAGCAGGGGGTCCTGAGTCTCACACAACACAGCGCCACCTAGTGAGCCTCACACATGCATTACACCTCGCATAGGATTGAATAGTAACCAAATGTCCAATGGGAGGACATCGCCTGGGAAAAGGGGAGGAGTCAGCTGATCACTGGGTCCCCATGGTAACACCCCTGCAGGAAGGTCCTGCGTGTGAGGAGTGAGAAGTGTGGAGTGTTAGGAGGAGGAGGTGAGGAGATAAGTGTGATGTCCTGTGAAGAAAGCAGTGAGTTTAGTGCAGGAATCTCAAGTCCTAGACAGGCCCAGGAAGGTTGGAGAGCTGACATACTCCAGCTATTCAGAAGATCCTGTCCCCTGTCTGCCTAGCCATCGCCCTGAAGGAAGTCAAGCATCATTATCTTGTCAGCATGAGACTGTGGAGAGAACATTCTGGAACACGTGCTCCATAGCAAGTATCACAGGATCCAGGGGCCAAGGCCAGACCTGTGGAATATCCCGCCACCCTGACTATTGCACCCCGAAACTCTGAGCTATCAGGACCACATAACGTGAGTGGGGAATATTATGTACTAGTATCATGGTGGGCATCCTCCTATGAGCCAAATAGGAGCCCAGATGCACCTCAGGGCTGTAACACTGAAGTATAAGGGGCTAGGAACACCTTTCATCAAGTCTACCCTGCACCCCAGGACTTTGCTGTGTCACCAGGCGTACCCCGTTGTTTTGTATTGAAGAAACTGTTTAAGCATTTGTGCCTCCACACCCATGGAAGTAAAAGTTCAACTTTACAACCGTTTCTGTGTCTGACTCTGCACCGACAACATCAGGGCGCCCCAAACACCACCAGTCGGCACAGTATAGGGGAAGCGCCCCGGGGGAACAATCACCACCAACATTTGTGCAGCCCCCTCATCACCGGTATCAGTGGTGGTAACGTGGGACAGCACCAGCGCTGCGCCCTCGTGCCCAGAGACCGTGACAAGTCTGCGCTGTTTGCACCCCCGCAATCCCAACTGCAGCGTTACCTTCCATCTGGTCACCGCAAGAAAAACTGGCGTCACGAACAGGATACGGGTGTGTGCCATTTTGAGAAAGTCGCCACGAAAAGTGCGCCAAATTGTCTCCAGAGCATCGGTCTTTATTGTGGACTTTGCTAAGATCAAGTTTATTCCCTGAGAGTGCTTGCCACAAAGAGGGGGAGCCCTATACCCCTGAAGTAAGCCCTAAAGACTGTCCTCTCAGTGTGTTACAGCCCTGGAAGAGTTAAAACGCCCAGGACTTGTTTGCTGCGCCACATCGCTGTGTAAGAACGCCCACAAAGGGTTAACTGTACCTTGCAAAAGTGCGGGAGATTTTTAGCACTGCCCATGAGGCCAGGAGACCCATCTGCCGCCATCTTAGGAGAGCCCAGAATGCTAAGCGCAATGCTCCAGCGCACCCATACAAGAAAGTGAAAGGCGAACGTGCCGGCGCCATTTCTGACTCTCCGGTGCCGCATCACCGTCCCTGCTGTGCACCGCTGATCTCTGGTCCACGCTGCAGTTGCTGTCAGTGAGTACTGTGCCTCCCTGTCCTTGTCTTCAGTCCTCCCACGGCCCCAGCGAGTGTTTTCCGTGTACAGTGTCCGTGGGGAGTGCCACCATTAAAGAGGGGGGAGCACACCGTCAGCCTGCATCACAGTGACTCTGTTAATAGCTACAGCATTCTTAAAGGGACAGCATTCCAAGTTGTAGTCTCCATTCCCTTCCAGCAAGCAGTTGAGTTTCTTAAAGAGACGGCGACCTAATTCCAGTCATACCTGCAAACAACATGACTGAGCAAAGTGACATTGTGCCATCTGTTTCTAGTGATCCAGCAGTGCCCATGGCGAGCAGCCTACCATTCTCCATGCCATTTTACCCTGGCGCACCATGGCTGCCGCGCTACAAAGGGGAGGCGCATACCCTCAGGGACTTTCGTGAGAAGATGCTGTCTCTCTTCCAGTTCTATCCTCTGAATACAGAACAGCAGATACAGATCCTGCTGGGCCAGCTTGAGGGTGCTGCAGCTAGGGAGGTCAAATCCTGGCCTGCCTCTGACAAAAGAACCCCTGGGCAAATTCTGGACAAACTCCAGGTGAACTTTGACGTGCGATCTGTCTCCGAGGTAAAGATGCGCTTCTTTTCCAGACGACAACTACCTGGTGAGACCCTGCGGGACTATGCTTTATCCCTCCAAGAGGCGTTCAGAGCTGTGGTGCAAGTGGATCCACGTGAAAATGTGGACTCTGATAAAATCTTGCTTGACCGCTTCATAGAAGGGGCGGGTACCACATTGCTCCAGAGTCAGTTGCGAATGCTTGCTGCACAACATCCCAGCATCACGTTTGCTGACTTCAAGGCCCTTGCCATCCAGGTCTTGGGACAGGAGCAGCCCCAGCCGAGCCCAGTCATCTGTGCTCCCTCACCTGGACCCTCAACAAGCATTGCTCCAGTTGTCCTGCCACTACCTCTGGGTACCTCACCTGCTGCCCAAACTGCGCAGACTACACCAGCAGACTCCAGAGATGACCTCCTGGCCCGAGTGGATCATCTGACCCGTGCCATGGAACAGATCACCGTCCGTCTAGATCGTCTGACCCAGCCGTCTTCATCGTCCAGTGATCCTTTGCGAAGTCTCAACATCTCACCTGAGTCGCCGCCCAGACGTCCGTCTTCAGTGAAACCTCCGCAGAGTGAGAGGCCATACTGTAGCTATTGCCATAGATATGGACACACCAGGCCTCAGTGTTTTCAGTTAAACGGGCCACCCCCGAGGCAGCGGGCCGCCCCTCGGGAGGAAAGAAGAAGGGCCCAGGTGAATCTTCAGTGCCATTGTCACGCTTCGTCTCAGCCTGCCCACACATCACAATCCGGGTGAACGGCGTCCCTCTGACAGCGTTGGTGGACACTGGATCTCAGGTAACAACCCTGCGCAAGCAGGTGTTCCTTGAACATTGGGACTTAGGTGTGTTGAATAGAACACCTGACACATGGATAAATCTGTGTGCCAGCAATGGACAGCCCATACCACAGCAGGGTTATTGGGAACCCACTATCCAGATTGGGGACTTGAAACTGCCTAGACAGGGTGTAATTGTCACTGATGTAGAGGATGATAGGTTTGCAGTTGTAATATTAGGCATGAATGTTTTACGCCATTGCTTTGCAGAAGTGTTGGATGCCTTGCGTGCCTCTCTCCTTACAGCTTCACCCAGTGACCAGCAGACCATTCAGCGGGCCATTCGTGTACTCAATGCCCAGCACAAGTTCGCCAACAAACAAGGTGAAATTGGTCGAGTCCGGATCCAAGATACCCGTCCAGTAACCCTACAGCCTGGAACAGAAACTATGGTGTGGTGCCGTGCCCGTCCGGGCATAGAAAATCAGGACTACGAGGCCTTGCTACAACCCATACAGGTAGATGGCCAACCACTTGTCATGGCTGCCCGCAGCCTTGTCACAGTTTCCAATGGACGTGTTCCTGTCCGCTTAGTCAACTTGGGCGATGCTCCCGTGAACCTCCACAAGTTCCACTCTGTGGCCCTGCTACACCGGTTAGCACCAGAAGACATTCTCTCTGGTGATTCTACCGCCACACAGCGTTCCACCCAAGCTGCTGAGAACATTCAGAATGGAGCCACGAAGTCCTGGTGGGATGAATTGAACGTGGGAGACGCCAATACCCCTATAGAGCACATCAATGGGGTTCGCAATGTGGCCAAGCGTTACCAACAGGCATTCAGCAAACACCCATTGGACTTTGGTAAGACCATGACCATACAACATCGCATTCTGACTGGTGACCACCATCCAATCAAGGAGCGTCACCGTCCAATACCACCAGCGATGTACCAACCGGTGAAAAAGTTGATCCAAGAGATGCGAGATGCTGATGTCATCCGGGAGAGTAACAGCCCCTGGGCAGCCCCGCTAGTCCTTGTCAAGAAGAAAGACGGAAAACTACGATTTTGTGTGGACTATTGTAAACTCAACAACGTCACGCACAAGGACGCATACCCATTGCCGCGGATTGAGGAATCTCTAACGGCTTTGGGATCAGCTACCTGTTTCTCTACCCTGGACTTAACCAGTGGATACTGGCAAGTCCCTATGGCGCCTGAAGATCGTGAAAAGACTGCGTTTACGACCCCGATGGGACTCTTTGAATTCAATAGTATGCCATTTGGGCTATGTAATGCCCCAGCCACATTCCAACGGCTTATGGAGAGGTGCCTCGGCCATGAGAATTTCCAGAGTGTGCTACTGTACCTGGACGATGTTATTGTATTCTCCCGGACATACCAAGAACACCTTCGTCACCTATCCGAGGTATTCAAGGTACTTATACAGCACGGCCTAAAGGTGAAGCCCTCCAAGTGCTACCTGTTGAAACCCCAAGTTCACTACCTTGGGCATGTCGTGAGCGCACAAGGCGTCCAACCTGATCCTGAAAAGATCACTGCAGTCCAGAACTGGCGAAGACCAACTACCGTCAAAGAAGTCCGAAGCTTCCTTGGATTCGCAGGTTACTACCGGCGTTTCATACCACACTTCGCCCAAGTAGCCGAGCCTCTGAACGAGTTGTTGCGCGGTTGTCCCAGAGAAAACTACAACCGAAAGCTTCCGGTAGACTGGACAGCGCGTCAAGAGGAAGCCTTTCAAGCGCTTAAAGCACTTCTGACGCAACCACCAATTCTAGCCTATCCCGACTACAGTCAGCCATTCCGCTTGTACACAGATGCAAGTCACCAAGGTTTGGGTGCAGTGTTGTCCCAGGTTCAGGACAACAAAGAGCGAGTCATCGCCTACGCCAGCAGGAGTCTGAGAGGCGCGGAGAAGAACGACCAGAACTATAGTTCTTTCAAACTCGAACTTCTGGCGCTTGTCTGGGCCGTGACAGAGAAGTTTAAAGACTACCTGGCTGCCACACCCTTTACCGTGTACACAGATAACAATCCGTTGGCGCATCTGGACACTGCTCGACTGGGAGCCCTTGAACAACGGTGGGCCTCAAGACTCGCGAATTACAAGTTCTCTGTCAAGTATCGCAGTGGCAAGTCCAACGCTAACGCTGATGCACTCTCAAGGTTGCCTGTGGGAGAAGAACCACCCCGAGAAGACATCTGGGAAGAGGTGGAGATGCCACCATTCTACAACAAGTTTGCCCAACAGGTTGCTATTGGTGTCCCTGTAGAAGGAGAATCTCTGGCGAAAACAGCTGCCGAATCCCTCCAGGAGCCATCTCTGTGGAAAACGTTCCAAGAAGAGAGCAGAGTTTTAGGAGAATTGTCAGATTTCCTGCTTACAGGAAGAATACCAACCCGTGTAAAGAGAGGTCTTCATGACGTGGAATTAAAACGCCTTTGGCGACAGAGGAAGCGCCTGTTTGTCCAACGAGGCCTTCTACATAGAAACACTCTTGATCCTGTCACAGGTGAAAGGCTTCATCAGATCCTCGTACCAAGAAGAGACGCACAGATGATACTTGAGGCGTATCATGACTGATCCGGTCACTTCGGGGTACAAAAGACCGAAGCTACCATCCGTCGTCGCTTCTATTGGGTTGGGATGAGGAGTGACATTGAGAGTTGGTGCCGAGAGTGTCCCGCCTGTAGTATCACCAAGGAAGGTCGAAGAGATCAGAAGGCCCCTCTACATCCAATTAAGACTCAAAAGCCGTGTGAAATTGTTGCTCTGGACCATGTGAAGTTGGGTTCCACACGTTCCGGCTACAGCTACGCTCTGACAATGGTGGATCATTATTCCAAGTTCCTTGTCATCGTGCCTGTCAGAGATCTTACAGCAAGAACTACGGCTGAGACCTTCTACGCAGAGTTTGTCCGCCATTACGGTTGTCCTGAACATATCCTCACCGACCGTGGATCGGCGTTTGAATCCCAATTGTTCCGTGAGCTGTGTCAGTTCCAAGACTGCAAGAAGTTGCGAACCACAGCGTATCACCCTCAAGGGAATGGTATGTGCGAGAAGGCAAATCAAGTGATCATCGGCATGCTAAGAACAGCCGCAGTTACACCTGGTGTTGAGTGGCCTGAGCGTATCAAGGACTTGGCCTATATTTACAACAACACACCCCAAACATCTACGGGATACGCACCATTTTATCTAATGTTTGGAAGACAAGGTCAACTTCCTTCAGACTTAACCCTTGGTGTGAAGGTCCCTGACACCATCAATCCACTACCCATAACAGACTGGGTTGTTGAACACCGCCGACGTATGGAGGAAGCTAAAGAGATAGTTGAAACGCGCATGGATGAGGTTCGTAGGAGACAACAGGAGGATTACAACCATCGCGCCCATGCAGCGCCCCTGAAAGTTGGCGACCGTGTATGGTTAAGGAATAACCATCGGAATGGGAAATTGGATCCATTCTGGGAGAAAGAACCATACAGTGTCATCTCCATACCATATCCTGAATCCGACGTGTATGAGGATCTCTAAACCTGGGAGACAGCCCCAAGTAGTACACCGAAACCGTCTGAAGCTGTGCCTTAAAGAAGGACTACCCACAGAGGTGACCCCAGCTGAGACAACGAGTACAGAGATCTTGTCACCTTCTGAAGCGAAAGAGAGACCCCCAACGTTAACTGAGCTTATGTGGGCGCCTAAACTACTACCATTTAGCTGTTATCCACCAATTGCTCTAGTGCAAGAGAACCCTTCGACAGATGATTTAATTGATTTCAGTGACTCTGTTCCTGATTCAAATCTCATTCCACTTAGGCGTTCTGAGCGTACCACAAAAGGCATACCTCCAACACGCTATAGTGATGCCATGGCTGTCCTTGGGTAAAAGAGGTTAACTGTCTCTGCTTCTGTATATATGTTATTCCTGCTCTGATTACATTAATGTTTTTCCTGTGTGTATATACAGTATATATATAATATCTTGCCATGTAATATAGTATTTACACTTATATGCAACAATCCAAGCCATAGTGCCTGGCTCACCGAGCCAAGGAAGTTCTGTTACCCCATTGCGGTATGGACATTCGTGCTAGAGTGCCTACTCTTCCTTACAGAAAGGACTGTTTATTGTTTCTCAGAGAGACTCTCATGATAATGGACACTCACGAAATTTGTGCCAGAGAGCCTCTGGACCCATTTGCACTACTGTTGTTTCTATATGGACTGTCTGATGGTACCGCCAAAAGGTTCCATAAGTCTGAGTTTAATTATCTCTCCGTTACCCTTCAGACTTCTCATGGACATTCCAGGACTATGCCGGGAGGTCTTACCTCAAGTTTCTAAGTATTATATTTTTCTAAACTGTTAGTGACATTTGCACTTTATTCGTATTTATTAACGTTATGTTACATTTCTCACCTTCACCCCAGCCCGTCGCCGAGGTCGGCTCAGTGAAAGAGGGGGAGTATGTGGCATCCCAGAGCTGGCTATGGCTGGGCTGAGGGTGATCTCTGTGCATTGTATTATTTCCTGTTGCTTCATAGCCTGTGTGACATAGCAGGGGGTCCTGAGTCTCACACAACACAGCGCCACCTAGTGAGCCTCACACATGCATTACACCTCGCATAGGATTGAATAGTAACCAAATGTCCAATGGGAGGACATCGCCTGGGAAAAGGGGAGGAGTCAGCTGATCACTGGGTCCCCATGGTAACACCCCTGCAGGAAGGTCCTGCGTGTGAGGAGTGAGAAGTGTGGAGTGTTAGGAGGAGGAGGTGAGGAGATAAGTGTGATGTCCTGTGAAGAAAGCAGTGAGTTTAGTGCAGGAATCTCAAGTCCTAGACAGGCCCAGGAAGGTTGGAGAGCTGACATACTCCAGCTATTCAGAAGATCCTGTCCCCTGTCTGCCTAGCCATCGCCCTGAAGGAAGTCAAGCATCATTATCTTGTCAGCATGAGACTGTGGAGAGAACATTCTGGAACACGTGCTCCATAGCAAGTATCACAGGATCCAGGGGCCAAGGCCAGACCTGTGGAATATCCTGCCACCCTGACTATTGCACCCCGAAACTCTGAGCTATCAGGACCACATAACGTGAGTGGGGAATATTATGTGCTAGTATCATGGTGGGCATCCTCCTATGAGCCAAATAGGAGCCCAGACGCACCTTAGGGCTGTAACACAGAAGTATAAGGGGCTAGGAACACCTTTCATCAAGTCTACCCTGCATCCCAGGACTTTGCTGTGTCACCAGGCGTACCCCGTTGTTTTGTATTGAAGAAACTGTTTAAGCATTTGTGCCTCCACACCCATGGAAGTAAAAGTTCAACTTTACAACCGTTTCTGTGTCTGACTCTGCACCGACAACATCAGGGCGCCCCAAACACCACCAGTCGGCACAGTATAGGGGAAGCGCCCCGGGGGGAACAATCACCACCAACATTTGTGCAGCCCCCTCATCACCGGTATCAGTGGTGGTAACGTGGGACAGCACCAGCGCTGCGCCCTCGTGCCCAGAGACCGTGACAAGTCTGCGCTGTTTGCACCCCGCAATCCCAACTGCAGCGTTACCTTCCATCTGGTCACCGCACTCTGACCTGGCGGTGATCCGCTGGGGACCATAGACTGTAAGAGCTGCTGGGTCCTAGAGAACCCGGATCAGCTCAACAGTTATGGACAGGAGGCTGCACTGCTCCTGTAACTGGGGCTAATGTACTCACAATAACAAACCCCCCCCCCCCCCCAAAAAAAATTTTCCCTCCCCCCCCCCCCCCCCATTTTATTTTTTGAGGACCACACCATAAAAAAAAAAAAAATAAAAAAAAATTAATATTAAAATAAAATTTTTTTTTTAAAAAAAAAAAATGATCCCCCCCTCCCCCCCCCCCCTCCCCCCCCCCCCCCCCCCCCCCCCCACCACAAAAAAAAAAAAAAAAAACAAAAAAAAAAAGAGGAATATTTTTTTGCCCCCCCCCCCCCCAAAAAAAAAAAAAATTTATCTCCCCCCCCCCCGAGGGGGGGGGGTCTCCCCCCCCCCCCATCCCCAGATGCAAAAAAACCCCCCCCCAAAAACCTCCCTCTTTTTTCTTCTTCCGTTTTTTGGAAATCGCAGCATGTCAATTATACCTACAGAAACTCTGGTAATTTCCTTATAGGTATAATAGAAGAAGATAGTCTGCAGAGGAAAACTCTGCAAACTTTCTGTGAAAAATGTTGCAAGAAAAACCATGATGTGTAGCTACTGCGTTTTTTCCCGCAGCGCTTTTTTTTCATGCTGCTTGCTAAATGGAGCCTTAACCTAAAAAGTTTTTTATTAGTACTTTGCACTATTTTTTTTTTTTAAAAACCTGAAACATGTGAAACAGAGACGTTTTCCCTTCATTTTTATATATATAATAGAAAAGAAAAAATATGCAAAAATAAGAATAAAAAAAAAAGCCCTATGTGTCACCAAAAAATAGCGCAAAAATGATGTGTATAACCAGAGCGAAAAAATGTTATAGCCCTCAAAGCCGCATGTACAAAAAAAAACAAAAAGGTGTCTGGTCCTGAACCAGGGAAACTCGCCTGGTACTGAAGTGGTTAAATTGCAGATTTCAGTTGCAGGTATGTCCAGAAGTATGACATAAATGAAGGACTTTTGGACCAGGGAAGTAGATCAGCCACACTCACGTGGATACAGGGTGGCTGATCTACTCCATTGAGGTGGAGTTTGTAAGTCCACACTTTGGGGGGATACAGGACTTATAGCTACACCACCCACAGAGGCAGGGATAGGAAGGAGACGTAAGGGTGGGCTCCAGCCACACCAAGGATTAGTGTAGTTTAAGTTCGGCTGGGAGTACAGCAAAGAGCAACACCACGAGCAGCTGCTATTGAGAACACCAATAGTTCAGTGCATTTATTTAGCAGTCGATCAGAGTGCCCCAACATTAGTGAGTAAGAACCAGGACAGCTCAGAATTATGGAGAATGCGGCAGGTTGAGGTTATAGTAAAGCACCGGGGTTACCAGAATAGACCTGTGAGGGTACCAGACAGAAGAGTCCAGAAGGAATGCCAGGGTGGAGACAAACCCAATGCACAGGTAAGTTCAATGCCAGAAATTGTTAGGAGGCGGCTGTACAGAGTCAGTCTAGAGAGACACAGCTGGGTACCTGCAGCCAAAGCCTGCCAACAAACAGTTAAAGGTGAAGTTTAGAGACGGTAATCATTTATATGCTGGAACTATTGATCGGATCTTTATGACAGTAAAGTACTGTTGTTTTGCAAAAGTAAAAGAACCGTTTCTTTTTTTTAACCTGTGACTTTCCCTGCACCTCACACAGTGAACCTAACACTTTACAATGAATGAAGTGATTGATAGATTTGCTTTCATTCACAGATGTGTACAAAGCTACAGAAGACGATCATTGTTCTCCTCCTGAAAACAGCTCACAAAGGTTTCTCTATGGTAAAAGTGAAATATTTGCATTGATTTGGGTCAATCTCGGTTATACAAGTCGCATTCACTTTTCCGGCACTATATTTAATCTTAGTTTTACCCTACAAACCCTTACCGAACATGACAGAGGGACGTACACATGCACTGGGCATGCAACAAATATAGGAGAATTCAATGAGCAAAGCACACAACTTACAGTAACCAAAGGTGAGATCAGGGGTAATGTTGGGGGGGGGGGGTTGGCAGTGCATTTGACCTAATAGCAGCTGGATATGGATGTGCAGGATGAGATATTGTCAAAACTCTCTCTCCCCATCCCTGTCCTACCTGTGCTGCTCCTATCTGGCTGTTATAACTTGATACAGTAAGTTAGGATGGGCAGGAGAGGGAGGGGGAGGAAGTGTGCAATGTCCACCATGGCTTCACCTCCACTTCTATGCTGGGATGGGTATGTGTAATGTGTGTTCTGAGAAGAGAGGAGGGGCATATTATAATTGGGTGGGGCTTAAGATGTGACACTGTGCAATAAAAAATGTTCCAACATTTTTAAGCCTTTTTTGTCAGAAACTAGGCCAATTTTAAGTGGTGCAAAAGAGACACCAGATTTATCCTCTAGCACCAGCCACTGGGATAAATCTGCCGCATTGTAAAACTGGTTTGGTTTATTTCTTACTGTTAGATAGTATTAGAAATGTGTAAATATGTGTGTAATGTGTATAGATAAATAAGTTGTATAAGGTCATATTCACATCAAGTATAGGAACACATCTAGTTCTATAGGGGCACTTCTTAGGACTTTCTTCAACTCGGTAGTGGCATCAGCCATCTTCTTTGGAGTGGCCTGCTGGGGGAGCAGTATATCAACCAGGGACAGAAATAAACTTGACAAGCTGATTAGAAGGGCCAGCTCTGTCCTGGGGAGCCCACTGGACCCAGTGCAGGTGGTGGGTGACAGAAGGATACTGTCCGTGGTGAGCTCCATGCAGAAGAAGAAGTCCCATCCCATGCATGAGACTGTGATCGCGCTGGGCAGTACTGTCAGTGACCGACTGCTCCACCCTAGGTGTGAGAAGGAGCGCTATCGGAAGTCTTTCCTCCCCACCGCGGTTAGGCTGTACAACCAACACCGACCTAAGCGGAGATCATTACACACAGAGAACTGAAATATCTCTCTGCCTGTTAAATCCCCCCCCCCCCTGCTACTTCCTATCTGTCTGTCTGCTATTAATGTAATGCCTCTCACCTTGGAACATTCCTGTACATGTTGTATTTGTATTTGTATCTGCTTATCTTATCTTTGCTGCTGTAACACACTGAATTTCCCCACTGTGGGACTATTAAAGGACTATTATTATTATTATTATTATTATTATTATTATTAGTGTATGATCGGGGAAAGCATACGCCCAATATACAGTATCCATATGTCCCCATTCACCCAACAAAGGCTGAAAGGATGTCCTATTGCCCTTCATCAGGATTTTATCCTCAACAAACTTTTTGATTTAACTGTATAAGATGCAGTAGATTCGGCTTTCCTACACTCTGGCCCACTATTAAATACATACAATCTTTAACATCATGGTCAAATACATCACAGTCTTCAATTGGAGGTATAGACTGGTAAATTATACGAATGTATACATCTGAGAGAAGGCCCTAATGGAATGTGAACATAGCCTAATTCTGGATGTATGTATACCTCTGAAGGTATACAGACCCATACCTATATGTATGCATATGTGTAATGTGTATGTATGTATGTATATGTGTAATGTGTATGTATATGCATGTATGTATGTGTGTAATGTGCATGTATATGTGTGTAATGTGTATGTACAGTACAGACCAAAAGTTTGGACACACCTTCTCATTCCAAGAGTTTTCTGTATTTTCATGACTATAAAAATTGTAGATTCACACTGAAGGCATCAAAACTATGAATTAACACATGTGAAATTATATACTTAACAAAAAAGTGTGAAACAACTGAAAATATGTCTTATATTCTAGGTTCTTCAAGGTAGCCACCTTTTGCTTTGATTACTGCTTTGCACACTCTTGGCATTCTCTTGATGAGCTTCAAGAGGTAGTCACCTGAAATGGTTTTCACTTCACAGGTGTGCCCTGTCAGGTTTAATAAGTGGGATTTCTTGCCTTATAAATGGGGTTGGAACCATCAGTTGTGTTGTTCAGAAGTCAGGTGGATACACAGCTGATAGTCCTACTGAATGGAGTGTTAGAATTTGTATTATGGCAAAAAAAAAAGCAGCTAAGTAAAGAAAAACAAGTGGCCATCATTACTTTAAGAAATGAAGGCCAGTCAGCCTGAAAAATTGGGAAAACTTTGAAAGTGTCCCCAAGTGCAGTGGCCAAAACCATCAAGCGCTACAAAGAAACTGGCTCACATGAGGACCGCCTCAGGAAAGGAAGACCAAGAGTCACCTCTGCTGCGGAGGATAAGTTCATCCGAGTCACCAGCCTCAGAAATCGCAGGTTAACAGCTGCTCAGATTAGAGACCAGGTCAATGCCACACAGACTTCTAGCAGCAGACACATCTCTACAACAACTGTTAAGAGGAGACTGTGTGCAGCAGGCCTTCATGGTAAAATAGCTGCTAGGAAACCACTGCTAAGGACAGGCAACAAGCACAAGAGACTTGTTTGGGCTAAAGAACACAAGGAATGGACATTAGACCTGTGGAAATCTGTGCTTTGGTCTGATGAGTCCAAATTTGAGATCTTTGGTTCCAACCACCGTGTCTTTGTGCAACGCAGAAAAGGTGAACGAATGGACTCTACATGCCTGGTTCCCATCGTGAAGCATGGAGGAGGAGGTGTGATGGTGTGGGGGTGCTTTGCTGGTGACACTGTTGGGGATTTATTCAAAATTGAAGGAATACTGAACCAGCATGGTTACCACAGCATCTTGCAGCGGCATGCTATTCCATCCGGTTTGCGTTTAGTTGGACCATCATTTATTTTTCAACAGGACAATGACCCCAAACACACCTCCAGACTGTGTAAGGGCTATTTGACCAAGAAGGAGAGTGATGGGGTGCTACGCCAGATGACCTGGCCTCCACAGTCACCAGACCTGAACCCAATCAAGATGGTTTGGGGTGAGCTGGACCGCAGAGTGAAGGCAAAAGGGCCAACAAGTGCTAAGCATCTCTGGGAACTCCTTCAAGACTGTTGGAAGACCATTTCAGGTGACTACCTCTTGAAGCTCATCAAGAGAATGCCAAGAGTGTGCAAAGCAGTAATCAAAGCAAAAGGTGGCTACGTTGAAGAATCTAGAATATAAGACATATTTTCAGTTGTTTCACACTTTTTTGTTAAGTATATAATGCCACATGTGTTAATTCATAGTTTTGATGCCGTCAGTGTAAATCTACAATTTTTATAGTCATGAAAATACAGAAAACTATTGGAATGAGAAGGTGTGTCCAAACTTTTGGTCTGTACTGTATATTATTGTATGTGTGTAATGTGTATGAATGTTTGTATGTTACAGTATACAGTGGGGAAAAAAGTATTTAGTCAGCCACCAATTGTGCAAGTTCTTCCACTTAAAAAGATGAGGCCGGCCTGTAATTGACATCATAGGTAGACCTCAACTATGAGAGACAAAATGAGAAAACATATCTAGAAAATCACATTGTCTGATTTTTTAAGAATTTTTTTTCCCCACTGTATATGTAAGAAAACATTTACAATATACAATACAACAGTACTATTTCTGTGTATAGTGCAGTCTAAATTTGTGTACCTGCTGGGGTGACTCCCGATTTGCAAAGCGAAAGAGTGGCTGCTCTGGGTCAGATATGTGAAAGATAAGGTCAAACACATTTGGGATAGAAACAGGACGTTGGAAAATTTCCCAGCAGACCCCATTATAGTCTATGGGGTCTGCAAGTGTCCGAGGGCTCTCTGTTGTTCAGGTATCCCTGTGGACCCTAATGACGGAGACCTATGTGCGGATGTGACCCAGCCCTTCAGATAGATAAGTTAGTGTCACTATAAGTCTAGGTTTACATCTGCATCGGAGACTCGCTGCAGATTCCAATGAAAATCGGTGTAGAGAAAAATCCTGCACGGAGGATTTTTCTCTCCGCCAGTTTCAGTATAAAAATGGCAGCACCCTGATGGACACCAGGCGGTTCCCATTATAGACACTGGTGTACATGGGTGTCTGAGGTTAACCATTGTTTTAGCAGTCCTGCTCTCTGTGGTTCAGGTCCACTGGCAGACCTGAGCGACAGAGACCCATGTGCAGATGTGAACCTAGCCTTAGAGGCAGGATTGGGAGTGTAAAAATATAATCTACTCTTCCACCATGAAAGACGATTCCCAAGACCCTAGACTTTATTTCACTGGGACCACTTCAACAGAATTGCCAAAACAATAAATTCAGAAACCTCTTTAAAGAGTTTTTTGGATGGTGCCCCCTACTTATCTCTGAGTACCATGACTCTGAATTCAGAAAGATGAAGGTAACCATGTAAAAATTATTTCTCTTTAGCATCAACGAACATTCCTAATATCACTAGTATAATCATCATCATAGTTGTCGTCATCCTAGGCCTCATCATAGTCTTTGTGGTAAGTAAATGTTATACGTAGTTGTATTAATAGTATAATAAACCAGTACAAAAAAAAAGCGATAAAGTACCATACAATGGGAAGCAGACACACTTGCTAATTCTTGACCATATTAAACTATAACCAGGGTCACCAGTGCCCACTCCATTAAACTATGCTTAGATCTAATTTCCTGTGTCCGAACAATATTTGGAACATCTTAAATGACCTTCTACTGCCATTGTCGGGAAGTTGTAGTCTATAGTTACAGTGACATTATAACTACTGCTTGGAAAGTTGACAGCAGCCCACTAAAATCCAGGAATTTCACTAGTATTACACTATAACCTAATGATTCCCAACAGGGGAGCTGTGGCACCCATGGGTGCTTTAAGAACCCACCATGAAGCCCAACACTCTGGTTGGGAAGACCACATTCTTTCATGCAACATTATCTGTGTCCTATCTGTGCAACATTTTTTGTGTTTTGGCATAAATTATTTAGTAAGGGTGCCCGAAGGAATTTTTTTTTTTTTTTTTTAAAGGAAGTAGGAGTCTGACCAGAGATGACCAGAGATGTTATTAACAACCCTCTACAATCCAGGAAAACTACTAGTGAAACACTAGAAACCAGGAGTGTTAGTCAAAACCCACTACACACCAGAAATACTATGGATATCACACTAGACATCAGAGGTTTTATTAACATCCTACTCCGCACCAGAAATACTACTAGTAACACCAGGAGTGCTACTAATAACCCGGTACACAACAGAAATAATACTAGTATCACACTAGGCACCAGGAGTGCTACTAATAACCCAATACACAGAAGAAATAATACTAGTATCACACTAGGCACCAGGGGTGTTACTAATAACCCAGTACACAACAGAAATAATACTAGTATCACACTAGGCACCAGGAGTGCTACTAATAACCCAGTACACAACAGAAATAATACTAGTATCACACTAGGCACCAAGGGTGTTACTTATAACCCAGTACACAACAGAAATAATACTAGTATCACACTAGGCACCAGGGGTGTTACTAATAACCCAGTACACAACAGAAATAATACTAGTATCACACTAGGCACCAAGGGTGTTACTAATAACCCAGTAACAACAGAAATAATATTAGTATCACATTAGGCACCAGGGGTGTTACTAATAATCCAGTACCCAAAATAAATAAAACTAATATCACACTAGACACTGGGAGTGTTACTAATAACCCAGTACAAAACAGAAATAATACTAGTATCACACTAGATACTGGGAGTGTTAACAACATTAACAACATACCACGCACCAGAAATACTACTAGTAAAACACTAGAATCCAGAGATGTTACTAATAACCCAGAACAAAACAGAAATACTACTGATACTGGGGGTGTTATTAATAACCGACTACATACCAGGGATACTACTACAGAAATACTACTAATATTACACTAGACACCAGGGATGTTATTAATAACTTACTATACACCAGAAATACTACTATCACACTAGACACCAGTGGTTTTATTAATAATCCACTACACCCCACAGATACTACTAGTGTTACACTAGACACCAGGGATGTTACTAGTAACCCAGTACACAACAGAAATACTACTAGCATCACACTAGACACCAGGGATATTATAACATATTACACATCACAAATACCACTAGTATTACATTAGACACCAGAGATGTTAGTTACTAAAACCAACTACACAACTGAAATACTACTAGTGTTACACTAAATTCCAGGGATTTTATTAATAACTCAAAACACTCCAAGAATACCATTAGTATTACACTAGACACCAAGGATTTATTAATAACTCAGTACACACCAGATATACTATGAGTATCACACTAGATACCAGCAGTGGAATAGGTATAAGGGTGGTGGTAATTGCAATTGCAACCGGAAACCTAAGCAGGCGGAGCCAAGAGGTCACCCTCGCCAGACACTGCCACTGCCTGCTGTATTGAATTGTATACTTTATCTTCTCCCTACACAGCACTGATATGGTACACAGCAGTGTGTGTGTGTCTTCTATTCTCCTCCTGGCTTCCCTGTCTCTTACGTTAATAACCAGCAGTAGAAAGTAGGACACAGGGGATCCAGGAGGAGAATAGAAGACACACATGCTGCCACACACTAGTTATACTGTTAACTAGCTGCAAAGGCCAAAGCCCACTGAGCAATAGAAGACCGAGGGCTGCTATCTGCCATGTATTTTCTTACACAGGACAGCACATTAACAGTGCTCAGGGAATAGGTTATATTATTATCCAGTCCTTTATATCTTCCCTCTGCTTGATCTCCATCTCATGAGCTGCCTCTATATTATTATTCTTTATAGGGTAATATATACAGATATATAAAGACCTGCCAGGACATTACAAGCAAAAAGAATCTAAAAAACTAAATGTTACATTTTTTTTTTTCATTAAAGTGTCTTCACAGGATAGGGAATAAGTGTTTGATTGCTGGGGGTTCAACTTTTGGAACCCCTGTGGTCAGAAGGATGGGTGGCCTACAACCTTCTCTAAGTGCTCCATGTGAATGAAGCTGTGATGTGCATACAGTGGGGAAAAAAGTATTTAGTCAGCCACCAATTGTGCAAGTTCTCCCACTTAAAAAGATGAGAGAGGCCTGTCTGTAATTGACATCATAGGTAGACCTCAACTATGAGAGACAAAATGAGAAAACAAATCCAGAAAATCACATTGTCTGATTTTTAAAGAATTTATTTCCAAATTATGGTGGAAAATAAGTATTTGGTCAATAACAAAAGTTCATCTCAATACTTTGTTCTATATCCTTTGTTGGCAATGACAGAGGTCAAACATTTTCTGTAAGTCTTCACAAGGTTGGCACACACTGTTGCTGGTATGTTGGCCCATTCCTCCATGCAGATCTCCTCTAGAGCAGGGATGTTTTGGAGCTCTCGCTGGGCAACACGGACTTTCAACTCCCTCCAAAAGTTTTCTATGGGGTTGAGATCTGGAGACTGGCTAGGCCACTCCAGGACCTTGAAATGCTTCTTACGAAAGCCACTCCTTCGTTGCCCTGGCGGTGTGCTTGGGATCATTGTCATGCTGAAAGACCCAGCCACGTTTCATCTTCAATGTCCTTGCTGATGGAAGGAGGTTTGCACTCAAAATCTCACGATACATGGCCCCATTCATTCTTTCATGTACACGGATCAGTCGTCCTGATCCCTTTGCAGAGAAACAGCCACAAAGCATGATGTTGCCACCCCCATGCTTCACAGTAGGTATGGTGTTCTTTGAATGCAACTCAGCATTCACTCTCTTCCAAACATGACGAGTTGTGTTTTCTACCAAACAGTTCTACTTTGGTTTCATCTGACCATATGACAATCGCCCAATACTCTTCTGGAACATCCAAATGCTCTCTAGCAAACTTCAGAAAGGCCCGGATATGTACTGGCTTAAGCAGGGGGATACGTCTGACACTGCAGGATCTGAGTCCCTGGCGGCGTAGTGTGTTACTGACAGTAGCCTTTGTTACGTTAGTCCCAGCTTTCTGCAGGTCATTCACTAGGTCCCCCCGTGTGGCTCTGGGATTTTTGCTCATCGTTCTTGTGATCATTTCGACCCCACGGGGTGAGATCTTGCGTGGAGCCCCTGATGGAGGGAGATTATCAGTGGTCTTGTATGTCTTCCATTTTCTAATTATTGCTCCCACAGTTGATTTCTTCACACCAAGCTGCTTGCCTATTGCAGATTCAGTCTTCCCAGCCTGGTGCAGGTCTACCATTTTGTTTCTGGTCCTTCCATAGCTCTTTTGGTCTTCACCATAGTAGAGTTTGGAGTGTGACTGTTTGAGGTTGTGGACAGGTGTCTTTTATACTGATAACAGTATCAAACAGGAGCCATTACTACAGGTAATGAGTGGAGGACAGAGGAGCCTCTTAAAGAAGAAGTTTATTATATATTTTATATATATATATATTTCACTACAGTTTCGGACAGTCTCTCCCCGCTGGGACGACTGGGGTCCTTGCCAAGATATGGGAGGACATTACAGATGTACTTTGATTTCAAGTCGCAAGCCACCCAAAACTTGATGCCAAACTTATCTGGTTTTGTTGCAATGTATTGCAGAAAACAGCAGCGAGTCTTTGACGGGAAAAGCTGTTCATCAATAGTGATGTGTCGACCAGGGTTGTAGGATGTGATGCAGTTGGTGACAAACGATCTCCACACATCGGAGATTGCAGCAAACTTATCGGTCTCCACTCGCTCACTGCGTGTGAACATGTCATCAAAGTGTAGGTGTTGCATGATGTCTTGGAAGCGGTTTCGGGTCATAGTTGCAATGATCCTTGGGTTTGCTAGGTTTGCTGACCAGCTGTCATGTAGTGATGGAACCTTGGTCACCCCCCGCAAGATAATGACTGAAATAAATGCCATTAGTTCCGGGAGACCCATGAACCAATCCACCTGCTCCGTGTGACGTGCATGTTGAGTAGTCCATTCTTGAATGCTACGAAGCATGTCAAGAGTGATAAAACAGAGGAAGCTCTGAAGGCGACTCCGGACACTTCGTCTGGCCTTAGCACTTGGCTCTCCATCTGTAGGGTACGGTTCTATTGGGGTGAAATGGAGACGTTTCCCCACTTCTACTTCACGCCACACTGTGCCATCTTTTGCGGTCTCTGTTAGCTCACTTGCCAACCGAGCTCTCTTTTTTGGTAGAGGAGGAGTCTCCTCATCTGCAAGATAAATAATTTCAAATTAACATTTTGTTTTGGTTCTAAATAAAAAAGATAGTCAGGAAATAAAAATCGGTAATTTGAAAAAAATCTAACCTGAAGACAGCTCAGAGTCCGAATCCAGTTGAAGGACTATGTCTTCTCCATCTGAGTCAGAAGGGTTGGTGTTGCTCAGGATCAGTTCCAATGCCTGTTGAATGGTGTGCCTTCTCTGCATTTTGTTTCTTGTGAACAAAATAGGTGAAGCAGTCCCTTCACATCCCCCACAGCACAAAAGGCTGCATGCAAATTTGCTAAGGTGTTAGCAACCTTATGCATATTCCAGGCACAACAATGCAGCTGGGGGTTGGGCAGACACACTCACCAGCAGCTTACATTCTTTTGTTTACACTCTCTTACAAGACCTGAGGTGGATCAACACAATTGCCCCCTGCAGATTCCTCAGACAATGGCCACATTTACAAATGAAAGGATGCTAATTGGAGCCATCAGAGTTGTCTGTTTGGACTAAGGGTCATTTGACCCTCTTTCAGGACTTCAAGGGGGAGCTCGAAATTTCTGGGACTTCTAGTGTTAATTCATAGTTTTGATGCCTTCAGTCATGAAAATACAGAAAACTCTTGGAATGAGAAGGTGTGTATATATATATATATATATATTTATGTGTTTGTGTGTAAAAATAAAAATAAAACATACCTCTAATTTTGTTTTCTTCTTTATAATCTGTAAAATAAAAAATATTCGAGGGGTGAAGAGAAATAATTTGGTAAATTGCTTTCTCATATTTCTATAGACATAACTTTTTTATTGGTACATTTATGTAGCAGCATGATGGGGATAAGGATATGGGACAAGTGTCTGGCCATAAGGGGTCCAACCACTGGGACCACCAGCAATCAAGACTGCAAGTTCCTCTAAGTGATCCATATAAATGGAGCAATGGTGTGCATGCACGGCCACAACCTCATTCACTTATATGGGACTTCTGAGTCGGTGATCTCCTGTAGCCACACAGACTTGAATGGAGTGGTGGTCATATACAGTGAGGAAAAAAAGTATTTAGTCAGCCACCAATTGTGCAAGTTCTCCCACTTAAAAAGATGAGGCCGGCCTGTAATTGACATCATAGGTAGACCTCAACTATGAGAGACAAAATGAGAAAACATATCTAAAAAATCACATTGTCTGATTTTTTAAGAATTTATTTGCAAATTATGGTGGAAAATAAGTATTTGGTCACCTACAAACAAGCAAGATTTCTGCTCTCACAGACCTGTAACTTGGCCTATTTCGCAAGAATGTGAGCTTGGAGATGAGAAAAGCCTTACAGAGGTGTATACACTTCTGTAAACGCCCATTCTATGACACACACAAAGGGTATATAAAGACGGATGATATCCCCCAGCCATATGTTGCAATCTGGACAGCAGTGATTGGGGACGCCTGGTGCTGCTTGATGACCTGTCACAAATGGCTTGATGATATTTTCCTGAAGATACCTTGATCGGAATTCATCAATGAAGCTGGGCAGTGTTGTAAGTGTTAATTATATCACACTTTGATTACGTTTGATTACCTTGCCATACTTGCTGTATTGCAAGTGTTGATTAAGTCACAGTTTGACTAAGTTTGATTACCTTACTATACCTGTTGTATAGTAAGTGTTGAATATATCATAGTTTAATCAACTTTGATATTTGATTGTACCCTGCAATATCTGCTGTATTGCAGGCTTGGATAATATCACAGTTTAATCAACTTTGATATTTGATTGTACCCCGCAATACCTGCTGTATTGCATGGTTTGATTATACCTTCTAATATCTGTTATACTTTTCCTTGTTGTAAGACCTTTTGACCTTTTGCTATACTTTTCCTTGTTGTAAGACCTTTTGACCTTTTGTTATACTTTTCCTTGTTGTAAGACCTTTTTCTATCTTCTTATACTCTTCTTAATAAATTGTTAAACTATTGTTGATAGTCAGGTGTTTTATTCTATAACTTTATTCTATTATACGGAATCCAAAAGAATCTGTTTCATTTGGCAATACATATACATTGTGTCATAATAGAACTTTGGGTGGAATTTTAATATTACCTTTCTTCTTTTTTTTTGCTGATTTTCCCTGTACCTGGGGCTGATACATTAGCCCAAGTAGCGGGAGGAATTCCGCCTCCTAGGCTATACTGTAGAGCCGATCTGGGTATTCTAGGACCCAGCAGATCATACAATTCCCAGCCCGTAGCTCTCACGTAACCACAGGGTCGGAAGTGGAGCCGCATCATAGTGGCCCCCATTCCTGTGCACAGATCCGTGCTTAGTTCTCCAAGATGGTGACGGGAACAACCTCCCTGCCGAGTTCTGCTAAAAACTGTCTGCAAGTACTGAGAAGAACTAATGGAAGGAAAAGGGCAAAGGTCACACCAAATATTGATGGGATTTACATTTCTCTTTTCTTCATTCGCCTCATTTTCTTCATTGGTAAAAGTAATGTATTAACCCTTCTATTTCTAAAAGCATTCTTACGCTATGTTGACATCTGTGTTGAATGGTCCATTCTTCTGGCCCATCGCAAGAGCAGAAGAACGGAAAAATGGCCCATCTATTGACAGATGCAAACGGATCCCAAGGGATTGGAGATGGATCTGCTCTGGAAGGAAACCTGGCACAGATGCGAACTCAGCCTTACTTTGCAGCAGTTTTTCCACACAACTTTTGCACAGTATTAAATCTATCCAGAGGTCTAACATGAAGATCCTGGGCCCTAATGTAAAATCTGTACAAGGGTCCCCAACTATAACGTATTTTTCATAGTACTTGGCTCTTTATATTGGAAGAGATACCTGATGGAACCTCTTAAAGCTCTTGGGCCCAGACGCAACCACACCCTCTGCACCCCATCTAACTATCTATCTATCTATCTTACACTGATTATACAGATTATATAGATTATATAGATTGCACAGATTATACAGGTTACACACTTCCAGGGGTGTTATGTATAATAATATTCTTTTCTCGGGGTCTGTTTCAGAAAATGTGTAAAAAAAAAAAAGAAGAACGAGAATAAGGAAGTAAGTTTTCAATTTTATTTTCAAAAATATACACAATGAACCTAAGCCTGGGGCTTCCACGGAGAACCCTGAAAAGCAGTTTCAGAGAAAATCTGAAAAAAAGTTTAAAGAGGTTATCTGGGGACTATTTAAGAACAGAATTTCTTCCCTGGGTTTGATGGTGGTTGAGCTTCAGGTTTCCGGGCTGGTTCCAACTCCAATGATTGGAACCAGTACCAGAGTCAATCCGCCTCCTCTCCAGGGCGGATTGATTCGGAGCTGAATGCTGGTTCGGGTGGCCCAGAGTCAGAAGTAGAAATGGGCAAAATGCAAACCCCATGGTAGTGAGTTTTTAAGCAGTCCATGGAATCGAAAATTTAACCCCTTCCCGCTGCAGACATTTTTTGATTTTTGATTTTAGGGGTTAATGATTGCGGGACAAATTGTTCTTAATAATGGTACCATTAATTATTCTGTACGATGTAATGGGAAGCTAGAAAAAAAATCAGAATAGGTTGGAATCGGAGAAAAACTGCTTTTGTGCAACTTGGAAGCAGCCCTTTCCTCTCCGCTTGCTTTGTGCGGAAACTGAGTGGAAACCACACGGACCCCATTATAGTCTGTGGGGTCTGCGGGTTTCCCAGGTAAAGCGCTTTTTTATGCATATAGTTTTCCGTTTGGGGGGTCCCCAAGCGGACTCCCCGAACGGAAACCCGAACGCAGATGTGAAGTGGGCCTAAAAACATGCTCTCGGGATGGTGGGGGTCCCAACAGTTGGATCTTTGCCAATCAGCAATTTATCAGCAATGTAATATTTTTGTGGCGTAACCTTTTAATGGAGAGAAAAATTACTCTAATTCATTTTGTACACCTTGCCAAATAATTGTCATCTGGGAAGCGGTGCCATTTTTTTTTTTACCTTGGCTGGTTTTATTACTTTGCCTTTGTTTTCTTCTAATTTCTCATCTTTTTTTATTTTTTACTAAAATTATGTTTAGATAGTGGCTTCAATTTTGGGACGAACAATTGTTTTAATACCAGATTATTGGGAGAAATTAAATGTAGAAGGACTTTCGAGCAGAGTGTGTATATGTCCCAGTCATTTGACTATTTGACCTCCATTTCTCATTATCTTTTTGTCTTCTGTAATTTTTTTTCTGTATGTTCAGTTTTCTTACCTATTCATGTACATGAATACATAATATGAGTTATTATATGGCTGCTCTATATTATTACTCTTTCGTCAGTCCAAAAACATACTAATAGGATAGGTTAATTGGGCTTGTACTGGAGCATCAGATTTGTCCCAATCCTCACATCGGGATCTGTCAATCATAATAGCTCCATAATATGATGTCTCTCAATGTGCAACATAGAAAATTGTACCTTGCGGATAATGCCCCACAAAGTGCGACAAATAAAATAGTGTTATATGAAGTGCCAACTTAAAGGGGTTGTCCAGGCAAAATTGGACATTAAATTTAATCTAATTTAATTTAATTTAAATAGGCCGGGGGCAGTGAAAAAAATAAAAAAATATCATACTCACCTTTCCCTGATGCTCCGGTGCCTCCCTGCGTGGTCCGGTCTTCTCGGTGCAGCGGAAGTCCCAGCCACATGTGATCGCTGAGGCCAATGCCTGTGACATCACAGGTCCCTTCCTGAGGCCTGCTGAGGTTGTTGAGTGGCCTCAGCGGTCACATGACCATCGAGACAATCAGTGGCTTAAGCAAAAGGGATCCGTGACGTCACAGACGGCGAGCAGTTTCACTTTGAGAAGACGCCGGATCAGCAGGACAGGACCATACTAGGAGGACACCGGAGCACCGAAGACAGGTATGATTTTTTTTTTTTTCACCTCTCCCGGCATATATAAAATTTATCAATTTTCCTGGACAACCTCTTTAAGTGTCCAATATAGAATGATACCACTTATATAGTGCCACCAAAATGCCCCATATAAAAAAATACCCCCATGCCCAGTAAAAAATAATCATCCTCTACAGTGCTAGATTATATATAAAATGATGGCCCACCAATATAAAATTATGACCCACACCAAATAAAATTTCAATTCCCAATGTGTCCAAAATAAAATGGTGCCCCCTCACACCCCCAAGTGCATTGTATAAAATTAGGGCCCTCAAAATACCCCATATAAAATAATGGCCCCCCAATTTACCCTATATGATATTAAAAAGTCCCTCATAATTGAGACCAATATACAATATTTACCTTTCATTTCACAAGTTAGAACTTTATGTTTTTGGTCATGTGCCAAAAAAAGATGTCTAGCACATTGCCTGCCTATGTCACAAAAAGGGTTTTCTTTGTTTTTTTTATTATTATTATTATTATTATTTTGTTATTTGGGAGTTTTGTTTTTTTTTAATTTCCCATTTTTTTTTTCTTCTGCATTTTAGTATGAATGTCGCAGGCTTAGCACAAGGAAAAAGGCAAGTGAAACATCTGCATTACATTCCCCACAGATATTTCCTTTATGTTATTTTGAAATTTTTTTGGAATATTTTTCTGATCTTTTTATTATAGGAGCAAGATCAAGATGATGACCAATTTCAGGAGGATTCTGAAGATCATTCCTCGAAATCAGCCCAATAAGTCTTCTTGTGCAGCTGACCAGCCTCTCCCTACATGACCACAGGGACAACCCAATTCTTTACATTGTCTGATGGTCCAAGCTGTGGTTTTATAATAAGGCCTTGAGGACCAACCTAGGACAATCTTTTCTGATGCTGACAGAATCAGATATTGTCAGTGGCCCTTCCAAAGCTCTTGTCATACCAAATGTTACCTGTGACTTGTAAACTGCAGATTTAGATCAATGGTCCCCCAACATATCAACTGGGAGATGTTCACTGCTTTGAAGACTTTATTTAGCTTTCCATTAACCCCTTCTAGTCGCAGGAATTTTTCGATTTTCGTTTTTGACTCCTCGCCTTCCAAACCCCATAACATTATTTTTCTGTTCACAGAGCCATATGAGGGCTTAATGTTTGTGGGACAAATTGTACTTTGTAGTGATGCCATTTATTATTCTGTAAAATGTACTAGGATGCTGGGAAAAAATTCAGAATGAAGATTGGATTTGGAAAAAAACTGTTTTTTGGCGAGGTCATATACTTTTTAGTTATACCATTTTCAGGAATGTCTGATCATTTTTTATTAAAATTTTTATGGGAAATGGTGAAAAATAGTGGGTTGGGTCTTCTGATTTTTTTTTCCCACTGTAAAAATATTTTTATATATTTGTAAACCGGGCATTTTTGGATATGGGGATATATAATTTGTTTATTGTTCTTTATTTCAAACCTAGGAAAAGGGGTGACTTGAATTTTTAGTTTTTTATTATCTTTCCTTAGGGGATTTGAACCTGAACTCTTTTGATTGCAAATCCCATAGACTGCAATGCAATCTCTCTTCTCCTTACTATGAAACACACTTGCTGACACTAATCTGTCTGTGTTTTACTATCTCTTCTTCCCTGTCTGATGTCCTCTTGCTCCTATCTGTATCCACCACAAAGCGGCAGCATTTCCTGGTTGGCCTGTTATATAGTGGCTATGACTCATCAGTGACATCACACCTTTAGTTCCTCATGATTGGCTGTGCTAGAGGGATCTAGATTTGCAAAGTGACCTATTGCTGAAGACCCATATGCAGGTCCAAAGCCATGTATGGCTACCCATCATAGGCAAATTTTATGCAGAATCCATGTCAAGAAGAGACATTTTACTTCATCTTTTTCCATAATATGGGTTTCAAATTAGTGATTTAGATTGATCTAAGTGTTTTTTTTTTCTTTTTTCTTTATTTATAAGAAATATTGTAGATTTGATTGTTAGATTTTGTTACTTTTTTGTGGTGATAGTTTTAGTAAATCTTTTTATTAAAAAATGTCCTCACTCGCTTTAAGCCAAGGTCATGTGACTAGTACGAGACAATAAAACTTATAGTAATAATTATTTGCGCCTATTGTATATGTGACTGGAGAATAAGACAAATATTATTATTATTATCATTATTACTATAATATTATTATTATTCAAGGTTACATTGTTGAACCGGCCATACAGGTCTCACTTTACCTCTGATGTGACCAGAATTTAGATATTTTTTTATTTATTTATTGGAACATTTTTGGGTAAAGGAATATACACTGTATGATTATAGGGGCCATAGCTCTATTCTTGTGACATAAATACTGTAGATAAAATAAAGAACGGCAGCACTCAACTGGTTCCAATAGAAAGTGTCTTTTTTTCCAAGCAGCGACGTTTCGGTCCCGTCTGGAACCTTTCTCTAGCCTTTTTGGGGTCGCCTTTCTTAGGATTTGCACCAAGGTTATATATATTGTTACTGATACCTGAAGAAAAATTTATGAAGACATTCCATATAGCAAAAATATTCTAATAAATTTATTGATGGAAAATATATATATATATATATATATATATATAAGATGATAGATATTACATGCAAATATAGTTACAATGAGAGGTTACAAACAAATTCGCTGAAAAGCACAGCGTCTATGATACCAGACCCTCTCTCCCTGACTAGTAGAAGAATAGAGCACACAAAAATTTACCTACTGGGTAGAATACTGCAAGATTAAAGACCGATGATGGTATAAAAAAAATCACAGACAAATTCAAGAAATATTATACCAGATAGTGCCAATAATAACATATAAATGCAGGTAGAAAAAGACTTCAAAATACCAAAAAGAGGTTATGATATGGTTAAACACTATGCATTCCCAATAAATAGCAAGAAGCAATATAATCCCTACTTACAGGTAAAATACCTAAAATCTGCAGTGGGATAATGCATAAAGAGAACCAACATTTAAAGAGGACCTTTCATATCCTCATGCATATGCGGTTTTATATACCGCTAGAAAGCCAACAGTGCACTGAGATAGATAGATAGATAGATAGATAGATAGATATGAGATAGATAGATAGATAGATAGATAGATAGATAGATAGATATGAGAGAGATAGATATGTGATAGATAGATAGATAGATAGATAGATAGATAGATATGAGATAGATAGATAGATAGATAGATAGATAGATAGATAGATATGAGATAGACAGAGAGATAGATATATAGATAGATAGATAGATAGATAGATAGATAGATAGATATGAGATAGATATGAGATAGACAGAGAGATAGATATATAGATAGATAGATAGATAGATAGATAGATAGATAGATAGATATGAGATAGATAGATATGAGATAGATAGATAGATATGAGATAGATAGATAGATAGACCAGTAGGCTGCTCTTATGCAGAGAAGTCCCACCACTGACATATGCCGTTATTAGGCTGTCCATTAGACAAAGATTTTCACCAACAGGCACTAATGCATTGTAATACAGAGATATTGTACTGCAATATTTGTTTAAAGTGAAAAGTAAAAGCCCTTAGTAGAACAGAAAAAGTTAAATAAACATGTATAAATTTGCTAAAAAAAAAAAACCCACAGACACAAAGAATAAAAACTTTTTCCCATCATAAAAATATCAATTATTACATAAAATTGGTTGCACATGAAATATATGTAATATCCCCGGCAATATTTTGACCTGCAGAATACAAAACAAAGTAATTTGATTTAATTAAAAAACATTTATAAAAGTTACACCTATATGTACCCCTAAGGCTGGGTTCACATCTGCGCCAGAGACTCCATTGCAAAAACCACAAATAATTGGCGGAAGACTCTTCTTTCCGACGCTTTCAGTTTGAAACCAGTAGATACCCGGCAGACTCCATTGACTATAATGTGTCCGCAGGTAACCGTTGTTTTAGTGGTCCGGCTCTCTGACCACAACATAAGTGTCAACCTAGCGTAAATGGTTCTAATAAAAAACACACCTCATCCCACAAAAAATAAGCAATCTATGCATGTAAGTTTTCTGAATGTGTTTTAAAGTGGTTGTTCACTCTGGACAATTCCTATTTGATAATGTTAATAAATTTACCTGTTCCCCTGCAAGGTTCCCCAGCAATTACCCATAATATGTGTCGAAACTTGGCAGTAATTGTCACATTTACCTGCAGCACCACCACAGGAGAAATTTTGTATTACACAGTGTACATCAAATCAATGGGCTGTCTGTGTATTTAAACAAAGGACTCCCTTCTACTTCCTCAGAAATCACTATCCAGGTATATAGTATCAATTTAGAAATATTTAAAATAAAAAAAAATAAAAACTGGTGACAGTTTTTGAAACTTGAGCCAAGGACTATAATAGGTATAAAATACTATACATATTTTGCATATTTTTGTCTTCATTTTTGCTCTGTAGTTAACATGACAATGTAAAAGTGGAGGTTTTTGGTTCATATTCAAAAACATTTCCTCTTCCTTCTGATTCACTTTTGCTTATTCTGAAATAAAAAAAATAAAAAAAACATAAGGAACAAATAGATTCTAGATACGAAAATAGATGTTTCAAACGACCAACAAAATTTCTTCTCCCCCTTCCCCAATAAAAATGTTGCCCTTGTGGTGACCGACTATGGTACTGCAATGTCTCTGGTGAACTAGAGGAGCAAGTACAACCTGGTCAAGTAATTTAAGGTAGTGAGTAGGATTATTGTAGCAACCTTGAGTCTAGTAGGGTCAGGAAGGATTTATGGCCAGTGATGTTAAGTATAAAAGGGATTCATGTCAACATACACAAATGACTAGGCAGAACAGTAGTAAAGAGAACCTTCCACCACCTCCACCAACACCAGTGACAAGGAGACATTCTCTACACCTATGTCGGTAACAGTGACAAGGGGACATCCTTTTCACCTAGGCCGGTGACAGTGACAAGGGGACGTCCTCTACACCTAGGCTGGTGACAGTGGCAAGGGGATATCCTCTACTCCTAGGCTAGTGACAAGGGGACGTCCTCTACTAGTAGGCCGGTGACAGTGACAAGACGTCCTCTACACCTAGGCCGGTGACAGTGACAAGGGGATATCCTCTACACCTAGGCCGGTGACAGTGACAAGACGTCCTCTACACTTAGGCCGTTGACAGTGACAAGGGGACATCCTCTACACCTAGGCCGGTGACAGTGACAAGGGGACGTCCTCTACTCCTAGGTCAGTGACAGTGACAAGACGTTCTCTACAACTAGGCCGGTGACAGTGACAAGGGGACATCCTCTACACCTAGGCCGGTGACAGTGACAAGACATCCTCTGCACTTAGGCCGGTGACAGTGACAAGGGGACATCCTCTACACCTAGGCCAGTGACAGTGACAAGGGGACGTCCTCTACTCCTAGGTCGGTGACAGTGACAAGACGTCCTCTACAACTAGGCCGGTGACAGTGACAAGGGGACATCCTCTACACCTAGGCCAGTGACAGTGACAAGGAGACATACTCTACTTCTAGGCCAGTGACAAGAGGACGTCTTCTACTACTAGGCTCTGGTAACAGTGACAAGGGGACATCCAATATAACAGATTTAGCACATGGTAAAGCTATAATCCCACATACTCACCCACATGCGATATATACATAGGCCTACAAAGACAAGAAGTGGTAATAGAATTCCAAGACTTAATAGAATTCCAAGCACTTTAAATGAAGATCCAGCGGCTGAAAAAAGGCATAAAGAATAAAATAATAATTTCTACATTCCAAAAAGATACAGCATATACAATACAAGAGAGTAGTTATATATTGTGTATAGTATTATGATGTGTTACATAGGACGGCAGGTAACACCATTACCTTAAGGCTGAGGCCATACGTTATGGAAATACAATGTTTTTGGCCATTGCAGAAATGCAGCAGAAACAAATACTAAGTTTTTCATTCCCTGCAAAGTGAATGAGATTTTCTTTAACCAGTTCCTGACCACCCATAGACTGGATACGTTGGGGCAGTCCACTCTTAACTCTGCAAGGACATACCCATACCAAATTGTCCAGCTGCAGAACTGGGGAGTCGGCTGTAACTACGACTGCAGAGGACCCAGATCAGCTCAGCAGTTATGGACAGGAGGCTGTATCCTCCTGTAACTGGGGCTAATGGATAAATCAGCCTCCCCATAAAAAAAAATACTATTAAAATGCCCTCAAAGGTCTATTATGACCTAATGGGGACACAATGTAAAAAAAAAAAAAAAAATGTAAAAAATAGAAAAATAATACGCCAACACCACACCCACATGTCAGGATTTAGCACCACCCCCGATGACACAATACAAAATAAAAATTACTGTAACAGAGATGGAAAACTATGTTAGGCCAGGGTAAACACAACGGAAAAAACACGGCGTTTTACAGTCCCTGCAAAGTGGATGAATCCCATCCACACATTGTGGAAAAATACGCACAGCGGACATGCTGCGATTTCCAAAACCATTGTGGTTTTGTATATCGCAGCAGGTCAATTATACCTACGGAAGCAATGGCGGTTTCCGTATAGGTATAATGGAAGCAGAAGTTTCCTCTGCGGACTTTCTATGAAAAGTGCTGTAAGAAAAATCCACAATGCGTTACCACCGCGGTTTTTCCTGCAGCGCTTTTCTGCTGTTGCCCACTACGTGAGACCTTAGCCTTAAAAAGATTTTTAGTACCACTTTGTGCTATTAAAAAACAAAAAAAACGTGAAACGTGAAAAAGACATGTTATAAAAAAGAAAAAACATGCAAAAATAAAAATAACATAAAGATAAAAAAATTAGTTGAGTAAGCCAAATGAAAAAAACCTTATAGCCCTCAAAACTGCATGTACGAAAAAAAACAAAAAATGTGTCCGGTCCTGAACCAGGGAAAATAGCCCGGGACTGAAGTGGTTAATTTCATCCACACATTGCAGGGAAAAAACATTGGAAAATGTGTTTTCAAAAACTTTCACCTGTGAAAATGCTGCAATAGAGGAGGCAAAAATGCAAAACACAGTGGAAAACCGTTGAGAGGGATTGTGTTTTCTGCTGTGTTTTCACAGTGTTTTTTAGCTGCGTCTTACTATGTGGAGCCTTATCCTAAGGCTGAGGCCCCACGTTGCGTAAACGCAGCTTTTTTTGTTGCAGATTTTGTTGCGTTTTTTTGAGCCAAAGCCAGGAGTGGATTGAGCAGAAGGGAGAAGTATAAGAGCTTCCTATATATTTCCCATTCCTTTTGTAGCCATTCTTGTCTTTGGCTCAAAAAAACGCAGCAAAATCTGCAACAAAAAAAGCTGCATTTCCGCAATGTGGGGCCTCAGCTTAAAGGGGTTTTCTAGGATTTTCAGGATAGGACATTTATAGATATAATCACAACAAACACCTTAATGGCTATACCGGCCTGGCCCCTAATAAGCAAGCAATATATTTTGTTGTTTCATTGCCATAACTTTCCTTTCTTATGAGGGCTTGAGTTTTCCATGATGAGTTACATTTTTCATGCCATCATTTTGGGGTACATATAACTTATTGGTTTTTTATTATTTTGTTGCGGGCAATCCAAAAAAGCAATGCCAGTATTAATGTGAAAATATCAAATACTACGTATATCATTATTTTTTACCTTTCTGATCCCTAATAGCATGCTATTCTTTTTTTTTTTTTGTTTCATTGCCATAACTTTCTTTTCCTATGAGGACTTGTTTATTGCAGGATGAGTTTTATTTTTAATGTCTTTATTTTGGGGTAGAAATAACTAATTGATTACCTATTTTATTATTTTATTGAGGGGAATCCAAAATACACAGTAACATGTTGGCATGAATATGAAAATATCAAGTATAATGTGTGAAATGTGAAGGATGTATAATATTTAGTATGGCTCAGATATACCGCAGAGCAAAGTCGTGACTTAATTGAAATATTTGGTAAAATTTGGATTAACAGCCATACTACGAATTCTATATCCTCCACATTGCCTGGTGTTATGCAGAAATAAAATGAATTTGCATTGGGTCTTCAAGAGTGCTCTGGATGTATTTCATACTGGTGATTCGGTTGGAACAAGCCCTCCACGAGCCCCTCCAGTTATAAGGACTGCTGGTCCCATCATATCATTATTTTTTGTACAATAAAATATGTTTTACAGAAAATAGTAATTTTTGTGTATTCTGAGACTCATAACTTTTTATTTTTCTGTTGACATATGGGAACTTATAGTGGGACGAGTTGTAATTTTTATCGGTACCATTTTGGGGTACATATTTATTGTTTTTTTTTTCTTTTTTTTTTTACAGTTCTTCCATAGTTTTTGCATTTATGTGTATTCTTTACAGGTTAATGCAATTGAATATAACAAATATGCATTTTATTATAGTGGACTCTTTAAAAAACTAAAAAAAATGATTGATTTGAAAAAATATTTTTTAGCTTTTAGGGGACTGAGTTTTCCATTATCCATTATTCAACAAAAGTCAACATATTATTGGTTCACTTAATGGACGTGAAGTAGAGATTGTCAGATCATTCCTACAAAGCATTGAAATACACTGGTCACTGGCAGGGCTTAGTAGGCAGATAGCTATGGCAGATGTGAGGGCCCTTGTTAGGCCACTAGCTGCCATTAAAAACCATTGGCACTCTTCAATAGCGTTAAGTCAGAAATGACAGATTTTTTAACTTTACACCACTTTTTAGTGAGATGTAGAACATATAGACCAGTCTATTTGTCACAAATTACACCAAAATTCTGGCACATTTTTATTGCTTTATTTGCGTTATGCCTAGTACAGGGCCTGAGTGAGCAATGCAGGACAGGGGGAATACAAAAAAACACCAAAGAGATTATAATATGGGTATCACGCCCTTGGTTTTGCAATAGATATCTCAAAATACATCAGTTTTAGCCACAGCTTTCCTCTATACATACATAGCTCAGGGAAGATGCGGAAAATTCCTTTACAGCAAGTTAGTGTTAGAGATGAGTGGACCAGTTTGGAACAAGCCTAATTCGTTACAAGTTTTCCAAAAATTTTGGTCTCAATTGCGAATTGTTGAATTTGTTATTATATAATAAGCAAAGGCCCAGGGAAGGCATGGGCAAAATAAAAAACACTGATAACTACATTTGTTCACCTCTCCGGTGTTCTTTCCCCGTGTACAATCTTCACCCTTGGGCTCTTGGGTCCTCTTCCAGCCTCCTACAACATCTTCTCCGATGTCACATGCCCTTGGGTCATTACTGAGCTTGTGATTGAGCTTCAGGGGTTACGTGGGCCTCAAGTGCCCGCAGGTGGAGACTGGATGCCCAGAAGAGAAGATAGAAGAGAAGACCGGATGAAACAAGGAAAGGTGAGTATCAGTGTTTTTTATTGTGTCCATGCCTCTCCTGGGCCTCCACTTATTGTACTCTGGGGTTTGAAGGGACTTCCAGTATCCACTTTGGACCAAGGAATAATTCTCACAAGGTTCACCCATTACTAGTCAGTAGGTATATATGATATCATATATATCAATTGACAAGACCAGCCCTATAACCAACCTAGTCCCAAAGCTGTTCCATTCAAAAATAGACACACCTATGCCTGGGACCTTAATAAATGTCCCAGCTCCGCAGGTCTCAGAGGGTTGTCCTTGCAGTCGGGCATCACAGTAGTAAGTATTCGAGTCACACTTATTTCGCACTAAGACGGTGATCGTGAAATTATTATTTGTTCCACTGAAGAAGATGTTCTCCTCTCTGAGAAGGAAGTCGGATTTGATTCTTATCATCAGATTAATCCCATCCTTTCTGATAAATATGCTGCTAACATCATGCTTGTCATCTATGGTGCAGGTGAAGCTAACATTATCTCCATCCTGTGCCTGCACCTCAGAGGGATGCTGGGTAATCACATTGTGTGTACTGTCACCTAAAAGACACAGAACAGTTATTGGATTTAAAGGACACGTCCAAATATTTGTGGATGTTCTTCTATTTGTTAGGATGATAGTTTGTGGTGCCTTCCTGCAAGGGGTTAGGACACAATGTCATCATCTATTACGCCTCTCTAATGGGGACATCCTGCATCATTATCGGAAAATAAGTGCCTATATAAACAGTACTGTGCAAAAGTTTTAGGTGTGGATAAAAATGCAGCACAGTAAAAATACTCTAGGAAATAGAAGGGTTAATAGTTTACTTTTGTCAAATAACAAAATGAAGTGAATGAAGAGAAGAGAAATGTAAATCTATCAACATCAATATTTGGTGTGACCTTTGCCCTTTGCATTCCATCAGTTCTTCTCGGTACTTGCAGACAATTTTTGGAAGAACTTGGCAGGGGAGGTTGTTCTTCATCTTGAAGAACTAAGCACAGATCTTCTGTGGATGTAGGCTTGCTGGGAGTCAATAAGAAAGGGGTCATATAGTGTGTGGGGGGGGGGCTAAAAAAAAGGGGTCATATACTGTGTGATGGGTCATAAAAAGGGTGTCATATACCGTGGTGGGGACAGAAAAAGTGTATCATATACCGTGTGGGGAGGCCAGAAAAAGCGGGTCATATACCGTGCACGGGGGGGCCAGAAAAAGGGGGGCATATATTGTATGGGGGATCAGAAAAAGGGGGTCAGATACTGTGTGGTCGGCAAAAAAGGGGTCATATATTGTGGGAAGGCCATAAGAAAGGGGTCATATACTGTGCAATGCAAAAAGAGGGGGGTCATATACGGTGTGGGCGGGCTAAAAAAAAGGGGGCCATATATCATGTGATGTGCCAGAAAAAGAGGGTCATATACCATGTGATGGGCCAGAAAAAGAGGGACATATACCATGTAGAGAGCAGAAAAAGGGGGTCCTATTCCTTGTGGGGAGCCTGAAAAAGGGGGTCATATATCATGTGATGGGCCAGAAAAAGGGGGTTATATATCTTCTGGGGGGGCCAGATCATATATACCATGTTTGGTGCCAAGAAAAGGGCTCATGTATCGTGTCGTGGGCCAAAAAAAGGAGGTCATGTATTGTGTGGTAGGCCAAAAAAAAGGGCAGCAGATAGACTAGGTTCACCCCTGCTTATAGACTGAGGGTTTGGTGTCCCAAATCGTCCTGTTATATACCCCAAAAAAAGCCTTTATACTTACCTTAAGATGAGTCTCCTTGGACTCATCTCTGGTGTTCCCGACGCCTGCGCAGTTCTCCAGTGAAGGCGAGGATGTACACCCTGGCTCCACTGCACAAGTGCCGGAGGTACGGTGCATGCGCACTGAAGCCGAGGTGTACTCCTCAGGCTTCAGTGGAGAACTGCGCAGGCGCAGTGAGTACAGCAGCAGGGGGAGTATAAAGGTTTTCTTTTATTTTATTTATTGCAGGCACATATAGTTTTATTACAGGACAATTTGGGACACTTTACCCCGGTCCAAAAGGGCCTGTGGGTGGTTTAGTGTCCCAAATCGTCTTGACAGATTGATTTTAATAGCTGTAGCTTTCAAGTTTGGTATTAACAAGTGTGACCTGGAATCACCAAGCTTTTTGTGGCACTCCATGTGGCCAAAAAGTGTTTGTGCCCCTGTTGAATATAACTAATTCTTATCTTCATATGTTACATTCTAAGATCATTCTCAGAACCCACTAACCACCAGGGGCAAAACTAAGGGTTTATGACACTGGTGCAAAAACTTAGCTTCAGCTCTCCTCTGCAACTTCTCCTCACAACAATCAGCTGCTTCCCATCTGTACATTTTAGTAGCATTTACATTTCCTTTCCCTTCTCCATCTGAGTCCAGACCATATGAAGACTTCTTCACAACATATCTCTGCACACAAGCTTCCCATCATCTCCTTTCGGTGCCCCCACATAGTAATTATGCCTCTTTTTTGTGCCATAGCTTCCCCCACAGAATCCTGCCATGAGAGGATTTTCTCCTTTCTGACAGTGGAAGGCTGTGGATCAGAAATCTTCTTACTCCAGTGCACTAGAGGGCAGGCAGAATACATTTACCCCACCATGGAAGGAAATTAGAAAGGAGATCAAAGAAATGTATTCAGCCCTAGTGTATTGACCTGTGGCCTGTGGTCCAGTTGCAGCTGCAACCACTGCGAACCCTATAGTTATGCCAGTGCTAACCATCCTTTACAAGTGGGAGTTGAGGAAAGGCCTGTGCCTGTGATTTTAGGATATCTGCAGAGATACTTATCACACACAATCAATTGTGCACACAGAAAACACTTTTTTGTCTTTACACAATTGATTTTATAGTTATAATAAATCTCCTCCCCAAAGATGAGTCATATTATCACCCATTTATGCCAGAAATCTGGATTAGATGGTAGGATAAATTTTCCCCAGTTTGTTTTGTATACTTTGCAAAATTTATTATGTCTTACAAAATAACATTTGATGTCAGAAAATAACTTGCTGTGGTGAGACTTAATAACATTCTGTGAGACTTAATAACATTCTGTGAGACTTAATAACATTCTGTGATACTTAATAATATTCTGTGAAACTTAATAACATTCTGTGAGACTTAATAACATTCTGTGATACTTAATAATATTCTGTGAAACTTAATAACATTCTGTGAGACTTAATAATATTCTGTGTCACAAACAATCATTCTGTGCATTCTGATATCTTTTCATGATGTGAACGGATGGCACGCTGGTTGCTGCTGTTTCTTACAAAATATATTTTTTTTGTGTACACCATTTATTTTGTGATTCTGCATTCTGTGTGACAAAATCAATTTTGCGAGACAAAAATAATTCTATATGAGAAATACTATTTCCCTTTTGTCCCACAGCAGCACAATATTGGGGTATTTCTGCCCCTATGTGCTGGTAGGACAGAATGGAATTTTTAATGAACAACAAATAGTTAACTGTAACCCCACCCCCTCCTCAA
The DNA here is from genome assembly GCA_947044405.1 of Leptodactylus fallax. Classification (NCBI taxonomy): domain Eukaryota; kingdom Metazoa; phylum Chordata; class Amphibia; order Anura; family Leptodactylidae; genus Leptodactylus; species Leptodactylus fallax. The sequence goes on along the minus strand of CAMRHE010000159.1, from coordinate 4,172,792 downwards.
TATAAGGAAGGAAGTACCAACCCCCCAACGTGTTTTTTTCTGTCCTGTGTTGGTGGGACATTTCGAGGGAAGGTTATACCTTCCCTATAGTGAGGTTATTCAGATTTCTGGATGTCTTCCCTTCCTCTCTCCTGTTTGAGTTTGTTTTGTCTATCCTCCTGTGAGGACTCTTTTCCTGCCTTTGGTTCCTGCTGGAACAAAATTCAAAGGTTAAAACTCCTTGTCTGTCTTTCCTGCCTCTGCTGCTTAGTCTGCTTAGCTGCAGGGAAAGGCCTTTTTTCAGCTGTTGCTTAATGGGTGGCCAGATAGGTCTGCTGCCTTTGAGTGTCCACGCTGAACCCTTGTGGCTATGTAAGACTTGCATTCCTTGTTTTATTGCGATGCAGGGCGTTTCCTGCTACTTCTCTCCAGCTCCCGTTTGTGGGGGCGCCGCAGTCCAGAGTACGCTGGCTTGCGTACGTGATGACATCTTTGAACCTCCTTCAGGTGAGCTACTAGGTAATGTTTTTTACCTTAACTCTCGCCATTTTTTTTTAGAAAATCTGTGCGGGGTAACTTGTTTTCTTCCAAAAAAAAAAAAAAAAAGTGAAGAGAAATGAAGGGCTTTTATTTTCTGTGTAACCTGTCTCACGTATTGGGAGAGTCTTTGCTCTCCATTTCTTCTATGTAAGTCTGCTGCTTCCTTTCCTCTGCCTCTTTGTTGTTTGGCAGAGAGTGTGCATGCTGGGCATTCTAGTTCAACAGATTTGTACTGTCGTTGTGTTTTTTTCTGGCTTTCTTGCTATTTACTCTTACACTTGCAGTAAGATATCTTCATCTGCGTCTGGTGGTGATGAGTCCTCCAGGTAAGTCTGCGTCTACATGCCGTAAGTGCTACTTGGGCAGCCCAGTGGCTCAGTGATTGACACTGCAGTCTCACAGAGCTGGAGTCCTGGGTTTGAATCCTGCCAGGGGCGACATCTGTGGGGCGTTTGTGGTTCTCCCTATGTTTGCGTTAAATAAAGGACAATATGACGACCGTCCTTTATTTAAACAAACAGGGAGGAACTTGGTCACAACCTCTTCTAAGCGAAGTGGGGAAGTTCTTGAGTTGGGCAGAGAAGAACTTAACCATTTTTCTGACGTACATATCCGAGTGTCACTCAATGTAGTGGTGGATCAATTGAGTCGTGGCATCACTGTTCCAGGAGAATGGTCTCTCCATCCAGAAGTCTTTCAAGCAATAACGCTGAAATGGGGTCATCCAGAGATAGACCTGAAAGCAACCAGACTCAATGCCAAGGTAGAGAAGTTCTGTTCTCTATACAAGGAGGACAATCCCTTGGCTGTGGATGCCCTGTCCATCCCTTGGAGGTTCAGGCTGGCATACATATTCCCTCCAATCTCCATGATACCAAGGGTATTGATGAGAATCAGACAGGACCAAGTCTCTGTAATCACCATAATTCCATTCTGGCCAAAGAGAGCTTGGTTTTCCCATCTCATTCAAATGAGTCACGGGATATATTGGGGGCTTCCCCCAATTCAGAATATGGTGTCTTAAGGGCCCAGGCTTTGCCAGGATCTGAAATCCTTCAATCTGACAGCCTGAAGATTGACCAGTCGCTATTATGATCTAAGGGACTCTCTGGAGCCATCTTAAGTACTCTCTCTCGCTAGAGCAGAGTCTACAAATGAAAATTAAGCCAGGATCCGAATCATCTTCATCTCCTGGGCATCAGGTAGAGGAATTGAGAGCTCAGATCCTTCCATTCCAGAGATCCTGGAATTCCTTCAGGATGGTTTGAACAAGGGCCTTAGCCCTTTCACTTGAAAGCTCAGGTTGCTGCCCTGTCAGCCTGCTTAGATAAGCAGCTATCTGCAGACCCGCTGGTTAAACGATATTTTAAGGGTGCATTCAGGCTCAGTCCGCCTGTTACCCACCCAATACCTCAATGGGATTTATCTACTGTTTTAAAGGGGTTATGTGATTCCCCCCTTGGAGTCTCTAGAAGAGGTTGAGATTACATTTCTCATACTAAAGACAGTGTTTTGTTTTTTTTGGCCATAACCTCAGCTCAGAGTTGGTGAACTCCAGGCCTTATCTTCAGTAGAACCTTACATAACCTTTTATCCAGATAGAGTACTAAGAACTAAGGTTTATGCCAGGGTTCCTCCCTAAGGCATATTCTAACCTAAACCAGGTTATCTCATTACCAGTTTTATATCCCAGCCCGTCATCTCCGGAGGAAGTTAAACTTCACTCCCTGGATGTGGCCAGATGCCTTGGAATTTATATTCAGAGATCTCAGCCTTTTAGACGGTCAGAGAATTTTTTTTTCTACCATTTGCTGGGAAAAATAAAGGGCTCAAGGCCTCTAAAGCCTCCTTGGCACAATGAAGCCCTAAATTGGCTTAAACTTCACAGGGGTTAGACCCCCATGAGTTTGTTCGAGCTCATTCTACAAGAGCCAATTCTACCTTTTGGGTGGAAAGAAGTTCTGTTCCTTGGGAACAAATTTGTTTGGCATCTTCTTGGAGCTCTCTCCATACCTTTGTTTATCATTACAGATTTAACACCCTGGGTACGGAGGCCACTTCTTTTGGCCATTCTGTGTTAAAATCAATTCAAGAGGGCCCTCCCTAGGGTTTTTCTTGCTAGATCCCCAATATTGTGCTGCTGTGGGACGAAAGGGAAATGTAGATTATGATGTTAATCTGTTTTCCCTTAGTCCCAACAACAGCACAAGGCTCCCTCCCTATGTGTTATGTATTTGTCTTTATAATTACACGCTGGGGGGTTGGTACTTCCTTCCTTATATTGAGGAGGGGTCACAGTTATCTATTTGTTGTTCATTAAAAATTCCATTCTGTCGTACCAGCACACAGGGGCTGCTGTTGGGACTAAGGGGAAACAGATTAACATCATAATCTACACTTTGTTTGAGCTGCATTAGACCTAAGAAAAGACAGCTCTGAGAGACTCCATCTTTAAGGAGCCAGTTCTTAGAGACTGGAGGACACTGACAAGAGAGTTAACTGCTGCAACTTTCAAGTGTGGTACCAACCAGTGTGACCTGCAACCACCAAGCTTTTTCTGCCACTCCATGTGTTTGTGCCAGTGTTGAAATACATTATTTTCTGCAATTGTTATATTCTTTGTTCATTCTGTGAGACAAAATAAATTTTTTGTGACAAAATGAATTCTGTATGAGAAATACTATTGTCACCAAATGAGTTGTTTGACAAAAACAATTTTGTGACAAAATTATATTTTGAACTCTAAAATAGATTTTGTGACAAAAACATGAATTCTGTGCACACAAAATAAACAGCATCACAAACAGATTTTATGTACAACAATGATTTCTGTGATCACAAAACATTTTATTGTGGCCACAAAATGGATTGTGATCACAAACATTAATTCTGAGCCAACAAAATTAACTCTTTGATCACTGCAATCATTTTTTGACACAAAGAACATTGTGGACAAGCAGCACCCGTACGGTTGTACCACCCGTATCATGGCATAGCCTCTCATGAGTAAAACTGGCACAGATAAGCATAATGCCTACCTGTAGGGCATATTGAGGCCAATGAGCAATGCATGACACAGACCCAAAGTAGAGCGAGCCAGAACATTGCAACCACGGAGCAGGGGACCGGTCCAGATGTGTCGTCTGCAGAAGGAGCGTAGTATGCCCTGTACTGCTGTATATATGTGCCGTGTATGGTAGCATACTTATATTGTTGCCTTGATTCCTTGTAAGGGTGTGATGCTACATGTTCAGACAAGGGCAATGTTAAAAGTTTGCTAAATACCTCCAAAGTATCTAAGAATGTGAAAGTTGGCATAAAAAATATCTCATACTTGGCAACCAAGCAATGCCCTGAAATCTGTAAAGAATCTGTCATATTATATTATTTCTGCCAGCCATATCCTTCCTGCTACAAGTCTTTACAGGCATAGTTATACCTTTTGCAAAGGTTTTGTACAGGGCAGTGGTAAAGTACAATGTGCATCATATCAAGATGGATCCAGAGATGTAAACCTGAGACATGTCAGATTGTGGCAGATCGTGGCAAAAGTGGCCTTTATAAACAGCCACAGCTAAATATATTCTGGTCCCTATATAATAATAACAGACCCCGGATGTTGACTCATTAACCCTTATGTGACGCAGACATTTTTCACTTTTGTTTTCGTTGTTTACTCCTTACATTCAAAAAGCCATAACTTTCTCATTTTTCCGTTTACGTAGTCATATGAGGGCTTGCAGTGGCGTAACTAAAGTCTCGTGGGCCCCAGTGCAATCTTTTGTCCTACCTCATCCCTACAGCGAATTATTGATAGTGATGGTTACGGCTGCTAATGTGGCATCCCAGAGCTGGCTATGGCTGGGCTGAGGGTGATCTCTGTGCATTGTATTATTTCCTGTTGCTTCATAGCCTGTGTGACATAGCAGGGGGTCCTGAGTCTCACACAACACAGCGCCACCTAGTGAGCCTCACACATGCATTACACCTCGCATAGGATTGAATAGTAACCAAATGTCCAATGGGAGGACATCGCCTGGGAAAAGGGGAGGAGTCAGCTGATCACTGGGTCCCCATGGTAACACCCCTGCAGGAAGGTCCTGCGTGTGAGGAGTGAGAAGTGTGGAGTGTTAGGAGGAGGAGGTGAGGAGATAAGTGTGATGTCCTGTGAAGAAAGCAGTGAGTTTAGTGCAGGAATCTCAAGTCCTAGACAGGCCCAGGAAGGTTGGAGAGCTGACATACTCCAGCTATTCAGAAGATCCTGTCCCCTGTCTGCCTAGCCATCGCCCTGAAGGAAGTCAAGCATCATTATCTTGTCAGCATGAGACTGTGGAGAGAACATTCTGGAACACGTGCTCCATAGCAAGTATCACAGGATCCAGGGGCCAAGGCCAGACCTGTGGAATATCCTGCCACCCTGACTATTGCACCCCGAAACTCTGAGCTATCAGGACCACATAACGTGAGTGGGGAATATTATGTACTAGTATCATGGTGGGCATCCTCCTATGAGCCAAATAGGAGCTCAGACGCACCTTAGGGCTGTAACACTGAAGTATAAGGGGCTAGGAACACCTTTCATCAAGTCTACCCTGCACCCCAGGACTTTGCTGTGTCACCAGGCGTACCCCGTTGTTTTGTATGGAAGAAACTGTTTAAGCATTTGTGCCTCCACACCCATGGAAGTAAAAGTTCAACTTTACAACCGTTTCTGTGTCTGACTCTGCACCGACAACATCAGGGCGCCCCAAACACCACCAGTCGGCACAGTATAGGGGAAGCGCCCCGGGGGAACAATCACCACCAACATTTGTGCAGCCCCCTCATCACCGGTACCAGTGGTGGTAACGTGGGACAGCACCAGCGCTGCGCCCTCGTGCCCAGAGACCGTGACAAGTCTGCGCTGTTTGCACCCCCGCAATCCCAACTGCAGCGTTACCTTCCATCTGGTCACCGCACTAAGGAGTTTATTCAACCTTAGTGTGGTTAGGGTAATCTGTGGGTCTCCTTGGTTTATGGGCCACATGGAAGCTGCAATCTCAATACTGATACCAGTGCTTATGGGCCCCTAAGGCTCTTGGGCGCCGGTGCGACTGCACCCTCTGCACCCCCTCAAGTTACGCCCCTGAGGGCTTGATTTTTGCGTGACAAGTTGTACTTCAAAATTACACCATTTATTATTCTGTACAATGTAACGGGAAGCAGGAAAAAAATTCAGAATGAGGTGGAATTGAAAAAAATTGCAGTTCCGCCATTTTCTTATGGGTTTTGTTTTTATGGCTTCTACTCTGCGATAAAATTGCAATGTTAGCTTTATTCTGCAGGTCAGTACGATCGCAGTGATACCACATTTATGTATTTTTTTTCATGTTTTAATAACGTCACAAAAACTGTAAATTTTAAAGAAAACAAATTTCTTTGAGTCACCCTATTCTGACACCTGTAACTTTCTATACTTCAGTGGATGGAGCTGTGTAAGGTCTTTTTTTTGCAGGACAATATGTAGTTTTTAGTGATACCATGTTGGAGAATGTATGATGTTTAGATCAACTTTTATTCCATTTTTTTAGGGAAACAAAGTGGCAAAAAAACGCCAATTTAGTCATTTTGATTTTTTTTTCCTGCTACAGTGTTTACCGTATGGGACAAATGTTTATAGATTTTAATAGTTTGGGAATTTTTAGACTTAGTGTATGTTCACACAGAGTTTTTTTCAGGCTGAGGAAATGTTTTTTTGACACTTTTTTTTCACATGCGTTTTTTGTTGCGGTTTTTGCCATGTTTTTTTTTACTACAGCACACTGTATGGACCTGGAAACTTCCCATTAAAAAATGCTTGCAGTTTTTGAGGCGGTTTTGCTAAACTGCTTCAAAAACCGCATCAAAACACTGAGTAGCATTTTTTCCGCCTCCCATTTATTTCAAAGGGTTTTTCAAGGCAGAAGCCGCCTGAAGATAGGTCATGTCTCTTTTTTTTTTCCTCTAGCTGAAAAAATCAGCTAGAGGTAAAAAACTGGTACTGATTCCCATTGAAATGAATGGGAGGCGTTTTTGGAGGTGGATTTTGAGGCGGATTCTGCCTCAAGATCAGCCTGCAAAAAACTCTGTGTGAACATATCCTTAGGGATCCCTTATGTGTTTACGTTTACTTTTATTTATTTATATTTGTATGTGCTCTAGGGAAAGGCGGGTGATTTAAACTTTTAGGTTTTTTTATATTTATAAAACTTTTTTTTAATTTTTTGTTTTTTTTTATCACTTTTCAGATTGCTTGTGCCATAGACTACATTACTACTGTATAGCCGTCTATGGCAGATTGGCTATGTAAGTATTGAAGTCTGCTGCAGGCAGGCTTCAGTACTTACATTACTGTGGTAGGCCTGAGAGCCTTCAAAAGGCCTCTGGCTGCCATGGTAATGGGATGGCTCACAATTGTAACCGCGGGGGGGACTTCCCAATTACCAATCTTCATATAGAAAGCTAAAATAACCACTCAGATGCCATAGTCGCATTTGACCACGGCATCTGTAATCTGTAATCTCTGATCACAGGAAATGCTGCCGGGTCCTTCCTGTGTGAAAAAGCACAGACCTGGCAGCTAGCACGTAACAGCACAATGGTGGAGCCCTGGGTTCAAATTTGACCCGGGACATCCTCATTGAGTTTGTATGTTCTCCCTGTGTTTATGTGGGTCTCCACAATTTGAAAACTGCACCCCGCAAAATATTTATCTAAGGTGTAATGAGCATTAGTATCCCAGACGTGACTGCACAGCGGATGGTGAAAAGTGAATATGTAAGCTGTGCGGAGTACATTGGGAACACCAAATTCCCTATTATATCCTAGTAGCTCCCATGATTGGAGGGGTCACTTCTGGTGTCTTTTTCCTCCTAAGCACTAAATCTGGGGTGTACCCTAATATACGCTCGTTCCCTTCCTGCCACAGCCAGTTTTGTTCTAATGATTTGGAGATTTTTGTCTTCACATTGTACAAGCTATATTTTTTTATTTTTCTGGTGATGTGGCCATATGAGGGCTGATTTTTTTTTTTTTTTTTTTTTTTTTTGTGGGATGAGATGCATTTTGTAATGACACCATTTTGGGGTGCTTATAACTTATTGATTAAATTTTATTAACTCTTGCATGGTGGATAAAAAATTTAAAAAAAAACATAAATTCTGGCATAGTTTCTTACCTTTTTAAATTTTTCTGCCGTGCATCATACAGCATAAATAACATGTAAGGCTAGGTTCACACTTGCACTTGTTTGGGGACCCAGACAACGGAGAGCCCAGCCGCTAGTACAGCGGTTACCCATGGACCCCATAAACTATAATTGGCGCCCATTATAATGTAAGACTTTTCTCTCTGCCGATTTTCTGTGGAGTCTCCTACGACGTAGATGTGAACATAGTCTTAGCTTTATTCTGTGGGTCGGTATGATTACGGCAAAATCTAATTTATATATATTTTTTTTTTATGCATCACTAATTTTGCAGAACCAAAACTCATTTGGAGATATAAATCAATAGTTTTTGTCTCGCCATTTTCTGACGTATTATTTTTGTTTTTCGGTTAATATTGAGAAGACTTACTACCAGGAGTCGCCAGTGTAACAAAACGACTCAAGTATTGCCCCAGGCTACACCTGAGTGACTGACACCAGGAAAAGATGGTGGCATCTTCCAGATATTATGTGGAGGGATTTATATGTGCAACAGATACTTTCAGGCTAAGGCCCCTCGTAGCGAAACCCAGCTAAAAATCACTTTGAAAAAGTACGCATTGCATTTTTTAATTGCCTTTTTGCTGCATTTTTTCCACATTTTGCAATTCCACATTTTTTCCCTCAGTGTGAGATAACAAATCTCATTTACTTTGCTGGGACTGTTAAACGCTGCGGCTTTTTCAACAGCAGCCTAAAACATTGGATTTCCTCAATGTGGACCTTGGCCTAAAGGGGGGATCTGTGTGTGATATAGGAAAAAACGCTTTTGGCTGAGGCTCCACATTGCAGAAACGCAGCATTTTTTGTTGCAGATTTTGCTAGCGATTTTTTTTGAGACAAAGTCAAGAATGGCTAGAAAAGGAATGGAAAATATAAAGGAAGCTTCTTATACTTCTCCCTTCTGCTCAATCCACTACTGGCTTTAGCTCAAAAAGAAAAAACGCAGCAAAATCTGCAACAAAAAAAAGCTCGTTTCCAGCTGAAAGGTGTGGTCCACCCCAACTTAACTCTTCATACTGAGGACCTATCCACAGGAGTGGTCGTTGATATGTCATCTGTGGGGGTCCGAAACCCAGACCCTACACAGATCTGTTTCAGGAGAGCCTGCACGTGTTCCCCTGTTGATTGTTGTAACTTCCAGAAACTCAGACGCTGCTGATCTGTGCAGGGTCTGGGTGTTGCATCCTCACAGATCACATAATAATCTACCCTGTGAATAGGGCATCAGTATGAAAAATCAATTTGGGGCCAGAAAACCCCTTTAGGCGAAGGCCCAATGTTGCAAAAACACAGCTTTTTTTTCTTGCAGATTTTGCTGCGTTTTTTTGAGCCAAAGTCAAGAATGGCTACAAAAGGATTGGGAAATATCTAGGAAGCTTCTCACACTTTTACCTTCTGCTCTATCCAATCTTCAAGCTAAAAAAAAAAACGCAGTAAAATCTGCAACAAAAAAAGCAGTTTTTCCACAATGTGAGTTCTCAGCATTAAGAAACTTGAAAGCCTTGACATAGCCAGATATCTGACTCCGTTTTATCTCTCTACTTATCACTAGAGATGAGCAAATCTTTCCAGAACTTAATCGCGTTCAGGTTCAATACTTTATATGCAGAGTTTGATTCAGATCCAAACAGGTTTGTTACACACTGGAAGTGTAGATTGCCTAAAAAAGTCACATATGACCCTATGATGTCTCCTAGGACTCGATCTAACCCCTATCTAGCCTGCAACAAAAGCACAGCCCTAGTAATGTCACCCCCCCCCCGGGGGGGGGGGGGGGGGGGGGGGGGGGGGGGGGGGGGGGGGGGGGGGGGGGGGGGGGGGGGGGGGGGGGGGGGGGGGGGGGGGGGGGGGGGGGGGGGGGGGGGGGGGGGGGGGGGGGGGGGGGGGGGGGGGGGGGGGGGGGGGGGGGGGGGGGGGGGGGGGGGGGGGGGGGGGGGGGGGGGGGGGGGGGGGGGGGGGGGGGGGGCCCCAAACCCAAGTGAAAGCCACAAATATGGCTTTGGGTAACCAGATGGCGGTCGGTGATAACAACCAGCCTGTTTAATAACAAACTGCACTGGAAATTTTTTTTTTTTTTCTAAAAAGACATTCAGATGGAAATTTGTTGCTCAATGCAGAGGAGCAACTACTCCCCAGGGTGACTTTTTTTTGCCCAGGCTGACAATTTTTTTTCATATTTTTTCATTCTGGTGGTTTTGAGGGCTATAGCATTTTTTTCATTTGGGTTACTCCACTAATTTTTGCATCTTTTTTTCAGTGACACATAGGGCTTTATTTTTATTTTATTTTTGCAAAAATAAAGCAATGCACTTCTTAATAAAGTGTGGAGGGGCCGTTATGGGACATAATATCATGTGCAAGGGCCGCTATGGGACATAATACCGTGTGCAGGAGCTGCTATGGGACATAATACCGTGTGTAAGAGCCACTATGGGACATAGTACCGTGTGCAAGGGCCGCTATGGGACATAATACCATGTGCAAGGGCCGCTATGGGACATAATACCATGTGCAGGGGCTGCTATGGGACATAATACCGTGTGCAGGGGCTGCTATGGGACATGATTGGGGGCTGCACATGTACTTTCATTGCTTCTAATTGAAAAGTACAGAAACATCCCAGGAAATAACAGTAAGCGCATGCGTTATGAAGCATCTGGTGGCAGCCCTTCTGTGTCATTGTTTGTGGTATATGACTAGTATAGGGGTAAGACTTACAATTATTGATGGCACTCCAAGGACCTCATCTTTGATTTTTTTCATTTAAATCTTCACGCCGGACAAAAAAGGTTGCCTACTCCTGATCTAGGTAGATGTGTCTCTTTGGCTATATTTCAGATATCTCCATGTTTTTGATAGCTTGAGTTACAGTTGTGTACAGCATTTTTTTCATGTTTGGGAACTTTATTTGGTATGAAATATGTGTTTCAACATGTGAATTATACTTCCTTAGCATCTTTGATAGCTTTAATATATTTATTGCTACAATTTTAAGGGCCCTTTCATGTTCTGTCTATCATTTGCTTTATTGCTTTATATCTGTAATTGTATTGAATATGATTATGCTCCTATCATACCCCGATGTACTTTATTGTAGCTATGTTTAGCTTTATATCCCCTTTCTCTTTCTTTTTTTGTCTCTTTTGTGATTATACGTTTTTCATGATTATTTAATAAATTATGTTTCATTTTATTATTGGTGTGGATTTCTTTGTTTTGTTGATACTATGTTTTATTGAAAGAGTCGTAGGAGCCCTGACAGTGTCATACACTATGTATGGCCCTGACAGTGTCATACACTATGTTTTATAGATAGGTTCCTAGGAGCCCTGACAGTGTTATACAGTATGTTTTATAGAAAGAGTCCTAGGAGCCCTGACAGTGTCATACACTGTTTTATAGAAAGAGTCCTAGGAGACCTGACAGTGTCATTCACTATGTTTTAAAGCAATTTAAAATTTGTAGTGAATTAGTTTGAAAATGAAAGTTTTCGGAATCGCAGAATACTGAGCTGCTTCAAACACATGGACACAAATTTGCTCCTCCTGATAGTAGATTAGCATCTGTAATGCTGATAAACTATAGGTAAGCACTGTGTACAAACTAATAGTTTGGTGTTTTTTGTTTTTATATATTACCAAACATATTAAAAAAAAAAAAAACATCTTGAAATATGCAGCATTCATGCTGGCCACTAGAGGCAGAAAATAGACTGGTGCATCATGTTATCTGCAGCGCACTTGTCAGCTTTGCTGTATAGACTAGGAAAGTATGAGCAGAGTTATCACATTATTACTATTAGAGAGCAGAGCTATAATGACTGCTCTGTTATAAGGCAGGATAGTGACATAATAAACACATGCAAAGATCAGTATGCAATACCCTATTCATTCCCTGGTCTCTTCGGCAGGGCTGGGGAGTTACAGTCTGAGCCATGTTGGAGCTGGAACCTATTTTGGGTGGAGTCGGAGTCATAAAAAAGCCCCAACTCAGGATTCAAAATATAATGATTATTTTTCATTATATTATACAATTTTTAATATTATATAATTAATTAGATCCATAGTTTGATTTTAAAGAGGACCTTTTACTACCTCTACCACAGCTCCAACTCATTGCATCTTTCAATAGGTGCCGCTCCACTGATTTCAATGCACTTGGAATTTTTTCTCTAGCCCTCACCGTTCCCTCACAAGTTCAGCTTATCCTGTAATATTGATCCAGAGGAAGGTAAGAATGCTGATAATGTAGCAGACAACCAGAGACATAGTTTCAAGTTCATGAGCCCCAATGAAAAATCTTTAATAGGGCCCCGATTTACCATGCACAGGGGTGAACCTAGCCTTTCTGCTGCCTGAGTCTACTATAGAAAGGCACGTCCAAACCCAAAAATAAAGATACTGAACCCAGCTATGTTTGGTTGCATGATGGGGCCCACCTAATTAAAATTCTAGGACATGTCCCACATTTGCAAAATAAAATAACCCCATATTTGGCCCCCACACAGTATCCAACCACTTTTTTTGTCCCCAACATGGTACACAACCACCTTTTTTATTGGCTCCCACTAAGTATACAGCCCCTCTTTTTTTGGCCCCCACACAGTATATGACCCCCTTTTTTTTTACCCCTCCCCAGTATATGACCCCATTTTATTGTCCCTCAACATTATATGATTCCCTTTTTTGCCTCTTAGTATATGCCACCCATTTTTTGCCCCGACCCACAGTATATAACCCCCCTATTTGCCCCCCCCCCACAATATATGGCAACCCTTTAATGCCACTTCACAGTATTTGACCTCCTTTTTTTGTCCCCCTCCCCACTTTATATGACCCCTTTTTTTATAGACTCCTAACAGTATATAACCCCTTTTTATGCCGCCCGGCCAAGTATATGACTGAAGGGGGCAGCAGCATTGTACTATTGCAATAAGTAGCGGCCCATACTTTTTACTCACCTGTCCACGTTCCTGTGCAGGCCGGTTCTGCTGCTGTCTCCAGGGTGTACTTTACCTGACATTGAAGAACGCGTCTTTCAGCGTTGTGAAGTAAGTACAACACCGCCTAGAGGCGGCCGCGGAGCCAGCCTGCACAGGAGCGTGGACAGGTGAGTAAAAAATATCAGCCGCTACTTATTGCAATAATACAATAAGTAGCGGCCGATTAGAAAAAGAATGCCGCCCCCTCTGTTTATTCCATGAGGCACCACCTGAGGGCATCGCCATGGAAGTTGCGCCCCTGACCATGTACCATTTAGAATAGTGGTATATTTTATGTATCATGGGGCCTTGTAAAGACTGCTACCACTGCACCAACTATAGCTACACCCCTGGAGACAACTGTATAAACCTTAGACAAAAAGCCCATCCCAACATGCTAATAGCCTTAATACTGATGTCAATGGCTCTTATCAACACCCCAGATGTCACCCTAGCACTATCTCTGATGTACATGCCCTGCACTGCAAGATGTAATGTAAAATTGAAACCACTGTGTCATTTTTTGTGCACACATCCATTACATCTGACAGGTAAAGAATGAAGGACAAGACGATCTCCTTATTGTTCTGTACCATCTTGCTCATGATGTCCATCAAAGGTGAGGATGTTTTCAAGCTGTACACTATGATGCTTAAAAGGTCCGCATAGTTCACCCTATCCCTTCCTCCCTCACTCCTTCCCCTGTCTTTTGTCTGTTGTTGTTTGTCCTCTTTTTGGCCCATTTTCTATTCTTCTTGGTTGATGTATATTATATTGTAAAATTCTTTAATAAAAATCAGTTAAAAAAAAAAAGGTCCGTATAACATGGCTATATAGACCTCCAGCTGACCAGATGTGGGTCTCGTGAATAAAGCCTTTTCCATATTCCATAATAAAGCATGAAATCATAGATAGACCAAGGACCTCCAGCAGACACAGCCCATTCATATATTACATCATTAGTGACCAGACTGTGGACACACAAAATATCTAAAATGCTTAGGGTAACCAACATTGCCTCAATTCATTGTTACGCTAGCCTAATGTATAAATGAGTTGACCAAAGGGGCAGCTGTCGCGGGTGCCATAGTAGCTATTACTACACACGTGGACAAAATTGTTGGTAACCCTCGTTTAATGAAAGAAAAACCCACAATGGTCAGAGAAATAACTTGAATCTGACAAAAGTAATAATATATAAAAATTCTATGAAAATAAACAAATGAAAGTCAGACATTGCTTTCCAACCAGGCTTCAACAGAATTTTTTTTAAAAAGAAAACTCATGAAACAGGCCTGGACAAAAATGATGGTTCCCTTAACTTAATATTTTGTTGCACAACCTTTTGAGGCAATCCCTGCAATCAAACGATTCCTGTAACTGTCAATGAGACTTCTGCACCTCTCAGCAGGTATTTTGGCCGCTCCTCATGAGCAAACTGCTCCAGTTGTCTCGGGTTTGAAAGGTGCCTTTTCCAGACGGCATGTTTCAGCTCCTTCCAAAGATGCTCAATAGGATTTAGGTCAGGGCTCATAGAAGGCCACTTCAGAATAGTCCAATGCTTTCCTCTTAGCCATTCTTGGGTGTTTTTAGCTGTGTGTTTTGGGTCATTATCCTGTTGCAAGACCCATGACCTGGGACTGAGACCAAGCTTTCTGACACTGGGCAGCATATTTCTCTCTAGAATCCCTTGATAGTCTTGAGATTTCATTGTACCCTGCACAGATTCAAGACACCCTGTGCCAGATGCAGCAAAGCAGCCCCAGAACATAACAGAGCCTCCTCCGTGTTTCACAGTAGGGACAGTGTTCTTTTCAAGATATGCTTCGTTTTTCTGTCTGTGAACATAGAGATGATGTGCCTTGCCAAAAATTTTGATTTTTGTCTCATCTGTCCATAGGACATTCTCCCAGAAGTTTTATGGCTTGTCAACATGTAGTTTGGCAAATTCCAGTTTTGTCAGATTCAAGTTATTTCTGTGACCATTGTGGGTTTTTCTTTCATTAAACGAAGGGTACCAACAATTTTGTCCACGTGTGTATGCCCTGGAGCCTGAGAGGGCCCAATGACCGTCTGGTGAAAAATACACCAGTACTATAAACCAAACATGGCAGGTGGAGTTCAGGAACGACAACTAACACCTCAAGAGAGATGAACAGAGAGACCTAGGAAAATATGTTGCCGAAATAATCATTTCATAAGAAAAGAAAGAAGGTAGTAAATACACATACAGGAGCTGACAGATCCTCTATATACTACACCACATAAGAGAGCCAACAGATCCTCTATATACTATACAACATAGGAGAGCATACCTCCCAACTTGCTATGCGCGCCGCAGCAAATTTAGTCTCACCCGCTTCTGTGTTGACTCCACCCATTCTCATCAATTTTTCTTTGTGCCCCCACACGGTATAATGCTCCTACAGTCATCCTAACATTATATGCCCCCACATTATAATGTTTCCCTCCAATTGCCCCACAATATGAAGTCCATCTTCTGGTGCCCCAGTTTAAACTGGGGGAAACTAGAGGGGGACATTAAACTATGGGGCAGCTGGAGGGGGACATTAAACTGTGTGGGTAGTTGGAGGGTGACATTAAACTGGGGGCAACTAGAGGGGGACATTAAACCATAGTGGTAGCTGGAGGGTGACATTAAACTGGGGGCAACTAGAGGCGGACATGTCCCCCTTCAGCTACTCCCACGGTTCAATGTTCTCCTCCCGTTTCCCCCAGTTTAATGTCCCAGTCCAGCTACCCCCACTATTTAATGTCCCCCTCCAGCTGCCCCCAGTTTAATGTCCCTCTTCATCTCCCCCCAGTTTAATGTCCCCCTTCCATCTGCCCTCAGTTTAATGCCACTATATACTGGTATTATTTTATCACTAAAAATAACAATATTCAGTCACTATATGGTGATATAATAATAACAATAATAATAATAACTTTATAATAACTTTATTTATATGGCGCCAACATATTCCGCAGAACTTTACAAGTCAGAGGGTACATGGACAGTATTAGACATTACAATTAATGTATCAAACTATAGGAGTGAGGGCCCTGCTCACAAGAGCTTACAATCTATGAGGAAACAAGGGTAACACAAGAGGTCAGAGGGCTTGTTTGGTACAATGGTCCAGCCTTCTTTTATATATAAGGTCAGATAACTGAAGCTGTATGAGCTGTCACCAGCCGGTATCTGTGAATATACAGATAGTAAGTGCATGGAGTGCCGGGTAACTAGATGGAGGAGTCAGGATCTGTGGAATAGAGCAGGAAGGAAAGAATAGAATAAGAAATGTTAGTATAGTGCCGTGATGGGGAACCCTCTTAGTTGGCACGTGTGCCGTCGCCATGATCGCTCACTAACAGGGAATCTGGTACAGGATTCCCAGTTAGTGAGCAATCACTTCTTTCAGCTGTATGTGCTTATGTACATACATATGAAAGCTGTCACTGTAGGCCGCGGTCCGTGGAACCGCGGCTTACACTGACTGTAGAGTGTGACCTCTGCCCCGACACAGACCCGATGACGTCATTCATCAGCGCCTGCGAACAGAAGAAGGAGGAGGAGGAGGACACTGTTCATGGGACTGCAGCTCTTTCTGGGATTGGGTAAGTAACATAAACTACTGTGTGGGGAACACTGAAGCATATACTCCGGTATGGGGGACACTGAAGCATCTAATACTGTGCGGGGGCCACTGTGAAGCATATAATACTGAGTGGGGGCCACTGTGAAGCATATAATACTGAGTGGGGGCCACTGTGAAGCATATAATACTGTGTGGGGGCAATTCTGGAGCATATACAGTAATACCTCGTACATTCGCGAGGTTAGGGTCCAGAACCGGTCGCGGATCGCGAGGAATCGCGAATGTTTGGTACAAGCAATTAGAAGTGCTTACAATGCCGATTTCTAATGTTTAACCCCTAAATATCAATAAACTTTACCCTACAGTACTGTACAGTATACTAAAGTATACTGTACAGTACTGTATATTAATACATTCATTCATTTTTCTTATACACTCACAGTAAAATGAAACTAATTACCGGGTACGTAACGAACAGGACGCTACTACCCAATAGCGAAGGTGTTTTTTTTTTTTTTAAATTTCACAGATCTGAGAAAAAAGAGCAAAATCTATATATGTTAGTTGCCAAAAAAATATCGCGAATCTGTGAATTCGCAAATTCGGAAACGCGAGTGTACGAGGTATTACTGTAATACTGTCTGGGGGCCACTGTGGAGCGCATTGTACTGTCTGGGGGTCACTTTGGAGCGCATTGTACTGTGTGGGGGCCCTTCACTATTTATATCACACATTATCTGTTTTATAGCAGACAGGTGATATTATTACAGGCTGTAATAACATTGCACAGTCAATATAAAACAGATCCTGGTTAATTTAAGGTTAAATTGCTGTGTTGGCCCTTTGCGATAATTTATTTATTTATTATGCTTACTTATATAACGCCATCATATTCCGCAGCGCTTTACAGACATTGACAGTCACTGTCCCATATAGGGCTCACAATCTACATTCCCTATCAGTATGTCTTTGGAGTGTGGGAGGAAACCGGAGTATTCGGAGAAAACGCAAACACGGGGAGAACATACAAACTCCTTGCAGATGTTGTCCTTGGCAGGATTCGAACCCAGGACTCCATCGCTGCAAGGCTGCAGTATATATTATATTGTATAAAATATTATATAATATAATACAAATCTATTAACATATAGAGCTATTCTGTCACTATATAATAGTTTTGTTCAGTCACTATATGGTGGTGTAATATAAATCA
Organism: Leptodactylus fallax; assembly: GCA_947044405.1. Lineage (NCBI taxonomy): Eukaryota > Metazoa > Chordata > Amphibia > Anura > Leptodactylidae > Leptodactylus > Leptodactylus fallax. The sequence goes on along the minus strand of CAMRHE010000159.1, from coordinate 4,155,249 downwards.
GGTAATATATGGTTGCATTATTCAGTCACAGTATGGTTATATTATGACTGAATTATTTTGTCATTATATAATAGTATTATTCCGTCATTATATAATAGCATAATGCAGTCACTATATGGTAACATAATGGTTGGTATTCTGCCACTATGTCATAGTATTCAGTATTCGGTCACTATATGTTGGTATTATTCAATCACTATTTGGTAGAATGTTCTGTCACTGTATGGTGGTATTTACAGGCACTATATGGAGGTACTGTATAGCTACTATATGATGGTAATATTCAGTCACTATATGCCGATGTTATACAATATCGGTCACTGTATTCTCCTACTCCATTTATTTATTTATTTATTTACTACACTACAAACCTATAGTCCCAGTAGAAAGGGTTAATGTGTACAGTCTGGCAACTATAGATTAGAACACCGATTTTTACATCTTCAACAACTAGCATGAGAATGTGTTACTGAGACAATGGAAGGGAATGATAGATGAATTCATTCCTCCATTGTATTCTTTATATTTTGATGACAGGATCTGTGCTCTGAAAATGTCACATGATCAAGAGCCATGTATATCAACTGCAGGGGTCAAGACTCATGACTGCTCTGCATTAACTGTAGCATGACTGCACTATCTAGTGGCAGGAATACATAATTACACCCAAATTAAAATCTCCAAATTAGTCAGTACAAGTTTTGTTATTAATATTTATTATTATTATTAATAATTTGTGAACACTATTAATTCCAGGGAACTTTACATGTATAAAGCCTCAGCTTGAGGCGTAACTTTATATTCACTCTGAAATCTCTCTTGGATCCCTTTTGTACTGTCATGATGAACTGCAAAATTAAGTTCCAACCAGAAGTTATGTTTTTATCTCACCCCAAGTGCTTTATATATATCAATTAGAGATGAAGAAACCAGTTCTTATCCGGATAGAGATGGGCAAACCCCTCAAGATTCGTTTCACTTCAGGTTCGGCTGGTTGATTCATTTCGAGACAAACAAGTTTGTTACAAATCACGTCTTAAATTGGCTAAAAACATAGTGCAGAACAGTGTCAGGGCTACTAGAGAAACTTGCCGCTCCTGTGGGCCAGTCACAGGAGAGATGCTATTGAATTCAATAGCAGTAATGACTCCTCTGTGATAGCGGAACCACCTCTGATAATAAGCGGCGGTGGTCATGCTATGATCTACCCCTGTGCTGTGACGCTATGATGTCACAGTACAGGGATAGTAAAAAAAAATGGTAGCAGTGGGTGAAAAAAGAAAATAATCATAGCGGAGCTGCTGCCACTTTTGCCGACGCTGGCCTCACTATCCACTATGTACAGACACTTTGGCCATTTGAAGTTAACACTAAACCACCTGCTCTGGCTCTAAATTGAAATGGGCCAATCACACGAGAGCCGCTGCCGCTATTTGCCATAAGGCAAAATCTGATACTTTCCCCTACTACATCAAAAACTACACTTCTATTCCTCTGGTACCACTTCTGGTATAGCAAAGCCACAAAATGAAAATCTGCTTCTGCTGGGCCAGCTCTGCTACACAGACTACTCTGCTATACCACGTCTTCAAATTAATATCTAGATTAAAAAAAAAAAAATCTACAAATCTTGCAATTCCAACTCTTGCCACTAAGCCTAAAATAGTTTGTCTTCCTGTCTCCTGGAGAAGGACTGTGGGTCATAGACACAATGGTCTTGAGTTTACCTTATTGACTTGTATGGGAGAGTTTTCTAAGCATGCTCTGTGACCTGGGCAGAGGTCAATGTGAAGGGGGGGCTAGATAAAATGTGACATCACCTATTATGACTGGTGGATTCTGTGCCTTATCTGCATATACATGAGTGTGCTGTAAGTGAGGTGACTGCTGCAAACAACTCTCCTACAGAAAACAGCATATTATATGTCCTAGTGGTCAAAGTCAGAACTGCAGGATTTTTAGTAATTTTTTAATATAGATAATAACTAGAGATGGACGAACCTCTGAAAGTTTGTTCATCTCAGTCCAAACTTGTTCGGATAGAACCAAAAGTGAAATTATTATACTGTGAGGTCTCTTAAGACCCCAGGATATAATAGAAAGAGGCCCAGGATAGTGTAGAAAACAGAAAAACATTTATACTCACCTTCCTACACGCATCTGACACTCTCTCTCCGCCTTCTTGGTGACGTCACACACCCAGGGTCACCACTGAGGCCTATGATTGGGCCTCAGCAGTGACATGGGCACACCGAGCATCATGATGTCACTCTGAGAATGCGCAGAAGTGGTGGGGTAAGGTAAGTATAAATGTTTTTTTTTTTTTTGTGGCCTCCCCTGAGTCTGGCACTCTGCTATGACATCGTGCACCCAGGGTCATCACAGGGTCATCTTCAGCGGTGACTTGGGCACGTCGAGCGTCATGACAAAAGAGGTAACAGAAGGTGAGTGTTAATGTTTTTATTATTTTTTACAACTCCCTTGGGCCTTCACCCATTATGCTCTGCAATCTGAAGAGACCCCAGAGTATAATAATTTACCACAATGCATGTCACGGCGGCCATTTTAGTTTGTCCAAGATGAAACCCAAATTATTTGATTTCGTTAAAAACCTAACAATTTTGAATATTCAGGTTGAGTCTGGTTAGTTACGAACTGATTCGCCCATCTCTAGTAATAACATGGAGAAAAATTAATAACCTCACCAAAAATAATTTAAAAATAATGTTTAACTTAAAACTTGATTAAAATAATAGGTGATTTTCTGTCGACACATTCGCTTTCAGAGTTCACTTCGATATACCACTGGTCTACTATGACATTGCCACCATGTGGATGGGGCCACCGGTTCACGAAGGCAGCCCATTGGCTGCATGATGTTGCAGATAACACCTGCTAATCTATCCACAACATCATGCGTCCATTGGATTGCCATGGGTGAGCAGGTATTGTGCTGCATGTGGTCACACCACGTCGTCACTATGGGCGAGCACGCTCACTGTGTGATGGGATCATGACATATGTCTCTTTATTTCAGGCCGGTCATGTGACTATATAACTCAACACCCGACTTATCTGGATCTTGTTGAAGGAGGGTCCGGCACAATTTTCTGTTGTGTTAGAAGTGACATTGACCTCCGAGTGTTGTCACTGAAGATAGGATGCATGAAAATTCTGGAACTTTGCGATTTTAGCTGCAACCGCTCGAATATGCTGTCATTTCTCGGCACGATTGAAAATCTCAAAGATGTGATCAAAGATGGAAACAAATCTACATGTACAGGTATGGAGAAATACTGCACTTGTATATGTGATATATAGGGTCAATGTTTAAGGGGTTTTCAGGGCTTTTGCTATTTTTGAGCTATCCTAAGGATGTCAGATAGGTGGAGATCCGGCACCTGGCACCGCCACCAATCAGAGATTGACGTGATCGCTGCAACTTTTTCTTGGCCCAGTGATGGCACTATCACGCGTCACATGGACTTGTTAAAGCTCAGTTCCATTCAAATAATTGGGACTGAGCTGAGTGCAATTGCCAGGTGTCAGACCCCCACTAATTAGCTACTGATGACCTATACAGAGATCAAGTCCCAATAAATGTGACATCATCGGCACTTGGAAGGGGTGCAACACTACGGCCTCTTCAATCAGCTGATTGATGTCAGAGGATGGACCCCCATCTACTTGAAAATGACGACCCATCCTAAGGATTGGTCATCAATATGGAAGTTGCAGAAAACCTTTATAACACAGGGTAGTTTACACATTAATGCTCGGTGACTTTTTGTTATATTTTCTTCCCCCCCCCCCCCCCCCAAACTTTTAAATTTTTCTGTCCATATGGCTATGTGAGGGCTTATTCTTTGCGTGACAAGTTGTACTTTCATTTCATTTCATTTTGGGGGTACGTATAATGTTTTGCTGAGCTTTTATAAATTTTTTTGGCGGATCTGTGTAAAGAAATCTACAATTCTATCATAATTTTTTTTCATTTTGTGTTTACGGCGTTCACTCTGTATTATAAACGACAGGGCAGCTTTGTCCGGTGATTCGATGACGCCGATACCAGATTTATATTAGTTTTATTAGGTTTTACCGCTTTTACAAATAAAACGTCACTTTTTGAAAAGTAAAGATTTTCCTGGGGTCACCATATTCTGACGCCTATAACTTTTTTGTTGTACTGTTGATGGAGATATGTCAGGGCTCTTTATTATGTACTTTTTATTGGTACCAATGTTTGGTATGTAGGATTTTTTTATCACTTTTTTTTTGCTATTTTTGGGGGGAATTGAGGTGACCAAAATATGTAAATTTATTATTGCGGTATATTTTTTTTACGACGTTCACCGTACGGGATAAATAACGCTATTTTTGGTTAGTGCAGACTTATATGCACATACCTAACATGTTTGTTTATTTTATTTTTTTTTACATTATGTGTTTATTAAATGTATAGGTGGGTTTTATAAACTTTTTATTATTCTTTATTTTTAGGGTTGTTTATATTTGTCCCACAAGGGGACTTGAACCTGAGATCTCTGATCCCCGTTGCAATGTACTGCAATACATTGTATTGTAGCACATCACACATAGGCACCCTATGTGTTATGAGGAGCGGCAGTCAGGAGGCCCAGTTCAGCCTCCTGGCTGCCAAGGCAACCCCTCGAATCCCCATAAGGGGGGTGATCCAGGGTATCACACCCCCAAAAGTCTAATATTGATGGCTTATCATTAGAAAATCTGATAGCCTCTTTAAGAGATGCAGATTTGTTCTATTTTGTTTTAGCAGAATTTAGAATTGCCTTTTTTATGTTTTACATGAATGTAGCTGGTTCAAGGTTTGTATTTTGTGGGATACAATATATTTTTCACTGGCGCCTTTTTGGGACACCTATAATTTCTTGACAAAATTTTACTTTAATGTAGTAAATCATTTGTTTGGTGTCGCCATGTTCTGAGAGCCATAACTTTTTTATTTTTCCATCAATGGAGTTGAAGACTTGTTTTTGCCTATTTTTTTTTAGCTTTAACAGGTTCACCATGCTGAATAAGTAATGTGTTATTTCACTACAGTTTAGTATACTAAACTGTTGATATTAAACACATACGGTATTTTTTTTTTATTGGCTTTTTTTGAGTTTACACAAAATACTTTATTTTGTGTTTAAATGTAAATGATTTTTTGAACATTTAAAACTTTTTTTTTTTTTTTACTATTTTTTACTTTATTTTTTTTTATCCCATTAGGAGACTGCAGTACTAATGTATTGCAATATATTCTGGCTCTCAGCACGTGGTTGACAATCAGCCAATCAGGTTCTGTCATAAGAGAGACCAATGACATCACTCACATGCGTCACCAGTCTCTCTTCGGTGACCACTGAGCCTGCTAATTGGCCTCAGCGGTCACATGATGGCGCAGGGGTTCCAGGAAGCGAGGCATGGCGTGACACAGAATGGACTGCGGCAGTGGACACCAGAGTGCCGGGTCAGGTGAGTATGAGTTTTTTTATGTTACACCTGCCCCAGATCCCTCTAGAGTTTGAAAAATTCCTGGACAACCCCTTTAAGTATCTTTTCTCTGAGCCACTCGTGTACAGTGCAGAGCATTTACAGGTTAAATGATAAAACTCTGTATTTCTAAAGCCACTAGTAGGGGGAGGCTCAGGAACTTACCTTCTATTGTTTTATTATTAAATAGGTTTTCTGAGCTAAATATATTTTTGAACTATAAGTTCGAGATGCTTTTTGTGAGTTGCTGCACGTTACCCGTCAAGTGGGAGGGACTTATAAAAAAAAAGTGAGGTTGCTGCATTTTGTCGGAGGCTAAGCCAACTAAACAGTGGTGTAAAGTTACACTACACAGGCTACAGATATGCCAGATTTATCAAGCAGCATCAAACACTTTGATAAATCTGGTGAAGTTTAAGACTATCTAAGTGGTCGATTTATTAAGACTTGTGTGGTATACCAGTCTTAACCCCTTCACGCAAAATCTCGTACGTGATTAGGCACAAGGGGCTGTATGGAGAGTGCTCAGGAGTTGGGCCCTCTCCATACACATGGGATGCCAGATGTATAATACAACCAGCACCCGCCACTAAGAGCGATTGCAGCTGTTAGCCCTTAGGATGCCGTAGGAAAACACAACTTCAGAATCTAAAGTGTACAGGCGCCATAGGTGCCGCCATTTTTTTAACGATTGCCGCCCTCCGGAACATCATCAGTGGGCGACGATGGGTTGCCATGACAGCCGGGAGCCTATGGAAGGCTCCCAGGCTTGTTATTACTATAGCTGTGTTTCCATATTGCCATGGGCAGCGTTTAATAGAAGGCAATGGATTTTGCTATGCACTGCAAAACATTAGTATTGCAATTTTATGCAGTGGCGAACAGACCCCCTAGGGTTCAAGGTCCTTAGGAGCTCTGAAAATAAAAGTAAAGAAAATTAAAAAAAGTTTTTAAAAGCATTAATAAATCCCCCTCTTTTCCATAGATCACATATAAAAATAAATAAACAATAATAACCATAAACACTTTAGGGATCCCCGTACTCAAAAATGTCCAAAGTATTAAAACATAGAAATATTCTTCCCATAAATTGAAATGGCCAAATGGCTGTTTTTTAAACACCTTTGCCTTCAAAAAAATTTAATAAAATAGATCAAACTGTCAGACCTTCCTCAAAATGGTATCAATAAAAAATACATCTTGTCCTGCATAAAAAGACGCAATACCCAGCTCCATACACTTAAGTATGAAAAAAGTACCAGGTGTCATAATATAGTGACACAAAGACTATTAAATTAAAAAAGACATTTTTTAAGCATTTAAAATACTATTTAAATTTGGTATTGCGGTGATCGTACTGACCCACAGAATACAGGTAACGTCATTTTTACAACATAGTGAATGCCGTAAAAATTAAATCCATAAGAAATTGGAGCAAGTGCGTTTTTTTTCCAATTCCACCTCATTCTGAATTTTTTCCAGCTTCCCAGTTTATTGTACAGGATATTGAATGCGGCCATTACAAAGTACAATTTGTCCTGCAAACAATAAGCCATCACGTCACTCTGTGAACTGAAATTGTAAAAAATTACCGTTTTTGCAATGTGGGGAGGAAAAAAATGGATGGTTAATAATTGGGCATGCCACAGTGAAATGTGTCAAAATTATTAAGAGGAGCACAATTTTTTATAATTTTGGCAAGTAATTTGCCTAAAATTTAAACTGTATTAGAAAATCTTCCCTTACTATAGTAAGCTCCTGAGCTCCCTCTAGTGCTAGCTGTAGGTTATTATCATTCAGTCAATCTATTTCCAACAGTAAACTGATCCCAATGAATTGTTCTGTCAAGACCACCTGCCTCATATGTGGTGTCCACTGAAATATACTGGGGTTACAACCAGGGAGCTAATGGTCCAATATGCTACCACTTGGTCACAATACAAGCCTTTTGCTCTAAAATATGACAACAACATTGGATATATTAATTTTATTTTATTCACAGACTTATTTAAGGATACAGAAGTCAACCGTTGTTCTTCTCCTTCTCCCAAAAACATCCCCAATGAAAGTCGAGCGTTGTCATGGATCTGGGTCAGTCCTCGCTACAGCAGTCGCATTTATTTATCCGGCAACATATTGAATCTTAGTATCTCTCTGAAAGACCTTCAGCAACATGACAGCGGGTCATACTCCTGCAACGGGCTCGCTTATGGAATAACTGATGAAATCATTGGTAGTACCCAGCTTACGGTGACTAAAGGTGAGATACAAAGCAGGGAGATCAAACAAACTTGGGATAGAAACAGAAAGGACCTAAAATTGTTTAAAAATTTCCAGCATGAAAATACTGTTCAAAAACTTTTTGAGAATATTTTACCCACCATAAATCTTTTAGGTTGTTATATCTTTTTTTATTGAGACCCAAGATCGTAAAAAGGACAGCATGCCCAAAGATGCAGTCTATCGTAAGACCTCTCTTAAAATAGAAGGGTCCTCTAACCATTTCCCAATCCTCCAAGTCAGGGATCAAAGCTCTTATCTGTCACCTTGGTTCTGACCCCAGTGACCACCAAGAAGCTGAAAGACTGGTTGCACCTTGCTCTGGAGAAGTAAAATAAGGTTAGACCTCAGAAGGTATAACCCAAAAAAAAAAAAAAAAATTCGAGATTTCTTTACTTTATTTCTTCTCTTTATTAAAAAAATGCACATGAATGCAGTCCATAACAGGACCTCTCTTAACCAGTTCCTGTGCTAGAGGACCCAGATCAGCTCCGATCAGTACAGTATAGGAGGCCGTATTCCTCCTGTAACTAGGACTGCATATATCAGCCCCAGTGAGAGGAGAAATCAATCCAAAAAAAAAAAAGAAAGTTAAAATGCCCCCCTCCATCTATTATGACATTATGGGGGGCACATAATACAAAAAAAAAAAAATTAAAACCTTCCCGCCCCACTGCCAGTACCACGTCCCATCATACGTTCTAGCCCTGCCCCCAGTGACACAACAGTAAGGCTTGCCAAAGTAAAAAATGACTGTAACAGAGGGGGGAAAACTATTTAAGGTTAAGATCTCATGTAGCATCCCGCAATAAAAAAGTGCTGTGGGAAAAACCGCCGCAGCAACGCATCACAGTTTTACCCGCAGCGCTTTTCACAAAAAGTCCGCAGAGTTTTCCTGCTTCTATTCCACCTATGGGGAAACCGCCGGAGTTAGCATAATTGACATGCTGCGATTTCCAAAATGGCGGATTTTCCTGCAAAGTGGGGATGGGATTCGCTAGACTTTGCTGTGACTGTAAAACACCGCAGTTTTTTTTCCGCAGTGTTTCAGCTGAGGGCAAACCATGGTGTTCACGCTACATGGGGCCCCGGCCTAAAAATTTTATTAGTAGCACTTTTTTTTTGTTGTTTTACATTTATATTAAACTAAAGAGAAAACATGGAAAAATAAAAACAACATAAAAATAGTTTATATATCACCGAAAAAAAAGATGCACTGGTTCATCACTATAGACTGCAATACATACCTATTTTCCACCATAATTTGCCAATAAATTATTTAAAAATCAGACAATGTGATTTTCTGGATTTGTTTTCTCATTTTGTCTCTCATAGTTGAGGTCAACCTATGATGACAATTACAGGCCGGCCTCATCTTTTTAAGTGGGAGAACTTGCACAATTGGTGGCTGACTAAATACTTTTTTTCGCCACTGAAGCTGTATATAAGGGTCCCTCCACCATCTGTAGCTGACCAGGATTGTACTATCACATATTGTATATATTGTATGTATATGGTTCATGTGTTCCCAGAGGTCGGAGACCATTATGTGTCTTTATTTCCCTTGCCAGGATCTGGATCTCTTTCTCTCGGTACCTTGGTTGAGGTTATTTTTGCGGCTCTGTTTTTACTCTGCGCATTTGCAGTTAAATATATATATTACAAATGTGTGAGTATATTTTTATTTCTTATCATATGACGTATATATGTGATATATTCTCCATGATTTAGGCTCTGTTCACACTACCAATGTTCTGTGCTGTGCGTGATCCATAAAAAATAAAGCATGCTCTACTTGTTGATAGGAAACACGGCTCTGTTTTCACGGACTTGATTCTGCCATTGACAATTAATGGGTCTGTGAAAAAAAAAATAAGAGAATGTCATACTGGTGCTGACTGAATCAGCATGTTGTGTGAACATAGCCTTACATGTACGAGGGAACAGGGACCGTTTGATGCTGAAATCTGTGGGTATGTAACCAGCCTTGACTGCCAGTCTGTCCCACACGGCTAATTCAACGTGGACCAGTGACACAGCAGACTGTCTGCTAAAAAGCAGTTTTGACACTTTTTATGCAAAACCTCAGTGCTTTTGCCAAGATTTGTGCACAACCATATTAGAGATGACACAATTCAACATAAATCGTGGTAACATTGCATAGGTTTTGCAAAAAAAATACAGCGAAAACATATACAGTGGGTGCATCAGGTTCTCAGATAGACACAAACTAAAAAAAAAGCCAAAGTGCTATGTCTGTGTGTGGCAGGGGAACCATGGGGGGAGTAGGTGAAAAGGGTGGAGAGAAGGTTATGGAGGGACATGAAGAGCAGTCTATGACAGGGGACATAGGAGCAGTCTATGAGAGGGGGCATAGGGAGCAGTCTATGATAGGGGGCATAGGGGGCAGTTTATGGGAGGGGATGTAGGGAGCAGTTTATGAGAGGAAGCATGAAGAGCAGTCTATAACAGGGGGCATAGGGAGCAGTCTATGAGGGGCGTATAGGGAGCAGTCTGAGGTTGATATAGGGAGCAGTCTATGACGGGGTATGGGTAGAAGTCTATGAGGGGGCTATAGGGAGCAGTCTGTGAGAGGGGTATGAAGAACAGTCTATGAGATTAAGCATAGGGAGCAGTCTATGAGAGGGCATAGGGAGCAGTCTGTGAGAGGGGACATAGGGAGCAGTCTATGAGGGTGTATAGGGAGCAGTCTGTGAGAGGGGTATGAAGAGCAGTCTATGAGAGGGGGCATAGTGAGCATTCTATGAGGGGGGCATAGGGAGCAGTGTGTGAGAAAGTGGGGCAAATTGGGCAAAGTTTGTGCAAGACAGGGGCATTATGAACTGTCTACACTTTTTAAAAATTGTTTTAGTTCCTCCCTATTCAAAAAGCTATAACTTTTTAATTTTTTTTTCCATCAATTGAGCTATAGGAGGACTTGTTTTTTGGGGGAGAAGTTGTGTTTTTATTTTTATTATTGGTACTATTTGGGCTTTATACAATCTTTTGGTCACTTTTTATTACATGTTTTTAGAAGCTAAGGTGACCTGTATACAGACAAATGGAGCTGCCAGCGCTGGAGATGTAGGCCCGGGGAGAGGTGAGGACTGGTTTGTTATGTACACACGTGGACAAAATTGTTGGTAACCCTCGTTTAATGAAAGAAAAACCCACAATGGTCACAGAAATAACTTGAATCTGACAAAAGTAATAATATATAAAAATTCTATGAAAATGAACAAATGAAAGTCAGACATTGCTTTTCAACCAGGCTTCAACAGAATTTTTAAAAAAAGAAAACTCATGAAACAGGCCTGGACAGAAATGATGGTTCCCTTAACTTAATATTTTGTTGCACAACCTTTTGAGGCAATCCCTGCAATCAAACGATTCCTGTAACTGTCAATGAGACTTCTGCACCTCTCAGCAGGTATTTTGGCCACTCCTCATGAGCAAACTGCTCCAGTTGTCTCGGGTTTGAAGGGTGCCTTTTCCAGACAACATGTTTCACCTCCTTCCAAAGATGCTCAATAGGATTTAGGTCAGGGCTCATAGAAGGCCACTTCAGAATAGTCCAGTGTTTTCCTCTTAGCCATTCTTGGGTGTTTTTAGCTGTGTGTTTTGGGTCATTATCCTGTTGTAAAACCCATGACCTGCGACTGAGACCAAGCTTTCTGACACTGGGCAGCACATTTCTCTCTAGAATCCCTTGATAGTCTTGAGATTTCATTGTACCCTGCACAGATTCAAGACACCCTGTGCCAGATGCAGCAAAGCAGCCCCGGAACATAACAGAGCCTCCTCCATGTTTCACAGTAGGGACAGTGTTCTTTTCAAGATATGCTTCATTTTTCCGTCTGTGAACATAGAGCTGATGTGCCTTGCCAAAAATTTCAATTTTTGTCTCATCTGTCCATAGGACATTCTCCCAGAAGCTTTGTGGCTTGTCAACATGTAGTTTGGCAAATTCCAGTTTTGTCAGATTAAAGTTATTTCTGTGACCATTCTGTGACCATTTTTCTTTCATTAAACGAGGGTTACCAACAATTTTGTCCACGTCTGTATATGGCCCCACTACTAGCAATATGAAATAATAAGAAATTAAATGGACAACCCCTTTAATGTGTTTTTTTCTTTTACATTTTAGGCGGAGAAACAGGACCCTTATCACAATCATGGACCAAATGACGCTATTCTTTAGTGCAACAACTGGACCCATCACTTGAGACCAATCCTCTAAATTATTTTTACAGATGGTAGAATTAATACCCCCAATCTCTGCCATTCATATGAGTACCTAGAAGGAAAGGGAGGGAGGAATCCTAATTTTCATGGGCGTAACTAGGAAAGACTGAACCCCAAAGCAAGCTTAAGAACACCATCCCAACTGTGAAACACGGGGGTGGCAGCATCATGTTGTGGGGTTGTTTTGCTGCAGGAGGGACGGGTGCACTTTACAAAATAGATGGCATCATGTGGAAAGAACATTATGTGGCAATACTGAAGCAACATCTCAAGACATCAGCCAGGAAGTTAAAGCTTGGACACAAATGGGTCTTCCAAATGGACAATGACCCGAAACATACTGCCAAACTGGTCACAAAGTGGCTTAAGGATAACAAAGTCAACGTTTTGGAGTGGCCATCACAAAGCCCTGATCTCAGTCCTATTGAGAATTTATGGGCAAAGCTGAAAAGGCAGGTGCGAGCAACGCGGCCTACAAACATGGCTCAGTTACACCAGTTCTGTCAGGAGGAATGGGCCCAAATTCCTACCAACTATTGTGAGAAGCTTGTGGAAGGAGATCCAAAATGTCTGACCCAAGTCATACAGTTTAAGGGCAATGGTACCAAATACTAATGAAATGTATGTAAACTTTTGACTTTGCAGAAAGTAATAAAAATGCCTTAAAAATTCTCTCTCTCTCATCATTCTGACATTTGGCAAATATAAATAATTTTGGCAATCCTAATTGACCTAAAATGGGAAAGGTTTATTCTGATTTCATGTCAGATAGTGAGAAAAACATCCATATGTGTCTTTTTATATAGTGTATGGAAACTTCTGGTTTCTACTGTATATAGTTTTGCTTCATTATGTTCTGGAGTACACCCCACTGTGGAGAGAGGTATACCCCTCCTTTTTAGGGGAACGTTGTTGAGCCTGGCCAATCGTTGGCTGGGGCAAAGGGAGGAGACTTAGAGTCTACACAGTCTAGTGGAGTCTTCTGTGCAGTACAGAACAGTACAGCCCCAGAGGGGAAAAGAGCCATTGCCCAGCACAGCCCTGAGAAAGGCAAGAGTTGCTGTCAGCCCCCTGGAGGGAGAGAAGTGCCAAGTTAGAGGAGAAGCTGAGGTGTATTACAACCTGGACCCTGCAGTACATAGGTAGTCAAGGGTACCAGAGGAACTTACTCATTTACAGCGTCTCATACGTATATTGGGGGAGGCAGAGTACAGATTTATTGCAGAGAAGATACGAGACACTGGATGCAACATCCATAACTGGGAATCCCTATGCTGTTGAAAACAGTTACTAGGCCAAGTACCATCATCTACAGTGGAACTCCTACTACTACCCCCATCCAGGAAGCTGCATTGGTTATTGTTGCCTCAGTAAAGTTACATCATTGGTTCAACTGCACTGCTGTCTCCTGGGTCGTTCCTGCGCTTACCATCAGGGCCCTTCCGACCACCATCACCTGGCTCAGGAGCGGACTCGTCTGAACTGGAAATACCGTGGGTAAACTACCACCACCATTAGGTATACCGCAGGCCCCCTTAACCTTGCCCCAATTTGGGAGGTTGGCTGGAGGAGTCAATTGAGTGTTCTTGGTCTACTGTTCGCAACACTACATCTACTACTCCCTCCTGTGAGTTGTATGCGGCACCTATTCCACTAACTGGCAAGTATGGAGATTGACAGAAAACCACATCTAAGACTGCTGAACTGTACAGAGGGCTAAAGTGAGCAGCAGCCCTGGAACTGAGGGACTAAGGGAATCCCTGTCTGACTAACTTGCCACTACTGCCCTGGTCTGTTAGAGAGGGCCTAGACCCTGCTGCCGTAGTGCTGAGATACTTGGACCAGTGAAAAACACTGCAATGTGAGGGGCGATGCCCAAGTACAAGTGTGTAGACCAGGGGTCATCAGTGCACTCAGCAACTTTTTTTGTATGGCATACCAACCTATAAAAAAAAATCAAAGATGAAGCAGTCGGGGTGCCCTGTAATAATTGTAAGGATGCAGAGCCTTACATTAAAGTCTTACAACACAAAAAATAACAGCAAACAATCAACTGATTGAGTGACCCCTTCCCGCTGCAGCCATTTTTTGTTTTTTTCATTCTTGTTTTTTACTACCTGCTTTCCAAAAGCCATGATTTTTTTTTTATTTTTCAATTCACATAGCCATATGAGGCCCTATTTTTTGCAGGACAAATTGTACTTTGTAATGGTACCATTTCATTTTCCATAGATGTAATGGAACACTGGAAAAAAAAAATTCAGAATCTGGTGGAATTTGAGAAAAACTGTATTTGTGCCATTTTCATACGGGTTTCATTTTTGCAGTATTCAGTGTGCGGTTCCTTACTTCTTTGGTTTGGCACAATTACAGCAATAATTAGTTTATATCGTTTTTGTTATGTTTTAAAACCTTTACAACAGTCCACCAAATGGACGCCAGCAATAAGTTAGAAAAAAATGTCCATCCCCTTTCCAAAAACCATATAAAAAATAAAAGGGATCCAACAGTTTGAGAGAATAGTGAGCATTACGAAGAGACATGCCAAGCATGAAGCCCAGTTGGGACAGAACATTGTAATATCCTCCTAAGCTCTTTCTTTTTCATCCCATCAAATCCACAATTCACTAGACACAGGATCTATGTATCCTATATGTCCCAGACTATGGGACTTTAGCTTGTACTTGTTAAAACAATAAAAGTAAGTTAAAAAAAAAAACCTTTACAAAAATCCGACCACGACACTTGTCACCGATACATCGATTAGTGTGACCTTTGCTGACGAAGGTCAGATTGAAGACCGAAATGTTCTACTGATGGGCTAAAATGTATGATGGAATTTACCATGTTGCCATGTGGTGATATATGCTTGTTACTTACAAACACTAATCTGAAAATGAATACTTGTGGAGAGTGCTATGGATTCCTAGCTATACTGATTGGGCTGGATACCCCCCATAAGCACCTACTACGTATATACGGAGTGCCTGACATACTGTATGTTTGCATGTGTGCAGATCAGGAGGCTGCAGCTACTTTTTCAGGAGAATTAAAGGGGTTCTCCCATTTATAAACTTGATGGGCTTTCCTTAGGTAGGCACTGTTTCATTATTACAAGAGCTTTACATGTGCATAATGAGCAATTTATGACATTTACAGTACTGTACTAAGTAGGGTCCACTATATTGTGGTGTTATATAGCATTCGTTTCTATACATTTTGATGTTCATATAGTGTTTGCTATTATTCACGGTTTCCAGTAGATATATAGGACTGACTTGTATATCTCAGAAGTCTCTGTACACATGAATAGTGCCCTCCATGAACCAATATATTGCAGTACTATACAAATATACAGGGAATGGAATGCAAGGGAGACTCAATCCTATTTCTTATACATGACCCTGGAGATTATAACACTGAATACCAGTCCCTCTAGGTGAAATAGTGACCACAAATTCCCACAACGACCATGCATGTGGGATACCTGCTTTTAACCCCTTCCTGACATCCGCCATACTATTACACCGGATGTCAGGTATTCACATATACAACAGACTCGGTGCTAATGCCCACGATCAGTACCCACACTGATCGCAGGCATTAAGGCCCCCAGCTCCTCAGTCAAAGCTGACCAAGGTGCCATTTTGTGGAGGATCACCGGTCCCCAACAGGGGCTGTCAATCTGTTGCTATGACAGGCTTCCAGGCTTGTCTCAGTATTTTTTCTATAACAGGCTGCTCTAAGTAGCCTGTAATAGAAGTAGTGGTATTTTGCAATGCATTAGCATTGTAATGCATTGCATTAGTGATCAGACCCCCTGGGATTCAAGACCCCTAGGGAGTCTAATAAATACAGTTAAAAAATATATGAAAAAAAAAAAAAAAAGAATTAGAAATTCAAACCATCCCTCTTTCCCTAGAATAAAAAAAATAGTAAAAAAAAATACTGTAGTCTAGTAAAAACATACTGTAAAGCACATACACATTAGGTATACCTGTGTCTGAAAACACCCAGTCTACAAACTTATAAAACAAAATTTGCCATACAGTGAATGCCGTAGCAGGAACAAAAATCAAAAATGCTGAACCGCTGTTTTTTCACTGTTTCAATAAAAATTTGAATAAAAAGTGATCAAAGCAATAGATATTCACCAAAACAGTATAATTAAAAGGACATCTGGCCCCACAAAAAAAAAGACGACCTATGCATTCCCAACCACAGAAATATAAAAAATTTATGGCTGTCAGTATATGGTGACTATAAGAAAACTTATTTTTTTGCAAGTTTTGGATTTTTTAAAGGGGTTAAACCGTTAATAAAACTATATAAATTTGGTATCCCCGGAATCATACCAACCCATAGAATACAGGTGACATATCATTTTGGCTACACAATGAACACTGTAAAAATGAAGCTTGTAAGAATGTCGCACAAACGCACTTTTACTCCAGTTCCATCCCATTCTGAATTTTTTTCCAGCTTCCCAGTACATTGTACAGAATATTAAATGGTACCATTATGAAGAACAATTTGTCCCGCAAACATTAAGCCCTCATATGGGTCTGTAAATGGAAAAATAAAAAAGTTATGGGGTTTGGAAGGCGGGGGAATCAAAAACGAAAATTGAGAAATGCCTGTGGCGGAAAGGGGTTAATTTTTACATATACTTATTGGGAATTCCATTTTTATTTACCTCATAAAGGTGAAGTTTTATTGGCACAGCCTGATATCTCACAGTACCTCCTTCTGTCCTTCCATTCATTATATATAGCTTTCTTACTCCCACCTGTGCCATCCCCACACAGCTAGCCCCGGCCACTGCATGACCAATACACTTGTTCACGTTCTACTGCAGAGCCCGATGTACTTGTGGGCTAATTTGCATAAACATAAGAAATATGATTTTTACCTAAATGCCTTATCTATTTGGGGACATTAAGGTAAGTCTGAGGTTCGATTAAATCTCCTACATGACTGGAAAATTGGTTTGGGGGGAATTTTGGAGTTGACAAAGTACCAGGGTACCAGTACCAGGGTACAACCCCCATACAGATAGTAGGTTAGGCAAAATATAGTTATATTGGAGTGGAGATAAAAGGCACCATCTATTCCTGGGCATCCCTCTAACGAAATTCCATCCCAGTATCCCACAGTGGAACTCCAAACTACTACCGCCATCTGGGAAGCTGTATTGCTTCCTTGATACTTCAGTAAAGTTACATCTCGGTTCAGCTGCACTGCTGCCTTTTGAGTCGCTCCTCCACTTACCATCAGGGCACTTTCAAACACCATCACAGGGCTCTGGGAAAGAGAGGACTCATCTCCAACAGGAAGTGCCCCGGAGAAGACTACCACCACCATGAGGTAGACCACAGGTACCCTCAACACTACCCATTTAGGAGGGGAGCTGGAGGAGTCGGTTGAGTGTTACTGGCCTACTGTTGACAACTACGACTACTACACCCATCCTCTAGTTCCCTCCATTGGGTCGCAGCGTTAGCTTGCTGCCTAGTCCTTGCCTCTGGTTATTTTGGTCCTGAGGCCTTGTTAGCAGCTGCTGTCTGGCTTTTTCCTTGAACTGGGGCCCTCTTAGCTTTGTGGGCAGGGCATATGTGCCCACACAGCAGAAGACCTCGGTCTACAGCAAGATGCTGTAGGATGGGTTGGTGACTGGGGCCCCTGTGGAGTGATTGAGAAGGAAGCAGAGATACTGGGAGGAGGGATACTGAGAACAGTGATACTGGGAGCAGAGATACTGGGATCAGGGATACTGGGAGCAGGGATACTGGGAGGACGGATACTGGGAGCAGGGATACTGGGAGCGCTGGATACTGGGAGCAGAGATACTGGGAGCAGGGATACTGGGAGGACGGATACTGGGAGCAGAGGTACTGGGAGGACTGATACTGGGAGGAGGGATACTGGGAGCAGGGATACTGGGAGGACGGATACTGGGAGCAGAGGTACTGGGAGGACTGATACTGGGAGGAGGGATACTGGGAGGAGGGATACTGGGAGCAGTGATACTGGAAGGAAGGATACTGGGAGCAGTGATACTAGGAGCAGAGATACTGGGAGGAAGGATACTGGGAGCAGGGATACTGGGAGCAGAGATACTGGGAGGAAGGATACTGGGAGCAGGGATACTGGGAGCAGGGATACTGGGAGGACGGATACTGGGAGCAGAGGTACTGGGAGGACTGATACTGGGAGGAGGGATACTGGGAGGAGGGATACTGGGAGCAGAGATACTGGGAGGAGGGATACTGGGAGCAGAGATACTGGGAGGAAGGATACTGGGAGCAGAGATACTGGGAGGACGGATACTGGGAGCAGGGATACTGGGAGCAGGGATACTGGGAGAAGGGATACTGGGAGCAGAGATACTGGGAGAACGGATACTGGGAGCAGGGATACTGGGAGCAGGGATACTGGGAGGAGGGATACTGGGAGCAGAGATACTGGGAGAACGGATACTGGGAGCAGGGATACTGGGAGGGAGGGATACTGGGAGGAGGGATACTGGGAGAACGGATACTGGGAGCAGGGATACTGGGAGCAGGGATACTGGGAGCAGAGATACTGGGAGAACGGATACTGGGAGCAGGGATACTGGGAGGAGGGATACTGGGAGCAGGGATACTGGGAGCAGGGAAATTGGGAGCAGGGATACTGGGAGGAAGGATACTGGGAGAAGGGATACTGGGAGAAGAGATACTGGGAGCAGAGATACTGGGAGGAAGGATACTGGGAGCAGGGATATTGGGAGGAGGGATACTGGGAGGAGGGATACTGGGAGGAGGGATACTGGGAGCAGGGATACTGGGAACAGGGATACTGGGAGCAGGGATACTGGGAGCAGAGATACTGGGAGTAGGGATACTGGGAGGAGGGATACTGGGAGCAGAGATAGATACTGGGAGGACGGATACTGGGAGCAGAGATACTGGGAGGAGGGATACTGGGAGCAGGGAAATTGGGAGCAAGGATACTGGAAGCAGGGATACTGGGAGGAGGGATGTACAGCCTGGAGAGTTGGTAGGCACTAATTCATCTCCTAGTGGAGATGTTCCCTGTTCCCGGTTCCGCACTTGTACTTTATTGTCCAGCCCTACAGCTAACACACTTAAAGGTACAGTGTATATTATATATATTTATTGCATGTGCATTTTACAAAACATAAAGGAGGATGCTGCAAAATGGCATACATTACTAGGAATATAGGACATTTACATCAATAACAAAATCTGGCATTGCACCAGTTACATTTGCTTGCATAATAAACATAATAAATGGCGTTAACATGATACAGGACCAACAGTGGTCATAGGTGCACAGGTCCGATGGGAAAGAAATGCCCAGTCACCATTGGTTTTCATCCTTCTTGCATCACTTCTGCTGGAGGTCCTGCTGAGTCAGGTTGTATCTGTGGGTCTCTGAAAGGACTTGTGGGCCCATGTTGATGCTGGACTACTCCTGCTGTGAGCTAGGACACAAAACTACAGATGGCCATCAGCACTGACCGGACTTGGCTGCACCACCTCATACAGTATCCCGCTGACCATCGCCAGATAAAGGAGCAAAACTTACAACAGGCATGAAGTACATGTATGAGCATATCCTCAGGGCAACATAGGGGCAAAATGTAGGGCAATAACAAATACAGGGGTATTCACAAGAATACCATAAGGCTTCATTCACATGGACATAATATTTTTATCTATATTACGGCTGTAAATCCTGTTCTGACCCAAACTTACCATATCAAAGATCCTTATAACACTGCTAGTCTAGACGGGATACAGACCAGATAATACAGATTTATTGTGGTGACGTGAATGTAGCCTAACAGAAGAACATGGAACATAAAAATTAAAGGAGTTGTCCAGGATAAAATTAAATTTATACTGTAACCTAAACACCCTCCCCCTGAATACTTTCTAAATTACTTAGTTTAGCAAAACCGTATATTTACCAGTAGTGCCGGGGAGGTCATGTGACCGGCCCAGGCATATTTTCTGATTATCTGGTTTCCGAAACGGAACGTCACCAATACTACCCCCACCCCATCATACTTACCTGTCTTCCTGTCCAGATCTTCTGTGGGGAAAGCTCCTCCTCTTCTTTGACGTCGGCCAGCGCTTGCGCAATAGAGCTGGAGTCTAGGCAATGCGCTGTAGATGGCACTCCATTTCTATTGCACAGGCACCGGCAGACATTAAAGAAGATGAGGAGCCATCCCCACAGAAGGAAGTCATCTCCCATGCCCAGAAGATTTGGACAGGAAAACAGGTAAGTATGATGGGGGGGTGAGTTCGTTAGTTGGGAAGGGCTAGTAGTGGGTGGGAAAGCTAGGGAGACAGGGAGGTGGTATGAGGGAGTGAGAGAGGGAAGGGTTGGGAGTGAGAGGGAAGTAATGTGAGTCAGCTCATACAATGCATCATGGTAGTTGTAGGATAAAAGCACAGGAAGCTACACCATGTAAACAAATGCAGAGGATTCTGGAGCTCTCAGAGAAACCCAGAAATCACTCAAAACACTGATAAAGGTATTTGGGTGCATTTATTAACCCATTAATAGCACTAACAGACCTTTTTTAAAAATATATTTTTTGCCAGGAAAACCCCTTTAAGGTAGGGTCCTTAGGCAAGGTCACATGACTGCATATACAGATATCGATCGACATCAGTATACCTGGATAAATCCCCAGAATGTGAATCATCTGAAATAAACAATTTTACTATCTCTAAAAAATAATTCAAAGGACCACAAGTGATGGGTCCAATTATTTCACTAAAGAATAGCGGACTTGATCCATGATTGTGATTAGGGACCTGTGTTCCCCAAAAACGATAGAAATTGACTGTGATTTCCATAGTTTGTGTTTTGGGGTCTGACATGCATGTCCTAGGTGAGAAGAACCTGGGAGTTAGGAGCAGTAAGTTAACAGAAGGGTCCAGTCGGGGGTCTGATTTTATTTTAGGCAGTCATGAGTATTCATTGGGTTAGTAGGTGGGACCATGTTGGGCATTTATGGGGTAATTATCTGGAACGTTCTGGGTACACTGTAACAAGTTCAGTACCAGCTACCCGTCTTGCAGTATTTTTTCAGCGTGACGACTTTTTTCTCCGCTGCAGATGAAAGGAAACAAAACATTTAAAAAAAATATATAACAATACGGACAAATTTCACATAACACATTCCTTCTTGGTGTTGCAATTTCAATATTGAGGAATGTAGCTCATATATATTCTGTATTGCTTTATAGATAATTTAATAAAGTATATATTGGTCCCTGTCTCCACTGGGGCACACAATTCTATCAGTCTCTTTTGTGTATGGGGGGAAATCTGGGGAAGCCCACACAAACATGGAGAGAACATACATGCTACATGCAGATGTTCCCTCTGGTCAGGTTTGAACCCAGGATCCCAAAGTTGAAAGGCAACACTTCTAACCACTGAGTGCCCCTACTCATAATAGTAAAGAATGAGCAGGTGTTGCAAATTTTGCTTTAATTGGTCACACCCCACACCATTTCCTTTACGTACATTGACATCATGGTGGGAAGCGGTCGGAACGAAATCATGCACATTTAGGATATAGGAGCTTCCCCCAATATCTGCAGGGGGTGTCAGCTGTAACACAAAGCAAGCTCTGATCCTAATCCTAAACAGAATTGCTATTTATTGGTCACCTTGACACTCAAAAAAAATAAAACAAAAAAAAGTGGTCAAAACGTTGTCGCCACAATGGTACCAATACTAAAAACATAGCTTGTCCTCCAAAAAAAGCCCTGTAAGCCCTGTCAAAAAAATTTCAAAGAAAGTATTGCTTTTACAATAGGGAGGAACAAAAACAACTTAAAAAGTGTTGTTCATGCGCAGACTCCTCATGTCCCTCTCTTTCACAGACTGTGACCAATTGCCTCCACTTTCTTACCTACTGCTCTCTATGCTTCC
This sequence comes from Leptodactylus fallax, assembly GCA_947044405.1. NCBI lineage: Eukaryota > Metazoa > Chordata > Amphibia > Anura > Leptodactylidae > Leptodactylus > Leptodactylus fallax. The sequence goes on along the minus strand of CAMRHE010000159.1, from coordinate 4,133,241 downwards.
TCTCATGGACTGTTCTCCTTAACACTCTCATAAACTGTTCTCTGAGCTCTGCTCTCATAGACTGTTCTCCGTACTCCCTCTTATAGACTGCTCCCTATGCCCCGCTCTCATAGACTGCTATTCATGCCCTTCTCTGAGACTGCTCCCTATGCCTTCCCATATACTGCTGTTTATGCCTCCAATAGACCGTTCTCCGCACCCCCCTGATAAACTGCTCTCTATACCCCTTCTCATAAACTATTTTTCATGCCCCCTCTCATAAACTGCTATAGACTACTCTTCATGGCTCCATAGACTGATCTCCATACCCCCTCTCATAGACTGATCTTCATACCCCCTCTTATAGACTGCTCCTTATGCCCCATCTCATAAATGGCTCCCTATGCACCCCTCATAGACTACTCTTCATGGCCCCATAGACTGATCTCCATAACCCCCTCATAGACTGTTCCCTATGCCCCCTCTCATAGACTACTCCCTATTCCCTTTTCATAAACTGCTCTTCATGTCTCTTCTTATAGACTGCTCCCTATGCCCCCTCATAGACTGCTCTTCATTCCTCCTCTTATAGACTTCTCCCTATGCCCCCTCTCATAGACTGCACTTCATGCCCCCGTAGACTGATCTCCATATCCCCTCTCACAAACTGCTCTTCATGCCCCATCTTATAGACTGCTCCTTATACCCCCTCTCATAAACTGCTCCCTATGCACCCCTCATAGACTGCTCTTTGTGTCCCCATAGACTGATCTCCATACCTCCTTACATAGATGGCTCTCTATGCCCCACTCTTATAGGCTGCACTTCATGCGCTTCCACATAATCTTCTTCACCCATTGCAAGATATTTTTGCTGGCTTTTACGTAAAACGACACAAAAACTGTCCCAATCTTAGCACTGAACCTTTTTATTACTTGTATTATTATGGTTCTATGCAAATGCTATTTTTAACAGAGGCAGCTGACTATGTCACTAGCTAACCAAGAATTTGTCTGGCAGGGCAGATTGCCAGTCAGGGCTGGCTACATACTCACCAAAATCATCACTGTGTTGTTCCTGTTGCCTCTTACATGTAAATTATTGGTTTATAATTATATTGTGATGGAGAATATATCAGATATACATAACGTCATAAAAAATAAAAATTCATTCTCACCCATAGGCAGAATGCTCCGATCAAAATCACAATAATAACAGCAATTATCCCCACCCAGACACCGGTGGAAAGAGATCCAGAATCTGTAAGGGGAAATAAGCAAATACATATAATGATATCCACCCTCTGGAAACACATGAACCATGTACAATATGTGATAGTACAATTCTGGCCATTGTGACAGCTACAGATGACCACACGTACCACTATCAAAACACAAAGATCTAGCTTCACTGAATGGAAGCTGAAAGACACCCCCGGAGCCATCAGCAAAGGGGGACATGACTTTGGGATGGGGGAACCAATAACTCCTGCAGTTTCATGTTTGTGCAGTAATTTTGTGGATTTATACAGGCTGGTTAAGATTTAAGAGTATATGTGTGTATATTCAGCTTTAGGAGTATATATATGTGTATATTCAGCTTTAGGAGTATATAGTGCCTAGTGTGTTACTGTAGGGAGGGAGGAGTTTAGGAATAGATGTCACTTAATGTCTCATTCATCTCTTTCTCTTTCTCTCACCACAAGGACTGGAGGAAACATTTCCCTCTCACCCGCCCTCTTTTAATCACTATTTTACAATTGCTTTTTTCACGTTTATCTGTATAATGTATGTGTTATTGTATCATTTCTTTGTTTGATACCTCAATTGTGCTTCTGGCCATATATACAATTCTAAGATGACTTTTATAAGTTAAAGTTTGCATTATCCCTCTAAGCCCAAGGGAAGGGCAGTCCTCCAGCCATGGTTTCCTAGAGGTTTCCTCCACAGGGGGTTTTTTCCTCTCCTGAGTGCTGTAGGATGACTCTTCGTGAGTCGGGGGTTTGCCATGTTTAGTCCATATTTCATAGTATTTGCCTGAACACTTAGTTTTAAGTTATTTGTTCATGGCATTGGCAATAAGTGTGGAAATGAATTGAAATAATATTAAGCAAAAAAAAAAAAAAAATTATAAAGGGAGTCAGTTGTATGTAATAAAGTGTTACATGTCACATGGTCCATGGTCAAACTGTCACAGCTTTACTTTTGCGGTTGAGGAGTCAGGTGGAAGTTGCAGGCAAGTTATTGTGGACTTATTTTAACTAATAGAGGAGGTTAAACCTCATGGTGGTGAACAGGCTGAGCTTTGGAAATGGGCAGCCTGAAGGATGTCGTAATAGTAACGTCATCCAGGGGCGGGCACAGGGGTTAAGCACAGGGCTGTTGGCGTCCTTAAAGTGTACTGGCTCTGCTAGAATTGCAAGCCGGAGCGTGCCGCCCCTTTATTGCTGCCCCTTTATTGTTTGTCAGACAGCTGGGAATCTCACAGTATTCGTGAATCCCAATGGTCTAGAACTTCACCTGACTCCTTCTGTGATTATTTTAGTTCTGTGATTTAAATAAAGCTGTGGCCATTTTGACACCCAAAATAAAGTGTTTTGTGTGCTTATTCCAAAGTCAATGTTTACTGTAGTTTGGATGGTTTTAGGAAGGAGTGAGGGTCCACCCATATCCAAAAGTCATGAAGTCCAAACAATGGAAACTTAACTTCAATGTTTCCAAATGTAAAATATTGAAATTGTGGAGAAGGAAACCTATTTCTGAGTATCGTATTGGCAGTTCTGTGTTAGCCGGAACTTCAAAAGAGAAGGATCTAGAGTTCCTGATATCAGACAGCCTCAAAATGAGTGTACAGTGCAGTACAGCCAGGCAGCAGGGAAGGCAAGTAGGATGCCCGGCTGTATAGTTAGAGGTATAACTAGTAGGATGCTCAACTGTATAGCTAGAGGTGTAAGCAGTAGGATGCTCGGCTGTATAGCTAGAGGTATAACCAGTAAGTTGCTTGTCTGTATAGCTAGAGGTATAACCAGTAGGATGCTTGTCTGTATAGCTAGAGGTATAACTAGTAGGATGCTCGGCTGTATAGCTAGAGGTATAACCCGTAGGTTGCTTAGCTGTATAACTAGATATATAACCATGTAGGATGCTCACATGTATAACTAGAGGTATAACCAGTAAGATGCTCAACTGTATAGCTAGAGGTATAACCATTGGGTGCTGAGCTGTATAGCTAAAAATATAACCAGTAGGATGCTTGGCCGTTTACCTAGAGATATAAACAGTTGGATGCTCAGCTGTATAGCTAGAGGTATAACCAGTAGGATGCTCATCTCTATAGGTAGAGATATAACCACTAGGATGCTTGGCCATTTAGCTAGCGGTATAAACAGTTGGATGCCCGGCTGTATAGCTAGAGGTATAACCACTAGGATGCTCTGGTGTTTAGCTAGAGGTATAACCAGTAGGATGCATGGCAGTATAATTAGAGGTATAACCAGTAGGATGCTGAACTGTATAGCTAAAGGTATAGCTAGTAGGATGCTTGGCTATATAGCTAGAGGTATAACTAGTAGGATGCTCAGCTGTATAGCTAGAGGTATAACCAGTAGGATGCTTGGCTTTATAGCTAGAGGTATAACCAGTAGGATACACGGCAGTATAACTAGAGGTAAAACCAGTAGGATGCTGAACTGTATAGCTAAAGGTATAACTAGTAAGATGCTAGGCATTATAGCTAGAGGTATAACCAGTAGGATACTGGGCTTTATAGCTAGAGGTATAACAAGTAGGATACTGAGCTTTATAGCTAGAGGTATAAGCAGTAGGATGCTCGGCTGTATAGCTAGAGGTATAACCAGTAGGATACACTGCAGTATAACTAGCGGTATAACCAGTAGGATACTGGGCTTTATAGCTAGAGGTATAACAAGTAGGATACTGAGCTTTATAGCTAGAGGTATAAGCAGTAGGATGCTCGGCTGTATAGCTAGAGGTATAACCAGTAGGATACACTGCAGTATAACTAGAGGTAAAACCAGTAGGATGCTCGGCTTTATAACTAGAGGTATAAGCAGTAGGATGCTCGGCTGTATAGCTAGAGGTATAACCAGTAGGATGCTCGGCTGTATAGCTAGAGGTATAAGCAGTAGGATGCTCGGCTGTATAGCTAGAGGTATAACCAGTAGGATGCTCGGCTTTATAGCTAGAGGTATAACCAGTAGGATGCTCGGCTGTATAGCTAGAGGTATAACAAGTAGGATACTGAGCTTTATAGCTAGAGGTATAAGCAGTAGGATGCTTGGCTGTATAGCTAGAGGTATAACCAGTAGGATGCTCGGCTGTATAGCTAGAGGTATAACCAGTAGGATGCTCGGCTTTATAGCTAGAGGTATAAGCAGTAGGATGCTCGGCTGTATAGCTAGAGGTATAACCAGTAGGATGCTTGGTTGTATAGCTAGAGGTATAACCAGTAAAACTGTAATAAAGTAGTTTAGGGTGGTTAGAGTATGTATTTTTTAAAGGGTCTGGTCTAGGGACTGTGATAATGTAGGGTAGTTAGGGCATATATTTAGTGGGTTTGTTCAGAGGACTATAATAGTTTAAGGTTTATGTTCTGTATTTGCTTAGGGCTCTGGTCTGAAGACTGTAAAAGTTTGGGGGGGTCTGTTTTTCTTTATGGGTCTGGTCTGGGGACTGTAATAGTTTTGAGAGTCAGGGTATGTATTTATTTAGAGATCTGTTCTATAGACTAAGGAAGACAGGGTATGTATTGTTTAGGGGTCTGGGCTTGGTATTGTGATAATTTATAGGGGTTAGGGTATGTATTTTAGGGAATCTAGTCTTAGGGCTGTAATAGTCTTGTGGGGATAGGGTCTGTATTTGTTTAGGGGATCTGGTCTGAGGTCTGTATTTACTTAGTTTGCTGAGAGAAGTCAGTGGTTGAACTAAAAACATGTCTGATATTGCCCATTTGTCAGTTTACCTTGTTTCTTCTTATATAGTAGTCTGCTGTCCATTTTTATACAGAGGTATACAGTAAAAAACTGTAGACCTTGCTGTACAGTGGGACCCTATGGGCACCATAGGCCACTGTATGCCTAACAAGTGTATGTATTATAGCCTTCCATATGTGTGGAAAGAAACAAGGTGTAAACATAGCCTAAGAGTAAGTTCACATGTAGAAATTTGGCACTGAATTAGATGCTGAATTTGCCAAGCACAAAATTTATGCTTCAGGAATTTGAAGTGGATTCTGCTTGACAAAAACTGATGAGATTTTTGACACTGATTTTGAAGCTGATTTTGATGCTGAATTTGAAGTGGAATTTGAAAAAGAGTGCCACTGTATTTTGTTTTTATTGGGCAGGCACAAATTCCAAATTCTGCTAGCGGATTTTGACAACTTCTGCTTCAAATTCTCCATCCAATTCTGCACCGAGAGAAAAGGTGTATTTTCTGCCTCCCTTTCATTTCAATGAAAAAGAAAGAGCAAGATGCTTATTTTTCCAGCAACTGAAAAATTCAGGTAAGAGAAAAAATCTGCTACTGCCTCCTATTGAAATGAATGGGAGGCGGATTTCAGGCGTAATTTGAGGCGGATTCCGCCTCAAAATCAGCGTCAAATTCAGTGCCAAATTACTACATGTGAAGTTACCCTTACACTTTAAATGAGTAGTGTGTAGCAGGTGCTGTGCGTGGAGTGATGTGGCACACTGTATTTTGGGTCTGGGGGGCATGTGGATAGTAATATATATTTGGAGGAATTTAGCTTCTCCAAATCCGCAGTTTTATGTAAAAACACAGATAACATGAACAAACTTGGCACTGCTACATCTGTCATTTCAGCAATTGACAAGGCAGGATGTAAACTTACCAGTGTCCTGTGGGATCATGATAAAGGTCCCGTCTCCGCAGATCACAGAGGATTGTCCTTCCACTAGGGCAGCACAGTAGTAAGTATTCGAGTCTGACTTATTTCTTACTGAGACTGTTATAGTATAAAGATTTTTCGCTCTACTGACATTGAAATTCGGCTCGTTATTAAAGACGCTGGAGTCATTCATTACCATGAAAGTTAATGCATTACTATTGATATATAATGCTCTAAGTTTGTACTTTGCATCTACACTACAACTGAAGTTAACCTTTTCTCCTTTCTTTGCCTCCACCACTTTGGGTGCCTGGGTAATTACATCTTGTGTATTGTTACCTAAAAGACAAACAGAGAAATTAAAAGGGCAGGTCCATCCAAGCTTCTATGTGGTACCCCATAATGATACCAATAAAAACTACAGCTTGCCCCACAATAAAAAAAAAATCCTTAGCCCCATTGATGGAAAAATAAAAAAGTTATGACTTTTAGAATTTTTTTTTTTAAAGGTTCATTTATTGTGCAGACTGCTCGCCATCTCTCCTCTTACAGACTTCGCCCAATGGCCCTACTTTATTGCACACTTCTCCCCAGAGGGGTACGAGGCCCGCAGCCAGCTGGAAAAGGCCTGGGCCCCGGAACACCCTTGCTTTCACAGACCTGCCCCTAAGCCCCCATTTTCTCACATACTGCTCCCCATGCCCTGTCTTTCACAGACCTCTCCCTAAGCCCCCATTTTCTCACATACTGCTCCCAATGCCCTTTTTTTCACAGACCTCACTCTAAGCCCCCATTTTCCCACACACTGCTCCCTATGCCCTTTTTTCACAGACTTCACCCTAAGCCCCCATTTTCTCACATACTGCTCCCTATGCCCTCTCTTTCGCAGACCTCACCCTAAGCCCCCATTTTCTCACATACTGCTCCGCATGCCCTCTCTTTCACAGACCTCACTCTAAGCCCCCATTTTCTCACATACTGCTCCCAATGCCCTCTCTTTCACAGACTTCATCCTAAGCCCCCATTTTCTCACACACTGCTCCCAATGCCCTTTCTTTCACAGACTTCACCCTAAGCTCCCATTTTCTCACATACTGCTCCCCATGCCCTCTCTTTCACAGACCTCACTCTAAGCCCCCATTTTCTCACATACTGCTCCCAATGCCCTCTCTTTCACAGACTTCACCCTAAGCCCCCATTTTCTCACATACTGCTCCCAATGCCCTCTCTTTCACAGACCTCACTCTAAGCCCCCATTTTCTCACACACTGCTCCCAATGCCCTCTCTTTCACAGACTTCACCCTAAGCCCCCATTTTCTCACATACTGCTCCCTATGCCCTCTCTTTCACAGACTTCACCCTAAGCCCCCATTTTCTCACATACTGCTCCCAATGCCCTCTCTTTCACAGACCTCACCCTAAGCCCCCATTTTCTCACACACTGCTCCCAATGCCCTCTCTTTCACAGACCTCACTCTAAGCCCCCATTTTCTCACACACTGCTCCCAATGCCCTCTCTTTCACAGACTTCACCCTAAGCCCCCATTTTCTCACATACTGCTCCCTATGCCCTCTCTTTCACAGACCTCACCCTAAGCCCCCATTTTCTCACATACTGCTCCCTATGCCCTCTCTTTCACAGACTTCACCCTAAGCCCCCATTTTCTCACATACTGCTCCCTATGCCCTCTCTTTCACAGACTTCACCCTAAGCTCCCATTTTCTCACATACTGCTCCCTATGCCCTCTCTTTCACAGACTTCACCCTAAGCTCCCATTTTCTCACATACTGCTCCCCTATGCCCTTTCTTTCACAGACTTCACCCTAAGCCCCCATTTTCTCACATACTGCTCCCTATGCCCTCTCTTTCACAGACTTCACCCTAAGCCCCCATTTTCTCACATACTGCTCCCTATGCCCTCTCTTTCACAGACTTCACCCTAAGCTCCCATTTTCTCACATACTGCTCCCTATGCCCTCTCTTTCACAGACTTCACCCTAAGCCCCCATTTTCTCACATACTGCTCCCTATGCCCTTTCTTTCACAGACTTCACCCTAAGCCCCCATTTTCTCATACTGCTCCACATGCCCTCTTTTTCACAGACCTCACCCTAAGCCCCCATTTTCTCACATATAGCTCCCCATGCCCTCTCTTTTACAGACCTCACCCTAAGCCCCCATTTTCCCACACACTGCTCCCTATGACCCCTCTCTGACTTCTCTCCATACACCCTCTCATAGACTGACTGCTTCCTATATTCCCTCTCATAGACACCCTATGGTGCTAAAGTAGGATCTGTATTTGTGGCGTTTTGCACAAAATAATGGTAAAACCACTCAATTTTACAACGATTTACTCTGAACCTCGATATGTCTAACATGATTCTGCGACAGTTACAGTAAAATTGCTATGGTTCTTCTACAATTTTACACAAGATCTTTAAAAACTGCTTTTTAGCAGAGGAGGCACACCGTGTTACTGAGCCACTGGGAATCCTCCGGGCAAGTCAAATAGCTATATTTGAGGACAGGGCGTTATATGGAGTTGCATTTGGTCACCTAGTCACAAAAGACACATACCTACAGATCACTACCCCACCTCTCCTGGCATCTATAGTCACGGTCATCCTGTCTATACTTTCTTGGCGTACTAACTGTTTTTACTAACAATTTTAACATGTTTTCCTTCTCAATGATAGATATCACCCAGGGCAAAGATTTGGTTGGCTGCCTTATCAAGAAAGTCTGATCAAGAGCAGGTGCCTTCTTTGTGCTTCTTCTGGAGCATCGCATTCAGGGAATAGGCCCCGCCTGTCTCCGCACCATAAGCCACACCCCTACAGTAGTTAACTACAAAGTTCCCACTGACCTACTGCCCCCACTGGCCACACAGTCCTAATGGTGAAAATTAACCACTGCAATATGTTCCTCTATGAGTCAAAGTTTAGATGGGCTTTGTCATATTGCTCTGGCAGTCCCAGCCCCCCATGTACCACCCGTTCTTACCTTTTTGACAGAAATGTGCTATTGCATGGTGCAGAATACAGATATAAACCAAAGCGGAGAGAATCATGATACAAAGCCTGCGACTCCACGTGTGGCACCTGTAGAAATGGTAGAAGTAATCAAATAGACTTATGTGGTTATTTTTGGTAAAGAGTTTTTGTATAAACAGTGACACTCTCTAACAGTACATATCCCTTTAAGACCTTATGTGACGCAGACATTTTTAATTTTTGTGTTTTCGTTTTTCACTCCCTGCATTCCAAAAGCTATAGCTTTCTAAATTTTTAATTTACGTAGTCATATCAGGGCTTCGTTTTTGCGTGACAAGTTGTGCTTCAAAATGGTACCATTTATTATTCTGTACAATGCACTGGGAAGCGGGAAAAACTGCCATTTCTTACAGGTTTCGTTTTTACGGCTTCCACTCTGCGGTAAAAAATCTATGTTAGCTTTATTCTCCAGGTCGGTATGATCGCGGTGATACCAAATTTATATAGCTTTTCCATGTTTTAATAACTTTACAAAAATGTAAAATTTTTAAGAAAAAAAAAAATCTTTGAGTCACCATATTCTGACACCTGTAACTTTTTTTATATTTCAGTAGACGGAGCTGTGTTAGGCGTCTTTTTTTGCAGGGCAATATGTAGCTTTTATTTATACCATTTTAGGAAATGTATGATGTTTTGATCACTTTTTATTCCATTTTTTTAGAGAGGCAAAGCCGTGAAAAAACACCAACTCAGTCATTTTGATTTTATATTATGTTTTTATATTTTAATAGTTTGGGCATTTTCGGAATTAGGGATGCCTATTGTGTTTATGTTAATTTTTATTTGTTTATATTTATATGTGATCTAGGGAAAGGGGGGTGACATAAACTTTTAGGTTTTGTTTTTTTTTTTTACTTTTTGTATATTTTTAAATAGTTTCCACCCTCCTAACATTACAGAGCCTAAACAGTGCATCAGGCACGAAACTGACAGCATTGATTGCTCAGGAACGGTGGGGCTAGACAAAAAATTCCAAGTTTGCCAGAATAAGTAGAAGGGCAACTATTAATGTAAAGAGCTGAACTTGTTGGAGGTGGTGAAAGGTCCTCTTTAAGCTCTTTCAATGAATCAGCCATCACATCCTGGCACCTAGGGAGTTACATAGTCTCACTGCTGGGCATCTGATTCCTGCGACCCTCACGATCCTAAAAATCGGGGACTTTACCCTGGTCGTGAGTACAGAAGCACAGAATATTTCCAACCCGCCTTCACTTTGCCAGCAGCTGCAGTCAGGCTGAATTTACAAAGGGAGTTAAAAAAAAACACGTTGTCAGGATCAATGGGGGTATCAATATTGGGAACTGATAAGTATTTTGAAAAATATTTTTTTAAGTATAGAAAAAATCATAAAAAAATGAAAAATTACTATTTTGAAATTAAAACATTCAATACAAAATTGGTATAACCACAATCGTAACAACCTATACTATGAATGTATAATATCAGATATCCCACAGAGTGAATGCCATAGCATGGATAACTTGCAGATTGCTCGGGTCTGACCACTTTGACCATCGCTGATCAGGAGAATAGGGGACTTTTGTTCCCTGTTGTGAAGGAGAGATGGTACAGTACTCGGATGAGTCCCCCGTTCTTCTGATCAGTGGGGGTCTGAATAGTTGGGGGTGGCTTGTTTTTGTGGGAAAAGGGGTATTGTGCTACTTTTGGAATCGAAAAGTGTCATGACCTGAGAAGGTTAACCACAATAGGTTAAAATTTAACTAGTTCCAGACCGACCATAGACTATATATATGTCTGGGCGGTCCTCTTCTAACCCTGCAAGAACGCATCTATACATCCTTGCAAAGTTAGGCTGCTGTACGAAATTGTGCAGCTGTAGGATGAGGATGCCGGCTGTTAGTAATACTGGACATCCCATAGGGAAGGCAGGGACGATTTATTACAGGAAAAATCATGAAAAAAAATGTAAATGCCCCCCCCCCCTCCAAAGGTCTATTGTGACCTTATAAATAAAGAGAAAAAAAAAACGCCACTACCATGCTCCCATCACAGGTTCTAGCCCCACCTCTGGCAACACAACAATAAGTGTCAACTAAGGCTGGGTTCACATTTGCAAAGTGGACTCCAATATAATCAATGGGGTCCACCGCTGTCCATGTGTAATAGCTGTTTTAGAAGTCTGGCTCTAAGTCGTTCAGGTCTGGCTCTAAGTCGTTCGGGTACCCCGGCCAACCTGAACAACAGAGACCGCGGTGCTGGTGTGAACCTAGTGAAAGTTAAAATGACAGTAACGGAGAGGGAAATCTATTTTAAAAATTTTTAGTAGCACTTATTAAAAATATGAAAAACAAGACATTTTCTCCTCCTTTTTTATTTATATTTTTTTGGATATTAAAATAAAGAAAAAATAAAGAGAAATAAAAACAACACAAAAATAAAAAACTCCTATTTATCACTGAAAAAAAGGCGCACAAATTATTTGAATAACACAAAGGAAAAAAAAATGTTACAACCCTCAAAACCACTCACACTTAGGTCATATAATGTTTTCAGATTACTAACACTGAAATGGCCAAAATAAATCGATATTAAAACTCAACTTTTATTAAATAGTTTAAAACCCTGATACATGACTCAATAGTATTGAATTATGGAATATTCAAATATCAGACCCAGATAGCAAAAATAATAAAAAACTCAAAGGCATCCTATAGATAGCAAAGTAATGCCCTCTCTTGCTATAGCACCGAGAATTGTAGTTCTCACTGCATTATCCTTTTTGATTTTGGTTAGGTGTCTCTCCTGTGCTTCTGTTACTCCCCTGATGAACCTGGCAATTTATTTATCAGCCAGGGGAAACGCGTTGGTTGATTGGGAGATTAATGTAGGGGAGCTTATTGAGGCTGGGATTTGATCTGGACTATTCAGCACATATGCCCCTTCCAGCTTTAAGTGGTCTGGTGATGGATATGTAATATGACCTGAGGATCATGATTATAGCCTACCAGTCACTTTTCTCTAACCAGTACTTCTCATTTGCCTAAGCGCTTATCTACTTCTCTTTCATTGGAAGAGTTTGTTAGAGCAGTTGTCTCTTCCAGATCGCTGTAGCAAGAGAGGGCATTACTTTGCTATCTATAGGGTGCCTTTGAGTTAATTATTATTTTTGCTATCTCAATCTGATATTTGAATATTCCATAAATTAATACTATTGAGTCATGTATCAGGGTTTTAAACTATTTAATAAAAGTTGAGTTTTAATATCAATTTATATTGGCCATTTCAGTGTTAGTAACCCTCAAAACCACATATATGAAAAAACCCAAAACATGGGTCCGGTCCTGAGTCAAGGAAAATAGCCCGGTACTGAAGGGGTTAAAAAAAATATATAGATTAAAAAAAAAAATCAGCTTACCCAAAATGCAGTCTCTATCCAAAGGTCTCCTGGTTGTACAGGGAGGAACACTGCGCTGGCAACAGGTTTAGAGGTTCTTAGAGAGATCCAGTTTTGATGATACTTGTTAAAAACAACAAGGTTTATTTCTTCGTATGAAAAAATACAAAAACTGACATCGATGGTGCCCGCTCTGTATATGCATTACGATTGGAATGCTTCTTTTATATCATGCTGAGGCAGAGGCTTCCTGTATAGAAAGCCACAAAACAGGTGTTGATATCCATATTAACCCTTTCTAAGTTAGGTGTTGCATTTAGTAGAAATGTTGACTTAGTGTGATCACAGAAACCAACAAGACAGGAATAAACACATACATGTAAAGCTAACACCCTAAGGACAGGGCCTAGTTTGGTACTTAAGAATCAGTCCATTGTTTTCTCTTTCCATTTTCATTTCCAAAGTCATAACTTTTTTATATTTTTTATGTTGACATACTCATTGGAGGGCTTGTTTTTGTTGTAATGACTTGTATTTTTCAATGCCACCATATGGGCAGGATGGAAGAATAGGTAAACTATAGATCTCATTATAGATAATGTGTCTTGTGTATGCCGGTATCAATGACAACCTTACTTGTAGCTGGTGTAAAGGCGATACAGTAGACATCTATACACATTATACTTAAAAGGAATGTGCCGGCAATTTTTTATTTCTTAAAACCAGATGGTAAAATCTATCACTTTTTTAAATCTGTTTTTATTTTCTGTAAATTTTGTTTTATTCTATTTTCTGTACATGATTATGTTTTTATTTTCTGATTGTACATATTTTTTATTCCATTTTCTGTTTTTATTTTCTGATTGTACATATTTTTTACCATTTTCTGTTTTTCGTGGCATATTTTTTATTCTATTTTGTTTTTATTTTTTGATTGTAGATATTTTTTATTCTATTTTCTGTACATGATTATGTTTTTCTTTTCTTACTGTAGATTTTTTTTATTCTATTTTCTGTATTTATTTTCAGATTGTAGATTTTTTTATTCTATTTTCTGTACATGATTATGTTCTTATTTTCTGATTGTACATATTTTTTATTCCATTTTCTGTTTTTATTTTCTGATTGTACATATTTTTTATTCTATTTTCTGCTTTTATTTTCTGATTGTACATATTTTTTATTCTATTTTCTGTTTTTATTTTTTGATTGTAGATTTTTTTATTCTATTTTCTGTACATGATTATGTTCTTATTTTCTGATTGTACATATTTTTATTCTATTTTCTGTGTTTATTTTCTGATTGTACATATTTTTTATTCCATTTTCTGTTTTTATTTTCTGATTGTACATATTTTTTATTCCATTTTCTGTTTTATTTTCTGATTGTACATATTTTTTAATGCATTTTCTGTTTTTATTTTCTGATTGTACATATTTTTTATTCCATTTTCTGTTTTTATTTTCTGATTGTAGATTTTTTTATTCTATTTTCTGTACATGATTATGTTCTTATTTTCTGATTGTACATATTTTTTATTCCATTTTCTGTTTTTATTTTCTGATTGTACATATTTTTCATTCTATTTTCTGTTTTTATTTTTTGATTGTAGATTTTTTTAATTCTATTTTCTGTACATGATTATGGGGTCGGCCATGTTGCCTGAGCTTCTCTTCTGCGCTGTTAACAGCATGTAGTGCTATACTTTACAGCATAATCTTGACCATAGGCAGCAATAGTCTTGAGCTGACTCATGGAGGTCTATGCGAGAGTTTTGTAGACATGTACTGTGCAGGGAGGGGAGTAGATAAGCTGTGAAATTATCTGTTGTCAGTAGTGGGATGTAATGATGGGTCAGTTGTGTCATTTATAGTGGTGTTATCTGCTCTTGTAATTCTGTTGGTGATGTAAACGAGGTGACTGCTGCAAAGAAAACCCCTACAGAATTGAAAAGTGTTAGTCTATTATTAGGCTTGGTGGTCATAGTGCAGTATATAGTACTTTTTTAAATATAGATTGTAAAATAATATCAAAAACTCTTAAAAATGTTTAACATAAAAGCTTGGTTGAAACATTCCCTATAAGCACCATTTATGACGCACTCTTGACATTCCACTGTTATTTTATTTTCAATTTTCCCTTGTAATATGCTACATGCATGTAAAATAATTAGCATATTGGGTGCTGAAACTAACTGCACTGATTGCTCAAGAACAGTGGGGGCTAGAGAAAAATTTCTGTGTCGGGGGGGGGGGGGGGGGCTATTAAAGGAGCAGGGAGTCAGTGGAGGGGAAAGGGTCCATGAGGGGAAAATGATGAGAATATAACTGAAAAAAGGAACAGGGGACAGGGGGGGAGGAGAATAAGTCACAATAAGGATCATGGCTGGTTACAGGAGGATACATGTATGAGAAGATAACCTGAAAATAAGGAATTGGGGCTATCAGGAGGATGCAAAGTTGGAGTTAGTGGAGGAGAAAGGGTCTCATGGCTGGTTATCAGGAGGGCACACTACATGTATGAGAAGATAACATGACCACAATAAGGAGATCATGACTGGTTATCAGGAGGGACACTACATGTATGAGAAGATAACCTGACCACAATAAGGACATCATGGCTGGTTATCAGGAGGGACACTACATGTATGAGAAGATAACCTGACCACAATAAGGACATCATGGCTGGTTATCAGGAGGACACTACATGTATGAGAAGATAACCTGACCACAATAAGGACATCATGGCTGGTTATCAGGAGGGACACTACATGTATGAGAAGATAACCTGACCACAATAAGGACATCATGGCTGGTTACCAGGAGGACACTACATGTATGAGAAGATAACCTGATCACAATAAGGACATCATGGCTGGGTTATCAGGAGGTCAATACATGTATGAGAAGATAACCCGACCACAATAAGGAAATTGAGTCTGGCTTTCTGAGAAGTTATAGACTATAGAAAGTTCCTGTATTCATTTTCGTATACATTGGTAATTGATCAAAACAGAAGACTGTCACCACTAAGTCTTAGTTCACATCTGTTGGAGACTGCCACAGAAACTGCCAGACATTGGTGAAAACAGTATGAAAACAGCAGACACCCAGCGGACCCCATTGTAGTCTATGGGATCCGCCGATGTCTGCGGGTAACTGCTGTTTTAGCGGTCTCTCCATCGGGCATACCCAATCGATGGAGAGCCTGGAGCAGATGTGAACCTAGCCTTAGATAGTTAGAGAAAGTCTATAAAACTCTGCAAAATTTTAAATTTATATTTTCAAAAATGTTTACAGTATATCTAAACTTTCGAACAACTTTTGTTTTTTTGGCAGTATTTGTGTCATGAATACGTTTTGTAATATACTTTATTGACACATTTTGTCTCCTTTCTGTGAAATCCTGCATGTCTTTATTCCTTCCCTTCTATTGAGATCTGTTCCTGCTTCTCACTATGTATGGTGTACGGGCTGTGTGTAATGCAAGGAAAATATGGATGAGGATAACTTCTGTTATATCTTGGGCATTATAAAACATAGAAACATATTTCCGGTGTCGTATGGAAGAGGAGATTTTCATCTTTCATGAGAAATTTGTCAATAAAGTATATGTCAAAATTTATTCATGACACAAATACTGCCAGAAATTCAGAAGTTGGTTGAAAGTTTAGACACACTTTAACTTTAATTGTCTACATATTTAAATACGGTTATGTTCATGGGGAACCCCTTTAAAAAAATAATATATATATATATATATGTGTGGGTGTTTTCTGGAGCCTAAAGATGTTCCATTTACATTTACACACCCAATGACTGTGACGAACAGAGGGATGACCCACCTTTGACTTCCTCAACAGATTGACCACAACACCTGGTTATTGCCTGCGTGGAGAGACGTACTATTTACATCCCCCCTTGTGGATTGGCTGTTTTTCATTATAGTTAAACAGATGTTCAGTCTTGTTCCATATAAACCCTCTGATATCTGATGAAAGTGCGCTACAGTTTTGCTGCACGCGAGTGACACACACTTTACATCACTTTATTGTAATCTTCTGCTTAAAGGGGTTGTCTAGGATCTGAAGGTATTTGATAGTGATGATCTATGCACAGGATGGTTCATTAGTATCAGATCAGTCAGGGTCCAACACCTGGATCCCATCCCAGTCATCTGTTTCGGCCGCTGAAAGTCATATACATATATACATATATGGTCGGAAGCAGCCCTAATCTTACTTAAGTGAATGGGAGAGGCTCTGCAGTTCCAGGCACCACCACTACAGTATATGGAACTCTGTACACTGTATACAGTGTAGCGGTGATGCCTGGAACTGCAGCCCTGCTCCCATACCTAATATATGGCTTCTGCCGTAGCAGATGGACCCCTGCTGCTTTTTTTTTTTTTTTTTTTTTTTTAAAAGGACACTATTGGACATTATACTCTGTGGAAGAGCCACTATGAGACATTATAATGTGTGGAGGGGCCACTATGGGACATTATAAAATGTGGAGGGGCCACTATGGTACGTTATAATGTGGGGAGGGGCCACTATGGGACATTATACTCTGTGGAGGGGCCACTATGGTATGTTATAATGTGTGGAGGGGCCACTACGGGACGTTATACTTTGTGGAGTAAATAATTTGGAAAAAGTGGGTATATTTTATTCCTAGTAATCCACAAAGTAAGGGTGTGTTCACACATGCACACAAGCCAGAGGGAAACTGATGCCAGAACGGATCCCGTAGAGGCATCAGTTCTGGTGCCGTATCACTACTGTACCTGAATAGGAGTTACTCTCCTGGGCTCAGCAGCTCGTCCTGTAGGTGCTACAGCCCAAACCCCTACTCATCTAGTAGTGAAGCCAGCAATTGCCAGCTTCACTACTGCACCAGAGCAGGGGACCGCCAGTTGTTCGGACAACCCCTGCCTCTCGGTATTTTCCCTCATCTCCCACCCGCTGTGCTCTCCAAGCCCGATCCCCTGCAATAGCTAGCTAGTAATCATCCCTGCTGAATTCACACATATGGGCTCTTGTTCAGGCAGCAAGGACGATTGCCGATCCCTGCTGCTGTTTAGTGCTGGGGACTTGGGAACAGCAGGCGGGTGGTGAATGTTCCTCCTGGCTGCAGTCAATGTAAATTATGTATGGGGGGCACTAATGGGGAATTATACTGTGGGTAAGGGGAAAATAAGGAGCATACTGAGGAGACACAATAATGGTGCATTATACTGTGTGGGGACACTAATGTCCCACTAGTGTCCCCCAAAGTATAATAATCCTTAATGCCCCCACTCACAGTATAATGCTCCTTAATGCCCCCATCCAGAGTATAATGCTATATTAGTGCCCCCTGCACAGTATAATGCCACATTAGTTTCCCCTGCACAGTGTAATGCCGCGTTATCCACATGCACAGTGTAATGCCATGTTAGCTCCACACACAGTGTAATGCCTTGTTAGTGCCCCCTGCACTGTATAATGTCACGTTAGTGTCCCTGCACAGTATATTGCCACGTTAGTTACCCCCACACAATGTAATGCCATGTTAGTTACCCCACACACACAGTGTAATGCCTTGTTAGTGCCCCCTGCACATTGTAATGCCACGTTATCCCCCTGCACAGTATATTGCCACATTAGTTACCCCCACACAGTGTAATGCCATGTTAGTCACCCCACACACACAGTGTAATGCCACGATACTTGCCCACCACACGCAGCATAATGCCACGTTAGTCGCCCCCCCCCTCCTAATCCTAATTTTTCTTGTCTAAACCTGGGGTACATCGTATAGCCAGAAGCATCTTTTTGTCTGAAAAATACTATAAATACTGGATGTGTTCTGCTGCTGTTCAGCTCGGACCTTTACTTGATGGCGGACCCTGGTCAAGGTACCGTTACTTAAAGTAGTTGAGTACCGCTACTCTATTGGCCTCGGCAGCCCATCATGCCTCGTGGACCATCATGGTGAAAACTGATGGTAAAAACGGATGACAACTTATGGTTTTGGAGCAGAAATTTGAAAAAAAAAAAAATCAGTTTTGGCGTAAGTTTTAATGACTAAGGGATAAAAAAAAACTGATACTAATGTAACTGACATACTTTATGTGAACGTACCCTTAGACTAGTATACAGTGTAGTACATTACATTATAGTACATTATATCACCAACTGATGCATATACATAAGATCTCTCCCCTTCTAAAGTCCAACATATACTCAAACACATCAAAGTGATGCTTATTTTCCATCAGACATACAAAAATAATGCAAGTGTGAAGCCCTAAAACTGAGTCAAATAGACACACTAGAAGGGTGGCAACGGCATAAAAAACATAATAAAAACCATAAAATGAATGACAAAGGAAATACAGGAAGGAAGCATGACACTTAGAGAACACAATTTCTAGAAAAGAAGAGGAGCTAGAATGATAGAAGCAACATTAGAGAATTCTGTCACTAGTGTAAATCTCTATCCAAACACCAGTCACATAATATGTACCCATAGAAAGTAAATATGTAAAAAAAAAGCTTAGACTAGAGACTAGAAAACACCTATAAAAAACTGCAAAACTGCAGCTGAGATGTATATCCCGGCTTCACTGCGCATGCGCCTCACGCCCAGTACATGCGTTCTGAATCCGAGGTGTACTCCTCTGGCTTTACTGAATGTGGTCACGGATTGTGTGATAACAGGGCAATTTGGAACACTAAACTCCGGTCCATAATGGCCTGTGGGTGGTTTAGTGTCCCAGATTCCCCTGACAGATTCCCTTTAACACTTTAAGGCTCAATGGGCAATGGGGTAATTTAATATACTATCGCTGGAAAACTGACATCAAAGGGGCACATCGCCCTAATTTGCACCAAAGATCAACCACTTGTTTAGTCTCTGTGTCTACAAAATGCCAGTCCATAACTGTTTGACTAAAGCTCTCTATAACTGCTACACTCAAGGTAAACGTGCTCTCTCTTGGTGGTTATATGGCTGTGTGATGAAATTTGGGTATATTATACTCTATGAATTTTCTTATAGTTATGGGTTTTTTCATTCATGGGTGTAGTTAGGAGATTGGTCCTTTGTGTATTTCCTGTGTATAGTAATTATAAGACACAATCCACATCAGGCTACAGAGAGAGAACAAGTCCCAGGTGCTAATTCAATTGTGGTCAATCTAATTTGCAAGTCAATGTGTGGAATGTAGCAGACAGTTCCACTCCATTTGTCAATCTAGAAGCCAAAAATTATATCCAACAAAGGAAAATTATGACATTGTAGGTGGCAGGAAGTACAAAACTTATCACAACTGATGACGTTGCCTCTTATTTCAAAAGCAAAATTGACACCATCGGAGACAGTCTCACCCTACACCCCCAACAACCACTCTACCCAACTGCTCGGTGCTCTTCATCTCTAACCTGTTTCTCCACCGTCACTGATGAAAAGCTCTCCACCCTAATCTCTAAATCCCACCTCACCTCCTGCGCACTTAATGCGATCCAGTCACCTCTCATCCCCAAACTCACTGAAGTCATTACACCTGCCCTAACCCATCTCTTCAACCTATCCCTAACCAATGGATCTTTCCCTTCTGACTTCAAACATGTGCGACAACTTGGGGAATTAGACTCAAAATGGCAGCAGGCTCCTGTGAAGAGAAATTATTAAAAAGATATGTATATCCACTTGTAGTGCCATATTATCACATTAGATAATGCAATGTAATGAAGTCTTTGTGTTCTAATGTATACATGTATTCTCATACTGGGTGACTGTAACCATATATTTTTAAGAAATATTATATCCTGTGAGACATTCTAAGTTGGGGGTAGCCATTAGCTGATGTCAAGGGTTATCTTTGTCTAGTGAAATGTTGGACAGGCCTTAGAGAGGACCGAGAGATGATAAATATCTGTCTGAGCTCATGTGTAAGCCTTTGTTTAAGAATCAACTAATGTTTATAGGGATTGATGTTAAACTTCATCCAATAGGAAGTTAGAATGATGTCATAGATGGGGATTTTATTGCATAAAGGAGAGACAAGCCCTGGATGTCTCTGAGATTTTGATAACATCCTACTGCCGATTGTACATGTATCATTTTCTCCCACCTCGAGGTGAATAAAGACTTATACTTCTTGAAGATTTGAGGTCTGAAGTGGTATTTCCTACAACATTTTGGTGACCCCGACGTGATGCCCAAGACTCAAACCCACTTGCTGGCAGCGTGACCATCAGGAAAATCTCTGCAGTGCAGGCCTGCGCAACATAATAGGTAAGCAGACACCTTGCTTTGCTAAAGTCTGTCCGCACTGTTTTTCCTGTGGCCACCACAGTTCGGTAAGTGGGGGGTTAGTTTGGGTAAATTTGATACCACTTCCAAGAAGTATAATGTTTTAACTAAGTAGTTGAAGAGATAAATAGTTGAGAATAAGTAGTTGAAGAAGATAATGATGAAGAGATGAGAGGAGTCACAGCTTCAGGTTTGCGGCACTGGCTGGCTGGATACCCGGTTCTAAGGCTCAGAGATAAGAGATAGAGATGGCCCTATTGATTGCAGACCAAATTTGGTTCTGGATCAAAAAATAGGAAGAGGCTGCAGTTTCAGGTTCGCGTCACTGGCTGGCTGGGTTTTATTGACCTGGTTCAAAAGGCCTGTAGGTAGAGATGATAGTTATGATAGAGATGTGATAAGTGATCGATCTGTCTTGTATTATTTGTTAATTGTCTTGTCTTGTCATTGTACTAATCATTTTACTGTAAACGCTGAGAAGCTGAAACTCCACGTTTTGGTAAGCAGACACACCTAGGTGTGGAGGAGTAGAGCTCGTGCCAAAGCGTTGTCACTTCAGCTTGCGTTAAGGCAAGGGGACACTTGCTGCATAGTGAGTGGTGTCATAAGACTTTACCCTGAGAACGGCAAGTGGAGTGACAGATACGAATTGTAACACTAACTGGTGCCGTATTACCAGGATCGGTGCCTGTCGGAGCATTGCACTGAGCTCCGCTGGAGTGTCTGTGACCTTGAGTTGCACCTCCATTAGGGTCATAATACTAATTGTTGTGGGCGTGATTGTTCCAATAATCTTATGTAGCCCTATTTGGGGGGGGGGGTGAGTATTATCCCTCCCGCAACAGACTCTGGCGCTGACCTGTGTGTATAATGGGACCTGAAGCCTTCGCTGAAGGGAAGAGTGGGAACATATATGAAATATATCAGTGCCTCCACCCAGGATAGAGCCTCTGTACTACAGGGAGGATCTCTTCCTGGGACTTACCCATGAAGTACAGTTAGTAGCCTTAACAAGGATCACTGTACTAATCTCACAGTCTGAAGAATACATACAGATACCACATAAGGTTATAACAGTAGCTTTATAAGAATCAACAGGGTAATAATACATACATACAATATACTCAGAACACAGCAATACTACAACAACCAGCAAGTCCTCAACCGTCTTAGGTTATATACCCGGGTATATATATAGATATATAGCAAGAGTCCAGTGCACAATACCTCCAGGCAACAGAAGAGATGCAGGGGCCCCTGTGGATGACTGTGGATCCTCGGATTCTTCCAGGAGATGACAGACAGCCGATCAGGAGATGATGATGATGATGGTGAGATTCTTCACAGGCAGCAAACAGGGCGACGGTGACGGCAGTAGATGCAGGCCTGACTACCCTAACACTGAGTCCTTAACCTGCCAGCTAAACTACTAGTGCCACCGGGCCTCTAACTAGCTAGTTGGCCTTCGGAAGCCTAACCTATCACTGTCCTGAACTATATATATATATGGATCCCTAACTACAGTTACTAGCTAGGTCCTGTGAGTATATAGGGGGTAACACATACCTAACTATATACTGTGAAGTAAAGAGGAACAAGTGGCTCTTAGACTCCCCCAGACATAACATGTCTGTCTCAGCAGCTCTGCTCACATCTCTCCCCCCAGCAGCTCTGCCTCACATGTGTCTGACTCACTGTATTTACAAAACAAAACTTGCACTAAATGCCTGGGGTCTCTGAAGCCAAACTGCAGGGGCAAAGAAGCCAGATACATTATATACTAGTAGAAATGGCAGTTCCCTACACTCTCCCTCTGGTGAAATCTTTACGTCACGTCAAAGACATACAAAGTCATAGTATACAGTCAACATTACCAATGACAATATCAATATGGTTGCTTTTGCATTTACAGAGTCACAACAGGTTAATAGGTATACATGCCAGCAGGAGCGAAAATTGGTAACATATTGACCAAAGTGGACACTGCACCCACCCAAGCATGGTATAAATGAGGCTGAGTAGTAAATCTGGGGTCCCCCAAACTATCATATGTCAGCATAGGTGGAGGGTGTCTAATTCTCTCTCCTCTCCGTACCTCTCTCTGAGGTAAACTAGCATGTCCAGGCCCTAAACTAGGGTTGTCTGCCATGGGAGGGGATGGTGCTGGTGGCGTAGGAGAGCTAGATCCCTGCTCATCTGTAGACACAGATCTAGGTACGAATTCTGGAGTTTGAGGGTTCATAGGTCTCCCTGAAGGAGAAGATACTGGTGATCTAGGAACTTCAGGAGCCACAGTCCAATCACTCTCAGGAGTTTCAGGAAGGTCAGGTGGAATATCGGCTAAGGACTGTGGAGAATCGCAGGCCGAGCCATCATTGGAGATATCCATACCATCAATCTGAGGTACAGGCAACAAATGATTTCTATGCCAAGTCCTGATCCTCCCGTCCCGTCCTTTTATCTTGTAGACTGGTATTCCAGGCAACCGATCTACCACTGTAAAGAGTTCACTCCGCCATCGATCAGCCAGCTTATGTTTTGCAGATGCTCCCAAATTCCGTAGCAGAACATGGTCCCCAGGGTTCAATTCTCGGTATCTTACTCGAAGATCAAATCTCCTTTTATTTCCTTCATTCACTTTGGCCGCATTTTCCTCAGCCAGCTGATAAGCACTCTTAAGCGTTTCTTTCAAACGTGCCACGTATCGGTAATGATCTCGATGACTGATACCATCGGTAGAGACTCCCAACAAGATGTCAATAGGTAGCCTAGGCTCTCTTCCAAACATCAGAAAGTATGGTGAATATCCTGTGCTCTCGTGCCTTGTACTATTATAGGCATGCACCATAGCCTCCACTTTTCGACTCCAGGATCGCTTATCCTCAATTCGTAAGGTACCAAGCATATCAAGTAAAGTCCTGTTAAATCTTTCAGGAAGGGCATCTCCCTCTGGATGGTAAGGCGTCGTCCGACTTTTGCGGATGTTCAACAACTGAAGTAACTCTTTGATCAGGTTACTCTCAAAATCCCGGCCTTGATCAGAATGCAACCGGTGTGGTAAGCCATAATGGATAAAATACTTTTCCCAAAGCACTCTTGCAACAGTGACTGCTTTTTGATCCTTAGTCGGAAAGGCTTGAGCATATCGTGTGAAGTGATCAGTCACCACCAATACATTTCCAAATCCTCTGGAGTCGTTGTCAATACAAAGGAAGTCTATGCAGACAAGATCCATGGGGCCCGAACTCTTCAAGTGTCCCATGAAGGCCGCTCGAACCGGGACAGTCTTCCTCTGCAAACATCTGCGACAGCACCTACACAGACGAGTCACGGTATCTCTCATTTTTGGCCAGTAGAATCGGTCTTGTATTAGGCCATAAGTCTTCTCAGGTCCCAAATGACCATGATAATCATGCAGACTTCGGAAAATCATCTTCTGAAAGCAGCTTGGAATAACTAGTTGGCGCCTTCCAGGGTGATCATGATACAGCACCACACGATAAAGTAGGCCATTGTCTATTTCAAACTTCTCCCAATCTCGTAGAAGTTGACTGCATTCAGAGGGTAGGGATGTCTTTAACATTTCTCTGTCTTGAGAACTCACTGCTTGATAAAGAGGTCCAATTAAAGGATCAGTCTTTTGACTCCAGATCATTCGCTTTGAAGATATAGAACAACTCTCAAAGGATCCTAAAGCGGCAGGGTAGGCAAACATGTCTGGTACAGCTTCGGGACCTCCCCCAATAGAGTCAATAAGCCGAGTTTCAGAAAAGGCTACTCGGTCTTCAACTACAGCAGCCATGGCACACAAAGCTCCTACTCCAGGACTTGGCACTTCTTCCCATTCATCCACTACTTCTGGACTAGGTAATCCAGGCCGTCTTGATAGAGCATCTGCCCCAATGTTCTTAGGCCCCGATTTATACTTGAGTGTGAATTGGTAGTTGGATAAAGCTGCCAACCAGCGATGTCCTGTAGCATCGAGTTTAGCGGTTGACAAAACGTATGTCAGTGGATTGTTGTCTGTTCTTACTTCAAACGTGGCTCCGTATAAATAGTCATGTAATTTATCAACAATGGCCCACTTGAGCGCCAAAAACTCCAATTTATGTACTGGATAATTTTTCTCGCTGGGAGAAAGACTTCGACTTATGAAAGCTATGGGCCGTAACCCGGCCGGGTATTCTTGGTGCAGCACGCCACCTAATCCTTCAAAGCTGGCATCTACATGTAGCACATATGGCTTCTGTGCATCAGCATAAGCCAGAACGGGAGCTTCTGTCAATTTCTTCTTCAACAACTTAAATGCTTCTTCACAATCCGCAGTCCACCTATCGCCAAAAAGGCTTTTGGAAGACCCTTTCTTCTTTCCCGGATCTCCTGCATCACTCTTCAACAGGTCGAGGAGGGCTCGAGCAATTTTTGAATATCCTTCCACAAATCGTCGATAGAATCCACAAAACCCCAAGAAAGATTGCAACTCCGTAATATTTTGCGGTCGGGGCCAATTCACCACAGCTTCAATCTTACCAGGATCGGTAGCAACTCCTTCAGCAGAAACAATATGACCTACATAAGTGACCGAAGATCTACAAAATTTGCATTTGTCAGCCGACAACTTCAGCCCCTCTTCTTTTAAGCGATGGAGTACTCTCATGAGTCGTTCTTCATGTTCTTCCAGCGTCTTTCCAAACACAATAATGTCATCAAGATATACAAGGCATTCCCGGGGCACTAAATCACCTAACACTCTTTCGATCAACCTTTGGAACGTTTCTGGCGCACCTTTTGTACCTTGCGGCATACGAGTGAACTGAAAGAAACCCAAGGGGCATATGAAAGCTGTCTTTTCCTGATCCTCAGGTGCCATTGGGACTTGATAGTATCCCGATCTTAGGTCCAGCACTGTGAACCAACAGTTTCCATTCAGAGCTTCCAGAGCTTCTTCAATTCTCGGCAGTGTATACTGATCAGGTAAGGTTCTCCGGTTCAGAGTTCTGTAATCCACACATAGGCGAATTGCTCCAGATTTTTTTCTTACCACCACAATAGGTGAGGCATAGGGGCTCTTACTGTCCACAATGATCCCCTGACCTTTCATTTGCTGTAGAGTCTGTCTTAACTCATCAACATCCTTTGGAGCAACTCTCCGTGGTCGCTCCCGGAAGGGAGTAGAATCGGTCAATCGGAAAGTGTGTTGAGCACTTTTAGCACAACCTACATCCATATCATCCATGGAGAACACTTCCGATAATTCAGACAACTTCTGTGTCAGTCGCTGATTCCAGGCCTCTGGTAAATGTGGATCACTCAAGTCAAGATTGAGATTAGGGATTGCATCTCGGATTTGAATCCTGCACACTTCAGCGTATGGATTTACTCCAAGCACAGGGTAGCAGTGGGCCACATTCTGGTATGGTCCAATTACAATCGGATGCGGTGAACAGTTCCTCACTGTCACACAGGTAGATAACTCCACTTTATTTCTCCAGTCCTTTCTCTCTGGGATCACCATCCAGCCATTCTGGTTAATCATTTCTTCAGGGGTTTCCATAAGGACATAACTCCCCCCTTCAAGCAAATCGGGAGCAATGCTGGAGGCTACTCTCAGAATTCTCTCCCCGCCGGCAGGAACTTCCACGGTTCTCTCACCGATATGATATACCATTCCATGTCGATAGCCAGTAGACAGGGCATCACAGAGTTCTCTAAGATCAGAAGATATATTCACCGGCTGAGCTGCAGGGTTCCAATCTCTTCCAAGAAACTTCTGAAAAGCATAATGCACTGCGGGACAATTAGTGCCAAGTATCACAGGAGCTGCACAAGAATCCCCTGTATCAGGACAGACAAGAGCCGTAATCTTCATGGGAGCGACACTCTGATCTTCTAATTCAGGGACAGCTATAACTACTTGTAGGCTGCCATCTACAGGATATGATCCTGAATTAAGCCCCCACAATTTCATTTGTCCTGTAGACTGAAGAGGTATATCCCTCAGATACTTTTGGTAGAACGAGCGATAAATCAGGGTCACTTGAGATCCTGTATCAAACCGGGCAGGAGCGGCATGACCATTGACAATGACTTTGACAACGGACCTGGAGCCCGCGATAGCGCCTCTGGTCTTTACTCGGCCCGCCTTCCTTTGGTGTCTTTGATTCTGAATAGAGAAGACAGCACTGTGTCCCAATCCCTCACTGTCCTCCGTACACTGTCTGGCAGTATGGCCCGTCTGACCACATTTATAACAGGTTCTAGCATCCTTCCTCCGTTGAGTGGCAGTGGGTGGAGTGGCGGACTGTCTAAGTTCTGACCGCTCCGCTGGTTTGTCCTTGTTTGAATTAGGAACAACATCTTCTTTAGAGATGCTTTTCGCTTTCTTAGGGGTACTAAAACTAATGTCAGCTTCTTGTTTCTTCACTAACTTCATTAAGTCAGGAAATGGAAGGACTCTATCAGATAGTAAGACCTTGAGTACTTGAGCAAGAGGATGATGAGGTTGTAACCCTCTCACCAACTGACTGGTTCTCATAGCGTCTACCTCTGAAGTAGATATAGCTGCGTGGTACACCAGACGTGAAAGAAGTAGCTGTAAACGGTTAATAAAAGTAGAGACATTTTCCCCTTCTTTTTGACGAACCATTCGGTAATCAGTAACCATCTGGGCAAGGTCATAGTATGGCTCAAAGTGATCAGACAGTACTTGTATATAGTCCAATGCACTCACTCCTTCATGAGAGTCTCTGTACAAGCGGATCAATTCTGCAGCAGGAGACCGCAAACTTTCACTGATACGCTGCCGCTTGCCTTCTTCAGAGCAAGACCATTCCTTCAGGCATTGGAGAGTATGTTCTTTCCATATCTCAAAGTTTTCCTCCCCTTGTGGTACTGGGACATTACCAGAGAATACCTTTAGTTTCTTGTAGTGAGTGGCCTGCAGGCCCTGAGCTAACATTTCAGTCAGCCTGGCTAAAGTGCTAATAGCACTGTCACTAGAGGAACTGCTAGCGACGGCCATACTGGGGGGGGTAACTGGCTGAGCGGGGTTCTTCCTTTACCTGAACCAGGGGAGGAACAGGCGGTCGGTAATCCCATGTAGTAGCTAGTGGGAGGTTCCCCTCTGAGCTATATCGCTTTTCCATATCAATGATTATTCCCACTTCTAAATCTCAGCAGTGCCTCCAAATGTAGCCCTATTTGGGGGGGGGGTATGAGTATTATCCCTCCCGCAACAGACTCTGGCGCTGACCTGTGTGTATAATGGGACCTGAAGCCTTCGCTGAAGGGAAGAGTGGGAACATATATGAAATATATCAGTGCCTCCACCCAGGATAGAGCCTCTGTATTACAGGGAGGATCTCTTCCTGGGACTTACCCATGAAGTACAGTTAGTAGCCTTAACAAGGATCACTGTACTAATCTCACAGTCTGAAGAATACATACAGATACCACATAAGGTTATAACAGTAGCTTTATAAGAATCAACAGGGTAATAATACATACATACAATATACTCAGAACACAGCAGTACTACAACAACCAACAAGTCCTCAACCGTCTTAGGTTATATACCCGGGTATATATATATAGATATATAGCAAGAGTCCAGTGCACAATACCTCCAGGCAACAGAAGAGATGCAGGGGCCCCTGTGGATGACTGTGGATCCTCGGATTCTTCCAGGAGATGACAGACAGCCGATCAGGAGATGATGATGATGATGGTGAGATTCTTCACAGGCAGCAAACAGGGCGACGGTGACGGCAGTAGATGCAGGCCTGACTACCCTAACACTGAGTCCTTAACCTGCCAGCTAAACTACTAGTGCCACCGGGCCTCTAACTAGCTAGTTGGCCTTCGGAAGCCTAACCTATCACTGTCCTGAACTATATATATATATATGGATCCCTAACTACAGTTACTAGCTAGGTCCTGTGAGTATATAGGGGGTAACACATACCTAACTATATACTGTGAAGTAAAGAGGAACAAGTGGCTCTTAGACTCCCCCAGACATAACATGTCTGTCTCAGCAGCTCTGCTCACATCTCTCCCCCCAGCAGCTCTGCCTCACATGTGTCTGACTCACTGTATTTACAAAACAAAACTTGCACTAAATGCCTGGGGTCTCTGAAGCCAAACTGCAGGGGCAAAGAAGCCAGATACATTATATACTAGTAGAAATGGCAGTTCCCTACACTTACATCATGTCTACTCCGTTGTTATTGATGATTCAGGAGTATCCTGATGATAAGAAAGACTTGGAAAAATGGTGTAAAAAGTGGAGAGAGAAAACTTCATCTCTCTGTAACCCCCACAGGGGACACTTTGTGTGTTGTGGATGCTATGGACAGAGCACAATCACGCATTCCTCTATATCTTCCAGAGATTAACAGTGCCGCCTACAGGAACTCCTCTTTAACACACAGCACAGGCTGTATGACATCAAGGGGGGAGGAGGCGGGGCAGACACAGGAAGAGAAGCAGGAGAGGGAAAAGAAGGTAGTATGGGAGACATCTTGGCCAGAGAGAGAAAAAAGTGAGAGGCTTGTGTGTCTTCAGAGACTGACTGATCCTGCTGCAGAATCATCTGTGCATCTGGTGGAGAGAGAGGTGACTACTGTTCCAGCATTGGGCCTGCACACCAACCAGAACTGTGAGAGACTACAGTTGCATCCACACAGAAGGAGACTGCCAGCACCTCCATGCTCCCTTCCTCTCCTTAATGTGAATGCTCCTGCATGGATTCCTGTGAGCTAAAGATCCAAGGTAGTGAGTACCCCCGGGAACTTTGTTGTGGTTGTTCCAGTATTAGTGACTGAACTGTTGCTGTGAGGAGTAATACGTTCATACCGTTTATGTGCACCAACGATTGGGCCCCAACGATTGAACTGTGACAATACATGGTGGCCACCCCCTTCAGTACTGCAGATAGCTAGCTAGATAGAGAGAGTCACTTACAGACATTCTGCGATAAGTGTGGCCTGTCATTTGCAGCAAGACCACTAGGGGGAGTGTATCAGCACTATAATTGTTTATATTTCTGCATTAATAATAATAATAATAATAATAATAATAGTCCTTTAATAGTCCCACAGTGCGGGAAATTCAGTGTGTTACAGCAGCAAAGATAAGATAAGCAGATACAAATACAAATACAACATGTACAGGAATGTTCCAAGGTGAGAGGCATTACATTAATAGCAGACAGACAGATAGGACGTAGCAGAGGGGGGGGGGGGATTTAACAGGCAGAGAGATATTTCAGTTCTCTGTATGTAATGATCTCCGCTTAGGTCGGTGTTGGTTGTACAGCCTTACCGCGGTGGGGAGGAAAGACTTCCGATAGCGCTCCTTCTCACACCTAGGGTGGAGCAGTCGGTCACTGACAGTACTGCCCAGCGCGATCACAGTCTCATGCATGGGATGGGACTTCTTCTTCTGCATGGAGCTCACCACGGACAGTATCCTTCTGTCACCCACCACCTGCACTGGGTCCAGTGGGCTCCCCAGGACAGAGCTGGCCCTTCTAATCAGCTTGTCAAGTTTATTTCTGTCCCTGGTTGATATACTGCTCCCCCAGCAGGCCACTCCAAAGAAGATGGCTGATGCCACTACCGAGTTGAAGAAAGTTCTAAGAAGTGCCCCCCGGATTCCAAAGGCTCTCAGCTTCCTAAGCAGGTAGAGCCTGCTGTGGCCCTTCCTGTACAGGGCCTCCATATGATCTGCCCAGTCCAGCTTATTATTAAGGAGCAGACCCAGGTACTTATAGGTGTTCACAATCTCGATGCCCGTCCCCAGGATGTCCACTGGTTTTGGAGGGCATCTGCCTTTACGGAAGTCCACCACCATCTCCTTGGTCTTCCCCGCGTTAATCTTCAGATGGTTCCGGTGGCACCAGTCCACAAAAACCGGTTCAGTTCTCTGTACTCCTTGTCATCATCGTCTGTGATGAGGCCTACTATTGCAGAGTCGTCAGAATACTTCTGTAGGTAGCAGCTGGATGAGTTGCACCTAAAATCTGCAGTGTACAGTGTGAAGAGGAAAGGGGCGAGAACCGTACCCTGAGGTGCCCCCGTATTACAGTATTAAACTTTAATATTTTGTGTAAACTGGTTGCATACCTGTGTCATTCTCAAGTTGGGGGAGTGTGTACTAAGCTCGGGCAGGGGTTTCCCAAGTCAGCCCCTGGCAGAAGTACTACAACTGCCTGCATTCCCGGAGAGCTTCAAGCAAGATTTGGGTGGAGGCACTGCGCTATAGAGAGGTGAGAACAAGCACGTACACCCCAGGCAAGACGGGTGGCAAAAGGGGTGTTACATCTCA
Organism: Leptodactylus fallax; assembly: GCA_947044405.1. NCBI lineage: Eukaryota > Metazoa > Chordata > Amphibia > Anura > Leptodactylidae > Leptodactylus > Leptodactylus fallax. The sequence continues at coordinate 4,102,347 of CAMRHE010000159.1, read as the reverse complement.
CTGTTTCTTGGCCAGAAACAGGAAGTTTTTCTAAGATTAAGCTAAATCATTTACATATGTATATTGAGACTACTTTTTAGCTCAGAGGAAGATACAAGCTGCGATGAACAGCCTAATTTGGATGATGTTGGGGAAAATATATGGGTTAATGTAGCTGGCTTAGTGTCTTTAGCACAGTCTCCAACTACAGTGAAGCAATTGTCCAGGTTGCTTGGTAAAAGGTTAATTGCAGATGGCAAAGAAGTTAAGCCAGTTACTGTTTCTAGTCAGGGGAAATCAAGGGTTAAGCAGACTTCAAGATTTGTTGAAGCATCGGACTCCCTCCCCCCCCCCTTCCTTATGACATTTCTGACCCTCCTTGTACAACAAGGGGTTGAAGGAGAACAGATATCTGAGGCAGTGTCAGAAGAGGAGGAGGGGGCTTGGAGGGTAAGAGTTAATGACTGCAGCTGCGGCAAATTGTGGCTGCGAAAGAAGGCGAATATTATTCTAATCCATTCTGTAATAATCTTCCTGGATGGACTGAAAAGTTAGGATCTCAGTTTCCACATACATGGCTTAGGGAAGGATCTTTTGCATGCGATAAAATACAAGCAGCTAAAGATTGTGTATATGGGAGATGGGGTGACCCAGGATGGGATTACCAGTATATGAATGTATGGGAAAAATATCAACATAGACCAATTGCTGGCTCTTTTCCGGTATTACGGGCAAATCAACATACTTTTACATATTGGCTATGGCCACATATTGATAAGGAGAATTTAAAAGTAGTTTACCCTCCTTGTCCGCAGGAGCCAGCAAGTGGATTTATGAACTTGAACAGAAAACCTTAGGTCAGACTTTAGTGCTTGGGGATATTAAAGCCTTGTTAGCTGACATCATAGGAGAGAAGACTAATCAGATTTTTAAGTCAGCATTTGGGCATGAGCGGGTGACAACTAGGGAGGATGCCTACGATGGTATTCAAAAATGGGAAAGACGTGGATTTGTCAAATCTGATGGATCTCCTGTCTTGCATGCTCCTTTGATTAAACAATTGGCAAAAGCTGTCAGATTGCCAACTTCTCTAGCAGTGGTTAAGTGCGCTGCACATACAGGGGGGAGAGAGATTGTATCTAGAGCTAATATGTTAGCCGATGAAGCAGCAAAGGAGGCAGCTTACATGGTAACACCATATTCCATAGTGTTGCAAATGCCATTGAAAGCTGATTCTGATAAAGATTTGTCTATTCAGATGTTGATAGAGGCGCAGGATTCAGCACCAGTGGCTGAAAAGGAAAAATGGAAGGAAAGAGGAAGACAGATAGATAAAACAACTGGTGTATGGCGAGTTATGAGTGGTAAAGCAATCTTACCTGATAGTGTACTGCAGTTTTTATTGCCAAAATTACATCTGCCTGCACATGAAAGTAAAAATTCAATGTACAGGGTTGTTTTAGACACTTGGTATGTTCCAGATTTGAATGCAAAAATTTCATTCTATTTGCATCAACGTAACATTTGTCAAACATATTCATCACACCCTACAGAACGGATTTCTCGGTCGCAAATTCCTAACTCTAAACTAAATTCTGGACCATTTCAACATTTGCATATGGACTTTATACTACAAGTATACGGTATATACTTGTAGTAGTATGCCGTATTCTCGATGGATTGAGGCTTTCCCATGTGTAAAAGCAGATGCAAAATCAGTTTCCAGACTTTTAATGAGGGAAATGTTATCTAGGTTTGGAATTTGTTCAATTTTGAGGTCAGATAATGGACCCAATTTTGCAAATGAAGTAATGACAGAAGTGTGCAAGCAATTGGGAATAACATAAAAATTAACTAGTTCTTATCATCCTCAATCCAATGGATTGGTGGAAAGAATGAAGGGGTTAATAAAAGCAAGGTTAGGTAAATTGTGCAAGACCACAGGGAAAAACTGGTTATATTGCTTGCCATTGGCCCTCATGTCCCTGAGAAATGTCAGGGGGCGGGATCATCATCTGACACCACATGAATTAGTTACAGGTAGACCTATGATGTTTCCTCAATTGACTTGGGTGAGAGGAAAAGGCGATGATAATCAATTAGTGGATGAAATTCTAATTTATTTGAAGGAATTAACCAAAGCTACTAGATTTTGTTTCCAACAGGTGACTGGTAAAATGCAGTCCAAAGTAGAAGGACCCCTACCATTGTATCCAGGGGATAAAGTGTACATCCGAAACCAGAAGAGTGGGTGGAAACAAGCAAAGTTTTTAGGGCCTTTTTGAAGTGATCCTTGCAACACCAACAGCTGTTAAAGTGAAGTAGAGACCAGCAAGGATTCATCTCACCCACTGCAGAAGGTTCCAGACGATGCAGGAGGCTCGCCCCATACACGGCTACATGATGGACAATTTTAAAGTTTACATTTTAGTTTAATTTTTATAGTTACAATTGGATTATTGTTGTCTTTATTACTCATATGAAGTATTTCCTATATTAATGGATGTGTGACATATTTAGGCTCAGAAATAGAAGCTGGTAGAGTCAGGTATGTTACTAGATCTAGATGAAGTATTATAGATCCTGGTAATATTACTATTGAATTGAGTACTAGTAATTATTTTGAAGAGAATTTGTGCTATAGACATATGAAACAAGTAGTCCGCAGTGTACATAATGAATCATGTTATGTCTGTGTATTAATGCCCCATGCAGCAGGGAAAGAACAATTGATGTGAGTAGAGGAGATCAGTGAGATGGAGACTGAATGTTTATTGCATTTAGCTATTTGTAAATTAGGAGGGCAACTTCAGCCATATGAGATTTCTGTAGAAAATTTGTGGGTTAATCATACTAAGTATCAGGAAGGTAGTGAAGTATCCCAGGTTAAAATGTCTGCAATTGGAGACTCTCAAGCTCCCATTTATAGGTGTATGGATTCAGGTGACAATGAGACGTGTGGGTATAGAACTATGTTATTAGTACTAGGTAACCATTTTCAGAATAACGGATGGTTCCCTTATGCTTGGGGTTTAGCTTGTGCAGGCCAGACTCTCTGGAACTTCACTAATAATACTAGATTGGTAGATGATGTTGACCAATGTAAGGATGTATGGGGAGAATTTGTGATATCCTTAACTTGGAGTGAAGATCTGGAAGAGAAAGGTCTTGCAGTTATGCAGTTATGAGGAAAAAGGAATTTGATGTTTGTTACTATAATGATGGGAGAGGCCAAAAATTGGGGAAGAATATTCGGTGTAAATTGATTAAGGATGAACAATATTTGGGTTTGTGAACTGCAATCTTGATGGATATATATGGGCAATGTGGCAGTATGGCATATACCAGGCTCCCTGGAAGCTGGTCAGGTGTGTGTTCAATGGTAAAACTAATTCATCCTTTGTTGGTAATCCCTAAGCATGCATGGGTTCCAGGTGTGCATGTCCAATCAAAGAAAAGTCCATATTTTGCTCCACAGGATGTTCCAGATGATTTAAAATCTTTTCAACAGCAGAAATGTTCTTTGCAAGCTGGCTGACCCCTGGATTACAAGCTGCAGCAAATGCCAAGTGGGTACAGAAAAACAGGTATGAACTATTAAAGTTTATCAATATTATGGATGAGGTTTTGAATGCCGTCAAGGAGGAGCTCAGGGGTCTGAGACTAACATCTGTACAGAACCGCTATGCTCTGGATATGATATTGGCCTCACAAGGAGGAGTCTGTGCAGTGATTGGAGCCTCTTGTTGTACTTATATTCCAGCTAATGATGATGAGCACAATGGGACTCTTGCTAAGGCTATTGATCACCTCCATTCACTAAGGAAACAAATGGTCGACGAAGCAGGAGTTACGGGAGATTGGCTCAAAGGATGGATATTAAAATTTCCTAACTGGGCCTTGCCTTTAATTAAATCTGTGATGCTTCTCTGTGCTCCGGTACCGTTATTGTGCTGTGCTGGACTTTTATTGGTTTCATTTTGCAAAAGACTATTTGTTAAAGCCACCATGATGCTTGCATATAATCCCGTTGCTACGGAAGACATGAATATTAAGGATTATGAGACATGCTCGTCCGATGAGGAAAATATTATATAATAATCCGATGTGTGAGTGAGCAACTAATTTTTTATTTTTGGGTGAATTGCATGTGTTGGAAATACCAACAACAGGGGGGAATGAAGAGAAATTATTAAAAAGATATGTATATCCACTTGTAGTGCCATATTATCACATTAGATAATGCAATGTAATGAAGTCTTTGTGTTCTAATGTATACATGTATTCTCATACTGGGTGACTGTAACCATATATTTTTAAGAAATATATCCTGTGAGACATTCTAAGTTGAGGGTAGCCATTAGCTGATGTCAAGGGTTATCTTTGTCTAGTGAAATGTTGGACAGGCCTTAGAGAGGACCGAGAGATGATTAATATCTGTCTGAGCTCATGTGTAAGCCTTTGTTTAAGAATCAACTAATGTTTATAGGGATTGATGTTAAACTTCATCCAATAGGAAGTTAGAATGATGTCATAGATGGGGATTTTATTGCATAAAGGAGAGACAAGCCCTGGATGTCTCTGAGATTTTGATAACATCCTACTGCCAATTGTACATGTATCATTTTCTCCCACCTCGAGGTGAATAAAGACTTATACTTCTTGAATATTTGAGGTCTGAAGTGGTATTTCCTACAACACCTGGTCCGGACAGCGGTGGTTCGTGGTACTGGGCGCCGGAAAGATAGTGTTCAGACGGTCCAAGTGTAAAATAAAACTGGCTTTATTCAGCTTAACTGCAACATAACAAAACAACAAAACCTAGGGCACTAACTAACTCCTCGAGCCCCTAACTAGTCTGACTCCTGCTCAACTCTAGCAAAAGTCCCCTGTGGACCCCAGCCCTCCTGGCACAGACGTCTATCTGTCCAGCTGGGTCCACCATCTCCTGCTCCCTGCAGGATACTCCAGTCTTCTGGAGATACGCGCCCCCCACAAAGGCGTGGCTGAGAGCCTTTTCTGGCCTGGGCCTGGGTCGCTTAACAGCGCCCTCTGGTTCACATACTTACACATGCTACTGTCACACCTATACTTAAGAAACCCTCCCTGGACCCATCCTCTCCAGCCAACTATCGCCCCATCTCACTGCTCCCATACGCCTCTAAACTGCTGGAGCAACACCTTCACTCCGAACTATCCTCCTATCTCTCGTTGTGCTCTTGGACTGGCCCTGAAGCGGCTAGAGAGAGGGCCAGGGACTGCATGGCCGGATTTTAAATATGGCATTATTTGAATGGGGGGATCATCGTTTGGTGCTAATAAAGTTAGTTGAGGAGAGGTGGAGTCAAGGTTATAAAACTAGGGGGCACGTAGGCGGGCTCACCTTCTACCGTTGGAAAGCACGGTGAGAGGAACCCGCAGTCACCATGGCGGACATACTGGAGCAGCAGATACGAGACAAAGTCGCCCAGGAAGGTTCTGAGTGGCTGGACGCCATGCTCCAGAAGATCCAGAAGGAGCAGGCTTCAGTTGAGGGCTCCTGCGCTCAGCTGGACCACCTGGGTGGCAGACCCCACTGACCCTCCCGCCCGCCCATGCAGCTCAGCCCCAGCCCGCCGCACAGTAGAAGAGGCAGAAGAGCGCAGGCCCCCTGTCGCGGATCCCGTTCCCGAGAAAGGAGACGTCGCAGATCACTTACCGCTACTGGAGGTGAGCGCAAGGTCTGCAGAAGGAGGGGGCCGGCGGCTGGGGGGAGGAGCGCGGCACAGAAGGGCGGCATGGCGGCAGCGGGCGGTGGTACAGCGGAGGCAGTATCTCCCATTGCATCGGAGGGAGACAGGGAGGATAGGATGCGTGCCTCCCGCACGCTGGAGGCGTCAGCGGCGTCTGCCGGCTCGCTGGGGGAGGGGAAGTCCCCAGTGTGCAAGGGCTTCCGGCGGTGCCTGAAATTAACAGCGCAGGACTGGAACCCTGCACGCAGGGGACACAGGAACAGGCATCATTTAGTATAAGCACACAGGCACTGCAGCCTGTGTGCACAACACTACACAAAGCAGCCACCAGACAAGGGGACATAATTGCAGGCAGGGACGCTGCGCACACATTAACCCTTCAGCGTGCGGCAGCTCTACAGGTCCCTTCCTCACCTGCTGTCAGACATACCATCAGACGCAGTACCATGGGGGAAACCCTAGTCAGACTGACAGGCAGTCGCACCCCCGCATGGCGTCATCACAGAGGGGTACAAGGCACTATAGCGCCAGACAGGGCAGGTCATCTCATTAGGGATCTTTACCCCCGCCGAGCGTTGCCCAGGAGACTGGGAGTACCCCCACACGGCTGGCGGAAGAGGACATATGGGTGCGGCATCACACATCCAGTCGCCAACACTCCTCTCCTTCCTCAACACGGCGGGGGCCAATACAGCGCCATGGAGCGCAGGAGGAACCTGGCTTCGGGGGGGAGGAAGAGGGCGCCACCACGTGACAAAAGGTACACCACTGACTCCTGTTCTGAGTTTGTCTCCACAGAGGACAGCGACCCGCGTGGAGGGCAGAGACCGCTGGATCACAGAAGGCATTATCGCAGTCAGAAGAGGAGGTCGCAGCAAGTCGCGAGTAGTTATCGCCGTAGCTCCCCGCGCAGCCGGTCATCATCCTCGTCCAGAAGGTCAAGTCACACACGGGTCAGGCGGAATTCCAGGCTGTCGGGCGGGTCGCCGAAGTCTCATCGCCAGGAGGGTCGTATTTCCACAGCGGCGCAGTCAAGACGGGCTTCTTCTGGAGCGGCAAGTACGCTTGCAGATCGGCCATCCGGTCCCACCCCTTCTCCGACCCAGACGGCTACAGGCACTGGAGCGGCCGGTGAGTACCACAGCCGTTCAGGCTGGCCTCATACCAACACTGTACAGAGTCTTGATTTTGTGTCTGCATTGAAACAATTCATGTCTACATTTGCACAAAAAAATAGTACAGTAAGCCCCCTAGAGTCCCCGGGGGGGGGCTACCCCCCCCGCTGGCATTGACCAACGAAGGTCCGGGATTCGCGTTCAGGGACTCCATTTTTTGTGGAGTTGCCCCGCTGGGCACATATGTGCCGACGGATATTAGGGAAAAAATCAAACAGGGAGAATATATCGATATATGGTCCTTATTGTCCGTAGACCATGTGTCGGTGGACAAGGAGAGATCCTTTGAGAGGGGGCAGGATAAAAAACCGAAGGTGGCTAAAACCTTCGGGAATTGGCTCCAAGCCTTCTCTATCTTGGCATATATCATATGCCAGAATTCGCCTGAACGCAGTCCGGAGCTCTTTGTCTATCTGGACACTATCTATAGTGCTCACAAGCTGCACGGAGGTGCGGCTTGGTGGCGCTATGATGAAGAGTATCGACGGCGCTTGGCTTTGACCCCAACTGTCGGTTGGGCGTCAAAGGCAACCGACGTATGGATACAGATGATGCTGTCCCAAAGACCTCAACGTCCCTTTCAGTCAGGGGCCGCGGGTGTCGGAAATCAACCCGGCGCAGCGGCCCACCGTCCCACAGGAGCATGTTGGCTGTACAACGAAGGGCATTGCCGCTTCTATACCACATGCAAGTTCCGGCATGAATGCTCCATTTGTGCCAGAGCACATTCCGCTGTACGATGTGTACGGCGGGTCAAGCAGCAGCCCAAGTTGGGCGCCTCCAGTGGCGCGGAGAACGCTAGTAAAGATTCGGGTACTGGAGCGGTGGCTCGAGCTATACCCGAAGAAACGAGAGGCAAAAGCTCTTTATGAAGGTTTTTCAGACAGTTTTTATATCCCGCACGATCAGTCGATGGCTTTGTTGTTATGTTCTAATCTTAAATCTGTTCAACAAAATGTTTCACTTGCATGGGACAAACTTTTGAAGGAAGTGGCCATGGGAAGGATGGCCGGTCCGTTCCCAGAACCTCCGATACCAAACCTGAGAGTTTCACCTCTGGGTCTGGTACCGAAAAAGGAGGTGGGGAAGTACCGCCTCATTCACCATTTGTCATACCCGCCGGGTGCGTCGGTCAACGACGGTATATCAAAAGACGAGACAGCGGTGACATACACGTCCTTTGACCGAGCAGTTGCATTGGTCAGACACCAGGGCAGAGGCGCGCTTCTGGCCAAATCGGACATTGAGGCGGCTTTTCGTCTGTTGCCAGTGCACCCGTCGTGTTTTCACTTGTTGGGATGTTTTATTAACGATAGATTTTTTTGTCGACATGTGCTTGCCTATGGGCTGCTCCATTTCTTGTCACTACTTTGAAATGTTCAGCTCCTTTCTGGACTGGATGGTTAGGAACGAAACGGGCAGCCCATACGTACTGACGATTTTTTGTTCGTCGGTCCAGCCAATTCGACAATGTGCGCATACCTCTTGCACTCTTTCAAACGCCTCATGGACAGGATCGGAGTTCCTTTGTCGGCGGATAAAACTGAGGGCCCCACACAACGGTTATCTTTCCTGGGTATTGAAATCAATATGGTTTTTCGGCTACCAGAGGATAAGTTACGGCGGTTAGTCACGACAGTCGATTTGTTTGTTGGTGCCAAAAAGGTTACCTTGCACCAAATGCAGGTGTTGTTGGGGCTTTTGATATTCGCTTGCAAGGTACTGCCCATGGGGCGTGCCTTTTCATGTCGGTTGTCGTTAGCGACTAAAGGGGTGCAACAGTCGCACCACTTTATTCGAATCACAAGGTGTCTTAGGGAGGACCTCCTCGTATGTCAGACCTTTCTCCAATCTTATAATGGCAGGTCGGTATGCCAGTCGACAGAAGTTTCAAGCTCCGATCTGAACCTCTTCACGGACGCTGCGGGGAGCGACGGTTTTTCTGCGATTTTTGGGGACCGTTGGTGCAGAGGCTCGTGGCCCCCCTATTGGAGAGAGCAGGGGTATGTCAATAACCTTGCTCTCTTGGAGTTTTTCCCCATTGTGGTGGCTATAGAGCTTTAGGGTCAGGACATAGCCGATAAACGTATATGTTTCTGGACCGACAATATGGCGGTCGTACAGGTAGTTAACAGTCAATCATCTTCCTCCCTCCCGGTGCTTGCGCTCCTGCGGCATTTAGTCTTGCGCTGCTTGCAAGCGAACATATGGTTTAGGGCAAAGCATGTCCCGGGACGGCAGAACATGGTGGCTAATGCCCTTTCCCGTTCGCAGTTTCAGGTCTTCAGAGATCTTCACCCTTCGGCGGATGGGGAGGGGCAGGGATGCCCGGATTACTTGTGGGACCTGGTCGGGAGGTCCTGATGAAGCTGGTACGGCACTCACTCTCAGAGTCAACCTGGCACAGTCACATGCGTGCATGGGTGGATTGGCTAGCCTGCTCTGGCGGTGGGGTACCCGCGGAGGAGGGCGTCTTGCTGGACATTACAGTGCGATGTTTGGCGATTTTACGGGATAGAGGAGTTTCGGTACATGTAGCAAACAAATGCATAGCCGGGGTTGCATTCATGCTGAAGATTTGGAGCGCCAAGGATGTCACCAAACATCTTATAATACGTCAGGCATTGAAGGGTTGGAGGAAGGAAGAGGTCCAGAGGGATGCCCGCAGGCCGGTTTCATGGGCATTATTGGGGAGGTTAATGTCTGTATTGTCGGTGGTGAGTTCTGAGGCTAGCGAGGTTCGCTTGTTTCAAGCAGCTTTTGCGCTAGCCTTTTTTGCGGAGCTAAGGATTGGAGAGCTGGTTAGCACCAGCAATAAAAAAGTGGGTGGTTTGTCCTCAAAGGATGTACTAGTTGGGACGAGTGAGATCCGCATCTGCATACGCAGGTCCAAAGTAGACGTCTTTGGCAGGGGTACGTGGTTGACCGTTCGAGCGTTAGGGGTGCCCCTCTGTCCGGTCGCGCTGGTTCGTGAATACGTCGGTCTTCGTCCTTGCGGCACCCCCCTTTTTCTTACATAACTCAGGACTCCCGCTGACTAAGTTCCAATTTATCTCAGTCTTTAGGAGGTGCCTGGTGAAGTTGGGACTGGATCCGAAGACTTTCGGTTCACATTCCTTCCGGATTGGAGCTGCGACGGTGGCAGACGCCTGCGGCATGCCTGCCGAGGGAGTCATGCGTTTGGGAAGGTGGAAGTCTGAATGTTATAAATCATATATCCGGCCAGATTTGTTAACAGTTTAAGGAGTTAGTTCAGTAATTTTGCTTTAAGTGCCCGATGTACGACGAGTTGGTTCAGTAATTTTGCTTTTCTTTTCAGCAGCTTCGTTTCCTGCGTTTATTTTGGGTCATTCATACGTCTTCTGGGCGGAGAGGAGAGCGTCGGTTCGCCCCTGCGGAAAACATCTAGGTATATCGAACTTATCAGTGCAGTGGATTGGGGTGCGGGGTTTGCGGTGGCATCAAATTTTACCAGCTGTAGTCCGCATTAGCCGGGAGCACAAAGGCCCAGCCCTACTCTTAATACATGCAGGAGGAAATGATCTGGGCCGAGTAAAATTGGGGGACCTAGTGGCTTTAATGAAGGAGGACATGTCTAGAATGGTCGAGTTCTTCGACCGAGTGGTGCTGATTTGGTCTGAGGTCGTGCCTCGGTGTTATTGGAGAGGTGCCAGGGACCCTCGGGCACTAGAGCGCGCCAGGCGTGTACTAAATGTAAGGATCTCCAAGCATGTTCATGCTTTAGGTGGTGTAGTCATTCGCCACCGAGAGTTAGAGGGCGATAATGCTGGGCTGTTACTTCGGGATGGGGTGCACCTGAAACCCATAGGTAATGACATCTTTATCTCAGGGTTGCAGGACGGCCTGGAGAAGGCCCTCTTGTTGGCTGGGGGGGGTCACAGCCAGGCGTAGGTCTATGCTGGCTGCTCCTTGGCGGTTTTCCATGCTGGCGTTTAACAAGATGGCCTCACCTGCACGCTGCCTCGCAGCGTTGGGGAGGCGGAGTAACAACGCGGTGCGAAGTGGACAACACGAAGCTGGCATGGATTTGTTTATCGGTTTGATGTTAATACATGATACAAAGTTAATAAAGCTGTGGCCTACCCCCACAATATCCAAAAAGTAGTTGTGGCGTGATTATTAGAGGCGGGTCGCCTCTTAGGATTCTTCCCTCCCATGCATGGTTAAGGTTTGTGATTAGTGGTCCATGCAGTCTGGACTGGCCCTGAAGAGAGGGCCAGGGACTGCATGGCCGGATTTTAAATATGGCATTATTTGAATGGGGGAATCATTGTTTGGTGCTAATAAAGTTAGTTGAGGAGAGGTGGAGTCAAGGTTATAAAACTATAGGGGGCACGTAGGCGGGCTCACCTTCTACCGTTGGAAAGCACGGTGAGAGGAACGTCCCGCCCACCCTGCCCTTCGGATACGTATTTCATACGGGTGGTTTATTTATTTTTTTATTTTTATTTATTTTTTTTTTTTAGAGTTGCTTCGGCCCTGCTGGCCTCTGTTTTCTTTCTTTTGCAGATGTCACAGCAGTTCTGGCGGTTTTCCATGCTGGCGTTTAACAAGATGGCCTCACCTGCACGCTGCCTCGCAGCGTTGGGCAGGCGGAGTAACAACGCGGTGCGAAGTGGACAACACGAAGCTGTCATGGATTTGTTTATCGGTTTGATGTTAATACATGATACAAAGTTAATAAAGCTGTGGCCTACCCCCACAATATCCAAAAGTAGTTGTGGCGTGATTATTAGAGGCAGGTCACCTCTTAGGATTCTTCCCTCCCATGCATGGTTAAGGTTTGTGATTAGTGGTCCATGAAGTCTTGACAGACTACAGTCAGGCTTCAGACCCCATCACTCCACAGAAACTGCCCTAACCAAGGTCACTAATGAGCTTCTAACTTCAAAGCCAAGCGTCACTACTCTGTCCTCCTCCTCGACCTCTCCTCTGCCTTTGACACTGTCAACCATTCCCTCCTATTAGAAATGCTCTCATCCCTTGGCATCTCTGACCTGGCCCTTTCCTGGATCTCCTCGTACCTCACTAACCGCACATTCAGTGTCTCCCACTCGCACACCACCTCCCTGCCATGCCCTCTTTCTGTAGGTGTCACCCAAGGCTCCGTCCTAGGACCCCTCCTGTTCTCCATCTACACCCTAGGCCTTGGCCAACTCATAGAATCTCATGGTTTCCATTACCATTGCTATGCTGGCGACACCCAAACATATCTCTCTGGACCAGACATTACCTCTCTGTTGTCCAGAGTACCAGAATGTCTAGTAGCCTCCTTTCTCTCCTCCCGCTTTCTCAAACTCAACATGGAGAAAACGGAGTTCATAATCTTCACCCCTCCTCGCACGGCCCCTCTACCTGACCCATCTATCCTAATTAAGAGAACCACACTCACCCCAGTCCCATGGGTCCGCTGCCTAGGGATAACCTTAGACTCTGACCTATCCTTCAAGTTGCTTATTCAAACCCTCAACACCTCCTGCCACCTCCAACTCAAGAACATCCATTGAATCCGCTCCTTCCTCACCCCTGAAACTACAAAGATGCTAGTCTAAGCCCTCATAATCTCCCGTCTGCATGGCCCCCCAGCTAACACTCTCGCCCCCCTCCAGTCCACCTTAGTGATGCTCGCTTAATACACCTCTCCCCCCGTTCTTCATCGGCCGCTCCCCTCTGCCAATCCCTTCACTGGCTACCTGTTGCCCAGTGAATAGAGTTCAAATTACTAATGCTGACATACAAAGCCATCCACAGGCTGTCCCCTGCATATATCTCCGACCTAATCTCCCGCTACCTGCCCGCACGTAACCCCTGATCATCCAAAGACCTCCTACTCCGGTCTGCTCTTATCCACTCTTCACACAACCGCCTCCAAGACTTCTCCCATGCATCCCCCATACTCTGGAACTCATTACCAAGACACATAAGACTGACCCCCACAGTCACAAGCTTCAAGAAGGCCCTGAAGACTCACCTATTCAGGAAGGCCTACAACCTCCAATAACGCTACTGTCACCACACCACCACCTGTACAGTCTCTGCCCTCACCTTCTGTCTCTATCCCTCTTCCCTCATAGATTGTAAGCCCTTGCAGGCAGGGCCCTCTATCCCACTGTGCTAGTTGGTCACTGTTAGTATCATATTTGTTTTGTATATTTTGTGCACCGTATGTAAACCCTCAAATGTAAAGCACCATGGAATTAATATAATAATGTACAGCACCATGGAATTAATATAATAATGTACAGCACCATGGAATTAATATAATAATGTAAAGCACCATGGAATTAATGGTGCTATATAAATAAACAATAATAATAATAGTTTGGGGTCAGGGGTCCATAAATGTTAAAGAGAAACTTGACCTCTTTGTCAGATTTTGGAGTTACAGGGTACCACCTGTGCTCCCTGCTAGAATTAAAAACAGCTCTGTACGTGATTCCTTTTTATTTTACATTTTTTGTACGTATATGTATTTTTAATTATATCTTTTTATGGTTAAGCACTGTACTTTTTTGTGTATATTAAATCTAAAATTTAATAAGATTGTCTTTCCACTAAGCGTCACCACAATTCTAAAAAGAGAAAATATCACTTAGACTTGTTACCCTTTTGTTTGGTATTTGTGCGTGGTTTGGGTATATGGGTATCTCATCTGCCATAAGTGGTGAATGGTGGCAGCTACTTGTGACAAATGAGCCTAGTGTTTCAAATGATTTGGAAGGGAGTGTGGAAGCGGAGTCCTCCTTTTTATGATCACATACAGTATGCTTGTATGGTGAGCATCCAGGATTATATGTGTATGTGTGTGTTTGTGTGTGTTGAGCATGGTGTATGGATACCCCACACAATTAGTATACCGTGAGTCAGCTATAACTCGTGTCAGACTCCAATCTCTGACATGCTGCATCACCTGATATTAAAGAGGACCTTTCATGTCCTCATGTATATGCGGTTTTATATACCACTAGAAAGCCGACAGTGCACTGAATTCAGCGCACTGTCGGCTTTCCCAGTATGTGCCCCGGCTGGAGATATCGGTGCCGTTAGTTTCAGCACCGATATCTCCCCACCGTCAGGGGGTCAGTCCCCAAAAAATCTGTGAACAAACAAAACTTACTGGGGGCAAACGCTATGTTATGAGTCTTTACAGTCTCAGCCTGTTAGGTTCAGGCGCGGAGTGTCTGGATGACATTCTGCGCGTGAGTTGATCGCACAATGAGTTGCGTCGCTGGTCAGTGCCCTAGTGTGTCTTTCCCTCTGAAGGGGTTAAGACTTCCTGCAGTGCTGAGGACTCATTCCAGGTTGTGGGCGGTTCAGAGTGATGCTATCCATTTACCTTTCTGACTACTCCTGCTCCTGCTATATAACTCCGCTTTTCATGTTGTCAGTTGTTGGTCTTAAACTTCAGTTGCCTGTGTTTTCCAGAAGTGATCTGTCTGCCTGAATTTGCTGCTATTGTCTGAGTTCCTGGTCGTTCGGTTATACCTTGCTATCTATTCATCCTCTCCTCCTCAAGTTTCCTAAGTTGGAGATCAGATAAGTATCTGAGCACTTTTGTTCCCAGCATAGTTTGCTCCGGGCGTAGTGATCCCTAGTCTTTTACTGCTTGGAAGTTTGGATTTTTTGTAGGGTTTTTTGTATGATGCTAGGATCTGTTCACTCTATCCTTTGCAAAGTGTCAGTATTTCTATGTTTCACATTTATTTTCTTCTCTATTTCCTCATATTCACCGTAAGGCCCGGTTCACATCTGTGTTCGGGTTTCTGTTCGGGGAGTCCGCTTGGTGACCCCAGAACGGAAACCTATACGCATAAAAAATGGGGTCCGTGTGGTTTCCGCTCGGTTTCTGAACAAAACATGCGGAGAGGAAAGTCCTGCAAGCGGTCTATGGGGTCTGCGGGTTTCCTAGGTAAACCGCTTTTTTATGCGTATAGGTTTCCGTTCAGGGGGTCCCCAAGCGGACTCCCCGAACCCAAACCCGAACGAAGATGTGAACCGGGCCTTAGTCCAGTCGGACACCTGGGCGGGGCTTTCTCTGTATCTAACCTCTCCATTCAAATGTGAAACTAGTCAGGATTTTAGTTTCTCTAGTAGGCGAGATATTTCTCCGGTTGTGTTCGTGCCCTCTCAGGATAGTCGGGCCCACGGCTACTAATAGTGTGCGAGGCAGGGACTAGGAGTATCACACACGAGTGATTCCAAACTGCTCACGATACTATAAGTCTTTTGTTATTTTTGTTGCTACCTATGGGTTTGCAGAAACCTTTTGTTTTTTTTTTCTCAGCTTTTTGTGCTTTTTTTTATATATATACAGTGCTGGCCAAAAGTATTGGCACCCCTGCAATTCTGTCAGATAATACTCAATTTCTTCCAGAAAATGATTGCAATCACAAATGCTTTGGTAATAATATCTTCATTTAATTTGTCGTCAATGGAAAACCACAAAAAGAATTGTCAAAAAGCCAAATTGGATATAATTCCACACCAAACTTAAAAGGGGGTGGACAAAAGTATTGGCACCCTTTGAAAAATCATGTGATGCTTCTCTAATTTGTGTAATTAACAGCACCTGTTACTTACCTGTGGCACATAACAGGTGGTGGCAATAACTAAATCACACTTGCAGCCAGTTGAAATGGATTAAGTTGACTCAACCTCTGTCCTGTGTCCTTGTGTGTACCACATTGAGCATGGAGAAAAGAAAGAAGACCAAAGAACTGTCTGAGGACTTGAGAAGCAAAATTGTGAGGAAGCTGAGCAATCTCAAGGCTACAAGTCCATCTCCAAAGACCTGAATGCTCCTGTGTCTACCGGGCGCAGTGTCATCAAGAAGTTTAAAGCCCATGGCCTGTGGCTAACCTCCCTAGATGTGGACGGAAGAAAAATTGACGAGAGATTTCAACGAAAGATTGTGCGGTGGTGGCTAAGCCTCGACTAACATCCAAACAAGTTCTAGCTGCCCTGCGTCCGAGGGTACAACAGTGTCCCCGTACTATCCGTCGGCGTCTGAATGAAGGGACTCTATGGTAGGATACCCAGGAAGACCCCACTTCTGACCCAGAGCATAGCCAGGCTGGGTTTGCCACTTACCTGAGAGCCAAACTTTTTGGAAGAATGTTCTCTGGTCAGATGAGACAAAGTAGAGCTTTTTGGGAAAAGGCATCAACATAGAGTTTACAGGAAAAAAGGGCCTTCAAGAAAAGAACACGGTCCCTACGTCAACATGGCGTAGGTTCCCTGTGTTTTGGGGTTGCTTTGCTGCCTCTGGCACTGGCTGCTTGAGCGTGTGCATGGCATTATGAGTCTGAAGACTACCAACAAATTTTGCAGCATAATGTAGGGCCCAGTGTGAGAAGCTTGGTCTCCCTCAGAGGTCATGGGTCTTCCAGCAGGACAATGACCCACCACTTCAAAAGCACTAGAAAATGGTTTGAGAGAAAGCACTGGAGACTTCTAAAGTGGCCAGCAATGGTCCGACCTGAATCCCATAGACATCTGTGGAGAGATCTCAAAATGGCAGTTTGGAGAAGGCACCCTTCAAATCTCGGGCCTGGAGAATTTGCCAAAGAAGAATGGTCTAAAATTCCGCAGAGCTTGTAAGAACTCATTGATGGTTCCGGGCGGTTGTTCCGTTTTTTGTCTAGGTTGTGCTACCGTTTGGCTGAGGGTGCCTCTTTTGTCCGACCCATTTTTGGGTTTTGTGTATGATCTGTTTGACTTTTTTTCATTCTCTTTTGTGTTTTTTCATTGTAAGCAATAATGAAGATATTATTACCAAAGCTTTGTGATTGCAATCTTTTCTGGAAGAAATTGAGTATTATCTGACAGAATTGCAGGGGTGCCAATACTTTTGGCCAGCCTGTATATCAGTCATATGAAGTTTGGGCACCCCTATTATCTTAATCTTTTTAGTTCTAAATTTTGGGTGTTTGCAACAGCCATTTCAATTTGATATATCTATCTGTGGACACAGTAATATTTCAGGATTGAAATGAGGTTTATTGTACTAACAGATGTGCAATATGCATTAAACCAAATTTGACTGGTGCAAAATTTGGGTATCCCTATCATTTTATTGATTTGAATACTCCTAACTACTTTTTACTGACTTACTGAAGCACAATTGGTTTTGTAACCTCACTGAGCTTTGAACTTCATAGCTAGGTGTATTCAATCATGAGAAGGTATTTAAGGTGGCCAATTGCAGTTGTTCTCCTATTTGAATCTCCTCTGAAGAGTGGCATCATGGGCTCCTCAACACTCTCAATGATCTGAACGATTGTTCAACATAGTTGTTCAGGGGAAGGATACAAAAGTTGTCTCAGAGATTTACCTGTCAGTTTCCACTGTGAGGAACATAGTAAGGAAATGGAAGCCACAGGGACAGTTCTTGTTAAGCCCAGGTGGCAGGCCAAGAAAATATCAGAAAGGCAGAGAAGAAGAATGGTGAGAACAGTCAGGACAATCCACAGCCACCTCCAAGGCTGCAGCATCATCTTGCTGCAGATGGTGTCCTGTGCATCGGTCACATCAGCCACTTTGCACGGGGCTGTATGGGAGGTGATGCGAAGGCCGTTTCTGAGCACGCCACAACAGGTCGCCTGAGGTATGCAAGCACATTTGGACAAGCCAGCTTCATTTTGGAAGGGTCCTGTGGACTGATGAACGTTGAGTTGTTTGGTCATACAAAAAGGCGTTATGCATGGCGTCAAAAACCAGCATTCCAAGAACACTTGCTACCCACTGTATTTGGTGGAGGTTCCATCATGCTTTGGGGCTGTGTGGCCAATGCCGGCACCGGGAATCTTGTTAAGTTGGGGGTCGCATGGATTCAACTCAGTATCAGCAGATTCTTGAGAATATGTACAAGAATCAGTGACGATTTGAAGTTACGCCGGGGATGGATATTTCATATTCCTGCTCGGCGACCATCAACTTAACTGAACTGGATTGTTTTGTAAAGAGGAATGGTCAAAATACCTTCATCCAGGATCCAGGAACTGATTAAAGCTACAGGAAGCGACTAGAGGCTGTTATTTTTGCAAAGGAGGATCTACTAAATATTAATGTCACTTTTCTGTTGAGGTGCCCATACTTTTGCACCGGTCATTTTGGTTTTGCATTTGCACATTTTCTGTTAGTACAATAAACCTCATTTCAATCCTGAAATATTACTGTGTCCATCGTTATTAGATATTCAATTGAATGGCTGTTGCCAACACCCAAATATTTAGAACTAAATGATTAAGATTAATGGGGTGCCCAAACTTTTTCATATGACTATATATATACAATTAACTGAGAGTTTATCAGCCAGGGGCCAGTCCCTGGTCAGAGATCCCCAGATCATAACACGCTACCTTTAAAGGGTTGATCTTTCTAATCTAAGCTACCCAACCCCAACCTACCTACCTTCTAAATTACTAACTGTACCAAAAATGTCTATTTACCTAGATCGCCAGGGCGGTCACGTAACCGCCCCAGGCACATTTTCCAATTTTCTGGTGACGTTCCGTTTCCTTGTTTCCGAAAACTCAACGTCACCAATACTAAACCCCCCCACCCCATCATACTTACCTGTCTTCCTGTCTGGATCTTCTGGGCACGGGACGTTAACTCCTCTTCTTGATGTCTGCTGGCTGCCCACGCCGCAGGGGTGAATTAGTTAGGAAAGGCTAGTAGTGGGCGGGCTAGCTAGGGAAACAGGGAGGAGGTGTGAGTGACAAAGGGAGGGGGGAGGGAGTGAGAGAGGGAGGGGTAGGGAGTCAGTTCTGAGTGAAGCGCAAGGGATCATGGTAGTTGTAGGAAAACAGAACAGGAAGCTACCCATGTAAACAAATACAGAAGATGCCAGGAGCTCACAGAAAAACCCAGAAATCACTCATAACACTGCTAAAGGTACAGTTGTGCTAAAAAGTTTACATACCCCGGCAGATTTTTTGTTTTTTTTGGCCTTTTTTCAGAGAATATGAATGATAGCACAAAAATTTTTCTCCACTCATGGTTAGTGGTTGGTTGAAGCCATTTATTGTCAGACTTCTGTGTTTTCTCTTTTTAAATCATAATGACAACCAAAAACATCAAAATGACCCTGTTTAAAAGTTCACATACCCTGGTGATTTTGGCCTGATAACATGCCCAGAAACCAAACCACGGTCAGGTAGACCAACCAAAATTTTGGCCACAACTGCCCGGAAAATTGTTCGGGATGCAAAGAAAAATCCACACATAACATCAGCTGAAATACAGGACTCTCTGAAAACTATCAGTGTGGCTGCTTCAAGATGCACAATAAGGAGGCACTTGAAGAAAAGTGGGCTGCATGGTCGAGTTGCCAGAAGAAAGCCATTACTGCGCAAATACCACAAAGAATCTCGCCTTCAATACGCCAAACAGCACAGAGACAAGCCTCAAAACTTCTGGAACAAGGTAATTTGGAGTGATGAGACAAAAATCGAACTTTTTGGTCACAACCATAAACGTTACATTTGGAGAGGTGTCAACAAGGCCTATGATGAGGGGAACACCATTCCTATTGTAAAGCACGGAGGTGGATCACTGATGATGTGGGGATGTGTGAGCTTCAAAGGCACAGGAAACTTGGTCAAAGTTGAAGGAAAGATGAATGCAGCACGTTATCAGCAAATACTGGAGGCAAATCTGCACTCATCAGCCAGGAAGCTGCGCATGGGACGTACTTGGACGTTCCAACATGACAACGATCCAAAACACAAAGCCAAGTCGACCTGTCATTGGCTACAGTAGAAGAAAGTGAAGGTTCTGGAGTGGCCATCTCAGTCTCCTGACCTCAATATCATTGAGCCGCTCTGGGGAGATCTCAAGCGCTCAGTACATGCAAGACAGCCCAGGAATTTACAGGAACTGGAGACTTTTTGCCAAGAAGAATGGGCAGTTTTACCATTTGAGAAAATAAAGGGCCTCATCCACATCTACCACAGAAGACTTCAAGCTGTCATTGATGTTAGAGGGGGCAATACACGGTATTAAGAACTGGGGGATGGGAACTTTTGAACAGGGTCATTTTGATGTTTTTGGTTGTCATTATGATTTAAAAAGAGTAGAAATAATGGAGGAGAAAAATATATAGTGGTCATTATTACATATAGACCACTTCACCACCAACGTTTTTTATAACTAGTGTAGGTAGACTGCTGACCTTACCACTGTATTGATCAGGAGGCTGCTGTTTTTGTTTGTGAAGTGGTCTATATGTAATAATGACCACTATATATTTTTCTCCTCCATTATTGGAGTTTTGAGATCTACCCTATATATATTTTTCTATTAGTTCCTTAGGAGATAGGTCCCCTGATGAACGGTTTCTCCACCGTGAAACGTGCGTAGGGACATTTAGGGACACCTTTTTTTTTTTTTTTAGGGACAGCTGCATTGGTACTGCCCTTGTTAGGGCGGGAGTTATGGGGGTTAAAGGTGAGAAATGAGGGTGAGTTAGGGTATGTATGGGACCCAGCACCTATTCTGACTGACCTCCTGACATACAGGCGAACTACATGAACCAGCGGAGTGGTGAGATCAAACTGATTTATTTATTTCTAAAAGTTCACTATTCTCTGCTAATGTTGATATATGTCTGGTATGAGATATGAGATATATGGTACTTAAGTATATATTTCTTCTACATAGATCCGGTGAATTAGGGGTCTATGTATAATGAAACTGGTGGTATTTATCTTGGTACCTTTGGATGTTTATTGAGAAGTGGTGATTTTTGATCTGTTATTTATTAAAAGTTATGTTTTAGTATATTATCGTCTTTGCTGGTAGTATATTTCTTCTTGGACATTTTATGCTGACACAGTATTTATATCAGCTGTTTTGCTTGTTTGAGTAATGATGGTTGAACCTTGTAAGGTTCATTTCAGGAATCTTCGTAAAGTTCACCTGCAAGTTTTGGTTTGGACATATGTGGCCTGCCAACATCACGACAGGTTGACCCAAGCGTCATGACATAGATGCGCCCCACGTGACTGCTGAGGCCCAATGACAGGCCTCAGTTTTGACCCAGGGTGCATCACATTGGAGAAAAGGTTGCAAGAGCCTACAGGTGAAGACTGGATGCCAGGAAAGTAAACTGAACAGCTGGGACAAAGGAAAGGGATCAGTGAATGCAACCTCCAGTTCAATCCGTGCTCTCCATGAAGAGTTGGCCAAAGTTGGCTCGCTAAAGGAGAATGAAATGAAGATGCAAGTGACCTCATAGAGGCAAACATGGACAAAGTAAGAGTATTGCCGCAAAAAAAAAAAAAAATAGTTTAGATCATAAAACACCTAAAAGTTTACAGTCACTCTTCTTTTATCTAACTACAAAGGTGTCAAGCTGTCAACTACTCAGTCTCTACCACACACCTAAGCCTCGCTTCCTGTCACCCACTCACCATCTCACACCCAATCCTTCCGTTCTGTCGCCCACTCGCTCTGTCACACAATAAATCCTGCCTCTAAAGCTGCCGTACACACTCTGAAGCTGACTCCGTCCACCTTGAGTCAGTTAACCCAATTGCCCCATACATGGTTTGGCCGAAATTCCTTGTGACCCTAATGAGAAGAGACAAGAAAGCCACAGGGGCTTCTTGCCTTGAGGACTTAGGGTCGGGCAGTTGAAATGCTCATTTCCCCTGATGGCAGAGTCGGGAGACCCCCCTGCACATAATATGGCCCATCAGTCCTAGTATTGTCGTATTATGTTTATCTAGTATTACCGTATATCGGCATACCACAGTGCCACCAAAAAGGCACAATACTGACAGTTCTGATATAATAGTATGGAGGGGAATTCATCAAATGGTTTGTATAAAAAATGAAAACCTCTAACTATTAGCCATATACACTGATGAGCAAAAGGTTTAGAACTTGTTATTTTCAGGCTCCATATCTCACCATCCACTACAGCTTAGAACGTGAGACCACCATAATTATAGACAATCTTCTTGGCTATCTTATACATAAATGTGACTTGCAACTATTTAGCATATGATTAGTTGTACAGATTCTTGTCATGTAACTGCATTGTTACCATTTTGCTCCTAAAAACCGAAATTTTAACTATATTTTATACTGTAAATCCACCTATGGTTTTCACCACTGCCTGAGTCCTTCTGGGCAGGCTCTCGATCAGATACATGCAGGTCTCGACCGAAATCTGATCCCAGGTCTCTACACGTCCCCAATGTTGGTGCCTACTGGTCGACTCACTTGGGTATGAATACAGCTTTTTCTTCAACTCTACCCTCAAATGTTCGATTGGGTTGAGGTCTGAGGACTGTGGGGTCCAATCCAGCACTTCTACTTCATTGTCATTGAACCATTTCTTCGCTAATCTCGACGTATATTTCAGGTCATTGTCCTGCAGGAATGTCATCCTTTTCATACTGTGACAATTGGGGGTAGTTTAGCATCAAAGGTAGGAGCTTCCTGGACTTAACAGGTGTTTGTGTCGCTGGTGCCAAATAAACAGCATATCAGGTAACGGCAATCCAAAAGAAATGGCTTTATTCAGCTTGTAAGTGATAACATGAACAAAAATAACAAAACAGCCCCACACACAGGGCAATACCTCACTTCTCACACCCTGACTAGTCTGAGAGCAAGATGCTTTACTGAGGTTTCTTCTCAGCAGTCTGGCTCAAACTGAGCTTAACCAAGTCCCTTCTGGAACCCAGTCCTTGTACAGACCACCTGTCCATCTCCAACTGGTCCACAGTCCACCTGCTCCCTGCTGTGTGCACTCCCTCTGGAGTTGGGCCCCAGTTATGGGAGTGGTCAAGGTCCTTTTCAACCCCGTTTTTGTCCCGATCTGGCGGTCTCATTTTCCAAGTTCCGGTCACTCGACATTTCCAGTTTCTCAGCACTTTTATCTTTTTGTAGATTAATTTAACATCCACGATGACATCCATCCATCTCTTACTTCTGTATGCAAATGGCCGTTGCTCAGTCTCTGCATTAGAATCTCTACCACAGTTACTTCCATTAGTTAGGGACATAGCAACATCGTATCTCAGCCTCTTCTTCTTGCTATTTGCATCAGACTGTAAAACAATTTCTGCCTCTTCTGTTCTTTTTGAGTTGACTGTATTACTTCCTGACTGCCACTTCACAGATAACATAGAGACATTATTCAATATTTGGCTAGAGACAAGCACAGAAACACCTTTATCCACAATGGCTTCAGACACTTTATTTGTTGGGACCTAGGAATGGTTGGGCCCCAAGACGAATATTTGACATGCCCCCCCCAACCGGTTACGGGTCCCCAAACAGTAAAATATGCTCAACAGTGGCCCCAGATAGTATTATATGCTCAACAGTGGCCCCAGATAGTATTATATGCTCAACAGTGGCCCCCACACAGCATTATATGCTCTACATTGCTCCCCCCCACACACAGTATAATATGCTACCCACAGTGGCCCCACACAGTATAATATGCTCCACACAGTGGTCCCCACCCAGTATTATATGCTTCCCACAGTGGTACCCAACCAGTATTATATGCCCCCCATAGTGGGCCCCACCCAGTATTATATGATCCCTACAGTGGCCCCCACACAGTATTATATTGTCCCCACAGTGGTCCCCATCCAGTATTATATGCCCCCCACAGTGGCCCCCCACCCAATATTATATGCTCTACAGTGGCCCCACCTAGTATTATATGCTCTACAGTGGCCCCCACCCAGTATTATATGCTCTACAGTGGCCCCCACCCAGTTTTATATGCTCTACAGTGGCCCACACACAGTATTATAAGCTCCCAACAGCCCCCCTACGCTTTGGTGCTATTATTATACTTTGGGGTCTCCTCAGACCCCAGAGTATAATAATCGGAGGCCCAGGGAAGGTGATTAAAAATAACAAACATTCATACTCACCTTGCCTTACCTTTCCTTGGCATCCTCGCTCCATCCTGCCGTCTTCAGCGTCTTCAGGCCCTTTTCCGATGTCGCTGCCAGAGAGAACGCTGCGTCCAAGAGAGGTGAGAATATGTGTTTACTATTTTCAGTCACCTCACCTGGGCTGCCATCTATTGGAAAGGGGCCTACAATATGCCAGGACTCCTTTCCAATAACAGTATGTATAGCGGTCGGTGAACCAGGCTTTCCCCGACCGCTATCATAATGGTCCGGGCCCAGCCATCTCCAGCTGGCCGTGGGCTCCGTACCCTGCCGGGTCCATTCGCAGTCGCATCCTCTGCTACCGCGATCGTTACTGGTTTGTGGGGTTCGTGGTAGCGGCTGCCACAGGGGTCTGGGGCCCCTAATGTCCCGGGCCCTGTGGCAGCCGCTACCGCTGCTACCCCGATATTTACGCCCCTGGTTGGGACAATATACCCATGGTCAGTCTTCTTACGGACTCTTGTTCCACACTTTTGTCGACCCTTCACTTTATTTTTTAGTTTTGTTGGCAGTTCGAGTACAATATGGAACCTCTTGCCAGGTTGACTCTTTTTGCAATTGGAGCTTCATTTTCTTCAGTGCTTCTACCTCATTGGTTTCAAGCTGGACCCGCTCTGTCACAGGCAGTGTGTGATTAATCACAGTCTCTTCTTCTGTTGGACCTTCTCTGGCCGCCTTATATTTTGCAGGAAGTCCACCTTTAGCAGTTACTACAACATGAACCTGAAGAGGTTGGAGTTCTCCCAGACTAATTGGCTGTACTTCAACTTGCAGTGTTAGAAACTGTGCATCCACCACTTTAGCAACATCTTCCCGGGGAACTATACCGTCCACCTGAAGTTTTACACAATCACGTTAATATAATCTGATCATTGTTACCACCATCACTGGACAGGTCACTCATGTCTGTTGAACTTTTTGACTCTCCTGTAACATCAAGGCAGGGACCAGGAGATGAACACGGAGTACACACCACTTTGGTTGAATCAGTCAGCTTGTGTATTTCAATATCTATTTCTGTATGGCTGTGTTCACATGGAGTTTTTTGGCAGCGGATTTTGACGCGGAATCCGCCTCAAAATCCACCTGAAAAAACTCCTCACATTAATTTCAATGGGAGTCAGTAGCGTTTTTTTTTCCCTCTAGCGGCTTTTTCTGCTAGCGGAAAAAAAAAGCAACATGACCTATCTTGCCGTGGATTCCGCCCACGGTGTCCGCAGCTCAGGACGCGCTCCTGATTAGGTCCATTCATCCGGGCTTAATCAGGAGCGGTTAGCCGCGACGGAATGCTGATGCACTGCATCGGAATCCCGTCGCGGCAGACCGCTGCGAAAACTCCAGTGGCGGAAAATTTTCCGCCATGTGAACACACCCTTATAGGACTTTTCTGCAAATTCTCACAATATTTATCACATTCTACAACGTCACTTGTTACATACATCTTCTTGTACTTCAGCTTTCCTTTCTCTGCCTCTATGCCGGCAGCTTTCTCCAATTCTAACGCCTTCTGTAGCGCACAAATCTCTGATTCCAGCTCCAGAACTTTCTTCATTGCCACATTTTTCTGAGCAGCCTCCATCTCAGTTTTAACTAGTGCAACTTGCTCCTACTTCCTCCTGTTTGTCCACTTGCACCTTTAGTTTAGCAGTAAGCATTTTTAGATCTACAATCTGAGCAGATAAATTAGACAGGTTTTCCAGTCTCAATAAATTAGAATATCATCAAAAAGCTATTTTTTTTTTTAGTAATTCAATTGAAAAAGTGAAACACATATACAGATGCATCTCAATAAATTATAATATCTTTAAAACGTTTATTTCTTTCAGTAATTACATTAAAAAAGTGACCTCCTATATTTTCTAGATTCTTTACACACAGAGTCTTCTATTTCAAGTGTTTTATTTCTGTAAAATGTTGATTATGGATTACAGGTAATGAAAATCCAAATCTAAGAAAATTAGAATATTGTAAAAAAAGTTCAGTACTGTAAATTCAGTGTCACCTGCCAAGGTTTCCTAAGCCTTTAAATGGTCCCTCAGTCTGGTTCAGTAGGACACACAATCATGGAAGACGCTGATTATGGATTGTATTACTGAATTACTGAAATGAATGAACGTTTCACAGATATTCTAATTTATTGAGATGCACCTGTATTTATCCTCATAAACAAACCTGATGGTTTTAGTCTCATCTTGAAGCTGCTGCACCATAATATTTTCTTCTTTGGTACTTTCATGCCCTCCAGTATGAGGCATACAGTCAGAAGGGACATATTCATTCATAGAACAGAGGTGCTTCAGAAAAACTAAGTCACTCTCATGCAACCCATTATCTTTACTTGCACTCCACATGCTCTGTTCCGGGTTTTGTGTCTCTCTGCCTTGAGACTGCTGCAGTAACACACCTGTGCACAGCTTTTCTGCTTTCTTACAAACTGAAGTTTTCTTTTTCTTGCCCATGGTTTAATAACAAGAGTACACAATATTCACCAGAAACCTTGTGTTCAACCAGAAGTGACTTTTGACTATCTTCTGTAGTCACATGTATTCACTGGTTAATTTATGTGACAATTGGGGGTAGTTTAGCATCAAAGGTAGCAGCTTCCTGGATGTAACAGAGGTGTTTGTGGTGCTGGGTGCCAAATAAACAACATATCGGGTAATGGCAATCCAAAGGAAATGGCTTTATTCACCTTGTAAGTGATAACAGGAACAAAAGTAACAAAACAGCCTAACCCACACACAGGGCAATACGCAAGATGCTTTACTGAGGTTTCTCCTCATCAGTCTGGCTCACACTGAGCTTAACCAAATCCCTTCTGGAATCCAGTCCTCTTTGGACAAATCACCTGTCTCCAGCTGGTCCACCGTCCACCTGCTCTCTTCAGATCACCAGCAGCGCTCTCCTGCTGAGTGCACTCTCTCTGGCGTTGGGCCCCCGGTTTGGGTGTGGTCAAGGTCCTTTTCAACCCTGTGTTTGGGTCGCTCTACAGCACCCTCTAGGTTCACACCCTCACAATAACCATAGTCCTCGAGCGTACGAAGTAACTCGTCTTCTATGATACTCACACAGTGTTGCGACCACCATCGATCCTGGTCAAGTATCCAACATCTTTGGCTGTAAAGCAACCTTATACAGTGGCTTGCAAAAGTATTCATACCCCTTGAACTTTTTCACATTTTGTCACCTTACAACCACAAACTTAAATGTATTTTATTCAGATTTTCAGTGATAACCAACACAAAGTAGCAGATAATTGTGAAGTGGAAGGAAAATGATACATGGTTTTCAAATTTGTAATCAAATAACAATCTTAAAAGTGTGACGTGCAAAAGTCTTCAGCCTCCCTATACCAATACTTTGTAGAGCCGCCTCTCTCTGCAATTCCAGCTTCAAGTCTTTTGGGCTCTGTCTCTACCAGCTTTGCACATCTAGAGATTAGATTTTTGCCCCGTCTTCTTCTTTGCAGCCAGATTGGATGGAGCGTCTGTGAACAGCAATTTCCATGTCTTGCCACAGATGCTCAATGGGATTTAGGTCTGGACTGTGACTGGGCCAGTCTAACACATGAATATTCTTTGATCTAAACCATTCCACTGTAGCTCTGGCTGTAGGTTTAGGGTCATTGTCTTGCTGGAAGGTGAATCTCCTTCCCAGTCTCAAGTCTTTTGCAGCCTCCAACAGGTTTTCTTCCAGGATTTCCCTGTATTTAGCTCCATCCATCTTCTCATCAGATCTGACCAGCTTCCCTGTCCCTGCTGAAGAAAAGTCTCCCTCAGCATGATGCTGCCCCCTATGTGTCACAGTGGGGATGGTGTGTTCAGGGGGATGAGCAGGGTTACTTTTCTGCTCAGAGCCAGCTATGAACCAGGAGATGGAGTCAGCTATGAGTCAGGAGGTGGAGCCAGCTATGAGATAGGAGGTGGAGCCAGCTATGAGTCAGGAGGTGGAGCCAGCTATGAGTCAGGAGGTGGAGCCAGCTATGAGTCAGGAGGTGGAGCCAGCTATGAGTCGGAGATGGAGCCAGCTTTGGAGGGGGAGCCAGCTATGAGTCAGGAGGTGGAGCCAGCTATGAGTCAGGAGGTGGCGCCAGCTATGAGATAGGAGGTGGAGCCAGCTATGAGTCAGGAGGTGGAGCCAGCTATGAGTCAGGAGATGGCGCCAGCTATGAGATAGGAGATGGCGCCAGCTATGAGTCAGGAGGTGGAGCCAGCTATGAGTCAGGAGGTGGAGCCAGTTATGAGATAGGTGGTGGAGCCAGCTAAGAGGTGCACTTCATTTGTTGACCACGCCAGTCTTCATAAACCTCCCCCAGTGCACCTAAAAAAAGTCTCAATAGCATAGGAGTTGCGCCAAATGATAAATGACAAACTAAGTCAGTTTTCAAAAGACGGTACTTTTTAAAAAATTGCCTCAAATTCAACAACCACTTGCGACTATATATAATATATACAAGTACTGAGCCCTATATAGGCCATATAACATATACAAGAAGTGAGACCCCTAGAGGCCATAAACTGTATATAATATATACAAGTAGTGAGACCCCTGGAGGCCATAAACTATATATAACATATACAAGTAGTGAGACCTATATAGGCCATATAACATATACAAGAAGTGAGACCCCTAGAGGCCATAAACTATATATAACATATACAAGTATTGAGACCCCTAGAGGTAATACACAATATATAATATATACTAGTGAGACCCCCAGAAGTAATACACACTATATAATATAAACAAGTAGTGAGACCCCTGGAGGCCATAAACTATATATAACATATACAAGTATTGAGACCCCCAGAGGTCATACACACTATATAACATATACAAGCGGTGAGACCCCTAGAGGCCATAAACTATATATAACAAATACAAGTAGCGACACCCCCAGAGGTCATACACAATATATAATATGTTCAAATAGTGAAATACAGCCAAACCCAAAAATCTAGGGGTTTGTCATCCACAAACCATTATTATACTCTGTTGCATGAGTTTTTTATTTTTACGCATCTTCCTCCGGTTAGGTATTGTACTCTGTGGCCTGAAGAATATAATAACAGACCTTCCAGTTCAGACTGAATAAGCAGCGTCTGAAACCACACTAGCGGGAAAAGCTCAAAAATATTTGCAAAATGAATCTCATGACAATGAATCTCATCGCTAACTCTACCATGCTGTCCGCCGCACTTTTTACGTATGCCTCCATTTTATAATATGAAATAAGAGAAAGACCCCAAACATAGATACCTGTACTGTACTGAACTGTAGTTATTATAGGCCTAGATGGGTCTGCTCTAAGGGGTGTAGTTTCCAAAATGGGGTCACTTCTCAGTGTCATGGTATTCAAAAACCAATTTGGCAAAATTGCTCCAAAAGCTAAATTCCTTCCTAGCCTTGTTGTGTGCCCAAATAGCAACTTACACCTACATATATGGCATTTCTGTACCCAGAATTGGGTTAGAAATTTATGGGGTGTTTGTGGTCGCACAAAGTGGGCCTAACATATTGTCTGTCTTACAAAAGCCAAAAACTGCCCTTCCAAACCTCACTGTGTACCCTTACAGCAGTTTATAACCAGATATGGGGTATTGCCATATTTGGGAGATATTGAGTTATAAATTTTGGGGCACTTTTATCCTACTAATCCTTGTGAAATTTAAAATTCTGAGGCACTTTTTTATTGGAAAAAAATGAATTTAAAATTTTCGCTGCCCAGTGACAATAAATTTTATGAAACATCGCTGAAGTCAACATGGTCCCTGTACCCCTTGGTAAATTCTTTGAGGGGGTTTAGTTTCCAAAATGGGCTCATTTGTTGTGATTCTTCACTGCACTGGCACCTTAGGGGATCCCCAGAAGTAACATGGCATCTCAAAATTATTCTAGTAAAATCTGCCCTCCAAAAACTCAATGGTACCTATCGGGTATCCACACAACAATTTACATCTCCATGTGGGGTATTTTCATATTCGGGAGAAATTGCACAAACATTTTCTCCTTTTACTGATTGTGAATATGTAAATGTTAGAGCTCAATTAATGTTTTATTGGAAAAAAATTTAATTGTGACATCACTGTGTGTATTATCATCCCTGTACTGTTACATCACTGTGTGTGTATTATCCCTGGACTGTGACATTACTCTGTGTATTATCACTGTACTGTGATATCATTGTGTATTATCCCTGTACAGTGACATCACTGTGTATATTATCCCTGTACTGTGACATCACTGTGTATACTATCTCTGTACTGTGACATCATTGTGTATACTATACCTGTACTGTGACATCACTGTGTATATTATCCCCGTACTGTGACATCACTGTGTACATTATCTCTGTACTGTGACATCACTGTGTATTATTTCTTTACTGTGACATCACTGTGTGTATTATCCCTGTACTGTGGCATCACTGTGTGTACTATCCCTGTACTGTGACATCACTGTGTATATTTTCTCTGTACTGTGACATCACTGTGTATACTATCCCTGTACTGTGACATCACTGTGTGTATTATCCCTGTACTGTGGCATCACTGTGTGTACTATCCCTGTACTGTGACATCACTGTGTACCTTATCATCCCTGTACTGTGACATCACTGTGTATACTATCTCTGTACTGTGACATCACTGTGTATACTATCCCTGTACTGTGACTTCACTGTGTATATTATCCCCGTACTGTGACATCAGTATGTACATTATCATCCCTGTTCTTTGACATCACTGTGTATTATCCCTGTGCTGTGACATCACAGTACTGTGACATCAACTTATGCAATTTTTACAAGGGCTATGTCTCTCTCTGACAGTCTCTAATTATGGGGCAGTGTCTGACAGCATACACTGTGCTCTACTCTCTCTCTTCATGTACTGTATACACTGTGGTCTATTACACTACATACACACACATAGAATAGACAGATAGATAGAGAGACTGTGATTTATTGCACTATATAAATACTGCGCTCTATTACACTATATACATACATACAGTACAGACCAAAAGTTTGGACACACCTTCTCATTCCAAGAGTTTTCTATATTTTCATGACTATAAAAATCGTAGAGTCACACTGAAGGCATCAAAAATATGAATTAACACTTGTGGAATTATATACTTAACAAAAAAGTGTGAAACAACTGAAAATATGTCTTATATTCTAGGTTCTTCAAAGTAGCCACCTTTTGCTTTGATTACTGCTTTGCACACTCTTGGCATTCTCTTGATGAGCTTCAAGAGGTAGTCACCTGAAATGGTTTTCACTTCACAGGTGTGCCCTGTCAGGTTTAATAAGTGGGATTTCTTGCCTTATAAATGGGGTTGGGACCATCAGTTGTGTTGTTCAGAAGTCAGGTGGATACACAGCTGATAGTCCTACTGAATGGAGTGTTAGAATTTGTATTATGGCAAGAAAAAAGCAGCTAAGTAAAGAAAAACGAGTGGCCATCATTACTTTAAGAAATGAAGGTCAGTCAGTCCGAAAAATTGGGAAAACTTTGAAGGTGTCCCCAAGTGCAGTGGCCAAAACCATCAAGCGCTACAAAGAAACTGGCTCACATGAGGACCGCCCCAGGAAAGGAAGACCAAGAGTCACCTCTGCTGCGGAGGATAAGTTCATCCGAGTCACCAGCCTCAGAAATCGCAGGTTAACAGCAGCTCAGATTAGAGACCAGGTCAATGCCACACAGAGTTCTAGCAGCAGACACATCTCTACAACAACTGTTAGAGGAGACTGTGTGCAGCAGGCCTTCATGGTAAAATAGCTGCTAGGAAACCACTGCTAAGGACAGGCAACAAGCAGAAGAGACTTGTTTGGGCTAAAGAACACAAGGAATGGACATTAGACCTGTGGAAATCTGGGCTTTGGTCTGATGAGTCCAAATTTGAGATCTTTGGTTCCAACCACCGTGTCTTTGTGCGACGCAGAAAAGGTGAACGAATGGACTCTACATGCCTGGTTCCCACCGTGAAGCATGGAGGAGGAGGTGTGATGGTGTGGGGGTGCTTTACTGGTGACACTGTTGGGGATTTATTCAAAATTGAAGGAATACTGAACCAGCATGGTTACCACAGCATCTTGCAGCGGCATGCTATTCCATCTGGTTTGCGTTTAGTTGGACCATCATTTATTTTTCAACAGGACAATGACCCCAAACACACCTCCAGACTGTGTAAGGGCTATTTGACCAAGAAGGAGAGTGATGGGGTGCTACGCCAGATGACCTGGCCTCCACAGTCACCAGACCTGAACCCAATCGAGATGGTTTGGGGTGAGCTGGACCGCAGAGTGAAGGCAAAAGGGCCAACAAGTGCTAAGCATCTCTGGGACATATTTTCAGTTGTTTCACACTTTTTTGCTAAGTATATAATTCCACATGTGTTAATTCATAGTTTTGATGCCTTCAATGTGAATCTACAATTTTTACAGTCATGAAAATACAGAAAACTCTTGGAATGAGAAGGTGTGTCCAAACTTTAGGTCTGTACTGTATATACTGTATACACTGTGATTTACTACACTATATATATATACTGTGATTATACACTATATACATATAGTGTGATTTATTACAATATACACACATATATACTGTGTACGCTGTGATTTATTACACTATATACATATATACTGTGGTCTATTAAAGTATTTTTATTGCACTTGGCGGTAAAAACCATCTGTCAAGTAACTGTCAATCACCCGTAGCGCGCCCTCTTGTGGGCGGGGCTTGGTCCACACCTGTTCCTGTCTGGGACGCTCTTAGCTCGTTCTCATCCCTGATTGGCTTTGGAGTGCAGGGCGGGAGTTAATACGAGCAGCTGATTGGCTGGGCTTTGTACCACAGAGCGGGAACGGGTTTGAACAGCTTTGTCGCCGGCGCTTCTTCTTCTCCTCAGTCACTTGTGTCCCGTCTTTCCCGCTCTTTGCGCCTTCTCTCTCCTCAGCTCTGCAGATATGAACTGCCTCAATGTGGCCGATATCATGCCCAGCTCCCCCAGCAAGATCCGTGGTCAGATCCAGGTGAGTATACATGAGTATACAGCTGCCCTGCTGACTGTATACAGTCTATCTGCTCACTTATGGCTACTGACTCTTTTTTTTTTATAGTATTTTTGGTGGGGTGAATATTTTTGCAACTGCCTTAGTATAAGTGATGGACTCTCTGTAGCAAGGGTCAGCCTGTAGTAATGTAGAACTTCAAGTCCCAGCATGAACAGGCTGTCAGGACATTCTGGGAGTTGTAGTTCCACAGCAGCTGAGGTTCCTGCCCATTTATTGTTTTGTCATTATATTTGGGTATAACTTACTTTTTGCCCCCCAAGCTAGTTAAATAGGGGTGCACAAACTTTTGCAATGGCGTTGCATTGTACCCTGGGCTGCCATTTGCTGCAGCCTTGACAGATTTCAGCCCTTATAATGGAGGATAACAAAGGTGTAAGATCGCATAGCACTAAGAAGCGGTTAAGAAAATTGCGAGGTCGAAATTACGTTTTTCCTCCCTGCGTACAAAATCGCAAGTTAAATGATTACAAATGTGACCCAATTTTTCTCCTTTTGTCTTCCAGGTGATATTTGGACCGATGTTTTCAGGGAAAAGGTGAGATCCATTTATTGTAAATGGTGATGAGGAGGATGATGGGGGTGGTAGTATATTGACGTTGACCTTGTCTATTTCTCGCAGCACGGAGCTGATGCGCAGAGTACGGCGGTTCCAGATAGCGCAGTACAAATGTATGGTGATAAAATACGCCAGAGACGTGCGCTACAGCAAGGAGCAGCTCGCCACGCACGACCGGTAAGGAGCCGCGGCTCTGCGGAGTCTGGGCATAGAATTAAAGGGGATGTACAGTAAAAACTAGAGAACATGCAGACCTATGTGTCTCCATGGTTACAGACTACCTTAGTGTAGTCTGGTATTATAGTTTTACTTCTATCCTTTCCTGCCTCATCTCTTTGGTAAACCATTTTGTATGTATAGACCTTTGTCTCCGTGGTAACAGACTACAGACAAACTCCTTGTAGTCTGGTCGTGCATCTTTGTCTCCTCTCCGTGCTTATCTACCAAGAGGATGAAAGGATATATGGCAGCAGAAGTATCTGTGTAGTCTGTAACCATGGAGACACAGAGGTCTGAATGGGGGCTGCATACTCAACAGTGTAATTTTTCAATTTTTGGTTGTAAAAGTGTTGCTGTCCTTTAAAGGCAACATCTGTCTGTTCGCAACTCCCCTTATTATAGGAGTCCCTCAACAATAATGCTTCACCTTCTAACTAGCTGAACCTTTCCAGAACTCATTGACTCCTATATACTGTATACTCATCAGTAGTCAGACCACCCTGGTGCTCAATTTTTCTGATACGGAGCTCCAAATCCCCTGCATATCCTTAGTTACATGACAGCAGTCACCACTGGGGGGGGGTCCTCGCTGTTCATGGATTTATACTGTTCCCATTGACCTCAATAGTAAATCTGTCTTCAGTAGCTCCCTCTAGTGGACTGTGAATCTAAGAATATTCTCCCCACAGGCACACCATGTCTGCGGTGTCCGCGTGTAATCTCTCCGAAGTGATTACGGAGGCGCTCAGCTACTCGGTGATAGGGATCGATGAGGGCCAGTTTGTAAGTATCTCTGATTTCTATGATCATGAGATCTATAAGTGTAAAGCAGAGGAATAACTTTATTATCTTTACATCTGCAGTTCCCAGATGTGGTCGAGTTCTGTGAAGACATGGCTAACAGAGGGAAAACCGTAATTGTAGCCGCGCTGGATGGAACGTTCCAGAGGAAGGTGCGTAAAATTGAGGGTGCAGCCTCTCTAGTCACCTACCCACCACTCCCCATTGATATCTGCTGTTCTACATTGCACTGGGTGTAGTTGGAGCGCTCCCTGGAGGTGCAGGAAGTGACATGTCCTATTGTATCATCTTCTCAGGCTTTTGGCGACATCCTCAACTTGGTTCCTTTAGCGGAGAGTGTGGTGAAGCTGAACGCTGTGTGCATGGAGTGCTACCGGGAGGCATCGTACACCAAACGGCTGGGCGCTGAGAAAGAGGTAACAATAGTAGTGGTCAAGGCTGGAATATTCCATATGTGACTAACCAACTTTTAAAGAGGTTTCCCAGGACTTACAGAATGATGACCAATGCTTTGGATGTGATCAGTGGGGTTCTGGCATCCAGAACCCCCACAGATCAGATGGTCTTGGCACAGTGCCATACATTGCATAGTGGCTGTGCTTGGTATTGCAGCTTAGCCACATTTACTTGAATAGGATTGCACTACTGCTGTACCATGTGACTGATGAACGTGATGTCATCCACATGGGCAAAAGGCCATACCTTCGAACAGTGGATTGGTGGGAGTTCTGGGTGTCAGATCCCCATCAATCACATATTGATGACCCATGTTAAGGATAAGTTATTAATATTAGTCCTGGAGAATCCCAAAAAAGGTATATTTTATTTCTCTAACTTATCTAAAATATGAAAAGAAACAGGTATGAAAGTGGCCTTTCTTTAAGAAAAAAATTATCTTCCGTCTTGTATATGCCGTTTTTGTGCAGACCAATGAGTCTTCATAGTGACAGACTACGAAAGAAGGTGGATCTAACACCCCCTGCAGCTTTCCAGTCCAGTAGGTGAAGATGCTGAGCTTGTTGGCACACCCTGACATGCTATGTCATGTTGATCACATGGGCTCGGCTGTGGCAGCCTGGAGCTGACAGACTGCTGCGATCGGATGAATGGGATTCTGGCAGGGTCCTTGTATACTGATACCCTATCCTTATGTGATCATGGGGGAGATCTGACACTTGGGAACCCCACAGATTAGCTGTGGTCTCTTCCTGTGCTGCTGTTACTATCATCAGTCACATGGTACAGTAGCAGATCAGTCTTATTTAAGTGAATGGAGCTGAGCTGCAATACCAAGCACAACCACTCCTGTCCATACCAGGCGCTGTGCTTGGTATTCTGAAGAGACTGCAGAGCTCACTCAAATGCTTTGGCCTCTTCAACCAGCTGATCTATAGGAGTACAAGGTGTTTTACCCTAACTGGTCACAGATTGATGACCTATCCTAAGAATCATCCATATGCAAGTCCCTGAAAACTCATTTAACCACTTGGAGGCAATGGTCAATAGTGACTTCAGCATTGAGGAGGTTAAACAGAGGCTCCCCGGTCTCCCTGCTGTGCGTGACTTCGGCGTGTTTTCTGATTCACAGAAAGGTCTACAACAAATGTGCCATCTATATTTACTGTATGTATATGATGTATGGAAGTGGATAGTAAAGTCGCTTCTCTCACATTGCACTACCCTCTTCTTCCTGCAGGTGGAGGTCATTGGTGGAGCTGATAAATACCACTCTGTGTGCCGACCGTGCTTCTTCAGGAGCCAGCAACCCGAGGGGAAGGAGAATTTGCATCTGACAGTGAAGGACAAAGCATCTGGACTCATAAGTAGTAAAACCCTGACACCCCGAAAACCTCTGTCACAGCTACAAGTGTAAGCACAATACTCCGGACACTGGAGGATCTGGTCAGAAGGTGGCGCCAGAGGATAAAGCTGAAGTCATCAGCTTGCTTATACCTGCAGGGATTGGGTGCAGGCAGGTTACATTACATGGGGGTACATCTGATTTTAAAGATGGGATTTATTTTACCATTCTTAATAACTTGATTTTTTTAAAAATTGTTTTGCTTCTTCCCTGGAGCTGATGGACTATTAACAAGGGAATTATTGCTACAGTTTATGGAGAAATGACTATTGGGGGTGCAGGAGTGCTGCTCTGGGGTTAGTAGTACTGCGCTACTACTATGGTGAAGCAGTGACACATGCTTTTCATAGTGGGTGAAAAAGTCAACCCAATGGTTTAACCTACATCAAGTTCCTATTTATCCTGTGCATAAGGGATAAGTTATACGCATTTGCTGCTCATATTTTTATCCCGTTGGAGCCTGAATGGCTGATAACGGGGAACAATAGCTTGCACAGTAAAGCAAAAAGATGAAGTCCTATGCTTCAGGTTTAGTATCACAGTAAACAGGCACCTAGTAGATCTCTAGAATGGCCCATTCAGGAGGAAAGGTTTCCAATATGGGGGATTTTATCGTACAACTGTTTTGGCCCTGTGCTAGCGCCTCCTACAGGTACAATATAACATGTGTTGCTGGGCTCTGGTGCCTCTTAAGGAAGGATGCTGCTACCAGGATGAGCCATGGATTGCCTAGACAACCTTTGGCACTCCAGCTGTTGTAAAACTACAACTCCCAGCATACATACTTGATCTGCTGTTCTTGGAAGTCTGCCACAATGGAGCATGTTGGGAGTTGTAGTTTCACAGCAGCTGCAGTGCCGAAGGTTGCTGACCCCTGGCCTAGACTGTTGCTTGCTATAGAGCCACATGGTGGTGACTAAAGAGCAGTAGGTCTATAATTTGCACAAACCCTCCAGGTTAGAACGAGCAAGTTGCCCTGTATGCATTACATTATAGATTGCAAGGAAGAAAACTCCTTCAATGGCAGAGAATTTGACCTATCCTGAGGCATCCTTTATAACCCGCTGGCTCCAGTAACCATAAACTACAATTGTGTGTCGTGGAGAGTATAGATAATGGACATGTGACCATATGTTATACGGCAGTGATAGGGGGGGGGGGGGGGGGGTCAATCATGATACTTGGGCAGCGTATTGATACATAGGATTTTGTATAGACAGAGACCACCATGTCCTAACTTACCTACAGCACATCATGCAGTAACTATATCCAGTCTACGTTTCAACTAACTTTATTTATATGACATGCAGAAATCACCTACCTATACCTACAAGTAGCCTAAAATTTCCTGCATCGCACTCTCTTTGTACAGTAACTTGAAGACTGTTCTACTTTTGCCACCATAACTTTAACTCCTTCTCTTTCCAGCCGTGCCGCTACTTGTATAGACTCCGCTTTGGTTTTGCTTTTTTAACCTGTATTTATTTATTTTTTTATTATCTTGGTAATAAATTGTGTAAATGTGTCGTCGGCCTCCTGCTGCATTCTCATCTGCTGTGTCTGTCCCATCAGTGCAGCTTTGGAGACTACTAGAGAAGTGGCAAAAGCATAAAGGTAGCCCGTGCCCTTGTAAGACTGGCGCTCCATTCACTACCCTATCTGGGGCTTCATTCCCATGGGGGACAGATCTGAGATGCGCCATGGTGTTCCAAGTTGCAGCACATTTTTGGTGTATCCCAGACAGCAAGAAATATAGGCCAAGGATTACTAAAAACAGAAATAATCCCCTTACGGGAGAGAAAGTCATTGAGTGGATTAAAGAGGGTTAGCCCTCTAGCGACATTGCTACCTCGTGGAGCAGCAGCGCACATGTGTAACCTGCTCCTCCATTCAGATGGTGGAAGGGAACCCCTGTGATTGGGGAGGGTCCCGATAACGCTCCTGGAAAGTGGAGGCGAATAGCTATATGGTAACATCTGTGCAATGTCTACCTGGGATAGACGGCAGCTATGGAGGAGCCTACAGTCAGACACGAAGTTTCCATAAAGAAAGAAAGGGATGGTCACCAACACAGAGGGGATTTGTTTATGAAGACTTATTTCTTACGCCGATCTTTCCTTCTGGCATATTATTGGCATGGAAAACAGGTCAGGCTGAGATGTCCCTGGCCCACCTTGGGCTCCCATTTTCATAAAAAGTGGCAAGTGTGGTGCAAAAGGGCCGTGCACCTGAAAACTGGCATAGATGGGTTAGTCAATTCCCACTATAGATTAAGGCTGTATGCACACATCAGAGAGTGCCATCTCAGGGGGCATCCAGTGGTCTGTGCCAATGAACATAGAGCAGATCCTATCCTGCTCTGGCAACAGAACATATCGGAAGCCCCCATAGAGGTGCGTGCATCATGGAATACACTTGGATGACGCTGAGTGGATTCCTCTGCGAGCTCAGCCCCACATCGGATGCACACTCGGCCGTGTGCATGAGATCTCAAACCAGGGCATTTGTCGTAATTGTGGCCTGTTGCCTGCATGTGAACCTACACATGTCCACTCACAATAGCGCCCCTCAGTGGCGGGATAAATTGGGCAGCAAATGAAATGTCAGAACCAGATGTTCAA
Organism: Leptodactylus fallax; assembly: GCA_947044405.1. NCBI lineage: Eukaryota > Metazoa > Chordata > Amphibia > Anura > Leptodactylidae > Leptodactylus > Leptodactylus fallax. The sequence goes on along the minus strand of CAMRHE010000159.1, from coordinate 4,063,366 downwards.
AGCAGAAAAAAAAAAAATTAGCATAAGGGCCTGAGCAAGTACAAGGCCCAAGTTACGATGGTGACACATTTGGGTGGCCAGTCTTGGGTGTGCCTGGTATGCAGTTCTCAGTACCTACCACATGTGGGCCATGGAAGGACAACTGGTCATGGGTGCACTTAGAGCCTGCTAGGAGTCAGGGCCAGCTCCTGACCCTTTAAATGATTGGACACAGACTACAAACTTCTCATTAGGTCAGACTGTTATACATACACAGACCAGCAGGGGGCAAAGTGACCGGTGATAAAAATCTTTATTGAAATCATAACCTGTGCAATGTGACACAGCAAATGTCTCATTTATCCCAGCACCAGAATGATTGCACCCCCTCCCCACCCAGCCGTGTGCAAAAGATATCTCAAGTTGCCGGGTGCAGCTGCCCATTGTAGCAACTGGCAGTCAACACTGTAACTCTATCCTATGGGGCAATGCATTGAGCCATGTGCCCGCAGTGATAGTTTGGCACAATGTGTTAGACAGTGGTTGTAATATACAGACCTATATTATAATCAGCTATGGGGGGGGGGTTAATATTGGAGAGTAGATTTTATACATTGTGTCCAAATTCTGTATTTGCTTGAAACTAGTGACCGATGCTGGAGGCAATAAAGTTTGGCAGGTTTAGAGAGAGGAAAAAAAAAAAAAAAAGGTGTAAAATAATATATAATAAGCAACGTGCTATAAAAGTGAAACATTTCACACACAGATCCCACCACCATTCAATTCTGGGGTCAACACTGTAGGCTACAAAGGAGATTTCTGATACGTCAGGCCACAAAAACATGAGAACCAGCCAATGCAGACGGTGCCAGGCAACCAACTGGGAGGAGCTTTGAGTCACCTGCTCTGAGCCAATGAGAATTAGAGGGCATGTTCTCGGTAATGCCGATTGGCTCTCCCCTCCCAAATATCCTTGCTAGCTGATCCTAGTCAGCTCTTCTATGGCTCTGCCTAACAAGGTGACTCGTGCTCATGACACTGGTGGTTACACAAGATTAAGAAACATGCTGCTTTCTTTTACAAACAGCTCCACACTTGTCCGCAGGTTGTAACTGGTACTGCAGCTCAGCTACATCGTAGTGAATGAGACTGCGTTGTAATACCATTCACAACCTATGGTCAACCATGTTTTTCTAGCCCTTTAAAAGAGGTCTTTCAGGTTTACACAGGTTCTTTGAGCTCCTGTTGACTAGTGCTAAAGATTCAATGATGCCCCCTGGTGGTGACCTAAAGCACTTTAAGGGACAAATAAACCATTCCACCATGGTTGGGCATATCATAGCAGCAGAGGGGTTTAGACTTGTGTGTCCCATCTGCTTTTATTAGAGGCCACGTTGGTCATCCACCAGAGGACGCAACAGAACCCATCATTAAGAAAAATCACAGGTGGCGGTCAGGGGAAAGCAGTATTTTACAATATGGCTTTATATACCTGAAACTTAAATATCCAGTGACTGATCCCAGGTCCTACCTGGTGACCCCAAACATTTAGCGCCGGGTTTGGAGTGAGTCAAAAATTGAAAACGAAAAAAAAAAAAAAAAAAAAATCTATATTTCAACATCTAATAGACTGCAGGATTTCATACGGGGGGGCGAGGAGACGCCCTGGACGTGGCGGGCGACCACACATCTGTCTGCTGGCAGCATTAGATAAGGCACTTGGGAAGCGGAAGAGCGTAGCCAGGCTCGGGAGGCCATGGAGCTGACAGTCTGTCTGTGGCCCCACTGAATCGGGTGTCTATACAGCTCTGGGCACACACAGTCTCATCTCAGTACGCTGGCGGCTTGTAGCCATCGTCTGTCTCTGCGCTTTGTGTGAATGGCGGCCGCTGGTAGTTGTCGCTGACGGCGTCCGGGTAGCTGGAGTAGGGGGAGGTGGGGGCCAAGTTGGGATCCATGTAGTTTGTGTTGAAGTCGTCCACCCCCATCCTGTACCTCTTAAAGGCCAGACTAGCCAGCGGGAACTGTGAAGGCAAGATGGCGACACGATTAGCCTGGTTGTAATATGGGTGTGATAGTGGCATTGAATTTTATTTATTTTTTAAAATAAATTTTACAATTATTTATTTATTTGTTAACACATTTAGGGGGCATTTTAACTTTATTTATATATTTTGCCGATTTCCTCTGTAACAGATATTTTAGCCCCAGTTATAGGAGGAACACCACCGCCTATCGCTCTGCAGAACTGATCTGCGTCCTCTAGGACCCAGCAGCTCATGCAGTACCGGCACTTGGTGCATCACATGACCCCTGGATCGGGAGGAAGCCGCATCATGGCAGCATCCATAGCTCTATACACAGTGGTCATGGAGAGCCTCGGGGTATACAGCGATTGGGAAGACAAGAATGGTAATATAATAAACCTGCCCCTGCCTTCTCTTTAGGGAGTCTGGCTGTCACTGGCAGCTGTGTACCTGCTCCATGAGATAGCGCAGCTGCCAGCTCTGTAAGGACATATACTTACGGTACATCCTTCCAGAGTTAAATACCGACCACCCGGACATATGTAGTCAATGGGTGGTCAGCAAGAAGTTAAAGGGATTGTCCGGGTTCTGAAAGTAGTTGACACTGATCACCTATCTATAGATAAGTCAAGGTCCGACACCTGCATCCCGCACGATCATTTGTTTCCGACACAGGAAGCCGTATACTCGGTATACTGCTTCTGGCGGCCAAAACAGATTAGGATGGGGACCGGGTGTCAGATCCCGACTGATCTGGTCATCAGTATCCATTACCTTCACATCCTGGACAATCCCCTTAAGACGTAATGAACTCAGGATCTATGTTGACTCAAGGCAGGGATCCTCAGGAACACCGTCCAATGGAGTTTAGAATACAGACTGCAAGCAGGGCATCAAATGACATCGAACTGCTGTGATTGGATACTGTGCAATACCCAATTTCTCCTCTGGAGGTGCTGTAGGGAAAATTAACACTTACTGCCAGGTTTCCCTGTATTAAATCTGGGTGCTGGAGGCCACTTTGTGATCAGTTTAATGTCAGGGATTGCCCAGGGTGGAGCACCACTTGCACCCCAGAACTCAGAGGGGCTCAAGACCACCTGCACTTTTTACTATACAAATAAGAACTTCCTGTGTGTTTAAAGCCATTCCGTTTTTTTTGTTTTTTTTTTTAATGATCGCTAAAAGGTTTATTTTCTGGGACTAGGATATTGAGTTCCACCTCCTCTTCTCAGGCAGTAATATCACATTCGTCCATCACATAGCCAAGCTTTAGCTCAGTCCAATTCAAATGAATGAGGCTGAGCTGCAATACCAAGTGCAGCCACTATACAAAGTGTGGCGCTGTGCTTAGTCAGTAGTGCAGAGGCCGCAGCAATCAATATAGTCCCAGAAAACTTCTTTAATCCCCCACCATTGCTTGTCATCAGTGAATAGAGACATGTGTATTGTCGGGTCCTGCTCACACAGCTGAGGGATTCATTACAATGTAATGTCCAGAACACAAAAGGCACGGTCTCTAGACTGATACAATGTAACAAACCCCTCTGTTCAGACCTGTCTATGATATGTGGGGACTTACCCAGGATAGGATGGAGAAGAAGCTGAAGGCAATGGCTGCCCGAGCATTATCCGCTCCCGTCATATATAAGGAGGAGTTGGTCGACGCCCACTGATTAGCCAAAAAGCAGAACCCTACGAACCACAGGAAGGTCCAGAGGCCTGGAAGACAAATGCAGAGGGTGAGGTTAGTGCCAATCCCATGAACTGTGCCCCCTAGTGATGGATTTTTATGGCTGTAACTCTCCACAGCCACCACTAGGAGGAGCTCACTGCATACATAGTCATACAGTCCTTATGAAGTCAATGCTGCAATAGTTGCTGCAGCTCCCCCTAGTGGTTGCTGTAGTATACCCCCCTGTGCATGTATGCTATTGGCAGATGGAGCCGACCAAATCCCAAAGCTCCTGTGGAGATTCTGAGGAGGCGCTCACTATACAGCAGAAGGGTCGTTGCAATGTATTACCGCCATCAGACCCTCCGCCCTGCGTTATATAGAGTGAAGGAAAGGTGTAATCCAGGGGTCAGCAACTACAACTCCCAGCATGCACACTTGCTCTGCTCTTCTTGGAACTCCCATAGAAGTGAATAAAGCATGCTGGGAGTTGTAGTCTCACAATAGACTGCTGTATACTGAGAGCTTCTGCAACTTCCTACCACAGTCTATCAATTCCTCAGTAATGTCAGTATCTCTGCTTGCTGTCGGTGAACGGATGCAATCGGCATCACCGTCGGAGACTGAGATGAGCAGAACTGTACACGTCAGTAGCACGAATCTCTCTGCTGTCCTGACGGTTTGTTACAATGTATCAGTGCAGACAATATAGGTCAGCCTCAAGCCTGTTTAATTTACAGAGGGTCACCTAGAGTGGATCAAACTGTAACAAACCCTCAGCTGTGAGGTGCGTTAGATCAGGAGTGGTTTTCGGCCTCCAAAATGTTTCTGTTCCACTCACAGCAAGCCGAGACTGACTAAGCGGCCGATCATTTGAGGACAGAACAATTATATGCAGTGTCCTGGACTGCCAGCAGGGGGTATAACATGAGCCGAGTGGAAATAAAATATAGTAGTAAAAAGTCTCCCAACAGTCACAATAAAATTGCAAAAACCCTCCTGAAAATGTCACTTTTTTTACTGCAGATTTTGACTTTATGGCTCAGATAAATACTCCTGGCAGTTATCTCCGATTCCTTATGTACATTTTAACCCTTTAACGATCTAACATTGTCTCTTTCTACTTTCCAGCGTTCATGAGTACATAAGACTCATCAGTTTTTACTACTTTTTGAGGTGAGATGATCAGAAAGCATCAATTCTGGCCTCTGAATGTTACTGTTTATGGCGTTTATTTAGAATAAATAACGTACCTTGTTACAGATGTGACGATACCAATTGTGTGGGTTTTGTTTTTTTTTCCCCCCCCCCATGAACAAAAAGGAAGAAGACTTTTTACTTGTAAAACCACTTAGATGCTGCGGTCAACTGCGATGGTATGATCTCTGATTGATATCATGAACAAAAGTCCATGGTGCCCCCTCCCTGCCCTGTGCAGCTGTTCGTGTTCTCGAGTATATAAAGTATATGCAGCTCTTGGTTTTATAACAAGATGGCGGCTGTAACCTCTGCCACTCCAGAGTTAGAGCCATTTGAAGTGACAGCGTCACCAGACGTGTCCTTGTCCTGTAATGCATTTCGCTCAACCCCCAAGCAGGGCCCGTTTAAAACTGTGGGGGGTTAGTATGGAGGAGATAAGCGGCACCTCCTATCAACAAACACAATAGAAGCAAAAGGAAAATTATAATTGATGTGTGCTATTCCTACAGCTGGCACTAGAGGGAGCTCATTCCAAACAGATTCATTGAATCCCATTCAGTCCAGTGAGCTCCCTCTAGTGGTGACCTGTGTAATTCGTACAGCATCATCTACACCCACCATGACATGCCCCCCCACCAGTGCTCAGATCTACTTACCTGCAAATCCCAGGTCTGACATCACAATGTACTTTCGAGTGTTGATGTTGCTGAGTGTCGGGAAGTAGACGTCTAATGCCAGGAAGCCTATCGCCCCGAAGAAGGCCAGCACGCCGATCCCTATGCCGTAGTGACAAGCATCCATGTTCTCGTTAAAAATACAATAAAGCTTGTCTTCATGGAGTTTACTGACATAGCCGTCTGTCAGGATGCAGGAGAAGACGATGAGCGCAAAAACCTGCAGGGGGCGCAAAACAAGAGTCAAATAGGGGCAGGTCAAAAGTCCTGGACCACCCACCTAGATACAGCAGATTATGTTAGGATGTTGTGGAGTCACACAGTGTCCCTGTGACAAGTCAGAACACATGACAGGAAGTGTTGTCGTAGGGACACTGAATATAAACCTTCTGGAATCAGAGGCGCTGCCGGGGCTGGTTTTATAGAAAATGGGGCCCTGGGAAACACGTAAAAGTAGGTAATCTGCCCCGTATAAAAAACACATAAGCAGTTATTACCCAACCACTTATAACCAAATACCGCCAGATAATGCCCACAAAATACCGCCATCCCAGCACAAATAATATCACCATATATTACCGAAATACTACTACTATACAGTGCTCACATAACACTTCCATATATTGTTACCCTACTATAGTGCTATTGGGCACCGAAATAACACATATATAATTCCAACAGAATGCCGCCATTCAGTGCCCCAATATCACTATCATGTATTTCCCACATAAATCTGTCACGGTATCCAAATAATGTCGTCATACAATGACCAAATAGTCCAGCAGAACACCTCCATACAGGTCCCACACCATACTGCCATACAGTGCCCACAAATATATTTCCTACACAATACCGCCAAATAATACTAACATATAATGTCCACATAACACTTACATATATCCCCATCCAATACTGCCATTCAGGGTCCAAATTATACTACCATATAATGTCCACATCTGATAGTCAGGGTCCGAATACCATATAGCATCCACATAAACATTTCCCCACACAATACCGCCACATAGGGCCCAAGTAATACTACCATATACTACCCATGTAAAAGTTCCATGTATTTCCCATACAATGCCACCATTCAAGAACCAAATACTACCATATAGCATCCATGTGAAACTTCCATATATAATACACACTACAGAGACATTCAATGGCTAAATAATATCGCTATACAATGCCGAAAAAAATGAAGGGATTTTGGGCGCTGGAGGTTGGCATACTCCCAAATGAGGTGAACAAGCCTCTGCTGCAGTACCAGGTACCACCACACTGGTAATAGCGGTCACTGTGCCAGGTACTGCAGTAAGATCAATGTCATATACAAGTACAGCACACCTGAATATAACCGCAGTGGCCAGCAGGAGGCGACACCGAACACTCCTGGGGAACATTTCCCCATAGAGCATGAATGGAGGACTAACATGTCCTGAAAGTTGTACCACTGATGGTGCCCCAGTAAGACGGCACAACAACGAGGTGCGACTTGCAACCAAAAGTCTAAAAATAAAATTATAATTAAAAATAAAAAAAAATTAAGTTTTGAAAATCATCCCCCCCTTCCTTCTGTATGTGAGCTGGTCCTCACGACTATACCGTGCCATTGATTACCGGATCATACCATTCCACACACAGGGGTATTGTGAATCTTTTTGAACCTCCCTCCAGTCACTTTCACATTACTTTTGGTTTCTGTGGAGAGGACTGAACTTGACCTCAGTGAACTTTTTTATTAAAAATATTTTACAAAAAGTTTTTCCTAACAAAGAAATATTCGAGAAGCAGCGAGGAGGGTGTCGCCATGTGGTTGGTGCACACTGCCAGCGCCAGCCCTGTAGTAATAACACCACGTCACCCGTCTGGACCAGGTTGTGGAACAGGATCTACCACCCCCACCCCCCCCTGAACGAAAATCACCTACAGCCTGGCAGTGAAAGAGTGCGCCCCCCCTCCCCCCAGCCCTTTAATATCCTGTAAACAGACCCCCTCCTGTCCCCTCATCACATGACCCCAGGCATGTGACTACTCCCAGTATAATCCCAGCATATGACTCAGGCCAGGAGGGGAGTCAGGTGATTTATCTCCCCCAGCCCATACAGGGTTAATATGGCAGCTCCCTCCAGAAAGGAAAGGGTTAATAGGATACTCCACCCCAGGACTGGAAAAAGTTTTAACCCCATCACATCCAGAGTCTCCAGTCAATATCCTATATGGCTTGCGTGTGAGTCAACACATCCCTGGATAAATTATTAACCCACAGGCGGATGTGGAGATTGGGGGTAGTAGTCTTCTGTCTCCTAACAGGCGCCTGTGCGTGGAGGCCGCCGTCTAGAGTGGTTTATCTGAGCCAAATTTACAGGTGCAACCCAAATAACAGGCAAAGACATAAGCTAGAGGCTTCTAGACCCCGTTGTAAAAATAATCACGCCCCCTTAGGAATGCTATAAAACTGCAATAGGGTATGTTTAAACTATAAGACCCTTTAAAAATAAGGGAATGTATACAAATAACAGGCAAAGGCATAAGCTAGAAGCTTCTAAACCCCGTTGCAAAAATACTCACGCCCCCTTAGGAATGCTATAAACTAATATAGGGTACGTTTCATCAAGAAGACCCTTTAAAAATAAGGGAATATATACAAATAACACGTAAAGGCATAAACTGGAGAATCTTAGACCCCCCCATTGCAAAATTACTAACACCCCCATAGGAATGCTATAAACTAATATAGGGTATCTGTTATTGAGCAGACCCTTTAAAATAAGAGGGCTAATACAAAAAAAATAAAAAGGTATAACAGGAAGCTTCTAGACCCCATTGCAAAAGTTCTAACGCCCCAATAGGATTGCTATAAACCACAATAGGGTATCTTATACAACAGAGCCTTTATAATAAGGGGTGTATACACATGGCATGGGCACAGACATATTCTATACGGACTTACACATGATTTTGAGTTAACCCATCCCCTGAGAATTATTAAGCCGCAGGCGGATGTGGAGATTGGGGGTAGTAGTCTATTGTCTCATAAGGTGCTTGGACATGGTCGCTGCCGCAAAGAGGAGCTTATTTTAGCCAATTTTTCAGGTGCAACACAAATAACAGGCAAAGGCATAAGCTGGAAGCTCTTGGACCCTGTTTCAAAAGTCCCCACACCCCAATAGGAGTGCGATAATCTGCAATAACCCTTCCCCGGGGGGCACTATAGACTGTAATGGGGTATCTGTTATAGAACAGACCAATTACAAATAAGGGGCGCATCCAAATAACATGTAAAGGTATAAGACGGAAGGGCCTACACTCCATTGCAAAAGTTTTAGCGCACCCCCCCCCCCCCCCCATAGGAGGGCTACAAACTGCCATAGGGTATCTGTTAGAGAGTAGAACTTTTACTAATAAGGGCTGCATGGAAAGGCGGACTAGACCCCATTGCAAAAGTCCTAGCGCCCAAGTATAAGTATCATCTAATGTGTCAAGAGAAAAGTGACCAAATTTTCAAGATTCTCCTCCAGGCTAGAAAATGTAATTTCGGTTTCTTCTAGTTGTCAAAAGCTCTTGGAATTTGGCCCAATGTGGCGAGACGTCTCCGCAGACGCCGCACTGTGGCAGGGAGAGCTGCTGGCACTGCCAGGGTCCAAACCCTCTATGAAAAGAAGACTAAGGGGGGGGGGGGGGGGAGGAAGGAAAAATCACATGATCGCAAGATTTACGGAATATCACAAGAAGTCATCTGATGATCAGCCTTAAAGTGACAGCACGCTGTAAGTGATCGAGTATAATAGGGCGCCATTCACACTGCCGCCACATAGATACGACACTTAATGTCAGCGATGGGCGAGGCCATATGGTCATGTGATCACAATAAATAGCGGCTGACACCCCCGCCAATATTTATCAGTGTTATACAGGGGTGTGTGTCCCGTCTCGGGCTCCAACTACAACTCTCATCAGACACTGCAACTCCCAACATATCCTAAACCTACTAAAATACTGACTACAACTCCCAGCATGACCTGAAGAGCCCCTGCTGCCAACTACAAGTCCTGTCGTGCCTGTAAATCCATAGGCGTCAACGCCCAGCGTCTAACTACAACTCCCAGCATGCCCTAAGAATCCATGATACCGCAACCCCAAGTAGTAACAACTCCCAGCATGCTCTGGAAATCATGACTGCCATGAAACTACCACTCCCAGCATGCCCTGAAGTGTCCCAGCTGCTGACTACAACTCCCAGCATGCCCTGAAGTGTCCCAGCTGCTGACTACAACCCCCAGCATGCCCTGGAAAACATGACTGCCATGAAACTACAACCCCCACATGCCTTGATAAGCCACAGCAGTCATAAAACTAGAACCTCAGGACGTTGCCTGCCTTGTAACCGCGGCTGTCTAGACACTACAACTCCCAGCATGTCCTCGGCCGCCGCAGGTGGCAGTGTAAGGACTGGGCGCCCCCTAGCTTTGTGGTCGGGTCACGTGGTGTGGACACTCACAGAGCTGAGCAGCCTCAGGATGGTCTCCGGCTTCTTCATGAACTCCTCCAGGTTGAAGCTGCCCCCGGCCTTGGCCGCCCCGTACGCCCCGCTCTCCATGACTGAGCCGCCGCCTGACGCCTGTGTCTGCTGCCCCGGCCGCTCTTCCTGGACAGGACTAGACCACGCCCACCAGACACGGGGGCGGGGCCTCCCCCTCCACCCTTTCCTGGGCGGCCTGTCACTAGTCAGCAGAGCGCACGGGCTCAGGATTACACCTGTCACATGTCCTGGTTGCCCATAGCAACCTAGTTGGCTCCATTTTATTTGTTTCTATGGGCAGCAGCAACTAACCTGTAATATAAAGTACTTAAAGGGGACTATACCAGGGACATAACTATAAAGTATGGGCTCCCAAACACTGACTTCACACCCTACAACTAAGTAATGGGGCCCCTATCTCACCAGGCCCATAGGGCTAGGAGTGGTGGGTCGCTCTCCTGGCTGCGGTGCTGTGGGGTCTTGGGTCTGTCTCCATCTCTTTCTACTCACCCATGTTTGTCAATGTCTTGTAGCCCCTCTGATATCACCCATGTTTGGTTCCTCCCAGATGCCAGTTCTATAAGGCTTTGTTCATTTCACACTGCTCATTCAGTGTATGTATAGGAAAAGCTCAACATGGCAGCCAGTGGGCACTTATACAGTGGTATACATCAGAGCTTAACACCACAGGTATAAGTCACTCTGTAAATACATCACTTATCTTACACTAATACTGAGCAACAAACTGTATTATACTCCAGAGCTGCATTCACAATTCTGCTGCTTGATGTCAGATGTGCCCCTAATAGCGTAGCCGAGCTTCTATAATGCAGAGAGGATTATTATTGTACTGAGTCTAGTGTAATAAACAGAATACCCAGAATGCAAATAACCACAGCACACTTTATGCAGACAGGAACAGGAAGGAAGTGGTGGGAGAGTTCAGCTCTGAAGCTTGTAGTGACTCCACCAGCAGAATAGTGAGTGCAGTTCTGGAGTATAATACAAGATGTAACTCAGGATCAGTACAGGATAAGTAATGTAATGTATGTACACAGTGACTGTACCAGCAGAATAGTGAGTGCAGCTCTGGAGTATAATACAGGATGTAACTCAGGATCAGTACAGGATAAGTAATGTAATGTATGTACACAATGACTGTACCAGCAGAATAGTGAGCGCAGCTCTGGAGTATAATACAGGATGTAACTCAGGATCAGTACAGGATAAGTAATGTAATGTATGTACACAGTGACTGCACCAGCAGAATAGTGAGTGCAGCTCTGGAGTATAATACAGGATGTAACTCAGGATCAGTACAGGATAAGTGATGTATGTACACAGTGACTGCACCAGCAGAATAGTGAGCGCAGTTCTGGAGTATAATACAGGATGTAACTCAGGATCAGTACAGGATAAGTAATGTAATATATGTACACAGTGACTGTACCAGCAGAATAGTGAGTGCAGCTCTGGAGTATAATACAGGATGTAACTCAGGATCAGTACAGGATAAGTAATGTAATGTATGTACACAGTGACTGCACCAGCAGAATAGTGAGTGCAGCTCTGGAGTATAATACAGGATGTAACTCAGGATCAGTACAGGATAAGTAATGTAATGTATGTACACAGTGACTGTACCAGCAGAATAGTGAGTGCAGCTCTGGAGTATAATACAAGATGTAACTCAGGATCAGTACAGGATAAGTAATGTAATGTATGTACACAGTGACTGCACCAGCAGAATAGTGAGTGCAGCTCTGGAGTATAATACAGGATGTAACTCAGGATCAGTACAGGATAAGTGATGTATGTACACAGTGACTGCACCAGCAGAATAGTGAGCGCAGTTCTGGAGTATAATACAGGATGTAACTCAGGATCAGTACAGGATAAGTAATGTAATCTATGTACACAGTGACTGTACCAGCAGAATAGTGAGTGCAGCTCTGGAGTATAATACAGGATGTAACTCAGGATCAGTACAGGATAAGTAATGTAATGTATGTACACAGTGACTGTACCAGCAGAATAGTGAGCGCAGCTCTGCAGTATAATACAGGATGTAACTCAGGATCAGTACAGGATAAGTAATGTAATGTATGTACACAGTGACTGCACCAGCAGAATAGTGAGCGCAGCTCTGGAGTATAATACAGGATGTAACTCAGGATCAGTACAGGATAAGTAATGTAATGTATGTACACAGTGACTGCACCAGCAGAATAGTGAGTGCAGCTCTGGAGTATAATACAGGATATAACTCAGGATCAGTACAGGATAAGTAATGTAATGTATGTACACAGTGACTGCACCAGGAGAATAGTGAGTGCAGCTCTGGAGTATAATACAGGATGTAACTCAGGATCAGTACAGGATAAGTAATGTAATGTATGTACACAGTGACTGCACCAGCAGCATAGTGAGCACAGCTCTGGAGTATAATATAAAATGTAATAAAAAATAATCAGTAACCCTTTGTTTGCCTAGAGGGGGCACCTGAACATTACCATTGATAATACTGAGTTAGGGCGGGGGCAGGGTTTGACCTGTGTAGTGGACTTTAGTGATCTTCACTTTACCTGGTCATAGTCTCAGTGACAGGCCGTGGAGTAGCATGGAGGACAGCTGGAGAAAGCTGGGGAAGGAGGTGAGGACGCAGATGACAAACCCCGTAGTGATATACAATCCTATATACTATATATACCCACTTAACTGATGCAGATGTTTACAGCTCCCGAGAGATAATCATAGAGCAAAGTACCCGCAGCGGCAGTCACCAGGACGTGTCTATATGGTGCAAGTGTCTCTATGGTCTAGGCAGTATGGAGGCCTATACTATAGGTTAATCCTATGAAAACATTTGTTAAGCAGCCATGTGAAATGCACAGTGTATTTCAGGGAAGGGGGTGAGTCCCCATCAGTGCAGAGTATTTCAGCATAGTCTATATACTTTGTAATTTCAGGAGCTGGAGCATCAGTACTCGCCAAGTCACTGGTCTCATCGTATGGACAAAGATGCCGTCATAGAGGCGCACGTGAGCAGAACCACAGAAGGTGAGAGGCGGATGTCCTCATCACATGTATATACCGTATACAGGTCACTGTCTATCTATACAGGCAATGTCCTCATCACATGTATATACTGTATACAGGTCACTATCTATACAGGCAATGTCCTCATCACATGTATATACCGTATACAGGTCACTGTCTATCTATACAGGCAATGTCCTCATCACATGTATATACCGTATACAGCTCACTGTCTGTCTATACAGGCAATGTCCTCATCACATGTATATACTGTATACAGGTCACTATCTATACAGGCAATGTCCTCATCACATGTATATACCGTATACAGGTCACTATCTATATAGGCAATGTCCTCATCACATGTATATACTGTCTATGTATACAGTAACTGTCCTCATAACATGTGTGTATATAGGTCCATGTATATAATCACTGTCCTCGTCACATGTATATACTGTATATAGATCTATGTCTATAGTCACTGTCCTCATCATATGTATATATTGTATATAGGTCTATGTATACAGTCACTGCCCTGACTCCTTTCCTCATCACAGGTACAAGACAGTCTCGGGCTGTGGCACGGACCACACTGAACATCCAATATGGCACCAGTGACAGTGAGAAGATGGACCTTTATCTACCAGAAGGAGAACCAACCAGTAAGAGGCTTTCCTTTGTCACAAAAAGCAAGGTGCTTGGGGATTTACAGGCTAAAAATATTGATGACTTGTCCTAATCAGATCCGTTGGGGATCTGACACCCAGCACCCCCACCGATCAGCTGTTGTCAGCAGGTGATACACAAAGAATAAAGCAGGAAGCAGATAGCGCAGTTCACTGTGTAGTGGTGGAACTGAGTCACTGCAGTTTACCTACCGATCAAACCAATGGGAGCTGACCTGCAGTACCTAGCCTGGCCACCACAATAAGAACAGCACAGTTTGCTTCCTGCTCCATTCTCTATATATCAGCTGCTGAGTGCTGGTGCTGGTTGTCGGCTCCTCACTGATCTGATAGGATAGGTCAGCAGTATCTTTAGCATGGAAAACTCCTTTATGAAATGGAAGGTCCCCTGCAAGGGACTGGGAGCCTTTGAGCTGGGACACCTTCCTCCAGGGGCCCTAAGGATCCAACATTATGTGTAAGCTCTTAGGCTCCAAAACTATCAGTTTTGTCATTTATGGTACCGCTGTCCTATTATATGGTATAGACCCCCCACACACACACATGCTAAATTCTCACTTGTGTAAGTAATACCTGAATGCTAGCTCTGAGCTGAGGAGTCCAGTGGGAGGAGCCACTCAGTGATTGACAACTGTCTCTGTGTTCACACTTACACTACATTCACATCTGCATCTCAGTCTCCGATCTGAGCCTCTGGGGGCCTGCAAGCATGACTTTATAGGGTGATGTCTGTATAAATAATAGACACCTGACGGACCCTGTAATAGTCAATGGGGCCCCTCAGGATTCGTTATAGTTCCTCAAAAGACAGACCATTTTTATGCAGATGTGAACTCAGCCTTACAGAATGTAGACTCTGCCCACTGAGCTGGTAAGCTCCACCTTCTCTGTAACATACAGCCCTCTGATTGGACCGTGGTTAATGTGACAGGTTCCCTTTAAATCATCAGACGGGCCTGTCTAGCTAGTAACCTCCTCTGTTGTGTCCATTACAGGATTCCCGATCCTGGTTTATATACATGGAGGATACTGGCAGTTTCTAAGGTAAAGCCCACACACGTGGCAGTGCTGGTGATGATGATACGACACCACCCGACATTAAACACTCCACCCACTTTCCATAAACAGCCATTTTTTTTTGCATGGTCCTGCTCCTTTATGCAGCACACTGCTCTCCTGAAATCCTCTGTGCTGCTGGGGGCTCTGCTCCTTCCACTATGAAACTCTGTCTGTGACCTCCTCTATAGGATCAGCACACTCCTCTCCTGAAATACTCTGTGCTGCTCTTTCCACTATGTAACTCTGTCTGCTTGTTTTCTCCATTCTGCGCATCGCATTATGACACTGCCCATGTCACATGAGCCCTTCACTGACTCCCTTCCCCAGCACAACATGCTTTAATGTGTATTGTTTGTTTGGTCCCCAGACTGATACATTGTAACAGATCACTCGGAGGGGGTGTTAGTGTTGATCTGCCATATTTCACACTGTACTGTAAGTTGAGGATAAGAGGACCTGTGAAATGTCGTCTCTATGAGGAATGCTCTGGCTGGATATTGTATGTACAATATATATATATATATATATATATATATATATATATATATATAGGATATAGATATACACTATAGTACACCACCTACAGACAGATATCTATTCCCCATTCTGTAATAATTAGCTAGGGGGCGCTAAGGACCACTTTTTACCATTGCAGTACTTCATCAGTATTCAGACTGTGTTCTACTGTAATGGCAGCCACATGTAGACAAAACCTCGTACCTCTGCCCAGCCAATAAGCACACAATTGTACACCTATATAATTGTGTCATCACTGGCGGTGGCGTGCGGGTGGGACTTCATCCACTTGTGGCTGCCGCTAGGTTAGATCATGGCCTCAAAGCAAGGAGGACTCCTATAGCGCTATCAGGGGTGTAGCTATAGGGAGTCATAAGCCAAATAAAAGTATATAGCTATAGAGGGTGATAGACACCGGGCCCCAGACAATGATGGCGCCTCATAATATATACTGCCCAGGAACTTGAAGCCACTGCTCTGTACGAACTGATAGAACTGTGGATGTTTTATTTAAGCAAAGAGGAGTCTGGATTCATGGCTGCTCCGATCGTGTCTCATGGGGGCGCTGTGATGGTGATGGATTATGACATTGCTCCAAAAGGTGAGACTATCTATCTATTGCATCTATCTATCTCATATCTATCTATCTATCTAGCACTTATCTATCTATCTCTATATCTATTTATATCTATATCTATCTCGCTCTCTCTCTATCTATATCATATGTGTCTATTTTTTTTATATATAGAGAGAAATAGAACAGAAATTATACCTCCATTGCCCAGATGGCACCGCCCAGCTATCAGATAAATAGCACATAATCTGGCCAAACCGTGTTACTGAGAGCGTCTATGAATACTGCCATATGGTGGACATATCATTAGTCCATACAGTGCTCAATCGCGCCATCTGGTGGCCATGACTTATCTGCCTCTCTTCACGGATACACAGACAGACGCATCTTCATTGTATAACTGGGCTAGTCGCAGGCCTTATTCTGTGCCGAGTAGTTTCTTCCTATGTGCCTATTATGATCTGTTCTGACGTTCTGCTGAGCAATCAAAGCTGCAGTGTAAAGCATGGCTGATAATGTTTACTGTTAACCATTTCAGGCTACATGGATCTTATTATGGCACAGGTCAGACGCAGCATTGCCGCAGTTCAGAGGCTTTACCCACAGAACAGGTAAGTCTGTATAGCCTGATGTAGGTTCTTATTGTAGACATTACTATATGGCCAGAATGTCTCTAGATTAACTATTTACCCGCCAGAGTATAACAGGATATTTCTGGGACCTGCATCACTTGGCTCTAACACAAGGTGGCGCTGCAGCTACTGCTATTGTAGTAGTTAAATGCTATCCACAAGGCCTCTAAGCTGATATATTGTATGTGCGCTATTACATTGTAGCAAACTATCAGCCTTGTGAAGGACTTACACTGCTGATGTGTATAGTGGACTGTCAGGTCCGTGTCCTGTATCTATTAGAAGGTGCCTTCATCTTATCTTCATGTAACATACATTATATTAATGTGTGATATTTACCTCCGCAGTGGGGTCTACCTATGTGGCCATTCTGCCGGAGCCCACCTGGGAGCCATGACACTTTGCACCGACTGGTCAGAGTACGAGGTGACACCAAATATTAAAGGTCAGGCTTCATTTAATACATCAATCCAAAAAGTTTTCCTCAAAAAGTACAATATATCATGGGAACCCCATTAAATGTAAAACGTCCTCCAAACCGACCACAGCAGGGGACAAAGACCCCAATCACTTATATAAAAATAGAACAAGAATGGGAAATATAAAGCATAGCATTCTCCTTCTTCCTTCTGCTCAATCCACTCCTGACTTTGGCTCAAAATAATGCAACAAAATATGCAACAAATAAAAGCTACGTTTCCGCAACGTGAGGCCTCAGCCTTAGGCTAAAGCCCCACGTGGCGTAAACGCCGCGATTCGCCACGTGGGGGAATCGCCGCACTTTACAGTCAGACCAAAGTGGATGGGATTCTAGTGAATCCCATGCCCACTTTGTGGGAAAAAAACACGCTGTGGACACGCGGCGATTTCCAAAACCAGCACGGTTTTGGAAATCGCAGCATGTCAATTCTACCTACAGAAACGCTGGCGGTTTCCCCATAGGTATAATTGAAACAGAAAGTCTGCAGAGGAAAACTCTACAAACTTTCTGTCTAAAGCGCTGCGGGAAGAACCGTGATGCGATCCCTCCGCGGTTTCTCCCACAGCGCTTTTTTTGCTGCGGGACACCACGTGGGGCCTTAGCCTTATAGAGCTTTTAGATCTTGATGTATTATTTGAGACTTCTTCTGAGCCCCGCAGAATAAGGGGGTTTGGTATCATTGACTGTTTTTACATCTTACACCTATATTGTTTCTCTTATTGTCACTTTATATTTATTTTGTTATTGTTATATGTATTGCAGAAATAAAAAATTTATTTTTATATAATTGATTATGGGTTTTTGTCCCCTATTGTGGTTGGTTTGGAGTTCATTTAATATATATCTATATAAATAGCCTACATAATAAGTCACTTTATACATATATTGTACTTATTTATATCCTGTATTATACTCCAGAGCTGTGCTCACTATTCTGCTGGTGCAGTCACTGTGTACATACATTACATTACTTATCCTGTACTGATCCTGAGTTACATCCTGTATTATACTCCAGAGCTGCGCTCACTATTCTGCTGGTGCAGTCACTATGTACATACATTACATTACTTATCCTGTACTGATCCTGAGTTACATCCTGTATTATACTCCAGAGCTGCACTCACTATTCTGCTGGTGCAGTCACTGTGTACATACATTACTTATCCTGTACTGCTCCTGAGTTACATCCTGTATTATACTCCAGAGCTGCACTCACTATTCTGCTGGTGCAGTCACTGTGTACATACATTACATTATTATCCTGTACTGATCCTGAGTTACATCCTGTATTATACTCCAGAGCTGCGCTCACTATTCTGCTGGTGCAGTCACTGTGTACATACATTACATTACTTATCCTGTACTGATCCTGAGTTACATCCTGTATTATACTCCAGAGCTGCGCTCACTATTCTGCTGGTGCAGTCACTGTGTACATGCATTACATTACTTATCCTGTACTGATCTTGAGTTACATCATGTATTATAGGGGGGGGGGGCCTTCCTGCCTCCAGAGCTGCACTCACTATTCTGCTGGTACAGTCACTGTGTACATACATTACATTACTTATCCTGTACTGATCCTGAGTTACATCCTGTATTATACTCCAGAGCTGCACTCACTATTCTGCTGGTGCGGTCACTGTGTACATACATTACATTACTTATCCTGTACTGATCCTGAGTTACATCCTGTATTATACTCCAGAGCTGCACTCACTATTCTGCTGGTGCAGTCACTGTGTACATACATTACATTACTTATCCTGTACTGATCCTGAGTTACAGCCTGTATTATACTCCAGAGCTGCACTCACTATTCTGCTGGTGCAGTCACTGTGTACATACTGTACATTACTTATCCTGTACTGATCCTGAGTTACATCCTGTATTATACTCCAGAGCAGCACTCACTATTCTGCTGGTACAGTCACTGTGTACATACATTACATTACTTATCCTGTACTGACCCTGAGTTACATCCTGTATTATACTCCAGAGCTGCACTCACTATTCTGCTGGTGCAGTCACTGTGTACATACATTACATCACTTATCCTGTACTGATCCTGAGTTACATCCTGTATTATACTCCAGAGCTGCACTCACTATTCTGCTGGTGCAGTCACTGTGTATATACATTACAATAGAGCTCAAATTAAGAGGACCGTCTTATTTTACCCATTTTTAGGAGACATTTTTTCCTGTATTATCACTTTTCCTCTTCCTTACCAGGGGCAGTGCTGGTTAGTGGAATCTATGACTTGTTTCCTATCATACACACCTATGTGAATGATGCCCTGAAGATGTCTCAGTAAGTCTATACCTTCTTGCTGTCAGTGAATAGAATATTTACTTTATAACCTTCCCTTGAAGTCCTATGTTGATCTAATACTTGTCAGAGCAGGGTGTTTGGTTCACTTGTATCCAGTCTAGACAATTCTATTTAAACTAAACATGCTGGCCTCTAGACTGATACATTGTAACAATCTCTCAGCAGTGGAGACAGATCAGTTCTGCTGCTCACAGGGGATTACTTCATGTGCTCCTTCAGTGTATATAATATGATAGCAGGCCGACGCTGACATGCCCCCAACCCCCCCCCCCCCCCGCCTGACTCCTTCCTGTTACTCGACCTCGATATTTATAGTGCTGATATTGGGTGCAACAACAGGATTACCCAGTCATATCTCCTGTGTCTCTACTAACCTGAGTTCTTAAAGGGGCGCTCAGCCTTAAAGGTCACATGCAACTGAATGCAGTATATTGCCCCTAGGTTGACTGTAATGCTCCATTTCAGAAACCGCCACATTTGTCCCCAGGATGCTTGCAGTATTGCAGCTCAGTCCTCTTTACTTCAAGTGTGCTGAGCTGTAATACCACACTCAACCTGTAGACAGGTGTGGCGCTGTTTCTAGAGGAATGCAGCCCTGAGTTCCTAATCCTGTAGAACGTCTTTATATTTTATGTCGGTGTTATAGCGAAATAATAGAAAGCGATTATTTGATTGGCTGCAATGCTTGCCTTTACAGGGAGGTGGCGCTAAAGAACAGCCCCATACAGTGTGTGGGACAGATGAGCACTGCCACCTGTCCTATGGTCATTGCAGTGGCGGAGCATGACTCTCCCGAGTTCCACAGACAGTCACGGCAATATTTCCAGGTAAGGATAGTTGTAGGGGTGAAGGATCTGACAAGGACGTGGCGCTGACGTCGCCTGTGGGTGCATATACTGGTGCCAGTTTGGGGGTGTGGCTTATATCAGTGGCAAATGGCTATAAAAATGGCGCCATTACTTTAAAGAATAGCCCCAGATTTAGTGAAAATCAGCCATATCTGGTATGTCAGTATTCAACTGAGCTGCAATACCAGGAGCTACCTGTGGACAAAGGCGGTGCTGTTTGTATATGAAAGAAGCAGATGCTACTAACCTGCCTAGAGATGCTTTAGTGTGCTAAGGCCAGATGGATAACTGCATAACTTTGCCTTACAGGAATCTGGGAAAGCTGAGTGATTTAACCATTTCCTCCCTTTATTTTTCAGAGTCTGAAGGAATTGGGAGTTAACGCCTCCTATGTACAAGTAGACGGGACCGACCACTTCGATGTCATAGAGAAGTTATCCCAAGAGGACTATGCCCTCACCCAGGTAAGTCAGCATGGGTGCTGTAGTGCCAAGATAAAAGTGTAGATGTAAGGCCCGGTTCACATGTGCGTTCAGGTTTCCGTTCAGGGGGTCCCCATAAAAGTGGTTTACCTGGGAAACCCACGGACCCCATAGACTATAATGGGGTCCGTGTGGTTTCCGCACGAAACATGCGGAGAGGAAAGTGCTGAGTTTGATGTCGAAGTTGTAAGTCAGTGTAATGTAGCAGATTTTGATATAGAAGTGATGAGTTTTTCTGATGCAGCAGAGCTGAGTCTGTCTGATATAGCAGGGCTCAGTTTGTCTGATGCAGCAGAGCTGAGTTTCTGATGTAGCAGCCTGACACGCATACACCACCAGATTGTAGATGTCCTCTCTTTACATGTTCCTGCTTCTTTTCTTCACAGCTGATCCTGAAGATGATCTTGGATAAGTGATGATTATAAAGACCTTTTCCTTGGGCCCCGGGGCCCCTGATGTCAGAACCGTCACAGGGTCACAAACTGTCATGTGTGATGACTTCACATTACATAGATGTGCATGTAAGCGGAGTCATAAGTCACCTCCGACTCCTCAGCCCTGCCATATACAGTGGGGAAAAAAAAGTATTTAGTCAGCCACCAATTGTGCAAGTTCTCCCACTTAAAAAGATGAGGCCGGCCTGTAATTGTCATCATAGGTAGACCTCAACTATGAGAGACAAAATGAGAAAACAAATCCAGAAAATCACATTATCTGATTTTTTAAGAATTTATTTGCAAATTATGGTGGAAAATAAGTATTTGGTCACCTACAAACAAGCAAGATTTCTGTCTCTCACAGACCTGTAACTTCTTCTTTAAGAGGCTCCTCTGTCCTCCACTCATTACCTGTAGTAATGGCTCCTGTTTGACATTGTTATCAGTATAAAAGACACCTGTCCACAACCTCAAACAGTCACACTCCAAACTCCACTATGGTGAAGACCAAAGAGATGTGGAAGGACCAGAAACAAAATTGTAGACCTGCACCAGGCTGGGAAGACTGAATCTGCAATAGACAAGCAGCTTGGTGTGAAGAAATCAACTGTGGGAGCAATAATTAGAAAATGGAAGACATACAAGACCACTGATAATCTCCCTCCATCAGGGACTCCACGCAAGATCTCACCCCGTGGGGTCAAAATGATCACAAGAACGGTGAGCAAAAATCCCAGAACCACACGGGGGGACCGAGTGACTGACCTGCAGAAAGCTGGGACTAACATAACAAAGGCTACCGTCAGTAACACACTACGCCGCCAGGGACTCAGATCCTGCAGTGCCAGACGTGTCCCCCTGCTTAAGCCAGTACATATCCGGGCCTGTCTGAAGTTTGCTAGAGAGCATTTGGATGTTCCAGAAGAGTATTGGGAGAATGTCATATGGTCAGATGAAACCAAAGTAGAACTGTTTGGTAGAAATACAACTCGTCGTGTTTGGAGGAGAGTGAATGCTGAGTTGTATCCAAAGAACACCATACCTACTGTGAAGCATGGGGGGGGCAACATCATGCTTTGTGGCTGTTTCTCTGCAAAGGGATCAGGACGACTGATCCGTGTACATGAAAGAATGAATGGGGCCATGTATCGTGAGATTTTGAGTGCAAACCTCCTTCCATCAGCAAGGACATTGAAGATGAAACGTGGCTGGGTCTTTCAGCATGACAATGATCCCAAGCACACCGCCAGGGCAACGAAGGAGCGGCTTCGTAAGAAGCATTTCAAGGTCCTGGAGTGGCCTAGCCAGTCTCCAGATCTCAACCCCATAGAAAACCTTTGGAGGGAGTTGAAAGTCCGTGTTGCCCAGCGACAGCCCCAAAACATCCCTGCTCTAGAGGAGATCTGCATGGAGGAATGGGCCAACATACCAGCTACAGTGTGTGCCAACCTTGTGAAGACTTACAGAAAACGTTTGACCTCTGTCATTGCCAACAAAGGATATATAACTAAGGATTGAGATGAACTTTTGTTATTGACCAAATACTTATTTTCCACCATAATTTGCAAATAAATTCTTAAAAAATCAGACAATGTGATTTTCTGGATTTGATTTCTCATTTTGTCTCTCATAGTTGAGGTCTACCTATGATGACAATTACAGGCCGGCCTCATCTTTTTAAGTGGGAGAACTTGCACAATTGGTGACTGACTAAATACTTTTTCCCCCCACTGTATAGCACGGCTATCCTCATACTGTATGTGGCAGAGAGGTGTTGGGGCCCCCTCATACACCACCTGCACCCCTTATAGCTCTGGCACTGCATCTCCCCTATAATAAATCACTCACCACAAATTTCTAATTTTGGGAAAGTTGGGTGGCAGCCAGTATGGGTGCCATCACAACTTGTTCACACGTTTTACTCCTGCATAGTAAAACTGCCTTGCTATGTAATAAAAAATCTCTACCTTGAAGGATCTGACAGTCAGAAGTCTGGGAAAGCTGGGTGACAACGCTGTGGGAACTGTAATGGAGCCCACATGGGTTGCCACCCAGCTTTCCTTGGAACAGATGTAACAAAGACTAGCTTGGCACTTTTATTTCTAGGTAGTCTGTGGAGAAACTGCTGTTGGTTGTGTTAGGAGCAATAGGGCACATAATACAGCTCCACACCCAACTTTCCAAGGTTCCTGAATGGTAAATGTGTCTAGTTATAAAGTAATAGAGGAGCAGGATATTTATTTCTGTATAAATAGATAGATTTGCTATTCAGGAGTCTGGAAAAGCTGGGGGACAAGCATGTGGGATCTGTAATGGAAGCCATATTGCTTGTCACCCAGCTTTCCCGGAAACAGATTCAACAAGGAAACTGTCCTCTAATGCATATAAACAGCCTGCCATCGTATGTCCAGTGAAAAAGCTGGGTGACCTTTCCTGTGTTAGATGTAATGACAACAGTATCTGTTGTCACCCAGCTTTTCCTGGTTCCTGAATATAAATTCTGCTAAGTTATAAAATGACGAGGAGCAGAAAATCTATCCCTGTATAACTAGATCAGGAGTCTAGGACAGCTGGGTGAGCACCCCTGTGGCCACATTATTTACTACACAGTTTTTCCTGGTTTCTGAATGGTAAATCTTTCTGGGTATGTACCAAAATGGGGCAGAGAGTCTATCACTATGCAACCTAGACTATTGAGGAACGTGGGAAAGCTGGGTGACAGGCTTGTAGATGTTGTAATGGCGGTCATAATTAGTTCCTACCCAGCTTTCCCACAAACAAATTCAACAAAGAAACTGCCTTCTAAAATCTGACACTATTTGCAGTGGGAAAGCTGGGTAATGATTCCTGTGTTACTGTATGAACAGACAAATTTGCTATTCAAGAGTCTGGGAAAGATGGGTGACAGCCTAATAATGGTTGTCACCCAGCTTTCCCAGAAGTGGAAATAACATAGAAGCTGCAATGTGATGTAGGTGAGCAGCCTGGCACTTCCATATTGGTTGTCACCCAGCTTTCCCAGAAGTGGATATAACAAAGAAGCTGTTGTGTGCAGCCTGGTACTGCCAGGTATTCCATATCAGGTCACGTGGTTTTGGGCGATCAATAGACAGGTGGCGCCATTGTCTCCCAGCCGACAGACCTGCCACCAGGAATGTGCACACACCCCGCACATAATCCCATTGATTGTAATCCCAGTCATGTCCTGGAAGTCTGAGCAGGTTCATGTTTATCTGTCACTTACCAGGAGATGAATCACTCACCCTGTGCCAGGAAGAACTACATGAGTACAGTAGTATTGCAGTCTGTGGCACAGGTCATCTAAAGATCACATGTTCAAGCCCCCTGGGGGGGGGGCTAAAAAAAAAGTTAAAAAAAGAAAAAGAAGTTTTTAAAAATATAAAAAAATTAAAAAAAAAAAAAACTAAAAGTTTAAATCACCCCTTTTCCCTAGATCAGATATAAATAAATAAAAGTAAACATAAACATATTAGGTATCCCTAAGTCCGAAAAAGCCCAAACTATTAAAATATAAAAACATTTGTCCCATACGGTAAACGTCGTAGCGGAAAAAAAAAAATTAAAATGGCTGATTTGGTGTTTTTTCGCCAAATTACCTCTAAAAAATGGAATAAAAAGTGATCAAAACATCCCCAACATGGTATCAATAAAATATACACATTGTCCCGCAAACAAAGACGCCTTACACTGCTCCGTCCACTGAAATATAAAAAAGTTACAGATGTCGGAATATGGTGACTCAAAGAATTTTTTTTTTTCTTCAAAATTTAGAATTTTTGTAAAGTTATTAAAACATTAAAAAAAACTATATAAATTTGGTTTCACCGCGATCGTTCTGACCTGCAGACTAAAGCTAACATTGCATTTTTACCGCAGAGTGGAAGGCGGATAAAAAAAAATAAAAAAAATACGAAAACGGCATTTTTTTAATCAATTCCACCTCATTCTGAATTTTACATTATACAAAATAATAAATTGTTCCATTTTAAAGTACAACTTGTCACGCAAAAATCAAGCCCTCATATGACTACGTAAACAGAAAAATGAGAAAATTATGGCTTTTGGAATGTAAGGGGTAAAAAACAAAAATGAAAAATGTCTGTGTCACATAAGGGTTAAACTGGTTAGCAACACCCATAGCAAGCAGACATCTTGCATATGAAGTGTTGTGACACACAGTTCTTCTGTTACTCCTCCTGGAAATCACTGAATATGTGTCTGACTTGTGGGACACTCACTTGTGGATACACTTGTGACACTTTTATTCATTGACATGACAGAAATTAAAGGATTAACTTCCGTTTGTGAACTGTTTAATAAAGTTTGTTGAAAGACGGCATAGTTTTACATCGCAGTGCATTCCGGAGATTGTAGTTCTTAATAGAGGCGGGGTACTGGTGACGTCATTACGGCCAGCGCTTGTTTTCCCGTCGTGCTTTGCTCGGTGGCGCACCGCAGCTGCAGATTTGAATTTTGCGCTATGATGAGCAACTCTCCGCTCGTTCTGCCGGCCCCGAGGCCCGGGGACCCCCCGAATACCGGACGAATGGCGCCTCTACCTGCAGGACACCCGGGAGCGGACCTTCAGCAACTGGCCCTTCACCGAGGGCTGCGCCTGTACTCCGGAGCGGGTGAGACACTCATATCCCCGGCTCCCCTCCATACACATAGGAATGTGTGTGCGTGTATAGGATATGTTACACATACATATTACATACATACATACACACTCTGTACATAGGTGTGTGTGTGTGTGTATATATATATATATATATATGTACAGTATATGTTCCACATACATAGTAATTACACACACTAATATATACTTATGTACAGTATGTTACACATACATATTACACACATATAAACACGCCTATGTATAGTATATTACAGATACACCCCTATGTACAGTATTACATACACACTATATATGTACAGTATATGTTCCACATACATATTAATTACATACACACACTATGTACAGTATATGTTTTACATACACACATATGGTATGTAAGCACCTATGTATAGTATGTTACACATACCTAATATATATATTTTCTATGTACAGTATGTTCCACATATTACATACATCAATGTGCAGTATATGTTACACATACATGTTACATACACACATATAAACACTCCTATGTACAGTATGTTACACATACACACATATAAACACCCTCCTATGTAAGGTATATGCTATATCTATCCAATGTGTAATAAATATAATATTCTGTATAAGGCTTTGTTCACATTTCCAGACAAGCCTGTGATGTCCTGTCACATTTGGTGAGCACAGTATGTACCGCTGTTCTTGCTGTGATAGAGACCTGACTGATCCAATATAGATCAGTGGACTCAGTCAGGCACTGCTGGTGTCTTTATATTTGGTACACAGGGGTGTAATAAGTAACCCTAGTGCCCCGCTGTACCAGAACTGCCTGAAACAGCAAGCTACAATGTGAAAACTGATTGGTTTTGGTCTCTTTTACACACAGAGGTAATACACACAGTGATGTCACTGCACGGGAGGGAGTACGTGCACACGGTGATGTCACTGCACGGGAGGGAGTACGTACACACGGTGATGTCACTGCACGGGAGGGAGTACGTGCACACGGTGATGTCACTGCACGGGAGGGAGTACGTGCACACGGTGATGTCACTGCACGGGAGGGAGTACGTGCACACGGTGATGTCACTGCACGGGAGGGAGTACGTGCACACGGTGATGTCACTGCACGGGAGGGAGTACGTGCACACGGTGATGTCACTGTACGGGGAGGGAATACAGTATGTATTGTCTGTATAGTACGTGTCAGGGCCACCAGAATGTAGCACCTCCTAAATGATACAGGTATGGCGTGCCATGTTCCTGAGATGTTGGGAGTAGTAGTATAAGGGGCATTAGCTGCCTGTGCTGTTGTGCAGCCCCTAAATGACTGTCATCTCCCCCTTACAGATGGCAGCCGCCGGCTTCATCCACTGCCCTGGCGGGAACAGTCCGGATGTCGCACAGTGTTTCTTCTGCCTGAAAGAGCTGGAAGGCTGGGAGCCTGAGGACGACCCCATGTAAGTGTGATCCTGTATGGAGAGGGCAGGGGGCGCCACCCTGATCACTCACTCATACATCCTGCTGCATTGGTTGCTATAATGACAGCCATATTGGTTGGAGGGAGTGCGGGACCACTTTTATAACGCCTCACCTGTATTCCCTCACAGGGATGAACACAAGAAGCACTCCCCCGCCTGTCCATTCATTACCCTGAAGAAGAAGGCCGAGGAGTTGACACTCGGTGAATTCCTGAAGCTGGATAAGGAGCGGGTCAAGATAAAGATGGTAAATGTCACATCTGTCATAGGTGCCCCATAGCTAAACTTGGGAAGTGGCTTTGACTTGTAATGAATCTGAAAAATAGCACCACTTCTGTCCATGTCTGGTATTGCAGTTGAACCTTATTCACTTAAAGGTGTTGCCTGGATTTCTGGCCTATCCTTAGTAATAGACTGTAAATATCTGATCAGTGAGAGGCCCCAACACTGATCAGCTGTACAGGGCCGCATCCAACACCCCTACTATACAAACTACAGGGCTGGAGGCAGATGACAGTGCCCCACCTAGTGGCCGGGGACTGGTACTGCCCGTCAGCTCCAATCGACTTCAATGAGGGCAGCACAGTGGCTCAGTGGTTAGCACTGCAGCCTTGCAGCGCTGGAGTCCTGGGTTCGAATCCTGCCAGGGACAACATCTACAAGGAGTTTGTATGTTCTCCCCGTGTTTGCGTTGGGTTTCCTCCGAGTACTCCGGTCTCCTCCCACACTCCAAAGACATACTGATAGGGAATGTAGATTGTGAGCCCTATATGGGGCAGTGACTGACAATGTCTGTAAAGCGCTGCGGAATATGATGGCGCTATATAAGTAAGCATGATAATAATAATAATAAATGAGGACAGAACTGCAGTACCAGCACTACCCACTACAGAGGGGCCAGAGCTATATCCTTCCAGCTGTGTTGTGTATAGTATGGG
Organism: Leptodactylus fallax; assembly: GCA_947044405.1. Lineage (NCBI taxonomy): Eukaryota > Metazoa > Chordata > Amphibia > Anura > Leptodactylidae > Leptodactylus > Leptodactylus fallax. The sequence continues at coordinate 4,035,137 of CAMRHE010000159.1, read as the reverse complement.
CATTGGAAGCAGCAGGTGCAAGCTGTCAGCCCTCCCCCACCAGTCTGATATTTATGGCCTATAACCTGGACAACCCCTTTAAGTGCTGCAATAGCAGACCTGCTGCCGTTTTTAGGGAGAAATGATAACCTCCTTTTCTAATGCTAGGTGACCACTTTAGCTGTGGTAGAACTGTGGGGCTATACTGCTTGCTTTGACCCTATCTGGAAGTAACTGCCCCCACAGCCTAGCAACCTCTTCCTAGTAGACAGTGGATAGTAATTATTTCCCTAATACTCCTTTAATACCACTGTGCTCGGAGCGTTCCTTTAAGACAGTTGTACAGGGAAACCTTGTCTCATAATGCTGCCGACCCAGCCTGATATCTCCTGCAGCGGCAGTGGAGTACTATACTAATGTTCATGGACTTGTAGACTTGAGGCTCACAATTGAGGGCCTTACTGAGCAGTCTGAAGTTGGTGCACTTCTCAGTTTGCCCATCAGGGGGCGCCGTCTACCCAAGTACTGTATTCTATTGTCCTACTTGTTATCTTCCAGAATAAAGTGATGAACCAGCACATCGATAAGTTCCAGACGACGGCACAGATGGTGAGAGGATCGCTGGAGAAGCTGGACAAGGACTGACCTTCCCGCTGTCACTGTATATACTGTTAATATTTTCTTGTCGGTTTGTTCCATTGTCGTCTTTTTACACCCTGAGATTATATCCAAGTCCTTCACATGCTGTATGTGTTTACCCTTTCCCTGTAATAAATCTAACTCCATGTAAATAAATCCTTTGATCTCCTTAGTAATTTCTGTTCCTGGGAAAGCTGGATGATAACCAATATTGCTGCACTACAGGAGCCGGGTGATCTTCACAGATTACTGATATGGCTGCCAAAGTTTATTCTAGACTTGTGCTGGGTATTTGAGGTGGCTCTGCAGTGTCACTGTGATGTCATGCAAGGGTAGGGGAGGACGTGTGTGTGTGTGTGTGTGTGTATATAATATTACACACAATTATAAAAAATTATTTTATTTTTTTTTTCCCCTCCTTAAAAGGGCTTTCCAATGACCAACTATTCATAGGATGGATCATCAATGTTTGGTGGAGAGCCAACCTTAGGTGACCCCCGCTGATCATCAGAATGAAGGGTGACAGTACCACATATACCAGTGTGGCTGTGCCAGGTACTGCAGCTCAGTTACAAGTGCTGTGTGTATGTAAATCTCTTCCACGCTTGGCAGGTGTCAGATCTCCACTGATCAGTGATGGCTGACACATCCCCTTTAGGGTCACTGGCATGTGTGAGCCCCCAATGAGGACACATTAGTGTTGGGTCTACTGTTGCTCCCAATTTGTACACAGCATGCTATAATGGCTATAGTCTGCTGGGAATTGTAGTTCACAGTACCCACAGTCTAGTGCAGGGGTCAGCAACCTTCGGCACTCCAGCTGCTGTGAAACTACAACTCCCAACATGCTCCATTCACTTCCAAAGGACTTCCAAGAAGGAGCAGAGCAAGTATGCATGCTGGGAGTTGTAGTCTTACTACAGCTGGAGTGCCGAAGGTTGCCTACGTCTGGTCTAGTGTGTGGCTCTATAGTGCTGACTCACCACACTGCTACATGTGCTCCACCACTGTAGTGTGATAGGAGCCAGTTACATATTCACCTCTGCTGTGCGGGATTACATTCCTCTATTATACCTTCATGTACAGGGATGGATGTTGTGGCCGCAGTGTAAGAATCCAGCACAGTCCTGACATTACCCCCTGGGTGTCTCTGGCTGGGTTTCCTCAGTCTTGTACTTCTGCAGCACCCACTTGAGCTTCTCCAATGCCTGCAGGGTGTTCTCTGTGGTGACGTCACGATGCCAGACGAGCCGCACTCTCTCAGGGGGGTAATCCAGCGCTTTCACCACCACCCCGGATGACTGGTCGCCTGCACTCAGCTGGTCACACAGTTCCTGTCCCGACAATGGCGGCGTGATTGTGAGCATCACCATGTTACTGTCCACTATGGAGGGGTCCGTGGTGCAGATGGGGGAGGCCAGCTTCTGTACCCCTGAAAGGATGAAAAAATCACTGGTAAAATGAATACACGGGGACATGTGAGGACTTCCAAGTGCCACGACTGGCTAAGGAGCTGAGCTGCAATACCAGACATAAGCTCTTGTAACATATTAGTCACTGGCTAACCTCCTGCGACTACTGCCTGTGTATATACCGTCTAAAGGGGCTTTTCTACCTTTAGACATTTCTGATGTATTCGCGCAATGTGCTTCACATGTGTGGGTCCACATCTATCTCCAGTACAGGGGTACACAGCCCTTGGCCCCCCTATTGAGGAGTGCTGTTTTTAGAAGCCGCATAGAAGTGAATGGAGAAAGTAGTGCAGATGTATGGCTGCCCCTTCATGTGGTGTATGAGAGCAGCAATAGCAGGGTAAAGAGAGGGGTGGATTCCAGAGATGGGACCAGCATCTACCCTACATTTATGGTGTATATACTGTGGACATGGTATAGCTATCTTGGGTGTATCCACAGGATGCCTGATACGCAGATACTTCCTGCCATTTTGCTCATTCACTTTGCCACAGAGGGCAGCAAGCTCTTCCACTTCTGCATATTCCACAAATATGTGAGGGACCCACACCCATGAGAGATTTATATAGTGCCCCCATAGATCACATATACCTGTAGTACTTACTGGCCAGATGTTCCACCTATAGGAATTCCCTAACATACTGCTATGAGCTGCCATGGCTGCTGGTAATTCACACTCCCCACCATAAAGGAGTTTTCTGGATGACCTAATCTTTGGTGGTCCAATGTCTGGCACTCCCGATGATCAGCTGTTTGATGCGACACTAGCACTCTGAGCTGTGTTTCTGCTCCACAGACCGTGTGACGTCATGTTCATTGCACTACCAAGTACAGCCGCTATACCAGTGATTCCCAGCAGGGGTCAGCATCAGTCTGGGAAGATGACCACATGCTTACATGGAACTATATCTGCGTCCTTAGGACGTATTTTGCTTAAAATTATTTGGTAGAGGTGCCATTTTTGAAAAGGTTGGGAAACCCTTTTCTCCACAATGGGACAGATTTATTAAGGTTGACGTATCGTACACCAAGCCTAATAAAGGCCCAGAGTGGTGCAGGCGACGGGAGATTTATTACTAGGCTCCGTTATCTCCAGCTAGGAACTGATGTAGTTGTCCATTTTAACTAAGTCCAGAAAATTTGCATGACTGGCGCGTCCTGGGTGTCAGACCCCCACTAATCTTCTATTAATGACCTATCCAGAGGACAAGTAATCATTGTCATAAGGTATACAGAGGACGAAGGAGCCCGGACTCCACAGCATTAGGTGAGGGGTTCAGTCTTCTGCAGGAGACTATAGAATCTGCTTAAGGCCGAGGCCCCTGTTGCGAAAATGCAATGTTTTGGCCTATCCTCAGCATAGGCCATAAATGCCTGATTGGTGGGGGAGTTGAGAGGCGGCCCCTGGACCGATCAGCTGTTTGGAGCTGCTTCCAGCACCGTCCTATAAACAATACAGGCCTGTATAATAGGCAGGCGCTGTCGTTGTGGGACGCCCCTATACTTTAATCCAGTTGCCTATTAAAACAGATTATGGAGCCATACATGGTGTGTCCCTGGCTTAGCGCTGCAACATCTTTGTAGTCCCAGAGTCACACAGGCTTCTTAGCCCTGCACAACCCCCTCTGTAGAGTCTGCTCTACATCTCATTTCTGCACCCCCTTACCTTTGGCAAACATCTTGGCATTGTGATGATCTAGCTTTACATTCTCTTTTGCTTGCTTCAATGCCACCAGTCCAGCAGCTGCCAGCACTCCGGCCTGACGCATCCCTCCTCCAAGCATCTTCCTCACCCGCCGTGCCTCAGCAATAAACTCTGCTGTCCCCCCAATTATTGATCCCACCGGCGCCCCAAGTCCCTGCAACCGAACACAAGACTTTCATACAGATACCAAGTCCATATAATGAGACTTAAGTTTTTTGTCCTATAGTTTTCATACTTTTGATAGACACAGTGAGACGGAGTCACAGAATTGGACAATCTCTGTCGGCTCCACTCCCAGCCCTTCTGCCGCATTGAGTAGTCTTGCCCCATCTATGTGGATCTTCAGCCCATAGCGATCTGCGAGGTCCCGCACCTACAGAGGATGATGACAGTGAGTTTACCTGGAAGGGAATTACACATAGTACAGTGAAGGACCCTGCACCCACCTCCTTCATGTAGGACAGGGGTAACACACGGCCCCCCATACGGTTGTGGCTGTTCTCCAAACAAATGAGACGTGTCTGAGCATAATGTACATCTGGGTAGCCATGTTGGATTTTGCTCTCTAAATCCTTAAGATCCAGGTGACCATCTTTCAGGGTCCGTATAGCACGAGGGAACGCGCCTGCAATCTGTGTGAAACATAAAGTGAACTCACAGCCGCGAGTTGTACCCAGTCTAGACAACGCATCAGCAGCACAAACTTCTTGTACTCTAGCTCTTTCCACGAGAATATTACCATTCACTGACAGCAAGCAGAAATCTTGAAAATATGAAGGATTAGGTTTTATATATTTAGTGCCAAGGACGGGAACAGGTGACATATTTACAGCTCCTCTATAAACTCAAACAGTGGATACGCCCTCTAAGGCCCCATATACACGGAGAAATCCAGGATGGAAAGTCTGGTCCATTCATTGGTCAGATTTCCTGGCGAACCCAGTCATGGGACCAGAACTCCTTGTATCATAGTGATCTATAATTCGAGGAGTCCCTGCATCCTCGTGGATCTACTGTCTGCACTATATACAGTACAGGACAGGAAAGCCATGGCCAGTTAGGGACTCCTAATATCATAGTCCAGGTCTCCTGGTTGAGTTCCGCTAGGGAAATCTAGGAACATGGCGTGGATTCCCCCATGTGTAGGGTGCCTAAGTAAAGCATATAAAATATGTATCTAAGCTCCATAAAGCTTGTATAGACATTACAGTCTCTTCAGTTACAAGCAGCAGACACCAGATGGCAGTGTAACATAAACTACAATACTAGGTACACCACTAGGTCGTTGACTTACCTGTGCTATACTTCCTTGCTCATAAAGGAACATATCAGCTTCATCCCCAAGAAGGACCTCAGATCCTCTGACCCGACAATGAACCATCACTGCAATGATAGTAAATACTAAACCAGTGCATTGCACCTTCATACAACATGAACCCACCTGCGACATACACCTTACTCTGCCTGACTGGGGTCCCACACGTGTGAGAAGGAGCACTGTGTCCCTTTCCTTTCGAGTTTAGATCAATGATCTTCCAGTTAAATGATGGTGACGCTACCATAGCCCGGACATGTGACTTGCGATTTACCTATCAATGCCAGCTTGCTGTTGGGGTTTATGAAATATGAATAGTTAGTACAACTTATTTAAAGGGGTTTTATATCTAAGTATTTTATTGGTGGGAGCCCAACACCTGGCCCCTGCAAGGATCAGCTGTCCAGGGTTATGCCCGTACTATACAGGGCATGGAGCAGGAAATAAATAGTCCCTTACCCTGTATAGCGGCTGGGCACTGTTACTGCAGCTCAGCCATAGGCCATAAAAAAATCCTGAACAACCCCTTTAACTAATCGACAAAAAAACTCTGAAACATAAAAATAAAAATCTGGGGTTCTGCACATTGGTGGACGCTGCTGATATTGCATTCTGTCAGAGGGAACAGATACTTTTGCGCTGGAGATTTACAAGGTTGGCCACTTACCTGAGACCAGATTTCCCATAGTCCCACTGGCCACAAAGAGAGCGTCTTCAGTTCCAAGGAGCTGCGCCACGTAACACTGAAGCTCTGTGAGGACAAATATACATATGCATTAGCTAAGGGGTTATCTGGTTTCTGAGTTTGATGACCTATAATCAGGATAGGCCATCAATACTAGATCTGCGAGGATCCCGGGTGTCAGGACAGCTGTGCTGCTCCCTCGCTGTACAACTGTAGTGGTGAGTGTCAGTACTGAAATCTATCAGACAGCTCTGCAATACTAACTCCCGTTGCTACTGTTAGTACAGCAAGTGAGCACCGCGGCTCTCCCATGCTGTCAAGGTACCGGTGATCTGCGGTGGTCCCTGGTGTCCTGAAGATAGGTCATCAATCCCAGAAACCGGACTGCCCCTTAAAAGGCAGCTCCACCTATTATAGTATACAGGTTCAGGGGCTGAATTTCCTTAAGGGGGTAATTTTGGTAATTACAAGTTATAACCTATACATAGGATAGGGTATAAGTGTCTAAATATTTGGGAGCCCAACCCCAGGGACCATTACCAATTGTGAGAACAGGGGTTCCATGTGCTCTGCATGTATGAGGTGGACACGTGAATCAATAGGCCATCAGTATCTGATCTGTGGGGTCCGACTCCACGAAGATCCACTACAGCAGTGGATAGGGAGTGCATGGAGGCTGCTCCTATTCAAGTAATAAGAGCGGAGGTGCAATTTCCAGACGCCATCGCTACACAGTGGACGGGGCTGCAGATCAGCTCCTATTACCTGAATAGTAGCAGAGCTGCTTCCGCTCCCGTCCACTGCTGTAGCGTCCAGTGTCTAGAGACGGCCGGATCAGCTGATCTGTGTGGGGTCCTGGTGTCAATCCCCATACTGTGGATAGGTCATCAGTATGAAATGCATTTGGGGCCAGAAAACCCCTTTAATATTAACTCTGGACTCACCATTCACAGTGGGGTCTTCACCATAGACATCATCTCCAACCTCGGCCTCCGCCATGGCCTTCCTCATCTCCGCACAGGGCTTGGTAATGGTGTCGCTGCGCAGGTCCACCACCACCACACCCATCTCTGTGCCGCTCTGGCTCCTTGTGTACATGGTACGGAAACTGGGGGCTGCGGCGAGACAAAAGGGAGGAGCTCTATATACAGGACGAGGGCTGGACCTTGCTGTGACCTGAAAGTTATAGAAATTATAAGAAAAATCCATAAAATTATCCCTATTATGTGATAATCCGGCACCCACCCACAGAATATGACTGTATTATGGGGTTAATGATCAGGGATATTGTCGGATTGATGGAGCACTGTTCACATTGGTCAGATTCTCTGCAAACCTGATTCCATTTCAGTTTGTCACCCATTTTGGGGTTTTGTACCGCCTCTCCGAACGCCATGTTAGACCTCTAAGGGGCGCAAAAGTATGAGGGTGCAAAAAAGTTGCTGCTGGCAGCCATGTTGCAAGTGCACAGAAATGGTAGCGTGAAATTTACATTATATAGGATATGCAAACTCCTGCATTAGCAGAACAGTCATATATAGAGAGTATATAGGAAGATCATACAATACCCAGCTGTGGAGCCTCAGGACCACGACTGATCTCACTCTCCTCACAGGGAAAATACAGGTGACCACTGACCCTATAGAATTTGGACCCTAAATCCCGCAGCACATCATGGGAAATACCAATGGACTGATCTCATCCCGACATAACAGTGAGCGAGTTCGGCAACAGCGCGGGACTACATTTCCCGTGATGCTCCAGGCGCTACTGTCATAGGCGCGCGTGCAGGTAGGCGCCGGAGCATGCCGGGAGCTGTAGTTTAACACTCCGACCGCGGATCCCAGAACCGTATCTTAGGATATAATGCAGTCTTTATAACTAGAGAAGGTCTAATGACACGTGGAATGGGAGGAAAATCCCATTTCTTGCGACTTTTCTGTCAGAACCTCCCAGAATATAATTGTAAACGCAAAATGGAGAAGTTTTCTCTAGTAACCAATGAGAAACCAGCTCTTATTTTACTAAAGCAGGTTGGAAGATGAAAAGAAGAGATTTGTTTGGTTGTTAGGGGAGATAGCCTTGATTGCATTTTATTGCAAATGGAGGCAATATTGATAAAATATATATATATATATGAGTCAATTGCCACATTGCATGTTATGTAAGTGAATGGGGTCACATCGCAACCCTCAAGGTTGCCATAATCTTGACTCTCTTAATGTTGCAAAAAAATTGAGCACTAATGGGTTATTTTTGCGACTCGGTTTCGACCCCATACCCTAACATTACTGACACAGGACAACATGACGACCTTTGGTCACGGTCAAAATCAATGAGTGTCCTCAGTCTTAACCTACGTCTTAAAGGGACAGGCCCATAATTAACCATAAAGGAAAGGCAATGTGGGAGATTTATTATTTTACTATTTAGATTTCTGATTTTTATTTATAAGGGGGCTATTATAATGGGGAAATATTATAAGAGATAGCCCCCCCCTTAAAAATCGTTGATTGTAATGTCAATCTGTATTCCCTTAGTCCAGACAGCAGCACAATACGGGGGTATCTCTGCCCCTGTGTGTTGTTTAGGACAGGTGGAACCTTTAATTAGCACCAAAAAGGTGCCTCCTACTAGCCCTATAAGAGGGCACAAGAGACCTCCCTCCACTGTGTAAATTATAAAGTAACAGGAAACAAGCTTCTAGGGAGGGAAGCCTTGTGCTGCTGTCTGGACTAAGGGAATACAGATTGACATTACAATCAATGATTCCCCCTACGTCCGACAGCAGCACAATATGGGGAGATAGCAAGTAATTCCCCTAGGGAGGGTTTCCTCGCCTTACAACATCAAGGACTGACTGACCAAAGGCAGTTGTCTAGAAACTGCGGATGTCCAATGATAATGTTTAACAAAAGGTCAACTGAGATGACTATGATGCAGCCGCACAAATCTGGTCCAATGGTAAGGACCGATACTCAGCCAAAGAAGTCGACAACCCAGGTCGAGTGGCCGTAGAAAGACTGGAGGGAATAACTCCTGAATAAGAAAGGAAGACTTAATTGTCTCCTTGATCCATGTGGATAGAGTAGGCTTGGAAGCCTTGAGGCCTCTGTTTTTACACTGCATATCAATTAGTAGGCTTTCGGCCTTCCTAAGCGGTTGAGTGTGGAATAGGTAAATCCACAGACACCTTACCACATCTAAGGTGTTGAGCTTTTCTTCCTCCTCAGAGGTTGGAGAGGGGAAAAACACAGGTAATGAAATTAGCTGATTGCTATTATAGTATGAGGGGACCTTAGGGATAAACCCAGGCAAACCTAAGGTGCACCCTATCTGCAAAAACAAAATGTACGGTTCTCTAGAAGAGAGGGCCTGGAGTACCCCTACTCTTTGGCAGATATAATAGCCAACAAAAAAGTGGTTTGTAGGCTAAATATTTTATCCCCGTAGTCTCCAAGGGTCCAAATGGAGGACCGCACAGGCCTGTAATGACTACCGCAAGGTCCCACTGGGGATGATACTGAGGGCTTTAGCCTCATTGCCCCTTTAAGGAACCTTGCAACCAGAGGATCCTGAGACAGACGTCTGTTCAAATGAGCGGAGAGGGCCGCAATCTGCACTTTCAAAGTGGCAGGGGCAAGGCCCTTATCCAAACCATCCTGAAGAAAATATCAGCCGTTGAAGGTTCTAGATTATTAATACCCTTCTTGGAGCACCACTCCATGAAAATCTTGGCTGTCCTCTGGTAGTTCTTATTGGTAGATTCTGCTCTTGCAGAATAAAGGGTCTTCAGGACGGCCTCTGACAGTCCTCTATCCTGCTGTAGGGACTGCTCAACCTCCAGGCTGTCAGGTTGAATCTCCAGAGATCCTGGCACTTCAGAGATCCTTGGGGAACCAGGTTCTGGATGGGGGGGAAGCCTCCAATATATCCCTCGACTCATCTCCATGAGTTGGGAAAAACCAAGCTCTTTTTGGCCAGAATGGAATGATGGCTATCACAGAGACTTGGTCCTGTCTGATTTTCATTAATACCTTTGGTATTATTGGAAATGGAGGGAAGATGTATGCCAGCCTGGACCTCCAAGGGATGGACAGGGCATCCACTGCCAAGGGATTGTCCTCCTGGTAAAGGGAACAGAACTTCTCCACCTTGGCGTTGAGTCGGGTTGCCATGAGGTCTATTTCTGGAAGACCCCGGTTCAGGGTAATCTGATGAAAGACTTCTGGATTGAGTGACCATTCTCCTGATACGGCATAACCCCGACTCAACCGATCCGCTACTATGTTCAGGGAGCCCTTGATGTGAACTGCGGATAAATGGGTTAGATTTTTCTCTGCCCATGTAAATATCAGATCTGCCTCCCTAAGGAGGGTTGGTGATCTGGTGCCTCCCTGTCTGTTCACGTACAGCACTGTGGTCATGTTGTCTGACCGGATTTTGACTGCTCTTCCCTGGGAAGAGGCAAGCAATAGAGTAAGGCACGATATACGGCTCTGAGCTCCTTCCAGTTGGACGAGGTCCTTTTTTCAGGAGCGCTCCAGACTCCCTTTATGGAGTTTTCGTCCAATGGGCTCCCCATCCCGAGAGGGATGCATCTGTAGTCAACAGGGTCCAAGAAGGTTGGACCGTGGACCTTCCGTCTTTCAGGTGCAACCACCACTTGAGGGAAAAAGACAGGTCCTGGGGGAGAGTCGAATCTTCTTGCTGAATGTAAGAAGGGAGCGATCCCAAGCCTCTAGTAACTCCTTCTGGAGGGGACGTAAGTGCCACAAGGCCCATGGGACTGCCTCCACTGCGGAAGACATCAAGCCCAGGATCTTCATCAATGTTCTGATGGAGGCTATCGGCTTTTTGAAGAGGTGCCGGACTGCTGCAACCAGCTTCTCCTTCCTTGCTGGTGTCAAGGAGATTTGCAGGCGGACTCAATCTAGGAAGTAGTTTTCTCAGAGGAACTTCCTTCGAGTTGAAGGGATCGTTTTTGACTTCTCTCAATTTATAAGCCATCACAGACTCTGAAGGCTGTCTGTAGGTACTGGAGCAGAACAGACTCTGACTGGGCCTTTATCAACCAGTCGTCTAGCTAAGGCACCAAGAATATCCCCTGAAGCCTGAGGGCGGCCGTTATGGGGGCCACTACCTTTGTAAAGGTGTGGGAAGCAGAGGAGATCCCGAAGGGTAGTGCTGTGAATTGAAAGTGCTTCCTGTGGCCGGAATCTACTACGGCAATCCTTAGAAAAAAACCTTCTGTGTGGAGGTAAATAGAAATATGCAAATAGGCGTCTTTTATATCCAAAGTCACAAAAAACATCGCCTTAGAGGAGAAAGGTGGTGACAGACTTTATGGTTTTCCTATGGAAGCGCTTCTTTTTGATGAAGCGGTTGAGGTACCTTAAGTCTATGATCATTCTCCACTTGTCTGCCGGTTTTGGCATCAGGAAGAGGGGAGAATAGACACTGGATCCTTCTTCTAAAGAAGGGACTTCCACCAGGGCTCCCTTGTGAATGTACTCTCGGATGAAGCATTCCAGGGAGGCTGCGAGTTAACACAAACCGATCCTGAGGAGGACGGAGGAACTTCATTGCATAACCTCTTTGGATTACCTACCGGACCCATGGGTCTCGAATTTTTTCCTGCCCGCAGTTGAGAAAGTGGGAGACACGACCTCCGACAGGAATCTCGGCCACAGGAAAACTGCTTCTGATGTCAAAAGCTAGGCTTGACTTTTTTATCATCAGACTTCGGAATCTCCGGCCGGCGCCTCTAGAGGAATAACTAGAGCCTCTCTGGACTGCCTTCCACGACGAGGCGGATAGCCTCTACCACGGCCAGAGCCAGACCTACCTCTGAAGGCCTGGGGTAAAGGTTTACCCTTCTTGTCGGCCAAGCCCTCTAGGATCTCGTCTAGGGCACAGCCAAAGACTCTACCCGGCTCAAAGGGTAATGCGCACCAATTATACTTTGAGGGGAACACAGCTCTCCAAGGTTTTAACCATAGAGGTCTTCCTGCTGCAGTGTTCTTGGTAAGTGCCAGGGATTTGGCCGCCAGCCTTAATTGATGGTGGGAGGCTTCCGTTAAATATTCAGCTGCCAGGGAAACTGAGCCTAGAAACCCTAGCAGCTCGTCTCTGAAGACTCCAGAGTCGGTCACTTTTGAGGTGGACCAGGTCAGTACATAATTTGGCTGACACTTCACAGGACGCAACCGCACAGCGGTCTTGGGCGAGGCAGCTGAATAAACCTTCTTGAAGGTATTGTCGAAGCACCTGCCATGGCGTCGTGCAGATTTGCTCCATCATCTGATGGTACCTTAGTGCGGCAGGACAGTTTAGCCACCGCCATATCCACCTTGGGAGGAGGACCCCATTGATCCCATTGAGCAACTGGGAATAAAGCGCTGAACCTCCTAGGAACCACAAGAGGTTTTTCAGGACTTCTCCACTCTGAGGACATTAATTTTTGTAATGTCTGGTCCACTTGGAAGACCCTAGGCCCTCTATAGGTGGATGCGGAGGCTTCCCCCGTCAACATCACGATCCTTAGACCGGATGGACTTCAGCAGCCGGCTTAATTTTTCGAGTGGAAGCACGGCCTGCTGGGATCTTCAGTGGAATCGTCAGATGAGAGTGTCTCGTCCACTATCTGATAATCTTCATCAGAGATCCGTAAGGAAGATTGTGTCTCAATCTGCGGTCTCTTGGCAATCTGGGCGATGGAAGAACGAATCTCCTTTAAGAGACTCCTCATAAAGTCCTTTACCCAAGTAACAACCTCTTATAGAAGGTACTTCCGGCAGGGTCCGCGACACTGGTGACAGCGGGTAAAATCATAGCCGTCAGGTAAAGGGGTATTGCAATCCAAACACATTAGGAGTTTCAAGTTTAGAGGAATTTTTCCTCCTAAGCGCATCGCCATTACGTGCTGCAGAAGATGACATCTGAAACATCAAACAGCCACGTGACACTGAAACAGGGAAGATCGCCAAGCATCGCATAAAAACCCAAGGGGTACCTCTTTTTTTTTTTTTTTTTTTGAATCGGTCACTTGAAGAGAGAAAAAAACCCGTCAGAAAAAAAAAAACCAGCCACCGCAACCCGCAGCAGAGGAGCTAGAAACCACTCACTCAACAAATAAAGGACTGCATTCAGACCTTTTAAATGTAATCCAGCAGCGAGGGGAGGAAGCCAACAAAGAAACATTTATACAGCACCAAAACAAGTCAAACGCCATACTGGAACATAGAGGAGCATAAGCCTAAGCCAGAGGCTCAAAATACAAGCAGCAAAAATCAATTCTATATTTTGCCTTTAAATTTTTTCAAACTTACCGCACTTTTTCCGAGAAAACCGGAAGTAGGGCGTGGTGGTGCGCAAAGGCTTCCTTCCCCTGGGAACACGGAACCGGAGAAAAGTTCCGGCCGCGGAGGTTCCCCGCTTACTTCCGGGATCGCGCTGCCTGCAGATGGATGCCGGATAACGCTGCGCTGCGGTGCGAAGGCCCGAAGGACCGGAGGTTTTTTCTTTGGGACCAAGGTACCCCAAGAAGGTAAGCCAGGAGTAACTAAAACCCCTAGCAACGGGAGGTCACAAGAGACCTCCGTCCACCTGTTCCACACAGGACAGAAAAAAACACAGTGGAGGGAGGTCTCTTGTGCCCTCTTATAGGGCTAGTAGGAGGCACCTTTTTGGTGCTAATTAAAGGTTCCACCTGTCCTAAACAACACACAGGGGCAGAGATACCCCATATTGTGCTGCTGTCGGACGTAAGGGGAATACAAGATTTCCCCTTAAAATAATAGTTTCCACCATATAACAGTTCCCCTCCTTATAAATAATGGGAAACTATTATCTATAACCGGGGGTGGCGTCTATCAGTTATACGTGGGGACTATTATCTAATATGGAGAACTATTTATAAGGTAGCATTATTATTTGTAGAGGGGACAATTACTGATAATAGGGACTATTATTTATAAGGGGGGGACAATTCATTATTTATAAGGGGGGAAATTAACTGATAATGGGGACTATTATGAATAGGGGGTCTATTACTGATAAGGGAGTTGTTTTTTATAGGGAGCCTATTTAGAACGGGACTATTATTTAGAACAGGGGACTATTACTGATAATGGGGACTATTATTTATAAGGGGGGACTATCATTTATAGGGGGGACTATTATTTATAAGGGGGACTATCATTTATAGGGGGGACTATATTTATAGGGCGGATTATTATTTATAAGGGGGACTATTACTGATAATGGGGACCATTCTTTACAGTGGCTTGCAAAAGTATTCATACCCTTGAACTTTTTCACATTTTGTCACCTTACAACCACAAACATAAATGTATTTTCTTGAGATTTTCAGTAATAACCAACACAAAGTAGCAGATAATTGTGAAGTGGAAGGAAAATGATCCATGGTTTTCAAAATTTTAATCAAATAAAAATCCAAAAACTGTGACGTGCAAAAGTCTTCAGCCCCCCTATATCAATACTTTGTAGAGCCTCCTTTCACTGCAGTTACAGCTGTAAGTCTTTTGGGGTATGTCTCTACCAGATTTGCGCATCTAGAGACTGAGATTTTTGCCCATTCTTCTTTGCAAAATAGCTCAAGCTCAGCCAGATTGGATGGAGCGTCTGTGAACAGCAATTTTCATGTCTTCCTGCAGATGCTCAATGGGATTTAGGTCTGGACTGTGACTGGGCCATTCTAACAGATGGATATTCTTTGATCTAAACCATTCCACTGTAGCTCTGGCTGTAGGTTTAGGGTCATTGTCTTGCTGGAAGGTGAATCTCCTTCCCAGTCTCAAGTCTTTTGCAGCCTCCAACAGGTTTTCTTCCAGGATTTCCCTGTATTTGGCTCCATCCATCTTCCCATCAGATCTGAGCAGCTTCCCTGTCCCTACTGAAGAAAGTAGTATAATGTTGTACCGTGTTAGCCATTGAAAGTAGTGGAAGAGTGAAGAAATCAGGCGATACCTTTTAGAGGCTAACTGAGTATATTTATAAGTAAGCTTTCAGGAGTACTCGCTCCCTTCATCAGATATGGTGTGATACAAGAACTGAAAATTCACAGATTTTTATACACATGATCTTCAAAGGATTTTAGAGTCCTTTAAAAAAACTAAAACAAAATGCAATCTAAGTAGAGAAGTTATTTACAACAGGTCAAAAAACAATCTGGAAAGTTGTGGTGCGTGACAGAGGGATCTGTTATCTGTTTGCTATCAGGAGGTGAATTGTGACCCTCACAGTTCATACATAGTGTGACATGAAGCTGGCATGAATATTAAGTCCAAATTGCAGAGTCTGAAATTTTTGCATAAATTTGTACTCCCATTCTTTCCTTTTCTCCTGCGTCTTAAAATGTCCCATTAAAACCACAACCCGCAAATCTTCAATAGAGTGGTTTTCTCCGGAGAAATGTGCGGCCACTGGGAGATCGGTTCTGCTGTTATTAATATTGGATCTGTGTGAGTTCATGCGCTGACTGAGTCTCTGCCCTGTTTCCCCCACATAGAGGCCTGTGGTGCGACATTGCACACACATTATGAGGTACACCACATTGGAAGACCTGCAGGAAAATGTCCCCCTAATTCTGTGCACCTGTTGTGACTGTGGGACAGGTACACTGTCAGCGGTGTGGATGTGCCTGCAGGTCATGCACCTTTTATGTAGGCAAGGTGAGGTGCCATTTTCAGTTGGGGCCTTCAGGGCACTCCAGACGATAATACGCCTCAGGTTTGGTGGTTGTCGAAAGGTAAGGAGAGGGGGGACTGGAAATATGTCCTTGAGTCTGTTGTCCCTATGTAGCACAGGTTGGAGCTCCTTGGCAATCCTTCGTAGGATCTCCAGCTGTGGGTTGTAGGTGACAACTAGGGGCACTCGGGCTTCTTTCTGAGTCTCTTTATATGTGAGCAGACTGTCTCTGTTAATGGCTGCTGCTTTGTTTAATTGGTTGTCTGTTACTTTTGGTTTGTATCCCAATCTGAGAAATTTCATCTTCAGATCCAGGAGGTGCTTGTCCAGGTCTGTTTTGTCGGAGCAAATACGATTGTATCGTATAGCCTGGCTGTAGATAATAGATTGTCTTGTGTGCTTGGGGTGGAAGCTGTCATTTCTCAGGTAGGCCGTTCTGTCTGTGGGTTTGTGGTATATCGATGTGAGTAGCCGGTGGTCTTTGATGTATATTGTGGTATCCAGAAAGTGAATTTCACTCCCTGAATAGCTAAGTTTAAGGTTGATGGTAGGGTGAAAGTCATTGAAGTCATTATGGAATTGAAGTAGGGCCTCCTCACCTGCAGTCCAGATGACAAGGATATCATCGATATAACGAAGGTAAATCTACTGAAGAAAATCCTACTGAAGAAAAGTCTCCCCCAGTATGATGCTGCCCCCGCCATGTGTCACAATGGGGATGGTGTGTTCAGGGGGTTGAGCAGGGTTACTTTTCCACTACACATAGCCCTTTGCATTTAGGCCAAAAAGTTCACCTGACCAGAACACCTTCTCCCACGTTTGCTGTGTCCCTTATATGGCTTGTGGCAAACTGCAAACGGCACTTCTTATGTCTTTCTTTCAACAATGGTTTTCTTCTTGCCGCTCTTCCATAAAGGCCAGATTTGTGGAGTGCACGACTTCTAGTTGTCCTGTGGACAGACTCTCCCTGTACCTGAGCTGTGGATTTCTGCGGCTCCTCCAGAGTGACCATGGGCCTCTTGGCTGCTTCTCTGACCAGTGTTCTCCTTGCTTGATCTGTCACTTTAGATGGACGGCCATGTCTTGGTAGGTTTGTAGTTGTAGAATACTTTTTCCATTTTTGGATGATGGATTGAACAGAGCTCCTTGGGATGCTCAAAGCTTAGGATATGTTTTTATAACCTAACCCTGCTTTAAACTTCTCCACAACTTTATCTCTGACCTGTCTGGTCAGTTCCTTGGTCTTCTTGATGATGTTTGTTCACTAGTGTTCTCTAACAAACCACTGAGGCCTTCACAGAACAGGTGTATTTATACTGAGACTAAATTACACACAGCCGGACTCTATTAACTGACTATTAAGTGTCTTCTGAAGGCAATTGTGCGCACTAGATTTTATTTAGGGGTATTAGAGTACAGGGGGCTGAAGACTTTTGCAAGTCACACTTTTCAGATTTTTATTTGATTAAAATTTTGGAAACCATGTATCATTTTCCTTCCACTTCACAATTATCGGCTACTTTGTGTTGGTTATCACTGAAAATCTCAATAAAATACATTTAAGTTTCTGGTTGTAAGGTGACAAAATGTAAAAAGTTCAAGGGGTATGAGTACTTTTGCAAGCCACTGTATAAGTGCGGCTATTACTGATAATGGGGACTATTATTTATAAGTAAGGACTACTACTGATAATGCTATTTTCATTTGATCTATTATGATTAATTTACTATCTCATTATAACAATAATACATTTTATTTATATAGCGCCAACATATTCCGCAGCACTGTACAATTTGTAGGGTTCAAGTACAGACAAAAAGATACATTACAAAGAAATAGAGCATATGTCGAGGACCAGGAATCCAGGGACTGCGCGGGATCAGTATAGTTGAAAAATTCTTTTTATTGCAGGCAATGAAAAAAAACACTACGCGTTTCAGGGTCATCGAAACCCCTTTTTCAAGTGTATACTACAAAAACAATAAATGATACCTATAAACATCATATAAAATACATTATAATGACATATTAGATAAAACATGAAAAAATCAACCCAATCGGTGATCAAAATAAAATCATTGAGTCTGTGATAATGATACAAAGATTAACTAAATAAATTGATGTGGAGAAGATGATGAGACTGTACATATTGATAAAAACATAATAGTAAATAAAGAGAAGAAAAGAAAAAAAAAAAGATTTAGATATAATTAAAAATATATGTATAGAAAAATATATAGTATAGAAAATACTATACTATATACTGCTCGGTGTCTCTACTTTGGTTATTTGCATTACAAAGAAATAGTCAGTTCACACACTGGGAAGAAGGCCCTGCTCGCAAGAGCTTACAATATCATTAAAAATTAACTTTTATTGCACCTTCACAGCTGTAATCTCACTTATCATTGATTTTGCACTTGTCTAACGTATGGAGAACTGAAAGTACAATAGTTATTTAGATAGATTTGCGCTGCCGTGTCTCGCACCTCTCACTATAGATTATAGAATGAACCATTTTCTCTTAATCCTTAGCAAACTCTGTTCCTATCTAAATAACTATTGTGCTTTCAGCTCTCCATACATTAGACAGGTGCAAAATCTATGATAAGTGAGATTACAGCAGTGGTGAGGATTGTGAGTATTCTTGTAAAGTAATCTTGTCAGTAAAGGTGCAGTAAAAGTTATGTTTTAATGAGGTAGTAAATTAATCAGAATAGTTTAGGTGAAAATAGGGGTTTTTCTTGGTTCCAATAGGGCCTTTGTTTTCTTCAGTTGTTACCTACCCCTACCAAATTAGGGTAAATTTTTCATTGATTACTAATAATGGGGACTACTTATAAGCAGGGGATATTATTTATAAGGTTATTATTATTAATAAGAGGACATTATTATTTATAAGGTTATTATTATTTACAGTGGGTACGGAAAGTATTCAGACCCCTTTAAATTTTTCACTCTTTGTTTCATTGCAGCCATTTGCTAAAAGCAAAAAAGTTCATTTTATTTCTCATTAATGTACACTCAGCTCCCCATCTTGACAGAAAAAAAACCAAAAATGTAGATATTTTTGCAAATTTATTAAAAAGGAAAAACTGAAATATCACATGGTCATAAGTATTCAGACCCTTTGCTCAGTATTGAGTAGAAGCCGCTTCCTTTTGAGCTAGTACAGCCATGAGTCTTCTTGGGAATGATGCAACAAGTTTTTCACATCTAGATTTGGGGATCCTCGGCCATTCTTCCTTGCAGATCCTCTCCAGTTCCGTCAGGTTGGATGGGGTCATTGTCTTGTTGGAAGGTGAACCTTCGGCCCAGTCTGAGGCCCAGAGCACTCTGGAAGAGGTTTTCTTCCAGGATATCTCTGTACTTGGCCACATTCATCTTTTCAATTGCAACCAGTCGTCCTGTCCCCCATAGCATGATGCTGCCACCGCCATGTCTCACTGTTGGGATTGTATTGGGCAGGTGATGAGCACTGCCTGGTTTTCTCCACACATACCGCTTAGAATTAACGCCAAAGAGTTCAATCTTCGTCTCATCAGACCAGAGAATCTTATTTCTCATAGTCTGGGAGCCCTTCATGTGTTTTTTGGCAAACTCTATGCGGGCTTTCATATGTCTTGCACTGAGGAGAGGCTTCCTTTGGGCCACTCTGCCATAAAGCCCCGACTGGTGGAGGGCTGCAGTGATAGGTGACTTTGTGGAACTTTCTCCCATCTCCCTCCTGCATCTCTGGAGCTCAGCCACAGTGATCTTTGGCTTCTTCTTTACCTCTCTCACCAAGGCTCTTCTCCCACGATTGCTCAGTTTGGCTGGAGGGCCAGGTCTAGGAAGAGTTCTAGTCGTCCCAAACGTCTTCCATTTAAGGATTATGGAGGCCACTGTGCTCTTAGGAACCTTGAGTGCTGCAGCAGTTCTTTTGTAACCTTGGCCAGATCTGTGCCTTGCCACAATTCTGTCTCTGAGCTCCTTGGGCAGTTCCTTTGACCTTATGATTCTCATTTGCGCTGACATGCCCTGTGAGCTGTGAGGTCTTATATAGACAGGTGTGCGCCTTTCCTAATCAAGTCCAATCAGTTTAATTAAATACAACTGGACTCCAATGAAGGAGTAGAACCATCTCAAGGAGGATCAGAAGGAAATGGACAGCCTGTGAGTTATATATGAGTGTCACAGCAAAGGGTCTGAATACTTATGACCATGTGATATTTCAGTTTTTCTTTTTTAATAAATTTGCAAAAATATCTACATTTGTTTTTTTTTTCTGTCAAGATGGGGAGCTGAGTGTACATTAATGAGAAACAAAATGAAATTTTTTCCTTTTAGCAAATGGCTGCAATGAAACAAAGAGTGAAAAATTTAAAGGGGTCTGAATACTTTCTGTACCCATTGTATAAGGCTATTATTATTTATAAGCAGGGACTATTATTTATAAGGTTATTATTATTTATAAGGGGACACTATTATTTATAAACTGGGATTATTATTTATAAACAGGGAATCTTAGCCCCTTATAAATAATAGTCCCTGCCTATAAATATTACTTATAAGGGTGCAGTTAATTTTGAACAGGAACTATTATTTATAAGTGCAGAGGCATTTGACTGTGTGTTGGGCTCCTGAGGGGCGTTATATTGTATGGGGCCACTAAGGAGGGATTATACTATGTGGGGGCATTATCATATGTGCAGGTCAGATACATCTAAGTGCTAGTGATGGGGGGTCCTTATGAAACCTTTGCACTGGGCCTACTACAGCCCTTCTCACACGTGAGGACCTTACTGAGAAACTGAAGTTGGTGCACTTCTCAGTTTGCCCATCAGGGGGCGCCGTCTACCCGAGTACTGTATCCTATTGTCCTATTTCTTGTCTTCCAGAATAAAGTGATGAACCAGCACATCGATAAGTTCCAGACGACGACACAGATGGTGAGAGGATCGCTGGAGAAGCTGGACAAGGACTGACCCTCCCGCTGTCACTGTATATACTGTTAATATTTTCTTGTCAGTTTCTTCCATTGTCTTCTTCATACACCCTGAGATTTTATCCAAGTCCTTCACATGCTGTATGCATTAACCCTTTACATCTAATAAATCTAACTGTATGTAAATTAATCCATATATATTATTTCTCTTCCTGGAAAAACTGGGTGCACTACAGGAGTTGGGTGATCTTCATAGATTACTGATGATATGATGGTTGCCAAAGTTTATTCTAGACTTACACCGTTTTTTTGAGGTGGCTCTGCAGTGTTACCATAGATGTCATGCAAGGGTAGGAGGGCGAGGGGTTTATTTTTCTTACTTAAAAGGGCTTTCCCATGACCAACTATCCTTAGGATGAATCATCAATGTTCGATTGGTGGGAGGCCAACCTTAGGTGACCCCACTGATCATCAGAATGAAGGGTGACAGTACCACATATACCAGCGTGGCTGTGCCAGGTACTACAGCTCAGTCCTGGTCACAGCTGCTGTGTGTATGTAAATCTCTTCCACGCTTGGCAGGTGTCATATATCCACTGATCGGTGATGGCTGGCACAACCCCTTTAAGGTCACTGGCATGTGTGAGCCCCCACTCAGGATACATTAGTTTTGGGTCTACTGATGCTCTCATATGTGCCCCAGTTGGTACCCAGCATGCCATGATGGCTATAGTCTGCTGGTGACAGGAGCCGGTTACATATTCACCTCTGCTGTGCGGGATTACATTCCTCTATTATACCTTCATGTACAGGGATGGATGTTGTGGCCGCAGTGTAAGAATCCAGCGCAGTCCTGACATTACCCCCTGGGTGTCTCTGGCTGGGTTTCCTCAATCTTGTACTTCTGCAGCACCCACTTGAGCTTCTCCAATGCCTGCAGGGTGTTCTCTGTGGTGACGTCACGATGCCAGACGAGCCGCACTCTCTCAGGGGAGAAGGCCAGAGCTTTCACCACCACCCCGGATGACTGGTCATCTGCACTCAGCTGGTCACACAGTTCCTGTCCTGACAATGGCGGCGTGATTGTGAGCATCACCATGTTACTGTCCACTACGGTGGGGTCCGTGGTGCAGACGGGGGAGGCCAGCTTCTGCACCGCTGCAAGGATGAAAAACCATTGGTAAGATTAATACACGGGGACATGTGAGGACATGTCAAGCACCACAACTGTGTTCTAAAAAGAAGTGGGGAGGGACTTGCATCTATCAGACCCTTATGGCATATACTGCGGATATGCCATAAATGTCTTGCGTGTAATACACCTTTAAGTATGGCATATCCCGAAGTACATCCTCTATAGGTCATGATACCATAACACCTGCAGTAGTTATTGGCCGGATCTTGAACCTATGGAGAACTGTATAAGTGGCAATTCCCTAACATACTGCTATAAGCTGTCATTGCTGCTGGTAATTCATATTCCCCACCAATGCTGCAAATGTGGACATCACAATACATTAGATATTAGGGAACTGGTGCAATGACCAATACCACTCTGGGCAGATTAATAAAGGGTTATGCGGGCAGTTACATTTTTGTGTAGTGTGCTCACCACCCAATAGGAGTACACTAACAAGAATACATACTGCCCCCATCATGCCAATTCATAGATTTGCAGAGCTGTACTGTCCTGTACTGAAAACACAATTACATTACTGCAGCATGAAAGCAAATCCAGCCATGTGACGCAGGCCTAAGTGTGCTTACAGTGAGTACACTGCCCAAAAATGTAACTGCCCACATAACCCCTTTAATACCCTCTAGGTATACAGAGACGAAGCAGCCCAGACTCCATGGATGGGGATTGTGCGGGCTCACACGGTGTGTTCCTGGCCCAGGACTGCAACAACTTTGTAGTCCCAGAGTGACCCAGGCTTCATAGCCCTGCTCACCTTCAGGCCTGAGTAACGCCTCCTCTCCTGCACCCCCTTACCTTTGGCAAACATCTTGGCATTGTGATGATCTAGCTTTACATTCTCTTTTGCTTGCTTCAATGCCACCAGTCCAGCAGCCGCCAGCACTCCGGCCTGACGCATCCCTCCTCCAAGCATCTTCCTCACCCGCCGTGCCTCAGCAATAAACTCTGCTGTCCCCCCAATTAATGATCCCACCGGCGCCCCAAGTCCCTGCAACCGAACACAAGACTTTCATATAGATATCAAGTCCATATAATGAGACTTAAGTTTTTTGTCCTATAGTTTTCATACTTTTGAAAGACACAGTGAGACGGAGTCACAGAATTGGACAATCTCTGCCGGCTCCACCCCTAGCGCCACTGCCGCATTGAGTAGTCTTGCCCCATCTATGTGGATCTTCAGCCCATAGCGATCTGCGAGGTCCCGCACCTACAGAGGATGATGACAGTGAGTTTACCTGGAAGGGAATTACACATAGTACAGTGAAGGACCCTGCACCCACCTCCTTCATGTAGGACAGGGGTAACACACGGCCCCCCATACGGTTGTGGCTGTTCTCCAAACAAATGAGACGTGTCTGAGCATAATGTACATCTGGGTAGCCATGTTGAATTTTGCTCTCTAATTCCTTAAGATCCAGGCGACCATCTTGCAGGGTCCGTATAGCACGAGGGAACGCGCCTGCAACCTGCATGTAACATAACAAAAGAATGAACTCAAAGCTACAGATTTACTCAGTCTACAGTCATGGCCAAAAGTTTTGAGAATTATACAAATATTAATTTTTACAAAGTCTACTGCTTCAGTTTTTCTAATGGCAATTTGCATATACTCCAGAATGTTATAAAGAGTGATCAGCTTAACAGCAATTACTTGCAAAGTCAATATTTGCCTAGAAAATGAACTTTATCCCCCAAAACACATTTCAACATCATTGCAGCCCTGCCTTAAAAGGACCACCTAACATCGTTTCAGTGATTGCTCCATTAACACAGGTGTGGGTGTTGATGAGGACAGGGCTGGAGATCAATCTGTCATGATTAAGTAAGAATGACACCACTGGACACTTTAAAAGGAGGCTGGTGCTTGCCATCATTGTTTCTCTTCTGTTAACCATGGTTATCTCTAAAGAAACACGTGCAGTCATCATTGCACTGCACAAAAATGGCCTAACTGGGAAGAGTATTGCAGCTAGAAAGATTGCACCTCAGTCAACAATCTATCGCATCATCAAGAACTTCAAGGAGAGAGGTTCCATTGGTGCCAAAAAGGCTCCAGGGCGCCCAAGAAAGACCAGCAAGCAGCAGGACCGTCTCTTAAAAGTGTTTCAGCTGCGGGATCGGGCTACCAGCAGTGCAGAGCTTGCTGAGGAATGGCAGCAGGCAGGTGTGAGTGCATCTGCACGCACTGTGAGGCGGAGACTCTTGGAGCAAGGCCTGGTCTCAAGGAGGGCAGCAAAGAAGCCACTTCTCTCCAGAAAAAACATCAGGGACAGACTGATATTCTGCAAAAGGTACAGGGAGTGGACTGCTGAGGACTGGGGGAAAGTCATTTTCTCTGATGAATCCCCTTTTCGATTGTTTGGAACATCTGGAAAACAGCTTATTCGGAGAAGAAGAGGTGAGCGCTACCACCAGTCTTGTCTCATGCCAACTGTAAAGCATCCCGAAACCATTCATGTGTGGGGTTGCTTCTCAGCCAAGGGAATCGGCTCTCACAGTCTTGCCTAAAAACACAGCCATGAATAAAGAATGGTACCAGAATGTCCTCCAAGAGCAACTTCTCCCAACCGTCCAAGAGCAGTTTGGCGCTCAACAATGCCTTTTCCAGCATGATGGAGCACCTTGCCATAAAGCAAAGGTGATAACTAAATGGCTCAGGGAACAAAACATAGAGATTTTGGGTCCATGGCCTGGAAACTCCCCAGATCTTAATCCCATTGAGAACTTGTGGTCAATCATCAAGAGACGGGTGGACAAACAAAAACCAACAAATTCAGACAAAATTAAAGCATTGATTCTGCAAGAATGGACTGCTATCAGTCAGGATTTGGTCCAGAAGTTGATTGAGAGCATGCCAGGGAGAATTGCAGAGGTCCTGAAGAAGAAGGGTCAACACTGCAAATATTGACTTGCTGCATTAACTCATTCTACCTGTCAATATAAGCTTCTGTTACTCATAATATGAATGCAATTCTATTTCTGTATGTGATAAAAACATCTGACAAACACACATAAAAACCAGAGGGCAGCCGATCATGTGAAAATAGAATATTTGTGTCATTCTCAAAACTTTTGGCCATGACTGTAAACAACGCATCGGCAGCACAGACTTCTTGTCCTTCTAGTTTGTTACAATGTACTGGTGCAGGTAAAATCTATCAGTCTAGAGTCCAATCTCTTTAGTTTACAGAGCATTACCCACACTGGACAAAACTGCAACAAACAGTCAGCTTTGGCAGGTATAAGGTCCATTCATTGACAGCAAGCAGAGTTCCTGAAGAAGGTTAAGATATGAAGAATATTACAACGATTATACAAGGATTAGGTTTTATATATTTAGTGCTGGTGACGGGAACAGGTGACATATTTATAGCTCCTCCATACAGTCAATGAGTGGATACGCCCTCTAAGGCCCCATGTACACAAAGGAATCCGGGATGGATAGTCTGAACCATTCATTGGTCACGTGCATCATAGTTATCTATAATTCTAGGAGTCTCCTTGTGTATCTACTGTCTGCACTATATACAGTACAGGACAGGGAAGCCATGTTCCGGCAGGGACTCCTAGTATCATAGTGTAGGTCTCCTGATTGGGTTCCGCCTGGGAAATCTGGAATACAGACTAGATTTTCAGGGCCTGGATTCCCCCATGTGATTGGTGCCTAAGGAAAGCACATAAAGTATATATTAAATCTTGTATAGACATTACAGTCTCTGCTTACAAGCAGCAGACACCAGATGGCAGGGTAACACCACTCGGTTGTTGACTTACAACAGGTTCACACTAGCGTTACCTCTCCACTGTTCAGGCCCGTCAGGGAACACGAACAATGGAAAGGCGGACTGCTAAATTAGCGGTTACACATGGAGACCGACAGAATGCGTTGACTATAATGGGGTCTGTCAGGTGTTTATTTTTAATCTGAAACCGGCGAAGGAAAAAGTTCTCCAAGCAGGACTTTTTTCTCCTTCCAATTTTCGGCAGACACTGTGACGGAGTCTAAGAGACTCTGGCGCAGATGTGAATGTAGTCGTACCTGTGCCATATTGCCTTGCTCATAGAAGAACATGTGAGCTTCATCTCCAATCAAGACCTCAGACCCTCTGACCCGACAATGAACCATTGCTGCAATGACAGTAAATACTAAATCAGTGCATAGCACCTTCATACAACACGAACCCTCCTGCCACTTATGCTTTCAGAACACACACCTTGATCTACCTGACTGGGGTACCCATGCATGGAAGAAGGAGCACTGTGTCCCCCTTTGGATTTTAGATCAATGATCTTCAAGCTACATGATGGAGCCGCTGCCATAGCCTGGACATGCACTATGCCAGTTTGTGGTTGAGGTTTATACAATATAAATAGTTAATAGGATAGAAGTTTTAAGGCTGGGACCGGGTGGAAATAAAATGCGGCTTTTTACAGTCACTGTATAGTGGATGGTACTCTAGTGAATCTCATCCCCACAGTAGGGGAAAATATGCACTGCGGACGTGCTGTGATTTCCAAAATTGTTGTGGTTTTGGAAATCGCAGCATGTCAATTATACCTACAGAAATGCCGGCGGTTTCCCTATAGTTATAATGGAAGCAGGTTTCCTCTGTGGACTTTCTGTGAAAAGCGCTGTGGGAAAAACCGCGATGTGTTGCCACCGTGGTTTTTCCCGCAGCTCTTTTTTGCTACATGGGGCCTTAGCTAGGCCACAAATGTCTGATTGGTGGAGGGGGGTTGACAGCTGGCCCCCAAAGGGATCAGCTGTTTGGGGTTATGCCCATACTATACAGTGCATGGAGCAGGAAGTAAATAGTCCCGTACCCTGTATAGCGGTCGGGCACTGTTACTGCAGCTCAGCCATAGGCCATAAAAAAAATCCTGAACAACCTCTAATTAATTGCCAAAAATCTTTGAAAGGTAAAAACCTGGGGTTCTGCATATTTGTGGATGCTGCTGATGTTGCATTCTTCCAGAGGGAGAGAGATACTTTTTCACTGGAGACTTACATGGTCGGCTACTTACCTGCGATCAGATTTCCCATAGTCCCGCTGGTCACAAAGAGAGCATCTTCAGTTCCAAGAAGCTGCGCCGCGTATCGCTGAATCTCTGGACAAATATATGTATGTATAAGATAATTTGCATTTAAAGGGCAGCTCCGCCCACAAATGTATTATATAGAGATACAATCAGAAACCATTATAGTATACAGGTTCAGGGGCTAACTTTCCTTAAGGAGTATTTTGGTAACTGTAATTTATGCCATATCCAACGGTCACAATATAAGTGCGGTCCAATCCTGAGACTCCATGAGGGTCAGGAGTTCAATTCTCTTTCTGTTTTTCCACACTATCTAAAGAAAGACTATCAATGTGCAAATAATGCTTACAGTGTGGAGACCCCTTTAGGCTAAAGCCCCAGCTTTTTTGTTGCAGATTTTGCTGCGGTTTTTTGAGCCAAAGCCAGGAGTGGATTGAGCAGAAGGGAGAAGTATAAGAACTTCCTATATATTTCCCATTCCTTTTGTAGGCATTCTTGGCTTTGTCTCAAAAAACCACAGTAAAATCTGCAACAAAAAAAGCTGCATTTCTGCAATGTGGGGCCTCAGCCTTAAGGCCGGGGCCCCACATGGCGTAAATGCTGCGATTTGCCCGCAGTGGAAACGCCGTAGAAAAAAATTGCGGCGATTTACAGTCATAGCAAAATGGATGGGATTCTAGCTAATCCCATGTCCACTTTGAGGTAAAAATCGCGCTGCATTGCGGCGATTTCCAAAACCGGCACAGCATCGCAGCATGTCAATTATACCTACGGAAACGCCGCCGGTTTCCCCATAGGTATAATTGAAACAGAACATTCGCAGAGGAAACCTCTGTGAATTTTCTGTCTAAAGCGCTGTGGGAAGAACCGCGATGCGTTCCCACCACGGTTTTTCACGTAGCGCTTTTTTGCTGCAGGACGCCACGTGGGGCCTTAGCCTAAAGGGATTTTACACCCCCATACACATTTTTCATACAGATAACACATTCACAGGCTAGGTCATCAGTATGTGATCTATCGGGGTCCGACACCTGGACCCTGCACAGATCAATTAAAATACAGCAGTGGATGTGGAGCGTGTGGAGGCTGCTCCTATACAAGTAATAAGAGTGGAGCTAACCTTTTGCATCATGTAGAGAGGTAAGCTTCCAGCGGTGATGTTGGCACTTCACGCTGAGAAGGCGTTTGACCGCATTCATTGGTCGTTCGTCTTCTCGGCTTTAAGACGGATGAGTCTGGGTGGTCCGTTTTTATCGGCCATAACTGCCCTTTATTCCACACACTCCACAAGAGTTTTTGTTAACTGAGCCTTATCTACTCATTTTGCTATCACCAATGGTACCCGACAGGGTTGCCCCTTGTCCCCACTAATATTTATCCTCTCTATTGAACCCCTAGCATGTGCTCTTAGATCACACCCTGGTGTTAGTGGGGTGACAGTGGAGGATCATTCTCATATCATCTCACTCTATACTGACGACATTATCCTGTCTCTCACTGACCCGGGTCTGTCCCTTTCAGCCTCTCTTGAATTAATTGAATTATTTCGTTCTTTATCCTACTACAAATTAAAATATAGCCAAGACCCAAATTCTTCCGTTATATCTAACCGAACTGGAAATTTCCCTTCTTCAGCAAAAATATAATTTTGACTGGAGATTTGACAATATTCCAATACTTGGGGATCTCACTCACTCCTGCCCATTCCTCACTATATCTGGCGAACTACTCTCCCCTCCTTCAGACCTTACAGACCGAGGCGGATCGGATGGGCTTGACGGAGATTTCCTGGCTGGGTAGAATCGCGGCCTTCAAGATGCTTCTCCTTCCCTGCCTTTTATACCTCTTTCGCACCTTGCCTATTGCTTTACCCCCCTCCTTTTTTAAATTGGTCAACAGTCTGCTTACTAGATTTATCTGGGTGGGCAAGAAACCCCGCCTCGCTCACCCGATTTTGACCAGAGCTGGTAACCTTGGTGGTCTAGGTGTGCCTGATATACATGGGTACTATATTGCTACTTTGGTTTCTTTGGTAGCGCATGGCTTGTCTAGAGAGGAAAAGCTCCACTGGATGCACATTGAAAAGTCTTATTTTCCCGCTAAGGAGTATCGAGAAATACTTTTTGCCTCTTTCTGGATTAGTGTGGACAGCTACTCTTGTTCGCCTTTTACCAGATACTCTGTGGCAGCTTGGAAATATGCGTGTAGTTCAGAGTAGCTAGAAAGATCCAATATTCCATTCAGAGTGTCCTCTATAGTGATCTCTTCCTTGAGGCTGGAGAGTTGGGTCGCAAAGGGTGTGCAATTTGTTTTTCAACTATTTCAAGATGGGAACCTAAGAGATTTCACATCCTTGTCTGCAGAATTTGAGTTGCCTAAGAACGACTTTTATAAATTCCTTCAAGTGCGACATTGCTTACAAAAACACGACCTCTTCCGAGTAGGATGCAACCCTGATGTCTTTTTCCTACTATGTTCATCTCGGAAAGGTTTTAGGCTGATTTATTGTTCTATTGACCCTTTAATCCTCCTTCCAGAAGACTTACCCTATCCGTCTTTGTGAGAGAGATCTCAAAAAGTCCTGGACTCCTAAGGAGCGGCAGAAGGCCTTTACTTTATTCCGCACTTCCCTAGCTTGTAGCTCTCATGAGGAGACGGAATATAAGCTGGTTCTTAGGTGGTATATTCCCCCTGCTCAAATTCATCGAATGTTTCCTAATTCTTCTTCTCTTTGCTGGAGGCTATGTGGAGGAGTGGGTACATTGCTGCACACCTTTTGGGCTTGTCCTCATCTTGCTAAATATTGGCAGGAGGTTTTCGACCTTCTGGACGGCCTTCTGGGGTGCTCTATGCTCCGGACCCCCCAGCTGGCTATGCTTAATTTAGAAATGGACGTGCTCCCTCCTCCCCATCGCAAACTGGCCTGTAAGATTTTGGTGATGGCTAAATTGGTTATTGCTCGGAAATGGAAACAACCTTTGCCCCCTTCATTGCAGGACCTGTTGATACTTATTGTTACCACTCACTCGTATGAAAGTGTTATTGCTTTTGGGAATTTCTCCTTTCCTAAATATAAAATAGTGTGGGAGAAGTGGTTGGCGAGCCCACATTGCTCCCCCTTGGTTAATTAGTTGGTAAGCTGGTTAGTTTGTTAATTAGTCCATTTGTTAAATGGATGAGCTATTCGGCTGACCAAGGGGACGCATTCCTCTAATGGACCTTTGCTCTGTGTCATTATTGCTACACTTTGAGGCGTGAGTTTCAGCTGTCCGATTCGATCCTTTGCTGTTCCCCGAATCTAGAGTATCTGGTTCAGTCCTGTTAACGGCCAATCCCACCTCGCCAAATAAATAAATAAATAAATTGTGGATGTTTATGGCTACTCTTGTTTGACCAGCCTTCCCCCCCTCCCCTTCCTCGCCGTTTCCTTATGTGGTGTGTGCTGTCTGTGTACGTTCTCCTTATTATTCAGACAAATGTTTTACTTTACCAGTTTCGATGTTTGCGATAAAATGTTTAAGTATTTTCTATTGTCATATGTTTGAAAAAATTAATAAAAATTATTGAAACAGAATAAGAGCGGAGCTGCAATTTCCAGACGCCATCGCTATACAATGGACAGGGATGCAGATCCGCTCCTATTACCTGAATAGTAGCAGAGCTGCTCCCACTCCCGTCCACTGCTGTAGCTTCCAATGTCTGGAAGCGGCCGGATCAGCTGATCTGTGTGGGGTCCTGGTGTCACAGCCCCATACTGTGGATAGGTCATCAGTATGAAATGCATTTGGGGCCAGAAAACCCCTTTAATATTGAGTCTGGACTCACCATTCACAGTGGGGTCTTCACCATAGACATCATCTCCAACCTTGGCCTCCGCCATGGCCTTCCTCATCTCCGCACAGGGCTTGGTAACGGTGTCGCTGCGCAGGTCCACCACCACCACACCCATCTCTGTGCCGCTCTGGCTCCTTGTGTACATGGTACGGAAATTGGGGGGCTGCTGCAAGACAAAAGAGAGGCGCTCTATATACAGGACGAGGACTGGACCTTGCTGTGACCTGAAAGATACAGAAATTATTAAAAAAATCCATAAAATTATCCATATTATGTGATAATCCGGCACCCACCCACAGAATATGACAGTATTATGGGGTTAATGATCAGGGATATTGTCGGATTGATGGAGCACTGTTCACATTGGTCAGATTCTCTGCAAACCTGATTTGATTTAGGTGTGTCACGTTTCAATCCGCAGTTACAACGCATTTTAAGTTTTTTTTTTTACCCCTCCCCAAGATGCCATGTTAGACCTGTATAAGGGGTGCAACAATTTGAGGGTGCAAAAAGTTGTCACCAGCTGCCATATTGCAAATGCACTGAACTGGTGGAATAATGTTCTATAGGATATAGGAACTCCTACAGCAGAACAGACATATATAGAGAGTACATAGGAAGATCATACAATACCCAGCTATGGAGCCTCAAAGCCACGACTGACCCCACTCTTCTCATAAGGATACTTGCAAGTCACACTTTGGAATTTGGACCCTAAAGCCCGCGGTACATCACGGGAAATACCACAGAACTGAGATTGTCCCGGCATGCAGTAGTTCGTCTTCAGCACTAGCGCAGGACTACATTTCCCGTGATGCTCCGGGCGCTACTGTCATAGGCGCGTGTTCAGGAAGGCGCCAGAGCATGCCGGGAGTTGTAGTTTAACACTCCTACCGCTGCTCCCAGACCTAGAGACCAGTACTAAATGTTCTCCTTATAAGTAGAAAAGATCTAATAACGCATGGAATGGGAGGAAAATCTCAATTCTTGTGACTTTTCTGTCAGAACATCTTTAAATATTATTGTAAATGTAAAATGGAGAGGTTTTCTCTGGTAACCAATGAGATACCAGTTGTTATTTTACTAAAGCAGTTTGGAAGATGAAAGAAGAGATTTGATTGGTTGTTTGGGTCGCTGGCTCACTTGCTTTTTATTGTAAATGGAGGCAATATTGCTAAAAACATATCAGACAATTGTAGTTGAGGCTCGGGCTACCTGGTGATTTTGGCAACAACAAACATCACCTTGTCACCCACCACATTGCATGTAATGTAAGTGAATGGGGTCACAGCAACCCTGAGGTTTCCGTAATCGAAACTCTCTCAAGTTGCAAAAAAATTGAGCACTAATGGGTTATTTTTGTGACTTATTTTTTCAAAACATTATTTGCAATGACACAAGGCAACATGGCGATCTTTGAGTAGCCCCAGTCTTACCCTATGTCTTAAAGGGATAGACCCATGTCTCTAAGACGTGGACAGCCCCTTTAACAACCCTAATCAGCCTGTATAGAATGAGAGTAGTAGTCCTGACAGACGTAAGTGCGGTTTATCAACGTCCTCACCAGACCTCATAAGGAACCAAAAACAAATCAATCTCTTCATCTTATCATATGTCCTGCGACCTTCATTCTGAGGAACAGCATCGGTGACTTTACCCAAGAAATTAAGTAGTCATAGGAAGGACATCTTCTTAAGACATCTGCGGTTGTTGCCGCACGCCACAAGAGAAGGGCTGTCACCCAACTTTCCTACAGTCCTGATTGAGAAATATGACCATTTGTGAATAACATGATGCGTATAAACTCCATTCTCTGAAAATCCCTACAGTGTGAGGGCAGCCATTTTGTCAAATCTTCCTACCGTAGTAGTTCAGGAGTCAGAGAAAGCCCCTATAGTAGCGGCATCTGATGATGGACACTCAGCTTTCCTAGAGTCCTGAACAACATAATGTTGCTACTCAGATCACAGGGAAAGCTGAGTGAAGACTCCTTAAGGAGCTGTAATGGCAGCCATATTGGATGTCCCGGATGCAGCAGAGATGAATTTGTCAATGGCTATTGGTTCTTTACCTCTTAAAGGGATTTTCTGGTCCCAAATCGAATTTTCATACTGATGACCTATCCACAGGATAGGTCATCAGTATATGATTGGTCAGGATCTGACACTCAGTCCCCAAACGGATCAGCCGTTACAGTAGCCTCTAGGTGCTGAAAGTGGCTCGTGGACGGGCGGTGCTTACAGCGCTGCTCCTATACAAGTAATAGGAGCGCTGCAGTTCACTGGAACCATGATATACAGTGTATGGGGCTGCTGCACCGCTCCCATTACTTGAATAGGATCGGTGCACGCGCCACCTGTACTCAAGCAACTTCCAGCGCCTGGAGACTACTGCAATAGCTGATCAGTGCGGGGGTCCAAGTATCGGACCACACACTGATAAGGCCCGGTTCACATCTGCATTCAGGCCATTCCGTTCCCCTATCTGCATGAAAAATGCAGTGAGAAAAGTCCTGCAAGCAGCATTTTTCTCTCTGCATTTTTCGTGCGGTAACTGAGCAGAACCACACGGACCCCATTATAGTCTATGGGGTCCGCCGGTTCCTAAGGTAACCGCTTTTTTATGCAGATTAGGTTTCCGTTCCGGGGGTCCCCAAGCGTTCTCCCCAAGCAGAAACCCATGCGCAGATGTGAACTGAGCCTAAGTTATCCTGTGAATAGGTCATCAGTATGAAAATACGTCCTGGGCTGGAAAACCCCTTAATGTCCATTTATATGACTGTGATGAAAATCATCTATGAAAGAGCCATTTTTCACTACTAGTTTGCATCCCTGCGGCACCCGTTTTCACAGATCCTTCACAAACTTGAGGCTATCGAGTGATCCTTGAAAATGGGCAAGAATATCCTATTTTTTGACGGACCCTTCCCACAGTCTGTTAAAGGGGTTTTCCAGGCTTATTAATTGCTGACCTATCCTTAGGATAGGTTATTAATTGAAGATTGGCGGGGAAGGGGTCCTCCACCGCCTCCACTGTGTTGAAGACAACACAGCATTCTAGTGAGCCCTGCGGCCTTTTCACAGAAACCCAAGCACAGCGCCCTATATTGTGTAATGGCTGTGCTTGGAATTGCAGCTCATCCCCATTCACTTGAATGGGCCTGAGCTACGAAGCAGTGATGTGATTGATGCCCTGTGAATCGGAAATAGTGCTTAGGGATCCTATCTTCAATTGATCAGATAGGTCATCAATTGATAAAGCCTGGAAAACCCCTTTAAAAATACGGTCATGTGAATAGGTCCGTAAGATTGCATTGATTTTAGTGAAGCCGTGTCCGCCACAGGTTCAGTTTTCCCGCTTGTGTGAATAGAGGCTTAGGTGTTAGTTGGTTAGGTGATAAATGATAGACGGGCGGAGATCCGGACCATCACTAAAACTCTATTCCTCCACCGCCCTACCATGTTTTACCTACAGTAGGTAATACTGTATGTCTACCTGCAAAACCCACTTTGACGTCACATGAGTTGTGCCACATGACAAACTCAGCTCTGATGCATCTGTAGTGTGTGCAGCTGCTTTGCTTGTCTCTAGGAGAGGGATTCCCTTTTGTCATTTCCTGCGTTTATCCCTCAGCCAAAAATAAAAAATAAAAAGTCGCCCCCGTCCAAGTGTTCCCTGCAGCGAGCACACCCTGCAGCTGTTTTCTGCCGTGAGCGCACACTTCAGGAATCCAGTGTGGAAACCTTTCTGTAAATGTTTGGAAACTGGGCAAGAATGAGCCGTAACCGTGGCAACCACAACACAAACTACTAAGCGAGCGGAGCCGTGTCGTAATCCTTCCCTACGTATGCCCCCGCCGCTGGAGAGGGTTCTGGGAAAGTGATGCATCCTGGTGGGGGAACTCTACATCTACGGCGGGGAGACTTAAGAAACCTATTCCTGTAAAGAAGCGGTCACTTGTAGTCACACATGACTAACAGACCAAGCCGCACAGGGGGTCAGTACAAGGGGGAGGGTAAAACCACTTTTGGTCATCGTAGGCAATCGCTTACACAGCAATCCCCTTATGAGTGGAAATCTGGTCGTCCCGCTATAGTGAGCTGGAAATGGCTGATAACAGAGAACAATAGAGAGCAGCAGTTGCGTGTAACGTGACGGATACGTGTGACAGTGGTCCGATTATGAGGTTTGGCATATGACGGGGTAACCTAAGGGCGTACAGAAGTGTCTGGCTCACCACCGCTGGTTTTACAGGACTTGTTCATACAGGTGTTTGGGATCCCAACCACTAACACCCCCCTCTTTCTAAATTTCCTGGCACCCAGATAGGAATCTGTGTGTTTCCTCAATGGCCTTGTTGTCCTGGAAACAAGGAAGTGCGTTTAAGGCGGCGCTAACAGGAATATAATTCTGGGGATTATGACGCACAGGCAGAATTCCTTGCCGTGACAGAGGAAGGGACAACTTCCCCGAAGTCCTCACCAGTTAACCCTGCTGTGTACAGTAAACGCAGCCGCTCCTGATCCTACTGTCATGTATGTGGTCGGAATTTTTACCACCCAGTTCCAAGAATAGAGGATGAGGCAACCTGTGTCATCCAGATAAACCGCCTGACACCTCCTGGCGTCACCTGGATTAACCCTTTGTCATACCGATTGACTCACCCCCCAGCTCACCTGGTATAGGAAGTGAATAGACAGGTAAAGGGGCTGAGTGTGGATCGCTGATTCAGGAGTCTGGGAAAGCTGAGTGTCAGATGATATAGACGGTTGTCACTCATCCTTCCCGGGCTTTTGTATGGCAACGATGAATGTGTCACCAAGAGGCATCCTGTGTGGGATTGGTTATAGCAGCCATATTAGTTATCACCCAGCTTTCCCAGGAACAGACATAGGTAAGAAAGGGGCATGACTGGTCTTTCATGTAGTGTTTGGCAGAGAAGGTTACCATCCACAAAGGACCTCACTATACTGGGTACTTGAGGGCCCGGAGACCCATGTCAGTGGTGTAGATAATATTACGATTCACCAATAGAACATTATGTGACAACATATGCCCAGACATGGTGATGTCACACACACACACACATATATATATATATATATATATATATATATATCACAACCATACACACATATGCATACCAAGTTACACACGTACACACTAACACATACATCACAAATGTACATACACACACAAATACCTACATGCACA
The DNA here is from genome assembly GCA_947044405.1 of Leptodactylus fallax. Classification (NCBI taxonomy): domain Eukaryota; kingdom Metazoa; phylum Chordata; class Amphibia; order Anura; family Leptodactylidae; genus Leptodactylus; species Leptodactylus fallax. Next base: position 3,999,418 of record CAMRHE010000159.1, on the reverse strand, counting down.
TACAATACATAAAGACATATGTACATATACACACACATAAACATATACATATACAGAAAATACATACATGTACATACATATACACATATATATGTACATCATACACATACAACACATACATAAACACACATATACACACATATGTACATACACATATAGATCACATATACACACACATATGTACATACACATATACACACACACACACATATGTACATACACATATACACACACACATGTACATACACATATACACACACACATATGTACATACACATATACACACACATATGGACATACACACATATGTACATACACATATACACACACATATGTACATACACATATACACACACACATGTACATACACATATACACACACACATATGTACATACACATATACACACACACACGTACATACACATATACACATATGTACATACACATATACACACATATGTACATACACATATAGATCACATATACACACACATATGTACATACACATATACACACACATATGTACATACACATATACACACACACATATGTACATACACATATACACACACACACGTACATACACATATACACATATGTACATACACATATACACACATATGTACATACACATATAGATCACATATACACACACATATGTACATACACATATACACACACATGTACATACACATATACACACACACGTACATACACATATACACACATATGTACATACACATATACACACATATGTACATACACACATATGTACATACACATACATGTACTGCATACACACACATATACTCACAAATGTACTGTACATACACACACATATACACATACATGTGTAAATACACATATATACACACATACGTACATACACATATACACACACATATGTACATACACATATACACACACATATGTACATACACATATACACACATATGTACATAAACATATATACACACACACACACAATACTATAGACAGATAATTTCTTTCCCAAAAAAAATAATTCTGTTTATTATAAATTAAAAATTCACATGTAAAATATAAATATAAGTGCAAATGTCCAGGATAATTGGCACCACTGGGGGGCGCCATGTAAACATAAATGAGGTCAGGATGGCAAATTCTGCCCTAGGACATGGGGTTATTCTGGTCCAAACTCTTCCTGTGCAATATCTCCATTATGCAGACTGCTCGGATACACAGTCCTCACGTGACATTGCATCGGCGTCCTCCATCTTGCTGCTATGACTTCCCCATCCCCAATATCTTCATTTTTTTGCGCAAGAGTCAAGTTTGAAGAAGGCCTCTCAACACGAGGGGCCAAGTCACATGCTGGAAAGTTGTGCAAAAGTTCCTTCTGTCTGGTGCCCGCTCACATGTCCATCACACTGCCACCAGATACAGGTAATGCCCCGCAGTGTGTACACAGTTAACTCTCGCTCTTCCAGCAGATTAAGGCTATGTAGGTGACAATAAATATTTCTTCCATATAACCGATGTGGACATTCAGTGCAAGGCGGGTGCGCAGCTCTGGTCTTGTGCCATGTAATGTTACCAGAGCCCAGCCATGGTCCTGCACCCATGTAAACCTGTGGATTTGGGTATAGTCAGCAATGCTGGAGTCTCAACAGTCTCTCCTTGACCTGAGTGTCTTAGGCACTTGGTGATTCTTCCCTAGAGATCTGCGCCGCACAGCTGGCGCCAATGCCAATACTCGGCCTCCAAATCTCACGTCTCCTTCATTCTGGCTCAGAGTGACGTCGATCTACGAGGCTCCAGTTGGCCATTGTACTCTTTTCCCCATTGACCAAGCTTCTTCATTACACAGGGGAGTCGTATTCCTGTAGGAAGTCCTTAATGGGCAGCGGAAGTTGCTCCCTAGCACCATAGTCTTCCAGTTGCCCGTTCACAGCCTTACGACAGAGATGTTGTAGAGAGGAGACACTTGAGGACAAAGGCCTAGACAGCAGCAAGGGGACCCGTTCTCCCCCGGAATAGATGTAATAAGACCGCTTGCCATTGCCCGAGTCCTTGGCGGACATGTAATGCCTGAGAAGTTTCAAGACGCAGTCGAACCGCGGCACCGGCTGCGAACTTCGTGGGTCAGTCTGCAGAGAGAAGCCACATGGCTCGCATTGGATTCGCAAGTTCTTGGTGCCGGATTCGGTTTTGACGCTGAGTGTGAAGAAGTGCCTGTGATCCGAACTGTCCCGGATAAGGAAAGTTCCCGCCGGCTCGGCGCTGAGGAGCAGGTTAGCCTGGGTGCCCGTCACCGTGCTCCAATAAAACCCACTCTCCTGCAGCTTGTGCACTGCGCTCAGTACCAGGTTGTACTCGCTTCGGGAGGAGAAGGTCTTCAGCCGCAGGCTGGTGTCCAATGCCCGGCTCATGCTCGGGAATTTGCTCTGTGTGACCATGACGGTGGGAGCCAGCTTTGCTGCGAGTCAGGATGGCGCCCTTGTGCCCCCGGAGAAGTGCAGAGCTGATTTCTGTTACAATATCCTGGATAAAGAAGAGGCAGAAGATTAGGACTAACTCTATGTATACCCTCTAAATGGGGTCTAGAAAGCTGAGATATAGGATGCTGTATGGCAGACCAATCATACTGAATAGCAGGCGGTCACACCTTAGATTTCTGTGACCCAGTCTCTCCAGACATTAGTTGCTGTTACTGTAGACCCACAATATAATGACCCCAACAAACAGCAACCTGTATCTCAGCTTCCTTACAGGCACAATATATAGTGGTTAACTGCACAATCACATCTGAATTTCCAGGTTTTGACTAAACTGAGGCTTTACGTAGATGCAGCAATGCTGTGTCCGCGCATCATTTGCATAGCTTTCAGGTATTTCCCACTGACATTCTAAGAAGAATAGACTATGAGTAAATACAAGATATTAACCCTGTAAGTCACTTAAACCGTACATAAAAAATCCTGAATACTCTATAGCATTGCTGAACCCAGATATAGTAGAGCTGACTTTGTCAGCTTCCAGTAAACCTACTGCAGTGACACCTTTCAATGACATATTCAGCTCTGCTACATCTGGAAACCAAAGTATAATATTAAAGAAAATAAAAATCCCATATTTTTAATATTTTAATGTAACAATATATTGAGCCTAAAAGATCCAATTTATTAAGGAGATCACTCAATAGCCTTGATGAACCCAGATGCAGCAGAGCCGAGTTTGTCAGATTCCAGTAAACTGACTGCAGTGACATCGTTCAAGGACATACTCAGCTCTGCTGCACCTGCAATCCAAGACCAAATGTTAAAGGGTCTGACCGACAGTATAATATTATTCTCTATTAAGGGAACAGATTAGAATTAAATATACTGGACATAAAAATCCAATTTGTTAAAGAGAGCAGCCAATAGCATTGATGTAGCGGTGCTGAGTTTGTCAGATTCCAGTAAACCGACTGCAGTGACACCATTCAATGACACACTCAGCTCTGCTGCATCTGGAATCCGAGACTAAATGTTACAAGGGTCTGATATTAATATCTATTGAGGAAACTGATTCAGTTATATATACTAGGCATAAAAAACACCCGATAAACCCAGATGTAGCAGAGCTGAGCACTGATACATGACCTACTCAGCTCTCCTACATAAGAAACCAAGGCATAATATTAAATTATAAATAATTTATTTTTATTTAAATTTAAATATAATAATAATATATTTTTTTTTTTTTTCTAGTAATTAGATAAAGAACCTGAAGATCTTGAGACTTCTTACCGGGTAAGTTTGAAGCGGTCCAGTTGTGTTAAGGCGTACAGTAATATCCTATGGCCAGAGTGGAATATTCCGCTTCGAGGGACACTGTAATAATCCACCGTTGTGCTTGCTCCAAGTTACAAATGAGTGTATAACTCCATGAGATCACACAGCACTTCTTATACAGTGATCTGAGGCTCCTCCCACCTGACTTCACCCCCCTCTTCCCCATACACAGCTTGAATATTACAGGAAGGGCCTCTTCCAGGAAGGGGCATGTATAATACACAGCTCAATATGATGGCCAGAAGCCAGATCCTGCCTCCCTATTCCTGGCAGGGCTCAGAGCAAAGGCTTCTCCCATTCTCTAGCGGTGTTTCCTTCCAAGAATCACTAAGGACACACAACGAGACCCTGACTACAACCTGTCAATCATTTTCTGGAACTCAACCTTTTTCACTCGAAACGTCGCTTTCTGGCAAATTGCAGCACGGGGAGGAAAAAAGAAATCACAGGAAATTATTGTTACAAATACTGATTATCAGTCGTTGTGGTTACGCTTCTTGTTTCTTTTTAATTTTGCACAAACTGACAGAGAATTTTTTTTTTTTCTTAATAATGTTCATTGTATTTGGGTTTCTCTGTAAGCAATTTTTTAAATGTTTCTAGAGTTTTTAAATAAAATCATTAGTATTACTTTTTTAACACTTTTTTCTTAATTATTGTATAATGCTTCCCTATCTGCAAATTTTTTGCATTTTTTTATTCTTATGATAATTGTGTATTTTTTTTACATGATTACAAATTATTAGAACTTTTATAACAATTTTTTTTAACTATTGTATTCTGCTGCCAGATCTGCAATGGTTTTTATTTTTCTGCTTAAGATAATTATAATTTTTTTAATTATTGTATTATGATTCCTCTAAAGGTGTTGTTTTTACTATTATACTTATGATAATAATTATTGTGATTTTTTTTTTTTTTTTATTCTAAATTATTATGCTTCCCCATCTGCATTTTTTTATTATTCATTTTTTTTTTCACTGATTTTAATGTCTGTTTGTGATCCGTTTTATCTGTTTTATCTATTAAAAAAATTGTTGAAATTCATTGTTTTTTTTTTTTTGGCTTTTTTGACCCAACCCACTAATCTATTTTTAACATTGACGGACATTAAAATGGACCCACTGACTTGTATTGGGTTTATCAAGCTATGAAAAAGGCCAAAATTTCCCAGTTTTTGACGGACATTAGTTCACGGCAATGTTCTGCAAATGTCAGTGTGGCGGCCATAAAAATACGGTTGTGTGAATGAGGCTTTATACTTCCCCTAGTGAAATTTTTTTTTACTACTATATTTAATTATTACAATTTTTATTTTCTTACGCTAAGTTCACACCTGCGTTCAGGTTCCCCATGCAGACCTGAAGAACGGAAACCCACTCTGCTTAAAAAGCGGTTACCCGCGAAAACCCACGGACCCCATAGACTATAATGGGGACCGCTGGGTTTTCGCCCGAAAATGCGGAGAGTCCTGCTTTTCTCAAGTGGATTCGGGCGCGGAAACCCCCGAACGTAGAGAGGCGCAGGTGTGAACCCAGCCTCAGTGATGTTTACTGTTTCATGGTTCCTCCATTGACATATATTTGGATTTATTTTTGCTCACTCACGCCATGACTGAGCGATTATGTGACTATGTCAAAAGGGACCTTAATGGGAGCAGAAGGGATTGGTAAGGTAAGTATGGGACCATGCTGCATGCAAAAAAAAAAAAAAAACATGGCTGCTTTCTTCTAGATACTGTGCCACACTTGTTCATGGGTTGTGTCAGGTACTGCACTTTTTTTTTTTTTTTTTTTAACAAATTTCTCTATTAAAATGAATCAATTTTTTTTTGCGTTATTTTTTAATTCCTCTGCCCCAGTTATAAACTTTGCAGGCCGGGTTCACAATGGAGCATTTTTTTTCATTCTTTACGCTGGGGTCACGCAAGGTGAAAATTTCTGTTCCGTCACAGAAGTCAAGCAACGTGTTTTTCTGAAAACCACTCCAAAAATTACAGAAATGGGGAAATGGGGTGTTTTTTTTTTTTGTGGCGCCATTCCTTCTGGCAGAGGCGTAGCTTGAAGTTTGGGGCCCCAGTGCAAAATCTGTAATGCGGCCCCTACTTGTGACATTTAGAATAGCGGTATAGTTTATGCAGCGGAGGGATGTTTGGGGCCTCCTCAGGGTAGCACCTGCACCCCGAATAGCTAGGCCCCTGCCTGCTAGTATCGCAACAGTTCTCCAGCTGCTTCCAATACTTGCAACGAGGGTAAAAGCAGATAAATAATACGCCGCACAGAGCAGGTCACTTTGTGCGGGGGTTTTGGTACAAAAAAAATCTAAAAAAAGTTAAAAAAAAAAAAGAAAAACAGCAAAATGTTACATGCAATATAACTGAGAATCACATCACTGTCTGACTAGGCTTTCCACAAATAGCCAGGCCATGCTGGTGGTGCTGGCAGTGAACAGGTTAATGGCAGCACGTTGCTGGCGGCGGTGCTGTTTTTGTACGTGGTGTGCAGGATGTGTGCTCCTCTCGTGTGCGTGTCTGTACTGTAACTACACAAACATACTCTGCACTTCTGGGAACTGAAGCTCTGAAAACACAGCTGCTGCCTCTTCAGGTGAAATGCAAACCATGTGCTGTGGTGGTGGTGACAGCGGCGCTGGTGGTGGCAGCAGCGGCGGTGGTGGCAGCGGGCCGTCCTAAGCTCCTATTTGGCATCATGTGATGGAACAGCAGAGAAAATACTTTCATTAAAAAAAACAAAAAAAAAAACCACAACAACAGAGGAATCTTTTCCCCCCGAGCGGTCTGCTGGAGCCGGTGAATAGGGCTCAGTGTGCTGGCAGAGGCGGGAGGCGTCAGGGGGCAGCGCCAGGGCTCACGGCCTCAAATAAACTTTATATTCGCAATAGGAAAAAATGTTAATGAGAAGTAGGAAAACATGGAGGTGACGTGAATGGGCCCGGGGAGCCTCGCATTCATAAAAACACAGCTAGTACTCCTCAGCCCAAACATTGGCACTGCCAAGGGCTGTGTGTTACAAATTCGGAAACATAATAGGTCTGGCATGAGGCAATGAAGAGACGCTCATGTGTGAAGTGCCATAGGCAGGTGCCAGGGGTCAACATCAGACGTGTTAGCCAATGGGATCCATAGCATGGCACCTCGGGGTGGGGTATCTGATGTCAAACCAGCCCTTGCCACATACGTTGTCCTTGGTTACTGTGGGGACAATGGCTCCGCTCCAAACAGTAGCATGTACCATAAGGGGTATATATGGGTTCATGGAGACCCAGCTTTCCCTATCCTCTGAATGTCTAGTTACGTCATATTTTCATTTCCCACACTTATACTTAGCATTTGGCTGGGCATTAACCCTTATGGAGACAGCAGTGGCAGCCATATTGGTTTGTCACCCAGCTTTCCCAGTCTCCTGCATGTCTAGTTTAGTCATTCAACATCCACAACTTTATTACCTGGCATTTGCCATTCAAATGTCAGGAAATGTCGTGTTTTAAACCTTATGGAGGCAGTAGTGGCAGCCATATTGGTTTGTCACCCAGCTTTCCTAGTCTACTGCATGTCTAGTTCAGTCATTTAGGTCCACTACTCGTATACCTAGCCTATGCCATTCAGATTTCAGAAAAAGCCATGATGTAACGCTTACAGAGGCAGTAGCGACAGCTATATTGGTTTGTTACCCAGCTTTCCCAGTCTCCTGTATGTCTAATTCAGTCTTATACTCATATACCTAGTATTTGCCATTCAGGATTCAGGAAAAGTTAGACATTAACTCTTGTAGATACAGCACTGGCAGCCATATTGATTCATCACCCAGCTTTCCCAGTATCCTGTATATTTAATTATGTCATGTTTTCATCCACAACTTATACCATGCATTTGCCATTTAGGGTTCAGGAAAAGCATTAACCCTAAAAAGTTTTAACCCTTGTAAAGGCAGAAGTGGCAGCCAAATTGGCTTATTACCCAGCTTTCCCAGTTCATTACACATCTAGTTATGACATGATTTCAGCCGCCACTCTCATACCTAGCATTTGCCATTCAGGGTTCAGGAAAAGTTGATAATAACACTAATGGGGGCAGTAGTGGCAGCCATATTAGTTTATCACCCAGCTTTCCCAGTCTCCTGTATGTTTAGTTCTGATATTTTACAATTTTACATACAGAACCCTTCCATCTATCATATAAAGTTAGGAAAAGCTGGGTAGTAATCTTTAAGAAAGCAGTAGCGGTAGCCATATTAATCTGTCACCCAGCTTTTCTAGCCTCCTGAATGTTTAGCTCTGATATTTTACATACAGAACCCTTCCACCTAGCATATAAAGTTAGGAAAAGTTGGGTATTAACCTTTATGAAAGCTGTAGTGGTCGCCATATTGGTTTGTCACCCAGCTTTCCCAGTCTACTGTATGCCTAGTTATGTCATGCTTTCATCCACCACTCTCATAATTAGCAATTGCCATTCAGAGTTCTGGAAAAGTTGAGTATTAATCCTTGTAAAGACAGTAGCGGCAGCCCTAATGGTTTGTCACCCAGCTTTCCCAGAAACAGCTAAAGAGTTTTTTTTTTCTTGTTTTCTGAGAAAAGCTTCTCGGCAGGTTTGGGGAAGGTGCACACCTGAGACCTGAGACCGCGGCTTTCGGGGGAAGCGGACCTGCTAGACATTGGTAATTTCACATTCATGTCTCTTTAAAGTTCCTCTTTCTTGTAAGGCAGAAGGAGCGGCGTCTTTTCTGAATAATCCGTGTGACACACCTCGGGGGGCAGAGCTTCTGAGGAGCATGAGACACGATTTAGTCACAATTAGGCAGAAAGTCCTCAGCAATTCCCCTAAATGGAGCGAATCTGGTGCTTTTACTATGACAGTCCCTGAGAAATTTCCCCGCTCTTCCTAGTAGCATCCCAAACTGGAGCAATCTTGTCACCCATAGTTACCAGGGCCCTGCTATCTCCAGGGGCCCCTGGGGGCCCATACTTCACTCAGCGGGTACAATACATTAGATACGAGAACACGTGGATAGTTGTGGGTTGTTACGTGTGCTTAGGCTAGGGCCACACAGTGACTTTGGCTCCGACTTCTGTCACATGTTCGAAGATCGCCATGTCGCCTGTGAGCCCTTAGCTAATGTAAGTCAATGCCGTCGCTTTACGACCTAGGGGATGCTGCACTCGTTTTTTTGCGATTCGCAGTCGTGGCACCCTTGGGATTGTAATGTGACTCCATTCACTTATATTAGTGAAGGAGTCAGGGCGACATGGCGGTCTTTGGTTGTGCTACAGGAATCGCAGCCAAAAGTCGCCATATAGCATGGCAATATGACATGACATGGGATTGCGGCACCACAGTCGCAGAAAATCCAAACTTTTGGGATTCTGGTCACATGCAACTTTTTGACCATAGAATTCAATGGAAGTTGCATGCGACGAGTCTGAGACTTGACTGTTCTTTGGCTAGGGTTACATGGCGACATGTGTCACGTGACAAGAAGTCGTGTGAAAAATATTTCCATGCATCTCCATGGTGTCGCATTGTGACGTGTGACTGCGACGCAACAGTTGCAGCAATTCCAAATCTGCTGGATTTTGGTCGTTAGTCGCATGCAACTTTTTTACCATTGACTTGCGCATGACGTCTGCGACTTTAAATAAAGTTGCACAACAGTAAGTCAGAGCCAAGTCGCACAACTGTTTTAGTCACATGACTTCTGTGCGACTTTTCTTTGTGTAGCCATAGCCTTAAGGGGGGACCCACAGGTAACACAGGATTAGAAAAAAATGATGGCTGATTTATACTAGCGCCACACCTGTGCACAGGTTTTGTGTGGTACTGCAGCTCAGCTCTATTGATTTAACACGGGCTGAGCTGCAATACCACATACAACCTGTGAACCCCACCCAGGCCAAAGACAGGGGTGGGAGATACACATAGAGCTGAGCGAACATGATTGGCTGTTTACATGTCTCCCATAGACTATAATGGAGAGCCCACACATTTGCAGCCAACGTGACCCATTGAGTGTCCCTCAACAAGGACACCCTTAATGGAGTTCTTGCTTTACTGCTGTTGGTTCGTCACCTTTGCTGCAACATGCTGAGATATACAGTGAGGAGGGGGTCACACACCAAACGCGTCCCCCCCTCCCCCCCTGACTACGACCTACGTCATGACAAAATAAGTCAGCATTTATCCCATACAGTTGCTTTTTGTAAAGTTGTGTAGTTCACTTTAGCTCTAAATTTCAACTATGTATACCCCACAGGCGTAGCATTGTATGTGATGCCCCCGGGCTACGAGGTAACTGGAACCAGCAAAGGCAAAATACTAAAAACATGCAGGTATACACGGGCCGAGCTTCCTGGCACTGTAGCCACTGGGGGACCTAACCATAAAAAGGCATCTTCCTGCTAAAGTAACAAATAAATCACAGTAAATATAACCTGTTTCCTTGGCATTTCTGTTCCTAGGAAAGCTGGGTGACACGGCTAGATGCTATTACATCAGCCACAGGGGCATTTTTTTCAGATTCCCCAGTGGGAAATCTTCCTGGTTATGCTTTACTGTATTAATAGGTAGATTTACCATTCAGGATTTGGGAAGAGCTGAGTGACAGTCAATAAAGGCTACCACGGACATTGTCACCCAGCTTTCCTAGAGAATTCAATGTCTGTCTAGTTCTGCAGTATAGGATGTATAGCTGTATAACTAGTGGGAACACTGGGTGACAACCCCGATAGCTCCTACCGAGATAATTACCCAGCTTTCCTAGAATACTAAACAGCAAATTTGCCTAGCTACACAATAATATAGTTACAATGAGTCATTTCATAATTAGGTTAATGTGTAGGAGCTACAGATCCCATTAGGATTATCACCCAGCTTTCCTGGAACCTTGATAAGCAAATCTGCCTATTTATGCCACAATATAGAAGAGAGGAATCACTGTATAACTAAAAACACCAGGGGTCAACCAATATTGCTATAGCTCTCACTGGGATTATCACCCAGCTTTTCTAGGCCCCTGAATATCAAATGTCCCTATTTATGCAGGTGATTCATCCCTTCCGTATTGATGTATAGCTAGTCAGATTTGACTCACCGGATGAGAACTGATATATCTTCAGCTTCCTCTGAGGTTATCACCCAGCTTTCCTACAACCCTGTGGATGAAATGTGGATCACTGCATAGCTAGGCAGTACTGACCCTTAGTACTCCAGGAACACAGGGTGACAATAAATAGAACTACAGCTACTATTGAGATTATCACCCAGCTTTCCTACAACCCTGAAAATCAAATCTGCCAATTTATGCAGTGATTCTTCACTTCTATATTGATGCATCACTAGTCAGATTTGACTCTCACAGTCATAGGCACACTGGGTGACAACCAATATATCTACAGCTTCCACTGAGATTATCATCCAGCTTTCCTAGAACCATGAACAGTAAATCTGCCTAGTTATGCATCTTTATAAAAGAGATAAATCACTGTATAGCTAGGCAGAAGTGACTCTTAGTTCTCCAGTAACACAAAGTGACAACCAATACATTTGCAGCTTCCTTTGGTATTATCACCCAGCTTTCCTACAACCCTGAACAGCAAATCTGCCTAGTCACGCAGTGATTTTCCTGTGCTCCTTTGGGGAGTGCTCATAGGCAGCCACACTGCTTATCACCCAGCTTTCCCAGAAACAGATATAACAAGAAATAGTCAGTGTCTGTCAGGCCATACAAGGATAGTGAGCGACATCATCGTATGTTGTACGTGGACCATCATGCCACAATGAGTAATGCCCCATAGGTCAGCAGTTGTGTAACACGAGGCACTACAGTTGTGTCAGATAACCGATAGGAAGATGATTGTGTATTTCTGAGAACGTGTCACCTTGTGCAATGCTGTCCGCTAGATACTAGCAGATAAGTGTCGCTTCTAGAGAAAAATCACATGTTTTACTCCTCACATGTTGTCATAGTAACAATAGGAGGCCATTAGAGGCTGAGTCCCTGAACATTCAGGGTTCAATGCAGTGGACCTCTGTATCTTCCTTCCTGCATGTCGCACTCACAGGGATTAAGGAAGCTGAGATATAGGGTGTTGTTTGATGATGCCCTTACACTGTAGAGTTGTGTTAATTGTTCTGGCGCTGGAGGGAACATGGTGGTCACCGCTGGTTATCTTGAAGGCTCTGCGGGATAAAAAAAAGAAAAATCTGTAAAAATTCTTGGTTTTGTGCAGATCCCCTGGTGATACGCTGAATGTGGGGGTCGCGGAGACCCCCACCTCTCCAGGGGAATAACAAGTAAGAGCCTACACATGAGTCTGACTTTCTTGGATGTGTGCTGTCCAGGATCTGTGGAAAACTACAGCCCGTTCTGTTTTTTTCATAGATCAGGTTATCGGTTCTGATTTCACAAACCTGATTCACTAATTGAGATGAATAATAAGTGAGCCGCACCCTCCACCGGGCCGCGTGCCTAGAGGAAATCTATGCCAGCTCATAGCAAGTGTAGGTTTCCGGCGCCATTTACGCCAGATTTCTGACATGACTGATAATAAATCATGGCCCTCTCCATGTTTCTTTTCAGGAAAGTGGTGAGGGCACCACAACAAAGAAAAAGTCATATTTTTTTCCGCAAAAAAAAACATATGTACAAAATAATTTGAAACTTTGAAGCCTTGTCCGTCAAAAAACTAGTGTACAAGGCATATTCAATCTGCCCCATTATCTATTATCTGAGGGGGGTTTGACTGCAGGGAACATCATCTATCAGATCCATACCTAAATAGGGCTCAGTTGGGCGGCAAACTATAGGGCATTGGCTCCTGGGCCATGAAGACTGTGGGACCCCTCTGTTCATGGGAGGAGACCAGTACTAAAATGATGGTTGACAGTACAAAGATTGCAATGATTTTACATTAGGGCCCATGATAAGTTACGTCTCTGGGGCCCACTCTTAGGTATGGCCATACAGAGCCGAGATCCCCATTGTCATGTGGTTCAAGGATGGGTTCAGACGGCCATGTTCTTGCCAGGAAACATGGCCTGTTCAACAGCCGCATTTACCAACCCAACTGCAGCCAAGCTGAGCAGTGGTCGGTGCCCAATACACAGACTGTGCTTCCCAGTGTGAACACAACCCTACTGCAAAACTTATAGTTAATGGAACATGATTTAATGAGAGAACAGCAGATTGACCCACGACCATGTGACCATTGTTTTTTTGTCAAATTTTCAGCTGTTTGGCGCTAGTTATCTGTTAAGCTAGAATAGAAGTGAGATTATAGCTGGCCCTCTAAGGCTATATTCACATGACCATTGTAAAAAAAACGTCTGTGAACAATTAATGAAACAGTCTGTTCATGGGGCTTCCATTTTTCTTACAGATCCCTCATAGACTTGAGTCTATGAATGATCTGTAAAAAATGGCCACAAGTAGGACATAATACGTAAAAAAACCAGACGTGAATAGCCCCATAGACTCTCAGTGAGATGAAGATAAATGTGTGACGGTCGTTTTTCATTGTGTGAATACGGCCTTAGTGGGAGGGCAGCTACTGCTGTCTGTTCTGATATATGGAAGGAAGATGGCGGCATCGACACAGAGCAGGATCTATCAGATTAAGGCTTGGGCTACACGGTGACTTTGGCGACCAAAGGCCGCCGTCTCGTCCTGCTACTCTTTCTCTCATGATAGTGAATGGAGTCACATTGCAACACCAAGGGTGCCGCGCCTTTTAGTCGCAAAAAAGTCAAACATTGCTCTGGTATTTTGACGGTTGTGGCATTGTCACATCGCAATAAGACTCCATTCACTGACATAACTGAATGAATCGCAGGGCGACACAGCGCTCTTTGGTCATGTGACGGGAGTCACGGCCAAGGTCACTGTTTTTCTGGAGTCTTATTGGTTATAGTCAGTCACATGATCAGCAGATTTGGTGTTTCTTACATATTTATTATTCACTAATATTAGACTTCAGTCATATTATTCATGTTGCTGAAAAGCAAATACTAACAAGGGCATGTACTCAAAGAAAAATGGCGCATGAACCAACAATAGCCAATCAGGTTGTTGCTTTCATTTTGTAACTAGCCCTGGATTAATGCCAACTGGAATGTAATTGGTTGCTAGGGGCAGCTCTTCTGGTTTTTATTGGAGGTTTAGACACAGAAGATGCTTCTAGCAGCCAATCAGAGTCCCGCTTGCAGTTTACTAACGGGTTAGCAGATGAAAGCCGCATTCTGATTGGTCGTTCATGTACGTGAAGCCCCGCCTCCTCACACAGGGACATGTGACGTCACTACAGCCATGGCGTCTTGTGGGGTTGATAGGACGCTCCTTGCAGATGGTTCTAGATAATTAGCCCGGGGAATAATCCAGATAGTGACCCAGCACAGACAGTACACGGCAGCGCAGCACTCCTCCACATAAGGCACAGCACTACTGCTCACTGTAGTCTCCTCACATACACGGGGCGGGACTGCGCGGCTTCAACTTCCTGGTAAGATGGCGGCGCCCGCAGTGTTATGGCGGAGGCTCCGTGGCCCGGGGCTTCTGGCCCTCTTGGCTCGTCTCTGTGACAGGAACCGGGACCGAGGGGGCAGGTATGGGCGAGGGGCAGCGGGGTGATAGTGTGCGGCATACAGGGAAAGCCTGTCATGTGTCGGTGTATGGAGAGGGCGCTGCATATTGTACTGTGTCCCCTCCCGACTACAGACTTGTCTCTGCACGACTACATATATGGCCTCTCCTCATGTCATCATGCCTGTCCTCTCTTTATGACTGAATACATGGCCTCACTGTACGATTACATACATTTCACTCATCATGGCTACATACAAGCCCCTTCATGACGTGTCCTCTCTACTGACTACACACGTCTGACCCCGTCGTGGCTACCGTGCCCTCTCTGCTGACTACACACGTCTGACCCCGTCGTGGCTACCGTGTCCTCTCTGTGACTACACACGTCTGACCCCGTCGTGGCTACCGTGTCCTCTCTGCTGACTACACACGTCTGACCCCGTCGTGGCTACCGTGCCCTCTCTGCTGACTACACACGTCTGACCCCGTCGTGGCTACCGTGCCCTCTCTGCTGACTACACACGTCTTGACCCCGTCGTGGCTACCGTGCCCTCTCTGCTGACTACACACGTCTGACCCCGTCGTGGCTACCGTGCCCTCTCTGCTGACTACACACGTCTGACCCCGTCGTGGCTACCGTGTCCTCTCCTCACGATTGTTACATACATATGACCTCTTGGTGACCCCTCTATACAATTACGTCATCTCCTCACGATTGTTACATACATATGACCTCTTGGTGACCCCTCTATACAATTACGTCATCTCCTCATGACCACGTATGTATGTCCTCTTCATGACGTTATACATGCCTCTCACCACTAGTATGTCCTCATGGCTACTGATATGTCCGCTCTTTCCAGTTACATATGTGTGCCCTACTCATGACTCTATGGAGTGATGTAGTGGCCTCAGCTCTTAATCATTGCAACACCAAATGTTTCAGCCCCATCACCCCCCATGTATATATAATCCAACCCCTCCATGTAGATGGCGGGTTCTCTGGAGATCACTGAATCTCAGACAGGTCCTGTAATAGGAGTCACTGCCTGAAATGTCTTCCCTCTTTGATATTCCAGCATCACCTGCAAATGATATGGAAAAGTGTAAGGAACTGCAGCGACTCAGCGATGTAGTAGAGGCAGACCATGTAACGTTACAGAGCGGGGGCGCCGTAGAGTGCAGAACAGTCACCAACACACTGCTGACTCCATAACTGCACAGACCAAACCTCCTCTGGATTTAAAGGGGTTATCCAGATATTTTAAATGATGTCCTAGGATTTCCATTTTAGATGGGAGGGGTCTGGCTGCCGGGACCTCTGCAGATTAGCTACACCTAAGCTGCAGTGCTCACTCGGGAAGTGGTCATAATGAGTACTGCAGTGGCTGTACTGCAGACTTAAAACAGCAGATCTGTGGGGGTCCCGGCAGTCCGGCTGCCACTGACCTAACATTGATGTCCTACACTATGGACAGGACATCAGTTTTAAGAAGCCGGATAACCCCTTTAATCTCAGCACAAAAACTGCACTGGAAACTTAAAGTCGTGGGCTGATCAGCTACACATTGGCCTGGCTGATCAGCTGCACGCAGGTCACTTGAGACCTCCAGACACCCCTGCCTCCCACCACTGTCGCCACCATTGCAGTTGATTTCTTTGTACCTCTATGTTGGAGGTGCCGGGCAGTCGTGCATTATGGAGATGTCAGTGGGAGTGATCCCTACTAATCTATCCATGGTGCTGACACTTGTATTTAACCTAATCAGGTTGTGCAATGTGACCCCAGCTCATACAATAGTCACCCATCATTTCAGAGGAAATGATGGATGACTACAGGGCTTACACAGCCCATGGCAAGGAAAGGCAATTGCTCAACTAGAATTGCACACAGGTTGCATCATGTGACACCCCTGCACTAGATATGGCAGTCACCAGTGTACCCATGTGGGCCAAGCCTACGGAGCGAGTGCAGTAAGTTGTGAACCTGCAGTCCTCTCATTCATCGCTAGGCCTTACAAATCTAATGTGTACTGGAAGGGGGTGCTTCCCAATTGTCCCCTGCATGGTAGATTGAGGGGAAGAGATGAATTGTACATGGTGAATTTCAGCTTGGTTCCTGTAAGATAAGGCTCAGTCCCTTTCAGCTATTGTGATACTACAACTCCCAGCATGCATATTTGCTCTTCTGGTCTTGGAATTCCCATAGAAATGAATGGAACATGCTGGGTTGCTGACTCCGGCCATAGAATATAAGTCACTGCCATAGGTGTCTCCCCATTGTAGTGACCCTGTGTGGTCAGCCATGTAAGTATTCAGCAGGTGACTGGTGCAGGTATACGGCCAGTGACGGGGTTCTGCCAAGATTATACACAGCATAGATCCTGACAACTGAGACCCCCACCAAAAACTGGAATGAGGTCACTTGTACCCCCTTTTGGCTTCCATGCCGCCCAGTTAAACTGTATGGGACTGCTTAGTGCTGAACATGACTGTAAAGCAGACTATAGGTGCACTGATCCCAGGAGTTGTGGACCCCTACCCAAGGGATAAGCGATATGCTTGGTACAGCCCCTTTAATTAAAGCGTGAGTGGGAGGGGCATAAACAAGTCAGTGTGGTGTACATAGACAGTCTCTTGTACAGTACAGCACATTGAGCGTCCTGCACACTCCACATAGCCAGTTTTGGTGGAACCGGCAGTGTGCCTTATGTGTTTGGGGACAGGCATTGAGGTAAAGAAGGGTCAGGCATGTTGAATATCAGCATTCTCAATTCTGTATTCTCATGGGAGACATCTCTAGCGTGCCATATTATACAGTACTACAGTGCGATATGTGTGTGTGAACAAGTACAAGAACAGCAGACTAGTGTATGAGCAAACCCCACTAGCCCAGAGTCTCCTGTGAGCTCTGGCGGTTGCTCCACAGCACTTTTCAGTAATTCACACTTACTGTAAACCATGATCCATGCAAGACAATAGAGGGGGAAGAGGAGATGAATAATTTTAGGTTACACAATGGGGAGTATTGAGACAGTCCAGTAATGAGGGGATCGCTGTAAAGGTTTCCTTGTGGTTAATTTTACAATACTCGTAATGTACCATAGTCCACGCGTGTCAAGCTAGTCGCAGGACTACAAATCCCAGCAAGCCTTGACAGCTGCATAGTACCAGGGAGTTGCAGTTTTCAATAGCAGGAGAGCCTCCGGTTGGAGTCATAGACATCCATGGGTATTGTTCGAGTATTCGGCTGCAGTTGTCTGGAGCCCGCTGACATACTACAGGCTGCACTAGATTTGCACGGCTGCCTCTGGCGATGAGAAGTTCTCCGCTCCTTGGCAAGCTCTGATCACATAACTATGATGAGATTGTGATAAGAGGATTAGGCAAGACATTGGTACAATCTGCTTACATACACTTCAGTGTAAGGCGTTGCTGTGGAGCTCGCTTGGCCGCTTTCTCATTATGTGAACTAATAATTGGTGCATTTTCTTATCTCTGTGAGGTGGATATGAAGATTCTTAGTGGTTCTCTATATTGTACTGTCCATCATGTTGGGGGTGAAATGGTGCTAGTGTGCAGGAATTGGGCATTGTCACGTGACCCTACTGGTACGTCACCAGCGCCCTACAGCCGCCATAGGGCTCTGAGCATGCATTGAAGTCACTGCACTGCCGGAGACATCCCACAATCTGTGTCCTGTTATTTGCTGCTAGCTCCTGGATTTTTGGGCTGTTTTCTGTTCATGTCTGAGGTTTCTTGTCTTTGGTTCCTTGAAGGGGTTTTCTAGGACTATGATATTGATCCTCAGTATCAGATTGGTGCGGTCCGACGCCCGGCTGATTGAAGGGGTTGTGACAGAGGCGTAACGCGAAGCATTTTGGGCCCGATTCCTACTTTGTGCCACTTAGAATAGTGGTATAGTGGGGATAAGGGCCGGTAGAGACCGCTATCTCCGCATCTACTAAGATAACTCCCCTGGAAATTAGGAAAGAGATGAAAGAAGTTTAATCGGCCTTAGTGTGGTGAGGGTAACCTGTGGGTCCCCTTGGCTTATGGGCCAGGTCGCTGCCACTACAATAGTGATACTAGTGCTCCTAGGCCACGGTGCACCCTCTGTACCCCCACAAGTTACACCCCTGGCCTGTGGCATTTGGACAAGTGCTGTGGTCTCTTCAATGCACGCCAAGCACAGCGCTGTACATTGTATAGTGGCTGTGCTTGGTATTACAGCTTGGCCTTATTCATTTGAATGGGACTGAGCTGTAGGATGGTCGTGTGACCAATGGATGTGATGTCACTGGCCTAAGAACAGGAAGTGTAGCTCACCCAAGCACTGTAAGCTCTTCCAACAACTGATCAGTGGGGGGCGCCAATCTAATATGGAGGGTCTGTCTAAAGGATCAGTCATCAATATAATAGTCCCAGAAAACCCCTTTAATCTTGACTCCTAGAGTGCTCTAGTTGACTCCTAGATTCCCTACACTATGTGGCATCTTCCAGTAATACTTCCATACGGTGACGTCGCTCTGACCAGGGCCGACCTTTGTGTCTTTGGATATCCTTCCAGACATTGGTCAATAAGACCTTCCTGGAAGCAGCCACCCTGTGCAGTATATACAGCCTGGGCTGACCGCTCACCACCTTTCACATGTAAACGCAGCTATTTGTCTTTGGTGGCGCCCGCCGGGTCTTGGGGGGGGGTCGGCAGCGGCTCAGGTGATCTCACACTTTGAGGTTTCTGCTCTCGGTCAGTCTAGTAATATTTCCCAGCAGTGAGACATGTGTTGAATCAGCATTGGTCGGCTGTCCTCATATCCTGCAGGGTGAGCAATGGCCAGACGGTTATCCTTGAGATTCCACGCACCACCTGGACGTCTTCTGGGAACTATTGTGCCCTGCAGTCATTGTGTGCCATCTGCGAGTACATACGCATGTGATGTGTCCAGAAAGTGCACATGACATGAGAAGAGGACAGGGCACATCACAGATAGCTACCAGCGACACCAGAGCCACGCACAGGGCACACTCATAGCTTCACCAGATCTCCATCAGACATCACAAGGAGGTGGTTAACGCTCTATGAGATACTTGGCGCTCGCAGCCTTCTTACCGGGTTGTGTTAATGAGATCAGCAGTTCTCGTGTGCACTGGAAAGATACAACATGTTGTGGAGGCCGAGAAACTTATGAGTAAGCGTTCTGACACCAGGCCGACACTTAAAGGGCAACAGGCATCTTAGCTTTGTTTTTGGACTACATGTTAGATGTGTGTCAGCCGAATCCCACGCAGACGGGATGTGGGAGAAGAGTCGGGATTGTTGGATTTCAGCTGCCCGATCCCATCGTTTTGGTCTCCCCTGCCTATTGAGAACTTCTGCATGCTCAGCCGAGCTGTGTGTGCATGTGTATGGGCTGCCAGACTAACAAGTGTCCAGCCAGCAGTTATCTCATTTGTATGGTCAACCTTAAAGGGATTTTCAGGACTTAGATATTGATGACCTAATCAGTATGTGATGAGTGAGGGTCCTACACCCAGATCAGTTGGTTAAAGAGGCCACAGCATTCAGGTGAGCACTGCGGCCCCTTCGCCGAATAACAAGCACAGCGTTGTACATAGTGTAGATGCTGTGCCTGCTATTGCAGCTGAGCTGCTGCAGTGTCATGTGACCTATGAATGTGACATCATCAACACAGGGAAGAGGCGGCAGCACTCGGGAGTGCCTCTTTTTAAACAGTTGGGAGGTCCTGGCTGTTGGTCCCCCACAGATTACATATTGGGATCCTCTCCTAAGGATAGCGACCCCTTTAAGACAGCCATACATAATAGGTAAATGTTAGATGGTCCACTCTTGTCTTGGAAATCGTGAAGATTCGGCGAGAGTGACGCAACGTCCTGTGGGAGGCAATGGATAACGTGGTCATGTGATGCTACATCAGTAAGGACATGGACTGGCCATAAGGCCCAGTTCACATCTGCGTTCGAGGAGTCCACTTGGGGACCCCCCGAACGGAAACCTATACGCATAGAAAAGCGGTTACCTAAGGAAACCTGCGGACCCCATAGACTATAATGGGGTCCGTGTGGTTTCTGCACGAAACATGCGGAGAGAAAAGTCCTGCTTGCAGCACTTTTCTCTCCGCTTGTTTCGTGCGGAAACCGAGTGGAAGCCAAACGGACCCCATTATAGTCTATGGAGTCCGCAGGTTTCCTTAGGTAACCGCTTTTCTATGCGTATAGGTTTCTGAACCTAGATGTGAACCGGGCCTAATACAGCGAGGGAAAAATAACTGTTAGGCCCTGTTCACACATGTAGTGGACACCATCGGCACCCAACAGACCCATTGACATGTAATAGGGTCACACCGAGGTGCATGTAGTGCTATTTTTCTCTGATATCTGCTACGGAGCCACCGACGCAAATGTGAACGTAACGGTAGAGAGTAAATGTTTTCCCTCCTTTGAGACTTTCTGTAAGGATCAGGTAAATACACATTTCCGTCTTTTCTGTTCTCTTCGTCCTGAGCTAACTGGTTAGATATGTGAAATCTGGAGAATGATGTTATGGTTACGTCAGCGCAGTAGTGTGGGGGCCGGAGTGACGAAACCTCCCTCCGTACCTCATCCCGCTCCTTCCTGCAGGAGGTTTATATGTGGTATCCGCCCCGCTCCTCCAGGAATGTGGATTGTTATTGTCAGATAAGCCCTCCACGTCTGGCCTTACCTCAGAGGAGAACAAAAAGTCCTGCAGCTTCAAGGATCTCCACTATGTGACTAATCCAGAGCTGACAGCCACCATCAGACAGCGCATGTGTCGTTACATTGTAATGGGCCAGGACATGTAGATGATGTCAGATTTGACGCCCTTCTGTCCGTGCGCTATTAATTCTGGATACATCCCTGGTAATAAGGTTTAGACGTTAGTTCTTACGCCATTATCATAGCGGAGCAGTGGCCTCTAACAAAAGGCACTACAACTCCCAGCATGCCCTGACTGCTGCAGGCAGAGTATCACCTTACCAAAATCTTTGTCATTTCCATTAAAGGGGTTTTCTGTGACTTGTATATTGATACTTGATCTTTGGGCTAGGTCATCAATATGTGGGGTCTGACACGCAGGACTCTCGCAGATCAGCTGATTGTAAGTATATGTGGGGTCGGCCCCCCGGGCCCCTCGCAGATCAGCTGGTTGTAAGTATGTGTGGGGTCTGACACGCAGGACTCTCGCAGATCAGCTGGTTGTAAGTAGTGTGTATATGTGGGGTCTAACATGCAGGACTCTCGCAGATCAGCTGGTTGCAGAGGCTGCGGCATCTTCGCTGAATACCAAGCAGAGCGCCGTACGTATTGTAGTGGCTATTCTTAGTATTGCAGCTCAGCCCCATGTATTTGAATGTCGGACCCCCACGATCACCTACTGAGGACCTATCCTAAGGATTAGTATTTAGTCAGCGGAAAACCCTTTTATTTTAGGGATAATTTTGTAACCCCTTTAAAGTGTTCACATGGTGTCCTAATGCAAAATAAGCGAGTGTTTAATTTCTCTGCAGCACCCCTACAGGAGAATGGAAGTATTACACAGTACTCATTGAAATGAGCAGGCTGTCTGTGTAATAAAGGGACATGTTGGGTCCTCTGGTGAGACCTGCTTTCTGTGCAGCCGCTTTTGGTTGTGGACCCCTCCTCTATTACTGTCTATAATCATCTGTCCTTGCTGTAATGGGAATCCTCTCCATATTTGCTGGCTTTACTGTATAGAGGTGACTGTGTGGCCTGTGCATGGAGACGTCTTGTGTACAGTAAAGTCTACTCCATCTGTATTGAGTTATTGGCTTCGGCGGCTTTTGTGCAGTTCTTCTAAGCCTTGGATATCCCATTACACATAACAGGAAACCCGAAGGATCAGCCAATGTTACTAGGAGACCGGAGGAATGGAAAGAGTGACTAGATCCAGAGACACTAGTAATGAAGACGTGTAATTAAGACCGTCCTTGCCGCGCCATATACCGTAGTGTGGCATGTATTAAGCTGACCGATGACATAAAAGCTGGCGGACGGTGCTGATCATATAACTGCAGACCGCCGAGGTGGGACAGGGGTGGAGTAGGTTGGATTTCAGCAACGGCCTGGGGATAAGGGGCGCAGATGTTTCTGGTGGCCGCTTATCTTTGTGTCTGTGGTAGTAAAGAAGCATGATGGGATAGTCCAGTCGGGAAGCCTTATATATGTTGGAACTACAACTCCCAGCATTCTCCTTCCTCTTCTATAGGAGCTCCAAGCAAAGACAAGCGAGTGTGCTTGGGGATGTGGGGTCTTTACATAGTCTCCAGAACACTCCCCTCTTCCCTTTGCGTGCAGTGGCGTTCTGAAAGACTACATGTCCCAGAATAACCTGGCTCCATGTATAATAGATTATCATCCTGTGCAGGGTGCAGTCGTGTCCGCCAGGCGGGGAAGGGGGCATCATACAGACAGACCACACAGGTGTGTGTCCCCTCCATCTTCTGCGGTCTTATCTTCTGATCTGCATATTGGGAAGTATTAGCTTTATAGTAAACTGGATTTATTGTTCATTGTGAAACTGGTTTGTTATGTATTGTAAGATCTTGTGCCAAGATACATACGAGGCTGCGTTGTAGTTGTATACGGGCGACACAGCCGGGGTGATTCCCTGTGCTCCTACTGTAAGGTGCCTGTCCCGGAATAGGTGCCGTACCCACCGTCCCTGGGACACACCTGGATTATATCAATACCTGACTGTTCTGGCTTATCATATCCGCATGTATTTATAGATCTGATTCTGGGAAAGCTGGTTAAGCTCCAGATTACCTATCAAGGTCTGTAGTTATGTCCCTTACTGTATCACTGACAACACTAGACAGGGTTCTTGTAAAATTGGGTGTTAATCCTTGGTAGTTAAAGGGATATTTCAGGACCTTTTATTTGCCTATAGGTCATCAGTTGAAGAACCTTGAGGGGGGGGGGAGGGGTCTAACACCCGGGACCTGCCCGGAACATTGTGCTACACAAGCCATAAGATGTCACATTCATCGGTCACATGGCCCATTCGCAGCTCAGTTCCATTCAATTGAGTGGACTGAACTGCAATACCAAGTACAGCCACTATACAGTGTATGGCGCTGTGCTTGGTAAATACTGAAGAGGCCACAGAGCTCACAACACAGACCCGGGTGTCAGACCCCTTCCTAAGGATAGACCATCAATTTTATTAAAAGGGATAACCGCTTTAATTTTCTACTGATCTACTCCATCTTTCTTTGGAGACGGACTTAGAGCTTAGCTAAGTGGGTGGGGTTGATCTAGGACAGATGTTGCTGCTGTCACCAGTTGTCTTAGTCAGAGGTAGGACAGTTAGGAATAGGTGGACATGGTTGATCTAAGGGAGAGGCTCCTGCTGCAGCCAGTTGTCTTGCAACCAACACAGGACAGTGAGGTAGAGGAGGACATGGCTAAACTAGAGGAGATGCTCCTGCTGCAGCCAGTTGTCTTACAGATACACAGGAAAGTGAGGTAGAGGTGGGAATGGTTGATCTAGGACAGGTGTTGCCGCTGCAGCCAGTTGTCTTACAGTCAGAGATAGGACAGTTAGGAATAGGTGGTCATGGTTGATCTATGGGAGAGGCTCCTGCTGCAGCCAGTTGTCTTATAGTCAGACACAGGACAATGAAGAGGAGGTGGACATGGCCGATCTCCTGTGACACAGAGAATATTTTTGTGTGTTTTTTGTTTAGTAAGTAGTATATCATCTTTAAGAATATAGCCCGGTGTCTTCCACTACTGTATAGTTATAATATAGTAGTAAAAAGTAAAAGCACAAAAACAAACACTAACAGCTGTAAAGCGACCACATTTCACTTTCTTGCCATGCGGCAGCGCTAGCCTAACCTAGGGGGGATTCACATGACGACAGATCCGGTCCATTATCTGAGTCACTCAGGGTTTTATCACCAGGGGCATAGAGGTCTTTATTAGAATAAGTTTCAGAAAACTAATTTTTGGGGTTTTCCAGCATTCTCATCACTTCACTAAAATTAAATTATAAGAGTTATAAGACGAAGGTTTTCCTTACAAGAAGTGATTGTGGTGTTGTAAAATATTGATATGTATCACAGTCTTACAGTGTCAGGTGTACAGAAGTTTAGTCTATGGTGACATCACCCTAAGAGGGGGAGAAAACAGGAAAAAATGTCTCCTAAAAATGGGTAAAATAAGACGGTCCTCTTAATTTGAGCTCTATGAGTTTACACAGTACTGCCCCCCCCTGGGGGGCCGCCCCTGGGGTTTCGGTGTCCGGGCGGTGTATTGTAATGTATGTACACAGTGACTGCACCAGCAGAATAGTGAGTGCAGCTCTGGAGTATAATACAGGATGTAACTCAGGATCAGTACAGGATAAGTAATGTAATGTATGTACACAGTGACTGTACCAGCAGAATAGTGAGTGCAGCTCTGGAGTATAATACAGGATGTAACTCAGGATCAGTACAGGATAAGTAATGTAATGTATGTACACAGTGACTGTACCAGCAGAATAGTGAGTGCAGCTCTGGAGTATAATACAGGATGTAACTCAGGATCAGTACAGGATAAGTAATGTAATGTATGTACACAGTGACTGCACCAGCAGAATAGTGAGCGCAGCTCTGGAGTATAATACAGGATGTAACTCAGGATCAGTACAGGATAAGTAATGTAATGTATGTACACAGTGACTGTACCAGCAGAATAGTGAGCGCAGCTCTGGAGTATAATACAGGATGTAACTTAGGATCAGTACAGGATAAGTAATGTAATGTATGTACACAGTGACTGCACCAGCAGAATAGTGAGTGCAGCTCTGGAGTATAATACAGGATGTAACTCAGGATCAGTACAGGATAAGTAATGTAATGTATGTACACAGTGACTGCACCAGCAGAATAGTGAGTGCAGCTCTGGAGTATAATACAGGATGTAACTCAGGATCAGTACAGGATAAGTAATGTAATGTATGTACACAGTGACTGTACCAGCAGAATAGTGAGGCGCAGCTCTGGAGTATAATACAGGATGTAACTCAGGATCAGTACAGGATAAGTAATGTAATGTATGTACACAATGACTGCACCAGCAGAATAGTGAGTGCAGCTCTGGAGTATAATACAGGATATAACTCAGGATCAGTACAGGATAAGTAATGTAATGTATGTACACAGTGACTGCACCAGCAGAATAGTGAGTGCAGCTCTGGAGTATAATACAGAATAAGTATTGGGTAACGTTTCTATAATTCACGCTGTACATTCGTTGAGTCTGTCGGTGCAGTCAGGTTATTACATGGGCAGTTCTGGCTGTGATCCAGCTTTCTACCCGTCTTTTGTGAATGTCCCCCTCCTCCTTGCTCCTGAGAGATCTTACATAATGTTATCGCTATCTGCCTCCTGTGAGGAATAACAGATCTCCCTCCATACGAGAAAAGGATTATCTGCCAGTAAAAGTCGTGCCTGAACTGACTTCTACTCCAGCAGGGTTTACTCAAGCCAGATGGTTCCCGAATATTATATGGAGCTAAATGTGACATATATAGGAAGGGGAGAGCCATGCAGGATATACTTGAAATGCCAGTTTGCCTTACACCCCCTACATGGCACATTTTAGCAGAATAAACCACCCCTTCCTGTACATGTAGTACACCCGTCAGAAATCCATTGTCCTCCTCGACTTCCCTTTGTCCACACTTATAAGTTACCATTCACATTGATGTGATACTAAGTGATCCAGTAAATCGGCCCCTGGAGTGCGCTGTGTGGTTTGGGACAGATTTAGTGATGTCGTAAACATCTTATTGATAAAGATGAGGAATGATGAGTAAATCTTCCAGTATCCTGGCATCGTGAGTAAGGCAAGGAAACCGTATCCATATTACCCAATCGTGAACTTTTGTAACACAACCCACTTTACATATTCTTCTTTCTTACACATTATGGGGTAAGATATTTTTAGCCGGAATATTCTTGTTTCCTGGGACATAACCTCATTGTGCAACCTGCCTTCGCCTTGGATTTCTACTTTGTAGCGTGTTAGATGTGTACGGTGCATACAGCTCAGGTTACATCACATGAGAGCTATATAGCTGCGCTACAGTATATGTGTGTGACATAATAATATACAGTACTGGGCCCTACTGGATCAGGGTCCTTTTTGCTTCTATCTTTGATTTCTATGGTGCCAGATACTTCTTTTGGACTTGGGATAAATTGTATCTATCTCATGTGTACACAGCCCTATATATGTTGTAGAATTTATCCATAGGCTTCACCTTCCGCATTGAATCTTGCAACGAAAAACACTGCAAAATCTGCAATTACCAGTCCACAGCCGAGGAAAAACTCTTCATATATTGGAAGGTTAGGCGGAGTATTTTGTTAACCTATTGCCCTGTGAAAGCGTCCAGTGCAGGGCCTAGACAAGGGGCGCCTTCCCATGGGGTTGGCAGTCCAGTCTGCTCACCGGTGCCCTCCATTGAGGAAAGTGAAGATCACATAACGTGGAGGTTTTTTCTCAATTCGAGGATCTTTACTCCTTCTGTCTGACCAGGCTGTCAGCCACTTATGAAGGAGTCGTAGTCGTAGTCGGGCTTTGAAAAATTGAGGAGGTGGAGTCATTGGTTTGGTCTGCGGAGTCCACAGCCCTGGATTTTACTATATCCGATTCTTGACTTGATGATGAGCAGAGCCAAATATGTCTGATGCTTATCCCTCCCCATTTTATAGGATCATATTTATTGTGGGGTTTAGATACACGTGATTTGCCCCTCATAGACTTAATATGAGACAGATTTAGAGAGACTTTTTTTTATTATTTTTTGCCATTTTTGGAGCTTTCCCCTTGACTCATCAGTAGATGTCTCAGTCATTCACCTACGCATGTGATGGTGCGTGGGCTGCTCTCTGGTCCGGCTCTTCTCCAGATTTTAGGAGACATTATCATGGCCCAGTTCATTCACACTTGTGGGGGGGGCAGTGGTCTATATAAATAGGTGCACCCCACACACCTCTGACGCAGCTTTACCCATCTGGGATCCCCCTGAAGCCTTTCACATAGTAAACCTATAACTCGGTGCATTCCAGAATGTGTTTAGATTGGTTTCAGTGTAAACATTTGGGGCCGCCGTTGGAGGAGGTTTTTGTGTCGTTCCACTTAGAGGAAGCCGTTCCTGGGCTGTGACTCAGGCCTGTTGCGTTGACCTGGCATTAGCACACAGTAGGCTTCTGGGAATCTTCGCTTCTTAGGTCTTGGTGATTCTCTTTTGTCATGAATCACACTGTTGTAATGGCCTTCCAGAAATCACATGAATGGTTCCTACTTCTCCTTCCCTTTCCCCATGAAAGGAAATTTTTTTTTTTTTCTAGTCTTTTTGTATTAAAGGATAACCACAAATTCGGGTCCAACAAACTTTCTAGTAATTGTCACCTGATCAGTAATGACACAAAGACAATGCCCGATTATTATATGGGCACTTTCACACTGTTTCGGCATCCTACGTCTAACGTGTCTGAGTACAACTTTTTTTGGCAGACTGTGACCTGCAAAGTCTAAGGGTAGCGGATGCCGCGGGGTGCGTATACAGTGACCTCTCTCGGGTATACAGCAGGGAGTCCTCCCAATGTATATCTTCAATGGACACTGGAAAATGCAGCATGAAAGTAGCCAAAGGCTTTGGGTTTCCTGTTCTGTCAGGACACACAAAAACTTTTTTGGGGGACAATGGGGGGCAACATGGTCGCTATCAGGGGTGACAGCCTGATTCTTTTATTATACCAGCACATCTAAAATAATAAAAAAATGAAGGAACTTTAGAAATAGTTTTAATTAAAACCCTTCTATGATTTGGGTTTGTTTTTGAACAGTTGATTTGCTGATCTATGTGTTTCCATGGTAACAGACTACAAACAGTAGTCTAGTCCTACCGTAAAATTGCAATCAGTCTGTCTCCTGCTTCTTGGTAATGAGTTCCAGAGTATGGGGGATGTACGGGAGAAGTCTTGGAGACGGTTGTGTGAAGAGCGGATAAGAGCGGAGTCGGAGATCTTTGGAGGAGATCGGAGGTTACGTGCGGGCAGGTAGCCGGAGATTAGGTCGGAGATATATGGAGGGGACAGGTTGTAGCTGGCCGATGAAGAACGGGGGGGGAGAGGTGTATTAGGCGAGCAGCACAGTTTAATGTGGACTGGAGGGGGGCGAGGGTGTTAGCTGGGAGGCCATGGAGAAGGGTGTTACAGTAGTCTAGGCGGGAGATTATGAGGGCATGGACTAGCATCTTTGTAGTTTCAGGGGTGAGGAAGGAGCGGATTCGATGGATGTTCTTGAGTTGGAGGCGGCAGGAGGTGTTGGGGGTTTGAATGTGTAGCTTGAAGGATAGGTCAGAGTCTAAGGGTTATCCCAAGGCAGCGGGCTTGTGGGATTGGGGTGAGAGGGGTTCCATTAATTTTGATAGATGGGTCAGGTAGGGGGATCATGCGTGGAGGGGTGAAGATTATGAACTCCGTTTTCTCCATGTTGAGTTTGAGAAAGTGGGAGGAGAGAAAGGAGGCTCCGGCTGCTAGACATTCTGCGACTCTGGACAGCAGAGAGGTAATATAAATGGTAAACCTCTCTTTGGTTTCTTGTTATGTATTTTTAAGCATTGCATGATTTCATCAGGTTCCCCTTGGGGAGAGGAATACCAGAATTAGCCTGTACATGGGAGGAATGATACAGATAGAGTTGTTGGTTCCTCCTTTGTGAAGAGTTTCTGTGAAACTTGTAGTGATCCTGTAAGAGACCGTTCTGACAATAAATACAAAACTACGGGACTTCCCAATAGCGTATAAGATGTCTCCTTATAATGTGACTTTATTGGGTATCCCCTGAATTCCTGCAATGGAAATTACAGCAAATTATCCATCCATCAGCAATGGCTGTCCCTCTGTGTGACCCGAAAAAGAAAAGATTCTCATGAGTATCATTGAGTTGTCAAGTATTTAAAGGGGTTCTCCACTTTGGATAGTCCATTTTTTTTGTTGTTTTTGTATTTTTGTTTAGCTTCAGAAAAAACAGCTAAAAACGGACAAGCAATGGACGCCTGACGGACCCCCAGGGCTCCATTCATGTCTGTCATAGAAGTGATCCAATGGTGCCCATTTTTCCATTCTTCTGGTCCTCTGATGGATGAGAAGAACGGAAAGACTTATACAAGTGGATTCAGTAGGTGGCGCTGCCTCAGCTCTGGGCGTGTTATGTGTGTAGCATATCTGTAGCATGTACTATAGAGACACAAGATGGCAGGAAGGAAGAGCAAGAGCTGCGCTGGTTAATAAAGGGGTCCTGTCAGTACGCCCTTTAAGACTCTGACAGAGGACCTCAGGAAGCCCCTCTACTGTCTAGTTCACACTACCATGAATGCTTCAGGGGAACCTCTTCTCCTCCATTTTCCTATTATGAAAGTTTCCTGTAACATTCATTGTGTTTCTTTTATTTCTAGGACGCCTTTGTTTCTTCTGGCTCCTCTCGTGGCCCCCTCTGCCCCGCCAGCAGCTACCCCGCGCCCCCCTTTAGCTTGTGTTTGTCCGCGGGGTGCACATCAGTTTGAATGGGTGGGAAACCTGGTTCCAGAATTTGGGATCTCCAGTTCAAATGTGAAGATTCTTTCCAGTCCAGCAGAGTTCTACCAAGTAATGAAGGTAAGTGGGCGCTGGGGGAGGTCGTACCTCCTGGCGGAACATTTTTGATTCGTCCATAGGTCAATCCTGTACAAGTCTAAGTCACACTAATCTGATATTAATGGCCTATTCTAAGGGTAACCCTTTAGTCATGGAAACCTGGAGAGAACCCCTTTAAATTGTTTCAAAATAATAGGATGGTCCATTCCTGTACATAGGCTGGTTGTGGTATTGCAGGTGGGCCCCTGGACAGGAGCGGTGCCATTTTTGGAAAACAAAAAGTAGTGTTTAATCCTTTACCACACTATTCTTACCAGCGTAGCATGGCCTAAAAAAAAGCCTCGGTCAGATCATGTTCAGGGCTTGGATCTGTTGGGTCTGATCTAATGAAAAGGGTTTTCCAGGACTTACATAGACATGAACTATCCCTAGGACATGGCTCTGACCACCAAGACCTCTACAGATCAGCTTATTGAAGAGGCCGTTGTACTCTTTTCTGTTCTGATGACATCACGTTTATCAGTCACTTGGTACAGTAGTAGTTCAATCCCATTCAAGAAAAAAGGGCTGCAATACCAAGCACAGCCACTACACAATGTACAGCACTGTGCTTGGCATTCAGTGAAAAGGTTGCATTGCTCACCCAAATGCTGTGGTTTCTACAACCAGTTGTTCGGTGGGGGTCCTGACTGTTAGACCCCCAGCACATACACATCGATGCCCTGTCCTAGGGTAGATCATCCATATATAAGTCCTGGAAACCCCTTTAACAATATGAAGTTACTATTAGAGGTTACAGATGTGGCTACGCTGGTGTCATCCCAGGGCAGTGCGCCACTATTTTGGTCAGGAGCCATGCTGTCAGTATCGGCTGTCACCCTATAGAGTGCACTGTAGTGGAAGTCCATACAGCTGACCCTCTCTGCCGTGCCCCATCTTTGTGTAACACTCACCGCTCACTTGTCTGCCATCTTGTTTTCCTAACTTTCTGACCTCTCTTATTTTCTTGCTAAAATCTGCAGATTTTTCTGTTTTTCTTCAGGCCCAGGTTAAAGCTGCCAAGAAGCGAATTACGATGGCGTCTCTGTACCTGGGGACAGGCGTTATGGAGCAGGAACTGGTGAGCGCTTAGGAGGATTTGCCAATGTTCTCCAGCCTTTAAGTATCATTAGTTGAAATAAAAAATAATAAAGTTTCTGTCTTGTGTACAGAATATTTACCCATTTAGGTCAAGATTAAGAAAAACTCTCTCTGACATGTGTGGAAAGTATTTCAGGGGTGAAATCTGGAAGTCATTCCCCCTTCCCAGATAACATGCCTGCATTAACCATTTAATGTCTATTTTGGAGCCTTGGCTTTTTCTTTATTCCCTTTGTGTTGCCCTTTCAGGTAGACTGTATAGAAGAAACTCTGCAGAGAACGGGCCAGACTGACCTGCAGGTCTCCATTCTGCTGGACTATACCAGAGGATCACGGGGTCAGTGATGGGTAATGGAGTCATAGAGGACTGAGGCTCACATCATACCTTCAGCACTCCACTTATTGCATAACTATTCCCAGCATGTTCTTAGAACTACCATAGAAAGGAATACAGCATGCTGGGAGTTGTAGTTCCACAACAGCTGAAGTGCTGAGGTTGTATACTGACTCCCAGCCTTCAGCAGTTGTCTAGTTTCTGTCCCTTCTGAAGGACAAGCAATGTAAAAATCAACGTCTTGTGTCTCAGGAAAGAAGAATTCTCGCACCATGTTGCTCCCTCTGCTGCGTCGATACCCAGACCGGGTACGTGTGTCCCTCTTCCACACTCCAAACCTGCGAGGACTCCTGCGTCTGCTCACCCCAGAGAGATTCAACGAGACAATTGGTCTGCAGCACATGAAGATCTACCTGTTTGATGACAATGTGATCCTTAGTGGGTGCGTCCAGCTAACCCTGTAATCCAAGTCAGTCTTGTGAAGTGTCTCAAAGGCTGGAGTCACACAAGTAGCCAAAGACGGGAGTGGATTCAGAAGGAATGAAAAATTTACAGGACGGACTTGTTCTCCTTCCTGCTGGATCCACTACTGGCTTTTGCTACAAGAACTTCATTGGTGATCCCAGCAGTCGAGGATAAAGGTTTCTGGATGGTCTTGGAGAAATTTCTGTAAAACCCTAGGGCCACATGTAGTGAAAATGCAGATTTTAGAAGAGACATCCAGCAGCGTTTTCCACTGCCATGTGATATCGGGTGGCTTTTGCTGGGCTACCCTATCCTTATGTGATCGGTGGGGGTCCGACTGACCAGCTGGTTGAAGAGGCCAGAGCATTTAGGTGACTTCTGTGGCCTCTTCAGTGAATACCAAGCACAGTGCCATACATATATTGGCTGTGCTTGGTATTGCAGCTTAGCCCCATTCACTTTCAAAGAACTGAGGCTTCTGTACCATGTGACCGCTGAAGATGATGATGTCATCAGTGCAGGGTTTTGATAGATCCTTGACACATTTTCTGTATTTATTTCATGATTTCTGTGATTCGTTCTAGAGCGAACCTGAGTGACTCCTACTTTACCAATCGCCAGGACCGCTACATCCTGCTGCAGGGCTGCTCCGAAGTGGCAGATTTCTTCAATGAGTTGGTGGCGGCCGTTGGAGATGTTTCCCTTCAGCTCGAGCCGGATGATACAATTCACATAGATGAAGGAATGGAGCACCCGTATGAAGGCAAGTAGCTAAATCCTCCATGATCTGCTCCTGAGGCTCGCCATACACAAGGTGCCTGTTGGGTGCATGCTTGTTTGGCCATCAGCTATCTCTCCCTACACTCCCATACATGTGAATGCTCAACTTGGCTGAGCGTACATGTGTCCTGACGGTGGCCTAGCTCCTCAAGAATGCTGAAATCCATGCCTGACCCTTCTTTCCCTGATATCTTCCATAGAGGAAGAGTTGATGGGCACCATTAGTGGGCAGTTTGGATTTATTCTTCTTACTTCCCCTACATCAGGGGTCTCAGAAATGCAGCCCCTGAGTCTGTCGCCCACGGCCAGGGGGTTTACTGCTTTCTGATTTACAGGCCCCAAGTCACATTAGGGCAGCGTGAGTGCATTACTTACCTCTCCGCTCCCCAGCACCTCCCATTCCTTCCAGATCTGGCAGTGCACCCAATGTAGGGGAAGAGCACGAGCTGGGGGCAGTGAGGTAAGTACTGTACTTATACTCACCTCTGTATGAGGGCAGTGATGGGGGCCCGGCCTCTGTATGGGGCCAATTCTACTGTATGTAGACACTGGTGGGAGCCATTTTACTGTATGGGGCCAACATAAGGCATGCATCTGTCAACTTCAAACTTTTTCTCTGTGTGGCCCATTTACCCGGCTGAGTTTCAGACCCCTGCCCCACTTGGTGACCTATAGTAAGCAAAGTCATTGTTTTCCAGGTGACAAAGCCAAATACTGTGAAGCTGCCAAGAAAAGAGTAATGACTGTGATAGAGACGGCAAGACACAAGCAGTGTGAGCTGCACAGCGCCAGCTTCCAGAGCAGGGAGCCCGCTGCGGGCACCGAGCCACCGGATACTTGGGTTTACCCCCTGATACAGATGAAGCCGTTTGGAATCCAGATAGATGAACTAGTGACAGAGACATTGCTGACAGAAGCGGAGCGTGGCGACCAGCTCCACCTCACTACTGGCTACTTTAATCTGACAAAGGGCTATATGGACTTGGTACTGGGCACGAGAGCCGACTACAACATTCTCCTGGCCTCGCCTGAAGTCAATGGCTTCTTTGGAGCTAAGGGCATTGCAGGCGCTATACCGGCCGCGTATGTGCACATAGAGCATCAGTTTTATAAAGAAGTCTGCAAACAAGGGCAGCGGCAGAGGGTCCAGCTCCGAGAGTACTTCAGAGACCACTGGACGTTCCATGCCAAAGGTACGACTGCAATCTGAAGAAGAGGTTTTGTGAAATATTAATCCCATAATTACCATTTTGTGGTTCTTAAAGCAGCTGCAAGACGATAATAAAATGAGTCATTAAAGGGATTTTATGGGACTCTGATATTGATGGTCTATTATCAATATCAGACCGCTGGTGGTCTGACACCCAGCACCCCAACCAGTCAGCTGACTAAGGAGGCCGCAGCATTTGGGTGATGGTTGCGATCTCTTCACTTCTTACCAAACACAACGCCATACAGTATATAGTGGCTGTGCTTGGTATTACAGCTCGGCATCACAGACCTGTGAAGCAGAACACAAGCGCTCAACTGCTTCAAACTGCTGTACTGCGAGGGTGCTGGGTATCTGACCAATCTCATATTGATGACATATACAAAGGATAGGAT
Organism: Leptodactylus fallax; assembly: GCA_947044405.1. Taxonomy (NCBI): domain Eukaryota; kingdom Metazoa; phylum Chordata; class Amphibia; order Anura; family Leptodactylidae; genus Leptodactylus; species Leptodactylus fallax. The sequence continues at coordinate 3,964,979 of CAMRHE010000159.1, read as the reverse complement.
TTCAATATCGGATCAGTGGGGGGATCTGACTCCTGGAATGTCTGCCAATCAGCTGACTGTATAATATACATACATTTAGGTATGTCTATACCTGCTATAGCAACTCAGTCCCATTCATTTGATTTGTACTGAGCTACTGTACCAGGCAAAGCCACTACAAAATGTAGGGCCCTGTGCCAGGTGAACATTGATAGGGACGTGGTGTTTGCTGGAGAGTTAGCCTCTTTGGTCAGCTGATCGGCAGGGGTGTCAGAAGTCGGATCCCCACTGATCTAATATTGTTGGCCAATTTTAAGTAACTTGAGCCTTCACTCACAGTGTCTGGGACATTAAGTGCAGCCCCGCACCCATCCCCTTGTAGCACTGCTGTCCTATTCTCAGTTAGTTCTATATACGGCAAAGGTTAGGGTGATATGGGGGAGGCATGTGCCTGTTAAAGGGTTTTTTCTGGCCCAAAATTGAGTTTTCATACTGACGACCTACCACTGGATATGAGCCCCCAGACCCTCAGTATAAAAACACGATTTGGGGGCCAGAAAACCTCTTGAATTGTATCTCTGGCCCTCTGTGAGACACCTCAGATTCGAGCTGTAATTTATACCAGTTTCTGCCGTAAATTCTAAGAAATCTAGTGGGTTGCTGCAGGCCACGCCTCCACTGCTAAGCCACACCCCAACACATCCGGTTTAAGGAAAGTTGAGTGCATGGTGCAGTTCAGCAAAATGGTTGTAACTTGTGGCCAAATGGGCCGTGCGCCACACACTTGTTAATTTTTTACGCTACTTTCTCGTAAATGCTCCCTGTCTGTGGGAACCAATCAGGTGGCATCTGGAAAAAAGCTGGTATCTGATTGGTTAATACAGACAAGCGCTTTACTTTTCCCTTGCATCTGTTTACTTTCCTGTCTCAGGGTGTATATGTACTTGGGCAGGGTAAGTGGACCTCCTGGCTACCATAGGGGGCGGTATTACGCTATGTGCCAGCTGTAACCTGCTATTCAGTAACTTCTCCCACCCTGATGCGGCTGTGCCAGTCTTGTGACTTGGCAATGACTGACTTAATAGCACGTAAGCCCAGGTTGTGCCTGTGCAGGTTTCGGTAACACAAGCCCTATGAGTAACATGGTCAAGTCAGGACCCACCCCGCTCCAGTAAGTGTTCTGGAAGACGTACAGTACGTGAAGAGGCTCTTGTTCTCATCTCCTTATTCCATTCTATAGAAACCAAGCTCAGGTGTCTCGTGCCGTGAAACCAGCAGAACCTGACAAGCCACTGACCGTAAATCCTAACTTACCCAGCGCCTGCCAGGAAACCATGCCTGTGTGTACAGAGATGTCTTGTGGGCGCCGCTGATCTGTTAGTGTAATGACAGGCTCATTTGTTTCCGCTCATCTATAGTTCATTTTTATGTTTATAACCTGATATTTATTTGGCGCCCCCTACAGGTCTGTGGCTGTACCCTGCAGGTAAAAACATGCCGTGCCTCACACTTATCGGCTCGCCAAACTTTGGCTACAGATCTGTTCACCGAGATTTGGAAGCACAAATCGCCCTAGTGACCGAAAACCAAGACTTGCAACGGCAGCTCCATCAGGTGACTACGTGGGGGTGACACGGGGGTGGGGGAGGGGGCCTGTGGGTGTAATGTGTCTATTTAAAGAGCCGCCTGTGGTTTGTCATAGAGAATCCCCTCTCCGTCTGCCAAGTGGTTTCTCTTCTTGTCCCACAGCAATTCATTCTGTAATGTCAGAGGTAACCCTCCTCCTCCTCCTCCTCCTCAGCTGTCTCTCATGACCGTCCATGGGGATCTCTTTGTTTTTTTTCGGGGGTTTTGAGCAGTTTTACTTGATATCTTGGCCTAGGAGGTGAGAAATATTTTGTAGATTTTCAGTAAGCTTCCCCCACCCACCCAGGACTCTATTTTGGCCTCTGTGGGGTAACGCAGGTCCTGTGGATACGATTCACCTACTCGCTTTCCCAGCACATACAGCAAATGGACATTGCTTTTGCAATGTGAAAGCGACCAAACGGGGAGGAGTGTTATCTACATTCATACAATCCAGAGTATGTTACAGTTCAGACTAGGCTGAGCACATCAGCATCACTGGCCTCTGTGTATCAGTGTATCTGCCATTATCAAAATAATGCTGGGTCCTTTCGCTCCTTACCAAAAACAGGACCCATGTCCTGCTGCTACATGTAAAGGGATTTCCTTAGGATCGATCGTCAATATGTGATTGTGGGGGTCCAACATCTGGGACCACCCACAGATCAGCCATTGGAAGAGGCTACATTGCTCTTAAGTGCTCCGACCTCTTCCCTGTGCGATGACGTCACGTTCATTGCTCACATGGTAGAGCCGCAGCTCTTCCCATTCAAGTGAGTGGGACTGAGCTGCAATACCAAGCACAGCCACTATTATATGTACGGCGCTGTATTTGGTATTCAGTGAAGTGGTCGCAGTTCTCACCCGATCATTGTGGCCTCTTCATCCACCTGATCGGCATACTGTCAGGTGTTGACTCCCCTTATTTTTCGACAAAAACCCCTGCAGACTACATGTTCTCCATATTTATGTGTTGTGGTAATTTGTTTTTGACTTGCCTGACTTGGGGGTGGAGCTTGATGGGAAAGTGAGTGGTGTGTAAGATACAACACTATGGGAACATGCTGTTCTGGCTGCACTTGAATTCTGACATTTTAGATGCATCTAGTTTTAAGCCATTTTTTAAAAAACTAGTTTGAGGGGGCGTGGTTTGAGTTGCAGTAATGTATGCTCTAGTTGTGCCAAAGTTTTTGTGTAAATTCTGACTCATAGTACACCAAGTACTAGGTGGTATCAACGTAGAGCAGATGGTTTAAAACTTCTCTAGATTTATCTTCCGGCATCAGTCACTGTGATAGATCTGGTACAGTATAAGATGGTCTAGTCCAGGATTGGCACTCCAGCTGTTGTGAAACTACAACTCCCAGCACGCATATCTGCTCTGCTGTTCTTGGAAATCCCAAAGAAGTGAATGGAGCATGCTGGGAGTTGTAGTTTCACAACAGCTGGAGCGCCAAAGATTGCTGACCCCTGGACTAGACCATGTTATACTTCACCAGATTTACCACAGTGACTCGGGATGGAAGATGAATCTGCAGCAGCGTTACACCGTCTGATCTATGTTGATACCTCCCAGTAGTTGACGTAGTTTGTATCAGAATTTTACACCAGAATTTTGGCACAATTGAGGTGTAAAATGGTCCAACCAAAGCCACGCCCTCTTGGCCTAAAACTAGATGAGCCTAAATGGGCCTATTTAGGTCAGAATTCAAGGACCCCCTTCCCCCGGATTAGTAAATCTGCCCCCATATGTCCACTTCCCATTGCTATAAAAGCAGATTGGGGCTCTCTGGTAAACATTTAATAGTTGGAGGACGTTTCCCTAAACAGGACAACCCCTTTAAGTAAACTCCCATGGCCTCAGCTTTTGGAGCCTTTGCGTATTTCGCTTTCCTGTCTGTTCTGTCTTTCCTGTATACGGCAGACATTGCTGGTGAAGTTCTGTGAGCGGCTCCTCCATATAAAGAAAAGCTTTGTCACTTATTGTAAGAGGAGCTGTGGGATACGGATCCATTTCCTCCCATGTGCTACGGCAAGGACCACGGGGCAGACAATGACGTAAATCATTGATTTTTATTTGCATAAATCCTGACCCAGCCACGCACCGGCCCATGTGACCGGCGCTGATGTCTCTTCCCTTTCTGTCCGCTTAGTTATTACATTTACAGTAAACCAGGAAATCCCTCAATGCCCTTTTGCTACAGTCGGGGGATGTGCTTCTCATGAGGTCCATGTTCCCGATGTGTGTGGGTAAACTTCCTTATTACACACCCTGCATTGTCAGCTTACTGGCACATTATAGCGGTGCACATTATAGCGGTGCACAGAGCCGGCCCCGGGGAGGCTTCATCTCACCGCTCATGTTTCACTTTGCTGTAAATGACATTACTTTAAAGGACCCCTGAGACGTGGAATGAAACTCACAAGCGTCATATATTTATATATGTGCACTGTATGGATGTACTGTATATATCCAGTGTCAGCACCATCTTACAGCAGTGTATCCTATCATTTGTAGGTAGGGGGCGCTATACACACAGGTAGGTAGCATGCTCCGAGGCTCCTGCAGTATATATAGAGGGGCTCGGGCTCTGCTGCAAGCACATGACATATATGGACCACCCGTATGCTCCTCAGTGTATCTGTGCTCGAGCTTATCACTGCCCCCTACTGGGATGTGTATGATACATTGCTGCAAGGAAGAAAAGGAGACCTGCAAGTAGTGGTGGCTAAAAAGCAGGAAGCAGAATGGAAACTACTTGTAGTAAAGACTTATACAGTGTAAATGCCCCTGAACCATAAATGAATATATGTGATGTGCACTACGAAAGCGTTCTGTGTATATCACATATATCCAGAGGAAGAAACAGTCTCCGCTGAGCTCGTATACTCTACTAATGATTGCAAAGAAAACACAGTCCTCCCAAGGAAGCTCAGTCCTCCCAGCTTGCTCATATATATCGGTCCTCCCAGCCTCCACCCCCCCCCCCCCCTTTTCGGTCCTCCCGCCTGCTCATATGTATCGGTCCTCCCAGCCTGCTCATATGTATCGGTCCTCCCAGCCTGCTCATACAGTACAGACCAAAAGTTTGGACAGACCTTCTCATTCCAAGAGTTTTCTGTATTTTCATGACTATAAAAATTGTAGATTCACACTGAAGGCATCAAAACTATGAATTAACACATGTGGAATTATATACTTAACAAAAAAGTGTGAAACAACTGAAAATATGTCTTATATTCTAGGTTCTTCAAAGTAGCCACCTTTTGCTTTGATTACTGCTTTGCACACTATTGGCATTCTCTTGATGAGCTTCAAGAGGTAGTCACCTGAAATGGTTTTCACTTCACAGGTGTGCCCTGTCAGGTTTAATAAGTGGGATTTCTTGCCTTATAAATGGGGTTGGGACCATCAGTTGTGTTGTTCAGAAGTCAGGTGGATACACAGCTGATAGTCCTACTGAATGGAGTGTTAGAATTTGTATTATGGCAAGAAAAAAGCAGCTAAGTAAAGAAAAACCAGTGGCCATCATTACTTTAAGAAATGAAGGTCAGTCAGTCCGAAAAATTGGGAAAACTTTGAAAGTGTCCCCAATTGCAGTGGCCAAAACCATCAAGCGCTACAAAGAAACTGGCTCACATGAGGACCGCCTCAGGAAAGGAAGACCAAGAGTCACCTCTGCTGCGGAGGATAAGTTCATCCGAGTCACCAGCCTCAGAAATCGCAGGTTAACAGCAGCTCAGATTAGAGACCAGGTCAATGCCACACAGAGTTCTAGCAGCAGACACATCTCTACAACAACTGTTAAGAGGAGACTGTGTGCAGCAGGCCTTCATGGTAAAATAGCTGCTAGGAAACCACTGCTAAGGACAGGCAACAAGCAGAAGAGACTTGTTTGGGCCAAAGAACACAAGGAATGGACATTAGACCCGTGGAAATCTGGGCTTTGGTCTGATGAGTCCAAATTTGAGATCTTTGGTTCCAACCACCGTGTCTTTGTGCGAGGCAGAAAAGGTGAACGAATGGACTCTACATGCCTGGTTCCCACCGTGAAGCATGGAGGAGGAGGTGTGATGGTGTGGGGGTGCTTTGCTGGTGACACTGTTGGGGATTTATTCAAAATGGAAGGAATACTGAACCAGCATGGTTACCACAGCATCTTGCAGCGGCATGCTATTCCATCCGGTTTGCGTTTAGTTGGACCATCATTTATTTTTCAACAGGACAATAACCCCAAACACACCTCCAGACTGTGTAAGGGCTATTTGACCAAGAAGGAGAGTGATGGGGTGCTACGCCAGATGACCTGGCCTCCACAGTCACCAGACCTGAACCCAATCGAGATGGTTTGGGGTGAGCTGGACCGCAGAGTGAAGACAAAAGGGCCAACAAGTGCTAAGCATCTCTGGGAACTCCTTCAAGACTGTTGGAAGACCATTTCAGGTGACTACCTCTTGAAGCTCATCAAGAGAATGCCAAGAGTGTGCAAAGCAGTGATCAAAGCAAAAGGTGGCTACTTTGAAGAACCTAGAATATAACACATATTTTCAGTTGTTTCACACTTTTTTGTTAAGTATATAATTCCACATGTGTTAATTCATAGTTTTGATGCCTTCAGAGTGAATCTACAATTTTTATAGTCATGAAAATACAGAAAACTCTTGGAATGAGAAGGTGTGTCCAAACTTTTGGTCTGTACTGTATATATCGGTCCTCCCAGCCTGCTCATATATCGGTCTTCCCAGCCTGCTCATATATCGGTCTTCCCAGCCTGCTCATAGATCGGTCCTCCCAGCCTGCTCATAGATCGGTCCTCCCAGCCTGCTCATAGATCGGTCCTCCCAGCCTGCTCATAGATCGGTCCTCCCAGCCTGCTCATAGATTGGTCCTCCCAGCCTGCTCATAGATCGGTCCTCCCAGCCTGCTCATAGATCGGTCCTCCCAGCCTGCTCATAGATCGGTCCTCCCAGCCTGCTCATAGATCGGTCCTCCCAGCCTGCTCATAGATCGGTCCTCCCAGCCTGCTCATAGATTGGTCCTCCCAGCCTGCTCATAGATTGGTCCTCCCAGCCTGCTCATAGATTGGTCCTCCCAGCCTGCTCATAGATTGGTCCTCCCAGCCTGCTCATAGATTGGTCCTCCCAGCCTGCTCATAGATTGGTCCTCCCAGCCTGCTCATAGATTGGTCCTCCCAGCCTGCTCATAGATTGGTCCTCCCAGCCTGCTCATAGATTGGTCCTCCCAGCCTGCTCATAGATTGGTCCTCCCAGCCTGCTCATAGATCGGTCCTCCCAGCCTGGCCTCTTACAGCTAACCTACCCAGTAAATACGATCTTCTTCCACTTGGGTGACCTGAGTGTAAATCTTTCCTGTCCGGGTCTCTTGTTTCTAGCCAGAAGCTTCACAATGGACGATGCACCAAGATGTGATGGTCTTTGTTTTTTGCGTTTGCGTCTACAGGAGCAGCAGAATTTGTACGAGCGATCGAGTGACGTGACCCCCGCCACCTTCCAGCATCCCAGCCGATACGTGAAGCTCTGGGTAAAGCTGGTAACTCCGCTGATCAAGAATTTCTTTTGAAGATCTGGTGAGTGCTGGGAAATCCTCTGTGTGTTCTCTTGGTCAAGCAGTCGGCCCTTTCATAAAGTCGGCTTATAGACACCGCTCATGGTCCTGTAAAGGGGTTGTCTCGGGAGTTAAACTTACTGGATTTTCTCTGACTGCTTCTTCATGCTGTACCTTTAGGTTCTGGTCTGGTTCTGGACCCAGGTCACGTGATTGGAAGCAGCCCCCATCCCCGGGTCGCTCCGCCCCCTCCCTCCTCTCCTGAGATAATTACCTATGCTATAGCTGACTATACTATAGTGAAATCTGGAGGAGGGAGGGGGGCGGAGCTATGATCACATGACCTGCGTTCTGAACCAGACCAGAAGCCCCAGGTCCAGCATGAAAAAAACACCAAAGGACATCAGGTGAGTTTAACTTCCCGGACAGCCCCTTTAATACAGACAGTAGTCCGCATGTACCAAACACTTTGTGTTGTCAGTGATGGGTTTGTTACCAGGACAATCCTCCTGTATCTGAACCATCTCTACAACGGGCTAATACATTTAGCTCAGGCGGTGTTCACATGTGTAATAAAAGCCAGACAACATAGCACAGCGCGCTGCCCAGTAAATGACAGAGCCCATTATAATAAGTAGGGCCCATCTGGCACCATTGGTCATGTGACAGACCTGGCATTGCCGTCATTCTTGTTCTGCCAGTACGTTAGGAGAACAGAGGAAGTGATTAGCACAAATGTGAACAGAGCCCAGGACAGGAAACAGATCTGTGCTGCTTCATGTAGCTCACAAACAATGAGCTAGGCTAGATAGAAGTGTAGCAAACCCTCAGCTGTAGGAAGTATTCACTTCATGCCGATTTTCAGCCTCTTCACTGATGCCATACTTTTTATAGTGGATGTGCTCGGTATTGCAGCTGAATCCCATTCACTTGAATGGGACTGAGCCGCAAACAGGTCATGTGATCAATAAACATATCACATGGACTGTGAAGTGGATGCTCCGGGAACGTCACTACAGCTGATCCAGGGGGTCCCGGGTTGATGGTCATAGCATATCATCAATTGATAAAGCCCTTTTAAGCTTTATTCACAGCATCCAGGATACATTATACATCGTGTTATATCTGGCACAGGGCCAGAGGGGGCGGAGCATTCCTGCCATGTCCCGCCCACTCTGGTCCTGCACCAGACTAAGCACAGAGCATCTGTTCTGCTCCAGTGTGTCATTGCCAAACGATTCAGAGGTCCTTATGTGGCCTACACAGCCGTCCTGCACCTGTAGGATGTGGACATGGTGTCCTCCATCTTCCTGAGGTACATTGCACTGCAGATCTTCCCACGGTGGCGGTGTTGTTGATGTGGTCTCCCAGACTACACATAGCGGCGTTACTACACGTTGTCCCCTTCGTCACCAAGAACCATTTCACAATGCAGAAGAGGAAGGACCTGAGCACTGCGGCCTTCACCTCCGCTCCGGGCCTAGTCCTCTCTGGCTGACGTGACTCGTATGACTTTTGCAATGAGGCCACGCAGCGGGCGGTTGGGTCACGTCGATTGCTTTACGTCTTCCCTTCCCTTTACAGAAGTAAGATTCAATATTTCTTCTCTTCAGCAGAAACTGAAGCCGTGAAGTCATCGAACTTCCTATTAATGTAATCCACATGAAATCGTAACCTGAAGGGGCGGATTCTAGAAACTCCCGCACAGTTTCACATGAGTGAATTTATGCAAATTCCAGGCTGGTTCACGTTGCCTCATGCCGGGGCTCTCTCAGCCTCAGTTTCTGATCGTTTGCCCGCCCGCCCCCTCCCCCAAAGCTTGAAGTTAAATATAGAGCGGGTTTCCCTCAATGTGCATTACAGGAAGACAACTGCTGGAGCCTGGGTGGGCTGCCAGGGCTTTTATACAGGGTGGCATTCGCTCCAGTGTGCGCCTGTCAGCGGCCCATGTATATACAGTATAACCTTCATTCCTTCCATGGCTGTTGTATAATTACAGGGGCGGCGAGCGCCAGAAGGGGGCGGCCTGGAGCAGATTATAACCCCTTTGGCACCATCTGCCCTATAGAGGGTCAGTAACTGAGCCCGCTCCATACACAGTCGGTGTCACGGTCATTGTGTCAGCCATATACCACAATGTCCAGGATTAAAGATGGCTCCGAATCTGGCCGTTTAACCCATTAGGTGCTGCCGTTACCAGCAACGGTACCATTTAAGTGGTTAAATTATGGAAGCTGAGAATGAAAAACCTGGCTGCAGCGCCTGTGGGGTTAAAATAGGTCTGTAAATAGTCCAGAAAATTCTCTCCAATCATTGTGGGAAAGCTGGGTACTGATCAGTATGAACATAACAGCTTCCATGTTGCCTGGCTATTTCTCCAGACTTTTCTGCAGCAGAATTAGAGTAGTAGATCAATGCCTGTGCAGGAGGTTAGAAAAGCTGGGTGGATGCGCTTATCAGTGTACTTACTACTCCTGAGAGTGAATTTTGCCAGGTGTGCAGGAAAAGAAAGGGTTAACTGTATTTACTAAGATTTGCCATCAGTGTCTGTGCGGTTGGGGTCCAAACACTGCGCCCCCCCACCTAGAACAAAGATGGCTTGTTGTAGACAGTGGGTCAACCATGCGCTGAACCGAGCTGACCGAAAATGTGGAAGGAAACTTTCCATAGCAACATGGCGCTTCATTCTAGCAGGGTTATAGGTGTGTGCGTGCCGCCATATTTGTGTTATGTATCTGGATCAGAAAGGCATGTCCAGAACAGCGCCACACCTGTACATGGGCTGTGTCTGGTATTGCAGCTCAGCACCATTTACTTTATTTTTCCTGCAGTGTATACTTGAGCTTGGTAAATTGCCGGTACTGTAATAGTCTGATCTTGGCGCTGTGCGAGGCTCTCACGGATTATCCCCATTATATATAAGGCCAGTCAGTGTGCACACCCTTTCTGCCACAGGAGAGGAATATGAGGCAGAAGACCGAGCCTTGCAGCTCTGACTTGTCCCAGCTGGGGGTTTGCTACATTGTAACAGTACTTTGTAGCTAAATAGTATGGAGTCGATGTGGTGAGATTTACCTGTATTTTAGCTGTCGCCCCTCCTGACATGTGACTGTTGTTTGCAGGTGTAGATGGACAGAGCATAGCACTGATGCATCAGTCCGGGACCTGGACGTCGCCTCCTGAGGATCCACCAAGATGCCTTTCAGTGAGGACATTTTTCGCTCCAGTATTACCTAATCCATTTGCGGCTTTTGCTCCCTCTCGAGGTATCGCGCGTCTTCCCACTCTGAACTGTTTTGCTAACTTAACACTATTTAATAGGACTTGTATATAAAGCGTTGTGTGAATAAAACCGTAACCCAATAGTCTGGTGGTCTGACATGGTGTGAATGGAAGCCTGGTGACGGCAGATGTTCTGGTAAGTAGCGCCATGGGGAGCGCAGATAACTCCGATAAGTCTACACATTCTTCATATACAGACTGTCTAGTGGGGTCATACATTGCTTCCAGAAAGGACGGACACTGTGCCAGCACATGTACATGGGGCATAAGTCATGATCTGTCACAGTAATGGAGACACAGGAAGCCACAGGTGGATAGTAAGTAGATGGAGAGGTCAAAATAAATCTTAGTAGACAAAGCCAACCAGCTCCAGCCATGGTTCAGCACGTTAAGCCATGGATGATCAGTCATAGGCCAGGCTTACTGAGTGTGAATAGTATCATAGGCGGGAAACGCGTGAGACAGGAGAGAGAGAGACGAGTATGGGCAGATGAGTGAGGGCAGGCAGCGTGTCATCACTTTCCAGTGATCAGTAATTCCCTTTTTTTCTGCCTGCGGGATCTCTGGAAATGTTTAGAAATCCATCTAGTGGAAAACTGTTCCTTTTTTCTTTTTTTATTTGTCCTGTATAGTAAGGAGACATCAGCAGTATCAGGCCTGCTTCTTGATAGTTTCCAGTCAGCAGTAGATTTCTTTTCTGCCATAGATAGATGATAACTTATTACCAGAATATTGGACCTATTCAGTGTCAGAAAATGAAGAGGAATTTGAGGCGGACATCTCTGTTTTCTGGCCCCCCACTTCCCATGGCGGACTGCCGATACAGAGCTTTGGCGTTCCACTGCAGCATTCTGCCTCAGATTAGGCCTGGATGAATGAGCCCAGTCAGCGGGGAGCCTCGAGCTGCGGATTTAGAGACAAGATCAAGCAGGACACTTATTTTTTTCAGAATTGAATGGGAGGCAGGGCAGATCAGCAGCAGATTCCTCCGTGTGATACTGACAGGCCGGGTGAGATACATGCGGATTATGTAATTTACTATCTATAGGTACAGACCTCTCCGAACGTGACGCATGAAATCCGAGGTTAAGTAACGTCGACGGATATGATATTCTGAGAACTGCCATCTCCAGTATTGTGAGGCCTCGAAGGGTTAATGGAGCCTGTTAATGGATTTAGGAGCTCATCATGTAAATTCCAGATTTTCCAGTTTTATCAGTTTGCTTTTTGGAAACTCCCGAGTAAATAGAGAGAACATACGAGTTCCTTGCAGATGATGTCCTAGGATCCCAGCACTGTGGGTAGTGCCTCTGCCCGTCCTGTCTCTGCCCGTCCTGTCTCTGCCCGTCCTGTCTCTGCCCGTCCTGTCTCTGCCCGTCCTGTCTCTGCCCGTCCTGTCTCTGCCCGTCCTGTCTCTGCCCGTCTCATTTGATCTTTCTTTGTGTTTGCTCCTGGGAGAGCCGCCTGTCATGTCCACCATTATGGCTTCCGCACAGTTTTTCCAACTTTTCAAGAAATCCTGAATGGCAAATCTCTTTGTAACTAAGGTACATTTTTTAGTCTGAAAATTGGCAATGCTGGTGGACAGGGGCCCACAGGGGTTGTCACTCAGCTTTCCCAGTAACAGACATGGCTAAAGGTTAGAGGTTATGTGGGAAGGATAAACGTGCAGCACCAGATGGGTCAGTTTACTGATCTAGACGTTGGTGCTAGTCACGCCCATTCTGAGCTTTTTATAGCACCACCAGGGGCCAGAGCCTTCTATTCCAGCCTTCTCTCCTGATACTCCAAGTCTCCATCAGGTGCACGACCCCGCCATTCTCAGAGTAGAGCAGGGTCAGTCACGTTACAGAGTCAGTGCGTCAGGAGAGCAGACAGAAATAGAAGGCTGTGCTATAAAAAGCTCAGAATGGGCACGACCAGCATCGGCATCTGTATTAGTGCAGCATTATATACACCGCCTGAGGGTTTTCTCCCCACACAACCCCTCTAAGGGCATGCTCACACGGCTTATTTTCAGTGCAGACGTCTATGTTTATTCCATCATGTCTCCTGCCTCCTATTATATTCAATTGGAGGTCACATCACAGTTCACGGCAATTCTTAAGGCAATTTCTGCATGGAAATATAAGCCATGTGAACATGGCCTTACTATGAGAACTGCAGGTGTTTACATTGAAGTGTATATATAGATATGTATATGTAGGCCATTGCATATGTAATAACACCCTGTAGCCTCAGGCCTGGGTTATTAGGATGAGGTTCAGATGTAAGAGAAGGCGTCACCTGTAATTACCCAGTTACGGTAATGGGACAATATCATGTGTGTATCATTAGGATGTTTTGTGATGGTTGACCCTGCCGTGATCGCGTTTACGGTATTAGGCGCCCTCTAACTGTAAATCCCTGAAGGCGCATTCCTTGTGCAGCTTTTTATAGAACATCTTTTACATGACAGATGTCTTATGTAACACACTCAACAAGTTTTCTTACTATTACTGCCGAGCGCTCTTCTTTTTTTGTCTTAAAGGAAAGGAGTTACCAGGAGTTACTAGATATAGATAGATAGTATATATCCTCCAATTTTCAGTGACCACTAAGCCTAATTATAGACACTGACACTTGACAATTCTGTACGGATTTTCTTTGTATCAGTTGCCTCATTTACATCACAGACAGGATTACAATAGCAGATAAGACCTCTATAGATAAAACCACTAACCCATCATTACATCAATAGATGATGTCACAGCTTACCTCCTCAACCTGGGCGAGAGCCATTCACGGGGTGATTTGCGAATCGAATTTTGCCAGCAAAAGTAGGAGTGGCCTTTATAAGAAGGAACACTAAATCTACTCAGACCCCATATAATAATATTGGACCCCAGATTGTTACTGGTTACACAATTGTGCCATTTTTATTTATGCTATTTCGTGACCACATTAAATATTACATTAATTAAATTGTGTAGTTCATTATGGTTATGGCAATGCCAAATGTAATTTCCAAAAAAAAAAGATGTTTTTACAGAAATTACAGAGCGTTACCCCTGTGTATTTAAAGTCTTGTTCTATGTATTTTCCATTAGGTGTGATGCAGGTGAGACCAGGATGATGGACACAAGGCAGATGCTACATCCAGTGATCTCAAGGGGAGGTTTTTCTCTTACCAAACTTCAGTAGTAAGCGTACATTGTCAAAGTTTAGTCAGAGAAAATCCTCCCATAGGGAATAACCGAGCAGTAGGGTGACTGCCATCCATATGTCATTGTGTGTGATCCTGGGTTCGAAACCTGTATCGCACCTAATGAAAGAATAAATAAAATCAGACTTTAAATAGATTTGGGGGATACAACCCCCTCATTCATATTCACTGCACTGAGATGACATTATAGTGCCTGAAAACCGGGACCAGCAGGTGAGTTAACATATCTGCACAGGAGAGGGGATACATGTAGGACTGCAGGGACCCCAACTGACTCAGGGGCATTTTAATGGAGTGGTGGTCACCTATGCCCCATAGTGCCCCATTTAGTGTTTATGGGACTGACTATGATAGGAGAGTGCTGTACAGTGTCAGCTGGGCCCAGGATCTAACACAGTGCTGGTCCAGCAGAAGACCCCAAGAGCCTCAGTCTGACATTGGCGCTGTACTTGTCTATCTCCATCAGTCCCATAGACTATGAATTAGATGGTAGCTCACAATGGTGGGGACCCCTATTCTTCTGATCGCTCAGACCCAGCCCCCACACCCCTTTAATACTGCATTGTCTAGCTGCAGTCCCATGTGAGGGCACAGATGCTATGGGGCGCACACTAGGGCTTCAGTTCCCGGCGGCCATTGTCAAGCAGTCATTCCCTGGAGGTAAGGTATTGGTGGTGGACTACTCCCAGTTCCCAGAACACACAGTGACGAGAAGACATTACAAGATTACACCTCCTCCTTCTTACAAGATAGATATATATATAATATATATATATACACACACATACATCTCCTGAGAGCAGTCCTCGTCACACTGGTTTACTAGCTGTGATTTACTACTATTGTTACTCCTGTCAGTGTGATACATGCCATTACTACTCCTGCACCCATTATCATCTTTATGGTATTATAATAGTATGCCAAATGTCATAAACTCCACCTTGTGATGTCACAACCTGACAGTTATACAGCACTGTCTGTCATAGATCACTGCTCTGCACAAACTGGTGTGTGTGTGCTGTATAATATAAAGGTGGGAGAGGTTGGTGTATAATATAAGGGGTCAATGTATAATAAAAAGGGAGAGTCTTTATATACAGTCATTTAAAGGTGGCGGTGTATGGAGAGGGGAGGAGGTTTGGGGCATAACGATCATTGCATGGTGGATGGGGCTGAGCTGGATCAATAAGTGAACAGGATTTGGCTGCTCTAAGGTTTATTCCAGGGCCCATAGATCACATGACCTATTATAATACAGATCTCAGCTGCTGCAGAGCATCCTAATACACACCTCAACTGCTGCAGAACATCCTAATACACACCTCAACTGCTGCAGAACATCCTAATACACACCTCAACTGCTGCAGAACATTATGCACACCTCAGCTGCTGCAGAACATCCTAATACGCACCTCAGCTGCTGCAGAACATCCTAATACGCACCTCAGCTGCTGCAGAACATCCTAATACGCACCTCAGCTGCTGCAGAACATCCTAATATGCATCTCAGCTGCTGCACAGCATCATAATACACACCTCAGCTGCTGCAGCCAGCACCTAACACACCTCAACTGCTGCAGAACATCCTAATACACACCTCAACTGCTGCAGAACATCCTAATACACACCTCAACTGCTGCAGAACATTATGCACACCTCAGCTGCTGCAGAACATCCTAATACGCACCTCAGCTGCTGCAGGACATCCTAATACGCACCTCAGCTGCTGCAGAACATCCTAATACGCACCTCAGCTGCTGCAGAACATCCTAATATGCATCTCAGCTGCTGCACAGCATCATAATACACACCTCAGCTGCTGCAGAACATCCTAATACTCACCTCAGCTGCTGCACAACATAATACACACCTAAGCTGCTGCGGAACATCATCTCAGAAATGTATCTATTTTTTTTTTTTTATTATTAGTATGATATGTATTGCTGTTCTGCTAATGTTGGGTCTGGATAAGCGGCGCCTTTGTTGTGCAGTCGCTGATCACATCAGTCACTGACGTTATTTTCTATATTTCATGTAATGTGATCTTTTAGGAAAATTTATTGTCATGAGTCAGAAAACATTTACTGAAAACCTCGTAATACAAACTCACTTGTATCAGGCAGTGTTCAGACTGAACTTCTACAGCCCAGACTACATGTTATATAGGGGGTATCTCTATACAGTGCAGGGCTGTATACGGGGCACATGGGCCAGGCAGTGAGGCATCACATTGGGGGATGACCTGGGAATTCCTGGTATCAGATACCACAGTAGAGCAGCAGAGCTGTATATGTTTCAGGCTGTGGATCCTTCTCATGTCCCGCAGCCACGTGTGCGGTATATATTTGGGTTTGCAGGTGTTTTTCGGCTCTATTTATATGGCGGTGTAGTCATCTCTGGCCGCTCTTACTTTTTCTTTCCTTCTCGTGTAGTGCGGCTCCTCCTCTGCTGAACGCTCTTCTGTGAAGTGAACAATTTCTGTAATGCTGCACCTCATTCCACCCTCCAGTTTCACACTGTGAACTCTGCCGCGGCCTCTTCCCTTTACATGTTAAAGGGAAACTAAAGCCGCCATTTCAGGATGAGTCATGTACCTGTGAACCCGACGCTGCTGCCACCGCCGCCGCCAAATTTCCTCTTAAATACACCAGGTCTGACTTTACTTAGGAAACTTAGATCAAGGCGACATAGTAGTGTGTAGGAGGAGGAGCAGATGGCAGGAGAGATTTATGGGAAGTGGCTGTCATACTGCATCATGACTAAGGGGGCGCTGCACTGCAGAGATCTATGGACGTCAGTGTCAGACTGGGGGTCCTTGGAGGCCACCAGATAGCATTAGTCCTAGGAAATAGAGCACAGTACCCTTTACATTTGGGTGTCTTCTATATCAGAGCCTGGCCCCCCCCCCCCCCGGAGGGTCCTCTGATGGGCCGGTCTGACACTGGTGGGCCTGATCCTGTGCTGGGAGATAACACTGCTCAGCTCTCATCGGGGCAGATTTATTATGTAGTTATCTGGCTTACAACGCATAAAAAGTTGCAAATTTTTTGTGCAAATTGGGTTTCCTTTCTGCGTTGCCATCGCCACTTTCCCAAAAAGGAGGGGTAGTGACGACAAGCAGAGGACGGGGCCAATTTATTAGCATTTACCCCAGAAATCTGGCATAAATGATACTGGAAATCTACGCCTGCCATGAGCTGCTGTAGATTTCCCTCCAGGGGTCTCAATAAAGGCCCCGACTAGTCCAGGGCATCACTGATATATATATATATATATATATATATATATATATATATCAGTATATGTATGTATGTATGTATGAAGAGGCTCCGGCCCACATCCACACAGTGTGGCGGGCGAGGTACAGAACGGGGGATGTGGTGGACGTTTGACACAAGAAAGGGCCTTGCACCAAATCTGAGCTACAATATCATCATAGAAAACGTGTAGAGAGACTGATAAACCCTCCCTTGACCTGCTTGCTGATGGTTTCCACCGCAATATGAATAGTTTGGTGTTGTCTTTCCTGATGCAGTAGCCCCAGATAGGGTTGTCTGCTTGTGAGTTGATTTTAGGGGGTTTATTACAGGACTACTAAACCACTTGCTTACTGTCTCCTCAGTTCTCCTCCCTTGTGGATTGGTTTCCTTAGTCGCCCCCCTGCACACGGTCTATGACTAGCCGTGTTCTCAGATCTTCAGCTGTTGTGGATTACAACTCCTAACGTGCCCCGTCAGCCACAGGATATGCTGGGGATTGTACTTTCACACCGGCTGTATGTGGGAGACCTCAGCTTTTCTGAAAAATCAGCTGACACTGGTTCTTTGTGTGTACATGTGGGCACCCTCGATGCCAGGTGGTGGTGCCCCTCCTGCATATTGTGGGCACATCCAGCTGTTGAGACATGACACGGGGGTGATCCGTAACCGCCGGTATCACAATGCTCTATAAGACAATCTGTCGTCTTATACGGACGTGTTCACACCCAGGGGGTCTGCTGCAGAAATTTCTACGAATGAAGATCAGTTTCCTTCCTGTGACTGCAGCCTCTGTGTAATGGGAGTAGCATACAGAGAGCACCCCCTACTGGTGGCTGCAGGCAGGCAGCTTCATGAATTCTCCTACATCTGTGCAGCAGGTTTGGAGCTCTGTATCAGGAATAAGAAATTGGCTTTTAAGAAGTGAATGAAATTCTGGATGATGATGAGATAAGAAGAATATTGAGCATTGGGTAATCTAATATTATAAAGAGCATGCTGGGAGTTGTAGTTATGCAATAGCTGTCAGGTCATTGTGTTAGGATTGTGCGCATTTCCCGTGTAGTAACACCAGCGCAGTGAAGAAACGTCTGAGAACCTCGCAGGTCTCTTCTGAAACCTGTGCCAATGCTGGTGTGCCCTCACTTACCCCACAGCTTGTGGTCACCGCTTCCCCTTCCTTTCTGCTTTCCCAGAGTCGACCCGGAGGGAAGGGGGAGCTTGTCGTTGCTTTCTAATAAACAAATGTGAGTTTATTAAAGGGGTCCTCCAGTATGGACACAGCTTCTCCAGGCTCCTGAAGGGCAACCTGACCTGTTATTTAAAGGGATTTTCCATCCCCAAATCAGATTTTCATACTAATGTCCACAGGATAGTCCATCAGTATATGGGGTCTGACACCCACACCTAGGACAGGGAGCGGGTGCAGAGTGCGCCTATTCAAGCCCCGCCCATAGTGCACTGCATAGTGGTGGTTCTGGAGAACTGCAGCACCGCTCCTATTACTATTACCTATACTGATGACCTATCCTGTGGATGATGAGGTGAGTAGTTCACTACTTGTGCAGGGACTGGATCTTGTTATTTTGGCAGCATCCTCTGATGATCCCAAATGGGCGCCCCCCCTTCCTCCTCTCCCTACGCGACACATTCATGGAGCATTAAGTTATTTCTGGAAAGGTTTTTAAAATAGGATTCCAGGAAGACGGGCCCCTGGCTGTGATAATATATGGAGGGGCCCAGGGTCGGCACCAGGTAAAGCAGGCATGGTGGAGGGAAGGGTTAATATGCTGTACACTTGGAGAAGATGGGACCACATAAACCGGGAGCCCTGGAGAAATTCGTGCACTGACCTCTAGTTGTCGCCATCCTTAGACAGTCACTTAAAGGGGTTGTTCAGGGAGTTTAAATTGACTCACCTGGTCAGGCGGATGATGATGATGGACCTGGGGGGTTCTGGGTCACTCCACCCCCTCCCTCCTTCCCCAATCTCATAGATAATTAAGCGATACAAGGGTCGGTGCGCTGCTTCCGATCACATAACCCGGGGGTCGTCTACTGGACTCCTTGAACAACCTCTGTAAATATTAGTTCCCCAATACCCTGAAGAGTGACCGGATAGTAAAACCAAAATACCCGGGATGTTTTACAACACAATTTTGGCATTTTTGGTTTTTTTTTTAGAGGGGATTACATTTTAAACCACGCCCACCCGTTTAGCAATTTGGAAAACTTTTAGCCCAAACTAGATGTCCTAAAGATGCGCCTCATTTCCGCCAGTGTCTAGTTGTGACCTCTATCGTAAATCTGGGTCGGTGTCTGTACACGTTCTGAAAGCTGAGGTTGACTTTTTTTTTTCTGATAAGCGGCACCATGTGTGTCTAGCCACCGCTTATCCCCAACCTTTATGGTGGTCAGGGGGAGAAGGCCACGTTTATGGTCTGTGTTCACACCGCAGCGTATTTTGTCTTTGCTTCTTGTCAAGGGCAGGTGCAGAATCCCATCAGAATCGGCTCTGCAGATGAAACCTGTCTGTGTAAACATGTCCTGACAGGTTACTTGAGGTCCCTGGAGGACAGGCTGTAGGGTAACAGAGCGAGGTCCTGGCACCGTCTTGGAGCACACTTACCAGAAGCCAGCTGCCCTGTGTGGCAGCGGCGGCGGCGCCCTCTCTATGTATACATGTTACATTGTGTGTTCAGTGTAATCTCACCCTGTTTTATTCTTCAGCAAATAAAAGGTTTATTAATCCGGACTGTAATCCCTGCCCGGAAACTAGAAGTAGGACTGAGGCCATGAGTATAAGAGAGGCCTGCCCGCTGCCGAGGACCGGTGCCAAGGCCAGTACCAGCCATGCCAGCGTGTAGATCCCGGACAGGTAAGTTACAGCCCATAATTCTTGCTGTTTTTGAGGGTTTGATGTTTTTGTTGGGCTGTGACATGTCTGGAGGCCGCTACATACCCAGGATTATAAGGCTTTAGGGGCAGCCATCTTTCCCAGCCTCCTATTTGGATGTAGGGGATGTAACAACGCATACCCAGGCGCATTCTGATTTCTAGGAAAGCTGGGTGGGAACTCTGCGCGGTCTGATATATTCTGCCCTTCCTGATACTTCTCTGTGCCACCTGTCAGGGCAGTAAGAGGGAAAACCCACAAGAGTAAAGTAAAGGCAAGGCCGCCTTCCTCCGGTGTCACCACTTCCCGTCACAGCTGTAAGGTGCGGTACAGTGGTTGTGGGCTTCGTGTTCATGCATGTTACCACTTTCCCTGCACAGCACCGAGTGTGTGACAGACAGGCCAAGGGTTACAGTATGGGGGCAGATTTATAAGAGTCTATTCGGATATCCCGCACCAATATTATTAAGAGAGACCCACGTCTATAGAAAAGACGATCCCCGCACCACATGGGCCACATTTCTGGCCACAACCCCTGCTTAATCCCTCCCACTGTTCCCATCATCTTGAAAAGCGACAAGGAGGGGGGGAATCACAAATTTTAGCACAAATATGGTATGGGGGGATTTGCTCAATGGCCTAAGACTAACATCCTCTATTATCAGAGCCTCCCACGCTCGTATACAAGACTTCTCCCGAGTTGCACCACTTCTCTGGAATGCTCTATCCCGGACTATCAGATTAACCCCCAATTTCTACAGCAATTGTACATTGCTGTGCAATATGTTGGTGCTGTATAAATAAAATGTATTATTATTATTATTATTATTATTATTATTTGCTTAAAAAAAATTAATAAATTCACACCAGTTTTATGCATTTTTGCCACTTTCTCCATTTGAGGACCGGCTTTCACGTTTTAGAAAAGTAAAAGGAGTAGGGCGGACACCAAGGCGGGCTGGAGAAGCCTCGGCCCAACAAGTTTATTGTAAGTCATGCCAGACTAGTGTGCATTTCCATTCAGAGCATCTTAAAGGGGTTTGAAGGGTTAGAAAACAGGTCTGATTTCTTCTTCTCAGGAAGTGACATCACGCACATTGGTCACATGATCATACTGCAGCTCAGTCCCATACATTTTAATGGGACTGAGCTGTAGCATTGCCATGTGAACAATGAACGTGAGGTCACTTCCTGAGGAGAAGAAAGCAGCCATGTTTTCTAATTCTGTACAACCCCTTTAATAATTCAAGTCCATCTTACGTCACTGGGCACTTTATTAATGATTCTCTGCCCCCCCCCCCCCCCAATGTGTACGGATAGACAATGTAGGCAGTGAAGGGAGGCAAAGTTCATGAACTATACCAAGGGTCAGCAACCTTAAGTGCCCCAGTCGCTGTGAAACTACAACTACCAGCATGCTCCATTCACTTCTATAGGAGTTCCAAAAACAGCATGCTGGGAGTTGCAGTTTCACAGCAACTGGAGTTCTGAAGGTTGCCTAGCCCTATAAAATAACACAGTCACCCAACGTGGACCCACAGAAGCTTCCACCGTGACTGCTGGGGGTTATACTGCCCCTAGCTGACGCTGACACTGTCCTGACAATCACTTCCATATAGTGGATAATATACAGCCCATTAAGATGTTATGGGGCTCTCCAGCTGTTGCAACACTTTGATTCCCAACATGACTAAACAACCAAAGACTGGGACTTGCAGTTTCACAGATGGAGGGCCACCATTTCGGGAGAACAGCCATAGAGTATTCCATGCCTGCCAACCATGCTGGATTACAGGAGATGGACATTATATTGTAGTGGCATTATACTGTGTGGGGCGCAAAGGAACATGGATGGAAGTGGGTGAGACTGAATGTACGGTTTACACAAGCCCAAGACTCCCTGGACCATTACTCTATTCTTAGTAGTGTGAGCTGCCCCCTGTGGCAATACTCTGTATCACAGTACACTGTGTGTAGGGTTTTTTTTTTTTTTTTTTAATATTTGACCAGTGGCGTAAATACCAGGGTAGCAGCAGTAGCGGCTGCCACAGGGCCTGGGACATTAGGGGGTCCGACGGGCCCCTGATGTTTTTTTTTTTTTTTTAATAGGCTGTTACCTGCTGGTGTAACCCCAGCAGGTAACAGGTCCTATTTACTTACCAATCCCCGCTCCTGCTCACGGCTGCCTGCGCTTCCCATTCTGCGGAAGCAGAAGGCAACTGTGAGCAGGAGCAGGGATCGGTAAGTAAGGCCGCGGGCCCGCGAACCCCACATAAACTGCTATCATTATATTCTGGGGTCTTTTCAAACCCCAGAGTATAATGATCGGAGGCCCAGGGGAGGTGAGGGAACATAAAAACACTGTTACTTACCTCTCCTGGGCTCCGACAGGCTTCCGGCCTGTTTGGTGACGTCCCAGACATCACATGGGCCAGGCCAGGCCGGCGTCATTCTATATCGCGACGCCGCCCCGGCTCACGTGACATCTGGTCCAACATTGAAGAGTGCTGAAAGAAGCAGGGAGTGCACCGGAGCCAGGGAGAGGTAAGTAACATTGTTTTTTATGTTTTGTCACCTCCCTGGGTCTCCGATCATTCTACTCTGGAGTATAATTTTTCATGAAGGGGCCACTATGGGCATAATACTGTGTGCAGGGGCCACTATGGGGCATAATAGTGTGTGCAGGGGCCACTATGGCGCATAATAGTTTGTGCAGGAATGGGGTTTGTGTGGGGAAGAGGGGGCATAACAAATCTTCGCCTTGGGGCCCAGCCATCCCTAGTTACTCCACTGTATTTGACTACAGGTTTCTGTACAGATTCATCTCCACATATGTTTTAAGATGTTCCTAAAGGTAGGAGTGTGCTGCCCCCATGTGGACCTGTGCTGTATGACGGGGGAGTATGTGCTATATATTTGTTTTGCCAAAACTTGCACTTGTGTTAATCTGTTTTTGCCCCTTGTGCCACTTTCTTGCTATCACAGACTAACATATTGCTTCTGTAGTATGGATTTGCACCCAGGCCTAACCAAAGATCTACTGGCACAGGCACTGGTGAGGTCAGGTTAGCAGTCCTGTGGTTGGGCCTGGACACACTGCCATAATACGGACGCTCCGATACGGAAGTAATATGTCAGAAGTCTTAGAGTGCCCTAAGATGTCTCTAGAGACCAGTACTATAAATCATCATTATAGTTGGGGGGCCTACTTAGATTTTGCACTGGGGCCTAGGAGCGTCATGTTACACCTCTGCCCCAGCATGTTACAGTTCAGCAGGTAAGAATAAGGTACAGGGTATATTCTGCAGCCACAGATTCACACCACAACGAGCGCTGCTCTGCAGGTTTAATCATTGGTATAACACTGCTGCATATAGTATAATGAGATCATCATACATAATACATAAGTCATCGTATTAGAGCTGGACTAGCTCATGACACAACATTACTGAATACAGGAGGGAACACACAGCCCCTTCCCCACGCATGAGGATACAATACATGGCATACAAAAGTTGTATAAAAGTAACCAGGACTTTGTGGCATCACCCCTCACACATGAGCAGACAGCAGTGCGGGAGACAAGAGGTAGCCAGCATGTTCCTATACATACCATGGTACATATATCAGTATACATTGCCCAGGTTATAGTGCTATCTGCATCCCTGCTTCTATTTAGTGAAAGGGACACTAGAAAACAGCTGCCATCCCTCTTTCCAAAAATCCTGAATGGCCAATGTGCTAAGTTATGCCGCAGTACAGCACTCGCTCCTATAGTCCTGCATTACTGGGCAGATGTCCGTTCAGGATTGTGGGAGAGCTTGACAAATACATTCTTTGGTCTTGTGATATACTGATGTGTAGGAATGCCATAGACATATCTATATACTGTGTGTGTATATATATATATATATATATATATATATATATATAAAACACACTCTACACTGACCGCCACCTCACACCTTCACGGGTTCTCCGCTCTCAGTTGTTTCCATTGGAAACTGCGACTCACGTCCGCGTCCTCCATGTCCTGCTCTTTAGCCAACTCAATGAAAACCTGGAGAGTAGAAGAGGCCGTGTCAGGAAACTGTCAGAATGCAGGTGCTGGAAATGTCTCCCTATATATTAGGATGAATTCACATGCAGCAGATTTGTGTGACTGTCCGGTCACCTGAATAGAGGTTGCAGAAATCCAGGCACATTCTGCAGAAATAACCCCAGTCAGTCAAAGGAACGGAGCTGATTTCTAGTTGCAGAAATTTCTGGAACAAATCTGCAGTATGTGAATATATCCTTAGTGTCCGGTGCCGATACCTCCTCTATGTTACATGTCTGGCAGGACTGGACCACTATCAGTAGTTTTATTTAGGTTGTACATAAGTTTTCGGTTTCGCCTCTGCCCATCATCCCAGAATAGTAGTAAGTAATGTGTCCGTGTTACCTGCTCCAGGGTGGGCTGGGAGAAGTTGTACTCTTCTAGGTTATAGGCCCGTTTAGCTTTGGAGAGGAAACAGCAGATTATACACATCATCAGTAATAATGGGGTATGTGATCTGTGCGGCAGGGCCTGAGACACCGCCACATCTGACAAGCTACAGTAACATAGTGATACGTGGTGTGTGAAGAACTAGAGAAGAGGTGCAATACCAGACACGGCCTATAGACAAGGATGGCGCTGTTTCTAGAGCACAAACAAGGCAGTAGTACTATGAATGTAAAAAATGACAACAATGACATGGCCAGGCTCATTCTCCATATCCACATTTACAGGGGTCATCAAAATTATTCCTCTCCCATTACAATTTAGGTTTACAAAGTTTCAGCAGTTTGCAAAAAAGATGGCAAAGGCGCTGCAAATTCCAAGAGCTACAGTACAGTGCGCATAGCTAAAGAAACCCTGACTACACTACCTGGACTGGACAGAGGGCACTATTACCAGCGGCCACCAGATCCCAAGGAGCCAGGTTGTCCAAAACCCTCGAGCGACTACAGAAGACCTGCAGCGAGATTTGGTGGCAGCAGGTTCTGAGGGTTTACTTTGTATAGTAAGGCACATACTACATGCAGTACTTTGTTTCCAGCGAAAAAAACTGGATTCGCTGCGCAGAGGATGTAAGCGCACACCCACACATTGCTTTAAAAAATGTGAATGTGACATTATTAGGATAAGGCGGTACCTTCCTCCAGGAGAAAGAAGACATGTGACAAGGTGCCCACATCATCCTTTGGTATCTTGTATGCCAGCAAGGAGGAGAATCTGTGGGAGAAGATCATGGGCAGAGGGGTCACACAGAAGACCAGGTGGAGAAGGGGGCAGTGACATGAGATCCTGTCCTCAGTAGTGGCAGGAGCGGCTCAGAGCGCACAGGACATGGCGGTGATGCTGAGTGACTTACCTGTCCTGTCTCTCTGCATGAGGAAACAAGCGGATCACTTCCCTGTGAATGGCCTCCGGCTGCTGGGAATCCTTCACTTTGATCTCCAGGAGATAGTCTTTACCAAATCTGCTCTTGAGTTGCTGTATGGAGCCGATGCATCTGGAGAGAAGAGCGGCCATTACTCTATTGTATCGCACCAGATCTACAACGTGTGTGCGTCCTCTGCCTTCTAGTGTAGCTGATCCCCTATGTACTACATAGCCGGGCAGTACAAGCTAGTGTCCTGTACTAGACTGCAGGCAGATAGCTGTAAATTACTTCAACACATTAAAATGAGACCAACCTCTGTGAGCAGGAAGGATTTTCAGGAGAGATATCAACCATAGTGAAGAATTGGATCTTCAACAAGATTGGAGAACTCCTTTAACTTTTGGTTTACCTGAGTTTGCCGGCAATCATGATGGCGACTCGGTCACACACAGCCTCGGCCTCCTCCATGTAGTGGGTGGTCAGTATCGCCCCCCGTTCCTTGTTCTTGAAGGCCGCTCTGATGGCTCTCCTTCAGTGTAAGAAGAAAGGTGAAGATATCGGCTGGGAGGAAGGAAGATTTATCAGCCTTCAGCCATCTTTCTTACCATAGACGCTGCTGACCTCTGGGGTCCAGCCCAGTAGAGGGCTCATCCAGGAGGACAATGGTGGGATTACCCAGCATGCTGATAGCAAAACA
Source organism: Leptodactylus fallax (assembly GCA_947044405.1). Taxonomy (NCBI): domain Eukaryota; kingdom Metazoa; phylum Chordata; class Amphibia; order Anura; family Leptodactylidae; genus Leptodactylus; species Leptodactylus fallax. The sequence continues at coordinate 3,939,060 of CAMRHE010000159.1, read as the reverse complement.
CACCTGAAATGGAGAGTGATGGATCTCAGGGGGCCACAGGGCTTGGTTGCAACTAAAATATCTGGATTTTTAAGAGTACTACTAATGACTGCCAGCCCCCAGACTCTTAGAAACCCAGACTGTGACTGGAGAATGATCTGATGACACCATATAGTGTGTGTGTGGCCTGCGTGGTGCTCACCTTTCTAGACACTCCAGCAGATAACTTCTTGGCCGGTTTTCCCAAATGGTCCTTCAGCTCCAAAGCATCGGCAACCCTGAGAGGAAGAGAATGAATTTTAGGGATACGTTGAAAAATTTAGCTACGTTGTAATTTCCTCAGTTGTTCTTTCTGTCAGTGAATGTAATTGTTTTCTTTTTTAAGGCTGAAACCCCATGAAATGTCCTGACCCCAGAGACCTGGAGGACAGCTACAGGCTGGGGTCAGATAAGCCTGACACACAGGAGTGTCCATAGCCAACTGCAGGTCTACTGACCCGAACACACAGCATTATAAGGGGCTAGGGGTCCATAGACCTGTGTCCATAATACTGGTGCAAAAAATGTGCTTTTCTGAACCTGGCCTTACTGTGAATCCCACTGTCTACTATACTATAGCACTCCCGTTATCAGTCATGACATATAGCTATAGTGCCCCCTAGTGGCCACACAATATATGTGCAAACTACTATGAAAAAGAGAGAAAAATATGTGACGTGAAGAAGGAGGAACTGTCCAAATGCCAAGTCCAAGATTCGAGTCACCCATGTAGTACAGCTGAATGACCACAAGTCATGACACATTTTCCTTGTAGCGGCTGCCAACATAAACTTCCTTGGCAAAATCAGCTGCAGTGTCTGCAACATTTTAAGGGATTGTCTCATCATAGACGACCCCTTACATTTCAGTCGTTTATTTTTAACACTTTCAGTTTATTTTTTACACTGCCTGAATATGTGTGTATATACAGTATATATATATTGCAGCAGGCGGATATAGTGTATAATATTTTCTTATATAGTGGGCGGCACGGTGGCTTAGTGGTCAGCACTGCAGCCTTGCAGTGCTGGAGTCCTGGGATCGAATCCTGCCAAGGACAACATCTGCAAGGAGTTTGTATGGTCTCTTTGTTAGTGTGGGTTTCCTCCCACACTCTAAAGACATAGTGATAGGGAATATAGAGTGTGAGCCCTATATGGGACAGTGACTGTCCATGTCTGTAAAGCGTTGCGGAATATGATGGTGCTATATAAGTAAGCATAAAAAAAACAAAAAAAAAACCACTTACCGTCTGATAGCCTTGTCGGCGTCCTCCTTCCTTAGGCCTTTCACAGCAGCGTAAATCTCTAGATGTTCCTTTACAGTAAGGCTGGGCCACAAGGGGCTGATCTGAGGACAGTAGCCCAGGAAGGCGGTGCACTCATCCATCTTCTGGGATACCGGAGATCCCACCCCGCACAGCTCTACCTGCAGTATACAGGTATGAGTATATAGTATACATTGTATATTAATTCACTAAGAATCTGCCCCAGCAAAGTCACTTGAGGTTCACAACTTTGTAACACCACCTACGACTATAATACTAGTGACTTTTGAGTCTATAAGCTGCTGTAGATTTTTGTTAAGGCGCACAGCGTGGAGGAGAATGTGCTTTGTCGTGAATTTGGCGAATAGTCCACCATTACATAAATCGAGCGGTGTAAATACACCAGCCTTGATGAACCGACCCCATTGTGGATGTCCTGTGTGCAGCATGTGGTGCATCTACTACATCCATATGATGCAAAGTAGAAACAATACAGAAATGATGTGGCCCTGTCTGCACGCTTCTGTAGTTTTCTGTTTTGCCACAGCCATCTTTGAGTATGTCACATAGAGTTTTTTGCAGACTGAAAAAATCTGCTTCAGAAACATTTTTTTGCCACTTTTTTTTCCATGATGCGTTTTTTGTCGCCTTTTTGTCGTGGGTTTTTGCCACATTTTTTGCTCCAGCAGACTGTATGGACCTGGAAATTTCCCATTAAAAAACGCTCACGGTTTTTAATGCGGTTTTTGAAAAAAACAGCGTAAAAAAAACACATCAAAAACCAGCTAGAGGAAAAAAACTTCTACTGACTCCCATTGAAATGAATGGGGAGGCATTTTTGGGGAGGATTCTGCCTCAAAATCAGCCTGCAAAAAAATCAGTGTGAACATAACCTTATACACTCCAGAGTCTAAGAATACTGGAGGAAAAGAAGTTAGCTGCCCCCTATGGACATGGCATGGTATTACATAGCACAATTACATCTCAACCTATGAGGTTTCTTGCCTTGGACATGGCATCTGCTGAGAAGTAAATAAAACCTGCTCCACCAGTAGAGACTGGCATGGCTAGCAGTTCCCTAACATGATTCAGACTGATTTAAAAGCAGGAGATTTAGTGCAGACTACCGGAGCTGTTTATTGCAGGCTGTATACTGGGAGTACAAGAGCAGAGGGGTTGTTTCAATGTGATGTCTAGGAATGGCTACAACCTCCATGTAGATGACTCCATGACTCTAATGGGTTGACTTTCCTGCACTAACCCAGAACTCTCCAGCTGGAAAGGGAGCAATAGCTGTAAATTTGGGAATGATTTACTTCTGGTTTAGGACTATGTGCTGAGTGGTCATTCTAATAAAATAAATCTGATTTCCTGCTGATTTTGGCTTTTCCTGTTTACTGCCACATATATAATACTGTCCAGACCTTGGGGATACTCACATTTCCTGCAGTCGGTTCCTCCTCACCCGCCAGCATATACACAGATGTGGTTTTTCCTGCTCCATTGGGTCCTAATAGAACGAGCACCTCACCTTAACATAAAACACACTGAAGTCATCATCCTGCACATCAATAATGGACTATAATCCAGGTCTTACGGCCTATATCAGCACAGACATCCATTCTCCATACATGAATATGGTAAAATGCTGATTCCGCCTCCTTATTATTCTTCATGGCTGAAATGCCAGAGTCTAGTGGCTGCTGCAAAGCTCCAGCATTTTTTTTTTTATTTAAAGTTTATTGGTTTTCAACAAGGCATAAAATACAGTGACAACAGATAGCAGCAACGGCGGCAACAGTGTTTTATACTGTAGATTTGGATCCAGGGAGGACCCCAGGGGTGCAAACAATCGGAAATTCTTCATCAGAAAGAGCAATAAGACTCCACAAGGAGCAAAGCCAGATGGTCAAGAATAGCCTAAATAGGTAACACATCAGTTAGCTATAAAAAGCTCCAGCATTTTTATCAATCATTCCTACAATACGTATTCACTGGTTAATAATGACTCAGGTTGCGCTGGTGACCTCTGTGACATGACCATTAATATTTGGATTTGGGCAGGGACAAACACAGATATCATAGGGCCCTGTAGTGAAATGTAAGCGTCTCCCTCCAGTGATGTTTTTAAGTCAAACGCTGCCTCACCCCACTGTTTTATTAATATATTGCTCATTCTGAACACCATATTGTTCAATGTATCAGCAGACCACAGGTATGAATACACTGATAAATCTCCTCTCTACTGCTTTAAGAGACAGCACTTGCTGCCTGCAGCCACCACTAGGTGGAGTTGAGTGTATAGAAATTAATACTGCGACAGTCTCCTTATCCTGTGCTCCCCCTAGTGGCAACTGCAGAAAAATGCAATGGTTCAATATCAGGAAGCAGAAGTAGTTCAGTTCCGGGCCCCCTGTCCCACAGGCCACATAGCAGCTGTGTGGTTTGCCCACATGGTAAGCACATCATTGGCTTTGAGTCACAACCGTAAAAACTTTCAACAAAGTTGTAAAAAATAAAAAACAATCTGTGAAACAAACCTTTTTTGACATGAAATGAGATATTTCTTGTTGCCACTTTTCTCGTTTTCTTCATCTGGAAGCACCTCCTCCGGACCTGATATTCTTTGCGCAGGCCATCAACAATAATCACCGGTTTCTTAAAGATAAAGTAAAAAGTTATGGTCGTTGTATAGCCTAGGAGCAACTAAAGTGAATGGCTAAGCGTGTAATAGTACCGCAGCACAGCAGGGGGCACTCTTAGGGGCCTTTTACAAAGCCTGATAATTGGGGCAATTATCAGGAATATGCACTGCTAGGAATGTTCACCACCTCCGATATCTGCCCTGTATAATTGAGCTGCCGATTGGCCGAACAGCAAGGCAATGGCGTCTTATATGTGATATTCTCAATGATACACAGTGCAGCCGAAAGCAGGAGGAGCGATAACGCTTGTACCTACACCATTCATAGTGCAGCGGCCTGTGTAAATGGGGTGGCGCAAATAATTGCTGATTGGCGCTCGCCCTGGTCAGTATGAGCCACTATAAAATAACTCTTACGGCACATGCACAGAAGTTGTCTATGGCAACAATGTGCAGATTTATGGCCTGACATACGGAGAAAGTTCTCACTAATAATCTTAGTGTTTTCTTAAAGGGAACCTCTCAGGTCGATTTGGCTTAGTGTCCCAAATAGACCTGTTGCAACACTGTCAGTGGAGCATTAAAAAAACAAACAAACAAACCTTTACACTTACTTAAAGGGAATCTGTCAGGTCAATCTGGGACACTAAACCACCGACAGTTCCTCGTAGACCTGGGGTTTAGTGTCCCAGATCGCCCTGTTGTAATGCAATCCGCAGGTACATTAAAATAAAAAACCTTTATACTTACCTAGAGAAGGGTCTGATCGACGCTGTTTGGTGAGATCGGTCCGGCTTATTCATGAGGCACGCCTCCCGGCACCTGTGCTGTTCTTCAGTGAAGCCAAAGATGGACACCCCGGCTTCACTGCGTAATTGCCAGAGGTACGGGGCATGCGCACTGAAGCCGAGGTGTACTCCTCTGGCTTCACTGAAGAACTGCACAGGCGCGGGGAGTACAGCGGCAGGGTGAGTAGAAAGCTTTTTTATTTTTAATGCAGCCATGGATTACGTTATAACAGGGTGATTTGGGACACTAATGTTGCATAGTTGTGTCACAGAAGAAGCTTGAGAGTAGATTATATGGGATAATCAGCATTTACTTCTTAGAACATGAGGTAAACAGCATCAAAACCTTAACACAGCAAAACTTGAAAGTAAAAAGGACCTTTTACAATAGAGAGATAAAAAGCAAGGTACAGCAAGTCTCACATAGCATACCATTACACTCTATTCAGCATATAACACTAATAACATCGCCATCTACTGTCAGATAGATGTAAACTTCTCCTGCAAACAAATAAGTCTATCTGTTGCATATATATGTATATAGTATATACCAACAACTAAACCCCAGGTTTAGTGTCCCAAATTGCCCTGACAGATTCCCTTTAAAGATGAGGTAGACAAGTCTCATCAGATTCATCTCTGGTGCTCCCGGCGCATGCAAAGTTGTCCAGTGAAGCCGAGGACATACACCCCAGGTGGGCACATGCACATTGAACTCGAGGTGTACTCCTTTGGCTTCAGTGAAGAACTGCACCAAGAGTACAGCAGCAGGGGGAGTATAAAGGATTTTTATTTTTAGTGTGTGCACAGATGGCTTTACAACAAGGCTATTTGGAATACTAACCCCCAGTCCATAAGGACCTGTGGGTGGTTTAGTGTCCCAAATCATCCTGAAAGGTTGACTTTAAAGCCTAGCTAAACCTTAGAACAACTTTTGACTTTCTGGCAGTATTTGTGTCATTAATACATTTTGTAATACACTTAAAAAAATTTCTTTCTGTGAAATTCTGTATTTTTTATTCAGTCCCTTCTCTATTGAGAGCTGTTTCTGCTTCACACTGGGGTAGGGACATAGGGCTCTTGTATAGTGCAGGGAAGCTGAGGCTGAGGGGTTGGTCACGTCAAACAATTATATCTCTGGTAATGTAAAACATAGAAGAGTGAGTGTTATGTCATATGATGATATTCTCCGCTTTCACATGACACCGAGATTGTGGTTCTACCTGTACAAGCTCCAAATATATCATAAGTTGGGATTGGTGCATTTATAGGCAGCTTCTCCCAATTTTAACTAGTGATATCTCTGGGAATAATACACATAGAACTGTAGTGTTGGTGCAATGTTAAAGCTGAGAATCTCACCTCTTCTATGTTTTTTAATGTCTGAGATATAGTTATTTGAAGTTACCCCCCAACATTAGCTTCCTGGCATTATTCAAGATCCCTACACCCACACTCCAGAGAGATGCAAGGACAGCTCTCAATAGAGAAATAGGGGAGGTGTAAAGAAATGAAGGATTTCACAGAATGGAGACAAAATTTGTTAATAAAGTATATTACAAAATGTATTAATTGCTCAAATTCTGCCAGAAAACCAAATCTTCCCTGACAGATGATGTTGGGAGAAAGCAGGATTGGGCACATTATATTTTTACATGCACAGTCTTTTAGTTGTTAGAGGAGATAAGCCGCTGCTGGATGTGCCTGCTCCCCTCTCAGCATTGATAGCACATCCCATCTGACCAAACCAAGTGAGGGATCGAGAGAGCTGACAATGGTATAGAGTATATGAGGACCATCCGTCCCATATATACCTGGGTGGAGGGGAGTAGCTTGTATTTAGCGTACATCTTATGAGCAGTTACCTCCTCCACATTTTTGGAAGCCAATAGTGTTTCAACCTTTTCTCTTTTGGTCAATACGTCCTCCGGGCCTTCCAGCATCTCGGGGTTCTTCTTCAGTTTACCTTTCTTCCTGTAGGTTCTAAATTGACCGGCAGCAACCAAGATAATATTTTACAAAAGAGACTATAGGATGACCCACAGATTCTTACGGCGAATAGGGAGTATTACTGAGGATCGCAGAGACCATGTACTCTTCATATATCATTGAGCAGAAGCAATGCAGAAATCCTGCACCATCAATATTTGGTGTGACCTTTGCCCTTTAGAGGAGGAGTCTTAGAAGTGATGATATGGTTCCCACAGAAGGATTAAAGCAAGCCTACATCCACAGAAGATCTGTTCTTAGTTTTCCAAGATGGCGACAGGAACAACTTCCCTGCTGAGTTTTGCCAAAAACTTTCTGTAAGTACCGAGAAGAAGTGATGGGAGGCAAAGGGCAAAGGTCACACCAAATACTGATGGGATTTATATTTCTCTTTCCTTCATTCACTTCATTTTGAGAATTGACAAAAACAACTATTAACCCTTTTTTACTGTGCAGCATTTTCCCCACACCTGCCTAAACCTTTTGCACAGCACTGTAATTCTGCGGTCACCCTCACTTGCCCCAGATGACTTGGCTCTGCTATATCTGTACTATCCTCGGTAACAATATTTGAGTCCTCTGGATAATAAGGATTATACGGAAGCTGAAAACTGGATCTCTCTTGATGGTCTTCTTCCCCCAACGCCATTCCAGGAACCACAAGATGCCAAAGAATAAGAAGATTTGTACGAAGGGCTGAGAAGGAGACACAGAGATGAAGATATTGGGTGCCATTACATGTAAGACATATGATAGAGGAGTGTTCCTCTGCATTACACCTTCTGTGTAGTTCTCGCTGACTGTCTGCAGAGGTCATGACATGAGACCCCATGCACACGACACAGTGTGCTTCTGATGTGGGGCTGAGTTTGCAGTGGAATGCAAACTTGGATGACACATCTAAGGGGGCTTCCAATCCATTTCATTCTGATGACATGGATGATTATAGAGCAGGTCCCTATCCTGTTATTGGAACAGAACGGATCGAAAGCCCTCATAGACGTGAATGCATTATGGAACACACTGTGATGTCACTCAGAGTATCATCCAAGTGCATTCCACTGCAAACTCGGCCCCAAATCGGAAGCACACTGGGTCGTGTGCATGGGGCCTAACTGTATGATCCTGAACAGACTAAGTGCATTCCATCCTGATTCTGTGTCCCAATGTTTTTGCAGCATCCCGGAGTGCTACTGCTTTAAGTGTTTGTCTTTTGTGCCTCTGGGTTGTGTTGGTATGTCCCGTCCTTCGTGTTCTATGTACATTGTTATGCAGCTTTCCTGTTATTTTCCCTCTCAGTGTTCAAACATTTCCCTTGGTTCATCCCTGGCCAATCACAGGCCCCTGGGCGGGGTTGTAGGAGATATAGATCTCCTTGACAACTGTTGAGGGCTGGGTCTAGTGGAAGCAGAGAGCCTGTGCAGTTCATGCTGGACTGTGCAGAGGTAAATATACAGCACTGAGAATGGGCTTCAACGGCCGCCAACACAGCCTCCAGGAGGATTATTATCAGACCCAGGCTCATCTAGAGACAGCTCCGAGAAGGGAGTACCGCTGTCTGGACTTTTGGACACCGTGCCAGGAGGAGCAGTGATGGACACTGACAGGAGGAACTCACTCGGGCCTAATCAGAAGGTAACCAAGTCCCTGTCAGGTCTCCCTGCACTACCATCCCCAGCATCCTTATCTGGGAGTGGCACAAGAGGAGGAGTAGTTGGGGAAATCTGCCATAGAGCCTGTTTTATTCCCGGGCACCCTCCTAAAACCAAGGCTGGGGGATTGGACATTGTGCTACCATCAGCATCCAGGTAGTGCTGCAGGACCTCCTCAGTGGTGTCCGGCCCAGGAGTGGGGATGGGGGCTTGGTTGAGTGTACTCAGCTTAGCAGGTGACACATCATCCGCCACTACTACTCCCATCCTCTGGTTCCCTCCATCTGGGTTACGGCATTTTCAATATGAGATCGAAGCAGGACAGAATAAGTGTCCTGCTTGATCTTGCTGCAGAGTCTGCGGTGCGAGACCCCCCTTGTTTTCTTTGTCATGGAGAAAATTAAATGAACTGCCAGAGATAGTGAAGTACAGTGCTCTGCTATCTCCAGCAGCCCCATAGTAGGGAATGGAGAGGCTGCACATGTTCGACCACCCACTCCATTCATTTGGGGACCTAAAAGGAGCTACGCATAGAAGCAGGGGTGTAACAATGGCGGTCGTACCGGTTCCCATGAAGTAGAGGACCTGCTGTCTCCTAGCAGCATTGAGTGAACACTAATAACCCATCAGTTGTCTCCACTGCAGTAACAATACACCTCCGGCAGCGGAGATCGGTAGTGGAGGTCAGTGTACTGAAGTCTCCAGGCAGGCAGGCCTTTGACTCTTTGCAAAGGAGAGAGCGGTTGGGTTATCAGGCTGTCTCCGGCCACTGTCAAGAGTGAGGACCCCTGAGTGGATAACTCCTCTAAAGGGGTATTCCAGTTTCTTGCTGTTGATGACCCATCCTCAGGATAGGTTATCAATTAAAAATCATTGGAGGTCCAACACCATTAACCCCTGTTGATCGACTGTACGCGCTGTGACTTCTTCACTTTTTACATCGCACTCTGTTTTATAGCAGCTGAATAGGATGTAATAACGTTGCATGGGCAATATAAAACAAACTGCTGATCAGCAGGAGTCCTTATTACCAAAATCTGAAATACCCCTTTAAAGGGGTAGTCCACTTTTTAAAAACTATAATTAAAGGGGTTGTCTAGGTTTATTTTATTTTTTATGGCCTATAAATATATGATCGATAGGACCGATCATCTGTACGGAGCTGCTTCCGGCACCTGTCCAGTACACAATAAGGGGCCAGAAGCAGAAAGCCCCGCCCGCTGTATGGCGGCCAGGCACCTTCACTGCAGCTCAGCTCCTACTGATTTCAATGGCCGCTAGACAACGGTTGGATCTTTCTGCTATGAAGGATACGCTGTAGGGATAGGGTAGATGGGCCCCAGTCAAAGTTTGTTCCAAGGACCCAAGGAATTTATTTTTGCCACTGAAGGGAAATTTTCCACATGTAAATTGATCTGCAGAACAGATTGTAAAATCCGCAGCAGTCGATTCTTTCATTGTGGATTTCTCCCTTGTCAATGCAAAGATTAAAATCTGTAGCAAATCCACAGCATTGTCTACATGTAATGTGTTTGGCACGGAACTACAGCAAAATCCACCAGAACATTTGCATCAAATTCTTTCCAGTGTGTATGTAGATGTATTATTTACAGGCACACTCACCACTATGGGGAAAAGGTATTCAATCGTAAACACTAAATTGCGTGAATGGGGCTCACGCATACCAAATGTGGTCAGCTGAAAAAATAAATAAATTAAGTTAAAAACTTAAATGTAATAAGACCCCCCCAGCACACACCCCCCTCCCCCCAAATACACACGAAAATCAAGTGGGCAATGAAATGTGACATCTTTTTGTGATGCAGGTTGGGTAGTGCGGTCATACAGGACACATGCAATCTGACCCAACCTGGCAGTTCTCTGTGTGGCCAGTGGGTGCGGGGCCCGGTAACCACACAGTCTTACATTCCTTGGCAAGTACTTGCCACTGGCTGTCACACTGGCCATTGTGAGCAATCCTTGCTCTGGTGAGCACCATACACTCAACATGACCCACAATAAACTGGAAAAATTTCCAGTGAGTACAATTCCCTGAATTTTACCTTTGTCAGAAAATACAGGTCCCACATGCAGTGTCACTCAGCTTTCCTAGAATCATGAGATGCAGATCTACCTAGCTAGGCACTGATACAGTACCACAATTCCAAGCTTTCACAAGCTTTCCTGGAGTCCTGAACGGCAGATAGGCCTAGTTACACAGCAGTGAGGAGTAGATTCTGGTAAAGATGTTTTATATTGGAGTCACCCAGCTTTCCCTGGAATAGATAAGGCTGAATCATACTAATCTTAGTTACCACACTCATCAGGATTCCTTCCAGACTACTGTTCGGAAATAAGGTGTAGATCATCAACTGAGTGATGGACGGTAATATAACTTCAATTGCAACATTTAAAAATACGGAGGACTGAAAGAGAGAAGATGGACAGCAGTGAATATTATAGAATATGTCGCCTCTACAGTGGGAGACATTTCCATGATCCCTGACATTGCCCTACAGGTACAGTCAGCAGTATACAGGCAGAATGTACAGCAGTCTCTGGGGAATTATTTAGGTAGAGTAGCTATAAAGGGTGCAGAGACTGTACTGGTGTCTGTGGGTGTCACAGAAGACATTACTATAACAGCTATAGCTGTAGCTTGTAGTCTGCTGACAGTGCCCTCTTCAGAACATGTCCTCCTGCTCCACCCTACAACTTATCTCCACAACCCCCATACACTGACATATCCACATGGACGAGGATTACTTACTACTATGAAGAATAAGGACCAGCTGTCGGAATGGGTCTTATTCTTCCCAAAAAGAAAAGCAAGTATATAAACGTAGAAGATCATCGCTGCGCTGTAACTAAAGATGCTGAAAATCTGTGAAGACAACAGAGTGGGGGAGATTTATGAAACAGTCTAAAAGAAAAACTGTTTTCTCATGGTGCTTATGAAACATGGAAGTTACAATGGGCAACCTGTATTATACTCCAGAGCTGCACTCACTATTCTGCTGGTACAGTCACTGTGTACATACATTACATTACTTATCCTGTACTGATCCTGAGTTACATCCTGTATTATACTCCAGAGCTGAGCTCACTATTCTGCTGGTACAGTCACTGTGTACATACATTACATTACTTATCCTGTACTGATCCTGAGTTACATCCTGTATTATACTCCAGAGCTGCACTCACTATTCTGCTGGTGCAGTCACTGTGTACATACATTACATTACTTATCCTGTACTGATCCTGAGTTACATCCTGTATTATACTCCAGAGCTGCACTCACTATTCTGCTGGTACAGTCACTGTGTACATACATTACATTACTTATCCTGTACTGATCCTGAGTTACATCCTGTATTATACTCCAGAGCTGCACTCACTATTCTGCTGGTGCAGTCACTGTGTACATACATTACATTACTTATCCTGTACTGATCCTGAGTTACATCCTGTATTATACTCCAGAGCTGCACTCACTATTCTGCTGGTACAGTCACTGAGTACATACATTACATTACTTATCCTGTACTGATCCTGAGTTACATCCTATATTATACTCCAGAGCTGCACTCACTATTCTGCTGGTGCAGTCACTGTGTACGTACATTACATTACTTATCCTGTACTGATCCTGAGTTACATCCTGTATTATACTCCAGAGCTGCGCTCACTATTCTGCTGGTACAGTCACTGTGTACGTACATTACATTACGTATCCTGTACTGATCCTGAGTTATATCCTGTATTATACTCCAGAGCTGCACTCACTATTCTGCTGGTACAGTCACTGTGTACATACATTACATTACGTATCCTGTACTGATCCTGAGTTATATCCTGTATTATACTCCAGAGCTGCACTCACTATTCTGCTGGTACAGTCACTGTGTACGTACATTACATTACGTATCCTGTACTGATCCTGAGTTATACTCCACAGCTGCACTCACTATTCTGCTGGTACAGTCACTGTGTACATACATTACATTACTTATCCTGTACTGATCCTGATTTACATCCTGTATTATACTCCAGAGCTGCGCTCACTATTCTGCTGGTACAGTCACTGTGTACATACATTACATTACTTATCCTGTACTGATCCTGAGTTACATCCTGTATTATACTCCAGAGCTGCGCTCACTATTCTGCTGGTACAGTCACTGTGTACATACATTACATTACTTATCCTGTACTGATCCTGAGTTACATCCTGTATTATACTCCAGAGCTGCGCTCACTATTCTGCTGGTACAGTCACTGTGTACATACATTACATTACGTATCCTGTACTGATCCTGAGTTATATCCTGTATTATACTCCAGAGCTGCACTCACTATTCTGCTGGTACAGTCACTGTGTACGTACATTACATTACGTATCCTGTACTGATCCTGAGTTATATCCTGTATTATACTCCAGAGCTGCACTCACTATTCTGCTGGTACAGTCACTGTGTACATACATTACATTACTTATCCTGTACTGATCCTGAGTTACATCCTGTATTATACTCCAGAGCTGCGCTCACTATTCTGCTGGTACAGTCACTGTGTACGTACATTACATTACTTATCCTGTACTGATCCTGAGTTACATCCTGTATTATACTCCAGAGCTGCGCTCACTATTCTGCTGGTACAGTCACTGTGTACATTCATTACATTACTTATCCTGTACTGATCCTGAGTTACATCCTGTATTATACTCCAGAGCTGCACTCACTATTCTGCTGGTGCAGTCACTGTGTACATACATTACATTACTTATCCTGTACTGATCCTGAGTTACATCCTGTATTATACTCCAGAGCTGCACTCAGTATTCTGCTGGTGCCAGTCACTGTGTACATACATTACATTACTTATCCTGTACTGATCCTGAGTTACATCCTGTATTATACTCCAGAGCTGCACTCACTATTCTGCTGGTACAGTCACTGTGTACATACATTACATTACTTATCCTGTACTGATCCTGAGTTACATCCTGTATTATACTCCAGAGCTGCACTCACTATTCTGCTGGTACAGTCACTGTGTACATACATTACATTACTTATCCTGTACTGACCCTGAGTTACTTCAAATAGTGATGATGGGAATTGCACCAAGCAATATTCTCCTTTCCAGAGACCCTTTGGGTCTAAAATGGATTCTGTTCAGAACTCCATATGTTTGGGGTGTCTTTACGGCAGCTGGGGCCTCGTCGTCCTTGGCTTAGGGTGTAGGTACAGTATATAGAGAGAAATGATGACCAATGGTACGCCTCCTATGTGGTGGAGTCCAGTTCGGAAAGAGGCACCGCGCACACCCAGGAGTGTTTCACTGCAAACGATTTTTTATTTTTCACACAGCAACCATCACACGACGCTAAAACTCCCGTTTCGGGATAACATCCCCTTTATCAAGTGGAATATGGTACAAGAGTGGGAACCTGGATTATCAAAACAGATAAAAGGTCTAGCTTATATCTAAACCACATATAACAGTAGTTAAATAAATAATTCATATTCACATAGTATACATAAAAAGCTAAAACCATAAAAGCATAACACATAATAGATAATAAGTAATAGGCAGTAAATCAAAGACTCATGAACATTTCTGAATCAAAATGTGTTAAAACCATGTTTTAAAAAAAAATTGTTTTGTCTATATCTGACCCAGAACTATATGGAATTAAATAGCAACTAATACCAAAGGACTTACATATAACCATAAACAAAAAAGTAAAACATGATAAGAACCCATTAATTAAAATACACTATAAAGTCCTATTATTATGTGCAAAACTATAGTCTGTAAGTGTATTTTTTTTAAAAAACAAGCAGATGTGACCATGACATACCTCTTTCTTGAAGAGAGATAGATTCACCTCCACTCTCAGTATCTGTGTGCTATACTGAAGGGAACACGTGCAGCGTTATTTAACTGATACTGAGCATGCGTGGGTGGCTTGAACCACGAATGCCCTGATGGTATTATGATTTTGTAAACTCAGGGAAATAAATATAGATAATGCTCTAAAAAATGAAACATTAGTATAAGGGATATATAGGATGAAGTATTAGACATGAAAACCCTTGTTTATTGTAACGCTGAAGCTTGTCGCCATACATAGGAACGCCCCCTTGAGATGAACCGTAAGTCAGTTTGACTCATCGGTTAATTGCGGAGACGTTCAGCAACTATTGGAACCTCATATCGCGCATGCATGATGTATGGTTTATTTGGAAATCAACTTGTGTATCCGAGTGACTTTCGGAATCATCCGTACCCTGCGCATGCTCAGTAGAACCATCTCTTGGATATCGGCATTTTATAAAGCGTCTCCGGCAGTATTCGGGCTCATTCGTTTTTTTTGGCGCATGCCCAGGAAAATGATTTTATTTAGCAGCATCAGTGATGAATGTCCCTTCATAAAGTGATAAGTTTAAACCCCTAATTGGTAATAATAATAATAATAATACAGGATGTAACTCAGGATCAGTACAGGATAAGTAATGTATGTACACAGTGACTGTACCAGCAGAATAGTGAGTGCAGCTCTGGAGTATAATACAGGATGTAACTCAGGATCAGTACAGGATAAGTAATGTAATGTATGTACACAGTGACTACACCAGCAGAATAGTGAGTGCAGCTCTGGAGTATAATACAGGATGTAACTCAGGATCAGTACAGGATAAGTAATGTAATGTATGTACACAGTGACTGTACCAGCAGAATAGTGAGTGCAGCTCTGGAGTATAATACAGGATGTAACTCAGGATCAGTACAGGATAAGTAATGTAATGTATGTACACAGTGACTGTACCAGCAGAATAGTGAGTGCAGCTCTGGAGTATAATACAGGATGTAACTCAGGGTCAGTACAGGATAAGTAATGTAATGTATGTACACAGTGACTGCACCAGCAGAATAGTGAGTGCAGCTCTGGAGTATAATACAGGATGTAACTCAGGATCAGTACAGGATAAGTAATGTAATGTATGTACACAGTGACTGCACCAGCAGAATAGTGAGCGCAGCTCTGGAGTATAATACAGGATGTAACTCAGGATCAGTACAGGATAAGTAATGTAATGTATGTACACAGTGACTGCACCAGCAGAATAGTGAGTGCAGCTCTGGAGTATAATACAGGATGTAACTCAGGATCAGTACAGGATAAGTAATGTAATGTATGTACTCAGTGACTGTACCAGCAGAATAGTGAGAGCAGCTCTGGAGTATAATACAGGATGTAACTCAGGATCAGTACAGGATAAGTAATGTAATGTATGTACACAGTGACTGTACCAGCAGAATAGTGAGTGCAGCTCTGGAGTATAATACAGGATGTAACTCAGGGTCAGTACAGGATAAGTAATGTAATGTATGTACACAGTGACTGCACCAGCAGAATAGTGAGTGCAGCTCTGGAGTATAATACAGGATGTAACTCAGGATCAGTACAGGATAAGTAATGTAATGTATGTACACAGTGACTGCACCAGCAGAATAGTGAGCGCAGCTCTGGAGTATAATACAGGATGTAACTCAGGATCAGTACAGGATAAGTAATGTAATGTATGTACACAGTGACTGCACCAGCAGAATAGTGAGCGCAGCTCTGGAGTGTAATACAGGATGTAACTCAGGATCAGTACAGGATAAGTAATGTAATGTATGTACTCAGTGACTGTACCAGCAGAATAGTGAGAGCAGCTCTGGAGTATAATACAGGATGTAACTCAGGATCAGTACAGGATAAGTAATGTAATGTATGTACACAGTGACTGTACCAGCAGAATAGTGAGCGCAGCTCTGGAGTATAATACAGGATGTAACTTAGGGTCAGTACAGGATAAGTAATGTAATGTATGTACACAGTGACTGCACCAGCAGAATAGTGAGTGCAGCTCTGGAGTATAATACAGGATGTAACTCAGGATCAGTACAGGATAAGTAATGTAATGTATGTACACAGTGACTGCACCAGCAGAATAGTGAGCGCAGCTCTGGAGTATAATACAGGATGTAACTCAGGATCAGTACAGGATAAGTAATGTAATGTATGTACACAGTGACTGCACCAGCAGAATAGTGAGAGCAGCTCTGGAGTATACATTACATGTAGTAATCATAGTACAATATAAGCTCCAGCTCATTAGCTGTTATTGCAGTTTTTGGATCATGTTGTTGAATCTCAGATATATATAATAAAACATAAGTCTACATTCTAGTTATTTGCCTCTTCCCGGTCACTCACCAGAAATACGGCGATCCCGAATGGCAAGGCAAGGAAGTTGCTAAAAGCAAAAAATAATGCAGTCAGCAGGTAGAGGAGGAGACAGTAGAAAGTGATGTCCACCAACGCTTGTCCGAGCCAGTACGCTGAGGAGAAGAGACCTGACAACCGCAGCTGACACCGAGCTTTGAGCTAAGAAAGTCAAGATTACTTGGTTAGGTCAGTGAGTTGCTTAATATGAACCTGCATCAAAATGTGAAGGCTGTGCCAGTATAAGTCTGGTATTGGGCGCACTACTCACCATGTTGTCACTGACACTGCTCATTGCAATGTGAGGGGGGAGACTGGCAGAGAACATGGCGTAAAGTAGAATCATTATTATTTGAATCTTAAAATAATTATGTATATCACCCTAAAAAAAAGGAGAGAAATGAATACAAACTGTGAATAACTCAACTTTCCCTGAAACAGATAACAGATGAGTATTTCTATGTGTTTCCATGGAGATGACACTTTCTGCCAGTTACATACATATAGATAGGGATTGTTCCACACATGGATGAGATTCGCAGACTCGGACATCTTGAGGAACGCATTACTGATGATGTTCACTAGTACCGGAAATACGTTTATTGCTTTAGTGTTTCCGATTATGTGAAAGTTGTAACCCTACAAAAAAGTAATGGAGTGTATGAACCATGTCCAAAACTGTGACAGTGTCCCTAACAATAATGGCAGCCACCACCAGGGGGAGCCCACTGCAGACACATTTATACAGCTGCACTCACTATTCTGTTGGTACAGTCACTGTGTACATACATTACATTACTTATCCTGTACTGATCCTGAGTTACATCCTGTATTATACTCCAGAGCTGCACTCACTATGCTGCTGGTGCAGTCACTGTACATAAATTACATTACTTATCCTGTACTGATCCTGAGTTACATCCTGTATTATATTCCAGAGCTGCACTCACTATTCTGCTGGTGCAGTCACTGTGTACATACATTACATTACTTATCCTGTACTGATCCTGAGTTACATCCTGTATTATACTCCAGAGATGCACTCACTATTCTGCTGGTACAGTCACTGTGTACATACATTACATTACTTATCCTGTACTGATCCTGAGTTACATCCTGTATTATACTCCAGAGCTGCGCTCACTATTCTGCTGGTGCAGTCACTGTGTACATACATTACATTACTTATCCTGTACTGATCCTGAGTTACATCCTGTATTATACTCCAGAGCTGCGCTCACTATTCTGCTGGTACAGTCACTGTGTACATACATTACATTACTTATCCTGTACTGATCCTGAGTTAAATCCTGTATTATACTCCAGAGCTGCACTCACTATTCTGCTGGTGCAGTCACTGTGTACATACATTACATTACTTATCCTGTACTGATTCTGAGTTACATCCTGTATTATACTCCAGAGCTGCACTCACTACTCTGCTGGTGCAGTCACTGTGTGCATGCATTACATTACTTATCCTGTACTGATCCTGAGTTACATCCTGTATTATACTCCAGAGCATCACTCACTATTCTGCTGGTGCAGTCACTGTGTACATACATTACTTATCCTGTACTGATCCTGAGTTACATCCTGTATTATACTCCAGAGCTGCACTCACTACTCTGCTGGTGCAGTCACTGTGTGCATGCATTACATTACTTATCCTGTACTGATCCTGAGTTACATCCTGTATTATACTCCAGAGCATCACTCACTATTCTGCTGGTGCAGTCACTGTGTACATACATTACATTACTTATCCTGTACTGATCCTGAGTTACATCCTGTATTATACTCCAGAGCTGCACTCACTATGCTGCTGGTGCAGTCACTGTGTACATACATTACATTACTTAGGGGTGCCCCCGAGGAAATTTTTTTTTTTCCAGAGGCGCCCGAGTCTGAAAAGGTTGGGAAACACTGCTCTATAAAAAGAGCTCGCTCTAGTGGTGGCCGCAGGTAAACACAATTTATTATTACAATACCAACCCCCCAATTTACTGCATTAAAGTGGTTATCCGGGGAGTAATAAGCTTAACCAACGTATTGCCTGAACTGTTTAAGATTTCTTACTAATTTATATCCCATTCCCTCAGAGCCCTGTGCATTACCTTTGCGGAGGGCCACCAGGGAGGCCAAAACCCCAGTTCTGCAGTCTTGCTTGCTGCCGCTCTGTGACATCACTGACTCCTCACACACGGGCCGCAGCTTCATTCAGTTACATGGAGTCGGTCATCTGACCCTGAGTCGGAGCGCGGCTGCAGGGGAGACAGGAATCAGAGTTCTGGCCTCCTCCACAACCCTCCGCAAAAGTAATGAACAGGGCTCTATGGGACCGGGATATACATTAGTAATAAAGCTTAACCAGTGCAGGGAATACATTGGTTAATCTGTATTACTCCGTGGATAACCCCTTTAACCCCTAATCTCCCTCCTATCTCCTCCTGTGTCGATATCCTTACATTTTCTCCACGACAGACCTCAATGGCACCCCTGTATTTTTCGGTGCTTAAATATCATATTCTCCATCAATGATATCCACCACAATATCCTGGGCTCGCACGGCTGTGATAAAGTCTTCTATAGGTGAACCTGGGGGAGGGGGAGAACAGGAAAGAAAAAAAGAGGAATTTTGTCAGTTTAGAGATCATTTTGTCATGTCGTTAACAAGTTGGGTCATTACATCTACCATAAGGTTTTCACACAACTTTCCCAGGCTGTCATGTTATTAAGAAAGTTATGCGTTTAAAACAAGCACATGCTTTCTCTCACAGGGAGAAAGCCTGCGGAGGCCTTAGTATAAGTCGCCAGTATAAGGTTTGCGGTGGTCTGATAGCCAGGCCCCCATAGATCAGCTAGTCCGGTGAGGTTTACATGCCGGGGGCCACATTGCTTACTTGCCATACCATGCGTAGCGACAGGTTTAGGTATTGCAGTGCTGTCCCATAGACTTCAAGAGGACAGCGCTGCAGTACCTAAAACTGATGATACATATTGTATGGCAAGAGAACAGCAGGTATCTGGCATGTAAACATTACTGGGAGCTGCACCGTCCTGGAACAGCTGATCTTGGAGGTCCTGGCTGTCGGACACCACAGATCTAGTATTGATGACTTATTCAGCTGGATCGGCAGAACCAGGGAGAAAAGAACCCCCAACCTGGTTCTGGAGCTTCCCACAGGCCACAAACCCCTTAACGCTCTGCACCATGCTATTACATCACACTGAGCATATGATGTAATAGTGCGGCACAGAGCTATGCCTGCAACATGGCTTCTGGGTACCGACCGTATGACACAGCTGGGACCTGGGACCGGCTGCAGGCATCAGAATACTTTTCTGCAGCTTAACCCCTAAAATGCCATGATCAATAGGGGTTAGGGGTTGAGATTGCTCCCCCTTCCAAACCCTCAGTTCTCCCATCATCAGATTGAGTGTCTGGGGGTTGCCTTGGTAGTCAGGAGTCTTTTGCAATGTGCTAAAATACAGAAGTATTGCAGTACATTGTCCAGGGGATCAGGCAATCCCAGGTTCAAGTCCCCTTGTGGGACAGTAAAAAAAAAAAAAGTTTAAAAAGTATTTAAAAAAAAAGTTTTTTTTTTATTAATTAAAAAAAAAACACGTTTACAATTTAAAGGGGTTATTCAGTTTCTCATATTGATGACCTATCCTTAAGACAGGCCATCAAAATTAGATCTGCAGGAGTCCAGCACCTGGGACCACCACAGATCAGCTGTGCCAAGACTGCTCACTCACTGTACAAAGGGTAGTGGTAGGTGTAGGTATTGGAGCACTGCCCCAGTATTGAGGTCCTATCCTAAGGAGCAGGCAGATAGGGACCATCCACCTGACATTTATGCTCTCTAACAAATGATTTCTTGTGAATTATGGAGGCTAGAGAAAAAAATCCACCTGCTCCGGAATCAGTGAAGCGGTTACTATTAAAGGATTTAAAGGTGGAGGTGGTGAAAGGTTCCCTTTGAAGTAAAAATAAGATAAAAATTATTTCCTAAAATCAATGTCACTAGATCAGCACAGCCATTGGACCTGATACCTACAACAGTATGTGGCCCAGTGAATACTCGCACACCTGGAGAGAAGACATGCATGTCCTCACATTTATTGATCATTATTCACAATATACATCATCTACTTGCTTCATAGCAAACATGACGTTCCAGAGAAACCTGAAATGTACCTAGCTGAAGTGTGTAACACATTTGGGAGAGTGCCAAAGGTGCTGCATGCTGACAATGGGGCTGAAAACACAAGCCGTTGTATAAAGGATTGGAATCATGGTCCAGACCACCATACAATACAACCCAGAACAGAATGGTGTAGCAGAGAGAAAGAAAATTGTACTTGTTATTGGTACCAGTTAATATTCCGTATGATG
Organism: Leptodactylus fallax; assembly: GCA_947044405.1. NCBI lineage: Eukaryota > Metazoa > Chordata > Amphibia > Anura > Leptodactylidae > Leptodactylus > Leptodactylus fallax. The sequence goes on along the minus strand of CAMRHE010000159.1, from coordinate 3,918,016 downwards.
TACTGGGAATCTAGAAAAAAAAATTTAGAATGAGTGAAATTGGAGAAAAATTGCGTTTGTTCACCTTTCTTACAGGCTATGTTTTTACAGTGGTCACTATGCAACCAAAATGACATGTCATCTATATTCTATGGGTCAGTACGATTCTGGGGATACCAAATTTATATAGTTTTTGTTACATTTTAACTCCATAAAATTTCCTGCAGTCGCCATATTCTCACACCTGTATTTTTTTATATTTCCGTGTCCAGGGATGCATAAGGCATCTTTTTTTGCAGGGCCAGATGTACTTTTTAGTTAAATTATTTTGGGGAATGTCTATTGGTTTGATAGCGTTTTACTCATATTTTTAGGAGAGATAAAACAACTAAAAAACACGCTGCGATCTGTTGCCGTTTGGGCATGTATCGCCGGCCCACAGAACTAGGATGTTTCTAGTCTAAGGCCTGAACTAAAGCACATACGTAAAAATATCTGCATGTAAAACGTTTTTGCATGTTCCTAAAGAGAAGTGTAGCGAGTGGCAAAAGAAGGAGTTCTGGAAGGCTACAGTGAAACCCATAAGGGATAGAGAATTCTGCACCAAATAGGTAAAAGTCAGTAGGGATATGGTGATGAGAACTCCGCATCACTGATATTACATGGAGTGATTCCGATAGTACAGGAACAACAGCAACCTCAACAGGAAACAACACTGAGGTCTAGTTGGGCTCTCCAGCCATGAAGAAGAGGTCATGGACCAGCTGCACCTTCAGTCTAGATGAAACAAATGCATCCCAGCTGTCCTACATGGTTGGAGTCACAGAAGTAGATAGACTCTCCTTAGAGTCACTACAAGCTGCAGACTCCTTTCTGAGTAACATACACTCAGGGACAGCTCTATGTGTAAACATGTAGTGGGTGTGAAGAGAGACCTGCCCCTCCACTTCCTTTCTTCAGTCTTGAGTCTGTTGCTATCTAAAGACGGACTTTCCGTAGCGGCAGGAAGTGAATGGCAAATTAGCAAGAAAGGAGAAACTTGGTGGTAGGAACTTTAGAGAGATTTTCAGGCAGAAAACAGCAACATTTTTAAATAAAGTGTACTACATGCTGATCCAGAATTACATGATCTATTGCATGAGTTGTCTGACATATTACTGACAATTTCCATCAACTCGGATCTTGGTGAACCATAAAGTACATACAGCTACCTGTGTTATTGTGAATCAGGAGGTTGGTGTAGTAGGCGTGGTATCGGTCCCCTGGTCTGGAGAAGTAGAGATTGGGAGAGAGATCCAAGGAATGCATTATAGGAATAACACGTATGTATATAGTTAGTACGATCAGTGGGAGGATGAACAAAGCCAAGATCAGTAATCTGGAAAAGAAGAAAAAATACAGAATATATGTAGAAATATGTCTACACCTATATACTACCAGAGTATACCTGTAATGTATCACTGTACAGATATTTACCCTATACTGATCCTTAGTTACATCCTGTATTATACTCCAGAGCTGCACTCACTATTCTGCTGGTGCAGTCACTGTGTACAAACATTACATTACTTATCCTGTACTGATCCTGAGTTACATCCTGTATTATACTCCAGAGCTGCACTCACTATTCTGCTGGTACAGTCACTGTGTACATACATTACATTACTTATCCTGTACTGATCCTGAGTTACATCCTGTATTATACTACAGAGCTGCACTCACTATTCTGCTGGTACAGTCACTGTGTACATACATTACATTACATTACTTATCTTGTACTGATCCTGAGTTACATCCTGTATTATACTCCAGAGCTGCACTCACTATTCTGCTGGTACAGTCACTGTGTACATACATTACATTACTTATCCTGTACTGATCCTGAGTTACATCCTATATTATACTCCAGAGCTGCACTCACTATTCTGCTGGTACAGTCACTGTGTACATACATTACATTACTTATCCTGTACTGATCCTGAGTTACATCCTGTATTATACTCCAGAGCTGCACTCACTATTCTGCTGGTACAGTCACTGTGTACATACATTACATTACTTATCCTGTACTGATCCTGAGTTACATCCTGTATTATACTCCAGAGCTGCACTCACTATTCTGCTGATGCAGTCACTGTGTGCATACATTACATTACTTATCCTGTACTGATCCTGAGTTACATCCTGTATTATACTCCAGAGCTGCACTCACTATTCTGCTGGTACAGTCACTGTGTACATACATTACATTACTTATCCTGTACTGATCCTGAGTTACATCCTATATTATACTCCAGAGCTGCACTCACTATTCTGCTGATGCAGTCACTGTGTGCATATATTACATTACTTATCCTGCATTGACTCACATAGATCTGAAAGTTTTCGTGTCGTGTTTTAACTTCAGATATCGAATCCTTGCAGCAGCCATAACTTGTTGTTTCCAGAGCTGAAATCCACTTAGTGTTACATTTCCTGAGTCTGACATCAATAAGAGAGACTCGTCCATCTCTGCTGAGAAGGTGTCATCTGCTGTTTGCTGTTCAAGCCCGAAAACACTGTAATCTACAATGAGAGGATGAATCACATGACAGTAAGAAATACATTTGTATGATCTGGTGTCATATCTGGCCTTATACTGCATCTCCTCTCAAAATTTTCCCTATACTTTTCCATAGGCGGCAGTATTATAGTAGTTACAGTACCTTGCGAAAGTATTCTGCCCCCTTGAACTTTTCAACCTTTTGTCACATTTCAGGCTTCAAACATAAAGATATAAAATTTTAATTTTTTGATGAAGAATCAACAACAAGTCGGACACAATCCTGAAGTGGAACGAAATTTCTTGGATATTTTAAACTTTTGTAAAAAATCAAAAACTTAAAAGTGGGGCGTGCCAAATTATTCGGCCCCTTAAGTTAATACTTTGTAGCGCCACCTTTTGCTGCGATTACAGCTGCAAGTCGCTTGGGGTATGTCTCTATCACAGTGGTTCTTAACCTTGTTTGAGGTACCGAACCCATCAGTTTCATATGCACATTCACCGAACCCTTCTTTAGTGATAAATCAAATGTGATTTTTTCCAAATTCAAGACATAGGTATATGTTTTTTTTACTGGTACACAAAATGAACCGTGCATGAACATCACCTTGATCAAAGAACAAAACCAACACAGTGCATGAACTCACAACAAATTACATACCTGCAATTCAGTGTGACTGTTGTTTTTGAGAGACCAGTTCAGATATGCGTGGCTTCACCTTGGCAAGTGCTATTCTCATGTTATTTTCACAGGAAAGTCTGTTCCTTTTCTTTGTTTTTATGTCCAGCATCCTCGAAAAGGATTGTTCGTAGAGATATGTTGTAACAAATGGTATAAAAAATTCCAGGGCTTTCTTAGCAATAATTGGGTACTTTTCCAACTGTCAATACCAAAACGTTGAGAGTGTTGTTCTGAAGAGTTGCTGTTGAACTTGGCTCTGCTGAATTTCAATGATTTAATACTTCTGCCATTTTTGGAGGCAAGGTTTTTGTTGCCAACGCATGCCTGTGCAGAATACAATGCGTAACAATGATGTGTGGTGCATCGGCTTTTACTAGTGCACAAAAACCAGACTTTCTTCCCAGCATGACTGGAGCTCCGTCCGTACAAACTGCAGAAACCATATCCCATGAAAGATTGTTGTCTCTGAGGAAGTCATCCACAAGCTTCTTCACATTGGCTGCCTTAGTTGTTGTTGTAAGAGGCTTACAAAATAAAAACTCTTCTTTTATCATGTTGTTTTTCACATAGCGCACGAAAACAGCAAGCTGGCTTAAATTAGAAACGTCTGTGGTCTCGTCGAGTTGGAGGCTGAATTTTGCCGGACTTGAAATTACTCATGCACTCTATTCTGTCACTGATGGTGTCATTTGAAAGAGGAATTTGGGATAATTTACCTTCAGCCGCTGTTCCGAGTATCAGATTCGCCATCTTTAACGCTGATGGCTTTATGAGTGTTTCACCGATAGTGTGCGGCTTGCCCTGCTTTGCGATCAGGTAAGCAACTTCGTACGATGCGGTGAGGATCGGTTTGTTCACGGGTACAAATCCAAGAGCAGGCAGAGTGGCCCTTTCATCGAATCCGGCTCTTTTCACCTTGAATTCAGCAAGCGTTGTGTTCTTATATTCCCCATCTCCATGCAGCTTCAAGAAGTGTTCCTTTAGTTTTGCCGGTGCGAGACTAGAGTTGCTCAACTTAGCATTGCAAATCATGCAGATAGAACGCTGACTCCCATCACTTTCCGTGATACATGTGAATCCATGTTGTACATATTCGTCCGACCATTTTCTTTTTTTGCTCGACATAGTTAGTATGGATTAAAATATTAAGAAAGAAAGCACACAACGTAAGACTACGACAGTCACACGGTGACTACTGAGCACACTAAATTCCCCGCAGCACTGATTGGCCAATTAATGTAACATGATCATCTGCAGCAAGTGATGGCCAAGAGGGGCGTGTCATCATGAATTTACATAATGAGTCGGGTGTGTCTTGACCTCCGTGGCGGAGGCTCCGCCGAACCCCTGAGACCGACTCACCAAACCCCTAGGGTTCGATAGAACTCCGGTTAAGAACCACTGCTCTATCAGTTTTGTACATCGAGAGACTGAAATTCTTGCCCATTCTTCCTTGAAAAACAGCTGGAGCTCAGTGAGGTTGAATGGAGAACGTTTGTGAACAGCAGTTTTCAGCTCTTTCCACAGATTCTCGATTGGATTCAGGTCTGGACTTTGACTTGGCCATTCTAACACCTGGATACGTTTATTTGTGAACCATTCCATTGTAGATTTGCTTTATGTTTGGGATCATTGTCTTGTTGGAAGATAAATCTCCGTCCCAGTCTCAGGTCTTTTGCAGACTCCAACAGGTTTTCTTCCAGAATGGTCCTGTATTGGGCTCCATCCATCTTCCCATCAATTTTAACCATCTTCCCTGTCCCTGCTGAAGAAAATCAGGCCCAAACCATGATGCTGCCACCACCATGTGTGACAGTGGGGATGGTGTGTTCAGGGTGATGAGCTGTGTTGCTTTTACGCCAAACATATCGTTTTACATTGTGGCCAAAAAGTTCGATTTTGGTTTCATCTGACCAGAGCACCTTCTTCCACATGTTTGGTGTGTCTCCCAGGTGGCTTGTGGCAAACTTTAAACGAGACTTTTTATGGATATCTTTGAGAAATGGCTTTCTTCTTGCCACTCTTCCATAAAGGCCAGATTTGTGCAGTGTACGACTGATTGTTGTCCTATGGACAGACTCTCCCACCTCAGCTGTAGATCTCTGCAGTTCATCCAGAGTGATCATGGGCCTCTTGGCTGCATCTCTGATCAGTCTTCTCCTTGTTTGAGATGAAAGTTTAGAGGGACGGCCGGGTCTTGGTAGATTTGCAGTGGTCTGATACTCCTTCCATTTCAATATAATCGCTTGCACAGTGCTCCTTGGGATGTTTAAAGTTTGGGAAATCTTTTTGTATCCAAATCCGTCTTTAAACTTCTCCACAGCAGTATCACGGACCTGCCTGGTGTGTTCCTTGGTCTTCATGATGCTCTCTGCGCTTTAAACAGAACCCTAAGACTATCACAGAGCAGGTGCATTTATACGGAGACTTGATTACACACAGGTGGATTATATTTATCATCATCAGTCATTTAGGACAACATTGGATCATTCAGAAATCCTCACTGAACTTCTGGAGTGAGTTTGCTGCACTGAAAGTAAAGGGGCCGAATAATATTGCACGCCCCACTTTTCAGTTTTTTATTTTTTACAAAAGTTTAAAATAACCAATAAATTTCATTCCACTTTACAATTGTGTCCCACTTGTTGTTGATTCTTCACCAAAAAATTAAAATTTTATATCTTTATGTTTGAAGCCTGAAATGTGGCATAAGGTTCAAAAGTTCAAGGGGGCCAAATATTTTCGCAAGGCACTGTATATCCTTGTACATAGGAGGCAGTATTATAATAGTTATATTCTTGTACATAGGAGCAGTATTATAGTAGTTATATTCTTGTATATAGGGGGCAGTATTATAGTAGTTATATTCTTGTACATAGGAGGTAGTATTATAGTAGTTATATTCTTGCACATAGGAGCAGTATTATAGTAGTTATATTCTTGTATCTGGCAGTATTATTATAGTTATATTCTTCTACATAGGAGCAGTATTATAGTAGTTATATTCTTGTACATAGGAGCAGTATTATAGTAGTTATATTCTTGTACAATGGGGCAGTATTATAGTAGTTATATTCTTGTACATAGGAGTAGTATTACAGTAGTTATATTCTTGTACATAGGGGCAGTATTATAGTAGTTATATTCTTGTACATAGGAGCAGTATTATTGTAGTTATATTCTTGTATCTGGCAGTATTATTATAGTTATATTCTTCTACATAGGAGCAGTATTATAGTAGTTATATTCTTGTACATAGGAGCAGTATTATAGTAGTTATATTCTTGTACAATGGGGCAGTATTATAGTAGTTATATTCTTGTACATAGGAGTAGTATTACAGTAGTTATATTCTTGTACATAGGGGCAGTATTATAGTAGTTATATTCTTGTACATAGGAGCAGTATTATAGTAGTTATATTGTTGTACATATGAGCAGTATTATAGTAGATATATTCTTGTACATAGGAGCAGTATTATAGTAGTTATATTATTGTACATAGGGGGCAGTATTATAGTAGTTATATTCTTGTACATAGGATGTAGTATTATAGTAGTTATATTCTTGTACATAGGGGGCAGTATTATAGAAGTTATATTCTTGTACATAGGAGGTAGTATTATAGTAGTTATATTCTTGTACATAGGGGGCAGTATTATAGAAGTTATATTCTTGTATATAGGGGGCAGTATTATAGTAGTTATATTCTTGTACATAGGGGGCAATATTCTTTACCTCCTTTTTCAAGTTCTGCTTCTCCTTCCAGCTTGATGAAAACATCATCCAGGGTGGTCATGGAGACTCCATACGTGACAATGTCCTGTCCTACACGCTGGTCCAGGTGAGCAAAAAGGTCTAAAAGCCAAGTATGTGAAAATGTAATATTTTATGATATTTTTTGGTCTTCTATTACAATCCAGTGAGATCCAGGTCTGGGGACAGGACAGAGATCAGGACATGTGAGATTTGTAGATCTATCATTTACCTGAGAAGCCGTCCATGTGTTCAAATGGTAAAGTATATGTGATGTGTTCTTCATTCTGTACAGACATCTTGGTGCTGGGTATGTGCTGCCTAATGATGGACGTCATCTGCTCGGGGTCACAAGATGGGGACACCTGCATCCTGGTCAATGCCAGGGGAATAATAAATTATTGTAAACCATTAATACAAGGAAAATGAAGACATTTACATTCAAATAAAGTTTTTGATACAGGGCTTAAATCCCTCGGTAGCATCCAGCACCCTGGGGTTTATGTAACCAAAAGTTGCAGATATACAGTGGGGAAAAAAAGTATTTAGTCAGCCACCAATTGTGCAAGTTCTCCCACTTAAAAAGATGAGGCCGGCCTGTAATTGACATCATAGGTAGACCTCAACTATGAGAGACAAAATGAGAAAACAAATCCAGAAAATCACATTGTCTGATTTTTTTAAGAATTCATTTGCAAATTATGGTGGAAAATAAGTATTTGGTCACCTACAAACAAGCAAGATTTCTGGCTCTCTCAGACCTGTAACTTCTTCTTTAAGAGGCTCCTCTGTCCTCCACTCATTACCTGTAGTAATGGCTCCTGTTTGACATTGTTATCAGTATAAAAGACACCTGTCCACAACCTCAAACAGTCACACTCCAAACTCCACTATGGTGAAGACCAAAGAGCTGTGGAAGGACCAGAAACAAAATTGTAGCCCTGCACCAGGCTGGGAAGACTGAATCTGCAATAGGCAAGCAGCTTGGTGTGAAGAAATCAACTGTGGGAGCAATAATTAGAAAATGGAAGACATACAAGACCACTGATAATCTCCCTCCATCAGGGGCTCCACGCAAGATCTCACCCCGTGGGGTCAAAATGATCACAAGAACAGTGAGCAAAAATCCCAGAACCACACGGGGGATCTAGTGAATAACCTTCAGAAAGCTGGGACTAACGTAACAAAGGCTACCGTCAGTAACACACTACACCGCCAGGACTCAGATCCTGCAGTGCCAGACGTGTCCCCCTGCTTAAGCCAGTACATATCCGGGCCCGTCTGAAGTTTGCTAGAGAGCAGTTGGATGTTCCAGAAGAGTATTGGGAGAATGTCATATGGTCAGATGAAACCAAAGTAGAACTGTTTGGTAGAAACACAACTCGTCGTGTTTGGAGTAGAGTGAATGCTGAGTTGTATCCAAAGAACACCATACCTACTGTGAAGCATGGGGGGGGGCAACATCATGCTTTGGGGCTGTTTCTCTGCAAAGGGACCAGGACGACTGATCCGTGTACATGAAAGAATGAATGGGGCCATGTATCCTGAGATTTTGAGTGCAAACCTCCTTCCATCAGCAAGGACATTGAAGATGAAACGTGGCTGGGTCTTTCAGCATGACAATGATCCCAAGCACACCGCCAGGGCAACGAAGGAGCGGCTTCGTAAGAAGCATTTCAAGGTCCTGGAGTGGCCTAGCCAGTCTCCAGATCTCAACCCCATAGAAAACCTTTGGAGGGAGTTGAAAGTCCGTGTTGCCCAGCGACAGCCCCAAAACATCGCTGCTCTAGAGGAGATCTGCATGGAGGAATGGGCCAACATACCAGCAACAGTGTGTGCCAACCTAGTGAAGACTTACAGAAAACGTTTGACCTCTGTCATTGCCAACAAAGGATATATAACAAAGTATTGAGATGAACTTTTGTTATTGACCAAATACTTATTTTCCACCATAATTTGCAAATAAATTCTTTAAAAATCAGACAATGTGATTTTCTGGATTTGTTTTCTCATTTTGTCTCTCATAGTTGAGGTCTACCTATGATGTCAATTACAGGCCGGCCTCATCTTTTTAAGTGGGAGAACTTGCACAATTGGTGGCTGACTAAATACTTTTTTTTCCCCACTGTATGTCAGTTCTCTTATGCTAAAATGTTTCTCATTTGTTTGTCAATGCTGACATGTACTGTTTTCTTTTTGTAATGACATGCTATTAGTCTAATAGAGGTGGTGCTGTTTCATCCCAGTCTGAGGCAGAGTCCCTTCCTACTGGCTAGAGCCATAGAACTTTCCAGAAGAGGCCTACACTGTGATACTACTTGCGCTTTACTGAGCACTACCCTCCTTCATGGTTGCTGCACCTCTACACAGACATAGAGATAAATGACAGAATTACGACTACTAGAGGGAGACCCATAGGAGCTGTAGAGACCCATCTCCAGTGAGCTCCCCCTAGTGGTGAGCGTAGTCATGTAAAATGCATCATCACAACATAAATACTAAAGTTGCAAGAACAGATGGCATAAAATCCTCTACCTCAGATGATAGCCAATGCCCCACTTTCTCTTCAAGAACAGGGATGATCCGATGCATTTCAGTCTTCCACTGGATATAACAGCTTTCCGATCTAAAAATACAGAGATGATAAAAAACACAGACGAATTCTAGTAAATATAAGTAAAACAGACGTATAATGCCTGCCTAATGGGTTCACAGATAATTAGATTTTTTTCTTATATTAATATAGCCCCTTTGTGACCCTAGCAGACTTCCCTGAATGCTCTGACAACACATGCGAAGTTACGGTGGAAATATTCCTTCTTTGTAAGATATTGCTAAGTTCTATGCAAGAGTGTGGCTTACCAGCGAGTATATCGGCCTCATCCATGAACTGGGTACTGAACATGGTCACCCGATTGACTTTGCGTTCTTTCAGCAGAGCCCATATATGGTGGCGAGAACATGGGTCCAGCCCTGCGGTGGGCTCGTCCAGGAGCAGAATCTGTAATAGACGACAATATATTCTTTTTTTCCCAGCATGCAGTTTTCCATCATACTGAGAGGCATGACTGGTGTGATAAGGAATATTATAGGACGTCAATAGTGCTGAGATGGATTACACCTACCAAATGTACCCATATTCTGTTAGATTTGAATAAAGCCTGTATATTTGGGGTTCCCAGTACTGGGATTCCCACATATCGGCTGTAGTCTGTGGGGGAACCTGGCAGCAAATATTCAATGCTAGTGCCACTGCAGAGAAAGTGAAACATTGCATTACAACCCCATTGAAATGAAAGGGAATGAGTCGCCAGATAAAGACATTTTTTTTTTTATCAATTTTTATGTTAGACATATTTTTAAATAATTTTTGGTGAGGTTTTTAAAAATGTTTCCATGTTATTATCTATAGTTTTAAAAATTCCTAAAAATCATGCAGTCCTGACTCCACTAAGTCAAATAATATGCTAAGATTTATTATTTTCTATAGGAGATTTATTTGCAGCAGTCATGTCACTTACAGCACACTGATGATCACAGTATACGTAGACACAACACAGAAGCCACCAGTCACAATAGGTGATGTCACATCTTATCTACTCCCCCTCTGCACAATAACCTCTGCCCAGGTCGCAGAGCATGCCTAGAAAACTCTGCAATAGAAATCAATAGGATCTGCACCAGACCATTGTGTCTATGGTTCATGGTTCGTCTACAGGACATAGGAAGTCACAAACTATTTTAGGTTTAGTGGTAAGAGTTGGTATTGCAAGAGTTTTAGAGGTTTTTTTTTTTAAATATAGAAAATAACATGGAAAATTAAGAACAACATCAAGAAAAATTCTTAAAATATATGTTTAATATAAATCATGATGTAAACAATAGGTAATTTCCTGGTTACACTTTCCCTTTAATGCTCTGTCTGTTTAAAGCTGCCCATAGAGACTATATAATGGGTAGCTAAACATGGCAGTGATTTCTCCCAACTTCCCCATTAACACATTTGGCTCAGCTGAAGATGCATATTCATTTTAATGGCAAGAGGAAATAAGCAGATGCCAATTTTCTCAGAGGTGGCTTATCCCTCAGGAACAGAGGATCGGCCATGCTGAAATCCAAAATGTCTAACCCATTGTTCCCCCAACATGCTGAGAGAGAAGTCCAGAGTCCCCTACACATCAGATAGTCTGCTGATTCCTAAACCCAACCTAATAGTAAATGTACAACCATCTAGATAGTGGTTCACAACAGGGGACCCTTGGAAACCCACCAGGCTCTGTGACACTCTGGTTGGGTGGATGACCACATGTCTTCATGCAACATTATCTACGACCTTAGGACATGTTTTGTCTTGTAGTAAAATTTATTTGGTATGGATGCCCCGAGAATTTTGTTTTTTTTTTTCAGGAAGGCCCTGAGTCTGTAAAAGGAAGCCGTTGTATAGATATTCAGTGGTCTGACACTTACCTGAGGGTCCCCTAGGAGGGCGATGCCCAGTGTTAGTTTCCTCTTCTGTCCTCCACTCAGTGTACCAGCCTCAACATCCTCAATGTTTTCCATGTGCAAATCTGAGATGATTCTTTGTACCTGGTGAAAAAAACTTAGAAATGTTAAATGTCTGTTTTATATACAAAGTGCGAGCATAACAATTACTTATTACAGAGCTCCCCGGCCCCCAGTATAGGTAGGGAGATGTGGCGGTGCTGGCGGTAGGTAATGGTTCTGACTGAGGGAGTAAGTGATCCTATGTGTAGTGAGGGGTGTTGAGTAATTACAGAAGGGGTGACATCAGTCTTCCATATTTAGGGATTGCTTTGCTTCCCCAGGGCCAGATCAGGGATTTAGGTGGGGTATAGATACACATTGATAACATTACCTCTTGGTTCACTTGCTTGAATGGGATTCCCTTTATTTTGGCAAATAATTTCAGATTTTCTTTTACTGTTAAAGGATCAAACTTCACATCAGACTGAGGGCAGAAGCCGAGTCTCTTCTTTACCTCTTCCAAATGCTCCATATCTGATATGTTCCAGTTATACACAAAGACCGAGCCTGGAGGTTAGGAAAGGAGCCGTGTAATACATGACTGCTCGATCAGATATTACTCTGTGAGGAACCCAAAACCAAATGGCAAAATTTGTAGGAGAGGAATGGACATATGTATCTAGATACACATGAGCATGTAGGAATAGGTTCCAAAGGTCCTGGGGTCACCCCTATTGGTGCAAGTGCTCTGACAAAGTCCACTTGAGGTCTAGTATTCAGAGCACCAGAGCTGATAGGGTCAGTCAGGTACACAGTCAGTACCCTGCCCAAGGCTCCATGCATATGTCCAAGTGTGCCATCCGAGGGGGTGTCCGATGGTCCGTTTCATTCTGATGAAACTAGAGCAGGTCCTATTCTGCTCCATGTTATCGGAACAGAATGGATCGGAAGCCACCATAGAGGCAAGTGCATTCTGCTACAAAATTGGCCCTACCTCAGATGCACACTCGGTCGTGTGCATGGTGTCTAATACTACGTTTGAGTCTCCAGACCCTGAACCTACCTATAACAGAGTAAGGCACATAATTACCTGCGGTCTGTAATTGGAGCTGAATGTATTGTTAATAAAACAAATAAGTGAAATTTTAAGTGAATCTCCAGTGAAAAATGGATTTGTTTGTAGTCTGTTACCATGGAGACTCATAGGTGCAGATTTCAGCCTTTGCAATGCACAGGGGTAAATCTGGGGAAAATCCAAAACAAAATGTAAACACACGCAGATTTATTGGAGGATTCATCACCGATTAGAGGAGACTACCCTGCCAAGTGATTCTAACAACAAAAGCATATTAAAAAAGTATCCCATTGGCTTCAGTTAGCTCCACTGACACTATGAAGTCTAGTAAGTTCCTCTCTCCTTATGGAGGCATGGATCATGTCTTACCACCAGTCGCTGGGCACATCCCGCTTAAGATATTGAGTAATGTTGTTTTCCCTGCACCGCTGTGTCCGAGCAGAGCCGTAATTTGTCCTTCGTATATATTCAAGTCTAGACCTGCAAGAAAAAAGAAAGTCTATGACCATGTAATAACACAGTAACTCTGGCGTCTCTGCTCTCCTGCTGTGCCATCACTTCCCCATTAGTGTATGGGGCCACTGCTGGGGGAAATTAAACTATGTGGGACCACTGCTGAAGGGATATTAAAATGTGGGGGCCACAGCTGGGGAACATTAAACTGTATGGGGTCACTGCTGGGGAACGTTAAACTGTACGGGGCCAGTGCTGGGAGATGTTAATATGGACAGGGCAACTACTGGAGGGACACCAAAATGTGTGGGGCCACTACTGTGGTGACATTAAACTATGCGGGGACACTGTTGAGGGAAATTAAACTGTATGGGGCCACTGCAGGGGGATGTTAAACTGCGTGGGACCACTACTGGGGGACCTTAAACTGTGCAGGGCCATTCCTAGGGCACATTATACTTTGTGGGGCCACTGCTGCGGTTATTTAACAATAAATATTGTAAGGAATTTATTATTCCTTACATTGTATTTATTTATATCATTTATATTATTATTACACCATCAGGACTTTCCCAAAGTCAAATCTATTCAGTGGCACAGTGAGTCCACACCCGCCACGTTACATTATTCTGTAATGTATTTTATTGTATCATTTTTGTAAAAACTATTTGTCCCATTTTGTAGCTACTGAAGTGACAAATAGTAGGTGACACCAGTAATATTAGGAACCTGTTATGGGAATCTTAGGACTGGTGTAGTAACCAATGCATCCTATTGGGGCCTGTGATTGTTGTCAGTTGATGGACCCCTAATGACCTTATTATTTACGGATCTGTCCACAGAAAAATGGATTGGTATAAAAGTCATGTGACTTATGTAACAGTCTAGTTTTGGGCAATTTCTGTGAAGGGAATCTATCCATGATATGTTAAATATGCCATAAATGGGCGATTTCTTGAGTTTCACAGTGGACTAAATTAAGGAGTATAGCATTCCTATTCTTACTCACCGCTCAGGGCTTCAACCTTTACATCTGCATCGATGTACATCTTCCTAACCTTGTTTATCCTGTAATGATATTGAAGTTTTCAAAATGATCACAAATCCTTTGCTTTACTTTTTTGTACTGCTGGTTGCCTCTGGAAACAGTCAGCATGTTAGTCCCACCCCCTTGTAAGGGTATGTTCACACTTATCAGATTTACTAGGATCCGCTGGCAAATATATGTGACTCAGATATCTGCTGTGGAAGTGCAGTTTACACTATACAAATAAATAGAACAAGTAATGTGCAAAAAATGTGTGCAGAAATTTTCTGAAGCATGCTAAAGGGGTATTCCAGTTAGCACCAGCCTTTGTATAGGGGAAACTTATTGATCGGTTGGTGCCCCACTGCTGGGATCCCCAGGGATCTCAAGAACCGGGGTGTTTTGCACCCCAGTTCCGACTAGGGCACCTGGTCATACAGTACGTGCCACTCCTTTTTATTTGGATAGGAGGTAACTTGTTCTAACTGAAATACCGCTTTAAGAGGTGGTGAAACTCCCATTCACATGAATGGGATGCAGCAGACTATCATTAGATTTCACACGGATTTAAGCACAGAATCAGTGTTAAAATCCATGTCAAATCTGTCATATGTGAATGGGACTAACCAGAGCCGGGGCCCTTGTGTTCATGGGTCCCATAGCAGCTGTAGAAGCAGAAACATGGAGCCCCGTATATGTAGTGCAGCCTTTACCTTACAGCTTCTTTCCCGAGAAATTCTGCAGAGACTTTCTCTACGTAATCTCCGGCCGGTGTCTCGCTGCGTCCGTCCTCTTCTGTCTTTAGAGGGACCTGACCCCTTTTTGACCAGAATGAAGATTTCATAAAGAAGAGCGGCTCAGACTTCTTACCATATTTATCTAATGTGGAGAATATCATTGTCAGTAAATATCAAATCTGTATGTAAAGCTACATCAACATACAGGAAATCCGGAGTATGAGCTTACGGCAGACATTGACTATTATATGTCTACCAGGCATATCTAAATCATACTAGCCAACTTTTAATGTCACGTCCCTTATGGCATCTGAATCACAAATAGTGCAGCATCCCAGAGTGCTCCTGCTTATATTGTATTTGTCTTTGTGCCTCTGGATTATGTTTGTATGCCCTGTCTACATGTTCTATGTAATTTGTTTTTCAGCTTTCCCCTTGTTATTTTCCCCGTGGTTCCCCACTTATTCAAAAACCTTCACCTGGTACAGCCCTGTACTATCACAGGCCACCAGGCAGGGTCTGTGAGACTTAGGTCTCCTGGGGATCCGTTACAGACTTGTTTAAGAGTGTGTTAGCAGTGTGAGAGTGCAGAGAAGACAGTGAGTGCCAGCACTGTGCACTGAAGCCTAGCAGCTCCTTTATAGCCCGAGAGGAGGAAGATTCAAGCCCAAGGCTCTTCTTAAGTGCATTGACAGGAGGTGTTGTCCCGACATCTTCCACAAGGTAACCAAACCCCTGTCAGGACTACCCTGGAGTACAGCCCCCAGTATCTGCTGCTGGAGGAGGCTGAGGAGTGGAGTACGGCACTAGAGCCTGAACATTACTGGGCATCCTCCCAAGACCAAGGCTGGGGGAGTTGAATATTAGGGGACTACAAGCCACATTTAGAAGCTGCTGGATTTATTGTTCAGTTGCTGAAGTTCAACCTGTTTCAACTGCACAGCTGGCTTACTGAGTCATTCCTGCCTTACAATCAGGGCCCTTCCGAACACAATCACACCAGCTCAGAGTAGAGAGGTCTCCTCTCCAACTGGAAGAGCCCCGGGGGAACTACTACCACCACCATCAGGTAGCAGAGCAGGCCCCCCTCAGGGGTTTTCCCATAAACATAACAATATATAAATGTGCAGTACATTAAAGTTAAACATCTTTATAAATATAAATAATGAGAAATTTTGCAGAATACTAAAAGATTTTCTCTAACCATCTTAGTGGTGACAGTCTTTTGTCTTGATCGGTTGCCAATGGATACGACCATGAATACAGGAACTTTCTATGGTCTGGGACTTGTCAGAAACCCAGCCATGATGTCCTTATTGTGGTCGGGTTATTTTCTCATACATGTAGTGTCCTGATATCCAGTCATGATGCCCTTATTGTGGTCGCGTTATTTTCTCATACATGTAGTGTCCTGATAACCAGCCATGATGTCCTTATTGTGGTCGGGTTATCTTCTCATAAATGTAGTGTCCCTCCTGATAACCAGCCATGATGTCCTTATTGTGGTCGGGTTATCTTCTCATACATGTAGTGTCCCTCCTGATAACCAGCCATGATGTCCTTATTGTGGTTGGGTTATCTTCTCATACATGTAGTGTCCTGATATCCAGTCATGATGCCCTTATTGTGGTCGCGTTATTTTCTCATACATGTAGTGTCCTGATAACCAGCCATTATGTCCTTATTGTGGTCGGGTTATCTTCTCATACATGTAGTGTCCTGATATCCAGTCATGATGTCCTTATTGTGGTCGGGTTATCTTCTCATACATGTAGTGTCCTCCTGATAACCAGCCATGATGTCCTTATTGTGGTCAGGTTATCTTCTCATACATGTAGTGTCCTCCTGATAACCAGCCATGATGTCCTTATTGTGGTCGGGTTATCTTCTCATACATGTAGTGTCCTCCTGATAACCAGCCATGATGTCCTTATTGTGGTCAGGTTATCTTCTCATACATGTAGTGTTCTCCTGATAACCAGCCATGATGTCGTTATTGTGGTCGGGTTATCTTCTCATACATGTAGTGTCCCTCCTGATAACCAGCCATGATGCCCTTATTGTGGTCGGGTTATCTTCTCATACATGTAGTGTCCTCCTGATAACCAGTCATGATGTCCTTATTGTGGTCAGGTTATCTTCTCATACATGTAGTGTCCTGATATCCAGTCATGATGTCCTTATTGTGGTCAGGTTATCTTCTCATACATGTAGTGTCCCTCCTGATAACCAGTCATGATGCCCTTATTGTGGTCGGGTTATCTTCTCATACATGTAGTGTCCTCCTGATAACCAGCCATGATGTCCTTATTGTGGTCGGGTTATCTTCTCATATATGTAGTGTCCCTACTGATAAGACATTTTCCTTTGCTGGTTTCAGTTTTAAAACAACGGACACCAAACGAACCCTATTATAGTCAATGGGGTCTGTCTGACTCTGAATGTAACTGGTCCGACTCTCCATTGTTCTGGTCCTCCGACAGAGGAGGCAATGCTAGTGTGGACCTAGTGTTACACAGGTCAGGCTTTGCAAGCCCATTTCTGGTGATTTAGGGGGTGCACTGGTGCAGCTGAGGTTTGTCATTGTGGCTCTGGTAGCCGGTAGAGGTATGGCGGCTTGCACAAGCCATTGTGTCCCTGTTGATAGCAGCAGCAGAAAGAAAGGGATGAATGGTGACACTCACCTGTCCCATCCCTGAGCATGACCCTCACTGGGCAAGATAAAGCAAATGTTATATCACCATCACTGAACTGGTACTGTGGGGGCTGAAGACCCCTGTGCCAGGACTAAAGAACTATGTATAGTAAATGGATGGAGGGGCCCTTTGACTGGTAGTGCAGGGACTGAAGAGCCCTGTGCCAGGACTACAGTACTATATATAGTAAATGGATGGTTGGGGCCCTGTGAATGGTACTGAGGGGGCTGCAGACCCCTGTACTAGGAATACAGTACTATATATAGTAAATGGATGGTTGGGGCCTGTGACTGGCACTGTGGAGACTGAAGACCCCTGTACTAGGTCTGCAGTATTATATATAGTAGATGGATGGTCCGGGCCTGTGAATCCTAGACATTATAAGAAGTGACACAACCTGACAGAAGCCGCTTCACGCTCTGCTTTGTGTATAAACCTTCTTTACCTGCCAAAATCTTCTCAAAATAAAGTGTCAGCATCATGTAGAAAATGGCATCCACAACAAGCATGATGCAGCTGAACAATACATGAGAGGAATCATTCATCAAGGCGGAGAAGTGGACTCCCTGAAAGTCATACTGCATGTATATACTCTGAAATAAATGGAAATAGGCATATTAGTATCTCAGAGAATGGACCGGGGGGGAATATAGGAAGATTTATAACTATGTTCAGGGGTAGAAATCTTAATGGAATGAACCCTAGCGGTGGCTGCAGGTGGCTAGAGTTTCACCTTTTATCCACCAGCGATCACCTGTGATCTATGTGAGGAACCTGGTAGTAAGTGTTCAATTCCCCTGCAGCGCCACCACAGGGTAAATGATGCATTACACAGTTTGCATTTAATTCAATGGGCTGTCAATATAATTTATGCATGGTCCAGGGCCTTCAGAGTGAGAGATGTTCTTTACAGACATTATCTGCTATGACTAATACTGTAGATCAGAGTCCTGAGGAAGGAGCACAGTCTATTACAAGGGTAATAGCGTACTTTAACACCACAGTTGTCAACTGTTCTGAATTTGCTCCAATTGTCCCAGACACTGACCCAGACAGAGCACGTGTTATGTTTTTTTTTTATTTTTGTAATTGACTGCCACTTATTGGATTATTCTAACTGGTAATGGCTCATATTTTACTAACCAATCCCCGATGCTGCATAGGAACGTCTCCTGTTTGTGACTTCAGGTAACACCACAAACTTCCACCACAGAAAATGTAGATATTTTTGCAAATTTATTAAAAAAGAAAAATTGAAATATCACATGGTCATAAGTATTCAGACCCTTCTGATCCTCCTTGAGATGGTTCTACTCCTGCATTGGAGTCTAGCTGTGTTTAATTAAACTGATTGGACTTGATTAGGAAAGGCGCACACCTGTCTATATAAGACCTCACAGCTCACAGTGCATGTCAGAGCAAATGAGAATCATGACGTCAAAGGAACTGCCCAAGGAGCTCAGAGACAGAATTGTGGCAAGGCACAGATCTGGCCAAGGTTACAAAAGAATTTCTAAGGCACTCAAGGTTCCTAAGAGAACAGTGGCCACCATAATCCTTAAAAGGAAGAAGTTTGGGACGACTAGAACTCTTCCTAGACCTGGCTGTCCAGCCAAAATGAGCAATCGTGGGAGAAGAGCCTTGGTGAGAGAGGTAAAGAAGAACCCAAAGATCACTGTGGCTGAGCTCCAGAGATGCAGTAGGGAGATGGGAGAAAGTTCCACAAAGTCACTATCACTGCAGCCCTCCACCAGTCGGGGCTTTATGGCAGAGTGGACCGAAGGAAGTCTCTCCTCTGTGCAAGACATATGAAAGCCCACATAGAGTTTGCCAAAAAACACATGAAGGACTCCCAGACTATGAGAAATAAGATTCTCTGGTCTGATGAGACAAAGATTGAACTTTTTGGCGTTAATTCTAAGCGGTATGTGTGGAGAAAACCAGGCCCTGCTCATCACCTGCCCAATACAATCCCAACAGTGAAACATGGTGGTGGCAGCATCATGCTATGGGGGGGGTTTTCAGCTGCAGGGACAGGACGACTGGTTGCAATTGAGGGAAAGATGAATACGGCCAAGTATAGAGATATCCTGGAAGAAACACCTCTTCCAGAGTGCTTTTGACCTCAGACTGGGCAGAAGGTTCACCTTCCAACAAGACAATGACCCTAAGCACACAGCTAAAATAACAAAGGAGCGGCTTCGGAACAACTCTGTGACCATTCTTGACTGGCCCAGCCAGAGCCCTGACCTCAACTCAATTGAGCATCTCTGGAGAGACCTGAAAATGGCTCCACCAACGTTCACCATCCAACCTGACGGAACTGGAGAGGATCTGCAAGGAAAAATGGCAGAGGATCCCCAAATCCAGATGTGAAAAACGTTTTGCATCATTCCCAAGAAGACTCCTGGCTGTACTAGCTCAAAAGGAAGCGGCTTCTACTCAATACTGAGCAAAGGGTCTGAATACTTATGGCCATGTGATATTTCAGTTTTTCTTTTTTAATAAATTTGCCATAATATCTACATTTCTGTTTTTTTTTCTGTCAAGATGGGGTGCTGAGTGTACATTAATGAGAAATAAAATGAACTATTTTGCTTTTAGCAAATGGCTGCAATGAAACAAAGAGTGAAAAATTTAAGGGGGTCTGAATACTTTCTGTACCCACTGTATGTCTGGGTGCTGAACAATATCAGGACCTCATGTCCTAATGTGATTCAACATCCAGATGTAATATGTGGGGGCGAGCTGGAGCCTTGGATGATTCAGAGATTGGTGAGTAGAAGCCATTTATTATATTAATTCACTAGGTGGCAGCCTATTGTCACTGTGTAGGGGCCAGTAAAGGGGCATGATACTCTGTGGGGGCCAGTAAATGGAGCAATATACTACGTGGGAGCCTATAAAGGGGGCATTATACTGTGTGGGGGCCAGTTAATGGGTATTATACTGTGTAGGGTCACTAAAAGGGCATAATATTGTGTGGGGGCACTAAGAGGGCATTAAACTTTGTGCGGTCACTAAAGGTGGATTATACCATGTTGTGTGGTGTGCATACTGCGTGGTGGGCATTAAAGAGGTTGACCAGGCAATTTTTTATTTTTATTTTAAATATGCCAGTGGAGATGAAAAAAAAAAAAAAACATACTCATCTATCACCAATGCTCTGGTGTCCTCCCAGAGTGGTCCGGTCCTTCTGCTCCGGTGTCTTCTCCCGGGTCTCTTCCTGAGTTCAGCTGAAGCTGCTGATTGGCCTCAGAGGTCACATGACCACTGAGGCCAATCAGCGGTTTCAGCAGGCCTCAGGAAGAGACCCGTGATGTTACAGGTAGTGACATCACATGCCCTTCGCTGAGGCGGCTCATTGGCCTCAGTGGTCACATGTGGCTGGGACTTCCGTCACACTTCAACACTGGACCGAGAAGACCGGACCGCGCTGGGAAGCACCAGAGCATCAGGGAAAGGGTGAGTATGATTTTTTTTTTTTTTTTCACCTCCCCCGGCCTATTTAAAGAATAAATTTGATGTCCATTTTTGCCTGGACAAATCCTTTAAGGCATTAAGGGGGTATTATCCTATGTGGGCAGTCCTGTGTAAAATATGGAAGGGAACACCATAGGGTGCCTGGCATTTTATCAGACAAGATAGTGCAGCATGCTTCACTATTTTGTCCAGATTTTTAAGTCTGTAAATAGAGGGCGGTACCTTTAAACAGAGGGTGTGGCATGTAAATTGGAGGTGTGTCCTAAAAATTTTTGATGTGTCCTATGCACATTGCTGGTCCTTTCTGAAAATTTTAAACCAAACCCACTGCAGGCGACACCCCCGACAACGGTGCCCAGATGCTAACAACTATGTAATACTGACTGTTATTTACCTGTGAAATGCCAACCGAGAAGGCAAAAGCAGGGAAGATGCTCAGGATCACCTCAAAAAATTTGGTGAGATCTTTCATGAGCAGAAGGAGGCTGAGGACAGATTGGAAGATGGTAATGAAGAAGCCTGCAATGGCGGTAATATGAGGTCTCCTGAGAAGAGCGATCAGCATGAAGGTGAAACACATCTGCGGAAAAGGGGAAATACTGTCAGTGATAAGTGTAGATTTCTGATACAAAGCTCCAAAACCACCAGTAGGGGGTGCTGATTAAAGGGGTTCTCTAAGATTGAAAATTAATAGCCTATGGAGTCCAACACCCAGACTCCACATGACCAGATTTAAAGAGGACCTTTCACATCCTCATTGATGTGGGGTATTATATACCAATAGAGAGCCAACAGTGCGCTGACAGTTGGCTTTCCCAGTATGTTCCCCGATGCTGAAGATATCGGAATTAATCTTCTAGTAAATTCATAATATATACTCATACAGTACAGACCAAAAGTTTGGACACACCTTCTCATTCCAAGAGTTTTCTGTATTTTCATGACTATAAAAATTGTAGATTCACACTGAAGGCATCAAAACTATGAATTAACACATGTGGAATTATATACTTAACAAAAAAGTGTGAAACAACTGAAAATATGTCTTATATTCTAGGTTCTTCAAAGTAGCCACCTTTTGCTTTGATTACTGCTTTGCACACTCTTGGCATTCTCTTGATGAGCTTCAAGAGGTAGTCACCTGAAATGGTTTTCACTTCACAGGTGTGCCCTGTCAGGTTTAATAAGTGGGATTTCTTGCCTTATAAATGGGGTTGGGACCATCAGTTGTGTTGTTCAGAAGTCAGGTGGATACACAGCTGATAGTCCTACTGAATGGAGTGTTAGAATTTGTATTATGGCAAGAAAAAAGCAGCTAAGTAAAGAAAAACGAGTGGCCATCATTACTTTAAGAAATGAAGATCAGTCAGTCCGAAAAATTGGGAAAACTTTGAAAGTGTCCCCAAGTGCAGTGGCCAAAACCATGAAGCGCTACAAAGAAACTGGCTCACATGAGGACCGCCCCAGGAAAGGAAGACCAAGAGTCACCTCTGCTGCGGAGGATAAGTTCATTCGAGTCACCAGCCTCAGAAATCGCAGGTTAACAGCAGCTCAGATTAGAGACCAGGTCAATGCCACACAGAGTTCTAGCAGCAGACACATCTCTACAACAACTGTCAAGAGGAGACTGTGTGCAGCAGGCCTTCATGGTAAAATAGCTGCTAGGAAACCACTGCTAAGGACAGGCAACAAGCAGAAGAGACTTGTTTTGGCTAAACAAAACAAGGAATGGACATTATACCTGTGGAAATCTGTGCTTTGGTCTGATGAGTCCAAATTTGAGATCTTTGGTTCCAACCACGTTGTCTTTGTGCGACACAGGTGAACGAATGGACTCTACATGCCTGGTTCCCACCGTGAAGCATGGAGGAGGAGGTGTGATGGTGTGGGGGGGCTTTGCTGGTGACACTGTTGGGGATTTATTAAAAATTGAAGGAATACTGAACCAGCATGGTTACCACAGCATCTTGCAGCGACATGCTATTCCATCCGGTTTGCGTTTAGTTGGACCATCATTTATTTTTCAACAGGACAATGACCTCAAACACACCTCCAGACTGTGTAAGGGCTATTTGACCAAGAAGGAGAGTGATGGGGTGCTACACCAGATGACCTGGCCTCCACAGCCACCAGACCTTAACCCAATCGAGATGGTTTGGGGTGACCTGGACCGCAGAGTGAAGGCAAAAGGGTCAACAAGTGCTAAGCATCTCTGGGAACTCCTTCAAGACTGTTGGAAGACCATTTCAGGTGACTACCTCTTGAAGCTCATCAAGAGAATGCCAAGAGTGTGCAAAGCAGTAATCAAAGCAAAAGTTGGCTACTTTGAAGAACCTAGAATATAAGACATATTTTCAGTTGTTTCACACTTTTTTTGTTAAGTATATAATTCCACATGTGTTAATTCATAGTTTTGATGCCTTTAGTATGAATCTACAATTTTTATAGTCATGAAAATACAGAAAACTCTTGGAATGAGAAGGTGTGTCCTAACTTTTGGTCTGTACTGTACATACACACCCACACATATATATTTTATATATACAGTTGAAACCAGAAGTTTACATACACTATATAAAAAGACACATATTCAGGTTTTTCTCACTATTTGATATGAAATCAGAACAAACCTTTCTCGTTTTAGGTCAATTAGGATTACCAAAATTATTTACATTTGCCAAATGCCAGAATATATGAGAGAGAGAGAATTTTTCAGGCATTTTTATTACTTTCTGCAAAGTCAAAAGTTTACTTACACTAAGATTACTATGCCTTTAAACAATTTGGGACAGCCCATATGATGATGTCATGTCTTTGGAAGCATCTGATAGATTTATTGGCAACATCTGAGTTAATTAGAGACACACCTGTGGATGCATTTTAAGGCACACCTGAAACACACTGCTTCTTTGTGTAACATCATGGGAAAGTCTAAAGAACTCAGCCAAGATATCAGGAAGAGAATAGTGGACTTGCACAAGTCTGGTTCATCCTTGGGTGCAATTTTCAGATACCTGAAGGTGCCTCATTCATCTGTACAAACAATTATATGCAAGTACAAACAAGATGGGAATGTCCAGCCATCATACCGCTCAGGAAGGAGACGGGTTCTTTGTCCCAGAGATGAACGTGCTTTGGTACGAAATGTAGATATTAACCCAAGAACAAAAGCAAAAGACCTTGTGAAGATGCTGCTGAAGCTGGTAAGAGTGCGTCATTATCCACAGTGACACGAGTACTGTATCGACATGGCTGAAAGGTCACTCTGCCAGGAAGAAGCCATTACTCCAAAAGAAACATAAAAAAGCCAGATTAATGTTTGCAAATTCACACAGGAACAAAGACCTTCATATTTGGAGACATGTCCTGTGGTCTGACAAAACTTAAATTGAACTGTTTGGCCATAATGACCATCTTTACGTTTGGAGGAAAAAGGGAGAAGCTTACAAGCCTGAGAACACCATCCCAACTGTGAAACACGGGAGTGGCCGCATCATGTTGTGGGGTTGTTTTGCTGCAGGAGGGACTGGTGCACTTCACAAAATAGATGGCATCATGAGGAAAGAACATTATGTGGCAATACTGAAGCAACATCTCAAGACATCAGCATGGAAGTTAAAGCTTGGGCGCAAATGGGTCTTCCAAATGGACAATGACCCGAAGCATACTGCCAAACTGGTTACAAAGTGGCTTGAGGATCACAAAGTCAATGTTTTGGAGTGGCCATCACAAAGCCCTGATCTCAATCCTATTGAAAATTTATGGGCAAAGATGAAAAGGCAGGTGCGAGCAAGGCGGCCTACAAACATGGCTCAGTTACACCAGTTCTTTCAGGAGGAATGGGCCCAAATTCCTACCAACTATTGTGAGAAGCTTGTGGAAGGAGATCCAAAAGTTTGACCCAAGTCATACAGTTTAGCCCCTAGGCGCACCACGACGTAACTGTATGTCCTGGAGAGAGCTTCATTAGAGCGCCAGGATGTACAGTTACATCCCAGCTCCCGGGGCTTTTATTTAGCAGGGAGTATGGCTGGGTATCAGAAGCTCAGCTGTTGCCAGCAGCTAAAACTCCCCTGTGACCAAAGAGGGACCACTAGAAGCCTCCGCTCTCCAGCGAACGCTGTGATTGGTGGGTCTGTACAGACCCACCATTCACAATGCAGCTATGCGCAAGTACTGATTCCGGGGCTTACTGTCATAACTGACAGTGCCCTGGAACAGGGAGATCACAGTATCAGCTCTATGAAACATCTGACACTCCAATCTGACTGGCAAGGGACCTGTCGCAGCCTCCACTTGCCCGCGATCACGCTAAAATAATAGCAATAGCGATTATTACTAGAGATGAACGTATAAAACACCTGTGACAGGCGGAAAGTTCCATCAGTCAGATAACACATTTTCACCCATTTAATGTCACAATATATAATCCCAGTTTTTGGCAGCTTTCAGATGGTTATAATAGTGAGCGTTTTTTTTTTTGTTTTGTTTTGTTTTTTTAACCCACAGTACAAACAAAACCCCGGGACTTCCAGTAGTCTGGGGTTAAAACAACATTTTACGGAAAAAAATGTCATCTTCTATTTTCACAGTCCAGTTCTGTGAAACATCTGTAGGGTCAAAATACTCACTATAGTCCTTGATAAATTTCTTAAGGGGTCTAGTTTCCAAAATAGGGTCATATTTTGGGAGTTTCCGCTGTTCTGGCACCTCAGGGGCTCTGCAAATGCGACATGGTACCTGAAAATAATTTCATCAAAATCTGCCCTCCAACAGCCCAATAGCGCCCTCTCTGTTCCAAACTCTGCCATGTACCCATACAGCATTTTACGACCACATATGGGGTATTGCTATGTTCAGGAGAAATTGTATAATGAACTGTGGGGGGCTTTTTCTCTCTTAACCCCTTGTGAAAATGAGAAATTTGGAGCTAAAGAGACATTTTACTGGAAAAAGAGTAATTTTTCCTTTTCATGTTCCAATGGTAGTAAATACTGTGAAACAGCTGTGGCATCAAAGTGCTCACTATACCCCTTGATAAATTTCTTGAGGGGTGTATTTTCTTAAATGGGGTAATTTAATGGGGTTTTTATTGTTCTGGTACCTCATGTGCTCTGCAAATGCAACATGGCACCTGAAAACGATTCAAGTAAAATCTGCCCTCCGAAAGCTCATCGTCGCTCCTTCCCTTTCTGCGTCCTGTCATGTGCCCAAACAGCGCCTAAAGGGTTAACAAACTTCTCAAATACTGTCTTGAATTGTTTTGGTGGTGCAGTTTTGTAAAACGGGGTGATTTATGGGGGTTTCTAATACAAAAACCTTTCAAAGCCCCTTTGGAACTGCATAAGTACCTTAAAAAATGTGTTTTGTAAATTCTCTTGAAAATTCCTGTTAGACCGTAAGCCTTATAATGTCCAAAAAAACTCAATGAATGTTTAAAATTTGATGTCAACATAAAGCAAAGATATGGTAAATTATGTTTTTTAACTAATTTAAGTGGTATGACTCTCTATATGAAAAGAGGATAATTTTAAACTTTGAAAATTGCATATTTTTCTAAATTTTCACCAAATTTCCTATAGTTCATAAATAAACACAAAACATATTGACCCAAATTTACATCAAAGATGAAGTACAAATGTGTCACGAAAAAAACAAACATTCTCAAAATCACCTGGAAAAGTTAAAGCTTCCAAAGTTATCACCACATAAAGTGACTCATGTCATATGAAAAATGGGGCTGTGTCATAAAGTCCAAAACTGGCTGCGACGCCAAAGGGTTAAGGGCAGTGGTACCCAATACTAATGAAATGTATGTAAACTTTTTACTTTGCAGAAAGTAATAAAAATGCCTTAAAAATTCTCTCTCTCTCTCTCTCTCTCTCTCTCTCTCACTTATTCTGGAATTTGGCAAATATAAATAATTTTGGTAATCCTAATTGACCTAAAACGAGTAAAAAAAACATCCATTTGTGTCTTTTTATATAGTGTATGTAAACTTCTGGTTTCAACTGTATATACACATATATATATATCCATACTTACACACATATATATTTAGATTTATTTATTTACTACGTACCGATGATATACCATAGAGAAAAAACAGTAGAAAGATTAATCCATAGGAGCGCCGCAAAAATACATAATGTTCTGTAAGCAGAGTCATCAGATTTGCCATTATTAGCACATAGACGGCGTACTGCAGAGCCCAGGATAACCTAGGAACAGACATGTCATGAGTATATGGTATAATGAGGATATGATATACAATCTATAAGGGATAATATGTTTACAGGGGGTATTTACTGTGGAAATTGGTAGGACTCCTTTAAGGACCATAATGTTGAACAACTCACCAGAAAGCCAGATCTCTCATCCTCATCATCTTCATGATCTCTCTCATCTCCCATCGCTCTCTTGTGACGTACACAGATAAGAGATACATCACAGACACAAAGCTCATGTTTATGAAGAGCAGTAATGAGCCAATGTTCAGATGGTTCCTCCATGTAGTCACTGGAGACAGCATTTTCGTTACTTTGATGGACGCCATGTTCTTCCATACAGAACGGTTGGTGGTCATCTGTAGACATAAATGGTATCAATCCTGGCTAAGTTATATTGGTGGGGTCTGATGAAGACAACACCACAGATCAGAGCACCTATACAGCGGCCACTCTTCAGGTGTTTTCCGTTAACAGTAGACTGGATAAAGGACCCACCAACTAGACCTCAGTCCGTTAACTGAGACCACATGGTGTGGTGAACTTTTTGAGATTTTTTGACATGTTGAGGTACTACATGATGGCTGCCATTGCTGTATTGATGTGGTAATGGGTGGTGTGGCCCGGAGCCAAAGGGCTTAGCATGGCAGCAGGGGTGCTGTTGGGCTCCTGGGTCGCAGTGGGCATGTGATGATGGTGGTTTCTTTACGGCGCTGCACCCAATATATAGAGGTCACTGTAAAGTGGATAGTGGGCTTATACACCTTGATCAAAACATATACTAAGAACTTCATTTTTATTTTTGAAGATTTTGCAAGAGCAGCATAAGATCAGTGGACAATAATGGGACAGGCGGCCCATGGCTTTTTTCTAAAACGTTGGTGGGTGCAAATAAAGGGTGTCTGTACAACAGGTGGATGCTTTGGATCTGCCAGTACAAGTGACCACTCTTCCCTACATTTAACAGGGAATATGGAAAACCAATACAAATATATCAATAATTGTGCAAATTACAGGAATGGAATGAAAAATAGAGATAAAGGTCTCTGCAAAGGTCTCATTATCTTATGGGAGGCACAACATGTACAGTATAGCCCCCGCCCCTGAGGATCCAAAACTATACATTTCCAATATAAAAATGACCATAAAAGAAGACTGGGGGGGGGGGGGATAGGCCGGTCTTGAACTGGTTAATGAGCTGCTACATCCATTGCAGTCATGTGATCACAGCAATGAACATATCCAGCTCAGCTGTGTCTTTCCTCCACTCACTTCAATGATGGCGGAGTCTATACTCGCTTGCAGTGAGAGAAATCCACTTTCCCAGTATTTTAAAGGGACACAAAAATATGGGATATTACCACAGTATCCTGCAAGGAGAAAGCAGACACAGAATTAATATTTGCTAAAAGACAAACTGAGCTCTGCTACATCTGGAGGTTGTAATGAATTGTATAACAAGCTGACTAGATAGAGACTAGATCTCTTACCCATGTGTGAGAAGTATTCATTAGGAAGGGGTATATCGGTCATTTTGTATCTGATGTCATAGCGGAATGAGTCTTTAAACACTACGCCCACTGACAGGTTGGTGGACATGGCCGCCTGTAATTGATTTTCATCCTCAAATTCCTTTAAACTTTCTGCTGCAAAGCAAAAACACAACAGCTGTAAAGTAAGAGCAGGACTCGGTTACAGCACTAAAAACAGGGAAGAGGGGATGGGCCAAGCAGTTGGACCCCCAAAATCAGCCAGTAATTAGTGGTTATATTACAATTGAGAGCATAAAACCTCTATTTCATTTGTAAAGTTAGAAAACTTCACCAAAAAAACACATAAATAAAGTTCCCCAGTTGCCCCCACACAGGATAATGCTCCCCACTGGCCCACACATAGTAAAATGCTCCCCAGTGGCCCACACATAGTATAATGCTCTCAGTGGCCCACACATAGTATAATGCTCTCAGTGGCCCACACATAGTATAATGCTCTCAGTGGCCCACACATAGTATAATGCTCTCAGTGGCCCACACATAGTATAATGCTCTCAGTGGCCCACACATAGTATAATGCTCTCAGTGGCCCACACATAGTATAATGCTCTCAGTGACCCTCACATAGTATAATACTCTCAGTGGCCCACACATAGTATAATTCTCCCAAGTTTCCCCATACAGTATAATGTTCCCTAGTGTCTCCACAAACTTCTTCTATACAGTTAAAAAACTAATACTTATCATTCCTCCCAACTTTCAATGGACTGAAAAGAGGGACAAAATCTGCAGCGCACACACCACGTGGTGGCGAATTTAGATACTGTAAGCTACACCTCCAGCCCCCACCCAGTATAATGTCCTCTTTTAGCCCTTACACTATAACATCACACTCATTGTAACTTTCACAGTATAATGTCCCTCTTAATGTTGCCACCACAACATAATGGGCCACTCATTGTGGTCTCCACAGTATAATGTCCCCCTCAATGTGGCCTCCACAGTATAATGTCCCCCTCAATGTGGCCTCCACAGTATAATGTCCCCTTCAGTGTGGTCCTCATAGTATAATGTCACCCTTAATGTGGCCCCATAGTATAATGGAGTATATTGGAGTGTCACGGCACCGTTGGTGGGTTTCCTTATCACCCCAGTTGAAAATGGCTGTTCTAGGTAATACATGAGGATCCTGTGTGAGGAACCAGCACTATTAAGTCAGACTCAGGCTGGGTTCACATCTGCATTTGCCTTTCCGCACAAAATCAGTTTTTGAAACTGTCTCAAAATTCTCAAAAACTGATTTCAAATGGTTCGTTTTAAAACCCATTAATTTCAATGGGTTGTAAAAACCATCTGCAGGTACGCGTTTGGAGCATTTCCATCTGGTATCCGCTCTTTTGAGCGGAGAAAAGTCGGACTTGCAGTACTTTTTCTCCGTTCAAAAAAATAAGGATTCCAGACAGACTGCAACCAATCCATTTATTTTTAATTGTTTTAACATTGAGGTCTATGGAAAACGAATTACGAACGAATAGCAATGGTTTGTGTCCGTTTTCTCCAATCCGTTTTTCCCTCTGCGCATGCTCAGAATGAAGAAGGGGGAAAAAAATAAAAAACGGATTGGTCAAAAATGGACACAAACGGACGCCAATTGACTAATCCTTCTAAAAAAACAGATTCGGATATCCGCTGTGTAACCGTTTGGAATCTTTTTTGTACCCAGGGCGCACCGTTAATGAGGTGAAGTGAGGCGGCCGCCTCAGGCGGCACTGTCCGTCACTGTCTGGGGGTAACAGCCTATTTATTTACCTACCCCGCATCTGCTCGTGGCAGCCTCTGCTTCCCCTTCTGCTATGGGACGCAGAAAGGGAAGTGGATGTTGCTGTGAGCAGCCGCGGGCCGCAAATACTACTATTATTATACTCCGGGGTCTTTTTAGACCCCGGAGTATAATAATCGGAGGCCCAGGGGAGGTGAGGCAACATAAAAACCAATGCTACTCACCTTGCCTGCGATCCGATGTTACTCTGAGTAGGGTTGGGGCCTCTGGTGATGTCATCAGGTCGCGTCGCCGGCCTGATCACGTGACGTCTGTGCGCAATTAAACAGGACAGAAAGCTGCAAGGAGTGCACCGGTGTCCAGAATAGGTAAGTAATACTGGTTTTTATGTTTGTCACCTCCCCTGGGTCTCCAATCATTACACTCTGGGGTCAGACCCCAGAGTATAATAATAGTTCATGGGTGGTCCACTATGGGGCATAATACCATGTGCAGGGTCCACTGTGGAGCATAATACCCTGTGTAGGGGCCACTATGGAGCATAATACAAGTGCAGGGGCCACTATGGAGCATAATACCAGTACAGGGGCCACTATGGAGCATAATACCAATGCAGGGGCCCAGAGTATAATAATAGTTCATGGGTGGTCCACTATGGGGCATAATACCGTGTGCAGGGTGCACTGTGGAGCATAATACCCTGTGCAGGGTCCACTGTGAAGCATAATACCCTGTGCAGGGTCCACTGTGGAGCATAATACCCTGTGCAGGGGCCGCTGCGAGACATAATACAGTGTGCAGGGGCTGCTGTGGAACATTATAATGTGTGTAAATGGGGCGCTATAAACAGGGGCTATGGCGCCTGTTTATATTATAAGCTGTCTGTTTATAGTGGCCGTGTGATGTAATTTCAGCCTTGTCACATACTGTAGATATGTACAGGATGAAGCTGTAGTTACATTACATGGCAGCTATGAGATGAATGACACTATGTAAACAGAGAAGTGGTCATGGTGCTTACACAGGTACCATTCAAACAGCTGATGAGTGGGGGTTCTGGGTTTTTGAGCCCCACTGATTAGTTTATTATTGACCTGGAAAACCTTTTAATTAGTTAACACCTGGGGCAGTATTAATAAGGGGCACTATTTATACAGGGTACACACGGACATTATTAATATAAAGATGCACTTAGGGGTATTTTTTGATTATGGGGGGTTATATCATATATTGTATAATTGGGGGTAGCAGCAGGATGGGTGTGCAGGTGAGGACAATGTGGGTCGGATGCCTGGAAAAGTGAGGAGCCAAAGATGTCTGTGTTGCAAACTTTACAGAGACAAGTCACAGCTGGAAGAAGTGGTCATGGCGGTCCAGAGGGAAGAGAAGGGAAATGTGACCGATTAGTCAGAGCCGTCACCTGTAAGTTACAGAATGTTACTGCCCTGTATTCACCTAAATGATAGAGGATAAATACCTGAGTGATGGGGGTCTGTCTGCTGAGACCCCCACTGAACCTGAGAATTGGGTTTTTTCCCCCCACTGGGTGGGAATTCAGCCTGACCGCAGCCATATATATAGGTGTGTCACTTGGTGGATGGACGAACCCGCGGGGCTCTCATTCACTTCAATGGGAGTGCCAAAGATAGCCGAAGTCCAGTACTCAGCTATCTGCGGGGCTCCTATTATAGAGAATGGGGGCCTCGTGGGCTTGTCCATCCACCAAGCAGAAGATGTGTGAAGTTATTGTCATTGTTATTGCCGTGTTGTTGATCTGATACTGAAGTAATGCCGGAAGAAGAATTCTTAAAAACTGTTTTATAACTTTGTGTATTGTGTATATTGTGTGACGATAACAGTGTGTTAAACTAGTAGCATGGAAACTCAATTTTTTTTTTTTTTTTTTTGGGGTGGGGGCGTCTTTCTATAGTCCGCCTCAGGCAACAGAGAGGCTAGGTTCACCACTTTTTGTACCAAACCGTTTTTCTCTTAAAATGGTTTTCAAGTGGACGGATACCAGACGCAGGTGTGAACCTAGCATCATGGTGCGAACAGAGCCTTACCTATGGAAAGATAGAAAGAAGGAAGGCAATGATAAAAGAGGACCTGTCACCTTTCCTAACATATCAGCTTTAGTAAATGCTTCCAGTTACCATTAAACAATAATTCTGGAGCCTCTTTTCTTAGATCTGAGTTGTTAATCATCATCCTTTATCAATTTGTAAAAAATCCATCATTTTTTTATTTAGATCAATTTTTAGGAAATTTGGGCATGTCTCCTTCCAAAAATGGGGTGTAGCTCTGTGCTCTCTGGTCACCTACCTGGTATCATGCTGCTCTGGGCCACCTTCTTCATGATCTCTCTAGTCTCGGAGGACTATTCACATATCCGTTTATAAATTTGGACATGTTAATGCTGTCCAAAGATCCGATCTCTTCTGCAGGGGAGTTCTTTACCTTATTCAATGCATCATATTCCCCAAACAGGACTAAGAACAACATCAACAAGACAAACGCCAAGTTCTGTATCCATTCCTGAAAAACACAAAGCTCTAGAAATAAATAACACTAAGGGGCACACAAAAACATTTTGAGACCATCAGCATTTTCCCTACGGTCTCCTTAATCCTTCCATTCCTTCAGTAGCCTCCCCTTTTGCTTCCTATTGGGTGAAGAGTCCACCCTGAATAGGACTGACCATGCCCTGGTGACTGAGGAGGACGGTCCTGGCAGGGCTGTATCTAGATATTTTCCATTTCAGTAGCTACAAAAATCAATGGAGATCCCTGCATGGTGCGAAATAGAAAACCATGACTCTAACCTGAATAAATTAAATTGCACTTTTAATATATAACCTATATGTATGTATATAGTTATGGTCTGGTCGGGAGAAAGTCTGATAAATGACGACTGTCCCTTTAGTACTGATATATTACATTAGTGGGGGCAGGAATTGGTAATCGTCCCGGCTGCCTATACAGAAGTAACATGGCCCCACTGCTGTATAGGCAGCCAGGACAATTGCCAATCCATGCTGCCGCTTAGGGGCTCTATATTGTGTGTGTGGGCACTAATGGGCATTATACTGTGCGGGGGGCACTTATGGGATGTTATAATGTGTGGAGCATTATATTGTGTGGGGTACAAATGGTGTATTATACTGCATGTGTGGGGCAATATACTGTGAGGGGACACCAATAGGACATTATACTATGTGGAAGCCACTAATGGGGCATTAAATTGTGTGGGAGCACCAATTGTCATTATACCATGTGGAGGGCATTAAGGGGGTATTATACTGTGTGGATGCACTAAGGTGGCATTATACTGTGCAAGGGCATTAAGGGGGGAATTATACTGTATGGGGGTACTATGGAGGCATTATACTGTATGGGGGTTCTAAGGGGGCTTCATCACTATGTGTTAAACAGAAGCAGGCACTATTACTGTTTGGAGCAAAAAAAACTGGGTGGGGTCAAAGGGGGCATGGGCAGGACCAGACAGGGCTAGAGGTATGCCTAAACATATGTAAATACTAGACACTTTCAGCTACCGTTCAGCTTGGACCTTCACCTCATGGGGGACCCCAGGGAGGGGACCTTTACTAACAGTAGTTGGGTTCCCCTGCTGTACACTAGTATGAAATAGGACATATGCCACCTGCTGACAGATATTAGGATTACACCAAAAATATTTTATAATTAACTATATTAATTGTAAAATCAGGGCCCTTCTGAACACCATCACATGGCTAAGGGTAAGAGAGGATCGCTCTCCAATTAGAAGTGCCCCGGGGGAATAGCTACCACCACCATCAGTTACCTCGCAAATCCCCCTCACTACAATCCCAGCCTGGGAGGTGAGCTGGAGGAACTGGATGAGTGTCCTTGGTCTACCCGTGATATCACCACCATAATTACTACTCCCATCCTCTGGTTCCCTCAAATTGGGGATGCTGTGATATGGCAGAGGCCCAAAAGAGGTGAAGGAAGGTGAGTATAATGTTGTACACCTCCCCCGAGTCCCCACAGTATATTAATTCCACTTCCAGTTCTATCCAAACTTGTTTAACCCAAAACAGATCCGAGGCTCTAGCTGCCTGAGCCCTAAACTAAACTAATCTTAGAGGTTCAACCCTTCTCTATTTAGGATCTAGCTATAGGATAGGCCACACATATCTATCTGATTGATGGGGGGACTGACAGCTACATCTGATCCTCATACTATTCAGAGCTTGGGAGGCGACTCCTTCTGCCTCCGTGCACTGTGTACTATACGGACCAAACGAACCTCTGAATAGCTGTCAGCTCCCCCACTATCAGATATAGGATAGGCCATAAAAATAAGAAATCCTTGACAGCCCCTTTGATGCTGCTTTCATGAAACCTCATTGCATGAAAAAATAGTCTTCTAAGTGGATGGTCTTCTCAAAGAAGTTGGTTAATATGGAAAACTGAAGATCCGTCCCAGAAAATGTGGTCTGAGTAAGGGAGTGGTCTTCTCAATGAGGTGATCTTCTGGACAGGTTTTACTGTATATGTTTTTTACTGTGTATTGCTTCTAGTTTCTGCACTGAAAAGCTTTTGCAATTCCGCAGCTTGTATTGTAAATCGATGGTGCATTTTCTACCTTCATCTCTATCATCTTGTTAGGGGTGAGAAACATCTGCCAGTATATTTGTTGTCAGGCAGACAAGCCACCACCAGAGGTGTCTGACAGCTGCTTCCTCCTCTCTCCCTATCCAGAATATATGCACACTTGGCTGAGCCCACTGTACATGTGTATAGGGGTACTGGGAGAGATAGCTCCCAGCCTAAGACATCCAGCATAATAGAAGAGAATACCCAGGGAGAAAGTATAAGCTTATATAACCAATTCAGATTTATGTGCCAAGGTGGGTTTACATGGTTGTTGTAAAACTGCATAACTGAACACTATATTGGCTGCCATTACTGGTTGTCACCATAGAAAACCAAGCATCTCGTGGACCAAGATACGATCCATGACTGTCCTATGTCCATCAGATGCCATAACAATATTGCTAACCACTGATTGATCCTTCACACATATATATTGATGTACAGTGGGGGAAAAAAGTATTTACTCAGCCACCAATTGTGCAAGTTCTCCCACTTAAAAAGATGAGGCCGGCCTGTAATTGTCATCATAGGTAGACCTCAACTATGAGAGACAAAATGAGAAAACAAATCCAGAAAATCACATTGTCTGATTTTTTAAGAATTTATTTGCAAATTATGTTGGAAATTGAGTATTTGGTCACATACAAACAAGCAAGATTTCTGGCTCTCACAGACCTGTAACTTCTTCTTTAAGAGGCTCCTCTGTCCCCCACTCATTACCTGTAGTAATGGCTCCTGTTTGACATTGTTATCAGTATAAAAGACACCTGTCCACAACCTCAAACAGTCACACTCCAAACTCCACTATGGTGAAGACCAAAGAGCTGTGGAAGGACACCAGAAACACAATTGTAGACCTGCACCAGGCTGGGAAGACTGAATCTGCAATAGGCAAGCAGCTTGGTGTGAAGAAATCAACTGTGGGTGCAATAATTAGAAAATGGAAGACATACAAGACCACTGATAATCTCCCTCCATCAGGGACTCCACGCAAGATCTCACCCCAAGGGGTCAAAATGATCACAAGAACGGTGAGCAAAAATCCCAGAACCACACGGGGGGACCTAGTGAATGACCTGCAGAAAGCTGGGACTAACATAACAAAGGCTACAGTCAGTAACACACTACGCCGCCAGGGACTCAGATCCTGCAGTGCCAGACGTGTCCCCCTGCTTAAGCCAGTACATATCCGGGCCCGTCTGAAGTTTGCTAGAGAGCATTTGGATGTTCCAGGAGAATATTGGGAGAATGTCATATGGTCAGATGAAACCAAAGTAGAACTGTTTGGTAGAAACACAACTCGTCGTGTTTGGAGGAGAGTGAATGCTGAGTTGCATCCAAAGAACACCATACCTACTGTGAAGCATGGGGGCGGCAACATCATGCTTTGGGGCTGTTTCTCTGCAAAGGGACCAGGACGACTGATCTGTGTACATGAAAGAATGAATGGGGCCATCTATCGTGAGCGTTTGAGTGCAAACCTCCTTCCATCAGCAAGGGCATTGAAGATGAAACGTGGCTGGGTCTTTCAGCATGACAATGATCCCAAGCACACCGCCAGGGCAACGAAGGAGTGGCTTCATAAGAAGCATTTCAGGGTCCTGGAGTGGCCTAGCCAGTCTCCAGATCTCAACCCCATAGAAAACCTTTGGAGGGAGTTGACAGTCCGTGTTGCCCAGCGACAGCCCCAAAACATCACTGCTCTAGAGGAGATCTGCATGGAGGAATGGGCCAACATACCAGCAACAGTGTGTGCCAACCTTGTGAAGACTTACAGAGAACGTTTGACCTCTGTCATTGCCAACAAAGGATATATAACAAAGTACAGAGATGAACTTTTGTTATTGACCAAATACTTATTTTCCACCATAATTTGCAAATAAATTCTTAAAAAATCTGACAATGTGATTTTCTGGATTTGTTTTCTCATTTTGTCTCTCATAGTTGAGGTCTACCTATGATGACAATTACAGGCCGGCCTCATCTTTTTAAGTGGGAGAACTTGTACAATTGGTGGCTGACTAAATACTTTTTTTCCCCACTGTATGTTACCAGATCCCTTATGTTCCTACCCATATTGTGGACCACTTCCGCCTCCACTTGAGGATCAGATTCTTCAGCAGCAGCGCCAGGGTCTGCTGAACTAGACTGGTCTCTGTCACATCCCTCTCCGTCATCTGGAAAACAGAAGGTTTGCAGTAAAACACATCAACTCACATATTACTTGCTGCTTAGTTATCTTTTCATAGACTCTTCTGCTCTCACATACTCCTAAATGCAAGTAACATCTCAGTATATATGTTCCACATATGTGTATGATCATGTTAAAGGATTTAACACGTAAGGCTATATTCACATTTGCACCGGAGATCCACACAGTGCAGAGTCTGTAGGAAATTGCAGATGAAAAAGTTCCAAAAGCACGACTTCTTCATCTGGCAATATCTGGAAATAAACAAGGGATAGTAAATGGAGTCCCTGGGGATGTCTATCATTAGATGGGCAGTTTTTATTGTTTATTCCGTTGTTCTGGTCCCACAGATGTGAACGCATCTGTTTTATGAGTACTACAATTAGGCTGGAATCACACATGCAGTTTTCTTGTGGCAAATCTGAAGTGGATTTAAAGAGGTATTCCAACCACAGCAAGTTACCCCCTATCCACTTTGGCTATCTCCAGCAGTCCCAGTGAAATGAACAGAGCGGGATATACATTTCTGACCACCACCTCCATTCAAACTGGGGTACAAAACACCCCACTTGTGGTGCCTGGCGGAGATCCCAGTGGCCGGACTTCCCCCCCAATCTGCAAGTTATTCCATATCCTGTGGCTAAGGTATAACTTGTTCTGGAAGGAATATCCCTTTTAATAGAAATCGGAAATGAAAGGGAAGGAATTATTTATTCTTACTGGATCCACTCCTGGCTTTGGTTCAAAAACTGCATGTGTGTTTACAGTCTTATACTTTAGTTTGGTCCTACGAGTAACTTTGTCAGATCAATAGCCAGCAGCCGGCCACAAGATCACAGCCTTTGCTCTATTATCCTTACATAACAAAGAGTACTACACAATCTATAAGTAATGCATTATATAATATCAGTGGAAGAGTGAAAAAATCAGGCGATACCTTTTAGAGGCTAACTGAGTATATTTATAAGTAAGCTTTCAGGAGTACTCGCTCCCTTCATCAGACATGGTGTGATACAAGAACTGAAAATTAACAGATTTTTTATACACATTATAAAAATCTGTTAATTTTCAGTTCTTGTATCACACCATGTCTGATGAAGGGAGCGAGTACTCCTGAAAGCTTACTTATAAATATACTCAGTTAGCCTCTAAAAGGTATCGCCTGATTTCTTCACTCTTCCACTACTTTCAATGGCTAACACGGTACAACATTATACTTATATAATATCAGTCATCTTAGAGCAGATATTGTCTTGTGTTTGCTATATTCTATAGGAGTATACAGTATACAGTCATGAGAAAAAGAAAGTACACCCTCTGAATTCTATGGTTTTATATATCAGGACATAGTGAGAAAAAAGGAAAACCACCTACAACCTCAGGTGAACAATAACACACAACAGATTCCACCTTGTCACTATTTAAGAAACACTAGGGCAAAAGGCAGAAGCTGTTCACATGGCGGAGGCAGAGATTGCAGCAGGACGCAGAAAAAATAAGCGTCCTTCTCAATCTTGCCATGGATTCCGCAGATCGAGACTCCCTGATGATAAGGCCTATTCATCTGGGCCTATGCAGCAGCGGAAAGCCGTGCATTGGCATCCCATGGCGGCTAGACTGCCGGCAAATATACAGCGACAGACAAGGAAGAGGAATTCCTTTTCATTTTCCACCATGTGAACATACCCTTAGTCAGGGCCGGGTCCAGGTTTGTGTGGGCCCTTGGGTGACAGAGCCCCAGTGGGCCCCTTTTAGAGTAACTCATGCACACTGCAGAAAAAAAAAACAATCAAAACCGGGTGTTTTTTGCTTAGGGAGACCTACTGGAGTGGACTGTAATACAGTCCATTCCATACAAGTAGATACAACCTGTTCGGACATCGGAAAGTAAAGAGGAATTTGAGGTGGACATTTACCTTGGATTCTTCTTAATTTTCTGCCCCTGGCTCACGGTGCAGAACATCAGCATTCTGTTTCAGCTTCCACCACTGATTAGGCCCAAATGAATGAGTCTAACCAATGGGGAGTCTCAAGCCGTGGCCTCCAAATCAGCTGCAGAATCTGCAGCAAGATCCAGCAGGACGCTTTTTTTTCCAGCTTCCTGCTCCAATTAGTTTCAATAGGAGGCAGAATGAGGGAGGAATCTGCTGCTTATTTAGGGGCGAAATCGGCTGCAAAATCAGTGCCAGATTCCACCATGTGAACAGGACCTGTTACTGTTAATAGTGCCACTCCACAGTGGCCCCCACACAGTATTATATGCTCCACAGTGGCCCCAACACAGCATTATATGCCCACAGTGGCCCCCACACAGCATTATGTGTTCCACAGTGGCCCCCAGACAGTATTATGTGCTCTGCAGTGTCCCTCACACAGCATTATGTGCTCCGCAGTGGCCCCCACACTGCATTATATGCTCCGCAGTGGCCCCCACACAGCATTATATAATCCGCAGTGGCCCACACACAGCATTGTATGCTCCACAGTGGCCCACACACAGTATTATATGCTCTGCAGTGACCCCCACACAGTATTATATGCTCCACAGTGACCCCCACACAGCATTATATGCTCCGCATTGGCCCCCACACAGTATTATATGCTCCACAGTGGACCCCACATGGTATTATATGCTTCGCATTGGCCCACCACACAGTATTATATGCTCCTCAGTGGCCTCCACACAGTATTATATGCTCCGCAGTGGCCCCCACACAGTATTATATGCTCCACAGTGGCCCCCACACAGTATTATATGCTCCACAGTGACCCCACACAGTATTATATGCTGCAGAGTGTCCCCCACACAGTATTATATGCTCCGCAGTGGCCCCCACACAGTATTATATGCTGCACAGTGGCCCCTACACAGTATTATATACTCCACAATGGCCCCCACACAGTATTATATCCTCCCAAGACCCCCCTCCCTAGAGCTGGTGCTATTATACTGTGGGGTCTCCTCAGACCCCAGAGTATAATAATCAGAAGCCCAGGGGAAGTGATTAAAAATAACAAACACTTATACTTACCTTACCTCACCTCTCCTGGGTATCCTCGCTCCTTCCTTGGTCATCTTCTGCCTTTGTGACTGAGGTCCTATTCCCCAGACATCACTGCTGGGGCCTGTGATTGGGCCTCAGTGGTCACGTGGGGTGTGATGACTTCATTATGCCGGCGCGCCCCACGTGACCGCTGGGGCCCAATCACAGGCCCCAGCAGTGATGTCTCAGGAGCAGGACCTCAGCTGTAAGGCAGAAGATGACCAAGGAAGGAGTGAGGATACCCAGGCGAGGTAAGTATAAGTATTTTTTTTTTTTTTAATCACCTCACCTGGGCTGGCATTTAATGGAAAGGAGCCCGGTGATCACCAGGCCCTTTTCCATTAGCAGTATGTATAGCGTTCAGGGATCCAGGCTTTCCCCGACCACTATCATGGTGGTCCGGGGCCCCGGCCATTTCCACCTGGCCGCGGGACCCGTACCCTACACCACTTGCAAGTGGGCCCCCTCAGGAGCTTGGGGCCCCGACACTTGCCCGGGTATGCTGGGTGCTGACGCTGGCCCTGCCCTTAGTCCACCCTTACTGCGTCCATTGGAATTAAGAGGGTAAGTGACAGCCAGGTGTTGATAATCTAATGCCTTTATTTAATCATCAGCAAGTGTGACCACCTCTATAAAAACAGATGTTTTGGCAATTTGCTGGTCTGGAATATTCAGGTGTTTATTAATACAGTGCTAAGGAGGAAAGATATCAGCAATGATCTTAGAGAAGCAATTGTTGCTGGCGATCAATCTGGAAAGGATTCAAAACTATGTTCTGGCAATGGACAGATGAGACCAAAGTGGAGATTTTTTGCCATGATGCATAGTACCCTGTTTGGTGAAAACCAAACACAGTGTATCAGCACAAACAACTCATAACAAATTCAAGCAGAGAGGTGGAGGGGAAGATTTGAGGTAGTTCTGCAGCCATAGGACCAGGGCACCTTGCAGTCATGAATTTCAAGGTATTTCAAAGCATTTTAGAGTCAAACAACAACGTAAGCTTAGCCGAAACTGGGTTATGTAACAGGACAATGATTCTAAGCACAGCAGCAAATGTAAAACAGAAAAGTTGAATCAGAAAATAAATGTTTTGTTGCAATGGCCCAGTCACAGTCCAGACCTCAACCCAATTAAAATGCTGTGACGGGACCTTAATAGAGCTGTGCAGAAACTACTAGCTACAAATCTCAATGACCCAAAGGAACATTGCAAAGAAGAGTCAATATTCCTCCAGATAAATGTGAGAGATTAAAAAAGTAATCCAGAAATCAATTGCTTTGAGTTATTGCAGGACAAACCACTGGGATGAGTTGAGCTGTCACTACAGCCCTCGACTTAGGACTCTCTAGTGAGGGGGAGGAGATGAGTGAGTTTTCTTCCTCCATAGTTAGGGAGGAAAAAGTGGAAGCTGGAGTGAGCTCAGTTAGCCTAACACCCTGTTAACCAAGACAGATCACGTGTCGGCCTGCAGTCTGGAGATGGGCCATAGCCCTGATCACTTTATGGACTTTGATTGTGCAACATCTGTCAGGGTATTTTTAGATAGATCTCATTGCTATGTTCCAACCTAGGTTGTATACCTTTTTATGACCTGCACCACACATCCTGGGCATTGCAAAGTATTTTTGTGGTTTCTGAGAGACTTGAAGCACACCTTTTTGAGGAGAAGACTTCCCCAGCAAGGTAGACATAGACTGACCCCAGGGAGTACCATCATTCAGCCTTAGCTCCAGCCTTGTGGTGTTCCTAAGAACTGTGTCTCCATTTGAAAATTTAAGATTTCTTGTTGCTGTGACCTGCTTTTCTTCAAGTAGACTCTAAGGGATTTTCTCATTCACACTGTCTTCTACGTATTTTATTCTATGTTTACCATCAAGGGCACTCCAAACACCATCAGGCTCAGGGAGGCTGACTACATTGTGTCTTCCTCAATGCAAACCCCCTCTTCCCTGCACAAACCCTTCAGGAGTTCTAGAGGGTTTGGTAGAGGTTACCACAACCAAGGATACCACCATCAGCTGCTGCAATCCTTTTGCACTTCTTTAAGGTTTCCTTGTCAACCTGGAAAAGCTTCAGTGTTCAGAAGTTCTCTGCTTTGGCCAATTAGCCATCTATCTGTTTGGTGACAATTCCGATTCAGATTCAGCGCAAGTCCACCCTGCCTTGCGGTGGGATCTGGGGGTCTGTCTTGGCTTGCAGAAGTGTGCTAGTTTTAAATAGCTATCTCTACTGCTTGCAGTTATCAGCCAGTCTCTTTGCTTTTGTGAGGCCTTAGTATACAATCATAACAAAATGCATGTGTATGGGTAGAGTGCAAACAGAATTATTACAGTCTTGTAAGAATTGAAGCATGGTCAGTGCTTTAACTATTACAGTAAGTCCACACAGGTGGATTTTGCTCTGGATTGTGATATGGGTTTGCAGTGGATTTCACTTTTGCAACATTAAGTGTAGGTTCACACATACCAAATAAGTTACAGATTCTCCATTTGGATTTGTGGGTTATGGTGCCATGGGACTGAAAATCTTTAAGGATACTGCTGATTTTCCCCACACAGTTCACAGACAGTAAATACACAGCACATGCACAGTGTGTGAATATACCCTTACACCAGCAGCAAGAAAAGGAATGAAATTTGAACAAATTTCATCCACATGCTGATAAAAGCTATTTGCTCTAAATTGTTGCAGGTTTTACATCAACAGTATGTCAGTTCTTGCTGCAAATTTTCCCAGCAGGTATCACCCTTAGCAATGCATATGGTGAAATCTGCAGCAAAATCTGGCACATAATTTGCACGTAACATATGGATTTTACCATGGATTCATTGCATTTGCTGAGGATTTACAAGATAATCTCTGACGTATTACCATTTTGTGGATTTACCTTGAAAGTGGTTAAATCAGTGGTGAAAATCTGTGACGGATCTACAACAAAACATGGAAAATGTCTGTAACTTGCCTGGTACCGTAATCTGCTGCAAATTTCACCTGTGCAAATCCACATGTGAAATCTGCCACATCTGAATTCACCATAAAAGTGCAGACTGACATGACAATGTTGGTATAATGGGCTTACCCTGAATTCTTTGCTCAGTCGCAGGGTAAACAGTGAGAAGTTCTCAGGAATTGACGCTGCTGTTGGGAGAAAGTTTGGCGTCTTTCAGCTTCATGTCGTCTTCTGCTGCTCTGAAGTTTAGCAAATGGTGGGGGGGTAGAGATCTTATAATCTGTTTACTCCACTACAAAGTTTCGCTGATCATTCTATTCTGTATAATAAGAATGCTAATGCACGTGATACGTCTTGGAATCGTTCCACTGTTACAAATACACTGTAACAAAATGAAGAAAGTCACGAAAGCTTCATGCTAACAAGAAGATTCTCTGTATGATGAGGACCTCCTCTGCCGGCAGGAGAAACACCTGCGGCTTTTAACAGAAACATTTGGTGGGAACTGGGACACATACTGTATGTAATGTAGAGGAAATCATCTTACACCCAATGAGATCAGAGCACCCCTAAACCACACAGAGCAAAGAGTGTCCTGTGCCCATAAGCATCAACCATTAAGTGTCCTGGCTAGCAGGGGCGCACCTTTAATGAGGCGAAGTGAGGAGGCTGCTTCAGGCGGCACTATCCACGACAACCAGGAGGGGCGGCATGGAGGAACGCTGGTCTGCGTGCGTCCCGTCAGGTCACATGGCTCTGCAGGTAAATTTACCTGACGTGAGGCACGCAGCCTAAGCTGCCCTCCTACTCCTAGGCTGCCATGGGCCCACTGCCTCTGTGGGGCTCACCCGGGGGCCGCCATTAATATATGCTTTACCGTTAACTAGATCGGCGTCTGCAAGACACCGATCTAGTTAAAACTCAAGCTGTGACTCTGTCTTGTAAACCACAAGCCGCCTCAGACCTACGGTTTACAAGACACCAAGAATACAGACACAAGACGTCTGCTTCTCAGCGCAGGCAGGCACGGTGACGTCATAGCATCGCGCCTTCTGCACTGAGGCGTAGACGTCCTGTGCGTGGGTGAATAAGAGGAGGCAGTGGCTCTATCAAGGGA
Source organism: Leptodactylus fallax (assembly GCA_947044405.1). Lineage (NCBI taxonomy): Eukaryota > Metazoa > Chordata > Amphibia > Anura > Leptodactylidae > Leptodactylus > Leptodactylus fallax. The sequence goes on along the minus strand of CAMRHE010000159.1, from coordinate 3,873,657 downwards.
TCGCAGGTAGGTGAGTATAACTTTTATATTTTTTTTTAGCACAGTTGTGAGAATTTTAAGGGGTCGTTAGGAGGGGACATTTTATATAAGGGGGCTTTATGAATTTAAGAGGTGTTATTTATATAAGGGCTATTAGGGGCATTATTAATACAAGGGGGATTATTTATATAAGGGGCCATTAGGGATCATTATATATATATAAGGGGCCATTATGGAGCATTACATATATATATATATATATATATATATATATATATATATATATATATATATATGGGTAGTTATTTATAAAAGCGTTCATTGGGGGCATCATTTATATAAAGGGTCATTAGGGGAGCTGAGTTTATGACAGGGGGAATCAGGGGCATAATATAAGGGGGCAATTAATTAAAGGGGTTAGCCAGGATAACCACTTTTTTAATATGAGACCGGGAAAGGTAAAAAAAAAAAAAAAAAATCCCTACTCCCCTGTCCATTGTGCTCCTATGTCTCCCACCACAGTCTGGTTCTGCTGTACCGGTGTTTCCTTCTAACGGAAGTCCCCACCGTACATGACCACTGAGGTCGCTGACACGGGACGTCACAGTGCTGTGGGAACTTCCGCTGGAAGAAAACACCGGAGCAGCAGGACTGGAAAGCGCTGGGAGACACCGGAGCACCTAATCTGGCCTCATATTAAAAAAGTGGTTATCCTGGACAACCCCTTTAAAGTGGCACTTGGGCTTTATTAAAGGGGCTTTCCAGCTTTCCAGATGATCTATCCTTAGGACAGATTATCAATAAGAGATCAGTGGAGCCCCCCTCTGATCAGCTGTATGAAGGGGCTATGGCGCCTGTTTATATCACACACTGTCTGTTTATAGTGACCATGTGATGTAATTCCAGCCTTGTCACATACAGTCATGGCCAAAAGTTTTGAGAATGACACAAATATTCTATTTTCACATGATCTGCTGCCCTCTGGTTTTTATGTGTGTTTGTCAGATGTTTTTATCACATACAGAAATATAATTGCATTCATATTATGAGTAACAGAAGCTTATATTGACAGTTAGAATGAGTTAATGCAGCAAGTCAATATTTGCAGTGTTGACCCTTCTTCTTCAGGACCTCTGCAATTCTCCCTGGCATGCTCTCAATCAACTTCTGGACCAAATCCTGACTGATAGCAGTCCATTCTTGCAGAATCAATGCTTTAATTTTGTCTGAATTTGTTGGGTTTTGTTTGTCCACCCGTCTCTTGATGATTGACCACAAGTTCTCAATGGGATTAAGATCTGGGGAGTTTCCAGGCCATGGACCCAAAATCTCTTTGTTTTGTTCCCTGAGACATTTAGTTATCACCTTTGCTTTATGGCAAGGTGCTCCATCATGCTGGAAAAGGCATTGTTGAGCGCCAAACTGCTCTTGGACGGTTGGGAGAAGTTGCTCTTGGAGGACATTCTGGTACCATTCTTTATTCATGGCTGTGTTTTTAGGCAAGACTGTGAGAGAGCCGATTCCCTTGGCTGAGAAGCAACCCCACACATGAATGGTTTCAGGATGCTTTACAGTTGGCATGAGACAAGACTGATGGTAGCGCTCACCTCTTCTTCTCCGAATAAGCTGTTTTCCAGATGTTCCAAACAATCGAAAAGGGGATTCATCAGAGAAAATGACTTACCCCAGTCCTCAGCAGTCCACTCTCTGTACCTTTTGCAGAATATCAGTCTGTCTCTGATGTTTTTTCTGGAGAGAAGTGGCTTCTTTGCTGCCCTCCTTGAGACCAGGCCTTGCTCCAAGAGTCTCCGCCTCACAGTGCGTGCAGATGCACTCACACCTTCCTGCTGCCATTCCTCAGCAAGCTCTGCACTGCTGGTAACCCGATCCCGCAGCTGAAACACTTTTAAGAGACGGTCCTGCCGCTTGCTGGTCTTTCTTGGGCGCCCTGGAGCCTTTTTGGCAACAATGGAACCTCTCTCCTTGAAGTTCAAGATGATGCGATAGATTGTTGACTGAGGTGCAATCTTTCTAGCTGCAATACTCTTCCCAGTTAGGCCATTTTTGTGCAGTGCAATGATGACTGCACGTGTTTCTTTAGAGATAACCATGGTTAACAGAAGAGAAACAATGATGGCAAGCACCAACCTCCTTTTAAAGTGTCCAGTGGTGTCATTCTTACTTAATCATGACAGATTGATCTCCAGCCCTGTCCTCATCAACACCCACACCTGTGTTAATGGAGCAATCACTGAAACGATGTTAGGTGGTCCTTTTAAGGCAGGGCTGCAATGATGTTGAAATGTGTTTTGGGGGATAAAGTTCATTTTCTAGGCAAATATTGACTTTGCAAGTAATTGCTGTTAAGCTGATCACTCTTTATAACATTCTGGAGTATATGCAAATTGCCATTAGAAAAATTGAAGCAGTAGACTTTGTAAAAATTACTATTTGTATCATTCTCAAAACTTTTGGCCATGACTGTAGACGTGTATAGGACGAGGCTGTAGTTACATTACATGGCTTCACATAACTGTGTAAACAGAGAAGCGATCACGGCACTTACACGGGTACCACGGTTTATTCACACAGCTGATCCTGGGGGTCCTGGGTTTTTGAGCCCCACTGATTTTTTTATTGATAACCTGGAAAACCTTTTAGTTAGGTAACACCTGGGGCATTATTAATAAGGGGCACTATTTATACAGGGTACACACGGACACTATTAATATAAAGATGCACTTAGGGGTATTATTCATTATGGAGGGTTATATCATATATTTTATAATTGGGGGTAGCAGCAGGATGGGTGTGCAGGTGAGGACAATGTGTGACAGGTCCCTTGAAAAGTGAGGAGCCAAAGATGTCTGTGTTGCAAACTTTACAGAGACTGGAAGAAGTGGTCATGGCGGTCCAGAGGGAAGAGAAGGGAAATGTGAAGGATTAGTCAGAGACGTCACCTGTAAGTCACAAAATGTTACTGCCCTGTATTCACCTAAATGATAGAGGATAAATACCTAATTGATGGGGATCTGTCTGCTGAGTCCCCCACTGAGCCTGAGAATTGTTATTTTTTCCCCCCTCTGGGAATTCATCCTGACTGCAGCCAGGCGGAATATAGGTTTGTCGCTTGGTGGATGGATGAACCCGCGTGGCTCTCATTTGCCTCGATGGGAGTGCCAAAGATAGGCAAAGTCCAGTACTCAGCTATCTGCGGGGCTCCTATTATAGAGAATGGGGGCCATGCCGGCTCGTCCATCCACCAAGCAGATGTGTTAAGTTACTTTCATTGTTAATGCCGTACCGTATTCTAGAGCATCCTGCCTGTTGTCCTACTAACACAATGTATCGGTTACAGACTCTTTTAGACAGTACACAGCGCCGCGGTTGCAAGCTCTCATACCTCCCAACTTTCAAAGGACAAAAAGAGGGACAGTATGTGCGGCGCGCCATGCGCACCACAGCAAATTTAACTCCACCCATTTCTATGTTGACTCCGACCACTCTGATCCATTTTTCTATGTGCCCCCACACAGTATAATGCTCCTACAGTCACCCATTATATGCCACCACATTATAATGTTCCCCTCCAATTACCCCACAGTATGAAGTCCCTCTCCTTGTGCCCCAGTTTAAACTGGGGGAAACTAGAGGAGGACATTAAACTGGGGCATCTGGAGGGTGACATTAAACCATGGGGGTAGTTGGATGGGGACATTAAACCGGGGGCAACTGGAGGGGGACATTAAACTTGGGGCAACTAGAGGCAGACATGTCCTACTCCAGCTACCCGCACGGTTTAATGTCCCCCTCCAGCTACCCCCATGGTTTAATGTCCATCTCCAGCTACCCCCATGGTTTAATGTCCTCCTCCTGTTGACCCCCAGTTTAAAGTCCCCTTCCAACTTGCCCCCAGTTTAATATCATGCTCTATCTGCCCTGCTCTATCTGTGAATCAGTTCAAATCCAAATCGAATTCAACCTGAATTTCTCAAACATTTGTGAAACTTTAGCAATTTGTTTTGGCAAATTTAGAAAAAATGGCTGTCACCACATGAAACACAGAGAAAATCATCAACTGACCTAGGTGGACTTTTGTTATTATCACCTGACAGCCTTTCAGCCAATCATGAGGAGTGGGTGGTGAGGTCACAGTGATGATGTCATGCCTAGTGGACCCGAAGAACGGAAACCGAATGCTAGTGTGAACCTAGCATGAGAAAAATATCCAGCCCTTATTAGGCCTTAAAAACTAAAAGCAGAAAAGAATATAAATGGTTGAGAACTGGGACTGAGTCTGTAACCTAGGCAACCAGCTGTAAACACTGAGGAGAGAGATTTAGCTGTATCTGGCAAACAGAGCAAGATACATAAAGCAATGTATTGGTAAAACACTTCAGTTAGCTGAAGCTAAATATGATCCTTGAGATGGGAATACTTTAAAGTGCCATTTGTGTAGGCACATTAACCTACACAAAAAGACAGGGCAAAGGAGGAGGAAACACCCATGCTACTGTCATGCCATCCACCACTGCAAGTAGCAATAATAATGTGGCTAGCAACAGCAACACTACTTTTGGTTTTGTCAGTGACTCCAGTAGCTATAGGATTGTTGTAGTTTCTGAGAATAAAAATCAGAGGAGTTGGTCTGGTGTCTCATTAATCGGAGGAGCTGGTCTGGTGTCTCATTAATCAGAGAAGCTAGTCTGGTGTAACATTAATCGGAAGAGCTGGCCTGGTGTATCATTAATCAGAAGAGCTGGTCTGGTGTATCATTAATCGGAGAAGCTGGTCTGGTGTATCATTAATCGGAGGAGCTGGTCTGGGGTCTCATTAGTCAGAGGAGCTGGTCTGGTGTCTCATTAATCGGAGAAGCTGGTCTGGGGTCTCATTAATTGAAGAAACTGGTCTGGGGGGTGTGAAAGATCCTCAGTGAGCCAACACCGCGTTGGCTCACACCTGAGACTTCTTTACTAAAAACCACACTCACCGCCAGTGAGTGCTGGGTCCACAAGATAAATACAAGACAAGCTTTCTAAATTTTATATATTTATTAACCCCTAAATGGGTCGGTATTAACATCTAACACATGCAGTTCAGAACAGATATGCAGATGTATGCAAGCATTAACAGTTACTAGTTACAATATACAGCACTTAAAATAAAAAGGGAATAAAAGTGAAATAATTACTTTACCACACATATCCTTGATGTGGCTCTATAGTCCAACACTCACACATAGCATGTGGAGATAACCAGTGGAGGCTCCTAGCAGCAGCATCACAGCATTCCAGCCTGCATGCTCATCACAGTATATCCTCAGTAGTCTCTCTTTGTAGTCTCTTCACAGTATTCTCTCTCACTGCCCTCTTACCTCATCTTTTATACCCTTGATTACACCACCCAGAATGAGGTCACCGGCGACGGCAAGTCTGATTGACTAACGCACTCAAGTCAAGATTCTTTGTAAGGAGATGGTGTGAAGAATATCGCCTTGCCAAGCCTCTTGGCGTACCCGCGATCACCTTTCTAACCTTCCACTCACCCCCCGTGAGCGGACAGAGTTCGTAGGATACAATGAAATGAGCGGTATAAATTTTATAACCCAAGTGGGTCGGTACGAATTAATAGCATATACAGAAATATACAATATTAATACGATCAAGCATAAACATACAAGCAAAATGCGATGATACAATACATAAAACAAAAAGGGAAAATAAAATATAGAATAATACCTGAGCCCACAGCTTGCTCTTAGCTGTCTCTCTTTCCAGGCTCTACACAAAGACAAAAGACCTCTCTCTACCTCAGTGTGAGACCCTCCCCAGCTACACCCTTCACCTCCCCCCAGCCAGCCCTCTCCTCACGAAAAGAGGAATCTATGCTGGTTAGAGGGAAAGATGGGTGCCTGGGTTAGTTGTAGGTCATTAGCCCACCCTCCCCCCTTTGGACATCGGGAAAGGGATAAAAACCAGTGAGGCATAGACTCACTTCAGCACCACATTCCAACAAGTGGGGGAAGGACTGACATGAGCAAGTAAAACACACTTCCAAGAAAGATATAAAACTGAGGGTCGGTTCATCACACCTCCCCCTTTTAGAGCATGTCAGGGGGAAGGAGGAGCCTCCGTTCCTCTTCCACCCACACCTTCGCAGCCTCACCCCGCCGGGACAGGCCATCGGCATTGCCATGGGCCTGGCCAGGCTTGTGCCGGATGTCATAGTTGTATTGCTGCAGCACCAGGCTCCAACGTAACAACCGTCCATTCTGACCCGCAACACGTTTGATCCAGATCAGAGGGTTGTGATCCGTCACCACGGTGAAGTGGCGCCCATACAAGTAAGGCTGCAGATGCTGCAAGGCCCAAACAATTGCTAGGCATTCCTTCTCCACTGTGGCGTAGGCCACCTCCCGCAGCAGTAGCTTTCGGCTGAGGTACTGCACCGGGTGCTCTTGCCCCACTGAGTCAAGCTGGCTCAGTACGGCACCGAGTCCGTAGGTGCTGGGTTCTGTCTGTAGCACAAGCGGACGTGACTCATCGTACGCCTGAAGTACAGGTGCGTTCGCCAGGGCCGATTGCTCCTGTGCCTGAGGGGAAGGGGGATCTGCCAGTATCCCCGACTCAAGTCCATGATGGACAAGTACTGGGCCTTACCTAACCGGTCAAGCAGGTTGTCGATGCGCGGCATGGGGTATGCGTCGTCAACTGTAACCGCATTAAGTTCCCTGTAATCTACACAGAACTGGGTGGTCCGGTCCTTTTTGGGCACAAGAACCACAGGTGAAGCCCATGCACTGTGAGAGGGCTGAATCACCCCCAGTTCCAGCATCTCGTCAATCTCCTTGCGCATCTGGACCTGTACCTCCGAGGAGACACGATATGGCGACCGCCGGATAGGGGCATGATTCCCGGTATCCACATGGTGAATGGCCTGATCAGTCCTCCCGGGCTTCGCGGAGAACAGACCAGATAGGGAGTGCAAAACTCCATCCAGATGGGACAGCTGGGCCTCAGCCAGCAGGGGGTTCACCTGTGCCTTCTTGTTGGACCCATCCTCCTGAAAATGAGCAGGCAAGTCAACAAGGTCTTCTTCTTCCCCCTCCTCTGGCAGACTGCATACCGGAAAGGCACTAGCTTCCCGGTCATGATGATCCTTCATCATGTTGACATGGAAGACCTTATGCCGGTTCCGGCCTGGATCAACAGTGACCAGGTAGCTGATGCTGTTGACCTGCTGGTGCACGACGTATCCATTTCACCTGAAGCTTGTCCTGGGGCTCAGGGACTAGGACCCATACTTTCTGCCCCGGCTGGTATGTTCTCTCACGGGCATTCTGATCATACCAGCGCTTCTGGTCAGCCTGAGCCTGGACCATGTTGTCATGCACCAGCTGCGCCATAGCCTGCATTTGGTCACGGAATCGCAGGACATACTCCACGACTGGCACACCTTGGATAGCCGTTTCTCCTTCCCAGGACTCTTTCACAAGAGTTAGGGGCCCACGTACACGTTTCTCGTACAAGAGCTCAAAGGGGGAGAACCCCGTTGAGGCTTGAGGCACCTCCCGGTAACAGAGGTGCAACATCTGGTGTCCAGCCCGTATCACCCACAGACCAATGGCCTGTGTGAACGGTTCAATGGCACCCTGAAGCAGATGCTCAGGATGTTAGTCGAGTCCCACGGGCGCGACTGGGAGCCTTATCTCCCGCACCTCTGTTACCTTACACAGGCCTTGCATCAAGGCAGACATGAACTGGGTACCTTGGTCTGTGAGCATCTCTCTGGGAAATCCAACACGGGAGAAGATGCCTACCAGAGCCTTGGCCACTACATCAGCGCAGGTGGAAGACAGAGCGACAGCTTCCGGATACCTAGTAGCGTAGTCTACTACCGTTAATATGAAACGTTTCCCAGTGCGACTGGGAATGGACAGGGGTTCAATGAGATCCACAGCCACCCGCTGGAAAGGTTCGGTTATGATGGGCATAGGTATCATTGGGGCTTTTGAGCCTTGCCCGCCTTGCCCATCCTCTGACAAGTGTCACATGAACGGCAGTATTTAGCTACATCTGTCCCCATTTTAGGCCAGTAGAATAAGTGGCTGAGGCGAGCCTTGGTCTTAGCGATCCCCAGGTGGCCTGCCAGTGGAATATCATGAGCAATCCGCAACAACTCCACCCGATAGGGTTGGGGTACCACCAAATGTTTCTCCCTGAGCCGACTTTCGTTTCCCTTTGTGGGGATTGTTTCCCAGTACAACCTCCCTTGCTCCCAGTACACGCGGTCCTTGTCCGACTCCAAGGGAGGTTGATCAGCATGCTCCTTCAATGCGTCCAGACTGCGGTCAGCTTGGACAGCATCCCTGAACTCCTGACTGGAACCAGACAGAAGAGATGTGCATGTCATATACCCGCCGGGCTCCTCCGGCTCCAGTGTGGGGAAGCTAGTCATGGAGGTCTCAGTGCCATCTCCAGGTGACAGAGGGAACGGCTCAGGGGTCGGAGCGCCTTCCACCCCTCTAGCACTCTGGCTGCGTGTTACCACCGCAACACCAGCAGTCCGTTCCACATCCAGATCGGCCCTGAGATCCCCGTGACCTCCCTGACCACCTGGCACATTGTCATCAGTTGGGGTTGCCCCCAGCATCTCAGAAGAGCTACCCTGTAAATCTGCAAGGTAAGAATTAGCAATTACATTGACATTGCATTCATTCATTGATTCACAGTGTACTGCATGGGTGAATGGCTCAGCCAGGGTCACACTGAGGGGGCCATCACCATCCGCAGATGTGGGCGGGGCTACAGCCAGGCTAACATTCCGCAGACCCTCATCCACATGCTCACTGATTACTTTAGCTGGGCACACATCAGGGGGAAACAAAATGCTGACCCCTCCCTCTGCCTGTGTCTGTGTGACAGGCTTCAACACCACATTAAAATCATCCTTCAGTACAGACATTTTGTCACAGCGAGGTGGGGCTGCTCCCACCCCATATTGGGACACCAAGGGCCCCAAATCTGTTCCCAATAGTACATTGGCAGGCAGATCAGACATTAGCCCCACATCACACATTCCTTTTCCCGGAGAAGCTGGTCTGGAACCTCATTAATCGGAGAAGCTGGTCTGGGGTCTCATTAATTGGAGTTGCTGGTCTGGAATCTCATTAATCGGAGGAGCTGGTTTGGAGTCTCATTAATTGGAGGAGCTGGTCTAGTGTCTCATTAATCGGAGAAGCTGGTCTGGAATATCATTAATCGAAGGAGCTGGTCTGGAGTCTCATTAATCGAAGGAGCTGGTCTGGAGTCTCATTAATCGAAGCAGCTGGTCTGGGCTCTCATTAATCGGAGAAGCTGGTTTGGAGTCTCATTGATTGGAGGAGCTGGTCTGGTGTCTTATTAATTGAAGGAGCTGGTCTAGTGTCTTATTAATAGGAGGGTTTGGTCCAGGGTCTTATTAATTGGAGGAGCTGGTCTGAGGTATGATCAACTGAAGTAATCTTTGTGGTCTGGGGTCTTCATTAATCTTTGTGGTCTGGGTTCTGAATTAGTTTGACTGTTCTAGTCTAAATTGATTTTAGCGATCTGGTCTGGTATCTGAATTAATCTCAGTATCTTAATTGAGTTTAGGGTCTATTTTATAGGTGTTGAAATAATCTTAGCAATGTAGTCTGGGGTCAGAAATAGTTTAGGGGTTTCATCTGGGTCTGAATAACTTTAGTCTGGGTCTTGATAGCCGGATCCAGACTGGTTTTCACTGATGCGAATAATTCTACAAAAGTATAACTTTTGTTGTCCCTTACTAAAAATAGTTGAGTGTCCCTGATTCACAGCCGTCTATCTTCTTGGTTCTCGGTGAGACAAAAGGTGATGTGCTACCGCTGGCAATCTGCTCTTCCCAGCAACAGCTTACCTCCATGTTCCGGCACACTGTTACTCTCTCCTGCTGCCATCTGTCTCCTCTCTCTTCCTGCAACCTCTGCCGATATGGTGCGCGCCAGCTCTTTTTGTTTCTTTAAGAGCCAGCATGCACACCAGGTATTCTGTCTAGAGATGAGCGAATCGAAGATGCAGAAGTGGAATTCGATCTGAATTTCAGGAAATCTTTGATTCACCACGATTCCGGATTTCCTCGTGCTTCGATGCATCAAAATGCATTTTTTTATAAAATGCTCACCGCACATGTTAGGACAAGGGGCAAGGGACTCTGGGAGCACGGGATCACCCACAATGCCAAGCGTGCAACTAATCAGCAGCCAGCCGGACAGCCCTATAAAAACCCTCGGCCATTTTAGGTACAGTCATTCCACATCGCTCTTACTGTAGGGACAGACATCGGCAGAAGCTAGGGAAAGACTTAGAAAACAGATAGAAGTTCAGGGAAAGAGGCTGAGCCTTAGAACTGTAGGGAAAGGATAGGGAGGAATTGAGAGAAGAATTTGGGGTGGTTGCAGGGTCATTTACAGCAAGAATTTGCAGCATAATTCACATTGCAGCACTCACTGCCATTATACTGCTGCTCATTACTCATATCTGTGTCTTCAAGGAGGAACACAACAAGCCTTTTGCAGTGCAGTACAGAAAAAAACAGTGAATTATCATACACTAATATCTACACGTATCTGTAAAAAACGCCTTTTTAAAGGCGTTTATTATAAAGGGCTTATTCACTGTTCTTTCAAAGCATAACATTACATTTGTCAGTACTACTGTGCCAAAGAAAACTGAATTATCATCCAATAATATCTGCACTTATCTGTAATAAACGCCTTTAACGTGGGGAAAGACATAATGACCATATTCGCCATTTTGTACCAGTATAAAGTTGCAGGCCATTTTTAAAAACAGCATTGTCAATAATAATTCAATAATTCTTAGCAGTTATTATCACTTATTTAAAGGTGTTTATTAGTGTGTAAACCCATAAGGAGGACCATATTCGCCATTTTGTTCCCAGTATAAAGTTGCACGCCATTTATCAAAACAGTATTGTCAATAATAAATAAAGAGCCTCATCCACAACTACCACAAAAGACTTCAAGCTATCATTGATGTTAGAGGGGGCAATACACGGTATTAAGAACTGGGGGATGGGAACTTTTGAACAGGGTCATTTTGATGTTTTGGTTGTCATTATGATTTAAAAAGAGAAAACACAGAAGTTTGACAATAAATGGCTTCAACCAACCACTAACCATGAGTGGAGAAAAAGTTTGTGTGTTATCATTCAGATTCTCTGAAAAAAGGCCAAAAAAAACAAAAAATCTGCCGGGGTATGTAAACTTTTGAGCACAACTGTATGAACCTGTGCTGCCTGTCCTTACTTCCTGATTACCGACATTGCACAAACTCTACCCTACGCTATACTCTAACCCCTTGACCTTGTCCTATACCTGACTACTCTCTTGCCTGACATCTGGTGTTCCATACTTGTATCTTGTGGCCCCAGGCCAGCTGCCACCTATATTGGGACCACTAGTTAGTAAACTGGTGGTTTCTATGCTGTCAGGTCAAGATCCCTGTTCAGGGTGTAAAGTGTGAAGACCAGGGAGACCTCTTAAGAATGGCCCCAAAGTCAAACCAGTTTGGGTCTTTATCTTCATACAGTATCATACCATGTTTTGGGGGTTTGCAATCAAAAAGTTATGTCTATTATGGCTATTGGGAAGTTATGGCAATTGGGAAGTCGTGTGAGATTGTACATGCACTTTGTCAAAAAAGGGGAAAAGGGCAGGATGAAGAAGCAAAGGTCAGGATTTTGTGCTCACAAGACATTGTTATACACATAACATGGTGACAAGAGCGGCTGTGTTTTCCCTGCTCATTAGATTCTTGGATGTCCTATGGTTTCTTCTGATCTATGTAACATCTTGCTGATTGTGAATTTAAATAGGAAATTGACAGGAAAAAAAAATGCTTATTAGGTTAAATCATTGTCCCTTGATATCAGTTTTTGAGGAAAACAACTTTTTCTTCTGTTTCAATTACTTCCCCTTTACCCACAGTACTGTAATTATAAATGATAGGAGGAAGAAAAAAAAGAGGATGAGGGAGAGAGAAAATGGGTAAAGGAGAGAAGAGAGAAAGAATTGAGAAGGAGAAAAGGGAAGAGAAAGGGGGAGGAAAAAAAGAGAAGATAAGAAGGAAAGAGAGAGAAAGGAGGGGAAGAAGGAGAGAGAAGGAGATCATGAGGGAGAAGACACAGGCGGGAAAGAGAGGCAAAAGGGAAAGGTGGGAGGATCAGAGAAAGACAGAGTGGAGAACAAGAAAAGGAAGAAGACAAAATGGTAGATAGAGAAGAAAAAGAAGAGAGAAGTAGAGGAGAAAGGGAAAGATGAGGAGACGAGAATAAAGGGGAATGGAGAGAGAAGGGAGGAGAGAAGCAGTGGAGAAGGAGAGAAAGAGGGTGAGAAGAAGATAGAGAAGAGGAAAAGGTGGTAGGAAGAGGGAGGAGAGAGAGAAGAAATAGCACAACAGAGAGGAATAGCCAGAAAGCAAGGAGAAGGAGAGAGAAGAAAAAAAGAGAGGAGAGAGAAATGGAGAAGCAGAGACAAAATATAAGGAGGAAGAGAGAGGAGGAAAAAGAAGAAAAGACAAGGTGGAGGAGGAGGGAGATTGAGGGAGAAGACAGATGAGTAGAGAGAGTGGCAAAAGGGAGAAGTTGAAGGAGAGACAGAGAGAAGGGGAGAAGGAGAAAAAGGAAGAAAGAGAAGGAATATGATGAGAGAAGGGAGACAAGGAGGGAGAAAGAAAGAAGGGGAGGAGGAGAGAGAAGAACAAAAAGAGATGGAGAAGGGAAGAAAGGCAGAGAGGTGAAGAGACTGGGAGAGAGGGTAAAGGAGAGAGAAGGGTGGAGGAGATGTGGAAGGACATAGAGAAGTGGAAGACAGAGAGAGAGGAGAAGAAGATAGAAGGAGAGAGAAGAGAGAGAGAGAGGGGAGAAGAGGAGGGAGGAGAGCATAAAAAAGAGGGGAAGGTGTGGGGAGAAGAGAGAGGAAAACCAGAATGAAAGGAGGATGAGACAGAAATGAAAAGGAGGAAAGAGTAAGTGAGAAAAAGTTGGAGAAAGTGGGAAGTAGAGAGTAGGGAATTTTTTGTTGGGCCTGTGGGATAGGCAGGCTTCTGCGAATGTTGCATTGAAGAGTCTAGCTGGGGTAGCCTTTATGCTTAAAACTTTTTGGAGTAAGGGACATCACTAAGCATTTTATGATTCAACGGGTTATTAAAGGGTTAAAAAAAAAAAAAAGGGGGGATGTTAGTCGGAGTCCCTTTTTCTTTCAGTTTGTTGGGTCGCCTTATGTCCGTATTAGAAGTGATGTACAGTCATGGCCGTGTTGGCACCTCTGAAATTTTTCCAGAAAATTATAGCAATTACACATGTTTTGTTATACACTAGAGATGAGCGAATCGATTCTGCAGAAGTGGAATTCGATCCGAATTTCAGGAAATCTTCGATTCTCCACGATTCCGGATTTCCTGATGCATCGTGGTAATGTATATTTTGTAAGGACCTTTGTGACATCAGACGGTCACATGATATTCTCTAGTGATGTGATTGGGTAGGCGCGTCTTTGCTTGTTAGCAGATCCTTCCACATGAATAAAAGTTGTCCGTGCTGAAGAGAGAGAGAGAAACATGACCGCGGCCTCCAAGGGCTTCCGGCACTTTGCCGCCCACGCCGGCTCTCTGTAAAACAGCTGTTTATTCGCCGCGAAGTAATTTGGATCGAAGCAAATTTTTTTGGAACTTCGAATCGAACTGCTGAATCGAACTTTTGAGAAATTCGCTCATCTTTATTATACATGTTTATTTCCTTTGTGTGTATTAGAACAACAGAAAAAAAAACAGAGGAAAAAAAGCCAAAAATGATATAATTTCATGCAAAACTCCAAAAATGGGCCGGACAAAATTAATGGCACCCTGAACTTAATATTTGGTTGCACAACAAAAAATAACTGAAATCAATCGCTTCCTATAACCATTAACAAGCTTCTTACACCTCTCAACTGGAATTTTGGCCCCCTCTTCTTCTGCTGACTGCTCCAGGTCTCTCATATTTGAAGGATTCCTTCTCCCAACAGAATTTTTAAGATCTCTCCACAGGTGTTCAATGGGATTTAGATCCGGACTCATTGCTGGCCACTTCAGAACTCTCCAGTGCTTTGTTTCCATCTATTTCAGGGTTTCTGATACTATGTCCTATATTGCCACCCAAAATCCTTTGGTAATCTTCAGATTTTATGATCCCTTGCACACAGTCAAGGCACCCAGTGCCAGAGGCAGAAAAACAACCCCAAGACATCTTTGAACATCCCCCATATATGACTGCTGGTACTGTGTTCTTTTCTTTGTAGACCTCATTCCCTTTTCGGTAAACAGTAGAAAGATGTGCTTTACCAAAAAATTCTATCTTGGTCTCATCTGTCCACAAAACGTTTTCCCAGATGGATTTTGGCTTACTGCAGTCTAGCTTTTTTCTGTCTCTGTGGGGTCCTCCTGGGTCTCCTGACAGTTAGTTGGTGCTGACACTGATGCCCCCTGAGCCTGCAGAACAGCTTGAATTTCTTTGGAACTTGATTGGGGCTGCTTATCCACCATTCGGACTATCCTGCGTTGCAACCTTTCATTAATTTTTCTCTTCAGTCCACATCCAGGGAGATTAGCTACAATGCCATGGGTTGTAAACTTCTTGATTATGTTGCCCACTGTGGACGAAGGAACATCAAGATCTCTGTTGGACTTGTAACCTTGAGATTGTTGATATTTTTCCACAATTTTGGTTCTCACATCCTCAGACAGTTCTTTTCTCCTCTCTGTTATCCATGCTTAGTGTGGCACACACAGACACACAATGCAGAGATTGAGTCAACTTCTCTCCCCTTTATCTGGTTTCAGGTGTGATTTTGATATTGCCCACACCTGTTACTTGCCACAGGTGAGTTTGAACGAGCATCACATGGTTGAAACAAAAACATGTGTAATTGCAATAATTTTCTTAGAGAAATGCTTAATTTTCTGGAAATATTTCAGAGGTGCCCATACTTATGGCCATCACTGTATACGGAACCTTTTGAGGTGGTGTTGTTTTGTGCTGCGTTTTCTCTGGCCTGTTGCGGGTTGGGGAACTGCTCAGCCAGAGTAGGTTCTGTCCAGGGCATCTGATGTCCAAGGATGTGGTGGTTGTGGCCGAGGAGATTAAGATTTGTGTTTGTAAATTGGGTTACAGTAAGTTCTTTGGGTATGAATACATGTCCGTTGCGCATTATTCGGGAATTCACTCTTCGTTGCCCCGATGATTCAGTTTTTCTGGTACATGCGTCAGGTTTGCCGTTGACGTGTTTCCAGTTTTCGGCGATTTTTCATTGCTGTTTGGTTGAGTTGGGTTTGGGTCCAAAAGATTTTGGTACACACTCGTTATGGATAGGCGCCGCCACTATGGCTGACGCATTTGGTGTGGGTGCAGTAACACAGCTGGGTCACTGGTAAGCAGACTGTTAAAGGTCTTATATAAGGCCTGCTTGGCTTACGCAGTGACGTTTTGACTTCTCTGCTATGGTGGGACATCTGGTTGCAGTCACTGGTATGTGTTTTTCTTTCACTTTCAGTTGTTTCACTGCCATCAGTTTGGATCATAGGTCATTCATATGTCTTCTGGGCTGACAGGCAAGTTTCAATGCGTCCTGGGGGCCTTTCTCTCAGACTGAACAATATTAAGGTACATTAGCAGAGGCAGTTGAGGTCTGCAATGGCATCAGATTGTGCCAAAGGTGGTTATGGTTAGTTGCTTGGTTCATGGCCCCGTCATTGTTCTCGTTTATCCCGGGAAAAATAATTTAGGGCAGATAAAGCTGGCGGAACTCATTGTGAAATGTTTAGTGGAATTTGTGAAGTTTGTGAAATCTTTGGGTGGTGTTATTGTTGTTGCTGGAGAGTAATAATGAGGATTTGTTACTGCGGGATGGAGTGCATCTTAACCCTATTGGGAATAATATTTTTCTGTTGGGCCTACACGAAGACCTGGAGAGGGCCTTAGTTTTGTTGGGTGTGGCTGGTCGCAGGCAGATGTAGGTGTACACTGCTAGCTCCATGGCAGAATGCCCATTTTTGCTAAAAGATTTGGTCCTACATATCTGCTGCTTTACAGTGGTGGCATTCAGGAAAAGATGAGTCTGGAAGATAGGAGAGGATTGCCGTGGGCATGGATATATTATGTTCTGAATCGTTGGGTTTGTTTACAAGTTATAGTTTAATAAAGCTGTGGCCAACCCCAATTAACGTCTGGCCCATGTGACGTCTGTGCCGACATTGAAGAGGGCTGAAAGCAGTAGGGAGTGCGCCGGAGCCCAGGAAAGGTGAGTACCACTGATTTTTATGTTCCCTCACCTTCCCTGGGCCTCCGATCATTATACTATGTGGTCTGAAAAAACCCCAGAGTATAATAATAGTTCGTGGGGCATAATACTGTGTGCAGGGGCCACTGTGGGTCAATAATACTGTGTGCAGCGGCCACTATGGGGCATAATACTGTGTTCAGGAGCTACGATGGGGCATAATACTGTGTGCAGGGGACACTATGGGACATTACACTGTGTGGAGGGGCTGCTATGAGACATTATACTGTGTGGAGGGGCCACAATGGGACATTTTACTGTCTGGAGGCCACTTTGGGACATTATACTGTCTGGAGGCTACTTTGGGACATTATAGTGTGTAAAAATGGGGCGTTATACTGTGTGGGGGCTGTGGAGGGGGGCCCAAGTCAAAAGCTTGCTGGGGGGCCCAGTCTTTGCTAGTTACGCCCCTGATTATAACATCTGCACTATATGATGATGTAATTTCTCATGTACATTACAGCAATTCTATCCTTAAATGACCTGGTTTTGGCCTCTGCAGACTACAATGTCCTGGAATATCTTGAGCGCTCCTTTAGAGAATATGTATTCCCTTGCACATCTGGAACGTATGAAGAGAACAGCTGCATACAATGGTCATAACAACAGAAAGCAAATGTCTCCTGTCTTATAGTAATGTGGTCAACTACATATAGAAGAGAAACAGTGTTGCTTTATGGCAGCTGCAATGAATGGGGATTGAAGGGTTGTGCCACGAAGAACATTTGAATTGAATGTGTCTATTCACATGTCCGTTTTTTTAATGGTACATTTTTCACGGCTGTCAAAAAGACTGACATACACTATCTTTGTTCGTCAAAACAGATATAGATAGTGCCATGTGAATAAACCCATTGAAGTTCATGGGTCTATTCAAGGCCATTTAAATAAATCTGTCGCATTGCTATTATTCACTGCCATGTGAATAAGGACCATCCATGCACTTACATGGACAGACACAGCCATTTTTCACAGACATTAGACCCTGAAAAACGGCACAGCCATGTGCATGAGGCCTAAGTGAAGAACAAAAGTAATGAGGCCATCATTTGCATCTTGTACAATCCAGGGATTTCCATGTCATAGCACCCCATAGTGGTGGAAATACAGTAATACACATTGTCCTAAAGAGCAAACAATAGATCCTACCTGATGTATACAGAACCCCCCGAACGGAAACCTATACGCAGAGAGAATCACTTTCCTCTCCGCATGTTTTGTGCGGAAGCATGCGGAGAGGAAAGTGCTTCTCTCTGCGTATAGGTTTCCATTCGGGGGGTCCCCAAGCACACTCCCCTGTACGGAAACTGAACGCAGATGTGAACCGGCCCAAACTCATCTGCTCATCTCTGACATATCCTCACCTGTGTGACAACTTTGGCCTGCCTGTCTACTTCTCTGCTCCGCTGTTTCCCTCTGTTATCAGCCAGTGCATGCTAACTTGGTATCCGGAGTCTTCAAGGGGGTCACTGCTGCCTTTTGATACCTGGCTTAGACATGTGCTATGAGTCTTCTTTACTGGAATGACAGGTGAAAGCTATTCCTAGGCTGTGCCACAGACATATTGTAGGTGTTTTCATGTTTCCCATGCAAGAGCAGACAGACACATCCATGTACGTGTAATATCAGTGCAATCCATTTTTATTACTCAATAACATCATCTCAAAGGTGAAACACAGATGTGCTGCAAACGCTACAGCAAGATAAAAGCCGCCTCCGGTATTTGGTCATATCGTATTTCAGAGCCCTTCTGATGTCATGTTATGCCTTGTTTTATGGTCACGTGTCAGGTCACATATCATGTATTGCAAAAAAGAAATGTGGATTTTCTCTGTAAGGCAAATTGTCATAAATCATTGCACTAAATGTCTCTTTTTGTTGTAATTTTTGTGTGAGATATGTTTAAACAAAAATAAGGTAAAAAAATGACAAATACATTCTTTTGTCTTGTGATATACTGATATGTAGGTATGTCCTGGCCCTGAGCTCCCCTGTACCCACCTGCCTGCCATAGACATATATATATGTATATACACTTTACATTGACAGACGCTGCCGCCTCTTCTCAGCTTCACGGGTTCTCCGCTCTCAGTTGTTTCCATTGGAAACTACGACTCACGTCCGCGTCCTCCATGTCCTGCTCTTTGGCCAACTCAATGAAAACCTAGAGAGTAGAAGAGGCCATGTCAGGAAACTGTCAGAATGCAGGTGCTGGAAATGTCTCCCTATATATTAGGATGAATTCACATGCAGCAGATTTGTGTGACTGTCCGGTCACCTGAATAGAGGTTGCAGAAATCCAGGCACATTCTGCAGAAATAACCCCAGTCAGTCAAAGGAACGGAGCTGATTTTTAGTTGCAGAAATTTCTGGAACAAGTCTGCAGTATGTGAATATATCCTTAGAGTCCGGTGCCGATACCTCCTCTATGTTACATGTCTGGCAGGACTGGACCACTATCAGTAGTTTTATTTAGGTTGTACATTAGTTTTCGGTTTCGCCTCTGCCCATCATCCCAGAATAGTAGTAAGTAATGTGTCCGTGTTACCTGCTCCAGGGTGGGCTGGGAGAAGTTGTACTCTTCTAGGTTATAGGCCCGTTTAGCTGTGGAGAGGAAACAGCAGATTATACACATCATCAGTAATAATGGGGTATGTGATCTGTGCGGCAGGGCCTGAGACACCGCCACATCTGACAAGCTACAGTAACATAGTGATACGTGGTGTGTGAAGAACTAGAGAAGAGGTGCAATACCAGACACGGCCTATAGACAAGGATGGCGCTGTTTCTAGAGCACAAACAAGGCATCCATTAGTACTATGAATGTAAAAAGGAAGGACAAAAAGGACACGGGCAAATTAAAGGGATTGTTCATGAATTGGACTAAGCCCTATGGAGATCGGGGGAGGTGTAAAATAAAAACATAAAAAAGCATACTGACCTTTTCCTGGTGCTCCGTTGTCCACTGCCAAACTCCGTTCGTTCTCATGTTGGGGCCTCATTTCCAGAAGTCCTATGCCCCCTGTGATCGCTGAGACTAACCAGTGGTCTCAGTGGTCATGTGGGCTGCAGGACTTCTAAAAACAAGAACCCCATGAGTCTAAACAGACACCAGCGGTGAACAATGTAGTGCCAGGAACAGGTGAGTATGTTTTTATGCTCTATACCACATATTTACTACCAGTGAGGCTGCAGAGCATGTAGGGTCATGTGACCTTATTATTAAGATAAGGCGGTACCTTCCTCCAGGAGAAAGAAGACATGTGACAAGGTGCCCACATCATCCTTTGGTATCTTGTATGCCAGCAAGGAGGAGAATCTGTGGGAGAAGATCATGGGCAGAGGGGTCACACAGAAGACCAGGTGGAGAAGGGGGCAGTGACATGAGATCCTGTCCTCAGTAGTGGCAGGAGCGGCTCAGAGCGCACAGGACATGGCGGTGATGCTGAGTGACTTACCTGTCCTGTCTCTCTGCATGAGGAAACAAGCGGATCACTTCCCTGTGAATGGCCTCCGGCTGCTGGGAATCCTTCACTTTGATCTCCAGGAGATAGTCTTTACCAAATCTGCTCTTGAGTTGCTGTATGGAGCCGATGCATCTGGAGAGAAGAGCGGCCATTACTCTATTGTATCGCACCATATCTACAACGTGTGTGCGTCCTCTGCCTTCTAGTGTAGCTGATCCCCTATGTACTACATAGCCGGGCAGTACAAACTAGTGTCCTGTACTAGACTGCAGGCAGATAGCTGTAAACTACTCCAACACATTATAACAAGACCAACCTCAAAGGATGGATTTTCAGTCTTAGAAAGGAGTGCACCCGTTCACTGCCAGCAATCAGAATTATCAACCATAGTGAAGAATTGGATCTTCAACAAGTTTGGAAAATGCCTTTAACTTTTGGTTTACCTGAGTTTGCCGGCAATCATGATGGCGACTCGGTCACACACAGCCTCGGCCTCCTCCATGTAGTGGGTGGTCAGTATCGCCCCCCGCTCCTTGTTCTTGAAGGCCGCTCTGACGGCTCTCCTTCAGTGTAAGAAGAAAGGTGAAGATATCGGCTGGGAGGAAGGAAGATTTATCAGCCTTCAGCCATCTTTCTTACCATAGACGCTGCTGACCTCTGGGGTCCAGCCCAGTAGAGGGCTCATCCAGGAGGACAATGGTGGGATTACCCAGCATGCTGATAGCAAAACACACCTGAAATGGAGAGTGATGGATCTCAGGGGGCCACAGGGCTTAAAGTGTACCTCCAATTATAAAATACCTTCTCATAAATGAATAGTACAGGGGAATATAATAAACATTGCAATATATCTTATTAGAGAAAAATGCTTCTTTCTCCATTTATTTCCAAGTTATTTATAACATAGAAGTCTATGGAGAGGGAAGGAGGGGGCTGCAGGAAAAAAAAAAGACAGTGCAAGCTGCTAAGCTCTGCTACACTTAGTAACTAACTTATCTCTTTAGACTCTTCTATATCTATCTATATCTAATAAGATAATGCTCTACCATGGGTACCGAATGAGGCAATAAATCAATTACTAGCCAGCAGCTGCCTCCTCCTCTACCTCCCCCCCCCCATAGACTTCTGTGAATGAGACTGGATATAGATATGGATTATAGAAAAGAGTCTCAGTGAAGGGATGGAGAAGGAAAAACAGCCTGTTTAGTGTAGAAGGAAGCATTATTCTTTAGTAAGATATGCTACAAAATTTCTTCTATTTACCTGTGCTATTCATGTACGAAATGTTGCTTTATAATTGGAGGTACACTTTAAATGAGTCCATGGGGTGGTCCTACTTATGACTGACAGCTCACACAGAGCATGTGACCGCCCCCAGACTCATATAAGCTATGGCTGGAGAATGAACTGATGACACCAGTGTGACGGCACCATATAGTGTGTGATGTGCGGCCTGCGCGGTGCTCACCTTTCTAGACACTCCAGCAGATA
Organism: Leptodactylus fallax; assembly: GCA_947044405.1. Taxonomy (NCBI): domain Eukaryota; kingdom Metazoa; phylum Chordata; class Amphibia; order Anura; family Leptodactylidae; genus Leptodactylus; species Leptodactylus fallax. The sequence goes on along the minus strand of CAMRHE010000159.1, from coordinate 3,852,327 downwards.
ACTTCTTGGCCTGTTTTCCCAAATGGTCCTTCAGCTCCAAAGCATCGGCAACCCTGAGATGAAGAGAATTAATTTTATTAAGGGGGTACAATACTTCAGCTTTCTCTAATATCCTACCCCCAGTAGTATGAAGGCATACCTCACAATTTTCAAAGGACTGAAAGAGAGACAGAATGTGCAGCACGCTTTGTCTGGTGAATTTACATATAGTAAGACCCACCTTCAGCCTCACCCACTTCCACTTTGGCCCCCTGTCTAGCCCCATCAATGTGTCTTTGAGCCCCCACACAGTATAACAGCCCTACAGTGGCCCTGACAATGTATGCTCCCACATTATAATGTCCCCCACAGTTTAATGTTTCCTCTTTAGTTGCTCCCATGGGATATACACTCCCCTCCTGATACTCCCACAGTATAATGGATCAAACAAAAAAAAAAAAACAAAGCACAACTAATACTCACCTCGCTCTGTCCCTCTGCAGTTCTCTGCCGTCTCTGTTTCTGTAGGATTCAAGGAGCAGCAGGTGTACTGTTCCCAAAACCCCAGGAGCTGAGACAGGGCCGAATGATTAAGTAGGGAGTGGACGGCTCACTGCTTCACCATTGTATTCAATTCATCTGTGCAGATGAGGTAAATTAGAACAACAGTGACATCACCTGGAATCTGGGACTGTCTCGCTGAATTGGGGACGTTTGGGATACGTGTGGAGGACAGATTTAGGCTAGTTTCAGGTGAGCATAGTACAGCTGGATTTTTGTGCCCATATTCCAGACTAGTGTCCCTGAACTCACAGTATCATAAGGATCTAGGGGTCAGTAGATCTGTGGTCGGGCCAAGGCAGCCCTCCGTAATACTGATGAAAAATGTGCTTGTCTGAACCTGTATGAGCCCTATCTTGTATGAATCTTGGTGTCTGTGAAATTCAAGAGGTTGTCTATGATAACGTGAGGTGTATGGATATAGATATTGTGGGAAAATAGTTCAGTAGCAGCAGTGCGGACCCCAACAGTCAGAGACAGGGACACAAAAGTCTGGTGAAAACAAGGTTTGCCCCCTGTGCATTTTATTTTTTGAGAAATATAAGCAAAATAAAATATAGCCTTAACTTCAGGCAAAAAGGAAAACAAAATCCTGCTCGTCCAAGCTCTAACTATACAATCCAGTCCTAACTATATGTGTGGCTTGCTTCAGACACACAGCAGACAGTTCTCACCAGACTCCAGTACTCTAGGACAGACCCAGGCGTCTCCTCTCACTCCCAGGATCTAGCCTGTAGTGCTTGTACTGCAGCCTCTTATGGACCAGTAACAAGCCCAGGTCTCACACCTGGGCTGAGGCCTACTCAATAACAGCAATGGACCACACATATCTAAGAAACCTGAGGTAAATATATCACCGAACCAACACTGTGCCTGTCACCTTCTCACAATATGTACATTGTAGAGGGCAGATATAGTGTACATGGCCTGATATAACTACAATGCATCAGCTGGGGCCATGATCATATCATAGTCTATCCATTCGGCTCCATTCACTTGACAGAGGCCAAAAAGAGTGTTTTGGCCTCTGTTGTGTCAGTAGCTTCAGTATACTTTTTTTTGTATATAATAAGCGTGTTTACTACACTTTTTTCTTTGCAAATGCATCCTGCAAAAAAAGTGTACCGCACAGTATATTTTTGCATGAGAGTAGCATACCTCCCAACCGTCCCGGATTCTGCGGGACAGTCCCGGATTGTGGGTCCTGACCCACGGTCACGGTCAACGGGAGGTATGTCCCGGTTTCAACTCATCTGCGTCTGGAGGAATACAATGGTGAATGAAGCAGGAGCCGTCTGCAAACAGCTCCCGTTTCACCACTGTTCTCTCCGTGTTCTCCAGGCCGGGAGCTGTATGCGCAATGTGATGACGTCACTCACATCGCACCTGCAGCTCCCAGAACACTCAGTGACTGAGACTGCAGACAGAGCAGCAGGGGAGCGAGGAGAGGTGAGTATCAGTGTTTTTTATGTTAAAGTTTGCTTGCAAATTCAGGGGGTACATGAAACTGGTGGCAGATGAAGGGGGTATATTAAATTGGTGGCAGATGAAGGGGGAACATTAAACTGGGGGGGAGATTAAGAGGGACATTAAACTGGGTACAGCTGGAGGGGGGGCATTAAACAATGGCGGTCACTGGACACAGACATTAAGCTGGGGGCAACTGGAAAGGGACATTAAACTTGGGGCAACTGGTGGAGGACATTAAACCGTGGGAGTAGCGGGAGGGGGGACATGTCCACCTCTAGTTGCCCCCAGTTTAATGTCACCCTCCAGCTACCCCTACGGTTTAATGTCCATCTCCAGTTGCCACCAGTTTAATGTCCCGCTCCAGCTGCCATTAATTTATTGTCCCTTTCCAACTACCCCCACTGTTTAATGTCCCCCTCTAGTTGCCCCCAGTTTCATGTTCCCCTGTAGTTTACCCCAGTTTAAACTGGGGCACCAGGAGAGGTACTTAATACTGTGGGGCAATTGGAGGGGAACATTATAATGTGGGGGTATATAATGTTAGGGTGACTGTAGGAGCATTATACTGTGTGGGGGCACAAAGAAATATGGATGAGAATGGGCGGAGTCAATGCAGAAGTGGGTGGAGCTAAATTTACCATGGCGCACATAGCATTTTGTCCCTCTTTCTGTTCTTTTAAAGTTTAAAGGTATGGAGTAGTAATCCACTGTATAGCTGTACATTGACATACACCGGAGTAATACTCATCATCTACTGTATATGTTTGCTGGAAGACTTATGTGAACAGAGCCTATATACATCATGTGGATATCCTGCCTATAGCACATGTGATCAGGGGTGTAGCTATAGGGGGTTCAGAAGTAGAAATTGCTACCGGCCCCTGGAGCTTGAGGGGTCCAAAGACCTCCCAACAACATAAGAAGACGCCAGTATTATAGATGTCACATGGGGGGCCCTGTTACAGATTTTGCATTGGGGCCAAGGAACATCAGGTTACATCTCTGCGTGTGATGGGCACCGCTTACCGTCTGATAGCCTTGTCGGCGTCCTCCTTTCTTAGGCCTTTCACAGCAGCGTAAATCTCTAGATGTTCCTTTACAGTCAGGCTGGGCCACAAGGGGCTGGTCTGAGGACAGTAGCCCAGGAAGGCGGTGCACTCATCCATCTTCTGGGATACCGGAGATCCCACCCCACACAGCTCTACCTGCAGATAGCCCATAATGTTAGTGTATCTGCCCTGCGTGTCAGGGACAAAACAATGGACAGACATCAATATAGTCAATGGAGTCCTGTAGGACTCGCTGTTGTCAGTCATTAGACAGACCATCCTTGTTTAATCCATTCTATTAAACAATGTACAGTAGATGAGAACGCACCCATAGCTATATGAGGCAAAACAGCAACAATCTTATAACTATTATTTAGACTGATTTAGTGCAGACTACCGGAGCTGTTTATTGCAGGCTGTATACTGGGAGTACAAGAGCAGAGGGATTGTTTCAATGTGACGTCTAGGAAGGACTACAACCTCCATGTAGATGGCTAACGTGGTTCTAATGGGTTGACTTCCTGCACTAACCCAGAACTCTCCTGCTGGAAAGGGAGCAATAGCTGTAAATTTGGGAATGATTTACTTCTGGTTTAGGACTATGTGCTGAGTGGTCATTCTAATAAAATAAATCTGATTTCCTGCTGATTTTGGCTTTTCCTGTTTACTGCCACATATATAATACTGTCCAGACCTTGGGGATACTCACATTTCCTGCAGTCGGTTCCTCCTCACCCGCCAGCATATACACAGATGTGGTTTTTCCTGCTCCATTGGGTCCTAATAGACCGAGCACCTCACCTTAACATAAAACACACTGAAGTCATCATCCTGCACATCAATAATGGACTATAATCCACTTTTTTTTAAAGGGAAGGAGTTTAAATCTTTTTAATTTATTAAAACCAGATAGTGAAATGTATCACTTTTTTTCTAATCTGTTTTTATTTTCTGATTATAGATTTTTTATTCTATAATTTGTACATGATTATGGGGGCGGCCATCTTGGCTGAGCTTCTCTTCTGCTTTGTTAACAGCGTTTAATGATCTGCTTTACAGCATGGCCATAGGCAGCAATAGTCTGGAGCCGACTCATTGAAGTCTATGGGAGAGTTTTCTAGACATGATCTGTGCAGGAAGGGGGAGGGAGATAAGCTGTGACATCATCTATTGTCAGTAGTGATGTTATGATGGGTTAGTATGGCTGTTAACTTCTATTGTAATCCTGTCTGTAATGTAAATAAGGTGACTGATGCAAGTAAAATTCCTGCAAAATTGGCAAGTATCAGTCTAATATTAGGCTTAATGGCCAGAGTGAAAATCCCAGGATTTAGTAATTGTTTAAAGAATATAGGTAGTGACATGGAAAATTCTTTAAAATATCATCAAAAATTCTTTAAAAAATATGTTTAACATGAAAAACTTGGTTTAAAAAATAGGTAATTTTTACTATTATTCAGCATAACTTCAGGTCGCATCCATAAATACAATCTTTTAAACAAACCTTTTTTGACATGAAATGAGATATTTTTTGTTGCCAATCTCCTCTTTTTCTTAAGTTGGTACCAGCGACTCCGGACCCGATATTCTTTGCGCAGGCCGTCAACGATAATCACCGGTTTCTTACATAAGAAGAAGATAAAGTGAAAAATCATTTCCACTTCAGGAGGGTAAATGTCAGGAACTATTGTAATATATATCATAGACTTATAAAAGGGTTTGGCTTTCAGAGACGACCCGTTCTCCAAGACTACATATACATGAACTTGTACATATATGGATCTGTGAGAAAACGGCAATGCACATGGGTGGACAACAAAATGGACAGGAATAGGATCTCTGCTATGATTTGCCCCAGACTCATGGATCCCCGCACAGACCCGAGATAACACATGGTCGTGTATGGGGCCATAAGAAAAATGGATCAGTGTGCTAGTTATTAAAAACACAACTAGAACATGGTCATGTAAATGGGCGCCAACAGGGCCGCTCTTTCCAGTCAGCAGACATAGTGGCTGCAGCAGTGACGTTACATTGATGGGACTGCTGTAGCCAAAGGTCTAAACAATATGCAAACAGAGCGGCGGTGGTGACTGCCAGTCCAGCACAGAAACGGAGGGGAGGGTACAGGTAAGTAACACTGCTTTTTTATTTTCTAATCCTCCCCTGCTAATTGCATTTCATTTTATGATCCCAGACAACCCCTTTAATGTCCCATACAATATACTGGAAAGCTGGAAGAGTTTTTTTCAGTAGGGAGGGCCATTTTCTTACAGGTTTTTTTTATGGAGTAAAATATGTAGTAAAACCGACAAACTATTATTCTTTGGGTCAGTATCAACAATTCCAAATATATATATCTATATAAAGTGGGGAAAGAAAGTATTTAGTCAGCCACCAATTGTGCAAGTTCTCCCACTTAAAAAGATGAGGCCGGCCTGTAATTGTCATCATAGGTAGACCTCAACTATGAGAGACAAAATGAGAAAACATATCCAGAAAATCACATTGTCTGATTTTTAAGACTTTATTTGCAAATTAAGGTGGAAAATAAGTATTTGGTCACCTACAAACAAGTAAGATATCTGGCTCTCACAGACCTGTAACTTCTTCTTTAAGAGGCTCCTCTGTCCTCCACTCATTACCTGTAGTAATGGCTCCTGTTTGACATTGTTATCAGTATAAAAGACACCTGTCCACAACCTCAAACAGTCACACTCCAAACACCACTATGGTGAAGACCAAAGAGCTGTGGAAGGACACCAGAAACAAAATGGTAGCCCTGCACCAGGCTGGGAAGACTGAATCTGCAATAGGCAAGCAGCTTGGTGTGAAGAAATCACCTGTGGAAACAATAATTAGAAAATGGAAGACATACAAGACCACTGATAATCTCGCTCCATCAGGGGCTCCACGCAAGATCTCACCCCGGGGGGTCAAAATGATCACAAGTATGGTGAGCAAAAATCCCAGAACCACACGGGGGGACCTAGTGACTGACCTGCAGAAAGCTGGGACTAACGTAACAAAGGCTACCGTCAGTAACACACTACGCCGCCAGGGACTCAGGTCCTGCAGTGCCAGACGTGTCCCCCTGCTTAAGCCAGTACATATCCGGGCCCGTCTGAAGTTTGCTAGAGAGCATTTGGATGTTCCAGAAGAGTATTGGGAGAATGTCATATGGTCAGATGAAACCAAAGTAGAACTGTTTGGTAGAAACACAACTCGTCGTGTTTGGAGGAGAGTGAATGCTGAGTTGCATCCAAAGAACACCATACCTACTGTGAAGCATGGGGGGGGCAACATCATGCTTTGGGGCTGTTTCTCTGCAAAGGGACCAGGACGACTGATCCGTGTACATGAAAGAATGAATGGGGCCATGTATCGTGAGATTTTGAGTGCAAACCTCCTTCCATAAGCAAGGGCATTGAAGATGAAACGTGGCTGGGTCTTTCAGCATGACAATGATCCCAAGCACACCGCCAGGGCAGCGAAGGAGTGGCTTCGTAAGAAGCATTTCAAGGTCCTGGAGTGGCTTAGCCAGTCTCCAGATCTCAACCCCATAGAGGGAGTTGAAAGTCCGTGTTGCCCAGCGACAGCCCCAAAACATCCCTGCTCTAGAGGAGATCTGCATGGAGGAATGGGCCAACATACCAGCAACAGTGTGTGCCAATCTTGTGAAGACTTACAGAAAACGTTTGACCTCTGTCATTGCCAACAAAGGATATATAACAAAGTATTGAGATGAACTTTTGTTATTGACCAAATACTTATTTTCCACCATAATTTGCAAATAAATTCTTTAAAAATCAGACAATGTGATTTTCTATATATGTTTTCGCATTTTGTCTCTCATAGTTGAGGTCTACCTATGATGTCAATTACAGGCCGGCCTCATCTTTTTAAGTGGGAGAACTTGCACAATTGGTGGCTGACTAAATACTTTTTTTCCCCACTGTATGTTTTTGTTATATTTTAATACCTAAAAAAAAATAAAAAAAATAAAAACAAGAAAATTTGAAAATTTCTTGTTATCATCATATTCTGACATTTTTGCAGTGTGACATAGTTTTTATAGACACCATTTTGACACATCACTTTTTATTCTTTTCACATTCTTTTGATTTTTTTTTTCCAGTTGTGGCATTCACCATATCGGATGAATACTTTAATATTTTAATAGTCTGGACATTTTCAGTGTGACAATATCTGTATGTTCATTATTTTTTATCTTTATGCGTAAAATTGATTTTTGTTTATTTTTTTAGTTCCGGGGATTTGATATTTCATACAATATACTGTAGTACTTCTGTATTGCAGTATATTGTAATAGATCTCCTATTATAACAAACGTGGGAACTTTTAATTGTCTCCTTCTGCCATAACAATAAATTGGGGCCTCCACCCCATTATGTCGATTGATCCACAGATCATGACCCCCCGGAAATCTAACCACTTAGATGCCACGGTTGCAGATGACTGCTGCATCCAAATGGTTAAACAGACAGAACTGATGTTGTCACCTTTACTGTCCCCACAGTTAGCTCCTGCTCCACATTGCCTGAGCAAACTGTATGGTATATGTCACTAACGGGTTGAGGAACTATATATACAGTTGCAAGCTTCTCCCTTTTTCCTCCAAATGTAACAATGGTAATTATGGCCAAGCCTGACAACACCATCCCAACTGTGAAACACGGCGGTGCCAGCATCATGTTGTGGGGTGGTTTTGCAGCAGGAGGGACGGGTGCACTTCACAAAATAGATGGCATCATGAGGTAAGAACATTATGTGGCAATACTGAAGCAACATCTCAAGACATCAGCCAGGAAGTTAAAGCTTGGGCACAAATGGGTCTTCCAAATGGACAATGACCTGAAGCATACTGCCAAACTGGTCACAAAGTGGCTTAAGGATAACAAAGTCAATGTTTTGGAGTGGCCATCACAAAACCCTGATCTCAGTCCTATTGAAAATTTATGGGCAAAGTTGAAAAGGCAGGTGCGAGCAAGGCGGCCTACAAACATGGCTCAGTTACACCAGTTCTGTCAGGAGGAAGGGGCCCAAATTCCTACCAACTATTGTGAGAAGCTTGTGGAAGGAGATCCAAAACGTTTGACCCAAGTCATACAGAGGGCAATGGTACCAAATACTAATGAAATGTATGTAAACTTTTGACTTTGCAGAAAATAATAAAAATGCCTTAAAAATTATCTCTCTCTCATTATTCTGGCATTTGGCAAATATAAATAATTTTGGTTTCCTAATTGACCTAAAACGGGAAAAGTTTATTCTGATTTCATGTCAGATAGTGAGAAAAACATCCATATGTGTCTTTTTATATAGTGTATGGAAACTTCTGGTTTCAACTGTATAAGAAAAAGTTGTCTGAACCCACTGATTTTGGCAGGAGAGACTGACTATCTTTTATGTATATCCCCACAGATAATACTGGGAGAAAGCAAGATGGAGCAGGTTAAATATTTACATGCACAATCCTTTAGTTCTTGGGGGTGACGATACCACCAGACATGTCTGCTCCCCATCGACAACACATACACATATGACTGAGCTGAGACAGTTGTCAGCCACACGTGCATCCGGCTGTCAGTGATTGTGAATATTAGTGTATGGGCACTTTTAGACAGGAGGTTTTGTATATACCTGTAACGTACCACTACTACCACACATCACATGAGCAGTTACCTCCTCCACATTTTTGGAAGCCAACAGTGTCTCAACCTTTTCTCTTTCTTCTAAGACGTCCTCTGGGCCTTCCAGAATCTCAGGGTTCTTCTTCAGTTTAGTTTTCTGCCTGTAAGTTCTAGAATTCACAGGAAGAAACCATGATATCATCTGCATAATAGACTATAATACTAAGTACAGACTCTTACTGCAGAGATGGATAGTGAGTATTAATAAAATAAATGTGTAAAAGATGTAGCAGAGCTGAATGTGTCACTGACTTGATGCTTTCATGCACCATGATAACTTGTAACACCATAGATAACACAATGTAATATCACCCTGACTCAGCTCTGCTACATCTGGATAGTCATCGGTAACAGCTGAATCATGCTGAATATAAGGGCTGTACAGAACCTGAAAACTGGATCTCTCTTGATGGTCTTCTTCCCCCAACGCCATTCCAGGAACCACAGGATGCCAAAGAATAAGAAGATTTGTATGATGGGCTGGGAAGAAGACACAGAGGTGAAGGCACATGCAAGACAGCATGGAGGTAAGTACCTCTGTATTATATCATGTATGTCGCCTTCACTGACTGAGATTACTGTGTGATCCACATGAAGCCAAGTAATCTGTCAGGATGTTTTTGGAGCACTGGAGAAAAGCATAAGAACATGGGGCACTGGGCACTGGCCCCAGGTTCTCAGGTAAGATAGTATTCTGGTCATTTTAGGTTATTCTCTATCCACTGAGTGCTGGGTCCCCCACAATCACAAGAATGGGGTGCAGCAAGTGCACTCATTCTCTATGGGACTGCCATGTACAGCGCTCACCTATCTCTTGCAGTCACACAGAAGTGAATAGTGGGGTTGTGTATTCATGACCTGCTACTCCATTAATTTGGAGGCACAAAGACCCCTCATTTTCATGATCAGTGGGGTTCCCAGCAATCCCACACCATTCTACTGGAGAGGGGATAGCTTTAAATGAATGGAATCAGAGAAGTGCCCCAATCTTTAAGAAAGATAAGATTTGACTTTTTTGTTACTCCAGGTGGGTATGAGATTTACTATTAGGGTACTAGGGTATGTTCACACAGAAGAATTTGGAGAGGAATTTGGGGTAGTGTTCTGCGCAGGCTTTCAGACACAATGGGGTTAATCAGAGTGAGCCCCGCACTGTGGGCTCTGCAGCTGAATCAGCCACAGAATCTACGGCAAGATGGAGCAGGACGATTCTTTTTTACAGCGTGCTGTAAAAATTAGACGATAGTCACTAACTCCCATTAAAAACAATGGGGGGAAGATTCTGGCTGAAAGTTGAAGCTTATTTTCAGGCAGAATCTATGTCAAAATCAGCTCCAAATTCATCTGTGTGAACCAGCCCTTAGGGTGAATGCACATGTTGGACATTACGTATTTGCAGAAAATCTGTAGCTAAGTCCTAAAATTATTTGTGCAGATATTGAAATCTACAGTATGTGAATTCTTTCCATGGATTTTCTTTACAGATTTCATCTTTCGCAAAATAAAATCTGCAACAAAAACAACATGTCATGGAATCAAACAAAATCTGCCTTGAAAATATGTATCAAATGAATTCCAGTGTGTACGTAATCTTAGTATTTACAGGCATACTCACTACTATGGCAAGGAAGTATTCTACGGGAACATCCCAATCATCTGAATAATAGTATTCAGTGACATATCTGTTGGACGGCTGGAAAGAAAAGATCATTTATGGTAAAACGACAAAAATAAAAAATAATAGATGTATAAATCAAATGAACAGAATACGTGACATCTTCTAGTTGTGCTTCTGCCTCAGCAGCAGATTCCACCCTGATTTTAAGTCCCAATATATTCAATGGCAATTAAAGATCGGAGCAGGACGCTGAAGCAATATGCATCCTGCTCAATCCTGCTGCGGATTCTACGGCTCGAGACAGTCAGAGTCGTAAAGCCATAGCGGAATGGTGATTTGGTATTCTGCCACAGGGGGCTTGGGGGGGAGGAGAAGAGGAATCTGAGATGGATGTTCCTCATTTTCCACCATGTGAACTTAGCTTAAGGGTGCTTTGCCATGAGCTGATGTGAGGCCCAGAGTAAGTACCGTTCAACAAGGGAAGTCGATCGACGTTTCTTAGTGGGTATCCACATGGACCAATGTAAATAAGCAATTGTACCGGCCAAACATCGCGCTTCTTTTATGTGACACGTGTGACGGCTCCTTAATCAGCAGATTGGTGTCTTGTTTGGACAGGCCATATATTGACTGAACAAAGGTTCTTACAAATGTTTGTTCCAATTTCCCGGCCTGTGTAAAAGGCTCCTTATGTATTCCTTAATAAGTACTTGTGCTGGCTACCGAACTAGCTGCAATGAACAATCCGGGGGGCACCATACACTCAACATGATCCACATTACACTGGAAAAATGTCCAGTGAGTACAATTCCCTGAATTTCCACTTTGTCAGAAAATACAGGTCCCACATGCAGTGTCACTCAGCTTTCCTAGAATCCTGAACTTGACGGTCTAGCTAGCGAGACGGGGGTACAGAAACACAATTCATAATGATGCATTCTCAGAGTCCTGAATGTCAGGTCCACCTAGTTAACAGGAGTCTGGTAAAGTGGCAGTATATTGTCATCACCCAGCTTTCTGTCTGTAAGTGTGAAACTTACTATATTTGCCAGGATCCCTCCAAGGCTACTGCTTGGAAATATTAAGGCATACAGTACTGATGCAATGGTAACAAATCTGCTGTATAACTCTGAGACAGCCAAGGGAAATAAGGAAGTCTGAAAGAGAGAAGATGAAGCTTAAGTTCTTAACCACTTTATATATCATACAATATATCACCGGCTCTACAGTGGGAGACATTCCCATAATCCCCAACAATTCCCTATAGGTACAGTCAGCAGTATACAGGCAGAATGTACAGCAGTCTATACAGGAATTATTTAGGTAGAGTAGCTATAAAGGGTGCAGAGACTGTACTGGTGTCTGTGGGTGTCACATAAGGCATTACTATAACAGCTATAGCTGTAGCTTGTAGTCTGCTAACTGCACTCTCCAGAACACTTAGACAGTGCCCTCTTCACCACCCCTTAGAAATACCTCACCCGCACAAATTATAATGCCCCGTCAGTGGCTCTTACATGGTATGCTGCCTCCTTAGTGGTCCCATACAATATAATGCCCCTCAGTGGCCCATCATACTATCAAATGACCCTGCGGAGGTATCAAACATTAACAGGTAACCCCAGTGGCCCCTCATGGTGATGCAGGAAGTGAACAGCTCCCTGCATCACCATTGTATGCCACTCATCTTCACCCAGAGGACTCAGATGAGTTGGTGTTGTGATATATTGGGGCAGCCCGGAACAGCGGGACAGCACTCTAAATGCAAGACTGTCCCGAGGGTGCCCGCTACCTTAGGACCTGCTGCAAGTGCACCGTTGGCTCTATGGTTAAAGCAGCTCTTCCTACAACTTATCTCCACGAAACCCATACACTGACATATCCACATGGACGAGGATTACTTACTACTATGAAGAATAAGGACCAGCTGTCGTAATGGGTCTTATTCTTCCCAAAAAGAAAAGCAAGTATATAAATGTAGAAGATCATCGCTGCGCTGTAACTAAAGATGCTGAAAATCTGTGAAGACAGGAAATATACAGAGATTACACACAGTACTTACCTCCATTTAGAGTGTAAGTCCACCTGTCAGCACATACAGATATCATCTACAAAAATACTGTAAATGCATTAAATGACATATCTTGTGATTGTGACATTACATTACTTATCCTGTACTGATCCTGAGTTATATCCTGTATTATACTCCAGAGCTGCACTCACTATTCTGCTGGTGCAGTCACTGTGTACATACATTACATTACTTATCCTGTACTGATCCTGAGTTACATCCTGTATTATACTCCAGAGCTGCACTCACTATTCTGCTGGTGCAGTCACTGTGTACATACATTACATTACTTATCCTGTACTGATCCTGAGTTACATCCTGTATTATACTCCAGAGCTGCGCTCACTATTCTGCTGGTACAGTCACTGTGTACATACATTACATTGCTTATCCTGTATTGATTCTGAGTTACATCCTGTATTATACTCCAGAGCTGCGCTCACTATTCTGCTGGTGCAGTCACTGTGTACATACACTACCATTCAAAAGTTTGGGGTCACCCAGACAATTTTGTGTTTTCCATGAAAACTCACACTTTTATTTATCAAATGAGTTGCAAAATGAATAGAAAATATAGTCAAGACATTGACAAGGTTAGAAATAATAATTTTCTCCTTCAAACTTTGCTTTCGTCAAAGAATGCTCCATTTGCAGCAATTCCAGCATTGCAGACCTTTGGCATTCTATCTGTTAATTTGCTGAGGTAATCTGGAGAAATTTCCCGCCATGCTTCCAGAAGCCCCTCCCACAAATTGGATTGGCTTGATGGGCACTTTTTGCGTACCATACGGTCAAGCTGCTCCCACAACAGCTCAATGCGGTTGAGATCTGGTGACTGCGCTGGCCACTCCATTACAGATAGAATACCAGCTGCCTGCTTCTTCCCTAAATAGTTCTTGTATAATTTGGAGGTGCTTTGGGTCATTGTCCTGTTGTAGGATGAAATTGGCTCCAATCAAGCGCTGTCCACAGGGTATGGCATGATGTTGCAAAGTGGAGTGATAGCCTTCCTTATTCAAAATCTCTTACCTTGTACAAATCTCCCACTTTACCAACACCAAAGCAACCCCAGACCATCACATTACCTCCACCATGCTTAACAGATGGCGTCAGGAACTCTTCCAGCATCTTTTCAGTTCTGCATCTCACAAATGTTCTTCTGTGTGATCCAAACACCTCAAACTTCGATTCGTCTGTCCATAACACTTTTTTCCAATCTTCCTCTGTCCAATGTCTGTGTTCTTTTGCCCATTGTGAAAGATCCTCAGTGCGCCAACACCGCTTTGGCTCACACCTGAGTCTTCTTTCATATAAAAACCACACTCACCGCCAGTGAGTGCCGGGTTCACAAGATAAATACAAGACAAGCTTTCTAAATTTTATATATTTATTAACCCCTAAATGGGTCGGTATTAACATCTAACACATGCAGTTCAGAACAGATATGCAGATGTATGCAAGCATTAACAGTTACTAGTTACAAGATACAGTACAATAAAAATAAAAAGGGCATAAAAGTGAAATAATTACTTTACCACGCATCTCCTTGATGTGGCTCTATAATCCAACACTCACACATGCTCTGTCATGTGTGAATAACCAGTGGAGGCTTCTTAGCATGTGGCATTAATACAACAATCCAGCCTGCATGCTCTCATCACAGTCTCTCAGTAATAGTCTCTGCCCAATCTCCTCATAGTGTTCTCTTGTAGTCCCAGCACAATCTCCTCCCATTGCCTCTTACCTCATCTTTTATACCCTTTATGCCACCTCCCAGAATGAGGTCACCGGCGACAGCAAGTCTGATTGACTAACGCACTCAAGTCCAGATTCTTTGTATTGGACTGAGACCAAGTGAAAGGATACAATGTTATCAGCCATATCTGATCTACCAGTTCAGGCTGACCAATGCATGTTTGTTTGATCACTCAGGGCTGTGTAGGAATACAATGGAGCCCTGCTGGGATGGATACAAAGCCCTATTGTTCCAGTCCGGCCACTATTGGCAATATACCTATGATTATGGCTGCGCACCTTATGAGTAAAGAGATACGCTACCCAGAGACCAAAATACAGCTTTGAGTTATAGCCATATTTAAGCAGAATCATCACACCCATATTAATCTTTTCCTTTTATTAGCCAGTCTCAGATATGGCTTTTTCTTGGCCACTCTGCCCTGAAGGCCAGCATCCTTTAGTCGCCTCTTTACTGTAGACGTTGACACTGGCGTTTTGCGGGTACTATTTAATGAAACTGCCATATGAGGACCTGTGAGGCGTCGATTTCTCAAACTAGAGACTCTAATGTACTTGTCTTGTTGCTCAGTTGTGCAGTGGGGCCTCCTACTTCTCTTTCTACTCTGGTTAGAGCCTGTTTGTGCTGTCCTCTGAAGGGAGTAGTACACACCGTTGTAGGAAATCTTCAGTTTCTTGGCAATTTCTCGCATGGAATAGCCTTCATTTCTAAGAACAAGAATAGGCTGTCGAGTTTCACATGAAAGTTCTCTTTTTCTGGCCATTTTGAGAGTTTAATCGAACCAACAAATGTAATGCTCCAGATTCTCAACTAGCTCAAAGGAAGGTCAGTTTTATAGCTTCTCTAACCAGCAAAACTGTTTTCAGCTGTGCTAACATACTTGCACAAGGGTTTTCAAGGGTTTTCTAAACATCCATTAGCCTTCTTACACAGTTAGAAAACACAATGTACCATTAGAACACTGGAGTGATGGTTGCTGGAAATGGGTCTCTATACACCTATGTAGATATTGCATTAAAAACCAGACGTTTGCAGCTAGAATAGTCATTTACCACATTAACAATGTATAGAGTGTATTTCTGATTCATTTAATGTTATCTTCATTGAAAAAAAACTGTGCTTTTCTTTCAAAAATAAGGAAATTTCTAAGTGACCCTAAACTTTTGAACAGCAGTGTACATTACATTACTAATCCTGTACTGATCCTGAGTTACATCCTGTATTATACTTCAGAGTTTCGCTCACTATTACAGCTCTGGGATAATGATAAATGTCAGATACATATAATAAAATATAATTGTACGTTCTAGTTATTTGCCTCTTCCCGGTCACTCACCAGAAGTACGACCATCCTGAACGGCAGGACAAATAATTGGGCAAAAGCAAAAAATAATGCAGTCAGCAGGTAGAGGAGGAGACAGTAGAAAGTGATGTCCACCAACGCTTGTCCGAGCCAGTACGCTGAGGAGAAGAGACCTGACAACCGCAGCTGACACCGAGCTTTGATCTAAGAAAGTCAAGATTACTTGGTAAGGTCAGTGAGTTGCTTAATATGAACCTGCATCAAAACTTTGAGGCTGTGCCAGTATAAGTCTGGTACTGGGCTCACTACTCACCATGTTGTCACTGACACTGCTCATTGCAATGTGAGGGGGGAGACTGGCAGAGAACATGGTGAGAACCAAAATCATATCACTCTGAATCACATAATAATTATGTACATCACCCTATAAAAAAAATATCGGGAAATTGAAAGAAACTGTGAATAACTTAGCTTTCCTAGAAACAGATAACATCCCTGAGCACTTCAATGTGTTTCCATGGGGATGGCACTTTCCGCCAGTTACATACATATAGATAGGGATTGTTCCACACATGGATGAGGTTCGCAGACTCGGACATCTTGAGGAACGCATTACTGATGACATTCACCAGTACCGGAAATACGTTTATTGCTTTGGTGTTTCCGATTATGTGAAAGTTGTAACCCTACAAAAAAGTAATGCAGTGTATGAACCATGTCCAAAACTGTGGCAGTGTCCCTAACAGTAATGGCAGCCACCACCAGGGGGAGCTCACTGCAGACACATTTATACAGCTGTCATTAGACTCCATGCAGTGAGGTCCCTCTAGTGGTGGCTGCAGGTAGACAGAATTTATTATTAAAATAAAATATATTTTCCCCCAGTTCACAACATTAACCCCTAAAACATACTCCCTTTTTAGGCCTCGCTACTTGTAACAGTAGCTGTACCTTGTCTCCAGGAGAGACTTCAATAGCGCCCCTGTATTTTTCAGTCTTTAGATCATACTCTCCATCAACGACATCCACCACAATATCCTGGGCTTGCACGGCCATGACAAAGTCTTCTATAGGGGAACCTGAGAGAGAGTACAGAAGAAAAGGTACATCATTGTAAAACATTCAGTTTATCTGCCCTTAAATCTGAGTCAGGTACAGCTGAGTGACACCCAAAGAGGCTGCCATTATATATACCACATGGTTTTCACACAGCTTTCCTAAATAACTACATGGTAAATCTACCTAGTTATGCAACAACACATTACCCAGTGACATATAACCATATGATTAAAGATCCCAAATTTGATGAATTGTGCATATATTGTAATGTGTATTGTATCAATCAAAGGCATCTAGGTCATAATTCATGTTTCATAACCATCTGCATTTAGAAATATGGTTGGAAAACATGGACGCATCTCTGACATCAAGTATCTGGAACTGTAACGTTAATAAACACCCTAAAATATGTATCTCTGGAAGAGAGTATGCATTCATCTTCATGTTTGGTATGCCTGGACTTGTTAAAACATTTGGCATTATTTTCTGGCATATCATACCTATATGTGGTACCCACCCACAGTTATGGCATATTCTCAAAATGTGTCATAAAATTCTCTTGATTTGGCACATGTAATTAGCCAGCCATGATCAGAGGTTGGAGTTCCCAGAAAGGGGGCTGTGTTAGGAGTATTTAAAAATGGATGATAGACAGGACCACCTTTGTCAGATACCTGGAGAGGCAATCAAACTTGCCAACTGTCCAATTCTTCCGCCGATCTCCATGACAAAGCTTAAAGAGAGGTCTGTTTCTTAATTTTATTCCCTTTTTATTTTGTATACTGCTTGCTTGTATTTATGTCTTTTTATTACATTATTTTTCTGTAAGCACTGTACTTATTTTGTGTATATTAAATTTGAAATTTAATAAGGTCGTCTTTGATTTCAAAGAAATCCCCAGCATCCGAAGATAGAAAAAACGCTTAGCTTTGTTGCCTTGTGTATGCCAGTCTGGGTAGAGTTTCAGTAGAGGTAGAGGTCTGGGTATAGCGGTGCCTTGTCTACCACAAGAGGCAGCTATTTGTGTGGACGTGCAGATGTTGGGGGCGCTTCACTCCTTTGTAGCCTAGTGTGATAGGTGAGTGTAGAAGTGAGTGTGGAACTGGAGTACCTGTGTACAGTCACATCCAGGGTCACATGTCCTTGTGGGGTGAGCGAGTGTTCAGATTTCTTACACTGGCCACTCAGCTGTCTGGGAAGCTAGGTAACCACCCCAATAGTGGCAAAGTTTCAATTCAGCTTGGAAAATATGTATATTCTTCAGAGTACAAACAGCTACCTGTGTTATTATGAATCAGGAGGTTGGTGTAGTAGCCGTGGTATCGGTCTCCTGGTCTGGAGAAGTAGAGATTGGGAGAGAGATCCAAAGAATATATTAAAGGAGCAAGTTGTATATATATAGTCAGTGCGATCAGTAGGAGGATGAACAAAGCCAAGATCAGTAATCTAGAAAAAAAAAAAAAGAAAAAGTACATTATATACTGTATCTATATAGATGTCACTTATTAATGTACTAATACGTGGCCTATACAGATCCTGAGTTACATCCCGTATTTTACTCCAGAGCTGCACTCACTATTCTGCTAGTGCAGTCACTGTGTACATACTGTACATTACATTACTTATCCTGTACTGATCCTGAGTTACATCCTGTATTATACTCCAGAGCTGCACTCACTATTCTGCTGGTGCAGTCACTGTGCACATACATTACATTACTTATCCTGTACTGATCCTGAGTTACATCCTGTATTATACGCCAGAGCTGCACTCACTATTCTGCTGGTGCAGTCACTGTGTACATACATTACATTACTTATCCTGTACTGATCCTGAGTTACATCCTGTATTATACTCCAGAGCTGCACTCACTATTCTGCTGGTGCAGTCACTGTGTACATACATTACATTACTTATCCTGTACTGATCCTGAGTTACATCCTGTATTATACCCCAGAGCTGCACTCACTATTCTGCTGGTACAGTCACTGTGTACATACATTACATTACATATCCTGTACTGATCCTGAGTTACATCCTGTATTATACTCCAGAGCTGCACTCACTATTCTGCTGGTACAGTCACTGTGTACATACATTACATTACATTACTTATCCTGTACTGATCCTGAGTTACATCCTGTATTATACTCCAGAGCTGTGCTCACTATTCTGCTGGTGCAGTCACTGTGTACATACATACATTACTTATCCTGTACTGATCCTGAGTTACATCCTGTATTATACTCCAGAGCTGCACTCACTATTCTGCTGGTACAGTCACTGTGTACATACATTACATTACTTATCCTGTACTGATCCTGAGTTACATCCTGTATTATACTCCAGAGCTGCACTCACTGTTCTACATGTCTTGTATATGTTACAACTCACATAGATCTGAAGGTTTTGGTGTCATGTTTCAGCTTTAAATATCGAATCCGTGCAGCAGCCAGAACTTGTTGTTTCCAGAGCTGAAATCCACTTAGTGTTACATTTCCTGAGTCTGACATTAATAAGAGAGACTCGTCCATCTCTGCTGAGAAGGTGTCATCTGCTGTTTGCTGTTCATGCCCGAAAACACTGTAATCTACAATGAGAGGATGAATCACATGACAGTAAGAAATATATTTGCATGATCTGGTGTCCACCCCACCCCCCCCCCCCCCCCCCCCCCCCACAAACCCTCCCTTCTCCTTTAAAAAAAAAAAAAAATAAAAATTTTTTTTTTTTTATATATAGAAACTATATTTTTTTATTTATATTTTTATATATAAAAACTATATTTTTTTATTTATTTTTTTATACAGAGAGGACTGTTTTTTAATAAATCTATTATATAACTAACTGTATTATATAACTATCTGTTATATATCTTATATATATATATATATATATATATATATATATATATAACTATAATAGAATATAACTTTATATTCTTGTACATAGGAACAATATTATAGTAGTTACATTCTTGTACATATGAGCAGTATTATAGTAGTTATATTCTTGTACATAGGAGCAGTATTATAGTAGTTATATTCTTGTACATAGCAGGCAGTATTATAGTAGTTATATTCTTGTACATAGGGGCAGTATTATAGTAGTTATATTCTTGTACATAGAGGGCAGTATTATAGTAGAACTATAATATAACTAGCTCTATAATATAACTAGCTGTTATATAGCTTATATATATATATATATATATATATATATATATATATATATAATAATATATAACTACTTTACATTCTTGTACATAGGAACAATATTATAGTAGTTATATTCTTATACATATGAGCAGTATTATAGTAGTCATATTCTTGTACATAGGAGCAGTATTATAGTAGTTATATTCTTGTATATAGGAGCAGTATTATAGTAGTTATATTCTTGTATATAGGAGCAGTATTATAGTAGTTATATTCTTGTACATAGCAGGCAGTATTATAGTAGTTATATTCTTGTACATAGGAGCAGTATTATAGTAGTTATATTCTTGTATATAGGAGCAGTATTATAGTAGTTATATTCTTGTACATAGCAGGCAGTATTATAGTAGTTATATTCTTGTACATTGAAGACAGTATTATAGTAGTTATATTCTTGTACATAGGAGGTAGTATTATAGTAGTTATATTCTTGTACATAGGAGCAGTATTATAGTAGTTATATTCTTGTACATAGGAGGCAGTATTATAGTAGTTATATTCTTGTACATAGCAGGCAGTATTATAGTAGTTATATTCTTGTACATAGGGGCAGTATTATAGTAGTTATATTCTTGTACATAGAGGGCAGTATTATAGTAGAACTATAATATAACTAGCTCTATAATATAACTAGCTGTTATATAGCTTATATATATATATATATATATATATATATATATAACATAAAAAATATAAACTTTACATTCTTGTACATAGGAACAATATTATAGTAGTTATATTCTTGTACATATGAGCAGTATTATAGTAGTCATATTCTTGTACATAGGAGCAGTATTATAGTAGTTATATTCTTGTATATAGGAGCAGTATTATAGTAGTTATATTCTTGTATATAGGAGCAGTATTATAGTAGTTATATTCTTGTACATAGCAGGCAGTATTATAGTAGTTATATTCTTGTACATAGGAGCAGTATTATAGTAGTTATATTCTTGTATATAGGAGCAGTATTATAGTAGTTATATTCTTGTACATAGCAGGCAGTATTATAGTAGTTATATTCTTGTACATTGAAGACAGTATTATAGTAGTTATATTCTTGTACATAGGAGGTAGTATTATAGTAGTTATATTCTTGTACATAGGAGCAGTATTATAGTAGTTATATTCTTGTACATAGGAGGCAGTATTATAGTAGTTATATTCTTGTACATAGGGACAGTATTATAGTAGTTACAGTATATTCTTGTACATAAGAGTAGTATTATAGTAGTTATATTCTTGTACATTGAAGGCAGTATTATAGTAGAACTATAATAGAACTAGCTGTTATATAGCTTATAAATAGCTATATATATAACTATAATAGAATATAACTTTATATTCTTGGACATAGGATCAGTATTATAGTAGTTATATTCTTGTACATAGGAGGCAGTATTATAGTAGTTATATTCTTGTACATAGGAGCAGTATTATAGTGGTTATATTCTTGTACATAGGAGCAGTATTATAGTAGTTATATCCTTGTACATAGGAGGCAGTATTATAGTAGTTATATTCTTGTACATAGGGACAGTATTATAGTAGTTATATTCTTGTACATAGGGGGCAGTATTATAGTAGTTATATTCTTGTACATAGGAGTAGTATTATAGTAGTTATATTCTTGTACATAGGAGCGGTATTATAGTAGTTATATTCTTGTACATAGGAGGCAGTATTATAGTAGTTATATTCTTGTACATAGGAGGCAGTGTTATAGTAGTTATATTCTTGTACATAGGAGCAGTATTATAGTAGTTATATTCTTGTACATAGGAGCAGTATTATAGTAGTTATATTCTTGTACATAGGATCAGTATTATAGTAGTTATATTTTGGTACATATGGGGCAGTATTATAGTAGTTATATTCTTGTACATAGGAGCAGTATTATAGTGGTTATATTCTTGTACATAGGAGCAGTATTATAGTAGTTATATCCTTGTACATAGGAGGCAGTATTATAGTAGTTATATTCTTGTACATAGGGACAGTATTATAGTAGTTATATTCTTGTACATAGGGGGCAGTATTATAGTAGTTATATTCTTGTACATAGGAGTAGTATTATAGTAGTTATATTCTTGTACATAGGAGCGGTATTATAGTAGTTATATTCTTGTACATAGGAGGCAGTATTATAGTAGTTATATTCTTGTACATAGGAGGCAGTGTTATAGTAGTTATATTCTTGTACATAGGAGCAGTATTATAGTAGTTATATTCTTGTACATAGGAGCAGTATTATAGTAGTTATATTCTTGTACATAGGATCAGTATTATAGTAGTTATATTTTGGTACATATGGGGCAGTATTATAGTAGTTATATTCTTGTACATAGGGGGCAATATTCTTTACCTCCTTTTTCAAGTTCTGCTTCTCCTTCCAGCTTGATGAAAACATCATCCAGGGTGGTCATGGAGACTCCATACGTGACAATGTCCTGTCCTACACGCTGGTCCAGATGAGCAAAAAGGTCTAAAACCCAAGTATGCGAAAATGTAATATCATAATAACTTTTGTTCTTCTATTACAAATCCAGTGAGATCCAGGGCAGGGGACAGGACAGAGATCAGGACATGTGAGATTTGTAGATCTATCATTTACCTGAGAAGCCGTCCATGTGTTCAAATGGTAAAATATATGTGATGTGTTCTTCATTCTGTACAGACATCTTGGCGCTGGGTATGTGCTGCCTAATAATGGACGTTATCTGCTCGGGGTCACAAGATGGGGGTACCTGCATCCTGGTTAATGCCAGGGGAATAATAAATTATTGTAAACCATTAATAAAACGATTGAGGACACATTGACATTTGTTGCACTAAGACTATAAGCACATTAGTGGGTGCATTTGCATAGATGCCTTGTGCTATCCGTGCACTCTACATAATCATTCATTTCATGTAGACAGCCAAGAGTGCAAAACGGATTTGTCCTGAGTATTGTCCCAGGTCTACAGCCCTTTACACTGACCCGTGATGATTACTAGGTGTGTGAATAGGGCCATAAAAAATGAATGATTAGTGTGCTAGCTGTTAAAAACACGGCTAGCACAATTACAAAACACACATTTATGTGAATGGAGCCTTAGCCTCAATGTGTAGGTCTTTCCTAACTTATTATTTATAAGGATCAGTGCTCCTTATTTGGTTTATACATAGCTGCAAATAAAATGTAACATTGTGGCTACCACTAGAGGGAGATCAGGAGCTAATGACTGATTTACTACAGAGTCCAATAGGAGTTAGACAAATCTGCCTTCAATGAGCTCCCTGTAGTGGTGGTAGCAGTCATGTAAAATGTCTTTTCACTATATAAATACCAATGTAAGAAAAGACGACACACGAGCCACTTATCTGCTGCTTCTCTGTGGTCATATCGTGTCTCTGTGCCTGGTGATAAATGAAGACTTTTTTTTTTTTTTTTGGGGGGGGGGAGGGAGTTTGGACCCTCCAGACCTCTGGACCCACCCCTAGAGATGGCATAACATGGCATGCAATCCTCTACCTCAGATGATAGCCAATTCCCCATTTTCTCTTTAAGAACAGGGATGATCCAACACATTTCAGTCTTCCATTGGATA
Organism: Leptodactylus fallax; assembly: GCA_947044405.1. NCBI lineage: Eukaryota > Metazoa > Chordata > Amphibia > Anura > Leptodactylidae > Leptodactylus > Leptodactylus fallax. Next base: position 3,828,936 of record CAMRHE010000159.1, on the reverse strand, counting down.
TAACAGCTTTCCGATCTAAAAAAAACAAACATATGGAGTAAAAAAGAGACAGATACTAATAAGAATACTTATGGCAGAAGTAAAATGTCTGTCTAATGTGTTCATGAATAGTTCAATTTTAATATTAATAAAAGCCATATAGTCTCTTTGGCATGCCAGAAGGCCCTGACAACCATTTCCAGTATGCTTTGACAACCTGTGGATCTCCGTTAAGCTGGGACAGGCTCTCGCAGGAGGTAAGTTATGGTAGAAAAATTCCCTCTATGAAGTGAATGGTGGCTCATCTTAAAAGGGCTTGTCCCATTATAGAAACTTATCCCTATCCTAATGCTGGAACCCCCAGCGATCAGGAGAATGTGGGACCTGCATCAGCCCTGTGAATGAAGTACTAGTGCGCTTGCATGACTGCGTTCTATTCACTTCTATGGGTTTTCCATAGTCCCATAGAAGTGAATGGAGCGATTGGGGATCCAGGGTGTTGCCCCCCCCCCCCACAGTGATGTGACACTTATTCCCCCGTGGACAGGGGATAAGTATCTGCAATGGGACAACCCCTTTAAAGGATATTAGAAAAGTGTGGCTTACCAGCAAGTATATCAGCCTCATCCATGAACTGGGTACTGAAAATGGTCACCCGATTGACTTTGCGTTCTTTCAGCAGAGCCCATATATGGTGGCGAGAACATGGGTCCAGCCCTGCGGTGGGCTCGTCCAGGAGCAGAATCTGTAATAAATATATTTTATTTTCTTCCCAGAATGCTTTGCTTGTGGATTTCCATAATGCTGTGATGCATAACTGGTGTGATAGGAGGTTTTATAGCGAGTGGAGAGTCACAACACCCTCATATGCATTAGATACTTGGCCAATCCTTATAACCACCATAAATGTAAAACCTAGATATCCAGCGATCTGACACTTACCTGAGGGTCCCCCAGGAGGGCGATGCCCAGTGTTAGTTTCCTCTTCTGTCCTCCACTCAATTTACCAGCCTCAACATCCTCAATGTTTTCCATGTGCAAATCTGAGATAATTCTTTGTACCTGGGGAAAAGATTTGAGATACTTTGGGGCCTTACATATAAAAAATCCATTAAAGTGTCTGCATAAGAATTACTTCTTAAAGATAGGACACATGCTTCCCCAACTCCTATTATAGGTAGGGAGATGTGGGGGTGCTGGCGGTAGGTAATGGTTATGACTGAGGGAGTAAGTGATCCTATGTGTAGTGAGGGGTGTTGAGTAATATAGTATAGATACACATTGATAACATTACCTCTTGGTTCACTTGCTTGAATGGGATTCCCTTTATTTTGGCAAATACTTTCAGATTTTCTTTTACTGTTAAAGGATCAAACTTCACATCAGACTGAGGGCAGAAGCCGAGTCTCTTCTTTACCTCTTCCAAATGCTCCATATCTGATATGTTCCAGTTATACACAAAGACCGAGCCTGGAGGTCAGGAAAAAAGGGGACTGAAGGAGCCGTGTAATACATGACTGCTCGATCAGACTACACAGGTTATCAGAGATATGCACAGTACTTTGCAAAAGTTTTAGGCAGCTGTGGAAAAAATGTAAGCAAGTACTGCAAAGTAAGAATACTTTCAAAAATAGAAGTGTTATTAGTTTATTTTTTATGAATGAACAAAAAGTAAATAAATATTTGGTGTGACCTTTGGAGGTGGAGTCCTGGAAGCGATGATGTGCCCCCCCCCCAAAAAAAAAAAAAAAAAGCAAACGGTTGTACTCACCTTCCCTCACCTCTTCTGAATCTCTTTGCAGCATTTGCTGCTTTCTCTGGGTCCTCTTCTGGTCTCTTCCAGCCTCCTGGGCGATGCTGTGAAGTCATTGTGCCCCATGTGACCACTGAGGCCTGTGATTGGGAGTGCGTGACATCACCCTGGAGGCCACAAGAGGACCTAGAGGGACCGCCGGACGCAGCGAGGATGCCCAGATGAGGTGACGTAAGGTGAGAATAACAGTTAGTCCCCTGGGCCTCCACCTATTACACTTGGTTCGCGGGTGACAAACTCCCAAAGTTTCGTGTTCAGGTTGAACCCGATACTTTTGGAAAATTTAGGTTGAATCAGGTTTGATCTGAACCGTTTCGCTCATCTCTACTTACCAGCAGTCGCTGGACACATTCCACTCAAGATATTAAGCAATGTTGTTTTCCCTGCACCGCTGTGTCCCAGCAGAGCCGTAATTTGCCCTTCATATATATTTAAGTCTAGACCTGCAACAAGAAAGAAAAATTCTATGGCCACCTGATAATCCAGTGTCTAGCCTACCCTTAAAGTCATTTTACTGAAGCATTTTTGTCACTTTTTCAACTTTGTCTCTCCCCTTAGGCTTACTGTTTATGTTTAGGTACATTTACCTCTCAAGGCTTCAACATTTTTATCCTTGTTGCCGTACGTCTTTGTAACTTTACTTATCCTGTAATGAACAGAAATTCTTTTTAGTTTTCAAAATTTCTTAGATAAACTTCACATAGAAACTTGAGTAACTTTGCAAATACTTTGCATTTTTATACTATTGGTTATCCTTGGAAACAGACAGTAGTTTAGCTGCACCCCTGGTCAGACAGCTTACATTTAACTGTGTAAGGGAGTGTTCACATGTATCAGATTTATTTAGAAGATCTGCCCACTTCCTCACGGGTCCCATAGCAGCACAGAAGATGAGCCTTAAAGGGCATTTTAAAATTGTAGAAAATTAAAAGTTAAACATTTTTGCAAATATAAATAATTAAGTATTATTTTTTTCTCTAACCGTCTCTGTTGTGTTGATTGGTTGCCAATGGATACGACCATCAGTACAGGAACTTTCTATGGTCTGGGACTTCCATAATTTCCTTATTGTAGCTGGATTGTCTTCTCTTGCATGTAGTGTCCCCTCCTGATAACCAGCCATGATGTCCTTATTGTGGTCAGGTTATCAGGAGGACACTATATGTATGAGAAGATAATCCAACCACAATAAGGACATCATGGCTGGTTATCAGGAGGACACTACATGTATGAGAAGATAACCTGACCACAATAAGGACATCATGGCTGGTTATCAGGAGGACACTACATGTATGAGAAGATAACCTGACCACAATAAGGACATCATGGCTGGTTATCAGGAGGGACACTACATGTATGAGAAGATAACCTGACCACAATAAGGACATCATGGCTGGTTATCAGGAGGGACACTATACGTATGAGAAGATAACCTGACCACAATAAGGACATCATGGCTGGTTATCAGGAGGGACACTATACGTATGAGAAGATAACCTGACCACAATAAGGACATCATGGCTGGTTATCAGGAGAGACACTACATGTATGAGAAGATAACCTGACCACAATAAGGACATCATGGCTGGTTATCAGTAGGGACACTACATGTATGAGAAGATAACCCGACCACAATAAGGACATCATGGCTGGCTATCAGGAGGGACAATACATGTATGAGAAGATAACCCAACCACAATAAGGACATCATGGTTGGGTTATCCCAACCATAGAAAATTTGTGCATTCATGGTTGTATCCATTGGCAACCGACTGTCAAGTCAATAGACAGTCACCACCACGATGGTTAGAGAACATCTTTAAAATTCTGCAAAATGTTTAAGTACTTATGTTTGCAAAAATGTTTAACTTAATTGTCTACAGACCAATATATGTGGTTATGTTCATGGGAAACCCCTTTAAGATCATGGAGCCCCATATATGTAGTGCAGCCTTTACCTTACAGCTTCTTTCCCGAGTAATTCTGCAGAGACTTTCTCTACATAATCTCCGGCCGGTGTCTCGCTGTGTCCGTCCTCTTCTGTCTTTAGAGGGACATGACTCCTTTTTGACCAGAATGAAGATTTCATAAAGAAGAGCGGCTCAGACTTCTTACCATGCTTATCTAATGAGGAGAATATCATTGTCAGTAAATATCAGATATCTGCATGTAAAGCTACGGCCAGACATCATCAACATATAGGAAATCCAGATAGTGCAGAGTATGAGCAGGCGGCAGACATTTACTATAGAATATTTTGCATGCATGACTAAATCATAGTTGACAACCTCTGATGATGAATCACAAATTGTACATATGACCCCCTGCAGCACAACCCAAAATTACTACAGACCTCACACCAGATTCTTTGAGGCTAAGGACATGTAGCGAAACACAGCAAAAAAAACACTGTGGAAAAAATTCGGCAGAAACGCTTTGCAGTTTTTCATTGCAATCTCTTACTTTCTGCCCCTATTATACCTACAGTCATGGCCAAAAGTTTTGAGAATGATACAAATATTAATTTTTACAAAGTCTACTGCTTCAGTTTTTCTAATGGCAATTTGCATATACTCCAGAATGTTATAAAGAGTGATCAGCTTAACAGCAATTACTTGCAAAGTCAATATTTGCCTAGAAAATGAACTTTATCCCCCAAAACACATTTCAACATCATTGCAGCCCTGCCTTAAAAGGACCACCTAACATCGTTTCAGTGATTGCTCCATTAACACAGGTGTGGGTGTTGATGAGGACAGGGCTGGATATCAATCTGTCATGATTAAGTAAGAATGACACCACTGGACACTTTAAAAGGAGGCTGGTGCTTGCCATCATTGTTTCTCTTCTGTTAACCATGGTTATCTCTAAAGAAACACGTGCAGTCATCATTGCACTGCACAAAAATGGCCTAACTGGGAAGAGTATTGCAGCTAGAAAGATTGCACCTCAGTCAACAATCTATCGCATCATCAAGAACTTCAAGGAGAGAGGTTCCATTGGTGCCAAAAAGGCTCCAGGGCGCCCAAGAAAGACCAACAAGCGGCAGGACCGTCTCTTAAAAGTGTTTCAGCTGCGGGATCGGGCTACCAGCAGTGCAGAGCTTGCTGAGGAATGGCAGCAGGCAGGTGTGAGTGCATCTGCACGCACTGTGAGGTGGAGACTCTTGGAGCAAGGCCTGGTCTCAAGGAGGGCAGCAAAGAAGCCACTTCTCTCCAGAAAAAACATCAGGGACAGACTGATATTCTGCAAAAGGTACAGGGAGTGGACTGCTGAGGACTGGGGGAAAGTCATTTTCTCTGATGAATCCCCTTTTCGATTGTTTGGAACATCTGGAAAACAGCTTATTCGGAGAAGAAGAGGTGAGCGCTACCACCAGTCTTGTCTCATGCCAACTGTAAAGCATCCTGAAACCATTCATGTGTGGGGTTGCTTCTCAGCCAAGGGAATCGGCTCTCTCACAGTCTTGCCTAAAAACACAGCCATGAATAAAGAATGGTACCAGAATGTCCTCCAAGAGCAACTTCTCCCAACCGTCCAAGAGCAGTTTGGCGCTCGACAATGCCTTTTCCAGCATGATGGAGCACCTTGCCATAAAGCAAAGGTGATAACTAAATGGCTCAGAGAACAAAACATAGAGATTTTGGGTCCATGGCCTGGAAACTCCCCAGATCTTAATCCCATTGAGAACTTGTGGTCAATCATCAAGAGACGGGTGGACAAACAAAAACCAACAAATTCAGACAAAATTAAAGCATTGATTCTGCAAGAATGGACTGCTATCAGTCAGGATTTGGTCCAGAAGTTGATTGAGAGCATGCCAGGGAGAATTGCAGAGGTCCTGAAGAAGAAGGGTCAACACTGCAAATATTGACTTGCTGCATTAACTCATTCTAACTGTCAATATAAGCTTCTGTTACTCATAATATGAATGCAATTCTATTTCTGTATGTGATAAAAACATCTTACAAACACACATAAAAACCAGAGGGCAGCAGATCATGTGAAAATATAATATTTGTGTCATTCTCAAAACTTTTGGCCATGACTGTATATGAAAAACACCAGTTTTCAAAAATGGGGTCTTGTGGGTTCTCCATTCATTTCAATGAGACTGCCAGAGATAGCCAAAATACAGCCCTTGGATACCAGGACTACAGTACTATATATAGTAAATGGATTGTCGGGGCCCTTTGACTGGTACTGCAGGGACTGAAGACCCTCGTACTAGGACTACAGTATTATATATAGTAAGTGGATGGTTGGGTCCCTGTGAATGGTACTGAGGGGGCTGCAGACCCTGTGCCAGGACTACAGTACTATATATATAGTAAATGGTGGGGTGGGGCCCTGTGACTAGTAGTGCAGGGACTGAAGACCCTTGTGCTAGGACTACAGTACTATATATAGTAAATGGATTGTCAAGGCCCTGTGACTGGTAGTGCAGGGACTGAAGACCCCTGTACTAGGACTACAGTACTACAGATGCATCTCAATAAATTGGAATATCTTTGAAACGTTCATTCATTTCAGTAATTCAGTAATACAATCCATAATCAGCGTCTTCCATGATTGTGTGTCCTACTGAACCAGACTGAGGGACCATTTAAAGGCTTAGGAAACCTTGGCAGGTGACACTGAATTTACAATACTGAACTTTTTTTACAATATTCTAATTTTCTTAGATTTTGGTTTTCATTAGCTGTAATCCATAATCAACATTTACAGAAATAAAACACTTGAAATAGAACACTCTGTGTGTAAAGAATCTAGAAAATCTAGGAGGTCACTTTTTTAATTTAATTACTAAAAGAAATAAACGTTCCAAAGATATTCTAATTTATTGAGATGCACCTGTATATATAGTAAATGGATGGTCAGGGGCCTATGAATGGTACTGAGGGGGCTGCAGACCCCTGTGCCAAGACTACAGTATTATATGTAGTAAATAGATGGTTTAGCGGGGCCTGTGAATCCTAGACATCCTAAGAAGTGACACAACCTGACAGAAGCCGCTTCACGCTCTGCTTTGTGTATAAACCTTGTTTACCTGCCAAAATCTTCTCAAAATAAAGCGTCAGCATCATGTAGAAAATGGCATCCACGACAAGCATGATGCAGCTGAACAATACATGAGAGGAGTCGTTCATCAAGGTGGAGAAGTGGACTCCCTGAAAGTCATACTCCATGTATATACTCTGGAATGAATAGAAATAGGCATATTTATATTTATATTTATACAAGTGCAATTTCTAAGTGTATAGACCAGACTTAGGCCAGAATGTAATAGACTGTCATCCTGCATCTCTAATTGTCATCTGACCCTGTATACCATCTGTAATCCACAGGTATGTGTATTCCACCCGGAACTATATACTGATCTTGGCCGCTTCATTCAAATCTACATCTGCTGCTGTGTTAATTCTATCTCTGTCTATCTGCTGGTATGTGTCTTCCACTTTATTAATGTATTAACTTTGAAACCACTGTCTCCTTCCCCCTGCTACTTCTCTCCTATGCCTTCCTGATGTCTCTGATTCTATCTGCATGTTTCCTCACCCCTATTCACACCTGATACACATGAAACAAATGCATTGCCAGTTAGTATAAATTTGCGGCCAGTGGTCAGCTATGACCTGGTCAGCGCATTTTCCAAGTGCAGTTTCTAAGTGTATAGACCGGACTTAGGCCAGAATTGGAACAGAAGGTAACTAGCCACTAAAAGGACGCTTAGTTATAAACTATAGAAATGCTTCTCACTATAATCACTGTTGCTCTTCCCATACTTGTAAAAACCACTTTTCCACCCCAAACCAGCCATGTCACTAAGAATATCTTTATCTCTCCATCTATTCTACCCCACCATCTGACCTCTGCACAGCTACTCACACACCTACAAGCTTTCTGCCCCAGACACACACAACCTCCCCACACTCTCTCCTATTTACACCTGCTATCCCTCTCCCTGCTACTCCTCACTTCTGGCGATATATCTCCTAATCCTGGACCACCCCAGCAACTCCCTGCTGTCAGATCTTTCTGCACAAACGGCAACTGCGCACGTAACCCCCTAAATCTTACACCTATCTTACCCACTCCTGCCCCTCCCCACACCCTCCCCGGTGCACTATGGAACGCTTGCTCTGTACGCAACAAACTTGCCTACATCCATGACCTCTTCATTTCTCATAAATGATCATTTCTGGGTCTCACAGAAACGTGGCTAACACCCTCAGACACCACCTCCCCTGCTGCCCTCTCTTATGGAGGTCTGCAATTCTCGCACACTCCCCGCCCCAACAATAAACCTGGCGGTGGCGTTGGCGTGCTCCTGTCTGACTATTGCTCCTTTGCCCCAGTCCAACCTATACCTGCTCTCACCCTCCCCTCCTTTGAAGTGCAATCTGTTCGCATTTACTCGCCCTCCAACCTCCAACTGGCCGTCATATGTCGACCACCAGGACCTACCGCTACCTTTATCGATCACTTCACCACCTGGCTAATGTATTTCCTATCCACAGACACCCCCACCATCATCATGGGTGATTTCAACATCCCCATTAACACAACCCACCCCTCCGCTCCCAGTCTCCTATCACTCACTACCTCCTTTAACCTCTCTCAATAGTCCTCCTCTGCCACCCACACAAAGGGGCACACGCTGGACCTCATATTCACCCACCTTTGCTCTCTAGTCAACCTCTCTAACTCTCTGTCCATGCTCTCTGACCACAACCTGCTGACATTCTCTGCCCTCTCCTCTGTAATTGAACCACCAACCCCTAAACCAACACACCCCCGCAGGAACCTTAATCGCCTTGACATCCACACGCTCTGACTCTCTCCGACCGCTCGCTGACATATTCTCACTCCAGGACACAGATACCGCCGCTGACTTCTACAATACCACCATTACTTCAGCCCTTGACTCTGTGGCCCCTCTTACTAACACCAGAACCCGGCCGATCAATAGGCAACCCTGGCACACTGACCTGACTAAAAAACTGAGACGTGCCTCACGGGTTGCAGAACGACTCTGGAAGAAAAGCCACTCCCAGGAGAACTTCCTTAGGTATAAAGAGGCAGTTCTCACATTCAAGAATGCACTCACCTCTGCAAAGCAGGTCTACTTCACCACACTAATATCTGACCTATCCCGCAACCCCAAACAGCTATTCACTACTTTCAACTCCCTTCTCCATCCTCCTGTGCCCCCTCCGACATCACTTATCACAGCTGATGACTTTGCCTTTTATTTCAAAAGCAAAATTGACACCACCAGAGACAGTCTCACCCTACACCCCGACAACCACTCTATCCAACTGCTCGGTGCTCTTCATCTTTAACCTGTTTCTCCACCGTCACTGAAGAAAAGCTCTCCACCCTAATCTCTAAATCCCACCTCACCTCCTGTGCACTTGACCCAATCCAGTCACATCTCATCCCAAAACTCTCGGAAGATATTACTCCTGCCCTATCCCTAACCAATGGATCCTTCCCTTCCGCCTTCAAACATGCTACTGTCACACCTATACTTAAGAAACCCTCCCTGGACCCATCCTCTCCAGCCAACAATCGCCCCATCTCACTGCTCCCGTACGCCTCAAAATTACTGGAGCAACACGTCCACTCTGAACTATCCTCCTATCTCTCGTCCAATATACTCTTTGACAGACTACAGTCAGGCTTCAGACCCCATCACTCCACAGAAACTGCCCTAACCAAGGTCACTAACGACCTTCTAACTGCCAAAGCCAAACGTCACTACTCTGTCGTCCTCCTCCTCCTCCTCGACCTCTCCTCTGCCTTTGACACAGTCGACCATTCCCTCCTGCTAGAAACTCTCTCATCCCTTGGCATCTCAGACCTGGCCCTTTCTTGGATCTCCTCATACCTCACCAACCGCACATTCAGCGCCTCCCACTCGAACACCATCTCCCTGCCATGCCCTCTTTCTGTAGGTGTCCCCCAAGGCTCTGTCCTAGGACCCCTCCTGTTCTCCACCTACACCCTAGGCCTTGGTCAACTCATAGAATCCCATGGTTTCCATTACCATTGCTATGCTGACGACACCCAAATATATCTCTCTGGACCAGACATTACCTCCCTGTTGTCCAGAGTCCCAGAATGTCTAGCAGCCGTAGCCTCCTTTCTCTCCTCCCGCTTTCTCAAACTCAACATGGAGAAAACGGAGTTCATAATCTTCACCCCTCCACGCATGATCCCCCTACCTGACCCATCTATCAAAATTAATGGAACCACTCTCACCCCAATCCCACAAGCCCGCTGCCTTGGGATAACCTTAGACTCTGACCTATCCTTCAAGCCGCATATTCAAACCCTCAACACCTCCTGCTGCCTCCAACTCAAGAACATCCATCGAATCCGCTCCTTCCTCACCCCTGAAACTACAAAGATGCTAGTCCACACCCTCATAATCTCCTGCCTAGACTACTGTAACACCCTCCTCCATGGCCTCCCAGCTAACACCCTCGCCCCCCTCCAGTCCACCTTAAACTGTGCTGCTCGCCTAATACATCTCTCCCCCCGTTCATCGGCCGCTCCCCGCTGCCAATCCCTTCACTGGCTACCCATTGCCCAGCAAATAGAGTTCAAATTACTAACGCTGAGATACAAAGCAATCCACAACCTGTCCCCTCCATATATCTCTGACCTAATCTCCCGCTACCTGCCCACACGTAACCTCCGATCCTCCAAAGATCTCCTACTCTGCTCTGCTCTTATCCACTCTTCACCCAAACATCTCCAAGAGTTCTCCCGTGCATCCCCCATACTCTGGAACTCATTACCAAGACATATAAGACTGTCCCCCAAAATCACAAGCTTCAAGAAGGCCCTGAAGACTCACCTATTCAGGAAGGCCTACAACCTCCAATAACACTGTCACCACACCACCACCTGTACAGCCTCTGCCCTCACCTTCTGTCTCTATCCCTCTTCCCTCATAGATTGTAAGCCCTTGCGGGCAGGGCCCTCTATCCCACTGTACAGTTGGTCTCTGTTAACATTATCTGTTTTGTATATCTGGTGTACCGTATGTAAATCCACAAATTTAAAGTACCGTGGAATTAATGGTGCTATATAAATAAATTATATATTTATATTTATATATATATATATAAGTGCCTTGCGAAAGTATTCGGCCCCCTTGAACTTTTCAACCTTTTGCCACATTTCAGGCTTCAAACATAAGGATATAATATTTTAATTTTTTGGTGAAGAAACAACAACAAGTGTGACACAATTGTGAAGTGGAATTAAATTTATTGGTTATTTTAAACTTTTGTAAAAAATAAAAAACTGAAAAGTGGGGCGTGCCAAATTATTCGGCCCCCTTAAGTTAATACTTTGTAGTGCAGCTGCAAGTCGCTTGGGGTATGTCTCTATCAGTTTTGCACATCGAGAGACTGAAATTCTTGCCCATTCTTCCTTGGAAAACAGCTGGAGCTCAGTGAGGTTGGATGGAGAGCGTTTGTGAACAGCAGTTTTCAGCTGTTTCCACAGATTCTCGATTGCATTCAGGTCTGGACTTTGACTTGGCCATTCTAACACCTGGATACGTTTATTTGTGAACCATTCCATTGTAGATTTTGCTTTGTTTGGGATCATTGTCTTGTTGGAAGATAAATCTCCGTCCCAGTCTCAGGTCTTTTGCAGACTCCAACAGGTTTTCTTCCAGAATGGTCCTGTATTTGGCTCCATCCATCTTCCCATCAATTTTAACCATCTTCCCTATCCCTGCTGAAGAAAAGCAGGCCCAAACCATGATGCTGCCACCACCATGTTTGACAGTGGGGATGGTGTGTTCAGGATGATGAGCTGTGTTGCTTTTATGCCAAACATATCGTTTTGCATTGTGGCCAAAAAAATTCGATTTTGGTTTCATCTGACCAGAGCACCTTCTTCCACATGTTTGGTGTGTCTCCCAGGTGGCTTGTGGCAAACTTTAAACGAGACTTTTTATGGATGTCTTTGAGAAATGGCTTTCTTCTTGCCACTCTTCCATAAAGGCCAGATTTGTGCAGTGTACGACTGATTGTTGTCCTATGGACAGACTCTCCCACCTCAGCTGTAGATCTCTGCAGTTCATCCAGAGTGATCATGGGCCTCTTGGCTGCATCTCTGATCAGTCTTCTCCTTGTTTGAGATGAAAGTTTAGAGGGACGGCCGGGTCTTGGTAGATTTGCAGTGGTCTGATACTCCTTCCATTTCAATATGATCGCTTGCACAGTGCTCCTTGGGATGTTTAAAGTTTGGGAAATCTTTTTGTATCCAAATCCGGCTTTAAACTTCTCCACAGCAGTATCACGGACCTGCCTGGTGTGTTCCTTGGTCTTCATGATGCTCTTTGCGCTTTAAACAGAACCCTGAGACTATCACAGAGAAGGTGCATTTATACGGAGATTTGATTACACACAGGTGGATTATATTTATCATCATCAGTCATTTAGGACAACATTGGATCATTCAGAGATCCTCACTGAACTTCTGGAGTGAGTTTGCTGCACTGAAAGTAAAGGGGCCGAATAATATTGCACGCTCCACTTTTCAGTTTTTTATTTTTTACAAAAGTTTAAAATAACCAATAAATTTCATTCCACTTCACAATTGAGTCCCACTTGTTGTTGATTCTTCACCAAAAAATTAAAATTTTATATCTTTATGTTTGAAGCCTGAAATGTGGCAAAAGGTTGAAAAGTTCAAGGGGGCCGAATACTTTCGCAAGGCACTGTATATATATCTCAATACACACACAAACACACACACACACACACACTGTGTGTATGTATATATATATATATTGTGACAGCTTAGGGGAATTACACTCAAAATGGCGGCTTGTCCTGGTCCGGACAGCGGTGGTTCGTGGTACTGGGCACCGGAAAGATCGCTTTCAGATGGTCCAAGTGTAAAATAAAATGTGGCTTTATTCAGCTTAACTGCAACATAACAAAACAACAAAAAACCTATGCCACAGTTAGGGCCTAACTCACTCCTTGAGTCCCTAACTAGCCTCTGGGGGGGCAATAAGAGCTTGACTTAGTCTCTGTAAGTTCTCTCTGGATCCCAGCCCTCTTGGACAGACTGCCTCTCTGTCCCTGGCTGGTCCTGACTATTGCTCAGCTCCAGCAACAGTCCCCTGTGGACCCTAGCATTTCTGGCACAGACCGTCTATCTGTCCAGGTGGGTCCACCATTTCCTGCTTCCTGCAGGATACTCCAGACTACTGGAGTTACACGCCCCCCTCAAAGGCGTGGCTGAGAGCCTTTTCAGGGCTAGGCCTGGGTCGCTCAACAGCGCCCTCTGGCTCACATACTCACAATATATATATATATATATATATATATATACACACACATCATATATACACCTCCCAACTTTTAAAGGACAGAAACATAATGGGGACAGGGACATAATGTGTGGCGCGCTAATTTCTTTGTGCCCCCATACAGTATAATGCTCTTACAGTCACCCTAACATTATATGCCCCCACATTATAATGTTCCCCTTCAATGTTCCCCCCACAGTATGAAGTCCCTCTCCTCATGCCCCAGTTTAAACTGGAGGCAACTAGAGGCAGACATGTCCCCCAGCTTAATGTCCCTTTTCAGTTGCCCCCAGTTTAATGTTCCCACCCAGCTGCCACAGTTCACCCTCCATCTGCCTCCCCAGTTTAATGTCCACTCCTCTATCTGTCCCCAGTTTAATGCCCCCCTTCATCTGCCCCCAGTTTTATTGCCCCCCCTTCATCTGCCTCCAGTTTAATGTCCCCCCCAAGGTTTAACACAATAAAATCACTGATACTCACCTCTCCTCGCTCCCCTGCTGTCTCTTCTCCTGGAGTGTTCAGGGAGTTGCAGGCGTCATCACATCGCGCCTACAGCTCCTGGGGCCGGAGCATGCAGAGGGGAACAGTGGTGAAGCAAGAGCTGTCCGCAAATGGCTCCTGCTTCACCATTGTATTCAACTCATCTGCGTCCTCTCAGGACGGCGGAACAGAACCCACAATCCGGGACTGTCTCGCTGAATCCGGGATGGTCGGGAGATACGTATATACATTTACAGTGGGGAAAAAATGTATTTAGTCAGCCACCAATTGTGCAAGTTCTCCCACTTAAAAAGATGAGGCCGGCCTGTTATTATCATAGGTAGACCGCAACTATGAGAGATTAAAATAAGAAAACAAATCCAGAAAATCACATTGTCTGATTTTTAAAGAATTTATTTGCAAATTATGGTGGAAAATAAGTATTTGGTCAATTACAAAAATTCATCTCAATACTTTGTTATATACCCTTCGTTTGCAATGACAGAGGTCAAACGCTTTCTGTAAGTCCTCACAAGGTTGGCACACACTGTTGCTGGTATGTTGGCCCATTCCTCCATGCAGATCTCCTCTAGAGCAGGGATGTTTTGGGGCTGTCACTGGGCAACATGGACTTTCAACTCCCTCCAAAGGTTTTCTATGGGGTTGAGATCTGGAGACTGGTTAGGCCACTCCAGGACCTTGAAATGCTTCTTACGAAGCCGCTCCTTCGTTGCCCTGGTGGTGTGCTTGGGATCATTGTCATGCTGAAAAACCCAGCAACGTTTCATCTTCAGTGCCCTTGCTGATGGAAGGAGGTTTGCACTCAAAATCTCACGCCATGACATGGCCCCATTCATTCTTTCATGTATACGGATCAGTCGTCCTGGTCCCTTTGCAGAGAAACAGCCCCAAAGCATGATGTTGCCCCCCCCCCCCCCCATGCTTCACAATAGGTATGGTGTTCTTTGGATGCAACTCAGCATTCACTCTCCTCCAAACACGACGAGTTGTGTTTCTACCAAACAGTTCTACTTTGGTTTCATCTGACCATATGACATTCTCCCAATATTCTTCTGGAACATCCAAATGCTCTCTAGCAAACTGGTGGCGTAGTGTGTTACTGACGGTAGCCTTTGTTACGTTAGTCCCAGCTTTCTGCAGGTCATTCACTAGGTCCCATCGTGTGGTTCTGGGATTTTTGCTCACCGTTCCTGTAATCATTTTGACCCCACGGGGTGAGATCTTGCGTGGAGTCCCTGATGGAGGGAGATTATCAGTGGTCTTGTATGTCTTCCATTTTCTAATTATTGCTCCCACAGTTGATTTCTTCACACCAAGCTGCTTGCCTATTGCAGATTCAGACTTCCCATCCTGGTGCAGGGCTACAATTGTGTTTCTGGTGTCCTTCCACAGCTCTTTGGTCTTCACCATAGTGGAGTTTGGAGTGTGACTGTTTGAGGTTGTGGACAGGTGTCTTTTATACTGATAACAATGTCAAACAGGAGCCATTACTACAGGTAATGAGTGGAGGACAGAGGAGCCTCTTAAAGAAGAAGTTACAGGTCTGTGAGAGCCAGAAATCTTGCTTGTTTGTAGGTGACCAAATACTTATTTTCCACCATAATTTGCAAATAAATTCTTTAGAAATCAGACAATGTGATTTTCTGGATTTGTTTTCTCATTTTGTTTCTTATAGTTGAGGTCTACCTATGATGTCAATTACAGGCCGGCCTCATCTTTTTAAGTGGGAGAACATGCACAATTGGTGGCTGACTAAATACTTTTTTCCCCCACTGTGTGTGTGTGTGTGTGTGTGTGTGTGTGTGTGTGTGTATATATATGTGTATATATATATATATATATATATATATATATATATATATATATATATATATATATATATATATATAAAAAAATATATATATATATATATATATATATATATATATATATATATATATTTTATACATACACACACAAAACACAAAAGAGAAGGCAGCACTCCAAAATGGTGTATGAAATCAGGGTGAATTTATTTCATGTCCGTAAAGTTTCAGCTCCTCAGAGCAAAGTGCCAGTGCAAGTTATACAGATATATATATATATATATATATATATATATGTGCAATCAATAAAAATTTTAAATACAATATTTCCTAATCTCAGTGTATTCATTAATGCAAAAATATCTCATGTTAAAAAGCTTGTGTTATTAATTCATAATAAATATTATAAATACATGTGCCATATATAAAGTACATATAAAATTCCAGCTGAGCACACACAAACGCTAATGGGGACACATATGAATCTAAAGAACATGATGGAGACAGCAGGTTTGCGCCTGGAATCTTGTAAATATGAATAATTAATACTAATGTCCTCCTGTGGTAGTGATTACCTAAATATGCACTTTATATATGGCACATGTATTTATAATAATTATGAATTGATAACACTAGCAATGAGGTTTGCAACACTGGAGTCCTAAGTTCGAATCCAACCAAAAACAACAAGGAGTTTGTATGTTTTCCCCATGTTTGCGTGGGTTTCCTCCAGGTACTCTGGTTTTCTCCCACACTCCAAAGACATACTGATAGGGAATGTAGATTGTGAGCCCTGTATGGGACAGTGACTGACAATATCTGTAAAGTGCTGCGGAATATGATGGCGTTATATAAGTGAGCAAAATAGATATATATATATGTTACCATTAAAGTGCAGAAATCAGTTAATCTGCAGATTAACTAGGTAATGTGCAGATTCACTAGGGCGATCTGTTAAAGTGCGGAAAACTGCTTTCATTTCTGACAATACCTAGTTAGTGTGCACATTACCTACTAGGCACTCGTTAAAGTGCAGATAATGACATGTTTTGCCAGAACAACAGCAGCAACGTCGCTGTAGGCTTACAGCGAACGTAAGGTCGGCCAAAAAAAAAAAATGATTGGGACAGTATAAGGAAAGGTTGAAGACGGTTTGCTTTCAAAACCCATTCGACTTGAAAAAGTTTAGAAAACAAACGGGTTGGTGTGTGTGCGCACTCTTACACTCTCTGCGAAAATACTTTTTTTTTTTTAGTTTTTTTTCCGTCAAACACAAAGTCCTTCGTGTCTGAATAAAAAAGAAAAAAACCGGCTGCTTTGCGGCGCAGAGGGCGTAAGCGCGCACACACCCGCCCCATTTGCTTTCAAAACCCATTCAAGTTGAATGGGTTTTGAAAGCAAACCATCTTAGCTATGCTACGCACTGGCAGCGGACGGTGATTGTGACACATAAAAACAAAAACACAACAGGCGACGACGAGACGCTGCTGGCGAAAGACGACTATTTAACAGTGGAGGGAGAAGAAGAGGGGGGACGGAGTAGGGACAACAGGACTATGAGAGAAACAAACTTCCGAACGTTAACGATCTGCAAGCCATGAATATGCACATTACCTAGGTAAAATGCGGAAAACTCCTGATTCCGCACTTTAACGGAGCAAATCAGTTAATCTGCACATTACCTAGGTAATGTGCACATTCACTGATTTCGCACTTTAACGGTAACATATACAGTGGGGAAAAAAAAGTATTTAGTCAGCCACCAATTGTGCAAGTTCTCCCATTTAAAAAGATGAGGCCGGCCTGTAATTGTCATCATAGGTAGACCTCAACTATGAGAGACAAAATGAGAAAACATATCTAGAAAATCACATTGTCTGATTTTTTTTTTAAGAATTTATTTGCAAATTATGGTGGAAAATAAGTATTTGGTCACCTACAAACAAGTAAGATTTCTGGCTCTCACAGGCCTGTAACTTCTTCTTTAAGAGGCTCCTCTGTCCCCCACTCATTACCTGTAGTAATGGCTCCTGTTTGACATTGTTATCAGTATAAAAGACACCTGTCCACAACCTCAAACAGTCACACTCCAAACTCCACTATGATGAAGACCAAAGAGCTGTGGAAGGACACCAGAAACAAAATTGTAGCCCTGCACCAGGCTGGGAAGACTGAATCTGCAATAGGCAAGCAGCTTGGTGTGAAGAAATCAACTGTGGGAGCAATAATTAGAAAATGGAAGACATACAAGACCACTGATAATCTCCCTCCATCAGGGGCTCCACGCAAGATCTCACCCCGTGGTGAGCAAAAATCCCAGAACCACACGGGGGGACCTAGTGAATGACCTGCAGAAAGCTGGGACTAACGTAACAAAGGCTACCGTCAGTAACACACTACGCCGCCAGGGACTCATATCCTGCAGTGCCAGACGTGTCTCCCTGCTTAAGCCAGTACATATCCGGGCCCGTCTGAAGTTTGCTAGAGAGCATTTGGATGTTCCAGAAGAGTATTGGGAGAATGTCATATGGTCAGATGAAACCAAAGTAAAACTGTTTGGTAGAAACACAACTCGTCGTGTTTGGAGGAGAGTGAATGCTGAGTTGCATCCAAAGAACACCATACCTACTGTGAAGCATGGGGGTGGCAACATCATGCTTTGGGGCTGTTTCTCTGCAAAGTGACCAGGACGACTGATCCGTGTACATGAAAGAATGAATGGGGCCATGTATCCTGAGATTTTGAGTGCAAACCTCCTTCCATCAGCAAGGGCATTGAAGATGAATCGTGGCTGGGTCTTTCAGCATGACAATGATCCCAAGCACACTGCCAGGACAATGAAGGAGCGGCTTCGTAAGAAGCTTTTCAAGGTCCTGGAGTGGCCTAGCCAGTCTCCAGATCTCAACCCCATAGAAAACCTTTGGAGGGAGTTGAAAGTCCGTGTTGCCCAGCGACAGCCCCAAAACATCCCTGCTCTAGAGGAGATCTGCATGGAGGAATGGGCCAACATACCAGCAACAGTGTGTGCCAACCTTGTGAAGACTTACAGAAAACGTTTGACCTCTGTCATTGCCAACAAAGTATTGAGATGAACTTTTATTATTGACCAAATACTTATTTTCCACCATAATTTGCAAATAAATGCTTTAAAAATCAGACAATGTGATTTTCTAGATATGTTTTCTCATTTTGTCTCTCATAGTTGAGGTCTACCTATGATGACAATTACAGGCCGGCCTCATCTTTTTAAGTGGGAGAACTTGCACAATTGGTGGCTGAGTAAATACTTTTTTTTCCCCACTGTGTGTGTGTGTGTGTGTGTGTGTGTGTGTGTGTGTGTGTATATATACTACACACATACACATACACACACACACACACACACACACACACACACACACACAACACACACACACACACGTAGCAGAGTTAACCCAAACTTACAGAAAATTCATCAAATTCAGTAGGCTGTCCATATAGAATATGCATGTGCCAGGTCCTCCAGAGAAAGTGGGATGTCCTTTACAGACACTTATTTCTTTGGCTTCTAGATGAAGGTTCTGACCAGGTAAGGATACATTCAGATCTGCATCAGAGTCTAACATGTAGACTCCGTTGCAGTGTCTGCTGAAAATCGGTGGAGGAAAAAGTCCAGCATGGTTTCAGTTTAAAAATGAAGAACACCCGACGGACCCCATTATAGTCAATGGGGTCTTCCAGGCTCCATGTGTAGATACTGTTTTAGTCGTCCATCTCTCTGTCGTTCAGGTTGCCCGACAGAACCGACTGCACCAACAACAGTGAGAATAACTATTGAAACATATCTTTTACTTCCACAGCTAATAAGCCACAAATATCAAGATATAAATATATATAACCAGGTCCATAGATTAAACCCATTGTATCACTCAAATGTATAGACTGGTTCAGTCTTAGCGGCCTCTCTTTTTGCAGTGTTATTCCACTCTGGGTACGGTCGTCACACAATAGCGTAAGGCTATTCCAGTCTGAGGTAGCTTTGATCTATTTACTGGAGAGGTGATAAATGCTGATGGGCATCCGACCGCTGAGGGGTCCCCCTTTCCACCAGCACCAAGACCTTAGTGTGAGGAGACTGAATGGAGCGGTGGTTGACCATGCACCTTGACACTCCATCCAAAGTCTATGGCACTGACTGCCCAGATAACACTGACTGATAGTAAAATGAGCGTCTGTGTCATTTACCTGTGAAATCCCAACCGAGAAGGCAAAAGCAGGGAAGATGCTCAGGATCACCTCAAAAAATTTGGGGAGATCTTTCATGAGCAGAAGGAGGCTGAGGACAGATTGGAAGATGGTAATGACGAAGCCTGCAATGGCGGTAATACGCGGTCTCCTGAGAAGAGCGATCAGCATGAAGGTGAAACACATCTGCGGAAAAGGGGAAATACTGTCAGTGATAAGTGTAGATTTCTGATACAAAGCAGAACATTCCTCTGTACAACTATAAAATTATTGCTGCCTGCATCCACCAGTAGGGGGAGCCAATTAAAGGGGTTCCCCAAGATTGACAATTGATCCGATTCTATATAAATCCATTTATAGCATGCTCCCCCTAGTGGTGGCTGAAGGCAGTCAAAAGTTTATCATCTAGCTCTATACAGGGGATTTGGAGCTCTGTATCAGAAAACGCAGTGCCAACCCCTATAAAGAAATATTATACAATAATGATCTACAGAATTTTGGACCTAAAATGAACGTTACACAAAGGTGGGGGATACATGCTGTATATATTAACCCCTAGTAAATAATATACATTACATATATATTATACCTACCGATGATATACCATAGAGGAAAAACAGCAGCAAGATTAGTCCATAGGAGCTCCGCAAAAATACATAATCTCCTGTAAGCAGAGCCATCAGATTTGCCATTATTAGCACATAGACGGCGTACTGCAGAGCCCAGGATAACCTAGGAACAGACATGTAATTGGTTAACACTTGTATAGTGTATAGTATAGGATGACCTGACATGTATTCTATAGGGGATAATACATTTAAAGGGATATTCCACTGGAGAAGATGTTGGACCCCTTTAAAAGAAATGTGCCACCAGTTTAAATTTATTTATTAAAACCTGATTGGGAAATCTATCATTTTTATCTCTTCCTGAGCTTCTACTCTGCTCTGTTAACAGCATTTAGTGATCTGCTTTACAGCATAGTCATGGTCATGACTATGGCAGCAGTACTGTAGTCTGGAGCTGACTCATTGAGGTCTATGAGAGGGTTTTCTAGACATGCTCTGTGCGTAGAGGGGAAAGAGATAAGGAGTGACATCATCTATTGTCAGTATTGGATGTAATGATGGCTCAGTGGCAGGGCCAGACTGGCCCTCCGGGGTACCGGTGAATCCCCCCGGTGGGCCCCATGACTTAAGGGGACCCTACTGGACCCCCACTGCTTTTTTTAATATGCAATGGAGGTGTGGTAATGGCCCCTATTCACTTACCTCTCCTCGCTCCTGGCCAGGGGTCCCCCTGTGATGTGCGGTGCACAGGGCCCAGACTGAAGAGGCAAGAGGAGAGGCCGCGAGCAGGAGCGGGAAGAGTTAAGTGATGCAGCCAGGTTCTCCCCAGTTTTACGATCCGGTTCTTAAAACCGGGGAGAAGTGGCGCCGCCAATCTGGTTCTGCTACTAGTAGAGAAGAAAGCCACAGGCTTCCTGCTCTACCACTCACAGACTTGTAGTCCACAGGCCACATTGAGCCTGTGGCCTACAAGCTAAGCTCCAATACTTACCTGACTGCTCTCCGGAGCCTCCTGCTTCTTCCTGCTCCGGGCGCACATGACTTCACATCAGTGCGACCGGAGCAAGAAGGAGTGGGACCTGGGAGCAGACAGGTAAGTAATGACCCAATACTGTTATAGGGGGGACCAGTGAAGGGGCCACTGCATGGCTCATACAGTGTCTCCTTCACTATTCTCCCCATACAGTCGCTAATTCACCTGCTTCCCCCCCCCCCCCACATACAGTGGCCTTTTCACTGGTCCTTTATACTGTATGGGCACCATTGATGGGGACATTATATTGTGGGGGCGGCAGTGATGGGGGCCAATATCTTGTGGGACATTAAAGGGGTTGTGCAGGGTGAAAAGAAGACAGCAGATCTGCAGGAGCGGATGGCGCTGGGAGGACACTGGAGCACCGGGGACCTTCACTGCATCTCAGCACATATTGAAGTCAGTGGGAGCTGAGCTGCAGTGAAGGTGCCGGGCCACTATACAGCAGATGGAGCTATCTGCTTCCGGCCCTGTATTGTGTACAGAACAGGCGCCGGAAGTGGCTCCGTGCCGTGCCGTGTGTCAGCCCCCTACCGTTCAGGTGTTTATGGCCTATCCTGAGGATAGGCCATAAAAAAAATTAAGCCTGAACAACCCCTTTAATATGCCCCACACAGTTTAATGTCCTCCCCACAGGATGTTAGCCCCCATCACTGCTCCCACACAATATAATGGCCCCATTACTGTTCCCCAAACACCAGTGAAGAGGCCACTGTATGGG
The DNA here is from genome assembly GCA_947044405.1 of Leptodactylus fallax. Taxonomy (NCBI): domain Eukaryota; kingdom Metazoa; phylum Chordata; class Amphibia; order Anura; family Leptodactylidae; genus Leptodactylus; species Leptodactylus fallax. The sequence goes on along the minus strand of CAMRHE010000159.1, from coordinate 3,806,941 downwards.
GGTCCACAGTGAAGTTGCCATAAAAAAATTTAGCCCAGACAATCCCTTTTAAAGAGGTTTTCTATAAATTGGAGTGACCCATGAGGCAGCCGGAGAGGTGTAAAATAAAAAAAAAAAAAAAAAAAAAAACCCAGCATACTCAGCCATCCCCAGTACCCCGTTGTCCCCGCCTGTGTCTGTTCGGTCTCATGGCGGCGCCTCATTTCTTAAATCCTGCACCTAATTGGTCTTAGCGGTCACATGAGGTGCAGGACTCCCAGCAAGAAACGCCGGCACGAGACTGAATAGACACTGGTGGTGGACAACGGAGCGCCGGGGACAGGTGAGTATGCTTTATTTTTTAATTAAATTATTTTTTTATTTTACACATTCCGCTCGCCACATGGGTTGCTCCAATTCCTGGACAACCTCTTTAAAGGATTTATCCATCTTTCTAATATTGATGGCCTGTCCTTAGGATAGGCCATCAATATTCCATCTGCGGGGGTACAACAGCCAGGACCTCTGTAGATCAGCTTTTCTAGGACAGTGCGGCTACAGGTAATGGTAGTAATTCCAGATGCCACACTTGCCATACAGGAAGTAGCGGTGGGTTTAGGTAGAGCAGTGGTGCACATGGTATGGTGGGTGAACAGCATGGCATTATTATTACCTGTAGCCTCGCTGTCTCAATACAGCTGATCTGCAGGGGTCCTGGTGTGGGCCCCTAGAAACAATTCCACTGGTGGGCCCTAGACATTGCAGTGCGACACTGCTCAATGGTGTTATCAATTGCGGTGTAATCTTCGATTGTAATCCTGTTAATGTAAATGAGGTGACTGCTGCAAAAAAAACATCTACAGGATGGCCAAGTGTCAGTCTATTATTAGGCTTAGTGACCAGAGTAAAAATTGCTGGATGTAGTACTTTTCAAATATGTCAATAACTCTTTAAAAAGTTTGACATAACAGCTTGGTTGAAAAAGCAGGTCTTTTCAGGTAACAAATTCCCTTTAAGGACCATAATGTTGGACAACTCACCAGAAAGCCAGATCCCTCATCCTCATCATCTTCATGATCTCTCTCATCTCCCGCCGCTCTCTTGTGACGTACACAGATAAGAGATACATCACAGACACAAAGCTCATGTTTATGAAGAGCAGTAATGAGCCGATGTTCAGATGGTGCCTCCACGTACGGAATGGAGACAGCATTTTCGTTACTTTGATGGACGCCATGTTCTTCCATACGGAACGGTTGGTGGTCATCTGTAGACATAAATGCTGTCAATCCTGGATAGTGTAGAAGTCATGTTTGGCTTTACAGCGGCCACTGCAGGTGAAAAATAGTATTACATGATGGCCATTCCAGTGAATGGTCGTCTGTGTAATACATGGATGGCTTAAAGGGTTTTCTGGGGCCTATTTTTTAATTACTTCTTGCCCCCGCTCTTAATATTTTAAACATTGGGCTCCCTGGTTGGTTCTGATAACAAGTCAAGTGGGGAGGATAGCTTGCTTTCATGGGAAAACCCATTTAAGTGCTTGAGGAATGCCCCACATCTTTAAAGGGGTTTTCTGGACTGATCTGTGGATGATCTTCCGCTAACACTCTTCTGGACCCCTTACAATCTGGCTTCCGCATTTTGCACTCTACTGAAAGGGCCCTCTCAAAAGTCTCCAATGATCTCCTGAAGGCTAAATCTAATGGTGACTATTCTCTTCTTATTCGTCTGGATCTCTCAGCAGCATTTGACACTGTTGTTCACCAATTCCTCCTCAATATGCTCCTCTCTGTCCGCCTGGCCGACACTGCACTCTCTTGGGTCTCCTCATATCTCTCAGACTGCACTTTTAGAGTATCCTTCGTGGGCTCTGTCTCTTCCCCTTTTCCTCTTGCTGTTGGGATTCGTCAGGGTTCGGTCCTAGGCCCCCTGCTCTTCTCTTTCTATAAAGCCCTTATTGGACAGATTTGGCTTCCGGTACCATCTTTATGCTGATGACACCCAACTATATACCTAATCCCATGACATAACCCCTGCACTAATACAGAACACCAGTGACTGCCTCTCTGCCGTCTCAAATATCATGTTTTCGCTTTATCTGAAACTGGATCTCTCAAAGACTGAACTACTGCTGTTTCCACCATCTAATAGATCTGTCCCTGATATCTCCATTGCAGTCTCCGGCCTTACCATAACTCCTAGGCAGTATGCCCGCTGCCTCGGGGTTTTGTTTGACTCAGACCTTTCCTTCACCCCCCATATCCAATCACTCACACGCTCATGTCATCTCCACCTCAAAAACATCTCCAGAATCCGCCCTTTCCTTACCACAGATACACTAAAGACACTTATTGTCGCCCTGATTCACTCTCGCCTTGACTACTGTAACTCCTTACTAATCGGTCTTCCCCTTTCTAAACTCTCCCCTCTACAATCTATTCTGAATGCGGCGGCCAGGCTCATCTATCAGTCTAGACGCTACAGCGATGCCTCCGGTCTGTGCCGGTCACTACATTGGCTGCCTATTCAATACAGAATACAATATAAACTTATCCCCCTCATCGACAAGGCTCTCCATAATGCTGCACCTCCCTACATTTCCTCCCTCATCTCTGTCTATTACCCAACCCGTACTCTCCGTTCACTCAATAACCTAAGACTAACATCCTCTATTATCAGAATTTCCCACTCCCGTATCCAAGTCTTCTCCTGAATTGCACCACTTCTCTGGAATGCTCTATCCCGGACAATCAGATTAACTCTCAATTTCTATAGCTTCAAGCACATCCTAAAGACACATCTTTTCAGACAGGCCTATTACAATTCCTAATGTGGGATATGATGTTGTATTGGACTGTAACCTTATATGTCCAGGCACCATCTGTACATTAAAGGACACTGACTGGTGACGGCTCATACAGCTTTATTTATGTGTAATGAAAGTAACCTCTAACACAAAAATGGCTGGACCACTGTATACACAATGCTACCTCCGATGCCGCCCCTGCTACCTCTTGTGTCACCCGCTCTACTTCATAGATTGTAAGCTCTTGGGAGCAGGGCCCTCAGTGCTATTGTGTGAATTGATTTATTACTCTGTAATGTCTCTTTTTGTCTGTACTTGAACCCCACAATTTGTAAAGTGCTGCGGAATATGTTGGCGCTATATAAATAAAATGTTTTATTATTATTATGATCTATCTATAGGAGAGGTCATCAATTAAAGATTGGCGTGAGTGCTGGGGGCTCCTCACACAAAATCAAACACAGCAGCACATTGTACAGCAGCTGCGGATTGGCCCACTCACCAATGGACGTGATGTCACATGGCCTGTGAAGTCGGACCACCGCTGGTCTTCAATAGATAAAGCTCGGTTTATGCCTTTAAATGCCCGTCAGGTCCAGATATCACTCTGCAGAGGGTACACGCACACGATCAGGATTACGTGCAGATTTTAATGCAGAAATTACGCAATGTTATCCATTATCATAGTAGTCAATGAGAAATTCTATTTCTCAAGCACATGATGTAGATTAAATGTATTTTTTTTATGTCAATTTCTTCTTTCTGGTGCAAATTTCAAAGATCTGCACCGGTTGGTGTGGATTCTCTGCATGGGTTACTGTACATATACATGTGGATTTTGCTGCAGATTTTCCACATGTAAACCCTGATCGTGTGCATATAGCCTTATTGCCTACTGTGTGATAGTGCTGAGGAAGGGCAATGCCACTTACTGCTCCAGTCCTGGCAATCACATGATCACTGGGTGCTAAGTAGTTGTAGGAGCTGCTGGGTCTTAAAGGGGTTTTCCAAGATTAGAAAACATGGCTTTTTTGTAAGTGACATCACATCCATAGGTCACATGGAAAAGCTACAGCTCAATCCTTTTCATTTGAATGGGACTCAGTTATAGAATTGTCATGTGACTAACGGACATGATATCACTTATGAAAAAGAAGCAAGCAGCCATGTTTTCTAATCCTGACTAACCCCATTTAACAGACCCAGATCAGATCTACAGTCCATAATAATAAATATATCAGCCCTAGTTACAGGAAAAATCAAGAATAAAAATAATGTAGGTCTCTTATGACCTTAAGGGTGGCACAATGTGTAAAATAAGTACATAAAAAAAAACAAAAAAAACTGACCAGTGCAAGCGCAAATTACACCTGTAGCCCCGCCCCCGAGGATCCAAAGCCATACATCTCCTATGTAAAAATAACTATAATTAAAAAAAAAGGACAAAGCTAAGAAAGGGAAGTGGCCCAGTCTTGTGATCACAGTAATGTACGTATGCAGCCTAGCTGTGTCTTTCCTCCACTCACTTCAATGATGGCGGAGTCTATACTTGCTTGCAGTGAGAGAAATCCACTTTCCCAGTATTTTAAGGGAATGCAATAATTTGACTTCACATCACAGTCTCCTGCAGGGAAAAAAAAATAAATGTCAAAGTCAAAGAGACAAAGTGAGCTCCACTACATCTGACTGTAAAAGAGGTTGTAATGAATTGTATAACAAGCTGACTAGATAGAGACTAGATCTCTTACCCATATTTGAGAGGTATTCATTAGGAAGGGGTATATCGGTCATGTTGTATCTGATGTCATAGCGGAATGAGTCTTTAAACACCACGCCCACTGACAGGTTGGTGGACATGGCCTCCTCCAATTGATTTTCATCCTCAAATTCCTTTAAGCTTTCTGTTGCAAAGAAAGGAACAAAAACACAACAGCTGTAAAGTGAGAGCAGGACTCAACATAACATTTTAGCAGAACTAAACTTACCATCTGGTCCACTGCCACAATATTGTATTTTTGGACTATAAGATGCACTTTCTAGGAAGACAAAATCTTGCTAAAATGTGCCTGCGTCTTATACTGCAAAGTCAAGGGGGTCCAGTTGTGTCAGATCCCCCTGGCCACTTCCATAATTATTGGGAGACGTTCTGATAAAGTGCTTTACCCGGAACCTGAGAGAGCTGTTTCCTCCCTGCCTGACACCGATCTGTCAGGAGGAGAAGATGAAGAGGATTGTGTGAGAACCGGGGCCCAATAGATGTGCTCGGCATGGATCATCTGTTCAGGGCCACTTCCAGCACCCATATTATACACTCCAGGGAGCCAGAAGCAGAAGGCTCAGTGCCCTTTATAGTGCAAAGGCGCTGGTACTGCAGCGCAGCTCCCATTGAAGTCAATTGTTAACAGACACAGGACACATGACTGATGGTGGTCCTAGAGGTCAGAAACTTATCACCTATCTTTAGCTTAGGTTATAAGTAGAGATGAGCGAATTTCTCAAAAGTTCGATTCGGCAATTCGATTTGAAGTTCCAAAAAATTTGCTTCGATCCGAATTACTTCGCGGCGAATAAACAGCTATTTCCAGCCTGCAGAGAGCCGGGGTGGGCGGCAAAATGGCGGAAGCCCTTGGATGCCGCGGTCATGTCTCTCTCTCTCTCTCTCTCCAGCACAGACAAGTTTTATTCATGTGGATGGATCTGCTAACAAGCAAAGACACGCCTACCCAATCACATCACTAGAGAATATCATGTAACCGTCTGATGTCACAAAGGTCCTTACTAAATATTCGTTACCACGAAGAATCAGGAAATCCAGAATTGTGGAGAATCGAAGATTTCCTGAAATTCGGATCGAATTCCACTTCTGCAGAATCGATTCGCTCATCTCTAGTTATAAGCTTTGATTTTAGGAGAACTCTTTTAACAACTTCAATATATGGTTTATTATACTATAAAACAGTAATCTAGAATACATCATATTACATATATACATACATATAGATATTCTAACACATATATACACATAGATTTTCACACAGACACACACACACACACATATATATATATATATACATATACACACACACACACACACACACACACACACACACACACACACACACACACACACACACACACACACACACACACACCGAGCATCTCAATAAATTAGAATATCTTTGAAACATTTATTTATTTCAGTAATTAAATTAAAAAAGTGACCTCCTATATTTTCTAGATTCTTTACACACAGAGTGTTCTATTTCAGGTGTTTTATTTCTGTAAATGTTGATTACGGAGTACAGGTAATAAAAATTTGAATATTGTAAAAAAGTTCAGTATTGTAAATTCAGTGTGTCACCTGCCAAGGTTTCCTAAGCCTTTAAATGGTCCCTCAGTCTGGTTCAGTAGGACACACAATCATGGAAGACGCTGATTATGGATTGTATTACTGAATTACTGAAATGAATGAACATAACAAAGATATTCTAATTTAATGAGATGCACCTGTATAAATACACACACATATACAGTATATACACATGTGGACAAAATTGTTGGTACCCCTCATTTAATGAAAGAAAAACCCACAATGGTCATAGAAATAACTAGAATCTGACAAAAGTAATTTGCCAAACATGTTGACAAACCACAAAGCTTCTGGGAGAATGTCCTATAGACAGATGAGACAAAAATCGAAATTTTTGTCAAGGCACATCAGCTCTATGTTCACAGATGGAAAAATGAAGCATATCTTGAAAAGAACACTGTCCCTACTGTGACACATGGAGGAGGCTCTGTTATGTTCTGGGGCTGCTTTGCTGCATCTGGCACAGGGTGTCTTGAATCTGTGCAGGGTATAATGAAATCTCAAGACTATCAAGGGATTCTAGAGAGAAATGTGCTGCCCGGTGTCAGAAAGCTTGGTCTCAGTCGCAGGTCATGGGTCTTGCAACAGGATAATGACCCAAAACACACAGCTAAAAACACCTAAAAATGGCTAAGAGGAAAACATTGGACTATTCTGAAGTGGCCTTCCAGGAGCCCTGACCTCAATCCTATTGAGCATCTTTGGAAGGAGCTGAAACATGCCGTCTGGAAAAGGCACCCTTCAAACCCGAGACAACTGGAGCAGTTTGCTCATGAGGAGTGGCCAAAATACCTGCTGAGAGGTGCAGAAGTCTCATTGACAGTTACAGGAATCGTTTGATTGCAGGGATTGCCTCAAAAGGTTGAGCAACAAAATATTAAGTTAAGGGAACCATCATTTCTGTCCAGGCCTGTTTCATGAGTTTTCTTTTTTTTTAAATTCTGTTGAAGCCTGGTTGAAAAGCAATGTCTGACTTTCATTTGTTCATTTTCATAGAATTTTTATATATTATTACTTTTGTCAGATTCAAGTTATTTCTGTGACCATTGTGGGTTTTTCTTTCATTAAACGAGGGGTACCAACAATTTTGTCCATGTGTATATAGTGCTGGCCAAAAGTATTGGCACCCCTGCAATTCTGTCAGATAATACTCAATTTCTTCCAGAAAATGATTGCAATCACAAATGCTTTGGTAATAATATCTTCATTTAATTTGTCGTCAATGTAAAACCACAAAAAGAATTGTCAAAAAGCCAAATTGGATATAATTCCACACCAAACATAAAAAAGGGGATGGACAAAAGTATTGGCACCCTTTGAAAAATCATGTGCTGCTCCTCTAATTTGTGTAATTAACAGCACCTGTTACTTACCTGTGGCACATAACAGGTGGTGGCAATAACTAAATCACACTTGCAGCCAGTTGAAATGGATTAAAGTTGACTCAACCTCTGTCCTGTGTCCTTGTGTGTACCACATTGAGCATGGAGAAAAGAAAGAAGACCAAAGAACTGTCTGAGGACTTGAGAAGAAAATTGTGAGGAAGCATGGGCAATCTCAAGGCTACAAGTCCATCTCCAAAGACCTGAATGTTCCTGTGTCTACCGTGCGCAGTGTCATCAAGAAGTTTAAAGCCCATGGCACTGTGGCTAACCTCCCTAGATGTGGACGGAAAAGAAAAATTGATGAGAGATTTCAGCAAAAGATTGTGCGGATGGTGGCTAAAGAACCTCGACTAACATCCAAACAAGTTCTAGCTGCCCTGCAGTCCGAGGGTACAACAGTGTCAACCCGTACTATCCGTTGGCGTCTGAATGAAAAGGGACTCTATGGTAGGATACCCAGGAAGACCCCACTTCTGACCCAGAGACATAAAAAAGCCAGGCTGGAGTTTGCCAAAACTTACCTGAGAAAGCCAAAAACTTTTTGGAAGAATGTTCTCTGGTCAGATGAGACAAAAGTAGAGCTTTTTGGATAAAGGCATCAACGTAGAGTTTACAGGGAAAAAAAGAGGCCTTCAAAGAAAAAAACACGGTCCCTACAGTCAAACATGGCGGAGGTTCCCTGATGTTTTGGGGTTGCTTTGCTGCCTCTGGCACTGGACTGCTTGACCGTGTGCATGGCATTATGAAGTCTGAAGACTACCAACAAATTTTGCAGCATAATGTGGGGCCCAGTGTGAGAAAGCTGGGTCTCCCTCAGAGGTCATGGGTCTTCCAGCAGGACAATGACCCAAAACACACTTCAAAAAGCACTAGAAAATGGTTTGAGAGAAAGCACTGGAGACTTCTAAAGTGGCCAGCAATGAGTCCAGACCTGAATCCCATAGAACACCTGTGGAGAGATCTCAAAATGGCAGTTTGGAGAAGGCGCCCTTCACATCTCAGGGACCTGGAGAAATTGGCCAAAGAAGAATGGTCTAAAATTCCAGCAGAGCATTGTAAGAAACTCATTGATGGTTACCGGAAGCGGTTGTTCGCAGTTATTTTGTCTAAAGGTTGTGCTACCAAGTATTAGGATGAGGGTGCCAATACTTTTGTCCGGCCCATTTTTGGAGTTTTGTGTAAAATGATCAATGATTTGACTTTTTTTTCATTCTCTTTTGTGTTTTTTCATTGCAAGCAAAATAAATGAAGATATTATTACCAAAGCATTTGTGATTGCAATCATTTTCTGGAAGAAACTGAGTATTATCTGACAGAATTGTAGGGGTGCCAATACTTTTGGCCAGCACTGCATATATATATATATATATATATATATATATACACACACACACACACACATATATATACAATGCAAGTGCACCGTTTGCCCTATGGTTAAAGCGGCCCTGGTCTGGCGGGCTCCATCTAAGCATTTTCGTGTTCTGCATGGTCCAGGTACAGTTTTACTATGCCCCTCCTATATGCAACCCTAACCTGTCTGGTTTGCTGTGGACACAGTGGGTGGTGCCTCATACTAATAGTCACCGGCACACCAGGCAGCGCCACCTACTGGATCGACAGCCTACCAGGCAGCACTTAATTTTACCCACACCATTCTAGCACATACCGTCCTCATATCTCACGACTAGCAGCAGCAGTAAAATGAGATGAATATGTGAATATGTTATATAATGAATATGTGACCAGGGCCGGAGCAAGGTTTGTGTGGGTCCTCGGACGACAGAGCCTCAGAGCCTTTTAGAGCAACTCTGCAATATAGTAATACAGTCCATTCCATGCAAGTAGATAGAACCTGTTCAGACGTCGGAAAGTAAAGAGGAATTTGAGGCGGACATCTGCATGGGATTCCTCTTTATATTATGCCCCCGGATCACGTTGGTACATATATATATATATATATATATATATATATATATATATATAGTATCATATCTGCCAACCATCCCAGATTCAGCGGGACAGTCCCATATTCTGGGCCCTGTCCTGCTGTCCCAGTCGGCGGGAGGAATGTCCCGGCTTCAACTCATCTGACGCAGATGAGTTGAATGCAGTGGTGAAGCAAGGAGCGGACTGTGCCCCTATGTGTACCAGCCCTGGCAGCTGTAAGCACGATGTGATGAGGTCACTCACATCGCAACTGTGGCTCCCAGAACACTCCGGGAGCAGAGACTTCTACAGAGCAGCATGAGAGTGGGGAGAGGTGAGTATCAGTGCTTTTTTTATGTTAAACTTTAGGGCCAGATTGAAGAGGGACATTAACTGGGGGCAAATGGAGGGAGGCATTAAAGTGGGAGGGCAGATGAAGGGGGACATTAAAATGGGGTAATATATATTCTTTTCTTTCTGTTATCCCCATTTTTATTTTATGTACCGTGTTATGCTGTTTTCACTTGTATCTGCTTGTTAATCGCTACATGTATTCTATGTATGTGTTAAGTTCCTAGTGCCGACCCATTTAGGGGTTAATAAATATATAAAATTTAGAAGGCCCGTCTCTCGTATTATCCTCTGTTGGACCTACATTCACGGAAAGTGGGTGTGAGGTAATCGAAGTGATCTCAGATAGGCCAGGAGCGGTTCCTGGTAAGACTCAGATCCTTCACAGTGGTTGTGGGTAGGAGCCGGGATCAGATGAAGGGAAACATTAAACTGGAGCAGCTGGATGGGAACATTAAACTGGGGGCAACTGAAAAGGGACATTAAACTATGGAGGACATTAAATTGTGGGGGTAGCTGGAGGGGGACATTAAACTGGTGGCAGATTGAGGGGGATATTAATGCCCCCCTTCAGTTCCCCCAATTCAATATCACCCTCCAGCTACCTCCACAGTTTAATGTCCCCCTCCAGCTGTCCCAGTTTAAACTGGGGCACTAGGAGAGGGACTTTATACTGTGGGGATAATTGGAGGAGAGCATTATAATGTGGGGTCATATAATGTTAGAGTGACTGTAGGAGCATTATACTGTGTGGAGCAACAAAGAGAAATGGATGGGAATGGGTGGAGTCAATGTAGAAGTAGGTGGAGCTAAAGTTTATCACAGCACACTATGCGCACTATACATTCTGTCCCTTTTTCTGTCCTTTGAAAGTTGGGAGGTATATATATATATATATATATATATATATATATATATATATACAGGGGTGTAACTAGTAAAGACTGGGCTCCATACCAAACTTTTGTCTTGGGCCCCCACACAGCATAGCGTCCCCTTTCCTGACCTTCACACAGTATACGCCCCGATTACACACACTATACTATCCCACAGGGGCCCCTTCACACAGTATAATGTCCCATAGCAGCCCCTCCACACAGTATAATGTCACATAGTGGCCCCTCTGCACAGTATGATGTCCTACAGTGGCCCCTTCACATAGTATAATGTCCCAGAGTGGCCCCTCTATACAGTATAATGTGTGATAGCGGCCCATATGGTGCTTGATGCACATACTGTAAAAATTTCAGATTCAGCAGAAACCAAAACTACCCATGAACTATTCAATGACGTCCCAAATGTGGATTACGTCAGCGTCAGACATCATGACATCGGCCTGACCCACATGACTTCTGTGGCGTCATTGAAGAGGGCAGAACACAGCACTGAATCGCGACGGAGCGCAGGAGAGGTGACTCACACTAATTTTTATGTTTGTCACCTCCCCTCGGCCTCCGATCATTATATACTGGGGTCTGAAGAGACAAATTCAGTCCTAACTGAACCACCAGGTGAACCTCTTGAGACGAATCTTGAGTTCCATATCACATCGCCTCATGGAAGGCTGAAGGTGAAATGACGGTGGTCGTGGGTAGGAGCTGGGATCGGTAAGTAAGTAGGGCATGTTACCTACTTGGGTTACTCTAGCAGGTAACAGCCTATTTAAAAAAAAAATTGCAGGGTCCCATCGGGCCACCTAAGGTGAGACAGTCAGCACTCGGCAGCCGAGTGAGCCCCCCCGCAGGAGCTTGGGACCAGGTTTGCCGGGGGTTCAGGTGCTGATGCTGGCCCCGTATGTGACTGATCACATGTTCAATACATCACACACATTTATTCTTTTATTTTTTTTCTATTATTTTGGGTATAATAATAAATACTAAAATAAAAACAATAAAAAAAAATAACTCCTTGACGCTATGTTCACATATACCCTTGGGTGTCCATGGTACTGGTCCATTAGAGGACCAGAACAACGGACACATGAACCAATAAAGCAGTGGACACCAATGGTAACCAATGGACCCCCATGGTTGCATCAATTGCTTAGTGAAGTGAAGGTTCTGTACTCTTTGGTCACCTACCTGGTATCATGCTACTCTGGGCCGCCTTCTTCATGATCTGTCTAGCAGTCGGAGGACTATTCACATATCCTATTACAAAGTTGAATTTGTTAAAGCCGTCCAAAGACCCGAGCTCTTCTGCAGGGGATACGTCTATACGATACAGTAAATAACGCTCCCCGACAAGGATTAAGAGCAACATCAACAAGACAAACGCCAAGTTCTGCATCCATTCCTGAAAAACACAAAGCACTAGAAATAAATAGCACTAAGGGGTACACCGCCCGCAACCACATGTGAGACCATCATCCGTTTTCCCTATGGTCTCCTTCCACCTTCAATCACCTTGAGTAACCTCCCACTGTCACACCCTTTTGCTTCTTATTGGCTGAAGAGTCCACCTTGTACAAGACTGGCCACGCCCAGGTGACTGAAGAGGAAGGTCCTGGCAGGGCTGTAGCTAGATACCTTATACCTATAGCACCTTGCTGTTTTTTATTCTAATCACTGGAAGTCTCATGCACTTCTGTAGGAGATCCTCAAATATCTATCAGGGAAATATAAGATGTGGCGGTTCATGACCGCTCCAAGCATGTGATGAGGGTATCATGGACCAGAGGAAACAGTCAAGTTCCCACACGCCAGACTTGCTGTAGAACACTTTGTGACTGTTTTATTCATTTGGATAGAACTTGTAGAAATCCATGTACATATTAAGGGGATTGTGTGGGGATACAAAACTTTTCACAGCACATTCACTGCACTGGATCAACATCCTTAAACCCCTTCATGCCTTTGCCAATTTTCGTTTTTACATTTCCATTTTTCCCTCCCCTCATTCCAAGAGCTGTAATTTTTTTCATTTTTCAGTTCACATAATGGCTTATTGTTTGTGAAACAAATTGTACTTTGTAATGGCACCATTCGATATCCTGTACAATGTACTGGGAAGCTGGAAAAAAAATTCAGAATGAGGTGGATTGGAAAAAAAAAACACATTCGTGCCAATTTCTTATGGGTTTAATTTTTACGGCATTCACCATGTGGTAAAAATGTCATGTTACCTGTATTCTGCAGGTCAGGATGATCACGGTGATACCAAATTTCTATAGTATTTGTAATGTTTTGATACCTTTTAAAAAATTAAAAACTTTGCAAAATAGGAAATTATTTTTGTCGCCATATTGTGACACCTGTAACTTTTTTATATTTATGTGTATGGAGCTAGGTATGGCGTATTCTTATGCAGGACAAGATGGCGTTTTTATTGATACCATTTTGGGGAAGGTCTGATAGCTTGATCACTTTTTATTCCATTTTTATAGGAGGCAAAATGTTGAAAAAACACCATTTGGCCATTTTGATTTTTTTTTCCGCGCTACGCTGTTCACCGTATGGGATAAATATTTTAATATTTTAATAGTTCGGGCATTTTTGAGATCAGGGACCCCTAAAGTGTTTATGTTTATTGTCCCTTGACTTGACGTCACATGAGAAATCTGCAGGCCTGCAGCTGCACAGAGAAGGAAACTCATCGAATACTGATATTGTCTACAGGGAAACTGCACGAAGTGCAAGACCCCACATAATTCTGGAAAAATCCAGCAGATCATATGGGATGACAACCAGCCTGGTCACTTCACTGTATTCTTTGGCAATGTTTGAGGCCAGGAATAGACAGTCATAAATCCTAAGTCTACAGGGATCAGAGAGATCCATCTACAGTACAGGCATCCAATAGTCAACTACAAGGAGTCAAGATTACTCTGAGGAATGAGCAATGGTCCAAGATTTGCAGGGGGTTTGTGGAGAAGACACCCCCGGAGCCATTAGCAAAGGGGGACATGACTTTGGGATGGGGGAACCAATAACTCCTGCAGTTTCATCTTTGTGCAGTAGTTGTGTGGATTTATATAGGCTGGTTCCGCTTTAAGAATATATGTGTGTATATTGAGCTTTAGGAGTATATAGTGCCTAGTGTGTTACTGTAGGGAGGGAGGAGTTTAGGAATAGATGTCACTTCCTGTCTCATTCATCTCTTTCTCTTTCTCTCACCACAAGGACTGGAGGAAACATTTCCCTCTCACCCGCCCTCTTTTAATCACTATTTTACAATTGCTTTTTTCACATTTATCTGTATAATGTATCTATTATTGTATAATTTCTTTGTTTGATACCTTAATTGTGTTTCTGGTCATATATACAATTCTAAGATGACTTTGATGAGTTAAAGTTTGCATTATCCCTCTAAGCCCAAGGGAAGGGCAGTCCTCCAGCCATGGTTCCCTAGAGGTTTCATCCACAGGGGGTTTTTCCTCTCCTGAGTGCTGGAGGATGACTCTTCGTGAGTCGGGGGTTTGCCATGTTTAGTCCATATTTTATAGTATTTGCCTGAACATTTAGTTTTAAGTTATTTGTTCATGGCATTGGCAATAAGTGTGGAAATGAATTGAAATAATATTAAGAAAAAAAAAATTATAAAGGGAGTCATTTGTATGTAATAAAGTGTTACATGTCACATGGTCCATTAGTAAACTGTCACAGCTTTACTTTTGCGGTTGAGGAGTCAGGTGGAAGTTGCAGGCAAGTTATTGTGGACTTATTTTAACTAATAGAGGAGGTTAAACCTCATGGTGGTGAACAGGCTGAGCTTTGGAAATGGCCAGCCTGAAGGATGTCGTAATAGTAACGTCATCCAGGGGCGGGCACAGGGGTTAAGCACAGGGCTGTTGGTGCCCTTAAAGTGTACTGGCTCTGCTAGAATTGCAAGCCGGAGCGTGCCGCCCCTTTATTGCTGGCTTGCCGGGTGCTGTTTGTCAGACAGCTGGGAATCTCACAGTATTCGTGAATCCCAATGGTCTAGAACTTCACCTGACTCCTTCTGTGATTATTTTAGTTCTGTGATTTAAATAAAGCTGTGGCCATTTTGACACCCAAAATAAAGTGTTTTGTGTGCTTATTCCAAAGTCAATGTTTACTGTAGTTTGGATGGTTTTAGGAAGGAGTGAGGGTCCACCCATATCCAAAAGTCAAGGCAAACGGTCAACAGCTTGAGCTCCAGGTGAAACAAGAGCTGGATTTCATACTGTTTTAAGGCAAATTCAGAGCTGATTGCGAGGCAGAATGAGTCTTAAATTCAGCACCAAAATTCTGCAGTGTGAACATACCCTTAGACAACCAAACATCTGGTAGACCAAGACACGATCCATGACTGTTCTGTGTCCATCAGATGCTGTTATAATATTTCATAGTACCAGTCAATCGTGTATATACATTTACCAGATCTCTTATGTCCCTACCCATATTGTGGACCACTTCCGCCTCCACTTGAGGATCAGATTCTTCAGCAGCAGCGCCAGGGTCTGCTGAACTAGACTGGTCTCTGTCACATCCCTCTCCGTCATCTGGAAAACAGAAGGTTTGCAGTAAAAAGCAACATTTCACATACTATTTGATGCTTCGTTCTCTTTTCATGGATTCTCATACTACCAAACACAATTAATATTAACAGTTTATCTATATATTCTAGCAGGAGAGATGTCACTTTAAACAGCTGTCAACCTTAAATCTTAACATATAACTTTGTATCTGGTATAAGTGTGCCATTGGCTTGCACCTTTAGCCTACATTCACATGACCGTGAAAACGGCCATGAAAAACATCCATCTTCACAGCCTCTCTGCACCCGAGGGGCAGCTGTTTTGCGTGGATCCTTCATAAATTGCAGTGTATGGAGGGATCCGTGAAAGTGGAAAACAATAGAGCATGACCTATATTCATATTTTCGGTCATGTAAATATCCCCCATTCACAAATGCATATGGCCACGTGATGACCATTACAAAAAACAGCACCCACATGGCCGATATTCACTGTCATAATATGTGAATAATATAGGGTTAGGCTGAGGCCACACGTTTTGGAAAAGCTATGTTTTTTGTTGCAGATTTGGCTGTGGTTTTTGAGACAAAGCCAGGAGAGGATTTAGCAGAAGGGAGAAGAATAAGAGCTTACTTTATATTTCCCATTTCTTTTGAAGTCACTCTTGGCTTTGACCCAAAACATGTCACTTCAGTCTTAGACCGGTTGCAGACGACCGTGCTCTGGGTCAGTGTGCTCTCCATGCATTTCACGGAGAGCACACTGACCCATTCTTTTCTATGGGCCTTTACACACAACCGTGATTTTCACGGTCCCGTGTGCAGGCTGATAGTCCGGGCCGCGTCAGATAGGACATGTCCTATTCTTCTTCTATTTTGCGGCCCGTGCTTCTATGGCTCCTATTCATTTAATGAAAGGAGCCGTGGAAGCACGACCCGTGCACGGGCGGCACACGGGGACATCCTCGTGTCCCCCATGTGCAGCCCATGCTTTTAAATCACGGCAGGCCGGTTGTGGCACGTTCGTCTGAAACTGGCCTTACATTGGAATCACACATGCTGTTTTTGATGCATTTTTGAGCTAAAGTCAAAAGTAGACTTAAAAGCAAAGGGAGATATAAAGGTAGGACTTATACTTCTCCATCCTGCTGGATCCACTCCTGGTTATGGCAAAAAAAAAAAACTGCATCAAAAACTGCATGTCTGTTTTCAGCCTTAAATTCTGTAGTTTTTACAGATCTGTTTGGGGGACATAGGACTGAACCTATTCTTATCTGTTTTTGCAGCTCACTCGGTCTATTCTAGTCATAAATTGATGTGGATTTCGCTTTGGTCTGTGCCACAGATCCACGGTGGATTTCACTCTTGTCTCGCTTAGAGTATGTTCACAAATTTTATTACAAAATCTGTAATGTATTACATTATGTTCACACAGGACTAAAAATCTTCAGCAGGAAAAACACATACCAATTTTTTGCAGATTTCCTTGCAGAAATGGTGCTGATTTGCAGCAGATTTCACTCTTTGCATTGCAGAGCATGAAAATCACAGCAAAAATCTGCCCCATTTGACATGCCGCAGATGTTCTGCACACAATCCCACGACAGAAAATCTGCAGTGTATAGAGAGTATACCAAATATTATCCACATGCTGAGGAGAAAGGAAAAACATCTACATGTGAATTGCTAGCCATGTCAATCCTCGCTGCAGATTTCACCCTTTTCAATGCATATCGTGAAATCTGCAACAAAATTCACTTGCTGATGTTGACAGGGATGTGTTGCAGATTTTACTGCATATTCAGAATCTCTGACATATTTCCTTTTTACATGTAGACTTACCCTGAAAGTGATGAAATCAGTGGTAACAAAAAACTGCAACGTGATAGAATACGGATATTAGCAGTATGCTCACTCCGTCACACTGAAAATATCTACAGCATATGGATGACATGTGTAATATCTCATCCACTAATACTGTAATCTGCTGTGAAGTTTACCTGTGCATAACTGCGGATAAAATTCACAGCGAATCTGTCACATCTGAATTCACACTTAAAGTGCTGACTTACCCTGAATCCTTTGCTCAGTCGCAGGGTAAACAGTGAGAAGTTCTCAGAAATTGACGCTGCTGATGGGAGAAAGTTTGGTGTCTCTCAGCTTCATGTCGTCTTCTGCGGCTCTGAAGTTTAGGACACGGTGGGAGGGGTAGAGATCTTATAATCTGTTTACTCCACTACAAAGTGCTCACTGGTCATTCTAATAATGCTAGAGAGTCATCACGTGATACGTTTTGGAATCATTCCATTACAAATACAGCTGTGGTGATACACTGTAACAAAACGAAGAAAGCAAGTGACAAAAGCTTCACGCTAACAAGAAGATTCTCTGTATGATGAGGACCTCCTCTGCTGGCAGGAGAAACATCTGCGGCTTTTCTCAGAAACACTTGGTAAGAGCTGTGACAAATATGTAGTGTAGAGGAAATCGTCTTACACCCCAGTGAGATCTGAGCGCCCCTTAAAGCAGTGGTTCTCAAGCTGCGATACACGTACCCCCCGGGGCACACGCTGCTTTCCTCAGGGGTATGCACCATAGTGAGAGCCACTGTCCCTCCTCTCGCTGTGAATGGAGACTGAACACCCGTATTCTCCAGATTATAGATCATACATAGGGCACTGTGGTGGCCATTATATTATACATGGGGGGCACTGTGGGTGACATTTTATTATTTATTATACTTGGGGGCATTATATGGTTTATGTGGGGGCACTGTGGGTGACATATTATATGTGGGCACACTGTGGGTGAAATTATATTAGGGGCCATTATATATTATACATGGAGGCAGTGTGGGGGCTATTATATTATATGTGGGGACACTGTACATGTTTGTGGAGTACTGAGGGGGCCATTATATCACACATTGGGGCACTGTGGGGCCGTTATATTACATATGGGGCAGTGAGGGGACCATTATACTACATGTGGGTGACATTATGTTACATATATCCTGCATGTGGGCACTGTTGGTGACATTATATTATATATAAAATACGTGGGGGCACTGTGGGGACCATTATATTATATGTGGGGGCACTGTGGGTGACATTATATTATACTACATGTGGGTGACATTATATTACATATATCCCGCGTGTGGGCACTGTGGGTGACATCATATTATTTATAAAATACATGGGGGCACTGTGGGGACCATTATATGTGGGGGCACTGTGGGTGACATTATATTATATGTGGGGGTACTGTGGGTGACATTATGTTATACTTGGGGGCACTATGGTGGTCATTAGATTATATATTATACATGAGGGTACCATAAGGGCTATTATACATAGCAGTATGGGGGCTAATACATTATATGTGGGGGTACTGTATAGTACTGCCATTAAACTTAAAGGGAACCTTTCACTACCCGACCTATTTGCTACCTATAATAGGCACCACTCCACTGATTCAGGCACAGTTGGAATTTTTTCTCTAGCCACCACCATTCCTCAGAAGTCACTTCTGACTGCATAGACTGCACAGCACAAGAGAAAGACAATAGACATTAGGATTATTACCAACTATGACAATTCAGTGCACTTGTAAAAAAAAATCAGTTCTGTGCGAGGCCCCTGACACTATAGGGCCCCACTTGAGGATGATGCAGTGAAGAGGCAGATGTCCAGCAATTAACTTGAGATAAACTTTATGTAACACTAAACCCCTTAAATGGTCACTGTCTTTTCACACACCTTAGGCTCAATTCATAGAATACCACATCCTGAACATAATCGTGGATCACTTTCATTAAAATATCAGATGTTTTACACCCTAAAAACTGTGTTGAAAGTCCTGCCACTAGGGAGTTCCTGTCTTTTAAATCTGCTGTCCACTACCTGTTGTCAAGTAAAATACGTCTTTAGTAGCAGAGACGGGAATGTGAGAAATAGGTGGGCGAGTCCAGCAGCTCATTCACAGGCATTATCTGTGGAAAGGCCTCTTCAGACCCCGGGGTATAATAACTGGAGCCCCAGGGAAGGTGAGCCAACATAAAAAAAACAGTGTTAGTCACCTCTCCAGGGCTCCGACACGAATCCCTGCTGTCTTCGGTGCTTCTGACTGACATCAGGGACTGCTGAGGCCTGTGATTGGACCTCAGCATCATGTGGTGTCGTGAGGCATAGACGCAAGCGTTGCAACAACATTGTTTCCCAGTCTATGGGACTGCTGGGGAAAGTGGAATGCAGTGCTTGGCTATATCCAGTAATACCATAGCAATTGTATTGAGTAGCAGTCGCAAGCTTCATCCGCTTCTCCACTCATATGGGGATATGAAGCTCTTATTTCATGATCAGCGGGCATCCTAGCAGTCAGACTCCACTGTTTAGCAAGTTATCCTTTGAACTTTAGATAGGGGAAAATCAAAACTTGAGACAACCCCTTTAATGACTATAGTACAAGGCTCTAGGCTTGTCATGCAGTCACAAATGAGTACAAGGTGGTTACAGAGTCTCTTAAATGGACAGTGCTTAGGGATTCGGTCACTCTTAAAGGGCACATTGAGTAACAGTTGTAGTCTAAACAGACTCCGAGAACAACTTACATTTACTTATCTTGGCTGGGCACACCTTCAGTTTCTGGTCAGAAATGGCAGTATTCTCTGCAGCCCACTGTACAGCACTCCCCAGGATGTGCTCTGGAGCCGCCTGCCATAATCCAGGGACACTTCCAGGTAAATCAAGATACGCCACTACCAGGCAAGGTCACAGTCCAGTGCAAGTCAAGATGAACAGAGAGGCAGATCACTGCCCTATAAGATGTCAGGATCAATAGCTCTAATGTAACGTGTAACACCCCAGAGTGGTGTTACCACTCCTACACCCTGCTGCTATCTTTATCTGCTAATCCAATGTCATCTTATGCACTTTCTTCCCAGGTTCTCCACCAATGTGCATTCACTATAATGTGATGTAACTGTATTACATGTAGTGTGCCTGGTTCACCAGCAGGTGGCAGCAAACTGGCAGAGTTATCTTAGATAGAAGGAAACTTTCCATTCCATTAAAATTCCCCCTCTAGAGAGAAGTAGAGGAGTCTTGTCCTCTGCAGCTAAGGTGGGGACCAGTTAGGACCAGTTAGTCTAGGTCTAGTTCCAGTGCTGATTGAGACTCCATCTTGGGGCTGCCAGGGGTCAAGTTCCCTGGCACAACTGAGAGTCAGACTACAGACAGAAGTGCAGCTCACCAAAGAAACAAAGATATAGTCAGCTTGCCAGCATATCATAGTTGAGTTATGATGAAGCAGAGCTGAGTTTGCCTGCCAGTTATATACTAAAGCCTGCTGTAGCCAAGACAAAGCATGAATCTGTTTGGAAAATCGTTTATTCAAGTAAAGCTGCTGTTCAACTTCATCTCAAGGTGTAGACTCAAGTTATTCCTCAATTACTCCTTGTAAGGGAATTGCCAGTTGAGCAATTCCCCAGTGCTGCTGCAGAATCTTGGGGGGAGGAGCACAACAAGACAGCGAGCCCTAAAGCTGAACCCCCCCACTGGCCCTGCCTCTTGCCTGACTGTCCTAGGTGACAGCCGACAACTTGGAGCCGGTCCCTACTCTGAAGAAGTGACAACACAGAACGCAGACAAGACAAACAACAACAAAAGGGAGGTCAGCTAGCCAAGGGGTCGGTAACAGTCGAGCAATGCAGTACAGAATCGCAATCCAAGAGAATAGTCAAAGCCAGAGGTCAGGAATAAGAATACAGGTAATAGCATAAAAGGAGCTAGCAGGGACAAGTCACAAGACAGAATCTCAATAGCCAGCAAACATATGAGAGTTGATGACCTGTTTATTGCAAGTCCCAGACATGCCCCAGACTTGATTGGTAGATAGGCCGTCAATCACACAGGCAAGGCTAAGATTAACTATTGAGTAGCTGAAAAAAACAAGATGCAGGAGATGGGTGTGGCTGAAATTCAATTACATAGTCTAGGACAGTGTTCAGACTGAGCAACAAGAATCTTATGCAATCAAACTGAACACGCCTCCTGTGCTGCAGCGTGCGAGCAGAGGGTGGCGCAGAGACCCGAACAGGCAGAGATGTTACACTCCTCCTATTTATTGCATCGGAGCCAAAGCCTGGGGTCTAGCCATAACCAGGTAGGAGCACCGTGACACACAATAAGACTCATATAGAGCCGCAACATACCACTTGGCATTCCTACACCTGGGACGAGGGTCATAGAAGGCCCTAAGGGGAGGCGTTACCATTGCAAATGTAACACCCCATCTGATAACAGCTTCCTTCATTTCTGGGTGCAGTGTCATCATCAGACATGCACACTACAGTTAGTGGGTGGAGCTAAGCAGCAGTTAGCAGCAGCAGGGCATCGCGGGCATTAAGGTCCCTGGTGCTTCAGCCATTTTTCTGCCTCGCCTCCATTTTGGGGAGGAACGCCAGCGCCCACAAGAAAATCCGAGGACTTCTGTTGCCATGACAGCTGGAAGCCTATTGAAGGATCCTTGGCTTGTCTGGCATTCATTTGTATGAGAGGCTGTATAAAGAAAAAGAAAAGAGAATACATATAAAAGTAGAAAATTACTGTCAAACACATACATATAACATAGAATACAGGTGACATGTCATGTTGGCTGCATAGTGAATACCGTAAAAACAAAGCCCGTAAGGAAGTCGCACAAATGCACTTTTTCTCCAATTCCACCCCATCTGAATTTTTTTCCAGCTTCCCAGTACATTGTACAGAATAATAAATGATACCATTATGAAGAACAATTTGTCCCGCAAAAATTAAGCCCTCATATGACTCTGCGAACGGAAAAATGAAAAAGTTATGAGTTTGAAAGGTGGGGAGTCAAAAACAAAAAATGCCTCCGGCGGGAAGGGGTTAATGGCTGGACTTGACTCCAGTCCCATAGACCAGGCCGGTGGGCTGCTGTAGCTCTCTGTATGTCCCTTTCACTGCTAGGACACTTTTCATACTTTTGACATATACAAATAAAACCTACAAAAATCAGATTTCCTCATACCTACAGAAAAATGTTGCAAAGAAAGGATGTTTTCAGTAATAGAAGGGTTAATTCCTGCACTTATTTTCTTCCCACTCCAGCAAACCAGCCACTTGAATAGCTGCGCTGTCACAATACATCTATGCTTTTAGAAATAGAAGGATTAATAGTTTATTGTCAATTACCAAAATGAAGTGAATGAAGAAAAGAGAAATGTAAATCCCATCGATATTTGGTGTGACTTTTGCCCTTTGCCTTCCATCACTTCTTCTCCGTACTTGCAGACAGTTTTTGGCAGAACTAGACAGGGAGGTTGTTCCTGCCGCCATCTTGGAGAACTAAGCACAGATCTTCTGTGGATGTAGGCTTGCTCCAATCCTTCTGTCTCTTCATGTCATCCCAGACAGACTGGATGATGATATCAGGACTATATCTGTGGGGGCCGGATCATCACTTCCAGGACTCCTCCTCCAAAGGGCAAAGGACACATTAAATATTGATGGGATTTACACTTTTCTTCTCTTCATTCACTTTATTTTGTTAACTTGCCTAAAACTTTTGTACTGTATTGTAGATAAGGCACTTTATACTTATGGGAGCAATTTTTTATTAAATGGTAATTTTCGTAAAATATTTTGCATATATAAATTAATAATTGTGATTAAATGTCTAACCAGGTCAGAACTTTAGATGCACAAAACCTAATAAATATAAAAGTTTAGGATTTGCAGAGTTTAGACATATTCACCAATCTAAAAAGAACAAAAATCTCCCAGATTCAGATACCAGTAAGAGGGCAAGTTGGGTAAGAAAAAGAAACATTTCTGGGGTCTGAATTACTCTTAGTGATCTTGGGACTGAATTGAGTTTAGGGTCTAGTCTGGGGTTTAAACTAAATTTAGTGATCTGGTATGGGGTCTGGAGCTTAGGGGTCTAGTCTGAGGTCTTAATGTGTTTTTTGGGGTCTGGGGTCTTTATTTTGGGGTCTATTCTGGCGTTTTCAATAATAATAACACATTTCAATGTGAATAGTTGTACAGTCTCTATTGAAATGTCCTATAAATTTTCGGGCCCCCCTGGTTCACGGCTGTCTAACTTCTTGGTTCTTCCAAGATGAGACAATATGGAAGCTATGTCTTCTGTTACTTGGATAGACGTGTTAGATTGTACTTACTTTTTGTCAAAAAATGGGCAAAAGACGGCACAAAGGATTAAAGGTCAGTATTTTGTGCTCACAAGACATTGATTGTTATACACATAACATGGTGACAAGAGCAGCTCTGTTCTCCCCGCTCATTAGATTCCACATTTTCTGGGACATCCTATGGTTTCTTCTGGTCTATGTAACATCTGGCACACTGTGAATTCAACTAGGAAATTGGCAGGAAAAGAAAATGCTTACTGGGTCAAATCACTGTCCCTTTATATCAGTTTTTGAGGAAAACTAATTTTTATCTTGTTTACTTCATTACTGTTCTCCGCACCCACAGTACATGTAACATGATTTATGTGCTTGACTATGGTTACATATCTCTTTCTCTTACGGTATATATAAAAATGAGTTTGTGTCTGTCTGTCTGTTCTTTATGCGTGACCAAACGACTGGACCGATCCTCACCAAATTTGGCACCCAGGTACATCAGGTGTCCGGGAAGGTTTTAGACCAGGTCTCAGCTCTCTAGGACATAGCGTTCCTGAGATACAGTATTCCCCAAAAAATGACCTGCATTAGCCAATAGAAGCCTGCAAGTCATTCACTCATATTCCAACTGCCATACACACGGTCACATGTCCCTTATCAGCCAATAGAAGCTCGCAGGCCCTTAGTCTCCACATGCACAAAGCTTTACTCCAGGTTTCCATAACAACCCAGCCATTTTTCTTCACTGCTGTAGGTCAGCTTTAAAGGGCCAGGGCGCTGTAGATGACACTGTCACATAAGGTCACCCACAGCTTTAATCCAGGTTTCCATAACAACCGATTGCAGGTTTTTCACTGATATCCAAACTGAGATACACATGATCACATGATGCTTATGGACCAATGGAAACTTGCAGGTTCTTCAGTCTCCACAAACTTAAATGTATTTTATTGAGATTTTCAGTGATAACCAACACAAAGTAGCAGATAATTGTGAAGTGGAACAAAAATGATACATGGTTTTCAAAATTTTAATCAAATAAAAATCTGAAAAGTGTGATGTGTAAAAGTCTTCAGCCCCCCTATACCAATACTTTGTAGAGCAACCTTTCGCTGCAATTACAGCTGCAAGTCTTTTGGGGTATGTCTCTACCAGCTTTGCACATCTAGAGACTGAGATTTTTGCCCATTCTTCTTTGCAAAATAGCTCAAGCTCAGCTAGATTGGATGGAGCGTCTGTGAACAGCAATTTTCATGTCTTGCCACAGATGCTCTATGGGATTTAGGTCTGGACTGTGACTGGGCCAGTCTAACACATGAATATTCTTTGATCTAAACCATTCCACTGTAGCTCTGGCTGTAGGTTTAGGGTATTGTCTTGCTGGAAGGTGAATCTCCGTCCCAGTCTCAAGTCTTTTGCAGTCTCCAACAGGTTTTCTTCCAGGATTGTCCGTGTTTAGTTCTATCCATCTTCCCATCAACTCTGACCAGCTTCCTTGTCCCTGCTGAAGAAAAGACTCCCCACAACATGATGCTGCCACCACCATGTTTCACAGTGGGGATGGTGTGTTCAGCAGTGTTACTTTTCCACCACATATAGCGCTTTGCATTTAGGCCAAAAAGTTCAACTTTGGTCTCATCTGACCAGAGCACCTCCTTCCACATGTTTGCTGTGTCCCCTATATGGCTTGTGGCAAACTGCAAACGGTACTTCTTGCATCTTACTTTCAACAATGGTTTTCTTCTTGAAACTCTTCTATAAAGGCCAGATATGTGCACGACAGATTCTCCCTGTACCTGAGCTGTGGATTTCTGCAGCTCCTCCAGAATGACCAATGACCTCTTGGCTGCTTCTCTGACCAGTGCTCTTCTTGCTCGATCTGTCAGTTTAGGTGGACGGCCATGTCTTGGTAGGTTTGCAGTTGTAGAATACTTTTTCCATTTTTGGATGATGGATTGAACAGTGCTCCTTGGGTTGCTCAAAGCTTGGGATATGTTTTTATAACCTAACCCTGCTTTAAACTTCTCCACAAGTTTATCTCTGACCTGTCTGGTGAGTTCCTTGGTCTTCATGATGCTGTTTGTTCACTAGTGTTCTCTAACAAACCACTGAGGCCTTCACAGAACAGGTGTATTTGTACTGAGACTAAACTACACACAGCTGGACTCAATTAATGAAGTGACTTCAGATGGCAATTGGGTGCACTGGATTTTATTTAGGGGTATCAGAGTACAGGGGGCTGAATACTTTTGCACGTCACACTTTTCAGATTTTTATTTGATTAAAATTTTTAAAACCATGTATCATTTTCCTTCCACTTTATTTGCTACTTTGTATTAGTCTATCACTTAAAATCTCAGTAAAATACATTTAAGTTTGTGGTTGTAAGGTGACAAAATGTGTAAAAGTTCAAGGGGTATGAATACTTTTGCAAGCCATTGTATATATAATTATATATATATATATATATATATATATATATATATATATATTGTGACAACTCAGGGGTTAGTTTAGCTCACAGGATCTCCATCTTCAGCCTTGATGGTTAGCACATCTTAGAACTTCATTTCCACACAGGCAGTTCAGCTTCAGGCTCTGAGGGTTGTGGTTGTTTTGACACAACCGCATGGGAAGTGCTGCAGGACTCTTATGGAGAAGACATAGAAGGACTCACACACTGCATAACGGACTACATTAATTTTTGTGTGGACAACACAGTTCCCACAAAAGTGGTGAGGTGCTTCTCTAACAACAAACCATGGACCAACCCTGATATAAAGGCTCTTCTCAAAGAGAAAAAGATGGCATTCAAGGCAAGAGATAATGTGGGGCTGAGGGAGGCACAAAATGAGCTGAGGCATCACATCAGGCAGGAAACAGCCAATTATAAGGAAATAATGGAAAAGCAAATGAAAAGAAAAGAGATAAGGGCTGTCTGGAAGGGGCTTAAGTCAATCTCGGGTCACAGACAGTCTGACTCCCAAGTGGAAGCAGATGTTAATTGGCTTAACGAACTAAATCTATTCTTCAATAGATTTGATCACACACCAGCTCCTCCCACCCCAGCATGTCTTTCAGTTCCCTCTACCACACTGACTTCATCCCCTGCGGCTACTTCCCACCAGACCAATAAATCCATTGTCATTATCTGACCACAGTCTGACCTTCACACGTGCCCAGGTGAGAAGGGAGCTGAAAAAGATCAAAGTTGAGAAGGCTGCAGGGCCAGATGGCATCAGTGCAAGGCTAATTAAGACTTGTGGGGATCAGCTGATTAGTATTATTACATATATGTTTAATATGAATCTGACGCGAGAAATAATACCTGATCTGTGGAAATCTTCTTGTGTGGTACCGGTTCCAAAGAAACCTCATCCTATGGACCTCAAAGACTACAGACCCATAGGATTGACATCCTACCTGATGAAGGTCTTAGAGAGATTGGTTCTCACACATCTCCGCCCTCTAGTGAGCCCGGCTATTGACCCTCTCCAGTTTGCTTATCGGCCAGGCATTGGGGTGGATGATGCCATCATCCACCTTCTGCACGGGGCCCTTTCTCACCTGGAGAAACCAGGGAACACTGTGAGAATAATGTTCTTTGATTTTTCCAGTGCTTTTAACACCATACAGCCGGGGGTTACTGAGGGACCTGAGGGACAAGCTGGCCCTTGCTGGAGTGGACCACCACCTCTCCAATTGGATCCTAGACTACCTCACAAATCGACCTCAGTATGTGAGAGCCCAGGACTGTGTGTTAGATACCGTGATCTGTAATACGGGGCACCCCAGGGTATAGTTCTTGCCCCTTTCCTTTTCACTCTGTAGACTGCAGATTTTAGGTGCAACTCATCTAGCTGCTACCTACAGAAGTATTCTGATGACTCTGCAATAGTAGGCCTCATCACAGACGATGATGGTAGGGAGTACAGAGAACTGAACCTGGATTTTGTGGACTGGTGCCAGCGGTACCACCTGTGGATTAACGCTGGGAAGATGGTGGTGCACTTTCGTAAATGCAGATGCCCTCCTAAACCAGTGGACATCCAGGGGCTGGGTATCGAGATTGTCAACACCTATAAGTACCTGGGTGTGCTCCTTAATAATAAGCTGGACTTGGCAGATCACATGGAGGTCCTGTACAGGAAGGGCCACAGCAGGCTCTACCTGTTTAGGAGGCTGAGAGCCTTTGAAGTCCAGGGGGCACTTCTTAGGACTTTTTTCAACTCGGTAGTGACATCAGCCATCTTCTTCGGAGTGGCCTGCTGGGGGAGCAGTATATCAACCAGGCATAGGAATAGACTCGACAAGCTGATTAGAAGGGCCAGCTCTGTCCTTGGGAGCCTCCTGGACCCAGTGCAGGTGGTGGGTGACAGAAGAATACTGTCCCTGGTGAGCTCCATGCGGGAGAATAACTCCCTTCCCATGCATGAGACCGTGATAGCGCTGGGCAGTTCTGTCAGTGACCGACTGCTCCACCCTAAGTGTAGGAAGGAGTGCTATCAGAAGTCTTTCCTCCTCGCTGCGGTCAAACTGCACAACCAACACCAACTTAAGTGGGTTCCACACAGAGAACTGAAATTTCTTTCTGTTGTGATATCCCTCCCCCCGATACTTCTTTACCTGTACCTTTCTATCTGTTTGTCTACTATCAATGGGATGCCTCTACCTTGAAAAGTTTTGTATATATTGTATGTGTATTTGTATTGCTTATCTTTGCATTGCATATCCTTGCTGCTGTAACACACTGAATTTCCCCATGGTGGGACTATTAAAGGATTATTATTCAAAACTGACCTCGGCAGCTTTATTTCTCCAGCCACAGCTGCAGAGATACAACAAGGGTTCTCAAACATCTTAACAATAAAACAAATCCTAGTCGTCTGACCACCAACTACACAAAATAGTGTCCTTTACTATCAGGGTGTCGGCCTAACATAGAACCTCAAAACAAAATGATGTTCATACCAGAACTTGTAGGTGCAGCTCTCCAGGCCCTTGACCCGTTCCCTACAGACAGCCATGTCTCAATTATATTCTCCTTTTCTTCCGGAGTCCTCTCAGCTGACGCCTAATGAGGTTCATTAAGCAGCCCAAATCCTGGCCTGCCCTGCTATGTGGAGAGGAACCTGCTCTTATCTTCTTCCCACTCCAGCAAACCAGCCACTTGAATAGCTGCGCTGTCACAATACATCTGTGCTTTTAGAAATAGAAGGATTAATAGTTTATTCTTGTCAATTACCAAAATTAAGTGAATGAAGAAAAGAGAAATGTAAATCTCATCAATATTTGGTGTGACCTTTGCCCTTTGCCTTCCATCACTTCTTCTCGGTACTTGCACAGTTTTTGGCAGAACTGGGCAGGGAGGTTGTTCCCGCCGCCATCTTGGAGAACTAAGCACAGATCTTCTGTGGATGTAGGCTTGCTCCAATCCGTCTGTCTCTTCATGTCATCACAGACAGACTGGATGATGTTGAGATCAGGGCTATATCTGTGGGGGCCGTATCATCACTCCCAGGACTCCTCCTCCAAAGGGCAAAGGTCACACCAAATATTAATGGGATTTACATTTCTCTTTTCTTCATTCACTTCATTTTGTTCTTTGACTAATAATAAATTATTAAAGGGAGTCTGTCAGCAGTAAAATAGTTATAAACCTAATCCCGGTACCTGGTAGCAGTAAATTCTAAAGTTTCACTGTTTTATTCATATGCAAACTAGGGAAAATGTTGGGCGAGGCGATACAGCCTCTGTGTTGTCGGTCTGGTGCACGGTTTCTCTGGAGCTCTACCCGAGATCTGTGCAGTTCTCCCTGCTGGTTATAATACATGTAGTTCATTCTTATGCTATGTAGACACTATTATAACATCTGCACTATATGATATCATTTTTTATGTACATTTCTACACTTAATGACCTGGTTTTGGCCTCTGCAGACAACAATGTCCTGGAATATCTTGAGCGCTCCTTTAGAGAATATGTATTCCCTTGCACATCTGGAATGTATGAAGAGAACAGCTGCATACAATGGTCATAACAACAGAAAGCAAATGTCTCCTGTCTTATTGTAATGTGATCAACTATATATAGAAGAGAGACAGTGCAGCAGGAAGACTTTGCTTTATGGCAGCTGCAATGAATGGGGATTAAAGGGTTATGCCACGAAGAACATTTGAATTGGATGTGTCTATTCACATGTCCGTTTTTTTAATGGTCCATTTTTCACAGCTGTCAAAAAGACTGACATACACTATCTTAGTTCCTCAAAACAGATATAGATAGTGTCATGTGAATAAACCCATTGAAGTTCATGGGTCTATTCATGGCTGTTTAATAAATCTGTTGCATTGTTATTATTCACTGCCATGTGAATAAGGACCATTCATGCACTTACACGGACAGACACGGCCGTTTTCACAGACTTTAGGCCCTGAAAAAAGGCACAGCCATGTGCATGAGGCCTAAGCAAATAACAGAAGCAGTTTGGCCATCATTTCCATCCGGTACAATCCAAGGATTTCCATGTCATAGCACCCCCATAGTGGTAGAAATATAGTAATACACATAGTCCTAGACAGCAACCAATAGATCCTACCTGATGTATACAGTCACAATTCAATGTGGATAGTACACTAATTGCAGAAAGCTAAACCGAATAGGGAAAGTGTTCGGGACTTGGCAGCGCATTAAGTGGCCAGGGCCGCGCTCCTCACGGATGACGTCGCCTCCACATCCTCGCTTGCCAGCGTCTATTTGCTTACCCACTACCCTGCCTGCCTCACACGTCACGGGCGATCCCACTGGGTGCGGAATACAGGGGTGCAATTTTTACATGCCCTCTCTCCTGGTCTGTTAGGGTCCATTTGGAGTGCTCTACAATGGGGAACAAGCATAGTTCGCCAGTTGCAAGGGTGCCATTAACCCCCACACCTTGCAGATGCCTGTGGACCTGACTGTTCTTCCCCCGACGTCCGTGACACAGGGTTCTACTCCTGGGCCTATGGATCTGGGGAGTGAGCACATGGATCCTCCTTTTGTGCATGCTCAGACTGACCTGCTATCGCTGACTGTTCCTGCTGTTGCTGCTCCTCCTCCGTTAAACTCAATCCGTTAAAAATACATAAAAAAGGGACAGTAAACCATCCGTTTGTGTCCGTTAATTTCTAGTCCGTTTTTTTTTCTTAATTGGTTGCCATAAACACAGAATGACGACAGAGAGCAATATAAAAGCAGGAAGAAGAGCTGACAATTCAGTCTGGAGCCAACTTTGGAGAGGAGAGTATCGTTGCTGTGTTCCAGTTCTTCTTGTGGTGCTGCTGTCATTTTTAGAAAATGATTCCTCCATCTTTTATTTGACCTAGAGGTGATCCGGCTGAGGGCAAAGTGGAGAAGGCAGAGGCGACGGCAAAGGCGACGCTTCTGGGTCCATCCCATTACATCCGCCCGCATGACAAGGGGAGTATATTCAAGCCTGTATGGAGAACTGCGACAACATCCAGAGAAGTTTCACGATTATCTGTGTATGTCCATTCCCAGCTTTGATGAACTTCTTCGGCGGCTGTCAACCAGACTCCAGAGGAAGGACACCCACTTGAGGAGAAGCGTTACACCAGAGGAGCACTTGACAGTGACCCTTCGGTGAGTATCAACACTGTATTTCAAATGTGTGTGTGTATATACAGTATATATATATATATATATATATATTTACACTTACTTTAATTTTATTTTTTTCAAGGTATCTGGCAACAGGCGAGAGCTTCTCCTCCATGCACTTCCAGTTCCGCCTTGGCAAGTCAACCATCTCCTACATCGTCCGGGATACTTGCCAGGCCCTGTGGGATTTGCTGTGTGAAGAATTTCTCCCACATCCATCTACCGAACAATGGAAGGACATTGCAGAAAAGTTCTGGGAGGTGACATGTTTTCCAAACTGTGTAGGAGCAGTCGACGGAAAGCACATCCGTATCCAGAAACCTGCAGTGGCTCCCTGTTCTTCAACTACAAGAAATACTTTTC
The DNA here is from genome assembly GCA_947044405.1 of Leptodactylus fallax. NCBI lineage: Eukaryota > Metazoa > Chordata > Amphibia > Anura > Leptodactylidae > Leptodactylus > Leptodactylus fallax. Next base: position 3,775,484 of record CAMRHE010000159.1, on the reverse strand, counting down.
CATTGTGCTGATGGCCATTGCTGATGCCCAGTATCGATTTTTGGCTGTGGACATTGGGGCATACGGCCACACCAACAACTCCAGAATCTTCAAGGACTCTGACATGGGACAGAGAATCTATTCTGGAAATTTCGTATTGCCAGCACCAAAGCCATTTCCTGGAACTGATGGACCTCCTATGCCGTTTGTGGTTGTTGGCAACGAGGCCTTCCAGATGTGTGGAAACCTTCTGAAACCGTACTCCAGCCGTGGACTCAACTTCCAGAAAAGAATCTACAACTATAGACTATCAAGAGCCCAGAGACTTGTGGAGTGTGCGTTTGGGATCCTCACTTCGAAATGCCAAATTTTTACCACTGCTATCCAGCTGAAGCCAGAATCTGTGGATGACATTGTGAAAGCCTGCGTGGTCCTCCATAACTTCCTGCTGACAAGGGAACCGTTGCCAGTTGACACCCAGGAACTGGAGTCTGGGTTACATGGTCTCGACGCATCTGGCCCACGATCTACAGGAGTTGTCAGACGCATGAGGGACAATTTTGCAGCTTTTTTTTCTTTCCAACGCAGGTTGAGTGGACTGGCAGGATGGCAGAGTGTAAGTTTTTTCCTTTGAATTTTTTTTTAAAAACTTTTTTTGGACAGTCAAATGTGCTGAAAAGTCTCGATGATTTAAGTCCTGAGCACTGAAAATGAGAAACTTTATTACTCAGCATACAGACTGCTCCATTTTCAATGCTTGCAACTGCCACAGACTTTTTTTTATTCCTCAGTTGTCTTTTGCACATGCTTTCTTAAGGGTGGTGTCATGTGGGGGTGGCCCTCAGTGGACAAAGTGTAAACATACCCTTTTTTCACCGAGGGTCCCTCCCCTGACACCACCTTTAAAGAAAGTGTGTTTGTTCATTCTTTTGCCTGATTTTGTGTTTTGTACATGCTTTCTTAAAGGGTGGTGTCATGGGGGGTGGCCCTCAGTGGACAAAGTGTAAACATACGCTTTTTCCACCGAGGGTCCCTCTCCTGACACCACCTTTAAAGAAAGCGTGTTTGTTCATCCTTTTGGCTCGGTTTGTAATTTTGTGGATAAAAAAACACATTTGTTTTAATAAAAAAAACTTTATTAAAATATTTTATTGTATATTAATTTTTCTTCAAAAATCACTGTCATGAAAAACTAATTTAGTCAAACATATAGTGAAACAGTAGAGGTAGATTTTCAGACTGACTGGAGGAGGTACAGTGCACAGGAGTGCAAAACATTTTTTTTTTTTTTTTGGTGTTTAAACAACTTTTTTATATTTTTTTTGGTGATGAACTTTTTTTTTTTTCCCTTGTACTTTCTGAGCATGCTCAGAAAAAAAAAACGGACATAAAATAACAGACAGTAACTGATGGCTATCATTTACTGTCCGTTATAAGTCCGTTACCCATAGACTTCAATATTAAAAAAATTACGGACACTTGCTGTCCGTTAAGAATCCGTTATTTCTAACGGACAAAAAAATCCTGCATGTAGGATTTTCTGTCCGCGAAAAAAAACCGGACTTCTGACAGATTGTGTGTAAACGGACACAATATAAAAACCCATTGAAATGAATGGAAATTTTAACAGATTTCTGACGGTTCAGCTAGTGTCCGATGCTAAAATCTTGTAACAGATAATAGCAACGGACACTACTGACGGTCACCAACGGTAGTGTGAACGCCCCTATAGGGCTTGACATATTTGGAATCCGGGGGGCACTTCTTAGGACTTTCTTCAACTCGGTAGTGGCATCAGCCATCTTCTTTGGAGTGGCCTGCTGGGGGAGCAGTATATCAACCAGGGACAGAAATAAACTTGACAAGCTGATTAGAAAGGCCAGCTCTGTACTGGGGAGCCCACTGGACCCAGTGCAGGTGGTGGGTGACAGAAGGATACTGTCCGTGGTGAGCTCCATGCAGAAGAAGAAGTCCCATCCCATGCATGAGACTGTGATCGCGCTGAGCAGTACTGTCAGTGACCGACTGCTCCACCCTAGGTGTGAGAAGGAGCGCTATCGGAAGTCTTTCCTCCCCACCGCGGTTAGGCTGTACAACCAACATCGACCTAAGCGGAGATCATTACACACAGAGAACTGAAATATCTCTCTGCCTGTTAAATCCCCTCCCTCTGCTACGTCCTATCTGTCTGTCTGCTAGTAATGTAATGCCTCTCACCTTGGAACATTCCTGTACATGTTGTATTTGTATTTGTATCTGCTTATCTTTGCTGCTGTAACACACTGAATTTCCCCACTGTGGGACTATTAAAGGACTATTATTATTATTATTATTATATTTCTGTTGGGTCTGCAGGATGTGAGCAGGCTTTATTTTTGTTGGGTGGCGGTTGGAGTACCGTGTGAAAACACGTTCTCCTTTATGGCGGTACAAACAAGGTGTGGGGGGAATGAAGGCATTCCCAATTCTCTGGTGTTAAGCTATATACCGAGATGTTTTTCATTAAAGCTGTGGCTGACTCCGTCCACCAAAGAGTATAAATGGTTGTCCTGTGTTTTTATTTATGGGAAGGGAACAATGGTTAATAGGACTAAAGTCTGCACAATCTGGCAGAACGCTAAACTGAATAGGGAAAACGTTCGGGACTTGGCAGCACATTATGTGGGACGGTTACCCTTATATTCCCTCCCTTCCATGCATATTCCCTAAAGGTTTTTTTTTTTACATACTAACTGTACAGGTAGCGTTGCATACCATTCAAGTTTAGGGCTATACCTTTGTGATTTACTACAAGCCACACCCTTTACCCCCCCCACCCCATAGCCCAGGGCAGGAATTGTGGTATCTCCCAGGGGCTTATATGGTCACTCACTCCCACAGGCCAGCCTCTTTCCAACTCTCCAGCAGCGATTCTCCCGCCCCCTCTTCCTTTTGTTAGGAGCTCAGAGGGACATGCGTCCCGAGACGTTGTTAATACCTGTGTTTGAGGTGTAGCTCTTGGCATAAGTGGTTGTAGGTTCCAGGTGTTTTTTTGTTCCAATTATTTTTTTTCTTTCTAGTGTGCTATCGAAGTACATTGTTAAGTCTTAGCTGACAGTACAAACCAAGTTTGGTGGGAATGAAGGCAGACTTGCCCGCAGGTGATCTGCGGTCGGCATACTGCGACATTCCCAATTCTCTGTTGTTAAGCTATATGCCGAGACGTATTTCATTAAAGCTGTGGCCGACTCCGTCCACCAGAGTTTATACGGTTCTCCTGTATTTTATTTATGGGAAGGGAACACTGGATAATGGGACTAAAATCAGCACATCTGCCTGACTAAGGCTGTCCGCCGAAACGCATAAGCAGTAGCTTCAGTTCCTTGGTGATGTCATTTTAATGGTGTGAATAAAGGTGAAGTTTTATATGGAAAGCTATTCCTAGGCTGTGCCACAGACATATTGTAGGTGTTTTCATGTTTTCCATGCAAGAGCAGACAGACACATCCATGTACGTGTAATATCAGTGCAATCCATTTTTATTACTCAATAACATCATCTCAAAGGTGAAACACAAATGTGCTGCAAACGCTACAGCAAGATAAAAGCCGCCTCCGGTATTTGGTCATATCGCTGTATTTCAGAGCCCTTCTGATGCCATGTTATGCCTCGTTTTATGGTCAAGTATCAGGTCACATGTCATGTATTGTACAAAAAGAAATGTGAATTTTCTCTGTAAGGCAAATTGTCATAAATCATTGCACTAAATTTGTCTCCTTTTGGTATAATTTTTGTGTCAGATATGTTTAAACAAAAAAAAAATGTAAAAAAGTAACAAATACATTCTTTGGTCTTCTGATATACTGATGTAGGTATGTCCTGGCCCTGAGCTTCCCTGTATATATATGTGTGTACATATATCTATATCTATTATATAGATATATATTAGAGATGAGCGAAGTATTCAAAAATTTGATTCGGCAACTTTGCCAAATTTCGCAATATGATTCTATTCGATCCGAATTAATTTGCGGTGAATAAACAGCTATTTCCAGCCTGCAGAGAGCCGGGGTGGGCGGCAAAATGGCGGAAGCCCTTGGATGCCGCGGTCATGTCTCTCTCTCTCTCTCCAGCAAGGACAACTTTTATTCATGTGGAAGGATCTGCTAACAAGCAAAGACACGCCGACCCAATCACATCACTAGAGAACATCATGTGACCATCTGATGTCACAAAGGTCCTTACTAAATATTCGTTACCACGAAGCATCAGGAAATCCAGATTCCATGTGAATTGAAGATTTACTGAAATTCGGACCGAATTCCACTTCTGCAGAATCGATTCGCTCATCTCTAATATATATACACATACACACTCTACACTGACCGCCACCTCACAGCTTCACGGGTTCTCCGCTTTCAGTTGTTTCCATTGGAAACTGCGACTCACGTCCGCGTCCTCCATGTCCTGCTCTTTGGCCAACTCAATGAAAACCTGGAGAGTAGAAGAGGCCATGTCAGGAAACTGTCAGAATGCAGGTGCTGGAGATGTCTCCCTATATATTAGGATGAATTCACATGCAGCAGATTTGTGTGACTGTCCGGTCACCTGAATAGAGGTTGCAGAAATCCAGGCACATTCTGCAGAAATAACCCCAGTCAGTTAAAGGAACGGAGCTGATTTCTAGTTGCAGAAATTTCTGAAACAAGTCTGCAGTATGTGAATATATCCTTAGTGTCCGGTGCCGATACCTCCTCTATGTTACATGTCTGGCAGGACTGGACCACTATCAGTAGTTTTATTTAGGTTGTACATTAGTTTTCGGTTTCGCCTCTGCCCATCATCCCAGAATAGTAGTAAGTAATGTGTCCGTGTTACCTGCTCCAGGGTGGGCTGGGAGAAGTTGTACTCTTCTAGGTTATAGGCCTGTTTAGCTGTGGAGAGGAAACAGCAGATTATACACATCATCAGTAATAATGGGGTATGTGATCTGTGCGGCAGGGCCTGAGACACCGCCACATCTGACAAGCTACAGTAACATAGTGATACGTGGTGTGTGAAGAACTAGAGAAGAGGTGCAATACCAGACACAGCCTATAGACAAGGATGGCGCTGTTTCTAGAGCACAAAAAAGCATTCAGTACTACTATGAATGTAAAAAGGAAGGACAAAAAGGACACGGGCAAATTAAAGGGATTGTTCATGAATTGGACTAAGCCCTATGGAGATCGGGGGAGGTGTAAAATAAAAACATAAAAAAGCATACTGACCTTTTCCTGGTTGTCCGTTGTCCACTGCCAAACTCCGTTCGTTCTCATGTTGGGGCCTCATTTCCAGAAGTCCTATGCCCCCTGTGATCGCTGAGACTAACCAGTGGCCTCAGTGGTCATGTGGGACGCAGGACTTCTAAAAACAAGAACCCCATGAGTCTAAACAGACACCAGCGGTGGACAATGTAGTGCCAGGAACAGGTGAGTATGTTTTTATGCTCTGTACCACATATTTACTACCAGTGAGGCTGCAGAGCATGTAGGGTCATGTGACCTTATTATTAGGATAAGGCGGTACCTTCCTCCAGGAGAAAGAAGACATGTGACAAGGTGCCCACATCATCCTTTGGTATCTTGTATGCCAGCAAGGAGGAGAATCTGTGGGAGAAGATCATGGGCAGAGGGGTCACACAGAAGACCAGGTGGAGAAGGGGGCAGTGACATGAGATCCTGTCCTCAGTAGTGGCAGGAGCGGCTCAGAGCGCACAGGACATGGCGGTGATGCTGAGTGACTTACCTGTCCTGTCTCTCTGCATGAGGAAACAAGCGGATCACTTCCCTGTGAATGGCCTCCGGCTGCTGGGAATCCTTCACTTTGATCTCCAGGAGATAGTCTTTACCAAATCTGCTCTTGAGTTGCTGTATGGAGCCGATGCATCTGGAGAGAAGAGCGGCCATTACTCTATTGTATCGCACCAGATCTACAACGTGTGTGCGTCCTCTGCCTTCTAGTGTAGCTGATCCCCTATGTACTACATAGCCGGGCAGTACAAACTAGTGTCCTGTACTAGACTGCAGGCAGATAGCTGTAAACTACTCCAACACATTAAAATTAGACCAACCTCTGTGAGCAGGAAGGATTTTCAGGAGAGATATCAACCATAGTGAAGAATTGGATCTTCAACAAGATTGGAGAACTCCTTTAACTTTTGGTTTACCTGAGTTTGCCGGCAATCATGATGGCGACTCGGTCACACACAGCCTCGGCCTCCTCCATGTAGTGGGTGGTCAGTATCGCCCCCCGTTCCTTGTTCTTGAAGGCCGCTCTGATGGCTCTCCTTCAGTGTAAGAAGAAAGGTGAAGATATCGGCTGGGAGGAAGGAAGATTTATCAGCCTTCAGCCATCTTTCTTACCATAGACGCTGCTGACCTCTGGGGTCCAGCCCAGTAGAGGGCTCATCCAGGAGGACAATGGTGGGATTACCCAGCATGCTGATAGCAAAACACACCTGAAATGGAGAGTGATGGATCTCAGGGGGCCACAGGGCTTAAAGTGTACCTCTAATTATAAAATACCTTCTCATAAATGAATAGTACAGGGGAATATAACAAACATTGCACTATATCTTATTAAAGAAAAATGCTTCTTTCTCCATTTATTTCCAAGTTATTTATAACATAGAAGTCTATGGAAAGGGGAGGAGGGGGCTGCTGGAAAAGACAGACATAGTGCATGCTGCCAAGCTCTGCTACACTTAGTTACCAATTTATCTCTTTAAACTCTTCTATATCTATTTATATCTAATAAGATAATGCTCTACCACTGTACCAAATGAGGCAATAAATCAAATACTAGCCAGCAGCTGCCTCCTCCTCTACCTCTGCCACCACATAGACTTCTGTGTATGAGACTGGATGCAGATATGGATTACAGAAAAGAGTCTCAGTGAAGGGATGGAGAAGGAAAAAACATCCTGTTTTGTGGAGAAGGAAGCATTATTCTTTAATAAGATATTCTACAATTCTTCTATTCTTCTATTTACCTGTGCTATTTATGTATGAAATGTTGCTTTATAATTGGAGGTACACTTTAAATGAGTCCATGGGGTGGTCCTACATATGACTGACAGCTCACACAGAGCATGTGACCGCCCCAAGACTCATATAAGCTATGGCGGGAGAATGAACTGATGACACCAGTGTGACGGCACCATATAGTGTGTGATGTGCGGCCTGCGCGGTGCTCACCTTTCTAGACACTCCAGCAGATAACTTCTTGGCCTGTTTTCCCAAATGTTCCTTCAGCTCTAAAGCATCGGCAACCCTGAGATGAAGAGAATTAATTTTATTAAGGGGGTACAATACTGCAACTTTCTCTAAAACAATTTCAAAGGACTGAAAGAGAGACAGAATGTGCAGCACGCTTTGCCTGGTGAATTTACATATAGTAAGACCCACCTCCAGCCTCACCCACTTCCACTTTGGCCCTGTCCTGTCCCATCAATGTCTCTGAGCCCTCACACAGTATAACAGCCCTACAGTGGCCCTGACAATGTATGCTCCCACATTATAATGTCCCCCACTGTTTAATGTTTCCTCTTTAGTTGCCCCGTGGTATATACACTCTCCTCCCGATACCCCCACAGTATCAAACAAATAATCAAACAAAAAAAAAAAATACAAAATACAACTAATACTCACCTTGCCCTGTCCCCCTGCAGTTCTCTGCCGTCTCTGTTTCTGGAGTATTCAAGGAGCAGCAAGCGTAATGTAGGTGATGTCACCAGTTCTCACCTACTGTTCCCAAAACCCCACGAGACGAGACAGGGCATAGTATACAGGGTTATAGTAGGGAGCGGACGGCTCACTGCTTCACCATTGTATTCAACTCATCTGTACAGATGAGATAAATTAGGACAACCAAGACAGCACCTGGAATCTGGGACTGTCTCACTAAAATGGGGACGTTTGGGAGGCATGTGGAGGAAAGATTTAGGCTAGTTTCAGGTGAGCATACTACAGGTTTTTGTGTCCCTGGTTGGGCCAAGGCAGCCCTCTGTAATACAGGTGAATCTGTATCAGCCCTATCTTGTATGAGTCTTGGTGTCTCTCAAATTCAAGAGGTGGTCTATGATGGAGTAATCCCTTCAAATTTTAGGTTTAGTTTTAAGACGTGCAGGGTATGGATATAGATATTGTGGGGGAAATAGCTCGGTAGCAGCAGTGCGGACCCCAACTGTCAGAGACAGGGACACAAAAGTCTGGTGAAAACAAGGTTTGCCCACTGTGCATTTATTTTTTGAGAAATAAAAGCAAAATAAAATATAGCCTTAAAGGGGTTTTCCCATGAACATAATCATATCTATATTTGTAGATAATTAAAAGTTAAACATTTTTGCAAATAAGTAGTTAAAAATTCTGCTGAGTTTTAAAGATTTTCTCTAACCATTTTAGTGGTGACATCTGTTGTCTTGATCGGTTGCCAATGTATATGACCACAAATGCAGAAACTTTATATGGTCTGGGACTTGTCAGAAACCCAGCCATGATTTTCTTATTGTAGCTGGGTTATCAGGCAGGGACACTACACGTATCAGAAGATATCCTGGCCACAATAAGCAAATCATAGCTGATTTTATGACCTTAAAAAGGTCCTGCATTTATGGTCGTATCCGCTGGCAACTGATCAAGACAACAACTTGTGACCACAATATATTTAGAGAACATCTTTAAAACTCTGCAAAATGTTTAATTACTTATATTTGCAAAAATGTTTTAATTATCTACAAATTTAAAAATGGTTATGTTCGTGGGAATGCCCCTTTAACTTCAGGCAAAAAGGAAAACAAAATCCTGCTCGTCCGAGCTCTAACTATACAATCCAGTCCTAACTACAGGTGCATCTCAATAAATTAGAATTTCTTTTAAACGTTTATTTATTTCAGTAATTGAATTAAAAAAGTGACCTCCTATATTTTCTAGATTCTTTACACACAGAGTCTTCTATTTCAAGTGTTTTATTTCTGTAAATGTTGATTATGGATTACAGGTAATGAAAACCCAAATCTAAGAAAATTAGAATATTGTAAAAAAGTTCAGTATTGTAAATTCAGTGTCACCTGCCAAGGTTTCCTAAGCCTTTAAATGGTCCCTCAGTCTGGTTCAGTAGGACACACAATCATGGAAGACGCCGATTATGGATTGTATTACTGAATTACTGAAATGAATGAACGTTTCAAAGATATTCTAATTTATTGAGATGCCCCTGTATACATGAGGCTTGCTTCAGACAGGCAGCAGACAGTTCTCACCAGACTCCAGTACTCTAGGACAGACCCAGGCGTCTCCTCTCACTCCCAGTATCTGCCCTGAAGTGCTTGTACTGCAGCCTCATATGGACCAGTAACAAGCCCAGGTCTCACACCTGGGCTGAGGCCGACTCCATAACAGCAATGGACCACACATACAGTATCTAAGAAACCTGAGGTAAATATATCACCGAACCAATACTGTGCCTGTCACCTTCTCACAATATGTACAGGTGCATAATAAATTAGAATGTTTTTGAAATGTTCATTTATTTCAGTAATTCAATCCATAATCAGCGTCTTCCATGATTGTGTGTCCTACTGAACCAGACTGAGGGACCATTTAAAGGCTTAGGAAACCTTGGCAGGTGACACTGAATTTACAAGACTGAACTTTTTTACAATATTCAAATTTTCTTAGATTTGGGTTTTCATTACCTGTAATCCATAATCAACATTTACAGATATAAAACACTTGAAATAGAAGACTCTGTGTGTAAAGAATCTAGAAATATAGGAGGTCGCTTTTTTAATTTAATTACTGAAAGAAATAACAGTTTCAAAGATATTCTAATTTCTTGAGATGCTCCTGTACATTGTAGCGGGCAGATATAGTGTACATGGCCTGATATAACTACAATGCATTAGCTGGGGCCATGATCATATCATAGTCTATCCATTGGGCTTCATTCACTTGACAGAGGCCAAAAAGTGTTTTGGCTTCAGTATACTTTTTCTGCATAGAATAAGGGTGTTTACTACACTTTTTTCTTTGCAGAGACATCCTGCCAATGTGTACCACACAGTATATTTTTCCATGGGAGTAGTAATCCACTGTACAGCACTACATTGACATACACCGGAGTAATACTCCTCATCTACTGTATATGTTTGCTGAAAGGCTTATGTGAACAGAGCCTATACACATCATGTGGATATCCTGCCTATAGCACATGTGATCAGGGGTGTAGCTATAGGGGGTGCAGAAGTAAAAATTGCTACCGGCCCCTGGAGCTTGAGGGGTCCAAAGACCTCCCAACAACATAAGAAGACGCCAGTATTATAGATGGCACATGGGGGGCCCTGTTACAGATTTTGCATTGGGGCCAAGGAACATCAGGTTACATCTCTGCGTGTGATGGGCACCGCTTACCGTCTGATAGCCTTGTCGGCGTCCTCCTTTCTTAGGCCTTTCACAGCAGCGTAAATCTCTAGATGTTCCTTTACAGTCAGGCTGGGCCACAAGGGGCTGGTCTGAGGACAGTAGCCCAGGAAGGCGGTGCACTCATCCATCTTCTGGGATACCGGAGATCCCACCCCACACAGCTCTACCTGCAGATAGCCCATAATGTTAGTGTATCTGCCCTGTGTGTCAGGGACAAAACAATGGACAGACATCAATATAGTCAATGGAGTCCTGCAGGACTCGCTGTTGTCAGTCATTAGACAGACTGTCCTTATTGTTTAATCCATTCTATTAAACAATGTAGATGTGAACGCACCCATAGCTATATGAAGCAAAACAGCAACAGTCTTATAACTATTATTTAGACTGATTTAGTGCAGACTACCTGAGCTGTTTATTGCAGGCTGTATACCGGGAGTACAAGAGCAGAGGGGTTGTTTCAATGTGATGTCTAGGAATGACTATGCTATACACATGATCTTCAAAGGATTTTAGAGTCCTTAAAAAAACCAAACCAAAATGCAATCTAAGTAGAGAAGTTATTTACAACAGGTCAAAAAACAATCTGGAAAGTTGTGGTGCGTGACAGAGGGATCTGTTATCTGTTTGCTATCAGGAGGTGATTTGTGACCCTCACAGTTCATACATAGTGTGACATGAAGCTGGCATGAATATTAAGTACAAATTGCAGTTTGAAATTTTTGCATAAATTTGTACTCCATTTCTTTCCTTTCCTCCTGCGTCTTAAAATGTCCCATTAAAACCACAACCCGCAAATCTTCAGTAGAGTAGTTTTCTCCGGAGAAATGTGCGGCCACTGGGAGATCTGTTCTGCTGTTATTAATATTGGACCTGTGTGAGTTCATCCGCTGACTAAGTCTCTGCCCTGTTTCCCCCACATAGAGGCCTGTGGTGGGACATTGCACACACATTATGAGGTACACCACATTGGAAGACCTGCAGGAAAATGTCCCCCTAATCCTGTGCACCTGTTGTGACTGTGGGATAGGTACACTGTCAGTGGTGTGGATGTGCTTGCAGGTCATGCACCTTTTTTGTAGGCAAGGTGAGGTGCCATTTTCAGTTGGGGCCTTCAGGGCACTCTGGACAATAATACGCCTCAGGTTTGGTGGTTGTCGAAAGGAAAGGAGAGGGGGGACTGGAAATATGTCCTTGAGTCTGTTGTCCCTATGTAGCACCGGTTGGAGCTCCTTGGCAATCTTTCGTAGGATTTCCAGCTGTGGGTTGTAGGTGACAGCTAGGGGCACTCGGGTATCTTTCTGGGTCTCTTTCTGGGTCTCTCTATATAAAAAAATCTGTGAATTTTCAGTTCTTGTATAACACCATGTCTGAAGTAGAGAGCTAGACTCTTGAAAGCTTACTTATCAAATATATTCAGTTGGCCTCTAAAAGGTATCGCCTGATTTCTTCACTCTTCCACTACTTTCAATGGCTAACACGGTACAACATTATACTACTAGGAATGACTACAACCTCCATGTAGATGACTAACGTGGTTCTAATGGATTGACTTTCCTGCACTAACCCAGAACTCTCCTGCGGGAAAGGGAGCAATAGCTGTAAATTTGGGAATGATTTACTTCTGATTTAGGATTATGTGCTGAGTGGTCATTCTAATAAGATAAATCCTATTTCCTGCTGATTTTGGCTTTTCCTGTTTACTGCCACATATATAATACTGTCCAGACCTTGGGGATACTCACATTTCCTGCAGTCGGTTCCTCCTCACCCGCCAGCATATACACAGATGTGGTTTTTCCTGCTCCATTGGGTCCTAATAGACCGAGCACCTCACCTTAACATAAAATACACTGAAGTCATAATCCTGCACATCAATAATGGACTATAATCCACTTTTTAAATGGAATGAGTTGATGTTATCATGGGTTACTATAGGTGTTATCTTCTATTGTAATCCTGTCTGTAATGTAAATAAGGTGACTGATGGAAGAATATCCCTGCAGAATCGGCAAGTGTCAGTCTAATATTAGGCTTAATGGCTAGAGTGAAAATGCCAGGATTTAGTAATTGTTTTTAGAATATTGGTAGTGACATGGAAAATTCTTTAAAATATCATCAAAAATTCTATAAAAAAAATGTTTAGCATGAAAAACCTGATTTAAAAAATAGGTAATTTTGTACTATTATTCAGCATAACTTCAGGTCGCATCCATAAATACAATCTTTTAAACAAACCTTTTTTGACATGAAACGAGATATTTTTTGTTGCCAATTTCCTCTTTTTCTTAAGTTGGTACCAGCGACACCGGACCCTATATTCTTTGCGCAGGCCGTCAACGATAATCACCGGTTTCTTAAAGAAAAAAAGTGAAAAATCATTTCCAGGTCAGGAGGGTAAATGTCAGGAAATATTGTAATATATATCATAGACTCATAGACTTATGAAAGGGGTTCACCATCAGAGACTACATATACATAAACTTGTACATATATGGATCTGTAAGGAAATGGCAATGCACATGGGTGGGCCACAAAATGGACAGGAATAGGATCTCTGCTATGATTTGCCCCAGGCTCATGGATCCCTGCACAGACCCGAGATAACACATGGTCGTGTATGGGGCCATAAGAAAAATGGATCAGTGTGCTAGTTATTAAAAACACAGCTAGCACATGGTCATGTAAATGGGCGCCAACAGGGCCGCTCTTTCCAGTCAGCAGACAGAGTGGCTGCAGCAGTGACGTTGCGTTGATGGGACTACTGTAGCCAAAGGTCTAAACAATATGCAAACAGAGCGGCGGTGGTGACTGCCAGTCCAGCACAGAAACGGAGGGGAGGGTACAGGTAAGTAACACTGCTTTTTTATTTTCTCGTCCTTCCCTGCTGTTTGCATTTAATTTTATGATCCCAGACAACCCCTTTAATGTCTCATACAATGTACTGGAAAGCTGGAAGAGTTTTTTTTTTAGGGAGGGCCATTTTCTTACAGGCTTTTTTTATGGCGTAAAATATGTAGTAAAACCAACAAACTATTATTCTTTGGGTCAGTATCAGCAATTCCAGATATATATATTTATATACTGTATTTTTTGGACTATAAGACGCACTTTTTTTTTAATCAAATTTGGGAGGAAAAGAGGGGGTGCATCTTATAGTTCAAATGAATTGCCCCACTCCTGCCGTCGCCGGCTTTCTGCAGCGGGGCTTCCTGCTGCAGCAGGAGTGGCACGATACTGCAGGCCCTGGGAACGAGGAGAGGGTGTCCCGGCGGCGCAAACCCATCCTGGCATCCGCTGTGCTTTTACGGCGGATGCCAGGTCTGTAAAGATAATGGCGGCCACTCCGATCGTGGGCATTATTACCTGTAAACCCCCCCAAATTGCCCCCTGGACCGGTAGGTACCTCGTTCGTTGCAGGCTGGCTCCTGCGCAGTGAGATCGCAGGAGCCGACCTGTTCCTGTGACAGCCGGGAGCCTAATGAAGGCTCTCAGGCCTGTCACAGGAATATTACTGCAGAGGCTGGTCTATGACCAACCACAATAGTAATGTACAGAATCTCCCATAGATTGCAATACAGTTGTATTGTAGTCTATGGGACTTGCAATCAAATGATTGCAGATTCAAGTTCCTTAGGGGGGCTAATAAAATAGTAAAAAAACAAAAAAATTTAAATAAAATATATAAAAAAAGTTCTAAATCACCCCATTCCCTAGAATACATATAAAAGTAGAAAATGACTGTGAAACACATACACATTAGGTATTCCTGTGTCTGAAAATGCCCGGTCTACAAACTTATAAAAATATTTTTCCCGTATGGTGAATGTCATAGCAGGAAAAAGAATCAAAAGTGCCAAACTGCTGTTTTTTTTTTCACAGTTTTGCCTCTGATTTGAATAAAATTTGAATAAAAAGTTATCTAAGCAATAGACATTCCCCAAAATGGTATAACTAAAAAGTACATCTGGCCTCGCAAAAAAATATGCCCTATGCATCCCCGTACAGCTGCAGGGAGACCTGTCAATGTGGCCATGCAGCTGTTGCAAAACTACAACTCCCATATATTAAATATTTTACCACATTTTTTGCTTCAAAATTTTTTTCCCCCTATTTTATTTATTATGCTTACTTGTATAGCGCCATCATATTCCGCAGCGCTTTACAGACATTGTCAGTCACTGTCCCATACAGGGCTCACAATCTACGTTCCCTATCAGTATGTCTTTGGAGTTTTCCTCCTCTAAAACCTAGGTGCATCTTATGGTCCGGTGAATCTTATAGTCCGAAAAATACGGTATGTTTTTGTTATACTTTAATACCTAAATAAAAAATAAAAACAATAAAGAAAATTAGAAAACTTCTTGTCATCACCATATTCTGATATTTTTGCAGTGTGACATATAGTTTTTAAAGACATCATTTTGACACATCACTTTTTATTCTTTTCACAATTTTGACTTTTTCTCCAGTTATGGCATTCACCATATCGGATGAATACTTTCATTTGAATACTTTAATATTTTAATAGTCTGGGCATTTTCAGTGTGACAATATCTGTATATTCATTATTTTTTTATCTTTTTACGTAAAATTTATTTTTGTTTATTTTTTTAGTTCCGGGGATTTGATTTTTCATACAATATACTGTAGTACTTCTGTATTGCAGTATATTAGAATAGTTCTCCTATGATAACAAATGTGGGAACCTTTAATAGTCTCCTGCTGCTATAACAATCCACTGGGGCCTCCGCCCCATTATGCTGATTGAGCCACAGATCATGATCCCCCGGTAATCTAACCACGTAGATGCCACGGTCGCAGATGACTGCTGCATCCAAATGGTTAAACAGACAGAACTGATGTTGTCACCTTTACTGTCCCCACAGCCAGCTCCTGCTCCATATTACCCTAGCACACTGTATGGTATATGTCACTAAGGGGCTGAAACACTATATACATAAGAAAAAAGTTGTCTGAACCCACTGATTTTGGCAGGAGAGACTGACTATCTTTTATGTATTTCCCCACAGATAATACTGGGAGAAAGCAAGATGGGGCAAGTTAAATATTTACATGCACAATCCTTTAGTTCTTGGGGGTGACGATACCACCAGACATGTCTGCTCCCCATTGACAACACATACACATATGACTGAGCTGAGACAGTTGTCAGCCACACATGCATCCGGCTGTCAGTGATTGTGAATATTAGTGTATGGGCACTTTTAGACAGGAGGTTTTGTATATACCTGTAACGTACCACTACTACCATACATCACATGAGCAGTTACCTCCTCCACATTTTTGGAAGCCAACAGTGTCTCAACCCTTTCTCTTTCTTCCAAGACGTCCTCCGGGCCTTCCAGAATCTCAGGGTTCTTCTTCAGTTTAGTTTTCTGCCTGTAAGTTCTAGAGTTCACAGGAAGAAACCATGATATCATCTGCATAATAGACTATAATACTAAGTACGGCTCTTACTGCAGAGATGGATAGTGAGTATTAATAAAATAAATGTGTAAAAGATGTAGCAGAGCTGAATGTGTCACTGACCTGATGCTTTCATGCACCGTGATAACTTGTAACACCATAGATAACACAATGTAATATCACCCTGACTCAGCTCTGCTACATCTGGATAGTCATCGGTATCAGCTGAATCATGCTGAATATAAGGGCTGTACAGAACCTGAAAACTGGATCTCTCTTGATGGTCTTCTTCCCCCAACGCCATTCCAGGAACCACAGGATGCCAAAGAATAAGAAGATTTGTATGATGGGCTGGGAAGAAGACACAGAGGTGAAGGCACATGCAAGACAGCATGGAGGTAAGTACCTCTGTATTATATCATGTATGTCGCCTTCACTGACTGAGATTACTGTGTGATCCACATGAAGCCAAGTAACCTGTCAGGATGTTTTTGGAGCACTGGAGAAAAGCATAAGAACATGGGGCACTGGGCACTGGCCCCAGGTTCTCAGGTAAGATAGTATTCTGGTCATTTTAGGTTATTCTCTATCCACTGAGTGCTGGGTCCCCCACAATCACAAGAATGGGGTGCAGCAAGTGCACTCATTCTCTATGGGACTGCCATGTACAGCGTTCACCTATCTCTTGCAGTCACACAGAAGTGAATAGCGGGGTTGTGTATTCATGACCTGCTACACCATTAATTTGGGGACACAAAGACCCCTCATTTTCATGATCAGTGGGGGTCCCAGCAATCCCACAGCATTCTACTGGAGAGGGGATAGCTTTAAATGAATGGAATCAGAGAAGTGCCCCAATCTTCAAGAAAGACCCTGAGCAAAGATTTGACTTTTTTTGTTACTCCAGGTGGGTATGAGATTTACTATTAGGGTACTAGCGTATACTCACACAGAAGAATTTGGAGATGAATTTGGGGTAGTGTTCTGCGCAGGCTTTCAGACACAATGGGGTTAATGAGAGTGAGCCCCGCACTGTGGGCTCTGCAGCTGAATCAGCCACAGAATCTACGGCAAGATGGAGCAGGACACTTCTTTTTTACAGTGTGCAGTAAAATTTAGACAATAGTCACTACCTCTCATTAAAAACAATGGGGGGAAGATTCTGGCTGAAAGTTGAAGCTTATTTTCAGGCAGAATCTATGTCAAAATCAGCTCCAAATTCATCTGTGTGAACCAGCCCTTAGGGTGAATGCACATGTTGGACATTACGTATTTGCAGAAAATCTGTAGCTAAGTCCTAAAATTATTTGTGCAGATATTGAAATCTACAGTATGTGAATTCTTTCCATGGATTTTCTTTACAGATTTCATCTTTCGCAAAATAAAATCTGCAACAAAAACAACATGTAATGGAATCAAACAAAATCTGCCTTGAAAATATGTATCAAATGAATTCCAGTGTGTACGTAATCTTAGTATTTACAGGCATACTCACTACTATGGCAAGGAAGTATTCTACATCCCAATCATCTGAATAATAGTAACCAGTGACATATGAACTGGACAGCTGGAAAGAAAAGATCATTTATGGTAAAAAAAAATAAAAATAGACGTATAAATCAAATCAAGAGCAAAATGTGACATCTTCTTCTAGTTGTGCTTCTGCCTGAAAATCAGCAGCAGATTCCACCCTGATTCTAAGTCCCAATATATACAATGGGAATCAGAGATCGGAGCAGGACGCTGAAGCAATAAGCATCCTGCTCAATCCTGCTGTGGATTCTGCGGCTCGAGACAGTCCTCTAAGCCTAAACAGAGTCGGAAAACCATGGCAGAATGGTGATGCTCTGCTTTGGCATTCTGACACAGGGAGGCGGCAGGGAGAGGAGAATAAGAGGAATCAAATTGCCTCAAATTCCTCTTCATGTGAACTTAGCTTAAGGGTGCTTTTGCCATGAGCTGATGTGAGGCCCAGAGTAAGTACCGATCGATGATATAGTAAGTCGATCGGCGTTTTTTAGTGGGTATCCACATGAACCAATGTAAATAAGTAATTTTACCGGCCAAACATTGCGCTTCATTTATGTGACACGTGTGACGGCTCCTTCATCAGCAGATCGGTGTCTTGTTTGGACAGGCCATATATTGACTGAACAAAGGTTCTTACAAATGTTTGTTCCAATTTCCCGGCCCGTGTAAAAGGCTCCTTATGTATTCCTTAATAAGTACTTGTGCTGGCTACCGAACTAGCTGCAATGAGCAATCCGGGGGGCAACATACACTCAACATGACCCACATTACACTGGAAAAATGTCCAGTGACTACAATTCCCTGAATTTCCACTTTGTCAGAAAATACAGGTCCCACATGCAGTGTCACTCAGCTTTCCTAGAATCCTGAATTTGACAGTCTAGTTAGATAGACAGGGGTACAGAACAACAATTCATAATGATGCATTCTCAGAGTCCTGAATGTCAGGTCTACCTAGTTAACAGGAGTCTGGTAAAGGGGCAGTATATTGTCATCACCCAGCTTTCCCTGAAACTGATATAACTGGACAAGTCTGAAACTTACTATATTTTCCAGGATCCCTCCAAGGTTACTGCTCGGAAATATTAAGGCACACAGTACTGATAAACCAGAAAAAAATCTTAATAAGTCTGAGATAACCAAGGGACATAAGGAAGTCTGAAAGAGAAAAGATGAAGCTTAAGTTCTTAGCAACTTTATATATCATACAATATATCACCAACTCTACAGTGGGAGACATTTCCATAATCCCCAACATTGCCCTACAGGTACAGTCAGCAGTATACAGGCAGAATGTACAGCAGTCTCTGGGGAATTATTTAGGTAGAGTAGCTATAAAGGGTGCAGAGACTGTACTGGTGTCTGTGGGTGTCACAGAAGACATTACTATAACAGCTATAGCTGTAGCTTGTAGTCTGCTGACTGCACTCTCCAGAACATGTCCTCCTGCTACACCCTACAAACAGGGCTGTTTCAACACATTGGTGGGCCCAGTCCAAATATTTCATAAATGGGCCAGCCCCATCACTACCCCTTAGAAATACCAGACCCGTACAAATTACAGTATAATGCCCCGTCAGTGGCTCCTACATTGTATAATGCCTCTTTAGAGGTCCCAAACAATATAATGCCCCTCAGTGGCCCATCATACTATCAAATGCCCCTGCAGAGGCATCAGACATTAACAGGTCACCCCAGTGGCCCCTCATACATTAACCTGTCCCACCCTGTTGGCCCCTCAGACATTATATTTTAATATCCCCTCCACTTTGCCCCCACAATATAATGTCCCCTTTTCAGGTTGCCTTATGGTATAATGTCCCCTTTCCTGGTTGTCTCACCGCAAAATATCATGTCTTCTTCCCAACGCGGAAGCGGATGGCTGCCTGCATCACCATTGTATGCTACTCATCTGCACCCAGAGGACACAGATGAGTTGGAGCTGTGATATATTGGGACAGGACTGTCACGCTTTCCCAAGGGGGCCCCTGCTACCATAGTGCCCGGTGCAAGTGCACCGTTGGCTCTATGGTTAAAGCAGCTCTGCCTACAACTTATCTCCACGATCCCCATACACTGACATATCCACATGGACGAGGATTACTTACTACTATGAAGAATAAGGACCAGCTGTCGTAATGGGTCTTATTCTTCCCAAAAAGAAAAGCAAGTATATAAACGTAGAAGATCATCGCTGCGCTGTAACTAAAGATGCTGAAAATCTGTGAAGACAGGAAATATTCAGAGATTACACACAGTACTTACCTCCATTTAGAGTGTAAGTCCACCTGTCAGCACATACAGATATCATCTACAAAAATACTGTAAATGCATTAAGTGACATATCTTGTGATTGTGACATTACATTACTTATCCTGTACTGATCCTGAGTTACATCCTGTATTATACTCCAGAGCTGCACTCACTATTCTGCTGGTACAGTCACTGTGTACATACATTACATTACTTATCCTGTACTGATCCTGAGTTACATCCTGTATTATACTCCAGAGCTGCACTCACTATTCTGCTGGTGCAGTCACTGTGTACATACATTACATTACTTATCCTGTACTGATCCTGAGTTACATCCTGTATTATACTCCAGAGCTGCACTCACTATTCTGCTGGTGCAGTCACTGTGTACATACATTACATTACTTATCCTGTACTGATCCTGAGTTGCATCCTGTATTATACTCCAGAGCTGCGCTCACTATTCTGCTGGTGCAGTCACTGTGTACATACATTACTTATCCTGTACTGATCCTGAGTTACACCCTGTAATATCCTCCAGAGCTGCACTCACTATTACAGCTCTGGGATTACAGATTAATTCTAGTTGCCTCTTCCCGGTAACTCACCAGAAGTACGGCCAACTTGAACGGCAGGACAATTAATTCGCTGAAAGCAAAAAATAATGCAGTCAGCAGGTAGAGGAGGAGACAGTAGAAAGTGATGTCCACCAACGCTTGTCCGAGCCAGTACGCTGAGGAGAAGAGACCTGACAACCGCAGCTGACACCGAGCTTTGAGCTAAGAAAGTCAAGATTACTTGGTTAGGTCAGTGAGTTGCTTAATATGAACCTGCATCAAAATGTGAAGGCTGTGCCAGTATAAGTCTGGTACTGGGCGCACTACTCACCATGTTGTCACTGACACTGCTCATTGCAATGTGAGGGGGGAGACTGGCAGAGAACATGGTGAGAACCAAAATCATATCACGCTGAATCTGATAAAAATTATGTACATCACCCTATTAAAAAAAATTGGGAAATTTAAACAAATTGTGAATAACTTAGCTTTCCTAAAAAAACAGATAACACCCCTGAGCACTTCTATGTGTTTCCATGGTGATGACACTTTCCGACATTTACATACATATAGATAGGGATTGTTCCACACATGGATGAGGTTCGAAGACTCTGACATTTCAAGAAACGCATTACTGATGATGTTCACCAGTACCGGAAATACGTTTATTGCTTTGGTGTTTCCAATTATGTGAAAGTTGTAACCCTACAAAAAAAGTAATGCAGTGTATGAACCATGTCCAAAAATCTGACAGTGTCCCTAACAATAATGGCAGCCACCACCAGGGGGAGCTCACTGCAGACACATTTATAAAGCTGTTATTAGACTCCATGCAGTGAGGTCCCTCTAGTGGTGGCTGCAGATAGACAGAATTTATTATTAAAATAAAATACCTTTCCCCCAGTTCACAGCATTAACCCCTAAAACATACTTCCGCACCTTGTCTCCAGGAGAGACCTCAATAGCGCCCCGGTATTTTTCAGTCTTTAGATCATACTCTCCATCAACAACATCCACCACAATATCCTGGGCTTGTACGGCCATAACAAAGTCTTCTATAGGGGAACCTGGGAGAGAGAGAGTACAGAAGAAAAGGTACATCATTGCAAAACATTCAGTTTATCTGTCCTTAAATCTGAGTCAGGTACAGCTGGAGTGACACCCAAAGAGGCTGCCATTATATATACCACATGGTTTTCACACAGCTTTCCTGGATAACTGAATGGTAAATCTATCTAGTTATGCAACAACACATTACCCACTAACAAATAACCATATGATTAAAGATCCCAAATTTGATGAATTGTGCATACATTGTAATGTGTATTGTATTGTTCATTATTTGCGTGGTTGTGTCTGGTTATGGTTTTCGGGGACAAAGGGTAAACATAACATCAAAGGCATCTAGGTCATAATTCATGTTTCATAACTATCTGCATTCAGAAATATGGTTGGGAAACATGGACGCATCTCTGACATCAAGTATCTGGAACTGTAACGTTAATAAACACCCTAAAATATGTATCTCTGGAAGAGAGTATGCATTCATCTTCATGTCTGGTATGCCTGGACTTGTTAAAACATTTGGCATCATTGGCCGGCATATCATACCTATATGTGGTAACCACCCACAGTTATGGCATATTCCCAAAATGTGTCATAAGTCTCTTGATTTGGCACATGTAATTAGCCAGCCATGATCAGAGATTGGAAGTCCCAGAAAGGGGGCTGTGATAGGAGTCCTTTAAAAATGGATGATAGACAGGACCACCTTTGTCAGATACCTGGAGAGGCAATCAAACTTGCCAACTGTCCAATTCTTCCCCCTATCTCCATGACAAGGCTTATGGAGAGGTCTGTTATTTTATTCCCTTTTTATTTTGTATATCGCTTGCTTGTATTTATGTCTTTTTATTACATTATTTTTCTGTAAGCACTGTACTTGTTTTATGTATTGTGACAACTTGGGGGGATTAGTCTCAAGTGGCGGCAGACTCCTGGTCCCGACAGCAGTGGTTCGTGGTACTGGGCGCCGGAAAGACAGCGTTCAGACGGTGCCAATTTAAAACAAAAATGGCTTTATTCAGCATAGGTGCAACATAACAAAACAAATAAAACCTAGGCCACGCATAGGCCCTAACTGACTTCTTGAGCCCTATCTGGCCTCTGGGGCACCGAGCAGCCTGACTAGTGCTCAGCTCAAGCAACGTACCCTGTGGACCCCAGCCCTTCTGGAACAGACCGCCTCTCTCTGTCCTTGGCTGGACCCACAGTTCCTGCTCCATGCAAGTTTCTCCAGCCTTCTGGAGATATGCCCCCACCCAAAGGCGTGGCTGAGAGCCTTTTCAGGGCTGGCCTTGGTTCGCTCAACAGCGCCCTCTGGGTTCACATACTCACATACCCTCCCCCTCAGCTCACTACCCATGGGGTGAGCTACAATGGGACGAGACATCCTATGTCAAAGTCCCTCTTCATCCATGTATGCCTGTCCAGAGTCTCTCCAGAAGTCCCAATCTGGCGGTCTTTTCTTCCAAATTCCGCTCCGTCGAGTTTTCCATTTTCTCATCACTTTAACTGCTACGCCAAGATCCTGGCCATTCGGTGCAAAGGCAAGTTTTACTTCATCACCTTCACAATTCGCCATACAGGAGAGCACATCATTTTCATCACATTTCTCGCCATAATCTTCAGCCATCCCATTGCATGACTTTGATCCCTTTAGTAAATAGCCGTAAGAATATTCATCTCCACCTATCACGAATCCACAGGAGCTCAGAGACCAACTAACACGTACTTCATGCACATCAATATCTTTAGAGTATAAATATTTCACGGGTACCTTTTCTGTAACCTTCATCTCAAAGCAAACTTTGCCATCACCGTCAAGGCTTAGAAGTTTAGGAGACATAGGCTGCTTGCTCTCCGCTTTGTTTGAGATACACAAGCTCTGTACCGCAATATCTTCTCCTTCTGCACGAGGGCCATTCAGTACACCCTCACATAATAGATCACGCTGAACTACATTTTCTGGTATGTCTTTAACAACTGCAGATAAGTGAAATTGGCTTGGCTAAAATCCCTTTTGCTGTTTTAAGACTCGGTGAGTCAAAAGCAAATTGAGGATCTGTTACATCCAACAGAGGGCGCATGAGCTCCCCAGCTCCTTTCCCATAATGCCTTTTAACAACTGCCACATCATATATGGGAATGGTTTCTGTATAATGCTTCCACATCTGTACGGCAGCCGGAGAACCACTTCCATACTCTAGTCTTACCTCCTCTTTCTCATACGCATAACTTCCTGGAGGCCTGTTGCGATACTGTGATAGATTGAAAGAATTTTTGTGAAAATCCATTTCTAACAGTACAGGAGCTGGCGATATCGTCATCTCAACATTCTCCAAATTATTTTCATTCCCTGTGCTAACACCGGAGGACTGGGATACCAAGTTTCCAACATCACAGTTTTTTTCTGTCAGTACCCAGATGCTTTTGGGTTACATGTTCTGGCTGCCTTAATGGTTCTGCTTTCTCTGCCTCTCTGCCGGCAGCTTTCTCCAATTCTAACGCCTTCTGTAGCGCACAAATCTCTGATTCCAGCTTCAGAACTTTCTTCATCGCCACATTTCTATGAGCAGCCTCAATCTCAGTTTTTTCTATTGCAACTTGAAGATCTTCCTCAATCTGTCGCACTGCATCTTCTATGGCAGCAGATGTAAATGCCATCTCTTTATCCACTAGGTCTCCTAATTCTAGGATATTCTGCCGTGTTCTTCTAACATTTGTCAGGTCAGCATCTATCAAAGACTGCTTATCCTTCAGCTCATTCAGATACAGCTTCTGCTCATCTGCAGACTTTTTGTCAAGTCTTTCATTCCAGTCCCGTATCTCAGTGGCTCTCTTATCTTGCTCTTGGTTGAATAAAGACTCTCTCTCTTGAGTCACGTTTCTCATGGATAACAGCTCTGATTCTTTAGAGGTTAACAGGCTCTGCAGCGAATCCTTCTCAGCTTCTAGTGCTGCCAGCTTTGAAGATAGTGCAGATGCCGACTGTTCAGTATTGGATAAAGAGGGCTGCAATCGGGGGGCGTGGCTAGCGCGAGTACGGAGCGGCAGCATGTGAGCTGAGCTCCGACGAGGACTCCTATAATCCTGCCGATATCCTGATTGTGTCTGGGCTCTGGTGACCGCTGAACACCCCATCTTCTCCTGCGCGGGTCTTCGGTCCGGTGGCTGTCCTGAACATCGTGGCGGCTGTGGCGGGCGGTGGAGATCCGTGCGGGCGGTGAGCTGCGGCGGCCATCTTGCCCGCGTGGTGGGCCTGCGGTGACCGGTTGTGTAGCTTGCCTGGGCTCTGCTGTGGATCTGCGGTCGAGTGCTGGGTGACGGGGGACTGGGGCTGCCGGCCTGGGTGCCCTGGGCCTCTACTTTGGGGTACCTACCCACAGAAACAAACTGGCCCTCTGATAACACCTCCTGGCAGCTGATGTGCCATACCTTGGTCCTCTGCTACTATCTACAGGCTGTATTGTGGACATTGCTAGATACAATCCCTCTGATAACACCTACTGGCCAGCATGGTAGATGCTACTATGGACTGACCCTCTGATAACACCTATTGGCTTTGTCTGGCGAGTGAGTACTGTATCCGGATCCTCTGTTACTATCTATTGGCCGCATCGTGGACACTGCTGGGGGCCGTCCCTCTGATAACACCTGTTGGCTGCATGGTGGATGCCGCTATAGCCTGACCCTCTGATAACACCTATTGGCTGCTTTGTCTGGCGAGTGAGTACTGTAGCCTGACCCTCTGTGGCTGTCTATTGGCTACATCGTGGACGCTGCTGGGAGCTGCTTCTCTGATAACACCTACTGGCCGTGTGGTGGATGCTGTTGCAGACTGACTCTCTGATAACACCTATTGGCTGCTTTGTCTGGCGAGTGAGTACTGTATCCTGATCCTCTGTTACTATCTATTGGCCGCATCGTGGACACTGCTGGGGGCCGTCCCTCTGATAACACCTGTTGGCTGCATGGTGGATGCCGCTATAGCCTGACCCTCTGATAACACCTATTGGCTGATTTATCTGGCTATTGAGTACTGCATCCTAATCCTCTGATACTACCTACTGGCTGCTTGGTGGTCACTGTTGTTGTCTTGCCATGAGTCGCCAGTCTAAAGGATCGGCTTCTGAGCGTCTCCGGGGATTTGCCAGGGAGCAGCCGCAGCGCAGCCCGCCGGCACTGGATCCACCATCGGCGGCATCTCCTGCTGAGGACGCGGAGCCCACGTTGCGACAGGTCACGACTCAGTTGCTTGAGGCGATCCAGTCTAGCACCTCGTCCCTCACATGTAAAATTGAGGAAGTCAAGATTGATGTGGGCCTTTTGCGTCAAGATTTTCAGACCTTACGGGGTCGAGTGAAGGAGGTGGAGGATCGCATCTCTCTCTTAGAGGATAATTCAGCCCCAGTACCGGCGAGGCTTACTGCACTGGAGAGATCGGCTGAGTTGTGGACGCAGAGAGCGGATAATCTTGAGAACAGACTCCGTCGCAACAACCTGCGCATTCTTGGCTTGCCGGAACGGTCAGAAGGAGCTAATCCGTGTGAGTTTATGGAGAGGTGGTTGAAAGAAACCCTACCGGAGGCCAAATTTTCTCTTGCCTTTGCCATGGAAAGGGCCCATCGAGTTCCTGCCAGGCCGCCCCCTCAGGGTGCCCCTCCGAGGCCACTGTTGGCCCGTCTTCTCAGCAGTGGGGATCGAGATGCAGCGCTGCAGGCAGCACGTCAACTTGGAGAGATTAAATTCAACAGTTCATCCATCTCCATTTTTCCCGACTTTTCTGCGGCACTACAGAAGACTCGTGCCACTTTCGTCAATGTCAAGCGTCAATTGCGGGAAAGTTCCATTCATTACTCCATGGCTTATCCTGCACGGCTCCGTGTGATCCATGAGGAGAGGGTTATTTTCTTCACATCCCCGCAGGAGGCGGAAGACTGGCTGAACCTACTGCCTCGACCTCCCCAGACGGTAACAGGGTATATGATGACTGGTGGGGGGGCCCCCTGTGGCCCAGCCCCCACTAATGACTGTTATTATTGCTTGCTGTTGCCTATGGACTTTTCATATGATGGGTGTTTTGGCTGCCCCATGGGCACCGGCCAAGAATTTTTCTGTTTAGGGTCCCTTTGGAGATTCACATTATAGTGATAGTTTATTGCTTGTGCTTTTTAGTTTGAAGATAGTGCCCTATTACCATAGCATCTTGGGTGCACTACTTCCCCCATTTACCAAGCGCCACGTATTGTGTAGGAGCAATCTTAGACTCCTCACTAATAGTTGGAATGCCCCTTATGGGTTTCCAGTTTTGGTTGCATTATTGCTGCAAGTCCTTTTTTCGGTTTAACGGTCCAGTGGGGAGGTTAATGGTGGGGGTCGGGGGGAACCCCTCATTCTTAATGTATAATGTGATTGTATGGTGTTATGGCGACCCTTAAAGTATGCTCTTGGAATATACGGGGTATGGGCGGTGTGAAGAAACGCTCTACTATTTTTTCCCACCTTAGACAATACAACCCTGATTTGGTGTGCTTGCAGGAGACACATCTAGCACCTGATACGACCAGATACTTACAAAAACCCTGGGTCCAGTGGGCCCTGCACTCCACTCATACTTCTTTCTCTAGAGGGGTGTCCCTCCTGGTTCACCGCAGGCTCCGCTGGGAGCCGGGCCTCACTGTTAGGGACCCTGACGGGCGTTATGTGTTTGTGCAGGCCTGGATAGAGTCTAAACTTTATGTCATCCTAGGACTTTATTTGCCACCTGCATCTGACTTTTCAGTTTTACATGAAGCAGCCCACTTTGCGGCTAAATTTCCTGCCGCTACAGTGGTTTGCATGGGAGATCTTAATAAATTAATGGATGCTTCCCTAGATAGATTAAATGTAGGTGCCCCTGCCCCTTCTGGTGCTCACCCTACCCCCCTGGCCCAGCTTGTACAGGAAGTGGGTTGGCATGATCTCTGGCGTCTTAAATATCCACAGGCCCTGGTGTTCTCCTGTCATTCTGCCACTCATCACTCTCTGTCCCGTATTGATCATGCACTAGGCAATATTAAGGCATGTTCCCTTTTGCTTAACATCTCATATTTGCCCAGGGCAACGTCTGACCATTCTCCGTTGCTGCTGGAATTTGGGGATACTGACCTCTCTAGACCTTCTCATAACTGGCGTATTCACCCCTTTTGGCTCAAGCTGATAGCAGTGCATGACCGTATTCCGGATCAGTTGCAAGCCTTCTTAGATATTAATTCCCCTACCGCCACACCTACTATCTTATGGGAAACTATGAAAGCATATTTGAGGGGATGTCTCAAATCCTCTATTTCATACATTAAAAGAGAATCGTCTTCCCTTGAGAGAGACTTAGCTGAAAAATGTGCATTGTTGGAAGCCGCGTATATAGCTAATCCTACTGATGACTCCAGAACTGAGTGGCTTCAACTGGGTAGGCAATATCTACATGTTCTACATGAAAAGGCCCGCAGGTCTCAATTTTTCACTAAACAACGATTTTATGAGTTGGGTAATCAGTCTAGTAGCCTTTTAGCCCATTTTATCCATTATAACACAGCCTCTCCAGCAATTTTGAGAATTAATTCGATGGACGGGGATGCCCTATCTGATAGTGCGGCGATCCGTGACCGTTTTCATCAATATTTCTCGACCCTCTACTAATCTCAGTTACATGCACCTACTCAGGATATTGTCCAGTATTTGGCAGATGTTTCCTTTCCAACCCTGACAAATGAACAACGGGAGTTTCTGGACTCTCCCCTTAGACTGGAGGAATTATCTGATGCATTGGTGGACATGGCCAAAGGGAAATCACCGGGCCCGGATGGTATTCCGGTTGAGGTATATGTACAATATCAGGATAAACTGCTCCCTGTCTTATTGAAATGTTATCAAGATGCGTTTGTGACCCGCACTCTGCCGGATTCCTTCTATGATGCTAATAATGTTCTCCTTCTTAAACCAGATAGGGATCCGTTGGACTGTGGGTCATATAGACCTATTTCTCTCCTTAACATCGATTATAAATTACTTACTAAAATTCTCGCTAAGAGGTTGAATACTGTGGTTTTGGATTTAATTCACTCAGACCAAACGGGCTTCATGCCCGGCAAATCTACTTCTGATAACCTTAGATGGGTCCAGGTGGTTTCTCAGATAGGGGCTGCTCTTAAACAGGATTGGGCGGTGGCTTCCCTTGATGCCACTAAGGCATTTGATTCGGTGGAATGGCCATTTTTGTTTCAGGCTCTGAGGTGTTTCGGTTTTGGGGAATTGTTTATTGCTTGGATTATGCTCCTTTATCAGTCCCCTAGAGCCGCACTCTCCATTAATGGTGCGTTATCCCCGTATTTCACTCTCTCTAGGGGAACTCGCCAGGGATGTCCGTTGTCTCCATTACTCTTTGCATTGGCGATAGAGCCTCTTGCTATTATCCTTAGGACAGACCCGGTTTACAAGGGAGTGATTATTGGCACTAAGGAGGAACGGACAGCCCTTTATGCAGACGACCTCCTATTATTTATGTCTGACCCTGCTCATACACTCCCTAGAGCTATGGCAATAATCGATAAATTTGGTATATACTCTGGTCTACGGATAAATTGGGCCAAATCATCATATATGCCCCTTTTTAGACAATCACTGGGAAATATGGGAGAATATATTTGTGGCCTGAAGGTTGTAGATGCCTGTAAATACTTAGGGATCCATATTTCCAATGATCATAGACAATTCCTGAGTTTAAATATATATCCACTGCTTGGTCATTTTCGGGCTAAATTTAGGATGTGGGGGGCTTTACCCCTGTCCGTTGCAGGGCGGATTAATCTTATTAAAATGGTGGTCCTCCCCAAATGTTTGTATATTTTAGAACATGTGGCTGTGTCAGTACCACAGAAGTTCTTTAAGCAATTGGATTCCATACTTATTCCCTTTATATGGAGCAGTTCGAGGTCTAGATTACGTTTCTCCACATTGCAGCGGCCTAAAGCTATGGGCGGGATGGCTCTTCCTGATATATTTTTATATTATCTTGCTGGTCAACTTCGATATCTTAGGTCCTGGTTGTTGGCGGATCCTCTGCCTGGCCCTGAGGCACATCTAGCATATCATCTACATATACCCAATTTATGGCCGGTTTTGGAACACCCACACCTGTATAGAGGTAGCTTGCTCCCAATCCATACATTGGCAATACAGGTCTGGCAGCGAGCTAAGCGGGTGGCGGCTTATACTGGAGTCCCTACTGAAACTCCGATATGGGATAACCCAGGTTTGACCGAATTATATGCCCTTCCGGATGCATGGAGTTGGAAACAGTTTGGAGTTACGTCCCTGGCTGATATTTATGATCAGGGCGTATTCCGCTCTTTCGACTCTTTGAGTACCCAATTTGGTATCCCTCGAACCCAATTTTTCAGGTTTCTCCAAATTAGACACGCCATGTCCACACAGTTTCCTCCACCGGCTGTCAGCATTTCCACATATCCCCTTATAGGGGTGCTCAGGTCTCAAGGTCCCCAGGGCCTTATCTCAGCATTGTATGCCCATCTTATACAGGTCAGGATGTCTCGTCTGGAAGCTCCGGCTCTAACGAAATGGCGCACTCTTATCCCTGCTCTCACAGACGAGACATTTTCTGACCTTTTGGAGTCGGCACAGTTTGTCTCCCCAGCCGCTAATAATAAGCTTATACAAGTAAACATTTTGAATCAAAGTTACTTGACCCCTGCACGTCTGCATAAAATGGGACGGCTACAACATCCTGGATGTTTACGGTGCACTGCTAGATATTGTGATTTTTGGCATATGATATGGGAGTGTCCTATAATTAAAGCATTTTGGACTGAGGTCGTGAACTTATTATCAGACATACTGGGGACCCCAATTCCATGTTCGCCTGAAATTTGTCTGTTTGGTATCCTGGATGAGGAAATATGGCCACATCATACTCGCATCTTTCTGCGAGAATCCCTTTTCCTAGCCAGGAAGGCTATTGCCTTGCGCTGGATGGATCCTCGCCCCTCCTCCCTATCCATGTGGAGGAAATTGGTAAATTCCATCATCCCATATAATAAAATAGTATATAAAGGCAGAGGTTGCCCTGAAAAATTTCGGAAGGTTTGGGGCTCTTGGTGTGACTCACCTCTGACTCTATACACAGCCCCATCATTTCGTAATGCCCTGCACACACTCACTGCTTAGACGCAGGAAGGAGTGTCCAGTTTGAGTTGTATAGTATTTTCCTTATTATCTACTGAGTCTCCCTGGAGTTCCGCCATAGGAAGTATTTATTAGGATATCTTGTTTGTATATGTGTGGGGTTTTTGTATATGCCTTTGCTCCCTACAGGTTGATTTGGACTCTGTGTTTCTTTCGGCTCCCTTGCCTGGATTCTCTCCTGGACGATTTGTATCTGATATTTACTTCTACCATGGACTATGCAGCACTGTTTTGGTTCTTTTTGTCTAGTTTCTGATATGTCTTTGTACAACTTTTAGAATCTGTCCTTTGTTATTCCTTTTTAAGCTTGTACTATTGATGTGTAATTTGTTGTACGATTGTTCAATAAACCGAGTTTAAAAAAAAAAAAAGACGGCTGCAATCGATCCAATTCTTCTCTTTTAGATTCCACTTCGGTTTTTAACTGTGCTATCTGAACAGTACGCTCTTCCAACTTTATGTCTGACTTGCGCTTCAATTGATCCATCTGAAACTCCAGCTGTTCCTTGATGCGTACAACTTCCTACCGTTTGTCCACTTGCACCTTCAGTTTGGCAACAAGCATTTTTAGATCTACAATCTCAGCAGATAAATTAGACAGGTTTTCCTCAAACTGAATCCTCATGTCTTCTATCTGGAGGTCCAATTCTTTCTTGGCCTTTTCCAGCATCTTATAAGCATTAGCTTTGTTCTCATACAATATCTGCACAGATTCCAGGTTTTTCTCAACTTCATCCTTGGAGATAACCAAATCCTCCATTTCAGTGCGCAGTTGCTTGTTGAGCCTCTCTAACTCGGCCTTCAATTCAAGGGCCTCTGCTTCAGCACGGTCACGTTCTTCTGCATATCTAGCAGAAAGAGTCTTCTCTTCACCAAGCAGCTGATCAAACTTTTTCTGCTTCTTTTCCAAATTTGACACCATCCGACGTTGATGATCAAGATCTACACCTACATCTTCTAGTTCCTGCTGCAGTCTAATTTTCGTCTTCTCAAGTTTGTTATAAGCAGCAACCTTCTCCTCAAACCGTTGATTTGTAGCTTCTAGCTCCTTTTGCAACTTTTCCTTTAGTTCTTCAACAGAATCCAAGGACCCAATACTATCCTCCATTTTTTTCTTCATATCAGTCGCCTGAGCCTGTAGTGTTGAAATCCGCTTTGTCAAATCTCTTTTTGCTATCTCCTCTTCCTCTAGTTGCTCAAGGAAACCATTTTTCTCATCTTCCATTTGTTTTAGTTTTGTACTAAGGTCAAGCTTCTGATGAGTTTCTTCTTGCAAAAGTTCCTGAGTGTCCTGAAGCTGAGATTCTAGTGTAGAAAAATCTTTGGAAAGTTTGATAAACTTGCTGTCTGTTTGTGAAAGAAGCCTTGTGACATTATCCAATTCCACCTGTAGTCTGTTTGCCTTGTCTAGCAGCTCGGCTCGAAACCTGTCCCCTTCTGTGACTTTTAGTTGCAGCTCTTGAAGTTGAGTCTCTACTTTTTTGTGACTCTCCTGTAAGGTTTGCACTTTCTGAGCGTGGACAGACGACATCTCCATCAATTCTTTGTCTTTATTTTGCACCAAAACAGACAATTTCTCATTATCGTCACAAGATCCTGACAGCGCCCTCTCCAGGCTACATATTCTAGCTTTGAGTTCCCTTTCTCTTTGTTCCAGAACTCCAGCTCTGCTCCGCCATTCGTTGACTTCACTATTTAGCCGAACCTGCTTTAGTGCATGCAAGTTTTGCTCTGACTGCAATGTCTGCACCACAGATTCTAAATCACTCTCTTGGTCAGACACATACTTCCTCAGCTCTGCAATTTCATTTTCTTTGTCAGTTAATGCAGCCGAAAGTTTTTCACACTTCCTGACTTGGTCATCCAGACATTTTGATTGACACTGCAAAAATTCACTTCTCTCATGTTTTGCAGTTTCAAGGTCATCTCTTAATTTTTCTATGACACTCTATTTGACAATGGAGTCTTGGACATGCTGCTCCTTTAAATCCTGCAATTGCTTCTCAAGCACTTGCTTTTGTTCCACACTCTGTAGGACTTTATTAGTAGAGCGCATTTCATTTCTGCAAACTCCTTCTTAGTGACACAGTCCATTCCAGGCAAACCCAGCACCACATTTTCACAATGACTAGGATATGAACTCTTTATAGTTTCAAGCTCTTTCTTTAACTTAAGGTTCTCTTTTTCTGATAGCTCAAGTTGCCATTTCCAATCAAATATTTCATCTTCATACATGAACCTGATGGTTTTAATCTCATCTTGAAGCTGCTGCACCATAATAAACCTGTGCATAACTTCTCTGCTTTTTTACAAGCTGAAATTCTCTTTTTCTTGCCCATGGTTTACTAACAAAATTACACAATATTCCACAGCAACCTTGGGTTCAACCGGCAGCAACTTTTTTTTTGCTATCTTCTGCAGTCACATGTATTCAAACAGTTAACTTATGTGGCACTACAACAACCCACATTTTCTTCTGTCTTCCACAGAAAACACCAACATGGCACCATAGCCTTTCACATAGACTGTTTGCAATATCCAGCTTCTATACACATTGCCTACTTTCTTGCCATCCGCAAGCACTTTACAGACTTCTGTGCCACAGTATACAAAGTCCATTCCCTGGATTCCTCTTCCAGAGTTTTACTTTCACCAGTTTTTGCACACAATTTGCTATGTTGCATATTCCACTCACCCCTTCCTGGGTTTCTCAGTTGAAATCACAGATTTCTTCCAGCTGTAGGCCACAATGCACACTTAGCAGTACTGCAGTCACCAACCACTTGTCTTCCAGGACTTGCGTGGATCTCTTTATACCCGAATCCGTAGCACCATATGTGACAACTTGGGGGGATTAGTCTCAAGTGGCGGCAGACTCCTAGTCCCGACAGCGGTGGTTCGTGGTACTGGGCGCCGGAAAGACAGCGTTCAGACGGTGCCAATTTAAAACAAAAATGGCTTTATTCAGCATTGGTGCAACATAACAAAACAAATAAAACCTAGGCCACGCATAGGCCCTAACTGACTTCTTGAGCCCTATCTGGCCTCTGGGGCACCGAGCAGCCTGACTAGTGCTCAGCTCAAGCAACGTATCCTGTGGACCCCAGCCCTTCTGGGACAGACCGCCTCTCTCTGTCCTTGGCTGGACCCACAGTTCCTGCTCCATGCAGGTTTCTCCAGCCTTCTGGAGATACGCCCCCACCCAAAGGTGTGGCTGAGAGCCTTTTCAGGGCTGGCCTTGGGTCGCTCAACAGCGCCCTCTAGGTTCACATACTCACAGTATATAAAATTTGAAATTTAATAAGGTTGTTCCTTTGTTCCAAAAAAATACCCAAAATCCTGAAGGTAGAAAAAAATGCTTAGCTTTGTTACCTTTTGTATGCTAGTCTGGATAGAGGTTTACTGTGTAGTGCCAGCAGGCGCAGGTGTGAGTGGACTGGGTATAGTGGAGGCAGTGTACAAGTGGTAGGTGGTGGCAGCTATTTGTGCGCATGTGCAGATGTTGGGGGCCTTCACTCCTTTGTAACTTAGTGTGATAGCTGAGTGTAGAATTGTGTGTGGAAGTGGAGTTCCTCTTTACAGTCACAGCCATGGTCACACGCACTTGTGGGGTGAGTGGGTGTTCAGATCCCTGACGCTGGTCATTGGTGTCAAAATTTAAATTCAGCTCGGAAAATATGTATATTCTTCAGAGTACAAACAGCTACCTGTGTTATTGTGAATCAGGAGGTTGGTGTAGTAGGCATGGTATCGGTCTCCTGGTCTGGAGAAGTAGAGATTGGGAGAGAGATCCAAAGAATATATAAAAGGGACCACATGTACGAATATAGTCAGTGCGATCAGCGGGAGGATGAACAAACTCAAGATAAGTAATCTAGAAAAAAAAGAAAAAGTTCATTATATATCTATACAGATATAACTTATCAATGCACATATACATGACCTATACTGATCCTGAGTTATATCCTGTATTATAGAGAGCTGCGCTCACTATTCTGCTGGTACAGTCACTGTGTACATACATTACATTACTTATCCTGTACTGATCCTGAGTTACATCCTGTATTATACTCCAGAGCTGCGCTCACTATTCTGCTGGTGCAGTCACTGTGTACATACATTACATTACTTATCCTGTACTGATCCTGAGTTACATCCTGTATTATACTCCAGAGCTGCGCTCAATATTCTGCTGGTACAGTCACTGTGTACATACATTACATTACTTATCCTGTACTGATCCTGAGTTACATCCTGTATTATACTCCAGAGCTGCACTCACTATTCTGCTGGTACAGTCACTGTGTACATACATTACATTACTTATCCTGTACTGATTCTGAGTTACATCCTGTATTATACTCCAGAGCTGCGCTCACTATTCTGCTGGTGCAGTCACTGTGTACTCTTCTTCTTTCCTGTTTTGCTTTTTGTTTGTTTCCTTTTTTTTTTTTCTCCCGAGCTGCGCTCTCTCTTTTGTGGGTGCGGTCACTGTGTACATACATTACATTACTTATCCTGTACTGATCCTGAGTTACATCCTGTATTATACTCCAGAGCTGCGCTCACTATTCTGCTGGTGCAGTCACTGTGTACATACATTACATTACTTATCCTGTACTGATCCTGAGTTACATCCTGTATTATACTCCAGAGCTGCACTCACTATTCTGCTGGTGCAGTCACTGTGTACATACATTACATTACTTATCCTGTACTGATCCTGAGTTACATCCTGTATTATACTCCAGAGCTGCACTCACTATTCTGCTGGTACAGTCACTGTGTACATACATTACATTACTTATCCTGTACTGATCCTGAGTTACATCCTGTATTATACTCCAGAGCTGCACTAACTATTCTGCTGGTACAGTCACTGTGTACATACATTACATTACTTATCCTGTACTTGTTTCTGAGTTACTTCCTGTTTTTTACTCCAGAGCTGCGCTCACTATTCTGCTGGTGCAGTCACTGTGTACATACATTACATTACTTATCCTGTACTGATCCTGAGTTACATCCTGTATTATACTCCAGAGCTGCACTCACTATTCTGCTGGTGCAGTCACTGTGTACATACATTACATTACTTATCCTGTACTGATCCTGAGTTACATCCTGTATTATACTCCAGAGCTGCACTCACTATTCTGCAACCTGTCCACTTGGGGATTGGTCTCTACCTTTTCTTTTTTGGGCAGTTATAGTAGTTACATTCTTGTACATAGGAGCAGTATTATACTAGTTACCATTCTTGTACATAGGAGCCAGTATTATAGTAGTTATATTCTTGTACATAGGAGCAGTATTATACTAGTTATATTCTTGTACATAGGGGGCAGTAGATTTATAGTAGTTATATTCTTGTACATAGGAGCAGTATTATAGTAGTTATATTCTTGTACATAGGAGGCAGTATTATAGTAGTTATATTCTTGTACATAGGAGCAGTATTATAGCAGTTATATTCTTGTACATAGGAGCAGTATTATAGTAGTTATATTCTTGTACATAGGAGCAGTATTATAGTAGTTATATTCTTGTACATAGGAGCAGTATTATAGTAGTTATATTCTTGTACATAGGAGCAGTATTATAGTAGTTATATTCTTGTACATAGGAGCAGTATTATAGTAGTTACATTCTTGTACATAGGAGCAGTATTATAGTAGTTATATTCTTGTACATAGGAGCCCAGTATTATAGTAGTTACATTCTTGTACATAGGAGCAGTATTATAGTAGTTATATTCTTGTACATAGGAGCAGTATTATAGTAGTTATATTCTTGTACATAGGAGCAGTATTATAGTAGTTATATTCTTGTACATAGGAGCAGTATTATAGTAGTTATATTCTTGTACATGGGAGCAGTATTATAGTAGTTATATTCTTGTACATAGGGGCAGTATTATAGTAGTTATATTCTTGTACATGGGAGCAGTATTATAGTAGTTACATTCTTGTACATAGGAGTAGTATTATAGTAGTTATATTCTTGTACATAGGAGCAGTATTATAGTAGTTATATTCTTGTACATAGGAGCAGTATTATAGTAGTTATATTCTTGTACATGGGAGCAGTATTATAGTAGTTATATTCTTGTACATAGGGGCAGTATTATAGTAGTTATATTCTTGTACATAGGAGCAGTATTATAGTAGTTATATTCTTGTACATAGGAGTCAGTATTATAGTAGTTATATTCTTGTACATAGGAGCAGTATTATAGTAGTTATATTCTTGTACATAGGAGCAGTATTATAGTAGTTATATTCTTGTACATAGGAGCAGTATTATAGTAGTTATATTCTTGTACATAGGAGCAGTATTATAGTAGTTATATTCTTGTACATAGGAGCAGTATTATAGTAGTTATATTCTTGTACATAGGGGCAGTATTATAGTAGTTACATTCTTGTACATGAGGAGCAGTATTATAGTAGTTATATTCTTGTACATAGGAGCAGTATTATAGTAGTTATATTCTTGTACATAGGAGCAGTATTATAGTAGTTATATTCTTGTACATAGGGGCAGTATTATAGTAGTTATACTTGTACATAGGAGCAGTATTATAGTAGTTATATTCTTGTACATAGGAGCAGTATTATAGTAGTTATATTCTTGTACATAGGAGCAGTATTATAGTAGTTATATTCTTGTACATAGGAGCAGTATTATAGTAGTTATATTCTTGTAGATAGGAGCAGGATTATAGTAGTTAGATTATTGTATATATGGAGTTTTGGGGGTTGGGGGTTTGGTTGGTGGGTTTTTGGGGACAGATTGTGGATGGCTTTGTATGTCAGCATTAGTAATTTGAACTCTATTCGCTGGGCAACAGGTAGCCAGTGAAGGGATTGGCAGAGGGGAGCGGCCAATGAAGAACGGGGGGAGAGGTGTATTAGGCGAGCAGCACAGTTTAACGTGGACTGGAGGGGGGCGAGGGTGTTAGCTGGGAGGCCATGGAGAAGGGTGTTACAGTAGTCGAGGCGGGGAGATTATGAGGGCGTGGGCTAGTATCTTTGTAGTTTCAGGG
Source organism: Leptodactylus fallax (assembly GCA_947044405.1). NCBI lineage: Eukaryota > Metazoa > Chordata > Amphibia > Anura > Leptodactylidae > Leptodactylus > Leptodactylus fallax. The sequence continues at coordinate 3,737,940 of CAMRHE010000159.1, read as the reverse complement.
GTGAGGAAGGAGCGGATTTGATGGATGTTCTTGAGTTGGAGGCAGCAGGAGGTGTTGAGGGTTTGAATATGCGGCTAGAAGGATAGGTCAGAGTCTAAGGTTATCCCAAGGCAGCAGGCTTCTGGGATTGGGGTGAGAGGGGTTCCATTAATTTTGATAGATCGGTCAGGTAGGGGGGTCGTGCGTGGAGGGGTGAAGATTATGAACTCCGTTTTCTCCATGTTGAGTTTGAGAAAGCAGGAGGAGAGAAAGGAGGCTACGGCTGCTAGACATTCTGCGACTCTGGACAACACAGAGGTAATGTCTGGTCCAATTATAGTAGTTATATTCTTGTACATAGGAGGTAGTATTATAGTAGTTATATTCTTGTACATAGGGGCAGTATTATAGAAGTTATATTCTTGTATATAGGGGGCAGTATTATAGTAGTTATATTCTTGTACATAGGGGGCAAAATTCTTTACCTCCTTTTTCAAGTTCTGCTTCTCCTTCCAGCTTGATGAAAACATCATCCAGGGTGGTCATGGAGACTCCATACGTGACAATGTCCTGTCCTACACGCTGGTCCAGATGAGCAAAAAGATCTAAAACCCAAGTGTGTAAAAATGTAATATTATAATAACTTTTGGTCTTCTATTACAATCCAGTGAGATCCAGAGCAGGGGACAGGACAGAGATCAGGACATGTGAGATTTGTAGATCTATCATTTACCTGAGAAGCCTTCCATGTGCTCAAATGGTAAAATATATGTGATTTGTTCTTCATTCTGTACAGACATCTTGGCGCTGGGTATATGCTGCCTAATGATGGACATTATCTGCTCGGGGTCACAAGATGGGGGCACCTGCATCCTGGTCATTGCCAGGGGAATAATAAATTATTGTAAATGAGGACACATTTACATTTGTTGCACTAAAGCTACAAGCACATTAGTGTGTGCATCTGCATGGATGATATCCGTGTGCTGTCCGTGCACTCCATTGACCCATTCATTTAATATAGAGAGCCAAGACTGCAAAACAGATTTATACTCAGTTTTGTCCCGGGTCTACGGCCCTTTACATTGACCCGTGATCATTACCAGGTATGTGTATAGGGCCATAAAAATTAATGATCAAAGAATGCTGTTAACAACATGGGTAGCACAATTACAAAGCACACATTTATGTGACTGGAACCTTAGCCTCAATGTGAAGTTGTTTCTTAACATATTATTTATAAGGATCAGTGCTCCTTATTTGGTTTATACTGAGTTCCAATAAAATGCAACATTGTGGCTACCACTAGAGGGAGATCAGGAGCTAATGACTGATTTACTACAGGAGATGGAGAAATCTACCTTCATTGAGCTCCCCCTAGTGGTGGTTGCAGTCATGCAAAATGCCTCTTCACTATATAAATACTAATGTAAGAAGAGATGGCATGAAATTCTCTACCTCAGATGATAGCCAATGCCCCATTTTCTCTTTAAGAACAGGGATGAGCCAACACATTTCAGTCTTCCATTGGATATAACAGCTTTCCGATCTAAAAAAAACAAACATATGGAGTAAAAAAAGAGACAGATACTAATAAGAATACTTATGGCAGAAGTAAAATGTCTGTCTAATGTGTTCATGAATAGTTCAATTTTAATATTAATAAAAGCCATATAGTCTCTTTGGCATGCCAGAAGGCCATGACAACCATTTTCAGTATGCTTTGACAACCTGTGGATCTCCGTTAAGCTGGGACAGGCTCTCACAGGAGGTAAGTTATGGTAGAAAAATTCCCTCTATGAAGTGAATGGCGGCTCATCTTAAAAGATGATTATAGAAATGTATCCCTATCCAAATGCTGGAACCCCCAGCGATCAGGAGAATGGGGGACCTGCATCAGCCCTGTGAATGAAGTACTAGTGCGCTTGCATGACTACGTTCTATTCACTTCTATGGGTTTTCCAGAGACAACAGTCACATAGCAGGGAATGGAACGATTGGGGATCCAGGTGTCGCCCCCCCCAAGTGATGTGACACTTATTCCCCTGTGGACAGGGAATAAGTATCTGCAATGGGACAACCACTTTAAAGGATATTAGAAAAGTGTGGCTTACCAGCGAGAATATCGGCCTCATCCATGAATTGGGTACTGAACATGGTTACCCGATTGACTTTGCGTTCTTTCAGCAGATTCCATATATGGTGGCGAGAACAAGGGTCCAGCCCTGCGGTGGGCTCGTCCAGGAGCAAAATCTGCAATAAATATATTTTCTTTTCTTTTCTAATGTGATAGGGGGTTTTATTGAGAGTGGAGAGTCACAACACCCTCATATGCATTATATACTTGGTCAATCCTTATAACCACCATAAATGTACAACCTAGATATCCAGCGGTCTGACACTTACCTGAGGGTCCCCCAGGAGGGCGATGCCCAGTGTTAGTTTCCTCTTCTGTCCTCCACTCAGTGTACCAGCCTCAACATCCTCAATGTTTTCCATGTGCAAATCTGAGATGATTCTTTGTACCTGGGGAAAAGATTTGAGATACTTTGGGGGCTTATATAAAAAAATCCATTAAAGTGTCTGCATAAGAATTACTTCTTAAAGATAGGACACATGCTCCCCAACTCCTATTATAGGTAGGGAAATGTGGGGGTGCTGGCGGTAGGTAATGGTTCTGACTGAGGGAGTAAGTGATCCAGGGATTTAGGTGGGGTATAGATACATATTGATAACATTACCTCTTGGTTCACTTGCTTGAATGGGATTCCCTTTATTTTGGCAAATACTTTCAGATTTTCTTTTACTGTTAAAGGATCAAACTTCACATCAGACTGAGGGCAGAAGCCGAGTCTCTTCTTTACCTCTTCCAAATGCTCCATATCTGATATGTTCCAGTTATACACAGAGACCGAGCCTGGAGGTTAGGAAAGGAGCCGTGTAATACATGACTACTCGATCAGACTACACAGGTTATCAGAGATAGACACAGTACTATGCAAAAGTTTTAGGCAGCTGTGGAGAAAATGTAAGCAAGTACTGCAATGTAAGAATACTTTCAAAAATAGAAGTGTTATTAGTTTATTTTTTATGAATGAAGAAAATAAATAAATAAATAAATATTTGGTGTGACCTTTGACCTTTGGAGGTGGAGTCTTGGAAGTGATGATGTGGCCCCCTTCCCCCCAAAAAAAGCAAACAGTTGTAGTCTCCTTCCCTCACCTCTTCTGGCCTCCTGGCTGAGGCTACACACGTGTAATGACGTCAGTGCGCCCCATGCGAGCACTGAGGCCTGTGATTGGGAGTGCATGACATCACCCTAGAGGCTGCAAGAGGACCTAGAGGGACCACCGGATGCAGCAAGGATGCCCAGAAGAGGTGAGGTAAGGGGAATATAACTGTTTATTACTGTACAGTCCCCTGGGCTTTAACCTATTATACTCGGTTCAAAGTTTCTGGTTTCGTGTCGCTCATCTCTACTTACCAGCAGTCGCTGGACACATTCCACTTAAGATATTAAGCAATGTTGTTTTCCCTGCACCGCTGTGTCCCAGCAGAGCCGTAATTTGCCCTTCATATATATTTAAGTCTAGACCTGCAACAAGAAAGAAAAATTCTATGGCCACCTGATAATCCAGTGTCTATCCTGCCCTTAAAGTCATTTTACTGAAGCATTTTTGTCACTTTTTCAACTTTGTCTCTCCCCTTAGGCTTACTGTTTATGTTTAGGTACATTTACCTCTCAAGGCTTCAACCTCTTTATCCTTGTTGCTGTACGTCTTCGTAATTTTACTTATCCTGTAAAGAAATTCTTTTAGTTTTCAAAATTTCTTAGATAAACTTCACATAGAAACTTGAGTAACTTTGAAAATACTTTGCTTTGCTGTTTTATACTATTGGTTATCCTTGGAAACAGACAGTAGTTTAGCTGCACCCCTGGTCAGACAGCTTACATTTAACTGTGTAAGGGAATGTTCACATGTATCAGATTTATTCAAGGATCTGCACAGCAGAATCTGATACTGGTGGTCAGATTTTTGCAGTATATTTGCAGATCCACACAGAGATTATCCCCATTGTCATTCAGAGCGCTCATCTTCTCAGCTGGGGCCCTCTTTTTCACAGGTCCCATAGCAGCACAAAAGCTGAGCCTGAAAGGGCTTTCCCGATAAACAAGCATTTTAAATTTGTAGACAATTAAAAGTTAAACATTTTTGCAAATATAAATATTTAAACATAATTTTTTTCTCTAACCATCTCTGTTGCCTTCATCGGTTGCCAATGGATACGACCATCAATACAGGAACTTTCTACGGTCTGGGACTTCCACAATTTCCTTACTGTGGACAGGTTATCTTCTCATACATGTAGTGTCCTCCTGATAACCAGCCATGATGTCCTTATTGTGGTCGGGTTATCTTCTCATACATGTATTGTCCCTCCTGATAACCAGCCATGATGTCCTTATTGTGGTCGGGTTATCTTCTCATACATGTAGTGTCCCCTCCTGATAACCAGCCATGATGTCCTTATTGTGGTCGGGTTATCTTCTCATTCATGTAGTGTCCCCTCCTGATAACCAGCCATGATGTCCTTATTGTGGTCGGGTTATCTTCTCATACATGTAGTGTCCTCCTGATAACCAGCCATGATGTCCTTATTGTGGTCGGGTTATCTTCTCATACATGTAGTGTCCCTCCTGATAACCAGCCATGATGTCCTTATTGTGGTCAGGTTATCTTCTCATACATGTAGTGTCCTCCTGATAACCAGCCATGATGTCCTTATTGTGGTCAGGTTATCTTCTCATACATGTAGTGTCCTCCTGATAACCAGCCATGATGTCCTTATTGTGGTCGGGTTATCTTCTCATACATGTAGTGTCCCTCCTGATAACCCGACCGCAATAAGGACATCATGGCTGGGTTATTAGGAGGGACACAATATGTATTCCTACATTCATGGTTGTATCCATGTCAACCAACAGTCAAGACAACAGATGGTCACCACCAAGATGGTTAGAGAAAATCTTTAAAATTCTGCAAAATTTTTAATTACTTATATTTGCAAAAATGTTTAACTTAATTGTCTACAGACCTATATATATAGTTATGTTCATGGGAAACCCCTTTAAGATCATGGAGCCCCATATATGTAGTGCAGCCTTTACCTTACAGCTTCTTTCCCGAGTAATTCTGCAGAGACTTTCTCTACATAATCTCCGGCCGGTGTCTCGCTGTGTCCGTCCTCTTCTGTCTTTAGATGGACCTGACCTCTTTTTGACCAGAATGAAGATTTCACAAAGAAAAGCGGCTCAGACTTCTTACCATGTTTATCTAATGTGGAGAATATTATTGTCAGTAAATATCATATATCTGCATGTAAAGCTACGGCCAGACATCATCAACATATAGGAAATCCAGACAGTGCAGAGTATGAGCAGGCGGCAGACATTTACTATAGAATATTTTGCATGCATGACTAAATCATAGTTGACAACCTCTGATGATGAATCACAAATAGTACATATGACCCCCTGCAGAACACCCCAAAATTACTACAGATCACACACCAGTTCCAGCACTATGTTACTATATATATAGCAAATGGATGGTCGGGGCCCTGTGACTAGTAGTGCAGGGACTGAAGACCCCTGGGCCAGGACTACAGTACTATATATAGTAAATGGATGGTTTAGCGGGGCCTGTGAATCCTAGACATTATAAGAAGTGACACAACCTGACAGAAGCCGCTTCACGCTCTGCTTTGTGTATAAACCTTCTTTACCTGCCAAAATCTTCTCAAAATAAAGCGTCAGAATCATGTAGAAAATGGCGTCCACGACAAGCATGATGCAGCTGAACAATACATGAGAGGAATCGTTCATCAAGGCGGAGAAGTGGACTCCTTGAAAGTCGTATTCCATGTATATACTCTGGAATGAATGGAAATAGGCATATTCCATACAATAATATATATACACACACACACACAGATGTAGCAGAGTTAACCTAAGCTTACAGAGGTTTCATCGAATTCAATGGGCTGTCTATATAGAATATGCATGTGCCAGGTCCTCCAGAGAAAGTGGGATGTCCTTTATAGACACTTTTTTTCTCATCCAGTAAGGTTATGTTCACATCTACGTCAGAATCTACGACGTAGACTCTGTTGCAGTGTCCGCTGAAAATCCTCAATGTAGGACTTTTTCCTCTGCTGGTTTCATTTTAAAAATGAAGGACACCTGATGGACCCCATTAGAGTCAATGGGGTCTTCCAGGCTCCATGTGTAGATACTGTTTTAGTCGTCCATCTCTCTGTCGTTCAGGTTGCCCGACGGAACCGACTACACCAGCAACAGTGAGAATATTTATTAAAACATATCTTTTACTTCCACAGCTAAAAAACCAGAAATATCAAGATATAAATTTATATAACCAGCTCCATAGATTAAACCCATTGTATCACTCAAATGTATAGATTGGTTCAGTGTTAGAGGCCTGTCTTTTTGTAGCGTTATACCACTCTGGGTCCAGTCCTCACACAATCACAGCAGGTCCACAGGTACAGTAGGTAATGGTTGCTAGCCAATTCTCACCATGCACCTTGACACTACATCTATGACACTAAGTCTATGGCTATGACTGCCCAGATAACACTGACTGTGTTATTTACCTGTGAAATCCCAACTGAGAAGGCAAATGCAGGGAAGATGCTCAGGATCACCTCAAAAAATTTGGGGAGATCTTTCATGAGCAGAAGGAGGCTGAGGACAGATTGGAAGATGGTAATGAAGAAGCCTGCAATGGCGGTAATACGTGGTCTCCTGAGAAGAGCGATCAGCATGAAGGTGAAACACATCTGCGGAAAAAGGGAAATACTGTCAGTGATAAGTGTAGATTTCTGATACAAAGCAGAACATTCCTCTGTACAACTATAGAATTATAACATTATTGCTGCCTGCATCCACCAGTAGGGGGAGTCAATTAGGGGTTCTCCGAGATTGACAATTGATCTGATTCTATATAAATCCATTTATAGCATGCTCCCCCTAGTGGTGGTTGAAGACAGTCAGAAATGTATTATCTAGCTCTATATAGGGGATTTGGAGCTCTGTATCAGAAAACGCAGTGCCAACCCCTAATAAAGATATATTAGAAAATAATGATCTACAGAATTTTGACTTAAAATGAACGTTACACAAAGTTGGGAGATACATGCTGTATATATTAGCCCCTAGTAAATAATATACATTATAGTAAAAGAGTTCAAAGCAGCACAGAAAAGTAAACAGCGGGTGCAGATCCAAACGGAAGGCGACCACATCCAAGAGATATAGAAGAAGAAAAACAGCAGCAAATGTGAGAGCTAGTGTCTTTATCCGAAGGCAATGTTTCAGTCCCAACAGGAACTTTTCTCAAGCCTGGAAAGGTTCCTCTTGGGACCGAAATGTCGCCTTGGAATAACGACACTAGCTATCACATTTGCTGGAGTGCTGCCATTTTTCTTCTTCTAATATACATTACATATATATTATACCTACCGATGATATACCATAGAGGAAAAACAGCAGCAAGATTAGTCCATAGGAGCTCCGCAAAAATACATAATCTCCTGTAAGCAGAGCCATCAGATTTGCTATTATTAGAACATAGACGGCGTACTGCAGAGCCCAGGATAACCTAGGAACAGACATGCAATTGGTTAACACTTGTATAGTGTATGGTATAGGAGGACCTGACATGTATTCTATAGGGGATAATACATTTAAAGGGATATTCCACTGGAGAAGGTGTTGGACCCCTTTAAAAGAAATGTGTCGCCAGTTTAAATTTATTTATTAAAACCTGATTGGGAAATCTATCATTTTTTTTCTCTTCCTGAACTTCTCCTCTGCTCTGTTAACAGCATTTAGTGATCTGCTTTACAGCAAAGTCATGGTCATGACTATGACAGCAATAGTCTGGAGCTGACTCATTGAGGTCTATGGGAGAGTTTTCTAGACATGCTCTGTGCAGGGAGCAGAAAGAGATAAGGAGTGACATCATCTATTGTCAGTAGTGGATGTAATTATGGCTCAGTGGTGTTATCTATAGCGGTGTAATTTTCTATTGTAATCCTGTTAATGTAAATGAGGTGACAGCTGCAGAGAAAAAACATCTACAGGATGGCCATGTGTCAGTCTATTATTAGGCTTAGTGGCCAGAGTAAAAATTGCTGGATATAGTACTTTTCAAAGATTTTAAAAAACTCTTTAAAAAGTTTGACATAACAACTTGGTTGAATAAATAGGACTTTTCAGGTAACAAATTCCCTTTAAGGACCATATTGCTTGTACAACTCACCAGAAAGCCAGATCTCTCATCCTCATCATGTTCATGATCTCTCTCATCTCCCGACGCTCTCTTGTGACGTACACAGACATGAGATACATCACGGACACAAAGCTCATGTTTGTGAAGAGCAGTAATGAGCCAATGTTCAGATGATACCTCCACGTATGGACTGGAGACAGCATTTTCGTTACTTTGATGGACGCCATGTTCTTCCATACGGAACGGTTGGTGGTCATCTGTAGACATAAATGCTGTCAATCCTGGATAGTGTAGAAGTCATGTTTGGCTTTACAGCGGCCACTGCAGGTGAAAAATAATATTACATGATGACCATTCCAGTGAATGGTCGTCTGTGTAATACATAGATGGCTTAAAGGGTTTTCTGGGGCCTATTTTTTTACTTACTTTCTGCCCGCACTCTTTATATTTTGAACATCGGGCTCCCTGGTTAAGATTGCCCCATATCTTTAAAGGGGTTTTCTGGACTGATCTGATTGAGGTCATCAATTAAAGATTGGCGTGAGTGCTGGAGGATCCTCACACAAAACCAAGCACAGCAGCACACTGTACAGCAGCTGTCACGCAGCCCACCCATCAATGGATGTGATGTCATATGGTCTGTGAAGTCGGACCACCGCTGATCTTCAATTGATGACCTATCCTAAGGATAAGTCTTCAATAGATAAAGCTCAGAAAACTCCTTTAAACACCTGTCGGGTCCAGATATCACTCTGCAGATGGTGCATCCACACAACCAGGATTATGTATGGATTTTAATGTGGAAATTACACAATGTAATCCATTAGCATTTAAGTCAATGAGAAATTCTATTTCTCATGCACTTGATGTAGATTCACTGTGTTTTTTATGTCAATTTCTTCTTTCTGGTGCAAATTTTAAAAATTGGCTTCAAAATCTGTACCGAAATCCACATCCTCATCTGCACCGCTTGGTGTGGATTCTCTGCATGGGTTACTGTGCATATACATGTGGATTTTGCTGCAGATTTTTCATATGTACAGTAAACCCTGATCATGAGCATGTAGCCTTATTGACTGCTGTGTGCTAGTGCTGAGAAAGGGCAATGCCGCTTACTGCTCCAGTCCTGGCAATCACATGATCACTGGGTGCTAGGTAGATGTAGGAGGTTAGCCAGGATTAGAAAAATAGGTTTAACCCGGATTAGAAAAATGGGATTTCTTGTACTTACCGTAAAATATTTTTCTAGTTGTATTCACTGGGGGCCATAGCACCATGGGTATAGACCCGACCACTAGGAGGCTGACACTAGGAGAATGAAAAGCTATTGGCTCCGCCTCTTAGTCTATACTCTCTCATAGACAGTGTGCTAAACCAGTTTGTACGAGAGAGACACAAAACAAAAAAGAACACAGAACCAACAACCACCATGTCCCGAACCTGAAATGAACCAAAACACCTCGGCAGAAACAACAATAAAAAACAAGGGTAGGATCTGTGTCCCCCAGTGAATACAATGAGAAAAGGATTTTATGGTGAGTACAAAAAATCCCATTTTCTCGCTCATTTCACTGGGGGACACAGCACCATGTGTCTTAAAGCAGTCCCAGATAGTGGGAAATACACAGCCATGTGAACAACCTAGCGTACAGCTGCTTGCAGAACATCATGACCCAAGCTGGCATCGGCAAAGGCCATAGAATGGATCTGGTAAAACTTCGAGAAAGTGTGGATTGAAGTCCAGGTGGCAGCCTTGCAGACTTGGGCAGCAGAAGCCTGATGCCGAACAGCCAAGGAGGCACTGACAAATCACATAGAACGGCAGGTCCTTACCCTTAAGCTGATAGGCCTCCTTTATCGCAGACCGAATCCATCTGGAGATGGAAACCTTAGAAGTAGGCAGGCCCTTGCAAAGGCCCTCAGGGAGGATGAACAAAGCGTCCGAACAACGGAAAGGGTCAGTGAAAGACAAGTAGATCCGAATCACCCGGACAACATCCAGGCAGAGAAGGGAGTGCTCACCAGGATGCTTGGGGTCAGGACAAAATGATGGCAAGACTATATCTTCCTTGATGTGAAAAGAGGAAACCACCTTAGGCAGAAAAGATGGTGGTGGAAGAAGGACAACCTTGTCCCTGTGGAGAACCAGAAAGGGAGACTGCCGGGACAGGGCAGCAAGCTCGGAGACCCTGCAAATGGAAGTAAGGCCCACCAGAAAAGAGACCATCCAGGACAGAAGACGAAGCAGGGGCTACTACGGGGAATAATAGTGTGTGCATGGGCCACTATGGGGCATAATACTGTGTGGAAGGGCCACTATGGGGCATAATACTGTGTGCAGGGGCCACTATGGAGCATAATACTGTGTGCAGGGGCCACTATGGGGCATAATACTGTGTGCAAGGGCCACTATGGGGCATAATACTGTGTGCAGGGGCCACTATGGCGAGTAATACTGTGTGCAGGGGCTACTATGGCGCATAATATTGTGTGCAGGGACCACTATGGCGCATAATAGTGTGAGTAGGAATGCGGTTTGTGTGGGTGGGTTAGAGGGGGCGGTCTGGGGGGGAATTGGGGGCTGTGGTTCGGGGGGGACCCATGTCAAATTTTCGCCTTGGGGCCCAGCCATTCCTAGTTACGCCACTGATCCCATGGATCTACGGGTGGACAAAAAGGCAGGGCGCAGTGTGCCACACCCTGGAGGAAGGTCTTCATCTGAGGACGGAAAGCCAAGCTCTTCTGAAAGAGAATAGAAAGGACAGAAACCTGACCCTTAAGAGAATAAAGACTAAGACCTTGATCCAGACCAGACTGGAGGAAAGCTAGGATCCTGGGAAGAGAGAAGGAGAGTGGATGATAATCATTACTCTCACACCAGCGGACGTAAGCCTTCCACGTACGATGGTAGATCTTGGCTGACTGGGGTTTCCGGGCCTTGAGCATGGTCTGAAAACCTAAGCTTCAACAGCCATGCCATTAAATGCAGCTGATGTATGGTAGGGTGGAACAGTGGCCCCTGAGACAGAAGGTCTACCTGCAAGGGGAGAGGCCAAGAAGCAGAAACATGAGCTCCAGGTACCAGGCTCGGCGGGGCCAATCTGAAGCCACCAAGATGGCTGGAACCCCCTCAGTCTTGAGCTTCGTGAGAGAAGAGGAAGAGGAAGAGGAGAAAACAGGTACAGAAGGCAGAAGTTCGACTAGGGAATCACTAGAGCTTCGGCTGAGATAGCTCGAGGGTCCAGAAAACTGGCCACACAGTGGGAGACTTTGTGGTTCAGGTAAGAGACGAAGAGGTCGACGTTGGGCATGCCCCAGTGGAAGCACAGCTGGAAGATTTCTTGATGAAGAGCCCACTCGCCCGGGTCGAGTTTCTTGGCTTAGGTAGTCTGCAGCCCAATTGTTCATGCCCGGAATGTGGACTGCTGAAAGAACTGGGATGTGACACTCTGCCCACAGGAGAGAGCAGGAGGACTCTAGAAAGGCCACATGGCTCCTGGTGCCCCCCTGGTGGTTCAAGTAGGCGACTGTGGTGGAGTTGTCAGTCTAGACTCTGACTGGATGCCCATGGAGGAGAAAAATCCAATGAGACAGGGCTGGGAAGATGGCCCTCAGTTCCAGCAGATTGAGCTGGAGGGAGGACTCCGCCTTGAACCACAAGCCCTGAACGGTCAAGGCACTGAAGTTCACACCCAGCCGGAAAGGCTGGCACCGATGGTGATTATCTGCCAACGGATGGATAGGAAAGACTTCCCCTGGGATATTCCAGAGGAGAAAAGCCACCAAAGAAGCTCTCAACAGGCTCGAAGAGGCAGGAGAATTAGGCAGTCGAGGCTGGATGAAGACCTGTCCCATCGTGCCAGAATCGCCAACTGTAGAGGCTGAAAGTGGAACTGGGCAAAAGGGACAGCCTCGAAGGTCGAGATCATCATGCCCAGGACCCACATGCAGAACTGAAGCAAACAAGGAGAGGCCCTCTGAAGGTGGGCCACACCGGACCAAAGAGTCAGGATCTTGAACTCCGGGAGGAGACTCTTGCCCTGGTGTATGTCTAGGATCATGCCCAGGAATTCCCTGCGCTGAGAAGGCACGAGACAGGATTTTTCCTCGTTGATGAGCCAGCTGAACCGACAAAGAAGGTCCATGATGATCCGCAAGCTGGTGAGATTGTCCTCCTTGGAGGGAGCTTTGACTAGGAGGTCGTCCAAGTATGGAATCATGGCAACTCCTCTAGAGCAGAGGATGGACATGAGAGATGCCATCACTTTGGTAAAGACTAAGCGGGCGGAGGCCAGCTTGAAGGAGGAGAGTAACAAACTAGAGATGCCACGAACCCACCGCAAAACGAAGAAAACACTGATGGCCCAGCACAATGGGAATGTGGAGGTAAGTGTCGCGTATGTTGATGGACGAAAGAAAATTCACCAGTCTCCAAGCAACCTGTGGACAGGGACGAACCTGTTGAGCCCCTTCAGGTCCAGGATAGGTAGAAGAGAAGAGGATAGAAAGCATACTCACCCATCTTCTATTCTTCTAAAACTTTTCTCTTCTATTCACCTGTCTGGCGTCTTCAGGCGCCGCAGGGTCACCCCCTTGGTGGGCCTCGGGTCACCGGCAATACGGCCGCCAATGCAGCAAGCGGAGAGTGGGGACTAGGTAACCTGCGAGGTGCTCTAGAGGAGCGATGCGCCTGCAGGGGGTACGGCTAGTGTGACGTACACGCTGAAGACCCCCCTGCACCTGAAAGAAAAGAAAAAACAATGTCTGCCTCCTATGGACACTAGGTTTACACTGGCTTAGCACACTGTCTGTGAGAGGATATAGACTATGAGGTGGAGCCGACAGCTTTTCATTTTCCTAGTGTCAGCCTCCTAGTGGTCAGGTCTATACCCATGGTGCTGTGTCTCCCAGTGAAATAAGCAAGAAACATGGTTGCTTGCTTCTTTTCTGTAAGTGACATCACGTCTGATGGTAACATGGCTATGCTCAACTCAATCCTGTTCATTTGAATGGGACTCAGTTGTAGAATTGTCATGCGACTAACGAACATGATATCACTTACGGAAAAGAAGCAAGCATCCATGTTTTCTAATCCTGGCTAACCCGATTTAACAGACCCAGATCAGATCTACAGTCCATAATAATAAATATATCAGCCCTAGTTACAGGAGAGATCAAGAACAAAAATAATGTAGGTGTATTATGACCTTAAGGGTGGCACAATGTGTAAAATAAATAATAATAATAAAAAAAAAAAACTAAAAAACTGACCAGTGCTACCATAATACAATGGTAGCCCCGTCCCCGAGGATCCAAAGATATAAATCTCCTATATAAAAATAACCATAACAAAAAAAAATGACACGGCTAGGAAGGGGAAGTGGCCCAGTCGTGTGATCACAGTTATGTACGTCTGCAGCCCAGCTATGTCTTCCCTCAACTCACTTCAATGATGGCGGAGTCTATACTTGCTTGCAGTGAGAGGAATCCACTTTTCCAGTATTTTAAGGGAATGCAATAATTTGACTTCACATCACAGTCTCCTGCAGGGAAAAAAAATTAATGTCCCTCGGAAGACAAAAAATTAAAATTGGCTAAGAGACAAAGTGAGCTCTGTTACGTCTGGCTGTAATGGAGATTGTAATGAATTGTATAACAAGCTGACTGGACACTGACTAGATCTCTTACCCATGTGTGAGAGGTATTCATTAGGAAGGGGTATATTGCCCATATTGTATCTGATGTCATAGCGGAATGAGTCTTTAAACACCACGGCCACTGACAGATTGGTGTACATGGCTTCCTCCAATTCATTTTCATCCTCAAATTCCTTTAAACTTTCTGCTTCAAAGCAAAAAACAAAAAACACAACAGCTGTAAAGTGAGAGCAGGACTCAACAGGACATAACATTTTAGCAGACTTAAATTTACCATCTGGTCCATTGCCACAATACCTTCCGCATTTTTGGACTAGAAGATGCATTTTCTAGGAACACTGACCCATTCTTTTCTATCCGACATTCCGATCCGCGTCAGATAGGACATGTCCTATTTTGTTGCCCATGCTTCCGTGGCTCCTATTCATTTAGTGAAAGGAGCCGCGGAAGCACGGCCAGTTCACGGACATCCCCGTGTCCCCCCGTGTGCAGCCCGTACTTTGAAATCACAGCAGGCCAGTTGCAGCACGGCCTCTGTCTGCAATAGAAGTTAATGAAAGACAGGCCTGGGAGCCTTCACAAGGTTCCTGGCTGTCATAGCAACGGGATGCCGGCCCCGGAGCTTGCTCCGGGTGCCAGCGATGCCCGGCAAAATGACGGCGCCCGAAAGGTGACCGAGGCGCCAGAGGGGTTAATACCCGTGATCATTATGGGCACTGATCGCGGACATTAGCGCCGGGTGTCTACTGTATAGTACAGCAGAAACCTGGCAGCTATGGCAGCTGCTCGGGTCCCAAGCAGCCGCCATATTTAAGCACCCGACATCTGCCGTACTATTACTATTAAATATCTTGTGCTCCCAAGTTGTTGTCTTGATTGGTTGCCAGTGGATATGACCATGAATGCAGGACCTTTCTAAGGTCAGAAAATCAGCCATGATTTCCTTATTGTGGCCGGGATATTTTCTAAGACATGTAGAGTCCCCACCTGATAACCCAGCTACAATAAGAAAATCATGGCTGGGTTCCTGACAAGTCCCAGACCATAGAAAGTTTCTGCATTTGTGGTTCCATCCATTGGCAACAGAGCCACATTTACTCCAATAATACAGAACTTATTCAGCTATGAAAACTCACCCACCACACATAAAGGCCCATGTTCGCTGCCCAAAACAAAAAGGTACAGTGAAAGTATCAGCCCACCACCAGGTTAGAGGAGATGACTAGACTTAGGTATGCTAAAGGAGAACCCCCTTCATAGAAGAGAGGCCCTCCCTGTACCCAACCTTGTACACTAGAGAGCACACCTTCCTCAGGTCATCGAGTATGTTCCTAACCACCACATCCACTGACAGGATGTTACACAGCTTTGATATTAAGCATCACATGTTTCATGTGTAATACCTAACCACTTGGCTAAGAATAAAGTGCACTGGTCCCGACCCCCAGGTTTCTGAATATTCTATAGGTCCATTCCACATAACAAGGACTGGCCAACCTGGGCCAACTGATGGAAGGCCATAAATGGAAAATCTTGGCCAACCCCTTTAACTAAGCTCCCTCTAATGGCAGGTGCAGATAGTCAGAATTCTGTGATGGTTTCATCAATTGCTTAGTGAAGTGTGGTACAAGGCTCTGTGCTCTCTGGTCACCTACCTGGTATCATGCTACTCTGGGCCGCCTTCTTCATGATCTCTCTAGTGGTCGGAGGACTATTCACATATCCTATTACAAAGTCAAATTTGTTAAAGCCGTCCAAAGACCCGAGCTCTTCTGCAGGGGATACGTCTATATGATACATAAAATGATGCTCCCCGACAAGGACTAAGAGCAACATCAACAAGACAAACGCCAAGTTCTGTATCCATTCCTGAAAAACACAAAGCACTAGAAATAAATAGCACTAAGTGGCACACCGCCCACAACCTTATGTAAGACCATCAGCGGTTTCCCTAAGGTCTCCTTCCACCGTCAATCACCTTGACTAACCTCCCACTGTCACACCCTTTTGCTTCTTATTGGCTGAAGAGTCCACCTTGTACAGGATTAGTCACGCCCTTGTGACTGAGGAGGAAGGTCCTGGCAGGGCTGTATCTAGATACCTTATACCTATAGCACCTTGCTGTTTTTCATTCTAATCACTGGAAGTCTCCTGCACTTCTGTAGGAGATCCTGAAATATCTATCAGGGGAATATAAGATGCGGTAGCTCATGGCCGCTCCAGACATGTGATGAGGGCATCATGGACCAGAGGAAACAGTCAAGTTCCCACACGCCAGACTTGCTGCAGAAAACTTTGTGACTGTCATGTACATATTAAGGGGATTGTGTGGGGATACAAAACTTTTGACAGCACATTCACTGCACTGGATCAACGTCTTAATGTATAGAAGAAGCCCCAAAGTCTCTGTGCTCTGCCTTCCCTAATGCCATTCCAGCTCTCTATGACATCAATTGCTCTGCTCTACAGTACAGCAGAGTCAGTCACGGGACCAACAGATCCATATTAAGTTGTCCTATGATCCGGGAGCTGTCACCCCAAGACTGATGTAAAATACTACTTATAGGGAGCACATACTTATTGGAGTTGTTACATTGTGACTGATTATATTTCAGAGCAATCCATCTACTCCAGAGTAAGCATAATGTAAACTTTTATTCTTGTAGAGGATGATGGGAGTTATTGTCTCTTGACTTGACGTCACATGAGACATCTGCAGGCCTGCAACTGCACAGAAAGGAAACTCATCAAATACTGATATTTTCTACAGGGAAATTGCATGAAGTGCAAGACCCCACATAATTCTGGAAAAATCCAGAAGATCATATGGGATGACAACCAGCCTGGTCACTTCACTGTATTCTTTGGCAATGTTTGTGGCCAGGAATAGACAGTCATAAATCCTAAGCCTACAGGGATCAGAGAGATCCATCTACAGCACAGGCATCCAATAGCCAACTACAAGGGGTCAAGATTACTCTGAGGAATGAGCAATGGTCCAAGATTTGCAAGGGGTTTGTGGAGGAGGCAAAGGGTCAACAGCCTGAGCTCCACATGAAACAAGTGCTGGATTTCACACTGTTTTAGGGCAAATTCAGACAGCTTTGTGTGGTCTTGGTAATATAGTCCATGTGACGGCTTTATTCTCTGTACTGCCAGTGACTTGGATGAAACAAACTTGCTGTAATATAGTGATCTATGATACTGTGGCAGGTCTACTGTCCCACACTAAAATAATGCAGTGAGTTCACAGTCAGGCTGGAAGTCACACATCACACTGTACATCACTATAATACAGCAATAACACAGGTCAGCTGAGCCGCGGATGGTTCTGGAAGTGCAGCCGGCACATGAACTCTATTAACTGTCCCCAGATTACACAATTAGGTTATAATAAAAACCCGGCATCGATCTATAGTAAGCTGTCTTCCAATAGGTGGCGCTAGAGTATGTTCTTCTTTTCCACCAAGGAGGTCTTATTAGCATATTCCTTACCCAGAATCCTTAGCAGGACATGAATGGTCTAATAGGTCCCTGTACACCTGACAGTGGCGTCTCCCTAAATGAGACATAGCGCCCCATCTGACACAGCCATATGTTCACAATGCAGAATTTTCCTAGCTGCAAAATTCAGTTTCAGGAATGTCAAACTGAATTTTTCTGCTGGACTAGATTCAGCTGTGAAATCTGTTGCCGAATCTGCAAATTCTGCCCTAGGCAGTATTTTTCTGCTTCAATGGGAGCTATCAGGTGGAATCTGTCTGAAGAATGAGCATGATGCCAGCTGAAAAAAATCAGCTACAGGAAAAAAAATTCAGCGTCTGACTCTCATTGATATCAATGAGGCTTGTTTCTTGCAGAATTTGGAGCTGATTTTGAAGCGGAATCCACCTTAAATTCAGCACCAACTTCTGCAGTGTGAACATACCCTTAGACAACTAAACATCTGGTAGACCAAGACACAATCCATGACTGTTCTGTATCCATCACATGCTGTTATGATATTTCATAGTACCGGTCAATCGTGTATATACATTTACCAGATCTCTTATGTCCCTACCCATATTGTGGACCACTTCCGCCTCCACTTGAAGATCAGATTCTTCAGCAGCAGCGCCAGGGTCTGCTGAACTAGACTGGTCTCTGTCACATCCCTCTCCGTCATCTGGAAAATAGAAGGTTTGCATTAAAATGCGTCATCTCACATACTATTTGATGCTTCGTTCTCTTTTCATGGATTCTCACATACTCCCAAACACAATTAAAGGGGTTTTCCAGGCAAAAAAATATTTTTTTAAAAAAGGTCTATTAGTGCTATTAATGGGTTAATAAGTGCAACCAAATACCTTTAGCAGTGTTTTGAGTGATTTCTGGGTGTCTCTGGGAGCTCCTGGCATCTTCTGCATTTGTTTACATGGTATAAATTCCTTCTGCCTTAGCTAATGAAATGTATTATGGTAGTTGTAGCCTCTCACACTCTCTCTCTCTCACTCCTCCCCCCTCCGTTTCTAACACCCTCTCCCTGTCTCCCTAGCTATCCCGCCCACTACTAGCCCTTCCCAAATAACTCAGCCCACCCCGCTACCCCATTATACTTACCTGTCTTCTTCCTGTCCAGACTTCCTTCTGCGTAAAACGGCTCCTCTTCTTCTGTGACTCTAGCAGCACCTGCGCAGCACTCCCGCCACTGTTCTATAACCTTCACTCCATCTCTACTGTGCAGGCGGAAGCGGCTCCTTCGGGCACCCACGCTTGCGCTATAGAGATGGAGTGTCGGCTTCAGCGGCCGGGCCCGGCCGACCGCGGGGCGTTAGTGGGGGGCCGCCCGGGGGCTGTGGTATAGAGATGGGGTGGGGGGTTTGGAGGGGTTGTTCGGTTGTGTCCTGGCGGTCATGTGAATATATATATTTTTGCTGTTTTTGTCGGGCTGAGGTTTTATTATTTTTTTTTATCCCGCCACACCTTTTAGAAAAGGGGGGAAAAAAAAGGGAAGGGGGGGGGGGGGGGCTGGAAAGCGCGTTTTGTTGCATGTTTTGCTGCGTTTTTTGAGCCAAAGCCAGGAGAGGATTTAGCAGAAAGGAAAAGTAAAAGAGACGTATAAGAGCTTACTTTATATTTCCCATTTCTTTTGAAGCCACTCTGGCTTTGGCTCAAAAAAAAAAAAAAAAAAAGAATCACACATGCGGTTGCTTTTTATGCATTTTTGAGCTAACGTTAACAGTAGACTTAAAAGCAATGGGAGATATAAAGGTAGGACTTATACTTCTCCATCCTGCTGGTTGAACTCCTGGTTTTGGCTAAAAAAAACTGTACGTATGTTTTCAGCCTTAAAATCTTGTAGTTTTTGCAGATCTGTTTGGGGGACATAGGCCTGAACCTATTCTTGTCTGTTTTTGCAGCTCGCTCTGTCTATTCTAGTCATAAATTGATGTGGATTTTGCTTTGGTCTGTGCCACAGATCCACAGTGGATTTCACAAATGTTATTACAAAATCTGCAATGTATTACATTATGTTCACACAGGGCTAAAAATCGGCGGCAGAAAAAAAAAACATACCAAAACACATACCAATTTCTTGCAGATTTCACTGCAGAAATGTTGCTGATTTGCAGCAGATTTCACTCTTTGCATTGCAGAGGGTGAAAATTGCAAAGAAAATCTGCCCCATTTGACATGCCGCAGATGTTCTGCACACAATCCCACGACAGAAAATCTGCAGTGTATAGAGAGTATACCAAATATTATCCACATGCTGAGGAGAAAGGAAAATTATCTGCGTATGAATTGCTAGCCATGTCAATCCTCGCTGCAGATTTCACCCTTTGCAATGCATATGGTGAAATCTGTGGGAGAATCTGCAACAAAATTCACTAGCTGATTTTGACAGGGATGTGTTGCAGATTTTACTGCATATTCAGAATCTCTGACATATTTCCTTTTTACATGTAGACTTACCCTTAAAGTAATGAAATCAGTGGTAACAAAAAACTGCAACGTGATAGAATACGGATATCAGCAGTATGCTCACTCTGTCACACTGAAAATATCTACAGCATATGGATGACATGTGTAATATCTCATCCACTAATACTGTAATCTGCTGTGAAGTTTACCTGTGCATAACTGCGGATAAAATTCACAGCGAATCTGTCACATCTGAATTCACCCTTAAAGTGCTGACTTACCCTGAATCCTTTGCTCAGTCGCAGGGTAAACAGTGAGAAGTTCTCAGAAATTGACGCTGCTGATGGGAGAAAGTTTGGTGTCTCTCAGCTTCATGTCGTCTTCTGCGGCTCTGAAGTTTAGGACACGGTGGGAGGGGTAGAGATCTTATAATCTGTTTGCTCCACTAGAAAGTGCTCACTGGTCATTCTAATAATGCTAGAGAGTCATCACGTGATACGTTTTGGAATCATTCCATTACAAATACAGCTGTGGTGATACACTGTAACAAAACGAAGAAAGCAAGTGACAAAAGCTTCACGCTAACAAGAAGATTCTCTGTATGATGAGGACCTCCTCTGCTGGCAGGAGAAACATCTGCGGCTTTTCTCAGAAACACTTGGTAAGAGCTGTGACAAATATGTAGTGTAGAGGAAATCGTCTTACACCCCAGTGAGATCTGAGCGTCCCTTAAAGCAGTGGTTCTCAAGCTGCGATACACGTACCCCCCGGGGAACACGCTGCTTTCCTCAGGGGTACGCACCATAGTGAGAGCCACTGTCCCTCCTCTCGCTGTGAATGGAGACTGAACACCCGTATTCTCCATCCTTACTTTATAAGCACAATGAGCACCTCCATTAGTACTGGTGCCCGGAGCAGAAAGTAGGGAGCAGAGTGGTGAGTACTGAACACAGCTCACCACTCACTCCCTGGGGTGCTGTAACTACAATGAGCACCTCCATGAGTCCTGAGAGAAGTGCTCACTACACTTGAAAAGTAAGGATGGCGCCCACAAGTGTTCAGAGAAAGTATGGAGCAGAGTGATAAGTAATGAATGCAGCTTACCACTCACTCCTTAACCATCATAATAGATTATATTATACTTGGGGACACTATGGGGGACATTAGATTATATATTATACATGGGGGCACTGTGTGGGGCTATTATACATGTAGTCAATGTGGGAGCACTGTACAGGCCATTATATTACATGTGGAGCAATGTGGGGGCCATTATATCACACATTGGGGCACTATGGGGCCATTATATTACATGGAGGCCATGTGGGGGCCGTTATATGTGTAGGCCATTATATTGCATGGAGACTGTGGGTGCCATTATATTATATGTGGGGGCACTGTGTGGGGCCATTATATTACATAACGGGGCAGTGAGGGGACCATTATACTACATTTGGGGGTAGTGAGGGAGCCATTATACTACATGTGGTGGTACGTAGGGGGTTAGAAACCTTATTCTGTTAACATTTATAAGTAATAGCTACTTTGGGGGACATGTTCCTAATAGGGGGTACTTCACATGAAAAGTTTGAGAAACATTGGCCTGACCCACACAGAGCAAAAAAGTGTCCTGTGGCCATTAAACTTAAACAGAACCTTTCACCACCAACCTATTTGCATCCTATAATAGGTACCTCTCCACTAATCCAGGCACAGTTGGAATTTTTTCTCTAGCCCCACCATTCCTGAGCAATCATTTCTGACTGCATAGACTGCACAGCAAACAAGAATGAAAATAGACATTAGGATTATTATGATCAATGACATTTCAGTGTACTTGTAAGAAATTCAGTTCTGTGCGAGGCCCCTGACACTATAGGGCCCCACTCGAGAATGGTGCAGTGAAGAGGCAGATGTCCAGAGATTAACTTGAGATAAACTTTATGTAACACTAAACTCCTTAAATGGTCACTGTCTTTTCACACACCTTAGGCTCAATTCATAGAATACCGCATCCTAAACATAATCGCAAATCACTTGCATTAAAATATCAGATGTTTTACACCCTAAAAACAGTTTTGATAGTCCTGCCACTAGGGGGCTCCTGTTCTGTCTTTTAAATTTGCTGTCCACTACCTGTTGTCAAGTAAAATACGCCCTTAACAGCAGAGACGGGAATGTGAGAAAGGTCTCTTCAGACCCCTGAGTATAATAACTAGAGCCCCAGGGGAGGTGAGCCAACATAAAAAACAGTGTTAGTCACCTCTCCAGGGCTCCGCCGCAACTCCATGCTGTCTTCAGTATGAGTGGGCCTCAGTGTAATGACGCATAGACGGAAGCGTCGCAACAACACTGTTTCCCAGTCCATGGTTTTTTGGAGACAGTGCAGTTCTCGGCTATATCCAGCAGTACCATAGAAATTGTATTGAGGGTGCATGCTTGATCTACTGCTCCAGTCATATGGGGGAATGGAGCTCCTATTCCATGATCATTGGGTGTCCTAGCAGCCAGATCCCACTGTCCGGGTGCAGTGTGTCATCATCAGACATGTGCACTACATTGTAAACTGCATACCGCCCAACTCACATTCAGGTGGACAGTCCTAAATTCCGGGTCCTGTCCCGCTGTCCTGGTCTGTGGGAAGCATGTTCCAGTTTATCTGGGTGCAGATGAGTTGAGTACCAAAATGGTGAAGCAAGGAGCCGTTCACTTTCTGTTTTACCATTCAGACCCATCTCTACTCCAGGAGCTGCAGGCACGATGTGATGACGTCACTCACATCGCACCAGCAGCTCCATGAAGTCTCCGGGAGCAGAGACTGCAAAAAAGTTTAGCAGGGATTGGGGCTAGGTGAGTATTAGGTTTTTTATGTTTGTTTGTTACCAGGAGGGGGAGTTTAAACTGTGGAGGCAGATGAAAGGAGGCCATTATACTGGGGGGCAGATGAAAGGAGGCCATTATACTGGGGGCAGATGAAAGGGGACATTATACTGGGGGCAAATGAAAGGGGGAGATTATACTGGGGGCAGATGAAATATGAACATTATTTTCTGGGGCAGATGAAAGTGGACATTAAACAGGTGGCAGCTGAAGGGGGACATTAAAGTGTGGGAGCAGCAGGAGGAGGACATTACAATGTGGGGACATATCACATTAGGGTGACTGTAGGCGCATAATACTGTGTTAGGGGTGGGATTAGTTTATTTAGCCTATTAAGGGCTCCCAGGCTTGTCTGGCATTGATTTGCATAAAGCATCAAAGTAATAGACATTCCCCAAAATGGTATAACTAAAAAGTACATCTGGCCCCATAAAAAGACACCCTATGCCTCCCCGTAGACGGAAGTATAAAAAAATTACGGCCTTCAGAGTATGGCGACTTTAAGAAAAAAACATTTTTTGCAAATATTTTCATTTTTGTTAAAGGGGTTGTCCAGGATAATACAACATTTTAACATTAAACTAAACACCCCCCCCATCCACTTTATAAATTACTTTAATTAGCAAAACTTCATACTTACTATTATCGCTGGGGCGGTCACGTGTCCGCCCCAGGCACATCTTCATAGTATCCTGTGACACTCCGTTTCTCGGCTTCCGGAGACAGGGTCACATACTATAACCCCCTCTATCTCCTCCCCTTTCATCCCATCCCCACCCCTCCCCTCACTGCACCCCTCCCCATCTTACTTACCTTCCGACCTGCCTTCTCCTGTCATGTGACGTCATCAGCGACGCATGCGCAGTAGATCTTCAACTCGGGCATGCGCAATAGACTTCCTGAGCAATTGTGGGCTATTGCGCATGCGCGAGCTGCCTGGTGACGTCATTAAGATGGCTGCTGGTGGTGAAGTTGGCAGGCTAGCTAGGGAAAAAGGGAGGGGAAGTGTTTTGAAAGGAAGGGGGACAGTGAGTATGAGAGGGAGGCGTGGTGATTGAGATCTAGGATTCTAATGATGGCTGCTGAGGGTGTAGTGGGCGGGCTAGCTAAGGAAACAGGGAGGGGGGAGTGTGTGAGAAAGGGAGGGGGTCAGTCAGTGGAGAGGGAGGAGAAGTGAGGGATCATGGAACTTGTAGTAAACACAGAAAGGAAGTTAGGGATGTAAACAAATGCTGAAGATGCAATGAGCTCACTGAGAACCCCAGAAATCTCTCAAATTACTGCTAAAGGTATTTGGTGGCATTTATTAAGCCATTAATAGCACTAACAGACCTTTTTTGAAAAATGATTTTTTTTGGCCGGAAAATGTAAATAAAACTACATAAATTTGTACCGAAACACAGAATACAGGTGACATGTCATTTTGGCTGCACAGTGAACTCTGTAAAAACAAAGACTGTAAGAAAATCGCACAAAATTCTCCAATTCCACCCCATTCTCAGTTTTTTCTGTAGATGTAGGTTTGCTCCAAAGGGCAAAAGTCACACCAAATGTTGATGGGATTTACATTTCCTTTTTCTTCATTCACTTCATTTTGTTAACTTGCCTAAAACTTTTGTACTGTAATGTAGATAAGACACTTTATAGTTATGGGAGCAATTTTTCACTAAACAGTAATTTTTGTAAAGTATTTTGCATATATAAATTAATAATTGTGACTAAAAGTCTAACCAGATGAGAACTTTAGATGCACAAAGCCTAATAAATATAAAAGTTTAGGATTTGCAGAGTTTAGACATATTCACCAATCTAAAAAGACCAAAAATATCCCACATTCAGATACCAGTAAGAGGGCAAGTTGGGTAAGAAGAAGAAGAAACATTTGTGGGGTCTGAATTGAGTTTAGGGTCTAGTCTGGGGTTTAAACTAAATTTAGTGATCTGGTATGGGGTCTGGAGTTTAGGGGTCTAGTCTGAGGTCTTAATGTGTTTTTTGGGGTCTGGGGTCTTTATTTTGGGGTCTATTCTGGCGTTTTCACTAATAATAACACATTTCGATGTGAATAGTTGTACAGTCTCTAGTGAAATGTCCTATAAATTGTCGGGCCCCCCTGGTTCACGGCTGTCTACCTTCTTGGTTCTTCCGAGATGAGACAATATGGAAGTTATGTCTTCTGATAGTTATTTGGATACACGTGTAAGATTGTACTTACTTTTTGTCAAAAAAGGGGCAAAAGAGCGAAGGTCAGTATTTTGTGCTCACAAGACATTGATTGTTATACACATAACATGGTGACAAGAGCAGCTCTGTTCTCCCAGCTCATTAGATTCCACATTTTCTGGGATGTCCTATGGTTTCTTCTGGTCTATGTAACATCTGGCACACTGTGAATTCAAATAGGAAATTGGCAGGAAAAGAAAATGCTTACTGGGTCAAATCACTGTCCCTCAATATCAGTTTTTGAGGAAAACGAATTTTTATCTTGTTTACTTCATTACTGTTCTCCGCACCCACAGTACATGTAACATGATTTATGTGCTTGATGATGGTTACATATACTTTATAATGGGAAATATCATGGAACACAGAACTGTAAGCATCATCTTTACTTGTATTTAAAAGAGAGAGAAAAGAGGAAGCTGGAGAGAAGGGAAGAGAAAGGAAGAAGCAGAGTCAGAAAAGAGAAGGGGAAAAGAGAGAGAGAGAAGGGAAGAGAAAGGAAGAAGCGGAGTGAGAAGAGGAGAGGATAAGAAGGAGGAGACAGAGAGGTAAAGGAGAGGGGAGGATGGAGGAGAGAGAGTGTCAGAGGAAAGAGAGAAAAGCGAAAGAGAGAGAGGGCAGAGGAGGAGGGAAAGGAGGAAAAAGAGAGAGAGAAGGGAGAGGAGATGGAAGAGAGAGAGAAAAGAAGGGAGAGGAGGGAGGAATAGCAAGAGAGAGAAGGAAGAGGAGAAGGGAGAGGAGAAGGAAGAGGAAGAGAGAAGGGAGATGAGGAAGAAGAAAGAAAGAAGGGAGAGGAGAAGGAAGACAGTCAGAAAGTAGGGTGAGAAAAATTAGGAAAAAGGAAAAAGAAAGAAAGAAGAAAAGAAGAAAAGAGAAGGTGAGAAAGGGAGAAGAGAAAAGGAGGAGTGAGGATAACAGAGAGGATGAGAGATAGAAGGGAGAGGAGAGGAAGGTGGAGATGGGGGATAGAGAGTAGTGAGAGAGAGAAGAAGAGGGTTTTGGAGGAGAAAGTAAGAGAGAAAAGGAGGAGATAGATGAAGAACAAGAGAGACAAGAACATTGAGAATAGATAGCAATAAATAAATAAATATATATATATATATATATATATATATATATATAGTGACAACTCAGGGGTTAGTTTAGCTCACAGGATCTCCATCTTCAGCCTACGATATTTAGCACATCTTAGAGCTTCATTTCCACACAGGCAGTTCAGCTTCAAAACTGACCTCGGCAGCTTTATTTCTCCAGCCACAGCTGCAGAGATACAACAAGGGTTCTCAAACAGCTTAACAATAAAACAAATCCTGGTCGTCTGACCACTAACTACACAAAATAGTGTCCCTTACTATCAGGGTGTCGGCCTAACCTAGAACCTAACCTAGGGCCCTTGGCCCGTTCCCCACAGACAGCCATATCTCAATTATATTCTCCTTTTCTTCCGGAGTCCTCTCAGCTGACGCCTAATGAGGTTCATTAAGCAGCCCAAATCCTGGCCTGCCCTGCTATGTGGAGAGGAACCTGCTCTTATCTTCTTCCCGCTCCAGCAAACCAGCCACTTGAATAGCTGCGCTGTCACAATACATCTGTGCTTTTAGAAATAGAAGGATTAATAGTTTATTCTTGTCAATTACCAAAATGAACTGAATGAAGAAAAGAGAAATGTAAATCTCATCAATATTTGGTGTGACCTTTTCCTGTCCCTTCCATCAGTTCTTTTCGGTACAGACAGTTTTTGGCAGAACTGGGCAGGGAGGTTGTTCCCGCCATCTTGGAGAACTAAGCACAGATCTTCTGTGGATGTAGGCTTGCTCCAATCCTTCTGTCTCTTCATGTCATCCCAGACAGACTGGATGATGATATCAGGACTATATCTGTTGGGGCCGTATCATCACTTCCAGGACTCCTCCTCCAAAGGGTAAAGGTCACACCAAATATTGATGGGATTTACATTTCTCTTTTCTTCATTTTGTACATTGACTAAGAATAAACTATTAAAGGGAGTCTGTCTGCAGTAAATTGGTTATAAATAGAGCTGAGCGAATTTCTCAAAAGTTCGATTCGGCACTTCTATTCAAAGTTAATGAATATCGCTAAAAAACAACTATTTCCTAGCTTCAGAGAGCCTGTATAGTGGAGTAGAACTCTGTGCCTTGCAGTAACACACATAGGGAGCCTACTGTGGTAGTCAAACAATACTGTGAGTCCGAATGACATGCACATGACAGGCGTCGCTCTTAGAATCGATGCACGCTTCACTTATTTGGACAGTTACAGGGCCAAAACTGTCCAACTAACTCAAGTGTGAACCCAGCCTTTCTGGTTCATGATAGTGCCAGGTAGAAAGAACTGTACAGAGGCCTAACATCCTACTGTAGAGTGAAAGAGCGCACTCCTTTTACACCCTCGTTTGCAGATTCCACATAGAAGTCTACAGAGTGACAAGGCGACATAATGTGGAGATGGCAGCATGAGGATACCATACAGTGACCCAGTGGCGGCGGCATGAGGAGGACATACAGTGACCCAGTGGTAGCGGCATGAGGAGGACATACAGTGACCCAGTGGGAAGCAGCATGAGGATACCATACAGTGACCCAGTGGCAGCAGCATTAGGAGGACATACAGTGACCCAGTGGCAGCGGCATGAGGAGGACATACAGTGACCCAGTGGCAGCAGCATGAGGAGTAAACAGAGTGACCCAGTGGGAAGCAGCATGAGGATACCATACAGTGACCCAGCAGTGGCAGCGGCATGAGGAGGGCATACAGTGACCCAGTGGCAGCGGCATGAGGAGGGCATACAGTGACCCAGTGGCAGCGGCATTAGGAGGACATACAGTGACCCAGTGGCAGCGGCATTAGGAGGACATACAGTGACCCAGTGGCAGAGGTGGAGGTAGTAGCAGCCTTAGGAGGGCATACAGTGACCCAGTGGCAGTGGCATGAGGGTACACAGAGTGACCCAGTGGGAAGCAGCATGAGGAGGACATACAGTGACCCAGTGGGAAGCGGCATGAGGAGGACATACAGTGACCCAGTTCCTCCCCTTGTGACTTTGTTCACCAAGGCAATTGAGGTGTAGAACAGCGTGACACCGCTGTGCCCTGCGCATGTGGTATGCTGGAGGAGCATACACCTTATTTAAAGGTGTTTATTAGTGTGGAAACTCATAAGGAGGACCATATTCGCCATTTTGTTCCCAGTATAAAGTTGCAGGCCATTTATCAATACAGTATTGTCAATAATTCAATAATTCAGAGCCACGAATCTCTGCCTTTATCACGCTTTTGTTATAGGTGTTCATTAGTGGGGAAAGAAATAAGGGGCATATTTGCCGTTCTCTTCAATGTAGAAAATAACAGGCCTTTTTGTTCTTTGCACAGGGGAGGACCGCAGGCCTAAATGTTTCTGACGCAGGCACAGGTCGCAGAGTAAGGGGGCGTGGCAGCAGGGGTCAATTACAGAGGCCTGAGCTCCCAGTGTCAAGTAGCTGTCGTGTCTTGACCAGCAACCCAACGGTTGTAGACTGGTTGACTTGGTCATCCAATTCATCCCAAGTCACATCAGACACCCCCAGCCAAGAGTCGGTGGGTTCGTCAGTCATAACCCTTAGTTGGCATTTGCCCGGCAGCAGGCCCTGTACCCTCACCTGTCCTCAACTTGCCTCTGTCCTTTTCTGTTCCCTCAGGTAGTGAAGTACTCTATGCTGTGGGCTCAGATACACTGTACAGTGAGGAGGAGATATTATTATTATTATTATTTATTATTTTGTTTATTTATATAGCACCATTAATTCCATGGTGCTTTACATTTGAGGATTTACATACGGTACACAAGATATACAAAACAGATAATCCTAACAGTGACCAACTGGCACAGAGGGATAGAGGGCCCTGCCCGCAAGGGTTTACAATTTATGAGGGAAGAGGGATAGAGACAGAAGGTGAGGGGAGAGACTGTACAGATGGTGGTGTGATGACAGTAGCGTTATTGGAGGTTGTAGGCCTTCCTGAATAGGTGAGTCTTCAGGGCCTTCTTGAAGCTTGTGATTGTGGGGGTCAGTCTTATGTGTCTTGGTAATGAGTTCCAGAGTATGGGGGATGCACGGGAGAAGTCTTGGAGATGGTTGTGTGAAGAGCGGATGAGAGCAGAGCGGAGTAGGAGGTCTTTGGAGGATCGGAGGTTACATGTGGGCAGGTAGCGGGAGATTAGGTCGGAGATATATGGAGGGGACAGGTTGTGGATGGCTTTGTATGTCAGCGTTAGTAATTTGAACTCTATTCACTGGGCAATGGGTAGCCAGTGAAGGGATTGGCAGAGGGGAGCGGCCGATGAAGAACGGGGGGAGAGGTGTATTAAGTGAGCGGCGCAATTTAAGGTGGACTTGAGGGGGGCGAGAGTATTTGCTAGGAGGTCATGGAGAAGGGTGTTACAGTAGTCTAAGCGGGAGATTATGAGGGCATGGACTAGCATCTTTGTAGTTTTTGGGGTGAGGAAGGAGCAGATTCGATGGATGTTCTTGAGTTGGAGGCGGCAGGAGGTGTTGAGGGTTTGGATGTGCGGCCTGAAGGATAGGTCAGAGTCCAAGGTTATCTCAAGGCAGCGGACCCATGGGACAGTCAGCAGCTACTGCTCAGCTAAGATCTGGAGGAGACATCCGCTGCTTCCTCCGGTAGGCGGGCAAGTAGTGATGAGGAGAGTGGCATGGGAGCTGGTGTTGGGGGAGGACATCAGTGAACTGCAGACTGAAGTGGAAGACGATATAGCCGATCATAATTGGGAGGGGCTTTATCGTCATCAAGAGAAGAGGGTTGCAGCTTGCGCATGAGGCAGTGGGGGAGTCAGCAGGGTGGCAGCAATGGGAGGTCAGGAGCTAAAATTGCCCGGGGTAGACCACCCGCTTCGCAGCAGCCTACCTGCCTGGAAAGCAGTGGTGTAGGAGTTCACGGAGGCAGTGGCGGTAGCAGTCAGTTAGCCCAGAGTGCTGGGGGTAAAATCACCTACTCGGCGGTGTGGCAGTTTTTTGTAAAGCCGCTGGGGGAGGTCAACATGACCATATGTTCAATCTGTGGGCAGAAGGTGAAGCGTGGCCAGGGTGCCAACGTTGGCACCACAGTCCTGAGTTAACTCATGCAGCGTCACCATAAAGTGGCCTGGGAGAGCTGTGGCTCCAATGTGGTGGTCCAGCCTGCCACAGCAACCGCTGCAGCACTCAGAGGCACGTACGCCATTTCAGGCAGTCAACGCTCCACCACCTCAGCCAAAGGAAGCTGTATGTCCTTCCCATCATCTGCTGGTCGTGATGCTCATGCTACTCCTCTTCCTCCTAGTCAGTCATTGCGTCAGCAATCCATCACAGAAGCGATTTCAAAGAGACATCAGTATGCATGCACTCATCCAACAGTGCAGAAGCTGAACGTGCTGCTATCCAAGTTGCTGGTGCTGCAGTCACTCCCTTTGCAAGTGGTGGACTCTGCACCTTTCAGAGAACTCATGGCTTGTGCCGAGCCAAGGTGGAGAGTCCCAAGCTGTCATTTCTTTGCCAAAAAGGCAGTACCAGCCCTGCACAAATATGTAGAAGAGAAGGTGGGCCAAGTCCTTGAGCCTGTCAATGTCTGCTAAAGTTCACGGCAGCACCGACATGTGGAGCTGTAACTACTGTCAAGGGCAATATATGTCATTTACGGCTCACTGGGTTAATGTGATGCCTGCCCAGACACACCAGCAACTTGGACAGGTGACGCAGCTTCATCCTCCACATTTTCACGCCGTTGGTCCTGCAACAATGTCAGCCTCATCCTCCACTGTCTCCTCAGCCTCCACTGCAGGAATAATTCCCAGTGCTCCTCCAGCATACCACATATACAGGGCACAGCGGTGCCATGCTGTTCTACACCTCGTTTGCCTAGGCGAACGAAGTCACACAGGGGAGAAACTGCTCTGTGTCCTTCCTCAAGAAATCGAATCCTGGCTTTCTCCGCGACACCTCAAAATCGGAACGATGGTGACCGACAACCGGAAGAACATGGTGTCGGCGCTTCGTCAAGGATGGCTAAGCCATGCACCCTGCATGGTGCACATGTTCAATTTGGTTGTCAAGCGTTTCCTTAAGTGTTCCACCCATCTGCAAGACATCCTAAAAATGTCAAGGAAACTTTGCAGCCACTCGTACACCGCCAAGCACACCCTCCTTGAGCTGCAGCAGCAGAACGGCCTCCCACAACATAGGCTGATATGCGATGTTTCCACCCGTTGGAATTCCACCCTCCATATGTTGAATCGACTATATGAACAGAGAAAAGCCATAAACGATTTCTTTATGATCCAAGCAGACAGAGGTACTCCCCTGTGTACAGTTGCGCTAAAAAGTTTACATAATCCGGCAGATTTTTTGTTTTTTTGGCCTTTTTTCAGAGAATATGAATGATAACAAAAAACTTTTTCTCCTCTCATGGTTAGTGGTTGGTTGAAGCCATTTATTGTCAAACTTCTGTGTTTTCTCTTTTTAAATCATAATGACAACCAAAAACATCAAAATTACCCTGTTCAAAAGTTCACATAACCAAGTTCTTAATACCGTGTATTGCCCCCTCTAACATCAATGACAGCTTGAAGTGTTTTGTGGTAGTTGTGGATGAGGCTCTTTATTTTCCCAGATGGTAAAACTGTGCATTCTTCTTGGCAAAAAGTCTCCAGTTCCTGTAACTTCCTGGGCTGTCTTGCATGTCCTGCGCGCTTGAGATCTCCCCAGAGTGGCTCAATGATATTGAGGTCAGGAGGCTGAGATGGCCACTCCAGAACCTTCACTTTCTTCTGCTGTAGACAATGACAGGTCGACTTGGCCTTGTGTTTTGGATTGTTGTCATGTTGGAACGTCCAAGTACGTCCCATGCGCAGCTTCCTGGCTGATGAGTGCAAATTTTCCTCCAGTATTTGCTGATAACGTGCTGCATTCATCTTTCCTTCAACTTTGACCAAGTTTCCTGTGCCTTTAGCACAACTGTAACTATAACATTAGCCAGTGGCAGCTCATGCACGACCCCTGCCGTTTGCTCGTTCCCTTTGAGGAGGACACTTTGTTAGCCAGGACTACAGGATGAATAACGTCATTCCACTGATTCACATCCTGGAAAAGATGCTTTTCAATCTGGCTGGTCAGGGGACTGGAGATGTGGCGTCTACATCTCAAGGCCACATGAGCCCTGTGGGGGCTGAACTGGAGGAGGAGGATGAGGAGGACATTGGAGCACAAACAATATGTAGCCAAATGGGTGGAGAGGAGGAACAGGAGCAACCAGAACAGCCAGAGGCAGATGAGGATGAT
Organism: Leptodactylus fallax; assembly: GCA_947044405.1. Lineage (NCBI taxonomy): Eukaryota > Metazoa > Chordata > Amphibia > Anura > Leptodactylidae > Leptodactylus > Leptodactylus fallax. Next base: position 3,705,655 of record CAMRHE010000159.1, on the reverse strand, counting down.
GAGGCAGATGACCCAGACACACCGTTGGCAGTATGCAATGGAGATGGATGCAGGGAGTCCCTCTGAGTCACTTGCGCAAATGGCCCGAAGCATGCCGACTTCCTTGTGCAGGGACAGCCAAATTGTCACCATTCAGCAGAGGGATGACTACTGGCTCTCCACCATGTTAGACCCTTGCTACTGTGGAAAAATGGGGTCTTTTTTACACCCGCTGAGGCGGAGGACAAACTGAACTACCATAGAGATATCTTATGTAGTACATTGGCTGCTGTCTATCTGCGCCATCGTCCATCCTCTCACATGTCTGACCGGGGGGGGGCCCTGAGAGCTCAACTTGCACTGGCATGGCAGCTGTGGGAGGGAGTGGGGGTGGCAGGAGCAGTATCACCATCAGCATAATGGGAACAAAATGACGAATATGGTCCTCCTTATGGGTTTAGACACTAATAAACACCTTTAAATAAGTGATAACCACTAAGAATTATTGGACTATTATTGACAATACTGTTCTAAAAATGGCCTGCAACTTTATACTGGTAACAAAATGGCGAATTCTTGAATTATTATTGACAGATATTAGTGCAGATATTATCGGATGATAATTCAGTTTTCTTTGGCACAATACTACTGAATAATGTTATGCCTTGTAAGAACAGTGAATAAGCCCCTTATAATAAATGCCTTTAAAAAGGCTTCTTTTACAGATGCGTGCAGATATTAGTGTATGATAATTCACTGTTTTTTGCTGTACTGCACTGCAAAAGGCTTGTTGTGTTCCACCTTGAAGACACAGGTATGAGTAATGAGCAGCAGTATAAGGGCAGTGAGTGCTGCAATGTGAATTATGCTGCAAATTCTTGCTGTAAATGACCCTGCAACTACCCCAAATTCTTCTCTCAATCCCTCCCTATGCTTTCCCTACAGTTCTAAGGCTCAGCCTCTTTCCCTGAACCTCTATACATACCTCCCAACTTTCAAAGGAAAGAAAGAGGGACAAAATATGTGGCGTGCTATGTGCGCCATGGCAAATTTAGCTCCATCCACTTCTACATTGACTCCGCCCATTCTCATCTATTTTTCCATGTGCCCCCACAAAGTATAATGCTCATACAGTAACCCTAACATTATATGCCCCCACATTATAATGTTCCCCTCCAATTGCCCCACAGTATTAAGTCCCTCTCCTCGTGCCCCAGTGTGAAGGATCCGAGTTTTACCAGGACCCGCTCCTGGCCTACCTAAGATCGCTTCGATTACCTCACACCCACTTTCTGTGAGTGAGGCGGGTCAACATAGGATAATACGCAAGACAGGCCTTCTAAATTTTATATATTTATTAACCCCTAAATGGGTCGGCACTAGACACTTAGCACATACATAGAATACATGCAGCGATTAACAAGCAGATACAAGTGAAAACGGCATAACACGGTACATAAAATAAAAATGGGGAGAAAAGAAAGAAAAGAATATATATTACCAACACCAGCTTGTGAAGGTATCTCTGACTTCCAAGGGTTGCCAGGGCACTTATCTACTGAGACGTCCAGTAGCAGATGACCTTAGCAGGGTAAAATGGCCGAAGACCTTCTGGAACAAGAAGTTAGTCCATTTCTCTGAGCCCATGTGGTAGGCTCAGAGCACAGTCTTGGGCAAAGCATGTGTTGCTTACATGCGGTGACACCTCTTTTAGGTCCACAACAAGGCCTCAAGCCTAGCTGCTTAGGCCGCATGTCAGCCACATGGTCATCACATGGCTGGCTTCCTCCACACCTTGCTTCTAGCAGTCATGCATCTCCAAATTCACAGGACAACAGAGCCTGGTTCAGCCTGGGCAGAGCCCTTTTGTTTCCCCTGGTCTCCTCCCTGAGTGAGGTCACCAGGGGGAGAAGCCCCCGCCCCCTCTCTACATCTCTCAGAATAACTTTTCAGTATAATTCTATGCATGATGCTTATAGAGTCTGGCTGGTAGTATAATGGGGTTCCTGGCAAGATCCCCAATACATAGACTCCAAGTTCGACACTCCAGCTCCCTTTGGGTAAGGAGATCAGTGCCCGGACCTTTCCTGGGCGTTGAACTGTGACATGTGTATATTCTGAGCGTGCGCCTTGACCTGAGGCATCTGGGGACTTTATCGGATCGACTGTAAGATGTTCCCCAGGCCAGATATTGTCATAAAATCATAAGCCCTCTGACCTAATAATGGTGCCAGGGTGTCTAGCGTGTGACTGTGGTTCATCAGGAAATCTCCTGGGGAGCGGTAGGGTACTTGAAAAGGAGTGTTAATTACTCAGAGCAATATAACAAAGGGATGGTAATTAACCCACAACAGGGACCCAGCTCAGAGTAACTGAGCTGAGGGGAACTTGGAACACATGGTCTGCAGGGGGGGGGGATGGGCTTATAAGGGGTCAGCCAGATACATAATTGTACAGAGATACATATATGGGAGTCCCCTTAATCATCACACCCAGTTTAAACTGGCGGAAACTAGAGGGGGACATTAAACTGGGGCAGCTGGAGGGTGACATTAAACAGTGGGGGTAGTTGAAGGATGACATTAAACTATGGGGGTACTTGGAGGGAATGACCGGGCCCAGTCATTTCTAGTTACACCACTGGCTACTTCCTTTGGTGCACAGTTGCTCTGGAGTTCTGTACAGTTCTCCCTGCTGGTTATAATACATGTATTTCATTCTCATGCTATGTAGACACTATTATAACATCTGCACTATATGAAGTCATTTCACATGTACATTTCAGCATTTCTACCCTTAATGACCTGGTTTTGGCCTCTGCAGACAACAATGTCCTGGAATATCTTGAGCGCTCCTTTAGAGAATATGTATTCCCTTGCACATCTGGAACGTATGAAGAGAACAGCTGCATACAATGGTCATAACAACAGAAAGCAAATGTCTCCTGTCTTATAGTAATGTGATCAACTATATATAGAAGAGAGACAGTGTTGTACTTTGCCTGGAGGTGGCCATATTGGCAGCACACACTTCATTCCTGGAGACAGTACAGCAGGAAGGGTTTGCTTTATGGCAGCTGCAATGAATGGGGATTGAAGGGTTATGCCACAAAGAACATTTGAATTGAATGTGGCACATTTATCAACGTGTTTGCGCCCGATTTTGGTGTGAGCTATGCCTTTCTTGCGCCTTTCTGGACGTTTTTATGAAGTGTTTGCGCCTTTGTGATTTAGGTGAGAAAAGTAGGCGTGGCTGCTAGGCGAACATGTGCTCGCAAGATTTATTATTTGCGCCTTTTTAAAATCACTCCACTCTGGGAGTCATGTAAAAAACAGTGCTGACTACAGGAAACAATTGCAGAAGCAGAAGACACACACAAAACTATGCCGAGTTAGCAGACTTCACATTTACATGAATTTTATAAATCATATTAAATTACTTGTGTCAAATCCTGTAATGCTAAAAACCAAAATGATAGCCCTTGATAAAATTGCTGACAAGGTGTTTATAGAAGTCAAGTCATGTAACCTTAGTTTCAACTCTGTATAGTGTCTAGTTAGACAAAAAAGCAAGATCAGAGTTCAATTCTGTTCTATGTGATATTTACATGCACAATAAGCGAGTTTAAAGTTTAACTAGATAATGTCTAGATAGACATGAAACCAGTTCTAAGGCTCAGCCCTGTTTGACTTTAGGTTTCAAAGGTTCAGCTCTGTTTGACTTTGTGTTTACATGTCCATAAACGCCAGCTTAACGATTAACCTTTTATGAAGCATAGTGTCACAAGACATATTCTGGTGAAACCTGGCCTATTTCGCAAGAATGTGAGCTTGGAGATGAGAAAAGCCTTACAGAGGTGTATACACCTCTGTAACCCGCCCACTCTATGACACACACAAAGGGTATATAAAGATGGATGATATCCCCCAGCCATATGTTGCAACCTTTACAGCAGATTGGGGACGCCTGATGCTGCAGACCTGTCACAATGGCTTGGTGAGATTTTCCTGAAGATACCCTGATCAGAATTCATCAATGAAGCTTGGCAGTGTTGTAAGTGTTGATTTAATATACCTTTCAATATACTTTTAAAGTGTGGATTTGATTATATCATAGTTTGCTTAACTTTGATTATCTTGCTATACCTTGCTTTATTGCTAGTGTAGATTATACCGTGCTTTACATTGCTATTATTCACAGCCATTTTTCAGACATTATGCCCTGGAATGACAGGTGAAAGCTATTCCTAGGCTGTGCCACAGACATATTGTAGGTGTTTTCATGTTTCCCATGCAAGAGCAGACAGACACATCCATGTACGTGTAATATCAGTGCAATCCATGTTTATTACTCAATAACATCATCTCAAAGGTGAAACACAAATGTGCTGCAAACGCTACAGCAAGATAAAAGCCGCCTCCGGTATTTGGTCATATCGCTGTATTTCAGAGCCCTTCTGATTCCATGTCATGCCTCGTTTTATGGTCAAGTATCAGGCCACATGTCATGCATTGCAAGTAAAAAAAAATGTGTAAGTTGTCCTAAATCATTGCACTTAATTTGTCCCTTTTTGTTGTAATTTTTGTGTGAGATATGTTTAAACAAAAATAAGGTAAAAAAGTGACAAATACATTCTTTTGTCTTGTGATATACTGATATGTAGGTATGTCCTGGCCCTGAGCTCCCCTGTACCCACCTGCCTGCCATAGACATATATATATGTACTGTATATACACTTTACATTGACAGACGCTGCCGCCTCTTCACAGCTTCACGGGTTCTCCGCTCTCAGTTGTTTCCATTGGAAACTGCGACTCACGTCCGCGTCCTCCGTGTCCTGCTCTTTGGCCAACTCAATGAAAACCTAGAGAGTAGAAGAGGCCGTGTCAGGAAACTGTCAGAATGCAGGTGCTGGAAATGTCTCCCTATTATTAGGATGAATTCACATGCAGCAGATTTGTGTGACTGTCCGGTCACCTGAATAGAGGTTGCAGAAATCCAGGCACATTCTGCAGAAATAATCCCAGTCAGTCAAAGGAACGGAGCTGATTTTTAGCTGCAGAAATTTCTGGAACAAGTCTGCAGTATGTGAATATATCCTTAGTGTCCGGTGCCGATACCTCCTCTATGTTACATGTCTGGCAGGACTGGACCACTATCAGTAGTTTTATTTAGGTTGTACATTAGTTTTCGGTTTCGCCTCTGCCCATCATCCCAGAATAGTAGTAAGTAATGTGTCCGTGTTACCTGCTCCAGGGTGGGCTGGGAGAAGTTGTACTCTTCTAGGTTATAGGCCCGTTTAGCTGTGGAGAGGAAACAGCAGATTATACACATCATCAGTAATAATGGGGTATGTGATCTGTGCGGCAAGTCCTGAGACACCGCCACATCTGACAAGCTACAGTAACATAGTGATACGTGGTGTGTGAAGAACTAGAGAAGAGGTGCAATACCAGACACAGCCTATAGACAAGGATGGCGCTGTTTCTAGAGCACAAACAAGGCATCCAGTACTACTATGAATGTAAAAAGGAAGGACAAAAAGGACTCGGACAAATTAAAGGGATTGTTCATGAATTGGACTAAGCCCTATAGAGATCGGGGGAGGTGTAAAATAAAAACAAAAAAAGCATACTGACCTTTTCCTGGTGCTTCGCTGTCCACTGCCAAACTCCGTTCGTTCTCATGTTGGGGCCTCATTTCCAGAAGTCCTATGCCCCCTGTGATCGCTGAGACTAACCAGTGGCCTCAGTGGTCATGTGGGACGCAGGACTTCTAAAAACAAGAACCCCATGAGTCTAAAAAGACACCGGCGGTGGACAGTGTAGTGCCAGGAACAGGTGAGTATGTTTTTATGCTCTATACCACATATTTACTACCAGTGAGGCTGCAGAGCATGTAGGGTCATGTGACCTTATTATTAGGATAAGGCGGTACCTTCCTCCAGGAGAAAGAAGACATGTGACAAGGTGCCCACATCATCCTTTGGTATCTTGTATGCCAGCAAGGAGGAGAATCTGTGGGAGAAGATCATGGGCAGAGGGGTCACACAGAAGACCAGGTGGAGAAGGGGGCAGTGACATGAGATCCTGTCCTCAGTAGTGGCAGGAGCGGCTCAGAGCGCACAGGACATGGCGGTGATGCTGAGTGACTTACCTGTCCTGTCTCTCTGCATGAGGAAACAAGCGGATCACTTCCCTGTGAATGGCCTCCGGCTGCTGGGAATCCTTCACTTTGATCTCCAGGAGATAGTCTTTACCAAATCTGCTCTTGAGTTGCTGTATGGAGCCGATGCATCTGGAGAGAAGAGCGGCCATTACTCTATTGTATCGCACCAGATCTACAACGTGTGTTTGTCCTCTGCCTTCTAGTGTAGCTGATCCCCTATGTACTACATAGCCGGGCAGTACAAGCTAGTGTCCTGTACTAGACTGCAGGCAGATAGCTGTAAACTACTCCAACACATTATAACAAGACCAAACTCTGTGAGCAGGAAGGATTTTCAGGAGAGATATCAACCATAGTGAAGAATTGGATCTTCAACAAGATTGGAGAACTCCTTTAACTTTTGGTTTACCTGAGTTTGCCGGCAATCATGATGGCGACTCGGTCACACACAGCCTCGGCCTCCTCCATGTAGTGGGTGGTCAGTATCGCCCCCCGTTCCTTGTTCTTGAAGGCCGCTCTGATGGCTCTCCTTCAGTGTAAGAAGAAAGGTGAAGATATCGGCTGGGAGGAAGGAAGATTTATCAGCCTTCAGTCATCTTCCTTACCATAGACGCTGCTGACCTCTGGGGTCCAGCCCAGTAGAGGGCTCATCCAGGAGGACAATGGTGGGATTACCCAGCATGCTGATAGCAAAACACACCTGAAATGGAGAGTGATGGATCTCAGGGGGCCACAGGGCTTAAAGTGTACCTCCAATTGTAAAATAACTTCTCATAAATGAATAGTAGAGGTGAATATAAGAAATCTTGCAATATATCTTCTTAAAGAAAAATGCTTCTTTCTTAATTTATCAAATTTATAACATAGAAGTCTATGGAGAGGGGAGGAGGGGCTGCTGGAAAAGCTAGACGTAGTGCAAGCTGCTAAGCTCTGCTACACTTAGTAACTAACTTATAGTAGAGTCAAAAGAGATATCTAATAAGATAATGCTCTACCACTGTACCGAATGATGCAATAAATTACTAGCTGGCAGCCGCCTCCTCCTCTTCTTACCCCTCCATAGACTTATGTGTATAAGGCTGGATACACATATGGGTGCTGTTACTGAAAAGAATCTTAGTGAAGGGATGGAGAATGAAAACAGCCAGTTATTTGGAGAAGAAAGCATTACTTTAATAAGATATACTACAAAGTTTCTTCTATTCACCCGTACTATTCATTTATTAAATGTTGTGTTATAATTGGAGGTACACTTTAAATGAGTCCATGGGGTGGTCCTACATATGACTGACAGCTCACACAGAGCATGTGACCGCCCCAAGACTCATATAAGCTATGGCGGGAGAATGAACTGATGACACCAGTGTGACGGCACCATATAGTGTGTGATGTGCGGCCTGCGCGGTGCTCACCTTTCTAGACACTCCAGCAGATAACTTCTTGGCCGGTTTTCCCAAATGGTCCTTCAGCTCCAAAGCATCGGCAACCCTGAGATGAAGAGAATTAATTTTATTAAAGGGGTACAATACTGCAACTTTCTCTGAAACCATAAAATAACCTGACCCCAGTAGTATGAAGGCATGAGTCTTGGTGTCTCTCAAATTTAAGAGGTTGTCTGTGATGGAGTAATCCCTTCAAATTTTGAGTTTAGTTTTAAGATTTGCTGTGTACGGATATAGATATATACATTGTAGAGGGCAGATATAGTGTACATGGCCTGATATAACTACAATGCATCAGCTGGGGCCATGTTCATATCATAGTCTATCCACTAGGATCAATTCACTTGACAGAGGCCAAAAAGAGTGTTTTGGCTTCCGTTGTGTCAGTAGCTTCAGTATACTTTTTTATTGTATAGAATAAGGGTGTTTACTACACTTTTTTCTTTGCAGAGGCATCCTGCAAAAAATGTGTACCGCACAGTATAGTTTTGCATGTGAGTAGTGATCCATTGTACAGCTCTACATTGACATACACCGGAGTAATATTTCTCATCTACTGTATATATTTGCTGGAAGACTTATGTGAAGCCTATATACTGTGCATCATGTGGATATCCTGCCTATAGCACATGTGATCAGGGGCTACAGATTTTGCATTGGGGCCAAGGAACATCAAGTTACACCTCTTCGTGTGACGGCACCGCTTACCGTCTGATAGCCTTGTCGGCGTCCTCCTTTCTTAGGCCTTTCACAGCAGCGTAAATCTCTAGATGTTCCTTTACAGTCAGGCTGGGCCACAAGGGGCTGGTCTGAGGACAGTAGCCCAGGAAGGCGGTGCACTCATCCATCTTCTGGGATACCGGAGATCCCACCCCACACAGCTCTACCTGCAGATAGCCCATAATGTTAGTGTATCTGCCCTGCGTGTCAGGGACAAAACAATGGACAGACATCAATATAGTCAATGGACTCCTGTAGGACTCGCTGTTGTCAGTCATTAGACAGACCATCCTTGTTTAATCCATTCTATTAAACAATGTAGATGAGAACGCACCCATAGCTATATGAGGCAAAACAGCAACAATCTTACAAAACTATTATTCAGACTGATTTAGTGCAGACTACCGGAGCTGTTTATTGCAGCCTGTATACCGGGAGTACAAGAGCAGAGGGATTGTTTCAGTGTGACGTCTAGGAAGGACTACAACCTCCATGTAGATGACTAACGTGGTTCTAATGGATTGACTTTCCTGCACTAACCCAGAACTCTCCTGCTGGAAAGGGAGCAATAGCTGTAAATTTGGGAATGATTTACTTCTGGTTTAGGACTATGTGCTGAGTGGTCATTCTAATAAGATAAATCCTATTTCCTGCTGATTTTGGCTTTTCCTGTTTACTGCCACATATATAATACTGTCCAGACCTTGGGGATACTCACATTTCCTGCAGTCGGTTCCTCCTCACCCACCAGCATATACACAGATGTGGTTTTTCCTGCTCCATTGGGTCCTAATAGACCGAGCACCTCACCTTAACATAAAACACACTGAAGTCATCATCCTGCACATCAATAATGGACTATAATCCACTTTTTAAAGGGAAAAAGTTGAAATTTTTTTAGTTTATTAAAACCAGATTTTCTAATCTGTTTTTATTTTCTGATTATAGATTTTTTTATTCTATATTTTGTACATGATTATGGGAGCGGCCATCTTGCCTGAGCTGCTCTTTTGCTTTGTTAACAGCATTTAGTGATCTGCTTTACAGCATGGCCATAGGCAGCAATAGTCTGGAGCCGACTCACTGAGGTCTATGGGAGAGTTTTCTAGACATGATCTGTGCAGGAAGGGGGGAGGGAGATAAGCTGTGACATCATCTATTGTCAGTAGTGATGTTATGATGGGTTACTATGGGTCAGTGGCGTAACTAGGAATGGCTGGGCCCCAAGGCGAACATTTGACATGGGGCCCCCCCGAACCGCCGCCCCCGACCATCCCCCTGGACCGCCCCCCTCCAAAAAAAAAAAACGCATTCCTGCGCACACTATTATGTGCCATAATGGCCCCTGCACACAGTATCATGTCCCATAGTGGCCCCTGCAAACAGTATCATGTCCCATAGTGGCCCCTGCACACAGTATCATGTCCCATAGTGGCCCCTGCACACAGTATCATGTCCCATAGTGGCCCCTGCACACAGTATCATGTCCCATAGGGGCCCCTGCACACAGTATCATGTCCCATAGGGGCCCCTGCACACAGTATCATGTCCCATAGGGGCCCCTGCACACAGTATCATGTCCCATAGGGGACCCTGCACACAGTATTATTCCCCATAGTGGCCCCTGCACACACTATTATATGTCCCATTGTGGACTACCCATGAACAATTATTATACTCTGGGGTCTTCTCAGACCCCAGAGTATAATAATCAGAGACCTAGGGGAGGATACAAACATAAAAAAACAACGTTGCTTACCTGTTCCTCGCTCCGGTGCATGCCCGTGCGCTACTCCGGCCTTCTTCTTGTGCGGACCAGGCCGGCGTCACATGATGCGGGACCGGCGACGCGACGCAAAATGACGTCACCAAACAGGCCCGAAGCGCAGGAGTGGTAAGTACATTGTTTTTTATGTTCCCTCACCAACTCTGGGCCTCCGATTATTATACTCCGGGGTCTGAAAAGACCCCGAAGTATAATGATAGCAGGTGTTCGGGCCGCGGCCTCACATACCGATCCCCGCTCCTGCTCACAGCCGTCTCCGCAGAATCGGAAGCGCAGGCGGCCGTGAGCGGGACCTCGGGGAACGGTAAGTATATAGGGCCCGTTAGCTGCTGGGGTTACTCCAGCAGATAACGGACTATAAAAAAAAACGCCCGGGGGCACGCGGGGCCCCGTAATGTCCCGGGCCCTGTGGCAGCTGCTACCACTGCTACCCCGGTAGTTACGCCCCTGCTATGGGTGTTATCTTCTATTGTAATCCTGTCTGTAATGTAAATAAGGTAACAGATGCAAGGAAAATACCTGCAGAATCGGCAAGTATCAGTCTAATATTAGGCTTAATAGCCAGAGTGAAAAGATTTAGTAATTGTTTTTAAAATATATGTAGTGACATGGATGAAAATATCATCAAAAATTCTTTAAAAAATATATTTAACATGAAAAACCTGATTTTAAAAATAGGTAATTTTTTTTTAATATTATTCAGCTTAACTTCAGGTCGCTTCCATAGATACAATCTTTTAAACAAACCTTTTTTGACATGAAATGAGATATTTTTTGTTGCTAATCTTCTCTTTTTCTTAAGTTGGTACCAGCGACTCCGGACCTGATATTCTTTGCGCAGGCCGTCAACGATAATCACCGGTTTCTTAGATAATAAGAAGATAAAGTGAAAAATCATATCCAGGTCATGAGGGTAAATGTCAAGAAATATTGTAGTATATATCATAGACTTATGAAAGGACCCGGCAGGTAACGGAGCCCGCGACCAGCTGGAGATGGCCGGGGCCCCGGATCATTATGATAGCGGTCGGGGAAAGCCTGGTTCCCCGACCGCTATACATACTGTTATTGCAAGGAGTCCTGGCATATTGCAGGCCCCTTTCCAATAGATGGCAGCCCAGGGGAGGTGACTGAAAATAATAAATACATATTCTCACCTCTCCTGGGCGCAGCGTTCTCTCCGGCGCTCCTCCGTCATGATGGAGGCCTGTGATTAGGCCCCAGTGGTCACATGGGGCGCGGCCGCGTAATGACGTCAGTGCGCCCCCATGTGACCGCTGAGGCCCAATCACAGGCCTCGGCAGCGACGTCGGAAGAGAGCCTGAAGACGCTGAAGACGGCAGGATGGAACGAGGATGCCAAGGAAAGGTAAGGCAAGGTGAGTATGAATGTTTGTTATTTTTAATCACCTTCCCTGGGCCTCCGATTATTATACTCTGGGGTCTGAGGAGACCCCACAGTATAATAATAGCACCAAAGCGGAGGGGGGCTGTTGGGCGCATATAATACTGTGTGTGGGCCACTGTGGGCATATAATACTGGGTGGGGGCCACTGTAGAGCATATAATACTGTGTGGGGGCCCCTGTAGAGCATATAACACTGGGTGGGGGCCACTGTAGAGCATATAATACTGAGTGGGGGCCACTGTAGAGCATATAATACTGGGTGGGGGCCACTGTAGAGCATATAATCCTGGTTGGGGGCCACTGTGGGGGGCATATAATACTGTGGTGGGGACCACTGTGGGGAGAATATAATACTGTGTGGGGACCACTGTAGGGAGAATATAATACTGGGTGGGGCCCACTATGGGGGGCATATAATACTGGGTGGGTACCACTGTGGGAAGCATATAATACTGGGTGGGAACCACTTTGTGGAGCATATTATACTGTGTGGGGCTACTGTTGAGCATATAATACTATCTTGGGCCTCTGCTGAGCATATTTTACTGTTTGGGGACCTGTAACCGGTTCGGGGGGGGGGGGGCCATGTCAAATGTTCGCCTTGGGGCCCAGCCATTCCTAGTTACGCCACTGCATATACATGAACTTGTACATACATGGATCTGTGAGAAAACAGCAATGCACATGGGTGGACCACAAAATGGACAGGAATAGTATATCTGCTCTTTCCAGTCAGCAGACAGAGTGGCTGCAGCAGTGACGTTACATTGATGGGACAGCTGTAGCCAAAGGTCTAAACAGTATGCAAACAGAATGGCGGTGGTGACTGCCAGACCAGCACAGAAACGGAGGGGAGGGTACAGGTAAGTAACACTGCTTTTTTATTTTCTCATCCTCCCCTGCTGTTTGCATTTCATTTTATGATCCCAGACAACCCCTTTAATGTCCCATACAATGTACTGGAAAACTGGAAAAGTTTTTTTAGTAGGGAGGGCCATTTTCTTACAGGCTTTTTTTATAGCGTAAAATATGTAGTAAAACCGACAAACTATTATTCTTTAGGTCAGTATCAGCAATTCCAAATATATATATCTATATATGTTTTTGTTATATTTTAATACCTAAATAAAATAAAAAGTAAAAGCAAGAAAGAAAATTAGAAAATTTCTTGTAATCACCATATTCTGATATTTTTGCCGTGTGACATATAGTTTTTATAGACACCATTTTGACACATCACTTTTTATTCTTTTCACAATTTTGACTTTTTTTCCAGTTGTGGTATTCACCATATAGGTTGAATACTTTAATTTGAATAATTTGAATTCTTAGTGGAGTAGACGCCACCAGACATGTCTGCTCCCCATCGACAACACATACACATATGACTGAGCTGAGACAGTTGTCAGCCACACGTGCATCCGGCTGTCAGTGATTGTGAATATTAGTGTATGGGCACTTTTAGACAGGAGGTTTTGTATATACCTGTAACGTACCACTACTACCACACATCACATGAGCAGTTACCTCCTCCACATTTTTGGAAGCCAACAGTGTCTCAACCTTTTCTCTTTCTTCTAAGATGTCCTCTGGGCCTTCCAGAATCTCAGGGTTCTTCTTCAGTTTAGTTTTCTGCCTGTAAGTTCTAGAGTTCACAGGAAGAAACCATGATATCATCTGCATAATAGACTATAATACTAAGTACAGACTCTTACTGCAGAGATGGATAGTGAGTATTAATAAAATAAATGTGTAAAAGATGTAGCAGAGCTGAATGTGTCACTGACCTGATGCTTTCATGCACCGTGATAACTTGTAACACCATAGATAACACAATGTAATATCACCCTGACTCAGCTCTGCTACATCTGGATAGTCATCGATAACAGCTGAATCATGCTGAATATAAGGGCTGTACAGAACCTGAAAACTGGATCTCTCTTGATGGTCTTCTTCCCCCAACGCCATTCCAGGAACCACAGGATGCCAAAGAATAAGAAGATTTGTATGATGGGCTGGGAAGAAGACACAGAGGTGAAGGCACATGCAAGACAGCATGGAGGTAAGTACCTCTGTATTATATCATGTATGTCGCCTTCACTGACTGAGATTACTGTGTGATCCACATGAAGCCAAGTAACCTGTCAGGATGTTTTTGGAGCACTGGAGAAAAGCATAAGAACATGGGGAAAACCTGCAAGCTCTGTGCTGATCACCTTGGCAGGATTCAGCCAGGCACTGGTCCTAGGTTCTCAGGTAAGATAGTATTCTGGTCATTTTAGGTTATTCTCTATCCACTGAGTGCTGGGTCCCCCACAATCACAAGAATGGGGTGCAGCAACAGGTCGAGCATGTGCACTCATTCTCTATGGGACTGCCATGTACAGCGCTCACCTATCTCTTGCAGTCACACAGAAGTGAATAGCGGGGTTGTGCATTCATGACCTGCTACACCATTAATTTGGAGGCACAAAGACCCCTCATTTTCATGATCAGTGGGGTTCCCAGCAATCCCCACACCATTCTACTGGAGAGGTGATTGCTTTAAATGAATGGAATCAGAGAAGTGCCCCAATCTTCATGAAAGACCCTGAGTAAAGATTTGACTTTTTATGTTACTCCAGTTGGGTATTAGGGTACTAGCAGTGTCGGACTGGGATGTCTAGGGCCCACCAGTGGAATTGTTTCTAGGGGCCCACCATCAGGACCCCTGCAGATCAGCGGTACCGAGACAGGGCGGCTAAAGGTAATAACATGTTGGGAGCCATGCTGCTCACCCACTATACCATGTGCACCACTGCACTACCTAAACCTACTGCTACACCTTGTATGGCAAGTAAGCAGCGTGGCTCCAAGAATTGTTACCTTTACCTGTAGCCCCACTGTCCTGGAAAAGCTGATCTGCAGAGGTCCTGGCTGTTGTATCATCGCAGATGTAATATTGATGGCCTATCCTAAGGACAGGCCATCAATATTAGAAAGATGGATAAATCCTTTAAAGAGGTTGTCCAGGCATTGGAGCAACCAATGTAGCTGGCGGGAGGTGTAAAGTAAAAAATAAGTAAATTAAAAAGCATACTCACCTGTCCCCGGCGCTCCGTTGTCCGCTGTCAGTGTCCATTTAGTCTCGTGCCTGAAACTCCTTGCTGGGAGTCCTGCACCTCATGTGATCGCTAAGACCAATTACGTACAGGATTTCCAGAAATGAGGCGCCGCCATGAGACCGAACAGACACAGGCAGGGGACAATGGGGTGCTGGGGACAGGTGAGTATGCTTTTTTTTTTTTTTAATTTTCTTATTTTTACACCTCCCTGGCGACTGACACAGTGGTCGCTCCAGTTTATGGACAACCTATTTTAAGGGGTTGTCTGTGCCAAATATTTCTATGGTCACTTCACTGGTCCCCCCACATAGTGGCCTCTTCACTGGTCCCCCATACTGTATGGGGAACAGTGATGTGGTCATTATATTGTGTGGGAGCAGTGATGGGGGCTGACATCCTGTGGGGGGGACATTAAACTGTGTGGGGCATATGCTCAGGATAGGCCATAAATACCTGATCGGTAGTGGGCTGACACACGGCCCCATTAGCTGTTCGGAGCCACTTCCAGAGCCCGTTCTGTACACAACACAGGGCCGGACGCAGAAAGCTCCATCCGCTGTATAGCAGCCCGGCGCCTTCACTGCAGCTCAGCTCCTACTGACTTCAATAAGTGCTGAGATACAGTGAAGGTGCCCGGCTAATATACAGTGGACAGAGCTTTCTGCTTCTGGCCCTGTATTGTGTACAGTACGGGCATCAGAAGTGGCTCCGTACAGCTGATCGGTCCGTGGTCAGCCCCGTACAGATCAGGTATCTATGGCCTATCCTGAGGATAAACCATAACAAATTATGCCTGGACAAGCCCTTTAATATACCCCCCAGGGCCACTCTAATGCGCCACACTTTAAAGAGGTTGTCCAGTATAATTTTTTTCCTTTTTAATAATTAGTCCGGGGGAGGTGAATCCCCACTACTCCCCACCCCAAAAAAAACCAAAAAAAAACAAAAAAACACACTAAACATACTCACCTGTCTCCGGTGCTCCGGTGTCCTCCCAGCACGGTCCGGTCCTGCAGCTCCGCTGTCTTCTTTTTGCCGGAGGTCTTCACTGGCTGTGACGTCCCAGGTCCCTTCCCTTAGGCCGCTGATTGGCCTCAGGGGTGACATCACAGGTAGTCATGTGCAGGGGGAACTTCAGCTGGAAGAAAACAACAGAACTGCAGGACCGAACCGCGCTGGGAGACACTGGGGACAGAAGAGAAAGTTTTCGGGTTTTTTTGTTTTGTTTTGTTTTTTTCACCTGCCCTGGGGTAATTTTAAAAAAAATGAAGGAGCCACTGTATGGAGTATAAGCTCCACAGTGGCCTCCACCCAGTATTATAAGCTCCACAGTGGCCCCCACCCAGTATTATAAGCTCCACAGTGGCCCCCACCCAGTATTATAAGCTCCACAGTGGCCCCCACCCAGTATTATAAGCTCCACAGTGGCCCCCACCCAGTATTATAAGCTCCACAGTGGCCCCCACCCAGTATTATAAGCTCCACAGTGGCCCCCACCCAGTATTATATGCTCTCTACAGTGGCCCCCACCCTGTATTATATGCTCTCTACAGGGGCCCCCACACAGTATTATAAGCTCTCTACAGGGGCCCCCCCTCCAGTATTATATGCGCCCAATAACCCCCTCTGCTTCAGTGCTATTAATATACTCTGGGGTCTCCTCAGACCCCAGAGTATAATAATCGGAGGCCCAGGGGAAGTGATTAAAAATAACAAACATTCATACTCACCTTGCCTTACCTTTCCTTGGCATCCTCGCTCCATCCTGCTGTCTTCAGTGTCTTCAGGCCCTTTTCCGACGTCGCTGCTGAGGCCTGTGATTGGGCCTCAGCGGTCACGTGGGGGCGCACTGACGTCATTACGCGGCCGCGCCCCATGTGACCGCTAGGGCCTAATCACAGGCTTCAGTCACATGACGGAGGAGCGCCGGAGAGAACGCTGTGCTCAGGAGAGGTGAGAATATGTGTTTATTATTTTCAGTCACCTCCCCTGCCCTGCCATCTATTGGAAAGGGGCCTGCAATACGCCAGGGCCCCTTTCCAATAACAGTATGTATAGCGGTTGGGGAACCAGGCTTTCCCCGACCGCTATCATAGTGGCCCGGGGCCCCGGCCATCTCCAGCTGGCCACGGGTCCCATACCCCGCTGAGCCCGGTCGCGGTCGCACCCCCTGCGACCGCGATCGTTACGCCACTGGTCAGGGGTCCGATCGGGATGGTCACGATCCCGATCGGGCCCCCATGACATGAGGACTAATAGTCGGGGCTCGGGGCCCACCGGTGGATTCACCGGTTCCCCGGTGGGCCAGTTCGACCCTGGGTACTAGGGTATACTCACACAGAAGAATTTGGAGAAGAATTTGGGGTAGTTTTCTGTGTGGGATTGCTTGCTGATTAGACTTAGACGATAGTCACTACCTCTCATTAAAAACAATGGGGGGAAGATTCTGGCTGGAAGTTGAAGCTGATTTTCAAGCAGAATCTATGCCAAAATCAGCTCCAAATTCCTCTGTGTGAACCGGCCCTTAGGGTGAATGCACATTGGCAGAAAATCGGCAGCAAAATAGAGTAATAGCTAAATCCTAAAATTATCTGTGCAGATATTGAAATCCACAGCATGGGAATTCTTTCTATGGATTTTCATTACAGATTTCATTTTTTGCAAGGCAAAATAAAATCTGCAACAAAAACGACATGTCAAGGAATCAAAAAATTTTGAAAATATGTATCAAATGAATTCCAGTGTGTATGTAGTCTTAGTATTTTCAGGCATACTCACTACTATGGCAAGGAGGTATTCTACTGGAACATCCAAATCATCTGAATAATAGTAACCAGTGAGATGTGGTCTGGACAGCTGGAAAGAAAAGATCATTTATGGTAAAATGGCAAAAATAAAAAATAATAGAAGTATAAATAAAATGAACAGAATATGTGACATCTTCTTCTAGTTGTGCTTCTGCCTGAAAATCAGCAGCAGATTCCACCCTGATTCTAAGTCCCATAATATTCAATGGGAATCAGAGATCGGAGCAGGACGCTGAAGCAATAAGCATCCTGCTCAGTCCTGCTGTGGATTCTGCGGCTCGAGACAGTCCTCTAAGCCTAAACAGAGTCGGAAAACCATGGCAGAATGGTGATGCTCTGCTTTGGTATTCTGGCGCAAGGAGCCGGAAGGGAGAGGAGAATAAGAGGAATCAAATTGCCTCAAATTCCTCTTCATTTTCCACCATGTGAACTTAGCTTAAGGGTGCTTTTGCCATGAGCTGATGTGAGGCCCAGAGTAAGTACCGATTGATGATATAGTAAGTCGATCGGCATTTTTTAGTGGGTATCCACATGGACCAATGTAAATAAGCAATTGTATTGGCCAAACATCGCGCTTCTTTTATGTGACACGTGTGACGGCTCCTTCATCAGCAGATCGGTGTCTTGTTTGGACGGGCCATATATTGACGGAACAAAGTTTCTTACAAATGTTTGTTCCAATTTCCCGGCCCGTGTAAAAGGCCCCTTATGTATTCCTTAATAAATACTTGCCACTGCCTACCGAATCCGGGGGGCACCATACACTCAACATGACCCACATTACACTGGAAAAATGTCCAGTGAGTACAATTCCCTGAATTTCCACTTTTTCAGAAAATACAGGTCCCACATGCAGTGTCACTCAGCTTTCCTAGAATCCTGAACTTGACAGTCTAGTTAGATAGACAGGGGTACAGAAACACAATTCATAATGATACATTCTCAGAGTCCTGAATGGCAGATCCACCTACTTACCAGGAGTCTGGTAAAGCAGCAGTGTATTGTCATCACCCAGCTTTCCCTGAAAGTGATATAACTGGAAAAGTCTGAATCATTCTAACATTACTTACTATATTTACCAGGATCCCTCCAAGGGTACTGCTCGGAAGTATTAAGGCGCACAGTACTGATGAACCGGAAACTAATTTGCTGAGTAAGTTTCCTGCAGCCAAAGGAAATAAGGAAGACTGAAAGAGAAAAGATGAAGTTTAAAGGATTATTTCTACGAACATAACCTTTTTGAAATTTGTAGATAATTAAAAGTTAAACATTTTTGCAAATATAAATAATTAAACATTTTGCAGAGTTTTAAAGATTTTCTCTAATATCTTGAGCTCACAGTCTTGTTGTCTTGATCGGTTGCCAATGGATATGACCATAAATGCAGGACCTTTCTAAGGTCAGAAAATCAGCAATAATGTCCTTATTGTGGCCGGGTTATCTTCTCATACATGTAGTGTCCTCCTGATAACCAGCCATGATGTCCTTATTGTGGTCGGGTTATCTTCTCATACATGTAGTGTCCCTCCTGATAACCAGCCATGATGTCCTTATTGTGGTCGGGTTATCTTCTCATACATGTAGTGTCCCTCCTGATACCGCCTGATTTTTTTTTTGTGTGGTTTTTTTTCTTAATGTGTGTCCTCCTGATAACCAGCCATGATGTCCTTATTGTGGTCGGGTTATCTTCTCATAGTAGTGTCCCTCCTGATAACCAGCCATGATGTCCTTATTGTGGTTGGGTTATCTTCTCATATGTAGTGTGTGCCCTGCCTGATATCCTTTCCACAATAAGAAAATCATGGCTGGGTTTTTGACAAGTCCCAGACCATAGAAAGTTTCTGCATTTGTGGTCGTATCCATTGGCAACCAATCTAGACAACAGATGTCACCACTAAAATGGTTAGAGAAAATCTTTAAAACTCTGCGGGATTTTTAACTACTTATATTTGCAAAAATGTTTAAATTTTAATTATCTACTAATATAGATATTGTTATGTTCATGGGAATATCCCTTTAAGTTCTGAACCACTTTATATATTATACAATACGTCACCGGCTTTACAGTGGGAGACTTTCACCAACATCACCCTACAGGTAAGGTCAACTGTATACAGGCAGACTGTACAGTAGTCTCTGGGGAATTATTTAGGTAGAGTAGCTATAAAGGGTGCAGAGACTGTACTGGTGTCTGTGGGTGTCACATAAGACTTTACTATAACAGCTATAGCTGTAGCTTGTAGTCTGCTGACAATGCCCTCTCCAGAACATGTCCTCCTGCTAAACCCTACAACCAGGGCTGTTTCAACACATTGGTGGGCCCAGTCCAAATATTTCATAAATGGGCCGGATCCACCACCACCCCTTAGAAATACCTGACCCGCACAAATTATAATGCCCCATCAGTGGCTCCTACATGGTATAATGCCTCCTTAGTGGTCCCATACAATATAATGCCCCTCAATCGCCCATCATACTATCAAATGCCCCTGCAGAGGCATCAGACATTAACAGCTCACCCCAGTGGCCCCTCAGACATTATATTATAATATCCCCTCCACTTTGCCCCCATAGTATAATGTCCCTTTTCTAGGTTTCCCCCAGAATATCATGTCCCCTTTCTAGGTTGCCTCACGGTATAATGCCCCCCCCCCCAGTATATTGTGCCCTTTCCAGGTTGCCACCTTCCCCCAGTATATTGTCCTTTTTCCAGGTTGCCCTCACAGTATAATGTCCCCTTTCCAGGTTGCCCTCACAGTATAATGTCCCCTTTCCAGGTTACTCTCACAGTATAATGTGCCCTTTCCAGGTTGCCCCATAGTATAATGTCCCTTTCCAGGTTACCCGCACCCCAGTATCAATCAAATAAAGAAAAAAAAACACCTAATACTCACTTTTTTCCCTGTTGTCTTCTGTCTCTGCTGTCAAAGCTTCAGGGAGCAACAGGCGCGATGTAAGTGACATCACTACATCATACCTCCTGCTCCCGACCAGTACACTGGAAGCAGAGACAGTGGAGCGGCTGAATGGTGGTGCAGGGAGCGGATGGCTGCCTGCATCACCATTGTATGCTACTCATCTGCACCCAGAGGACACAGATGAGTTGGAGCTGTGATATATCGAGACAGGACTGTCACGCTTTCCCAAGTGGGCCACTGCTACAATAGTGCCCGGTGCAAGTGCACCGTTGCCTCTTTGTTTAAAGCGGCCCTGCCTACAACTTATCTCCACGATCCCCATACACTGACATATCCACATGGACGAGGATTACTTACTACTATGAAGAATAAGGACCAGCTGTCGTAATGGGTCTTATTCTTCCCAAAAAAGAAAAGCAAGTATATAAACGTAGAAGATCATCGCTGCGCTGTAACTAAAGATGCTGAAAATCTGTGAAGACAGGAGATATACAGAGATTACACACAGTACTTACCTCCATTTAGAGTGTAAGTCCACCTGTCAGCACATACAGATATCATCTACAAAAATACTGTAAATGCATTAAGTGACATATCTTGTGACAACCTGTATTATACTCCAGAGCTGCACTCACTATTCTGCTAGTGCAGTCACTGTGTAGATACATTACATTACTTATCCTGTACTGATCCTGAGTTACATCCTGAATTATACTCCAGAGCTGCACTCACTATTCTGCTGGTGCAGTCAATGTGTACATACATTACATTACTTATCCTGTACTGATCCTGAGTTACATCCTGTATTATACTCCAGAGCTGCACTCACTATTCTGCTAGTGCAGTCACTGTGTACATACATTACATTACTTATCCTGTACTGATCCTGAGTTACATCCTGAATTATACTCCAGAGCTGCACTCACTATTCTGCTGGTGCAGTCAATGTGTACATACATTACATTACTTATCCTGTACTGATCCTGAGTTACATCCTGTATTATACTCCAGAGCTGCACTCACTATTCTGCTGGTGCAGTCACTGTGTACATACTGTACATTACTTATCCTGTACTGGTCCTGAGTTACATCCTGTATTATACTCCAGAGCTGCACTAACTATTCTGCTGGTACAGTCACTGTGTATATACATTACATTACTTATCCTGTACTGATCCTGAGTTACATCCTGTATTATACTCCAGAGCTGCACTCACTATTCTGCTGGTGCAGTCACTGTGTACATACATTACATTACTTATCCTGTACTGATCCTGAGTTACATCCTGTATTATACTCCAGAGCTGCACTCACTATTCTGCTGGTGCAGTCACTGTGTGCATATATTACATTACTTATCCTGTACTGATCCTGAGTTACATCCTGTATTATACTCCAGAGCTGCACTCACTATTCTGCTGGTGCAGTCACTGTGTACATACATTACATTACTTATCCTGTACTGATCCTGAGTTACATCCTGTATTATACTCCAGAGCTGCACTCACTATTCTGCTGGTGCAGTCACTGTGTACATACATTACATTACTTATCCTGTACTGACCCTGAGTTACATCCTGTATTATACTCCAGAGCTGCACTCACTATTCTGCTGGTGCAGTCACTGTGTACATACATTACATTACTTATCCTGTACTGATCCTGAGTTACATCTTGTATTATACTCCAGAGCTGCACTCACTATTCTGTTGGTGCAGTCATTGTGCACATACATTACATTACTTATCCTGTACTGATCCTGAGTTACATCCTATATTATACTCCAGAGCTGCACTCACTATTCTGCTGGTGCAGTCACTGTGTACATACATTACATTACTTATCCTGTACTGATCCTGAGTTACATCTTCTATTATACTCCAGAGCTGTAATCACTATTACAGCTCTGGGATTACAGATTAATTCTACATTCTAGTTATTTGCGTCTTCCCAGTCACTCACCAGAAATACGGCCATCCCGAAAGACAAGACAATTAATTGACTGAAAGCAAAAAATAATGCAGTCAGCAGGTAGAGGAGGAGACAGTAGAAAGTGATGTCCACCAACGCTTGTCCGAGCCAGTACGCTGAGGAGAAGAGACCTGACAACCGCAGCTGACACCGAGCTTTGAGCTAAGAAAGTCAAGATTACTTGGTTAGGTCAGTGAGTTGCTTAATATGAACCTGCATCAAAATGTGAAGGCTGTGCCAGTATAAGTCTGATATTGGGCGCACTACTCACCATGTTGTCACTGACACTGCTCATTGCAATGTAAGGGGGGAGGCTGGCAGAGAACATGGTGAGAACCGTAATCATATCATGCTGAATCAGATAATAATCATGTACATCACCCTATAAAACAAAAATTGGGAAGCAAAAAGAAACTGTGAATAACTCAACTTTCCTAGAAACAGATAACACCCCTGAGCACTTCTATGTGTTTCCATGGAGACGACACTTTCCGCCAGTTACATACATATAGATAGGGATTGTTCCACACATGGATGAGATTCGCAGACTCTGACATCTTGAGGAACGCATTACTGATGATGTTCACTAGTACCGGAAATACGTTTATTGCTTTGGTGTTTCCGATTATGTGAAAGGTGTAACCCTACAAAAAAGTAATGCAGTGTATGAACCATGTCCAAAACTGTGACAGTGTCCCTAACAATAATGGCAGCCACCACCAGGGGGAGCTCACTGCAGACACATTTATAAAGCTGTCATTAGACTCCATGCAGTGAGCTCCCTCTAGTGGTGGCTGCAGATAGACAGAATTTATTATTAGAATAAAATACCTTTCCCCCCAGTTCACAGCATTAACCCCTATAACATACTTCCTTTTAACACCTTGCTACTTGTAACAGTAGCTGTACCTTGTCTCCAGGAGACACCTCAATAGCACCCCTGTATTTTTCGGTCTTTAGATCATACTCTCCATCAACGACATCCACCACAATATCCTGGGCTTGCACGGCCATGACAAAGTCTTCTATAGGGGAGCCTGGGAGAGAGTACAGAAGAAAAGGTACATCATTGTAAAACATTCAATTTATCTGCCCTTAAATCTGAGTCAGGTAAAGCTGAGTGACACCCAAAGAGGCTGCTATTATATATACCAGACGGTTTTCACACAGCTTTCCTAGATAACTGCATGGTAAATCTACCTAGTTATGCAACAACACATTACCCAGTGACATATAACCATATGATTAAAGATCCCAAATTTGATGAATTGTGCATATATTGTAGTGTGGATAGTATTACAGTGCTGGCCAAAAGTATTGGCACCCCTGCAATTCTGTCAGATAATACTCAATTTCTTCCAGAAAATGATTGCAATCACAAATGCTTTGGTAATAATATCTTCATTTATTTTGCTTGCAATGAAAAAACACAAAAGAGAATGAAAAAAAAGTCAAATCATTGATCATTTTACACAAAACTCCAAAAATGGACCGGACAAAAGTATTGGCACCCTCAGCCTAATACTTGGAAGCACAACCTTTAGACAAAATAACTGCGAACAACCGCTTCCGGTAACCATCAATGAGTTTCTTACAATGCTCTGCTGGAATTTTAGACCATTCTTCTTTGGCCAATTTCTCCAGGTCCCTGAGATGTGAAGGGCGCCTTCTCCAAACTGCCATTTTGAGATCTCTCCACAGGTGTTCAATGGGATTCAGGTCTGGACTCATTGCTGGCCACTTTAGAAGTCTCCAGTGCTTTCTCTCAAACCATTTTTTAGTGCTTTTTGAAGTGTGTTTTGGGTCATTGTCCTGCTGGAAGACCCATGACCTCTGAGGGAGACCCAGCTTTCTCACACTGGGCCCTACATTATGCTGCAAAATTTGTTGGTAGTCTTCAGACTTCATAATGCCATGCACACGGTCAAGCAGTCCAGTGCCAGAGGCAGCAAAGCAACCCCAAAACATCAGGGAACCTCCGCCATGTTTGACTGTAGGGACCGTGTTCTTTTCTTTGAAGGCCTCTTTTTTTTTTTCCTGTAAACTCCATGTTGATGCCTTTTTCCAAAAAGCTCTACTTTTGTCTCATCTGACCAGAGAACATTCTTCCAAAAAGTTTTTGGCTTTCTCAGGTAAGTTTTGGCAAACTCCAGCCTGGCTTTTTTATGTCTCTGGGTCAGAAGTGGGGTCTTCCTGGGTATCCTACCATAGAGTCCCTTTTCATTCAGACGCCGACGGATAGTACGGGTTGACACTGTTGTACCCTCGGACTGCAGGGCAGCTAGAACGTGTTTGGATGTTAGTCGAGGTTCTTTAGCCACCATCCACACAATCTTTCGTTGAAATCTCTGGTAAATTTTTCTTTTCCGTCCACATCTAGGGAGGTTAGCCACAGTGCCATGGGCTTTAAACTTCTTGATGACACTGCGCACGGTAGACACAGGAACATTCAGGTCTTTGGAGATGGACTTGTAGCCTTGAGATTGCTCATGCTTCCTCACAATTTTGCTTCTCAAGTCCTCAGACAGTTCTTTGGTCTTCTTTCTTTTCTCCATGCTCAATGTGGTACACACAAGGACACAGGACAGAGGTTGAGTCAACTTTAATCCATTTCAACTGGCTGCAAGTGTGATTTAGTTATTGCCACCACCTGTTATGTGCCACAGGTAAGTAACAGGTGCTGTTAATTACACAAATTAGAGAAGCATCACATGATTTTTCAAAGGGTGCCAATACTTTTTTATGTTTGGTGTAGAATTATATCCAATTTGGCTTTTTGACAATTCTTTTTGTGGTTTTCCATTGAAGACAAATTAAATGAAGATATTATTACCAAAGCATTTGTGATTGCAATCATTTTCTGGAAGAAATTGAATGTTATCTGACAGAATTGCAGGGGTGCCAATACTTTTGGCCAGCACTGTACATACGATGTGCATGGTTGTATATGGTTATGGTTTTCAGGGACAAAGGAAAAACATAACATCAAAGGCTTCTAGGTCATAATTCATGTTTCATCAAGTATCTGGAACTGTAATGTTAATAACCACCCTAAAATACATGTATGTACAGTACAGACCAAAAGTTTGGACACACCTTCTCATTCCAAGAGTTTTCTGTATTTTCATGACTATAAAAATTGTAGATTCACACTGAAGGCATCAAAACTATGAATTAACACATGTGGAATTATATACTTAACAAAAAAGTGTGAAACAACTGAAAATATGTCTTATATTCTAGGTTCTTCAAAGTAGCCACCTTTTGCATTGATTACTGCTTTGCACACTCTTGGCATTCTCTTGATGAGCTTCAAGAGGTAGTCACCTGAAATGGTTTTCACTTCACAGGTGTGCCCTGTCAGGTTTAATAAGTGGGATTTCTTGCCTTATAAATGGGGTTGGGACCATCAGTTGTGTTGTTCAGAAGTCAGGTGGATACACAGCTGATAGTCCTACTGAATGGAGTGTTAGAATTTGTATTATGGCAAGAAAAAAGCAGCTAAGTAAAGAAAAACGAGTGGCCATCATTACTTTAAGAAATGAAGGTCAGTCAGTCCGAAAAATTGGGAAATTTTTGAAAGTGTCCCCAAGTGCAGTGGCCAAAACCATCAAGCGCTACAAAGAAACTGGCTCACATGAGGACCGCCCCAGGAAAGGAAGACCAAGAGTCACCTCTGCTGCGGAGGATAAGTTCATCCGAGTCACCAGCCTCAGAAATCGCAGGTTAACAGCAGCTCAGATTAGAGACCAGGTCAATGCCACACAGAGTTCTAGCAGCAGACACATCTCTACAACAACTGTTAAGAGGAGACTGTGTGCAGCAGGCCTTCATGGTAAAATAGTTGCTAGGAAACCACTGCTAAGGACAGGCAACAAGCAGAAGAGACTTGTTTGGGCTAAAGAACACAAGGAATGGACATTAGGCCTGTGGAAATCTGTGCTTTGGTCTGATGAGTCCAAATTTGAGATCTTTGATTCCAACCACCGTGTCTTTGTGTGACGCAGAAAAGGTGAACGAATGGACTCTACATGTCTGGTTCCCACCGTGAAGCATGAAGGAGGAGGTGTGATGGTGTGGGGGTGCTTTGCTGGTGACACTGTTGGGGATTTATTCAAAATTGAAGGAATACTGAACCAGCATGGTTACCACAGCATCTTGCAGCGGCATGCTATTCCATCCGGTTTGCGTTTAGTTGGACCATCATTTATTTTTCAACAGGACAATAACCCCAAACACACCTCCAGACTGTATAAGGGCTATTTGACCAAGAAGGAGAGTGATGGGGTGCTACGCCAGATGACCTGGCCTCCACAGTCACCAGACCTGAACCCAATCGAGATGGTTTGGGGTGAGCTGGACCGCAGAGTGAAGGCAAAAGGGCCAACAAGTGCTAAGCATCTCTGGGAACTCCTTCAAAACTGTTGGAAGACCATTTCAGGTGACTACCTCTTGAAGCTCATCAAGAGAATGCCAAGAGTGTACAAAGCAGTAATCAAAGCAAAAGGTGGCTACTTTGAAGAACCTAGAATATAAGACATATTTTCAGTTGTTTCACACTTTTTTGTTAAGTATATAATTCCACATGTGTTAATTCATAGTTTTGATGCCTTCAGTGTGAATCTACAATTTTTATAGTCATGAAAATACAGAAAACTCTTGGAATGAGAAGGTTTGTCCAAACTTTTGGTCTGTACTGTATCTCTGGAAGTCAGTATGATTTCATCTTCATGTTTGGTATGCCTGGACTTGTAAAAACATTTGGCATCATTGGCCGGCAAATCATACCTATATGTGGTACCCACCCACAGACAGTTATGGCATATTCATAATATGTATCATAACTCTCTTGATTTGGCGCATGTAATTAACCAGCCACGGTCAGAGGTTGGAGGTCTCAGAAAGGGGGCTGTGTTAGGAGTCCTGCAAAAATGGATTATGGACAGGACCACCTTTGTCATATACCTGGAGAGGCAATCAAACTTTCCAACCGTCCAATTCTTCCGCCGATGTCCATGACAAGGCTTAAAGAGAGGTCTGTTTCTTTATTGTATTCCTTTTTATTTTGTATACTGCTTGCTTGTATTTATGTATTTTTATGACATTATTCTTCTGTAAGCACTGTACTTTTTTCTGTATATTAAATTTGAAATTTAATAAGGTTGTTCTTGGTTCCAAAAAAAGTTCCCAAAATCCTGAAGGTAGAAAAGAGGGATTTTTGTACTCACCGTAAAATCCTTTTCTCAACGTTTTCACTGGGGGACACAGCATCATGGGTATTAGCCCGGCCGCTTGGAGACTGACACTAGGAGATGAAAAAAACCTTTTGGCTCTGCCTCCGGGCTATACCCCTCTCACAGTCACTGTGCTTAATCAGTTTGTACCACAGCAGTAGGAGAGAGACACAAAAAAAAGGAAAGAGAACATCAAACCAACAGCTACCAACTTGTCCTGAACCTGAAAAGAACCAAAACCGCTCGGGCAGGAACAACAGTAAAAAACAAGGGTGAGATCTGTGTCCCCCAGTGAAAACGTTGAGAAAAGGTTTTTATGGTGATTACAAAAATCCCTCTTTCTCGCCTAATTCACTGGGGGACACAGCACCATGGGATGTCCTAAAGCAGTCCAAGAGGGTGGGAATTAAACGGCCAATGTGAACCACTTAGGGCACAGCTGCTTGTAGAACTTTACGACCCAAATTGGCATCGCAAAAGGCCACAGAATGGATCTTGTAAAATTTAGTGAAAGTGTGGATGCAGGCCCAGGTGGCAGCCTTGCAGACCTGGGCAGCAGAAACCTGATGCCGAACAGCCCAGGAAGCTCCAACAGCTCTCGTGGAATTAGCCATCACACGGAAGGGCAGATGCCTTACCCTTAAGACGATAGGCTTCCTTGATTGCAGACCGGATCCGTTGTGAGATGGAAACCTTGGAAGAAGGCAAGCCTTCTGAGGGCTTTAGCAAGGACAAACAAAGTGTCTGAACATCGGAAAGGGTCAGTGCAAGATAAATAGACCCAAATTGCCCGAACAACATCCAGACAGTCAAGAGAACGTTCATGTGGATGCTTGGGATCTGGACAAAAGGATAATAAAACGATGTCCTCGTTGATGTGGGAGGAGGAGACCACTTTAGGCAGAAAGGACGGTGGTGGACGGAGGACAATCTTATCCTTGTGGATAACCAGAAAAGGAGGCTGCCCTTTTAACAAGAAAATTTCCCAAACTAATTTTTTAGGGACCATTTCAGTTCTGATTGGGGATTATCAAGGCCTATGTATTAGAAACCCCCTTGAATCACCCCATTTTCAAAACTGAACCCCTAAAATAATTAAAAACAGTATTTGGGAAGTTTGTTAACCCTTTAAACATTTCATGGGAATTAAAACAATATGGAGGTAAAATTTAGACATTTCATTTATTTTCACTAATACATTCATTTAGCCCAAAATGTAACACATTCACAAAGGGTTAAAGGAGAAAATGCATCTCACAGTTTGTTATACAATTTCTCCAGAGCACAGAAATACCCCACAGGTGGGTGCAAACCAGTTTTTGGGCACACGGCAGTGCACAGAAGGGAAGGAGCGACACGTTTGAAAAGCAGATTTTGCTGGAATAGTTTTCAGGTGCCATGTCTCATTTGCAGAGCCTCTAGAGTACCAATACAATGGAAATCCCTCAAAAGTGACCCCATTTTGGAAACTCCACCCCACACAGAATTGTGTGTATAGTGAGCATTTTGACCCCATAGCCGATTCACAGATTTTACTAACATTGGGATGTGTATGTTAAAAATTACTAAAATGTCACTTTATCCTCAAAGTTTTATTTTCACAAGGGGTTAAAGGAGAAAAAGCACCCCACAGGTAGTTACTCAATTTCTCCTGAACATGGCAATACCCCATATGTGGTTGTAAACTGTTGTATGGGTAATTGGGGGGGGGGGGGCCCAAAATGGAAAGTGTGCTACTTGGCTTTTGGAGGGAAGATTTTGCTGGAATAGTTTTCAGCTACCAATACAATGGAAACCCCCCCCCAAAAGTGACCCTGTTTTAGAAACTACACCCCTCAGGGAATGTATCAAGGGGTATTATCATTTTGAGCCTAAAAATGCTTCCCAAAAAATAATGTACAAAGTGAAATTTTACTTTTTAAAAAAAAAAATATGCCACTTCAGTGCCCAATACGTTGTACCCACTTTGTGTCATCAGAGACATGCAATCCTAAAACTATTAAGTGGGCTATCCCGGGAACAAAAAAGTTATATATGTGGGTGTAAACTGCTGCTTGGGCACACAGCAGGGCTCAGAAGAGAAGGAGCACTGTGGTTTTTAGCTTTCAGAGTATAGCTTTAGAGGGACTTTCTGGACGCCATGTTGTTTTTGTAGATCCCTGGAGGTGCCAGTAAATAAGAATTCCCCAAGAAGTGACCCCATTTTTTAGGGGCAATTTTAGGGTCTCTGCAAACGTAACTTGGTGTCCAAAAACCAACAATCTAAATCTGCGCTCCAAAAGCACATACCGCTCCTACACATCTGTGCCCTGCTGTGTGCCCAAACGGCAGTTTATGCCCACAACTAAGATGGTTAGAGAAAATCTTTAAAACTCTGCAGAAATTTAAACTACTTATATTTGCAAAAATGTTTAACTTTTAATTATCTACAAATATAGATATGATTATGTTCATGGGAATACCCCTTTAACAATGTCATATGTGGGTTTAAACTGCTGATTGGGCACAGCCAGGCACAAAAGGGAAGGAGCGCTATTTTGACACCATGCCATTTTTGCAGAGCCCCTGAATTGCCAGTAAAGTGGATTCCGCAGACATTTGACCCCATTTTGGAAACTACAACCCTGAAGGGATTTATCAAGCGGTGTAGCGAGCATTTTAACCCTTGAGCGTTGCATTAATTTAATTTCCAGAAATGAATGCGCAGCTGCTAATGAATATGTTGTGCCCAGCTTGTGTCAGCACACTCCAAAAACTGTTAAGCGGGTATCTCGGGCACAACAACTTTTGGAGCATTCGTCTCTGACTTAAGCGGGGCACAACATATTACGCACTGAAATGACGTATTCCTGGAAAAATTGTCATTTTCACCTTTCACCATCAGCTGCGTATTCATTTCTGGGAAATAAATTAATGCAACACTTGGGGGTTAAAAATGCTCACTGTACCCCTGGATAAATTCCTTCAAGGGTGGAGTTTCCGAAATGGGGTCAAATGTCAGGGGACTCCACCTTACTGGCATTTCAGGGCTCTGCAAAAGAGTCATGGTGTTCAAAAACCAAGCCGTCTAAATCTGTGCTCCAAAAACCAAAATAGAGCTCCTTCTGTACCACGTTTTGTGCCCAAACAGCAGTTTATACCCACATATGGCGTTAAATAGGTTACCCTCTGTACACCAGGGTCATACATGTGGGCATAAACTGTAGGTTTGGGCACACAGCAGGGCGCAGAAGGGAAGGATCGCTATGTGGCTTTTGGAGCGCAGATGTTGATGTTTGGTATCTGGACACCATGTCATGTTTGCAGAGCCTCTAAGGTACCAGAAAAGTGTAATCCCCTATGGAATGACCAAATTTTGAAAACTGCACCCCTCAGAGAATTTAAAAACAGGAAAGCCTTCTATGGATAGGCAGCATGAATATACATAAAAAATGTACACCCCAAATATATACAGTATAAAGGTCTATAAAAATATAGTGTTAAAGTGTGCAAGATTCTGAGGGGTATGTTGTATGTGACCTCTATAATATTCCTACAATGTTAGCCCTATAATGATTCTACAAAGATCTGCCCCTTAGTCAGCTGTATCCTTCTTACCCCACTCGTATCGCCCCAATGTGGGTTTCCTCATGGGATCGTAACCCAGGACGGCCAGGGTCTTCTGAAAAAGAATACAGAGCGCAGAAACCTGTCCCTTAAGTGAAGAAAGACCCAGACCTTGATCTAAACCACACTGGAGGAAAACCAGGATCCTGGGAAGAGAAAAATAGTGGATGAAATTCGTTACTCTCACACCATGGTAAATCTTAGCTGACTGGGGTTTTCAGGCTCTGAGCATGGTTTGGATAACCGACTTCGAAAAACCACAATGCCTCAAAGCCTCGGCTTCAACAGCCATGCCGTTAAACGCAGTTAAGGT
The DNA here is from genome assembly GCA_947044405.1 of Leptodactylus fallax. NCBI lineage: Eukaryota > Metazoa > Chordata > Amphibia > Anura > Leptodactylidae > Leptodactylus > Leptodactylus fallax. Next base: position 3,674,200 of record CAMRHE010000159.1, on the reverse strand, counting down.
AAGGTAGGGTGGAACAGCGGTCCTTGAGACAGAAGGTCGACCTACAGAGGAAGAGGCCAGGGAGCATCTGTCAGCAGGAATATGAGATTTGCGTACCAGGCCCAACGGGGCCAATCCGGCGCCACTAGGATGGCTGGAACTCTCTCGGTCTTGAGTTTCTTAAGGACGCGAGGGAGAAGAGGAAGAGGATGGTACAGATACAAAAGATGAAAGTCTGACCAGGGAATGATGAGAGCGTTGGCAGCGATGACTAAAGGATTCAGAGCCATCATAGTGGGACCAGGCCACGTTCCTGGCCACGTAGTGAGAGACCTTGTGGTTCAGGCGGGAGCGAAGAGGTCGACGTCACAGCACAGCTGAAGAAAGATCTGCCAATGAAGCGACCACTCGCCCGTGTCGAGTCTTTCTACTTAGGTAGTCTGCCACCCAATTGTCCATGCCTGGAATCTGGACCACCTAAAAAGCCGGAAAGTGGATTTACGTCCAAAGAAGAAAACGGGAGGCCTCTAGAAGGTTCGCACGGCTCCTGTTGCCCCCTAGAAGGTTCAAGTAGGTGACCGCAGTAGAGTTGTCGGTCTGGGCTCTGACTGGACGTCCTTGGAGGAGAGAGGTCCAATGAGACAGGGCTAAGAAGATGGCCCTCAGTTCCAGCAGGTTGATCTGGAGGGAGGACTCCGCCTTGGACCACAGGCCCTGAACGGTCGAGGCACCAAATTCTGCTCCCCAACCTGAAAGAATGGCAACAGTGAAAATCACCTACCAACGGAGGGGAAGGAAGGACTTTCCCTGAGATATTCCTGGGGAGGAGAGCCACCAAAGAAGCTCTCGACAAACCTGAGAAGGTAGGAGAATCAGGCAGTCGAGGCTGGCCAGAGATTTGTACAAGCGGGCCAGAATAACCAACTGCAGAAGACGCAAGTCGAACTGAGCGAAAGGGATGGCTTCGAAGGTTGAGACCATCATGCCCAGGACCCGTATGCAGAACCGAAGAGTGCAAGGAGAGTTCCTCAGAAGGCGGGACACACCGGACCAAAGAGACCGAATCTTGGACTCCGGAAGGAGAATCTTGCCATGGTGTGTGTCGAGGATCATGCCCAGGAATTCCATGCATTGAGAAGACACAAGACAAGACTTTTTGATGAACCAGCTGAACTGGCGAAGAACGTCCAAGGTAATCCACAAGCTGGCCAGATCGTCCTACTTGGAGGGGGCTTTCACCAGGAGGTTGTTCAAGTATTGAATCACGAAGACACCTCTAGAGCGGAGGATGGCCATGAGAGCTGCCATGAACTCGGTAAATACCCAGGGGCAGAGGTAACCTACCGCAAAACGAAGAAGATGTAAGACAGAAAGACCTGAGTCAGGTCGAATCTGCCTCCTACGGACACTAGGTTTAAACTGGTTAAGCACATTGTCTGTGAGAGGGGCATAGCCAGGAGGCAGAGCCAACAGGTTTTTTCTTCTCCTTGTGTCAGTCTCCTAGCAGCCGGGCTAATACCTATGGTGCTGTGTCCCCCGGTGAATTAGTCGAGAAAAAACGTTTAGCTTTGTTACTTTTTGTATGCCAGCCTGGATAGAGATTCACTGTTTAGTGCCAGCAGGCACAGGTCTGGGTATAATGGTGCCTTGTCTACTACAAGTGGCAGCTATTTGTGTGGAAGTGCAGATGTTGGGGACCTTCACTCCTTTGTAGCCTAGTGTAATAGGCAAGTCTACAAGTGTTTACAGTCACATCCAGGGTCACACGTGCTCGTGGAGTGAGTGCGTGATTAGATTCTTTACACTGGCCATTCAGGTGTCTGGGAAGCTAGGTAACCACCCCAATGGTGGCAAAGTTTCAATTCAGCTTGGAAAATATGTATATTCTTCAGAGTATATACAGCTACCTGTGTTATTGTGAATCAGGAGGTTGGTGTAGTAGGCATGGTATCTGTCTCCTGGTCTGGAGAAGTAGAGATTGGGAGAGAGATCCAAAGAATATATTAAAGGAACAAGATGTATGTATATAGTCTGTACGATTAGTGGGAGGATGAATAAGGCCAAGATCAGTAATCTAGAAAAAAAAGAAAAAGTACATTATTTATCTATATAGATGTAACTTATCAATGTACAGATACGTGGCCTATACTGATCCTGAGTTACAATCTGTATTTCATTCCAGAGCTACACTCACAATTCTGTTACAGTCACTGTGTACATACATTACATTACTTATCCTGTACTGATCCTTAGTTACATTCTGTATTATACTCCAGAGCTGCATTCACTATTCTGCTGGTGCAGTCACTGTGTATATACATTACATTACTTATCCTGTACTGATCCTGAGTTACATCCTGTATTATACTCCAGAGCTGCACTCACTATTCTGCTGGTGCAGTCACTGTGTACATACATTACATTACTTATCCTGTACTGATCCTTAGTTACATTCTGTATTATACTCCAGAGCTGCATTCACTATTCTGCTGGTACAGTCACTGTGTATATACATTACATTACTTATCCTGTACTGATCCTGAGTTACATCCTGTATTATACTCCAGAGCTGCACTCACTGTTCTACATGTCTTGTATGTGTTACAACTCACATAGATCTGAAGGTTTTGGTGTCATGTTTCAGCTTTACATATCGAATCCGTGCAGCAGCCAGAACTTGTTGTTTCCAGAGCTGAAATCCATTTAGTGTTACATTTCCTGAGTCTGACATTAATAAGAGAGACTCGTCCATCTCTGCTGAGAAGGTGTCATCTGATGTTTGCTGTTCATGCCCGAAAACACTGTAATCTACAATGAGAGGATGAATCACATGACAGTAAGAAATATATTTGTATGATCTGGTGTCATATCTGGCCTTATACTGCGTCTCCTCTCAAATTTTCCCTTATCCTTTTCACAGGAGCAGTATTATAGTAGTTATATTCTTGTACATAGGAGCAGTATTATAGTAGTTATATTCTTGTACATAGGAGGTAGCATTATAGTAGTTATATTCTTGTACATAGGGGGCAGTATTATAGTAGTTATATTCTTGTACATAGGGAGCAGTATTATAGTAGTTATATTCTTGTACATAGGAGGTAGTATTATAGTAGTTATATTCTTGTACATAGGAGCAGTATTATAGCAGTTATATTCTTGTACATAGGAGGTAGTATTATAGTAGTTATATTCTTGTTCATAGGAGCAGTATTATAATAGTTATATTCTTGTACATAGGAGCAGTATTATAGTAGTTATATTATTGTATATAGGAGGTAGTATTATAGCAGTTATATTCTTGTACATAGGAGTAGTATTATAGTAGTTATATTCTTGTATATATCTGTAGGAGGTAGTGTTATAGTAGTTATATTCTTGTTTGTTTGAGTTGGAAGGGATCTCAAGGGCCATCGAGTCCAACCCCCTGCAAAAGCAGGCATTCCTAGATCATCCCAGCTATATACCTATCCAGATTCCGCTTGAAGATTTCAATTGATGAAGAACTCACCACCTCCCGTGGCAGCCTATTCCACTCTCTCACTACCCTTACTGTTAGAAAGTTTTTCCTAATGTCTAATCTGAATCTCCTTCCCCTTAGTTTCATCCCATTACTTCTCGTGCTTCCTTCTGCTAATAAGAAAAGATTAGATCCCTCTGCACTGTGACAACCTTTCAGATATTTAAATACCGCTATTAAGTCTCCCCTTAGCCTTCTCTTCTGCAAACTAAGCAGTCCCAATTCTTTTAGCCTTTCCTCGTAGGACATGGTTTGTAGACCTTCCACCATTTTGGTTGCTCTTCTCTGGACCTGCTCCAATAAATCGATGTCTTTCTTAAACTGGGGCGCCCAGAACTGTACACAGTATTCCAGGTGGGGTCTGACCAGGGCAGAGTACAGCGGAATAATTACCTCTCTTGATCTAGCTTCAATGCTCGTCTTGATACATCCTAGAATTTTATTAGCCTTTTTAGCCACCGCACCGCACTGTTGACTCATGTTGAATTTGTGATCTATTATTATGCCCAGATCCTTTTCCCCTGTACTCTCACTTAGTACTATTCCTCCCATACTATATATGCTTTTTGCATTTCTGCTACCCAGATGTAGAACTTTGCATTTGTCCCTGTTGAATACCATTTTGTTCACCTCAGCCCATTGTTCCAGTGTGTCCAAGTCCTTTTGGATGCACTCTCTCTCCTCTCTAGTGTTGGCCATTCCTCCTATCTTTGTATCATCTGCAAATTTTATTAGTTCCCCATTAATCCCATCATCCAGATCATTTATAAAAATATTAAAAAGTACTGGGCCCAGGACAGAGCCCTGCGGCACCCCGCTTTTTACTTTCTTCCAGTTTGATGTATAGCCATTTAGAATTACTCGTTGTGCCCGATCATTAAGCCAATTGTGAACCCACCTTACTGATATTTTATCAAAGCCATACTTAATCATTTTTTCAATAAGAATGTTATGTGATACTTTATCAAAGGCCTTACTAAAGTCAAGATATACTATGTCCACTGCATTCCCCTGGTCCAACCATTCAGTGACTTTATTATAGAAGGAAATAAGATTAGTCTGACAAGATTTATTAGGCATAAAGCCGTGCTGGCTCTGATTAATTAAAGCCTTCCCATCCAGGTACCTAATTAAATGTTCTTTAACGATTTGTTCAAAGATTTTTCCTACTATCGAGGTCAGACTTACCGGTCTATAATTTCCTGGGTCGTCCCTATTCCCCTTTTTGTAGATGGGGACCACATTTGCCCTTTTCCAATCTAGAGGGACCACTCCTGTTTCCCATGACTTATTAAAGATTATTGCAAGGGGTTCTGTTATTTCCTCTGCTAATTCTTTTAAAACTCTAGGGTGTAAATCATCCGGTCCTGGGGACTTGGTTTCCTTAATCTTAGCTAAATGTTCTCTTACCAAACCTTCACTTATAATCAGCTTGGAGTCCTCATTCCCCTCATCACTATCACCATTAATGTTGATATTTCCATCCATTTCTTGGGAGAAGATGGATACGAAATATGAATTTAGTAACTCCACCTGCTGATCCACCATGTTAACTTTTTCACCCTTTTCGTTCTTCAGGACTCCAATGGTTTCCTTCACTTTTCTTTTGCTCTTAACATATCCCCAAAAACCTTTTACCTTACTCTTAAATTCTTTTGCAAGCTTCAATTCGTATTCAGCCTTAGCTTTTTTAATGCTTATCTTGCAGAGTCTGCAAACTGCTGTATACTCTCCCTTAGATATAGCTCCCATCTTCCACTTGTTGTATGTTTCCTTTTTCTTTTTTAGTAGGTTATGTAATTTTTGTACATTCTATTCTTGTACATCTTATATTCTTGTACATAGGAGCAGTATTATAGTAGTTATATTCTTATACATAGGAGCAGTACTATAGTAGTTATATTCTTGTACATAGGAGGTAGTATTATAGTAGTTATATTCTTGTACATAGGAGCAGTATTATAGTAGTTATATTCTTGTACATAGGAGGTAGTATTATAGTAGTTATATTCTTGTACATAGGAGCAGTATTATAGTAGTTATATTCTTGTACATAGGAGCAGTATTATAGTAGTTATATTCTTGTTCATAGGAGCAGTATTATATAATAGTTATATTCTTGTACATAGGAGCAGTATTATAGTAGTTATATTCTTGTACATAGGAGCAGTATTATAGTAGTTATATTGTTGTACATAGGAGCAGTATTATAGTAGTTATATTCTTGTACATAGGAGCAGTATTATAGTAGTTATATTATTGTATATAGGAGGTAGTATTATAGCAGTTATATTCTTGTACATAGGAGTAGTATTATAGTAGTTATATTCTTGTATATACCTGTAGGAGGTAGTATTATAGTAGTTATATTCTTGTATACAGGAAGTAGTACTATAGTAGTTATATTCTTGTACATGGGAATAGTATTATAGTAGTTATATTCTTGTACATAGGAGGTAGTATTATAGTAGTTATATTCTTGTACATAGGAAGTAGTATTATAGTAGTTATATTCTTGTACATAGGAGCAGTATTATAGTAGTTATATTCTTGTACATAGGAGGTAGTATTATAGTAGTTATATTCTTGTAGATAGGAGCTGTATTATAGTAGTTATATTCTTGTACATAGGAGCAGTATTATAGTAGTTATATTCTTGTACATAGGAGCAGTATTATAGTAGTTATATTCTTGTACATAGGAGGTAGTATTATAGTAGTTATATTCTTGTACATAGGAGCTGTATTATAGTAGTTATATTCTTGTACATAGGAGCAGTATTATAGTAGTTATATTCTTGTACATAGGAGGTAGTATTATAGTAGTTATATTCTTGTACATAGGAGCTGTATTATAGTAGTTATATTCTTGTACATAGGAGCAGTATTATAGTAGTTATATTCTTGTACATAGGAGCAGTATTATAGTAGTTATATTCTTGTACATAGGAGCAGTATTATAGTAGTTATATTCTTATACATAGGAGACAGTATTATAGTAGTTATATTCTTGTACATAGGAGCAGTATTATAGTAGTTATATTCTTGTACATAGGAACAGTATTATAGTACTTATATACTTGTACATAGGAGCAGTATTATAGCAGTTATATTCTTGTACATAGGAGCAGTATTATAGTAGTTATATTCTTGTATATAGGAGGTAGTATTATAGTAGTTATATCCTTGTACATAGGAGGCAGTATTATAGTAGTTATATTCTTGTACATAGGAGCAGTATTATAGTAGTTATATTCTTGTATATAGGAGGTAGTATTATAGTAGTTATGTTTTTGTACATAGATCAGTATTATAGTAGTTATATTCTTGTACATAGGAGGCAGTATTATAGTAGTTATATTCTTGTACATAGGAGCAGTATTATAGTAGTTATATTCTTGTACATAGGAGCTGTATTATAGCAGTTATATTCTTGTACATAGGAGCAGAATTATAGCAGTTATATTCTTATACATAGGGGCAGTATTATAGTAGTTATATTCTTGTACATAGGAGCAGTATTATAGTAGTTATATTCTTGTACATAGAGGCAGTATTATAGTAGTTATATTCTTGTACATAGGAGCAGTATTATAGTAGTTATATTCTTGTACATAGGAGCAGTATTATACTAGTTATATTCTTGTACATAGGGGGCAGTATTATAGTAGTTATATCCTTGTACATAGGAGGCAGTATTATAGTAGTTATATCCTTGTACATAGGGGGCAGTATTATAGTAGTTATATTCTTGTACATAGGGGGCAGTATTATAGAAGTTATATTCTTGTACATAGGAGGCAGTATTATAGTAGTTATATCCTTGTACATAGGGGGCAGTATTCTTTACCTCCTTTTTCAAGTTCTGCTTCTCCTTCCAGTTTGATGAAAACATCATCCAGGGTGGTCATGGAGACTCCATACGTGACAATGTCCTGTTCTACACGCTGGTCCAGATGAGCAAAAAGGTCTAAAACCCAAGTATGTGAAAATGTAATATAACAACTTTTGGTCTTTTATTACAATCCAATGTGATCCAGGGCAGGGGACAGGACAGAGATCAGAACATGTGAGATTTGTAGATCTATCATTTACCTGAGAAGCCGTCCATGTGTTCAAATGGTAAAATATATGTGATGTATTCTTCATTCTGTACAGACATCTTGGCGCTGGGTATGTGCTGCCTAATGATGGACGTCATCTGCTCGGGGTTGCAAGATGGGGACACCTGCATCCTGGTCAATGCCAGAGGAATAATAAATTATTGTAAACCATTAATAGAACGATTGAGGACACATTTACATTTGTTGCACTAAGACTATAAGCACTTGCATGCATGATATCCGTTTGGTATCCCTGCACTCTACAGACCTATTCATTTCATGTAGACAGCCAAGACTTCAAAACGGATTTGTCCTGAGTATTGTCCCAGGTCTACGGCCCTTTACACTGACCCGTGATGATTACTAGGTGTGTGAATAGGGCCATAAAAAATAAATGATCAGTGTGCTAGCTGTTAAAAATACGGCTAGCTCACTGACAAAGCACACATTTGTATGCATGGAGCCTTAGCCTCAATGTGCAGGTGTTTCTTAACATATTATTTATAATAATAATAATAATAATAATAATAATAATAATAGTCCTTTAATAGTCCCACAATGGGGAAATTCAGTGTGTTACAGCAGCAAAGATAAGATAAGATAAGCAGATACAAATACAACATGTACAGGAATGTTCCAAGGTGAGAGACATTACATTAATAGCAGACAGACAGATAGGAAGTAGCAGGGGGGGGGGGGGGGGATTTAACAGGCAGAGAGATATTTCAGTTCTCTGTGTGTAATGATCTCCGCTTAGGTCGGTGTTGGTTGTACAGCCTAACCGCGGTGGGGAGGAAAGACTTCCGATAGCGCTCCTTCTCACACCTAGGGTGGAGCAGTCGGTCACTGACAGTACTGCTCAGCGCGATCACAGTCTCATGCATGGGATGGGACTTCTTCTTCTGCATGGAGCTCACCACGGACAGTATCCTTCTGTCACCCACCACCTGCACTGGGTCCAGTGGGCTCCCCAGGACAGAGCTGGCCTTTCTAATCAGCTTGTCAAGTTTATTTCTGTCCCTGGTTGATATACTGCTCCCCCAGCAGGCCACTCCAAAGAAGATGGCTGATGCCACTACCGAGTTGAAGAAAGTCCTAAGAAGTGCCCCCTGGATTCCAAAGGCTCTCAGTTTCCTAAGCAGGTAGAGCCTGCTGTGGCCCTTCCTGTACAGGGCCTCCATATGATCTGCCCAGTCCAGCTTATTATTAAGGAGCAAACCCAGGTACTTATAGGTGTTCACAATCTCGATGCCCGTCCCCAGGATGTCCACTGGTTTAGGAGGGCTTCTGCCTTTGCGGAAGTCCACCACCATCTCCTTGGTCTTCCCCGCGTTAATCTTCAGGTGGTTCCGGTGGCACCAGTCCACAAAATCCTGGTTCAGTTCTCTGTACTCCCTGTCATCATCATCTGTGATGAGACCCACTATTGCAGAGTCGTCAGAATACTTCTGTAGGTAGCAGCTGGATGAGTTGCACCTAAAATCTGCAGTGTACAGTGTGAAGAGGAAAGGGGCGAGAACCGTACCCTGAGGTGCCCCCGTATTACAGATCACGGTACCTGACACACAGTCTCGGGCTCTTACGTATTGAGGTCGATTTGTGAGGTAGTCTAGGATCCAGTTGGAGAGGTGGTGGTCCACTCCAGCAAGGCCCAGCTTGTCCCTCAATAACCTGGGCTGTATGGTGTTAAAAGCACTGGAGAAGTCAAAGAACCAAAGAAGGATCAGTGCTCCTTATTTGGTTTATACAGAGCTGCAAATAAAATGTAACATTGTGGCTACCACTAGAGGGAGATCAGGAGCTAATGACTGATTTACTACAGAGTCCAATAAGAGATAGATAAATCCACTTTCAATGAGCTCCCCCTAGTGGTGGCAGCAATCATGCAAAATTTCTCTTCACTATATAAATATTAATGTAAGAAGAGATGGCATAACGTAGCATGAAATCCTCTACCTCAGATGATAGCCAATGCCCCATTTTCTCTTTAAGAACAGGGATGATCCAACACATTTCAGTCTTCCATTGGATATAACAGCTTTCCGATCTAAAAAAACATATGGAGTAAAAAAAGAGACAGATCCTAATAAGAAAACTTATGGAAGAAGTAAAATGTCTGTCTAATGTATTCATGGATAGTTAGATTTTATTATTAATAAAAGCCATATAGACTCTTTGGCATGCCAGAAGGCCCTGACAACCATTTCCAGTATGCTTTGACAACCAGTGGATCTCCGTTAAGCTGGGACAGGCTATAGCAGGAGGTAAGTTATGGTACAAAAATTCCCTCTGTGAAGTGAATTGCTTCTAATCTTCAAAGGGCTTGTCCCAATATAGAAAGTAACTTATTCCTATCCAAATGCTGGAACCCCCAGCGATCAGGAGAATGGGGGACCTGCATCAGCCCTGTGAATGAAGTACTAGTGCGCTTGCGTGACTGCGTTCTATTCACTTCTATAGGGTTTTCAGAGACAACAGCCCCATAGCAGTGAATGGAACAATTGGGGATCTAGTTGTCGTCCCCCAAGTGATGTGACACTTATTCCCCTGTGGACAGGGAATAAGTATCTGCAATGGGACAACCCCTTCAAAGGATAGAAAAGTGTGGCTTACCAGCGAGTATATCAGCCTCATCCATGAATTGGGTACTGAACATGGTCACTCGATTAACTTTGTGTTCTTTCAGCAGAGCCCATATATGGTGGCGAGAACATGGGTCCAGCCCTGCGGTGGGCTCGTCCAGGAGCAAAATCTGCAATAAATATATTTTATTTTCTTCCCAGAATGCTTTTCTTGTGGATTTCCATAATGCTGTGATGCATAACTGGTGTGATAGGAGGTTTTATAGCGAGTGGAGAGTCACAACACCCTCATATGCATTAGATACTTGGCCAATCCTTATAACCACCATAAATGTACAACCTAGATATCCAGCGGTCTGACACTTACCTGAGGGTCCCCCAGGAGGGCGATGCCCAGTGTTAGTTTCCTCTTCTGTCCTCCACTCAATTTACCAGCCTCAACATCCTCAATGTTTTCCATGTGCAAATCTGAGATGATTCTTTGTACCTGGGGAAAAGATTTGAGATACTTTGGGGGCTTATATATAAAAAATCCATTAAAGTGTCTGCATAAGAATTACTTCTTAAAGATAGGACACATGCTCCCCAACTCCTATTATAGGTAGGGAGATGTGGGGGTGCTGGCGGTAGGTAATGGTTCTGACTGAGGGAGTAAGTGATCCAGGGTAGTGAGGGGTGTTGAGTAACAGAGGGGTGACATCAGTCTTCCATATTTAGGGATAACATTGCTTCCCCAGGGACAGATCGGGGTTTGGGTGGGGTATAAAAACACATTGATAACATTACCTCTTGGTTCACTTGCTTGAATGGGATTCCCTTTATTTTGGCAAATACTTTCAGATTTTCTTTTACTGTTAAAGGATCAAACTTCACATCAGACTGAGGGCAGAAGCCGAGTCTCTTCTTTACCTCTTCCAAATGTTCCATATCTGATATGTTCCAGTTATACACAAAGACCGAGCCTGGAGGTTAGGAAAGGAGCCGTGTAATACATGACTGCTCGATCAGACTACGCAGGTTATCAGAGATATACACAGTACTATGCAAAAGTTTTAGGCAGCTGTGGAGAAAATGTAAGCCAGTACTGCAAAGTAAGAATGCTTCAAAAATAGAAGTGTTATTAGTTTAATTTTTATGAATGAATAAAAAAAAATAAAAATATTTGGTGTGACCTTTGAAGGTGGAGTCCTGGAAGTGATGATGTGGCCCCCTTCCCCACAAAAAAAGCAAACAGTTGTAGTCTCCTTCCCTCACCTCTTCTGGCCTCCTGGCTGAGGCTACACATGTGTAATGACATCAGTGCGCCCCATGCGAGCACTGAGGCCTGTGATTGGGAGTGCATGACATCACCCTAGAGGCTGCAAGAGGACCTAGAGGGACCACCGGATGCAGCAAGGATGCCCAGATGAGGTGAGGTAAGGGGAATATAACTGTTTATTACTGTACAGTCCCCTGGGCTTCCACCTATTATACTTGGTTCAAAGTTTCTGGTTTCGTGTCGCTCATCTCTACTTACCAGCAGTCGCTGGACACATTGCACTTAAGATATTAAGTAATGTTGTTTTCCCTGCACCGCTGTGTCCCAGCAGAGCCGTAATTTGCCCTTCATATATATTTAAGTCTAGACCTGCAACAAGAAAGAAAAATTCTATGGCCACCTGATAATCCAGTGTCTATCCTGCCCTTAAAGTCATTTTACTGAAGCATTTTTGTCACTTTTTCAACTTTGTCTCTCCCCTTAGGCTTACTGTTTATGTTTAGGTACATTTACCTCTCAAGGCTTCGACCTTTTTATCCTTGTTGCTGTACGTCTTCGTAACTTTACTTATCCTGTAATGAAAAAAACTTTTTTTTTAGTTTTCAAAATTTCTTAGATAAACTTCACATAGAAACTTGAGTAACTTTGCAAATACTTTGCTGTTTTATACTATTGGTTATCCTTGGAAACAGACAGTAGTTTAGCTGCACCCCTGGTCAGATAGCTTACATTTAACTGTGTAAGGGAATGTTCACATGTATCAGATTTATTCAAGGATCTGCACAGCAGAATCAGATTTTTGCTGTATATTTGCAGTTTGAAGTACCACAGATCCACATTATACCTAGTGGCGTAACTAAAATCTTGTGGGCCCTGGTGCAATCTTTTGTCCGGGGCCCCCTACCTCTTTGGCTTATGGATAAACAAACATTTTAAATTTGTAGACAATTAAAAGTTAAACATTTTTACAAATATAAATAATTAAGAATAATTTTTATTCTAAGGGTATGTTCACACAGAGTTTTTTGCAGGCTGAAAAATTCAGCTTCAGAAGTTAGGAAATGGTTTTTTGACATGTTTTTTACATGATGCGGTTTTTTGTTGTGTTTTTCGTCGCAGTTTTTTACTCCAGCACACTGTATGGACCTGGCAACTTCGCTTTAAAAAAAAAGCTTGCGGCTTTTGATGCAGTTTTTGCCAAAACCATGTCAAAACACGCATCAAAAACAGCGTCAAAAAACGTATTGTGTTTTTTCAGCCTCCCATTGATTTCAATGGATTTTTCAAGGCGGAATCCGCCTGAAGATAGATCAGAAGAAAAGATCAGCTAGAGGAAAATAACTGCTACTGACTCACATTGAAATGAATGGGAGGCGTTTTTTGAGGCGGATTTTAAGGTGGATTCCACCTCAAAATCAGCCTGCAAAAAACTCCATGTGAACGTACCCTAACCATCTCTGTTGTCTTGATTGGTTACCAATGGATATGACCATCAATACAGGAACTTTCTATGGTATGGGACTTCCATGATTAACAGGTTTTCAGGAGGAACACTACATGTATGAGAAGATAACCTGACCACAATAAGGACATCATGGCTGGTTATCAGGAGGACACTACATGTATGAGAAGATAACCTGACCACAATAAGGACATCATGGCTGGTTATCAGGAGGACACTACATGTATGAGAAGATAACCCGACCACAGTAAGGACATCATGGCTGGTTATCAGGAGGACACTACATGTATGAGAAGATAACCTGACCACAATAAGGACATCATGGCTGGTTATCAGGAGGACACTACATGTATGAGAAGATAACCCGACCACAGTAAGGACATCATGGCTGGTTATCAGGAGGACACTACATGTATGAGAAGATAACCTGACCACAATAAGGACATCATGGCTGGTTATCAGGAGGACACTACATGTATGAGAAGATAACCCGACCACAATAAGGACATCATGGCTGGTTATCAGGAGGACACTACATGTATGAGAAGATAACCTGACCACAATAAGGACATCATGGCTGGTTATCAGGAGGACACTACATGTATGAGAAGATAACCCGACCACAATAAGGACATCATGGCTGGTTATCAGGAGGACACTACATGTATAAGAAGATAACCCTACCACAATAAGGACATCATGGCTGGTTATCAGGAGGGACACTACATGTATGAGAAGATAACCTGACCACAATAAGGACATCATGGCTGGTTATCAGGAGGACACTACATGTATGAGAAGATAACCTGTCCACAATAAGGACATCATGGCTGGTTATCAGGAGGGACACTACATGTATGAGAAGATAACCTGACCACAATAAGGACATCATGGCTGGTTATCAGGAGGACACTACATGTATGAGAAGATAACCTGACCACAATAAGGACATCATGGTTGGGTTTCTGACAATTCCCAAACCATAGAAAATTCCTACATTCATGGTTGTATCCATTGGCAACCAACGGTCAAGAAAACAGACGGTCACCACCAAGATGGTTAGAGAAAATCTTTAAAATTCTTAAAATTTAAAATTACTTATATTTGCAAAAATGTTTAACTTAATTGTCTACAGACCTATATATGTGGTTATGTTCATGGGAAAACCCCTTTAAGATCGTGGAGCCCCGTATATGTAGTGCAGCCTTTACCTTACAACTTCTTTCCCGAGTAATTCTGCAGAGACTTTCTCTACATAATCTCCGGCCGGTGTCTCGCTGTGTCCGTCCTCTTCTGTCTTTAGAGGGACATGACTCCTTTTTGACCAGAATGAAGATTTCATAAAGAAGAGCGGCTCAGACTTCTTACCATGTTTATCTAATGTGGAGAATATCATTGTCAGTAAATATCAGATATCTGCATGTAAAGCTACGGCCAGACATCATCAACATATAGGAAATCCAGATAGTGCAGAGTATGAGCAGGCGGCAGACATTTACTATAGAATATTTTGCATGCATGACCAAATCATAGTTGACAACCTCTGATGATGAATCACAAATAGTACATATGACCCCCTGCAGCACAACCCAAAATTACTACAGATCACACACCAGTGCCAGTACTACAGTACTATACTGTATATATAGTAAATGGATGGTCGGACCCTGTAACTGGTACTGCATTGGCTGCAGACCCCTGTGCCAGGACTTCAGTACTATATATAGTAAATGGATGGTCTGGGCCTGTGAATCCTAGACATTATAAGAAGTGACACAACCTGACAGAAGCCGCTTCACGCTCTGCTTTGTGTACAAACCTTCTTTACCTGCCAAAATCTTCTCAAAATAAAGCGTCAGCATCATGTAGAAAATGGCATCCACAACAAGCATGATGCAGCTGAACAATACATGAGAGGAATCGTTCATCAAGGCGGAGAAGTGGACTCCCTGAAAGTCATGCTCCATGTATATACTCTGGAATGAATAGAAATAGTTATATTCCATGTATATATACAGTATACACACTCAGACATATATATATATATACTGTATACAGACACTTATACATATACTTATACAGTATACACACTCATACATGTTAGTGTAGGGTTAAACTATAGTATTATGTGTATACCAAATGTATATATTTGTCTGACAAACAAGCTAAGGCTGGGTTCACACCTGCGCCTGAACCAGTTTAAAAAATGCGGAGAGAAAAGCGCTGCATGCATTTTTCGGGTGGAAACCCAGCGGTCCCCATTGTAGTCTATGAGATCCACCGTTAACCGCTTTTTTAACCCCTTAAGGACCGGCCCATTTTTCGTTTTTGCATTTTCAATTTTCCCTCCCCACATTCCAAGAGCCATAACTTTTTCATTTTTCACTTCACAGACTCATATGATGTCTTATTGTTTGCGAAACAAATTGTACTTTGTAATGGCACCATTCAATGTGCTGTGCAATGTACTGGGAAGCTGGAAAAAAATTCAGAATTAGGTGCAATTGGAGAAAAAAATGCATTTGCTCCAGTTTCATATGGGTTTAATTTTTCCAGCTGTGTGGTAAAAATGACATGGTACCTGTATTCTGCGGGTCAGTACGATTACCATGATACCAAATTTATATAGTATTTGTAATGAAAAACTTTGCAAAATTTAAAAAAAAAAATTGTGTCTCCATATTGTGACACCTGTAACTTTTTCATATTTAAATGTATGGAGCTGGGTAAGGCGTCTTTTTATGCAGGATTAGATGATGTTTTTATTGATACCATTTGGGGAAAGATCTGATGGTTTAATCACTTTTTATTAAATTTTTTATAGGAGGCAAAGTGTTGAAAAAAACGCTATTTGGCTATTTTGATTTTTTTTCGCCACTACACCTTTCACCGTATGGTATAAATATTTTAATATTTTAATAGTTTGGGCATTTTGGAGCACGGTGATACCTAATGTGTCCGATGATGTTCAGGAGGGCGGCAATCGGTGAAAAATGGCGGCGCCTGCGCAGTTTAGACACCGCAGTCCCATTTGACACGGTGTCTAAAGGGTTAATAGCCGCAATCGGCGCAGGCACCGATTTCTGATACAAAGCAGAACATTCCTGTAACGTCTCTGCCTGTTCGGGTCTCTGCACCACCCACCGCCCGCATGTGGCCGCGCAGGAGGCGTGCTCAGTTTGATTCCTTGTTTAAGATTCTTGTTACTCAGTCTGAACACTGTCCTAGAATATGTAATTGATTGTCAGCCACACCCGTCTCCTGCACCTTTGTTTCTCTCTGGTCCTCAAATGGTTAATCTCAGCCTTGCCTGTGTGATTGACAGCCTATCCTCCTATCAAGTCTGGGGCGGGTTCTTCCTTCCTATTTATTCCTTGCTCACATTCACATCTGCGACAGAGTCTACATTGTAGACTGCATTGCAGTGTCCGCTGAAAATCCTCAATGTAGGACTTTTTCCTCAGCTGGTTTCATTTTAAAAATGAAGGACACCTGATGGACCCCATTAGAGTCAATGGGGTCTTCCAGGCTCCATGTGTAGATACTGTTTTAGTCGTCCACCTCTCTGTCGTTCAGGTTGCCGACGGAACCGACTACACCAGCAACAGTGAGAATATCTATTAAAACATATCTCTTACTTCCACAGCTAAAATACCACAAATATCAAAATATAAATATATACATCCAGGTCCATAGATTGAACCCATTGTATCACTCAAATGTATAGATTGGTTCGGTCTTAGAGGCCTCTCTTTTTGTAGCGTTATACCACTCTGGGTCCAGTCCTCACACAATCACAGCAGGTCGACAGGTATAGTAGGTAATGGTTGCTAGCCAATTCTCACCATGCACCTTGACACTACATCTATGACACTAAGTCTATGGCATTGACTGCCCAGATAACACTGACTGATAGTAAAATGAGCGTCTGTGTCATTTACCTGTGAAATCCCAACCGAGAAGGCAAAAGCAGGGAAGATGCTCAGGATCACCTCAAAAAATTTGGGGAGATCTTTCATGAGCAGAAGGAGGCTGAGGACAGATTGGAAGATGGTAATGAAGAAGCCTGCAATGGCGGTAATACGTGGTCTCCTGAGAAGAGCGATCAGCATGAAGGTGAAACACATCTGCGGAAAAAGGGAAATACTGTCAGTGATAAGTGTAGATTTCTGATACAAAGCAGAACATTCCTGTAACGTCTCTGCCTGTTCGGGTCTCTGCGCCACCCTCCGCTCGCACGCAGCGGCGCAGGAGGCGTGCTCAGTTTGATTCCTTGTTTAAGATTCTTGTTGCTCAGTCTGAACACTGTCCTAGACTATGTAATTGTTTTTGAGTCACACCCGTCTCCTGCACCTTTGTTTCTCTCTGCTCCGCTAATATTTAATCTCAGCCTTACCTGTGTGATTGACAGCCTATCGTCTTATCAAGTCTGGGGCAGGTTCTTCCTTCCTATTTATTCTTTGCTTTCATTCACATTGGCGCTTGCTATTGCTTCTAGTGTACTGGCCTTTACTCCTTGCTGTTTAGTTACCTGTATTCCTATTCCTGACCTCTGGCTTTGACTATTCTCTTGGATTCTGATTCTGTACTGCATTGCTCGTCTGTTACCGACCCCTTGGCTAGCTGACTTCCCTTTTCGCTGTTTGTCCTGTCTGCGTTCTGTCTTGCCACTTATATTAAGAAGGCACTGTCGACCAGTTGCTGGCTGTCGCCTAGGACAGATCAGGAAAGTTAGCCAGGGACAGTGGGGGGGTTCAGCTTTAGGGCTCCACTGTCTTGTTGTGCCCCTCCACCCCAAGGGTTCTGCAGCAGCTACTGGGGAATTGCTCAACTGGCAATTCCCTTACAATTCCTCTGTACAACTATAGAATTCCAAAATTATTGCTGCCTGCATCCACTAGTAGGGGGAGCCAATTAAAGGGGGTCTCCGAGATTGACAGTAATTGATCCGATTCTATATAAATCCATTTATAGCATGCTCCCCCTAGTGGTGGCTGAAGGCAGTCAGAATTTTATCATCCAGCTCGATACAGGGGATTTGGAGCTCTGTATCAGAAAACACAGTGCCAACCCCTATAAAGATATATTAGAAAATAATGATCTACAGAATTTTGACCTAAAATGAACGTTACACAAAGTTGGGGGATACATGCTGTATATATTAGCCCCTAGTAAATAATATACATTACATATATTATACCTACCGATGATATACCATAGAGGAAAAACAGCAGCAAGATTAGTCCATAGGAGCTCCGCAAAAATACATAATCTCCTGTAAGCAGAGCCATCAGATTTGCCATTATTAGTACATAGATGGCGTACTGCAGAGCCCAGGATAACCTAGGAACAGACATGTAATTGGTTAACACTTATATAGTGTATGGTATAGGAGGACCTGACATGTAATCTATAGGGGATAATATATTTAAAGGGATATTCCACTGGAGAAGGTGTTGGACCCCTTTAAAAGAAATGTGTCGCCAGTTTAAATTTATTTATTAAAACCTGATTGGGAAGTCTATCATTTTTATCTCTTCCTGAGCGTCTCCTCTGCTCTGTTTACAGCATTTAGTGATCTGCTTTACAGCATAGTCATGCCCATAGACAGCAATAGTCTGGAGCCAACTCTGTACTCGTCCCATAGCTGAGTACTGTCAGAGGGGGCGTTCCTTACAGCCCAGTGATGAGACTGAGCTGTGAGGAACGCCCCCTCAGTACAGGGCTATGGACGCGTACTGCCAGGGAGGGCGTTCCTCACAGCCAAGCCAGACTGTCAGGAACGCCCATCTGACAGTGAACGGTGAAATTTAGACCCCCGATATCTCCAGCCCCGGGGCATATAACGGGAAAGCTGACAGCGCGCTGAATTCAGCGCACTGTCGGCTTTCTAGCGGTATGTAAAACCGCATATACTTGAGGACGTGAAAGGTCCTCTTTAATACTGACCAGAGAACACGCAGCCGGGCTCAGGAAATACAAACTAAACTTTTACACCCATAATAATAGACCGGGAGAATTACTAGCAAACCAAGCCAAGACCAAACAAGCAAAACAACATATTACACATCTACTGACCTCATTAAGATAATAAGATAATAATAAGAAGATCATTAACCCACAAGAAATAGTAGAAAAATGTAAAGAATATTATGAAACATTATATAACCTAAAAAACGATCCCAACACAAAACAACCAAATGATTCACAGATTTCAGCTTCCCTTGATAAACTTAATTTACCCCAAATAAATGAAGAACAATTAAAGAGAATCTCATCCCCTATCACACCAAATAAAACCCTACAAGCTATACAAACCCTAAAAACTGGTAAATCTCCAGACTCGGTTTCACTAACAGCTATTACAGTACATTTGTGCACATATTAGCTCCACACCTAACATCTGTATTTAACAACGCCATAACTAAAAAAGAATTCCCGCCGGAAATGTTATCCGCAGTAATAGTAACACTCCCAAAATCGGGAAAAGACCCCACACACCCAGCAATCTGCCACCCTATCTCACTATTAAACAGCGATGTTAAAATTTATGCTAAAATTATTGCCCGTAGATTACTACAAGTCCTGCCTAACATTATTCACCCAGATCTGGTGGGATTTGTGACAGATAGGCCACAGATGGCATAAGAAGATTCATAGATCTGATACAACATACTGAGCTGACTCGATCGCCTTCTGTGCTTCTGGCCCTGGATGCAGAGAAGGCATTCAACAGAATACACTGGGGTTACCTTAAGGCAGTCCTATCCAAATCTGGCCTCGTAGGAAATATTCATACAGCAATTCTTGCACTGTACTCAAACCCCTTCATTCAATATTACTAAAGGAACACGCCAAGGGTGCCCTGCCTCACCCCTTATCTTCGCCATGATCATGGAACCATTAGCAGAATTAATTCACCAAAACGAAAAAATTAAAGGTCTAAAAATTGGCCAAATAGAACAACAAATTGGACTATATGCCGACAACCAGGGCCGCTTTAACCATAGGGCAAACGGTGCACTGGGCCCTATGGTTGCTGGGGCCCCGGATCCGCATACCTCCCAACCGTCCCGTATTGTGGATCCTGTCCCGTGGTCCAGGTCGGTGGGAGGTATGTCCCCGATTCAACTCATCTGCGTCCAGGTGTGATGGACGTAGGTGTGATGTGATGACGTCACTCACATTGCGCCTGTAGCTCCCGCAACAGTCCTGAGAGGCAGACCTCACACAGAGCAGCAGGGATGCGAGGAGAGGTAAGTATCTGTGTTTTATTATGTTTAACTGTGGGGGCAAATGGAGGGGGAACATTAAACCGTGGGCAGATGAAAAGGGGGCATTAAACTGGGGGCAGATGGAGGGAGGGACATTAAACTGGGGGCAAATGGAGGGGGAACATTAAACCGTGGGCAGCTGAAGGGGGGGCATTAAACTGGGGAGCAGATGGAGGGGGGAAATTAAAATGGGGGCAGATGGAGGCGGTGCATTAAACTGGGAGAGATGGATGGGGCATTAAGCTGGGGCAGCTGGAGGGGGACATTAAACAGTGGGCTTTTCTGGATGGGGACATTAAACTGGGGGCAATTTGGAAGTGGACATTAAACTGTAGGCAACGGGAGGAGGACATTAAACCGTGGGGATAGCCAGAGGGTGAAATGTCTGCCTCTAGTTGCCCCCAGTTTAATGACCTCCTCCAGCTGCTCTAGTTTAATGTCCCCTTCCAGCAGCCCCCAGTTTAATGTCCCCCTCCAGCTACCTCCACGGTTTAATGTCCCCTTCTAGTTTTTTTCATACTGTGGGGCAATTGGAGGGGAACATTATAATGTGGGGGCATATAATGTTAGGGTGACTGTAGGAGGATTATACTGTGTGGGGGCACATGGAAAAATGGATGAAAATGGGCGGGGTCAATGTAGAAGTGGGTGGAGCTAAATTTACATAGGGCTCTGCACATTCTGTGTCTCTCTTTCTATCTTTTGAAAGTTGGGATGTATGTTATAAATATTAGCCCTCTTAAAAATAAAATTTTTTCCCTTATATACAATAGTTCCCCCTTAAAAAAGCCCTCTTTAAAAATAAGTTTCCCCCTCATAATAGTTCCCCTCCTTATAAATAATAGTTCCCCTGTATAAATAATGGGAGAACTATAAAGTAGTACTATTATTTATAAGAGGGAACTATTTAGAAGGGAAAACTATTATTATAACTATTTTTTATAAGGAGGGACAATTACTGATAAGGGGCACTATTTATAATAAATAATTATTAATGATAAGGGTGCAGTTAGCTGTGAACAGGACATATTTATAAGGGGGGACTACTATTTATAAGTGCAGGGGCCTGGCCACTTATATTGTATGGGCCCAGTAAGAATGAATTATACTATGTGGGGGCCATTTTAATTTGGGTGGGTCAGGTATGTTGGTGATGGGGGGGCCCACTTATGAAACCTTTGCACTGGGTCCATCAATGTGTTAAAACGGCAACGTCATATTAGCAATCACTAACCCTACACAATCTCTAATAGAAATACAATCTACCCTCCAACAATTTGGAAATATTTCATATTATAAAATAAATGAAAAAAAAAATCCCAAATATTAAATCTAGGCATCCCCCAACACACAAAACGAAATCTGATCAAAACCTTCCCATATCAATGGAGTGACAAAAAAATTAAATATTTAGGCATTATGTTAACCCCTCCAAGCTTTCTCCTATATAAAGAAAACTTCCCGTCACTTCAAAGAAAATTACAAAACCTAGTCAAAATACCATTATCATGGGCCGGCAAGATAGCTCTAATAAAAATGATAGTTCTGCCTTCCATCCTATACACCCTCCGTACTATTCCCATAACCATTCCTAACTCCTTTTTTCACAACATCCAAAAAGAAAGAAATAACTTCATATGGCCAGAACCAAATTTACAACTATGACAACCAACTGGAAAGATTGAGGAATGGGTCTACCAGACATCAAAAAATATTATTAGACCAATCCAAAACATGGTGGAAAAATGACACCTCCAAAGTCTGGGCACAAATTGAAAACCACTACACAAAGGGTCACTCCCTATCACTACTCCAAACCTCAAAAAAGAAACCCCCTTCACAACTCCCTCCTCTAGACAGTGTTATAGCAACATGTAAAGCTTGGGAAAACTGCGCCAAAATGGCCAAACCCAATGAACAAATACCACTAAAATCTCTACCTTTAAAATATATGCTTATGTTCATACCACTTATAGATCTCACAAACTGGGAAGAAAAAGGTTTAAATAACATAAAAGACCTCTATGATAACAAAATGCTTCTCCCCTTCTCCGAACTAAGCGAAAAATACCAACTTCCAAGACAAGACTTTTTCAAATACTTACAAACCAGACATGCGCTATCCTCAAGACAAGCAACACATATACAGTAATAGATAATAAAAATTTATTTGAAAAAAAAAAAAGTGTAACATAACAACTTGGTTGAAAAAGTAGGTATTTTCTGGTAACACATTCCCTTTAAGGACCTTAATGTTGGACAACTCACCAGAAAGCCAGATCTCTCATCCTCATCATCTTCATGATCTCTCTCATCTCCCGCCGCTCTCTTGCAACGTACACAGACATGAGATACATTACAGACACAAAGCTCATGTTCATAAAGAGCAGTAATGAGCCGATATTCAGATGGTACCTCCATGTACAGACTGGAGACAGCATTTTCGTTACTTTGATGGACGCCATGTTCTTCCATACGGAACGGTTGGTGGTCATCTGTAGACATAAATGCTATCAATCCTGGATAGTGTAGAAGCCATATTCCAGTAAATGGTCATCTGTGTAATACATGGATGGCTTAAAAGGGTTTTCTGGGGCCTATTTTTTACTTACTTCCTGTCTGAGCTCTTTATATTTTAAACATCGGGCTTCCTGGTTGTTTCCAACATGGGAACACCCCTTTAAGTGCTTGAGGAATGCCCCACATCTTTAAAGAGGTTTTCTGGACTGATCTGTGGATGATCTATCCTTAGGAGAGGTCATCAATTACAGATTGTCGTGAGTGCTGCGGCCTCCTCACACAAAACCAAGCACAGCAGCACATTGTACAGCGGCTGCGGTTCGGCCCACTCACCAATGGACGTGATGTCACATGGCCTGTGAAGTCGGACCACCGCTGATCTTCAATTGATCACCTATCCCAAGGATAGATCTTCAATAGATAAGGCTTGGAAAACCCTTTAAAGGCCCGTCAGGTTCAGATATCACTCTGCAGACGATACATGCACACAAGCAGGATTACGTGCAGATTTTAATGCAGAAATTACAAATGTAATCTATTAGCATTGTAATCAGTGAGAAATTATATTTCTCATGCACATGAAGCACATTCATTGTATTATTTTATGTCAATTTCTTCTTTCTGGTGCAAATTTTAAAAACTGTCTTCAAAATCTGCACCGAAATCCACATCCTCATCTGCACCGGTTGGTGTGGATTCTCTGCATGGGTTACTTCTGCATATACATGTGGATTTTGGTGCAGATTTTCCACATGTAAACCCTGATCGTGTGCATGTAGCTTTATTGACTGCTGTGCATCAGTGATGAGTAAGGGCAATTCCGCTTACTGCTCCAGTCCTGGCGATCACATGATCACTTGGTTAGCCAGGATTAGAAACATGGCTGCTTGCTTCTTTTCCTTAAGTGACATCATGTCTGTTGGTCACATGGCAATGCTACAGCTCAATCCTATTCATTTGGAGTTGAAGAATTGTCATGTAACTAACGGACATGATGTCACTTATGGAAAAGAAGCAAGCAGCCATGTTTTCTAATCCTGACTAACCCCATTTAACAGACCCAGGTCAGATCTACAGTCCATAATAATAAATATATCAGCCCTAGTTACTGGAGAGATCAAGAATAAAAATAAGGTAGGTCTCTCATGATCTTAAGGGTGGCACAATGTGTAAAATAAATAAAATAAAAATAAAACCTAAATAACTGACCAGTGCTAGCCCAAACTACAATTGAAGCCCCGCCCCCGAGGATCCAAAGCTATACATCTCCTATATAAAAATAACCATAACAAAAAAAAAGGACAAGAGGGGGAAGTGGCCCAGTCATGTGATCATAGTAATGTACGTATGCAGCCCAGCTATGTCTTCCTTCCACTCACTTCAATGATGGCGGAGTCTATACTTGCTTGCAGTGAGAGAAATCCACTTCTCCAGTATTGTAAGGGAATGCAAGAATTTAACCTCCCATCACAGTCTCCTGCAGGGAAAAAAATAAATAAATGTCCGTCGTTGGAAGACACAGCATTAAAATTTGCTAAGAGACAATGTGAGCTCTGCTACATCTGGCTGTAATGGAGGTTGTAATGAATTGTATAACAAGCTGACTAAATAGAGACTAGATCTCTTACCCATGTCTGAGAGGTATTCATTAGGAAGGGGTATATCGGTCATGTTGTATCTGATGTCGTAGCGGAATGAGTCTTTAAACACCATGCCCACAGACAGGTTGGTGGACATGGCCGCCTGTAATTGATTTTCATCCTCAAATTCCTTTAAACTTTCTGCTGCAAAGCAAGAAACAAAAACACAACAGCTGTAAAGTGAGAGCAGGACTCAACAGGACATAACATTTTAGCAGAACTAAACTTACCATCTGGTCCATTGCCACAATACAAATATATATAACTTTCAAAGTTTTCCCAATTTTTCGGACTGACTGACCTTCATTTCTTAAAGTAATGATGGCCACTCGTTTTTCTTTACTTAGCTGCTTTTTTCTTGCCATAATACAAATTCTAACACTCCATTCAGTAGGACTATCAGCTGTGTATCCACCTGACTTCTGAACAACACAACTGATGGTCCCAACCCCATTTATAAGGCAAGAAATCCCACTTATTAAACCTGACAGGGCACACCTGTGAAGTGAAAACCATTTCAGGTGACTACCTCTTGAAGCTCATCAAGAGAATGCCAAGAGTGTGCAAAGCAGTAATCAAAGCAAAAGGTGGCTACTTTGAAGAACCTAGAATATAAGACATATTTTCAGTTGTTTCACACTTTTTTGTTAAGTATATAATTCCACATGTGGTAATTCATAGTTTTGATGCCTTCAGTGTGAATCTACAATTTTTATAGTCATGAAAATACAGAAAACTCTTGGAATGGGAAGGTGTGTCCAAACTTTTGGTCTGTACTGTATATATATATATATATATATATATATATATATATATTGTGAGTATGTGAGCCAGAGGGCGCTGTTGAGCGACCCAGGCCCAGCCCTGAAAAGGCCTTCAGCCACACCTTTGGGTGGGGGCGTGTAACTCCAGTAGTCTGGAGTATCCTGCAGGAAGCAGGAGATGATGGACCCAGCTGGACAGATAGACGGTCTGTGCCAGAAGTGCTGGGGTCCACAGAGGACTGTTGCTGGAGCTGAGCAGTAGAGGCTAGTTAGGGGCTCAAGGAGTCAGTTAGTGCCCTAACTGTGGCCTAGGTTTTGTTTTGTTGTTTTGTTATGTTGCAGTTAAGCTGAATAAAGCCACTTT
This sequence comes from Leptodactylus fallax, assembly GCA_947044405.1. Classification (NCBI taxonomy): domain Eukaryota; kingdom Metazoa; phylum Chordata; class Amphibia; order Anura; family Leptodactylidae; genus Leptodactylus; species Leptodactylus fallax. The sequence goes on along the minus strand of CAMRHE010000159.1, from coordinate 3,648,735 downwards.
TATTTACACTTGGACCGTCTGAACGCTATCTTTCCGGTGCCCAGTACCATGAACCACCGCTATCCGGACCAGGAAAAGCCGCCATTTTGAGTCTAATTCCCCAAGTTGTCACATATGGTGCTACGGATTCGGGCATAAAGAGATCCACGCAAGTCCTGGAAGACAAGTGGTTGGTGACTGCAGTACTGCTAAGTGTGCATTGTGGCCTACAGCTGGAAGAAATCTGTGATTTCAACTGAGAAGCCCAGAAAGGGGTGAGTGAATTGCAACATAGCAAAGTGTGTGCAAAAAACTGGTGAAAGTAAAACTCTGGAAGAGGAATCCAGGGAATGGACTTTGTGTATACTGGGACGAAGTCTGTAAAGTGTTTGCTGATGGCAAGAAAGTAGGCAATGTGTTTAGAAGCTGGATATTGCAAACAGTCTATGTGAAAGGCTATAGTGCCATGTTGGTGTTTTCTGTGGAAGACAGAAGAAAATGCTGGTTGTTGTAGTGCCACATAAGTTAACTGTTTGAATACATGTGACTGCAGAAGATAGCAAAAAGTTGCTGCCGGTTGAACCCAAGGTTGCTGTGGAATATTGTGTAATTTTGTTAGTAAACCATGGGCAAGAAAAAGAGAATTTCAGCTTGTAAAAAAGCAGAGAAGTTATGCACAGGTGTATTAGTGCAGCAGTCTGAATGCAGAGAGACACAAAACCCGGAGCAGATCAGGTGGAATGCAAGTAAAGATAAAGGGTTGCATGATGGTGACTCAATTTTTCTACAGCACCTCTGTTCTATGATGGAATATGTCCCTGCTGACTGTATGTCTCATACTGGAGTGCATGAACGCACCAAAGATGAAAATGTTATGGTGCAACAGCTTCAAGATGAGAATAAAACCATCAGGTTCATTGATGAGGATAAAATATCTGATTGGAAACGGCAATTTGAGGTATTAGAAAAAGCGAACCTTAAGTTGAACCTGAATCTATGAGGAGTTCATATCCTAGTCATAGTGAAAATGTGGTACTGGGTTTGCCTGGAATGGACTGTGTCACTAAGAAGGAGTTTGCTGAAATGAAATGTGCTCTATCTAATGAAGTTATACAGAGTGTAGATAAAAGCAAGTGCTTGAGAAGCAATTGCAGGATTTAAAGGAGCAGCATGTCCAAGACTCCATTGCCAAAGAGAGTGTCATTGAAAAATTAAGAGATGACCTTTAAACTGCTAAACGTGAGAGAAGTGAATTTTTGCAGTGTCAATCAAAATGTCTGGATGACCAAGTCAGGAAGTGTGAAGAACGGCTGCATTAACTGACAAAGAAAATGAAATTGCAGAGCTAAGGAAGTATGTGTCTGACCGAGAGAGTGATTTAGAATCTGTGGTGCAGACATTGCAGTCAGAGCAAAACTTGCATGCACTAAAGCAGGTTCGGCTAAATAGTGAAGTCAACGAATGGCGGAGCAGAGCTGGAGTTCTGGAACAAAGAGGAATGGAACTCAAAGCTAGAATATGTAGCCTGGAGAGGGCGCTGTCAGGATCTTGTGAAGATAATGAGAAGTTGTCTGTTTTGGTGCAAAATAAAGACAAAGAATTGATGGAGATGTCGTCTCTCCATGCTCAGAAAGTGCAAGCCTTACAGGAGAGTCATAAAAAAGTAGAGACTCAACTTCAAGAGCTGCAACTAAAAGTCACAGAAGGGGACAGGTTTCAAGCAGAACTGCTAGACAAGGCAAACAGACTACAGGTGGAATTGGATAATGTCACAAGGCTTCTTTCTCAAGCAGATAGCAAGTTTATCAAACTTTCCAAAGATTTTTCTACACTAGAATCTCAGCTTCAGGACACTCAGGAACTTTTTCAAGAAGAAACCCGTCAGAAGCTTGACCTTAGCACAAAACTAAAACAAATGGAAGATGAGAAAAATGGTTTCCTTGAGCAACTAGAGGAAGAGGAGATAGCAAAAAGAGATTTGACAAAGCAGATTTCAACACTACAGGCTCAGGCGACTGATATGAAGAAAAAAATGGAGGACAGTATTGGGTCCTTGGACTCTGTTGAAGAACTAAAGGAAAAGTTGCAAAAGGAGCTAGAAGCTACAACTCAACGGTTTGAGGAGAAGGTTGCGGCTTATGACAAACTTGAGAAGACAAAAATTAGACTGCAGCAGGAACTAGAAGATGTAGGTGTAGATCTTGATCATCAACGTCGGATTGTGTCAAATTTGGAAAGGAAGCAGAAAAAGTTTGATCAGCTGCTTGGTGAAGAGAAGACTCTTTCTGCTAGATATGCAGAAGAACGTGACCGTGCTGAAGCAGAGGCTTGTGGAAAAGAGACCAAAGCTCTTGCCTTGGCTCGCTCTCTAGAAGAGGCCCTTGAATTGAAGGCCGAGTTAGAGAGGCTCAACAAGCAACTGCGCACTGAAATGGAGGATTTGGTTAGCTCCAAGGATGAAGTTGAGAAAAACCTGGAATCTGTGCAGATATTGTATTAGAACAAAGCTAATGCTTATGACAAGCTGGAAAAGGCCAAGAGAGAATTGGACCTCCAGATAGAGGACATGAAGATTCAGTTTGAGGAAAAAAAGGTCTAATTTATCTGCTGAGATTGTAGATCTAAAAATGCTTGTTGCTAAACTAAAGGTGCAAGTGAACAAGCAGGAGAAAATTGTATGCATCAAGGAACAGCTGGAGTTTCAGATGGATCAAGTGAAGCGCGAGTCTGAAATAAAGTTGGAAGAGCGCACTTTGCAGATTGAACAGTTAAAGACCGAAGTGAAATCTAAAAGAGAAGAATTGGATCGATTGCAGCAGTCTTTATCCAATACTGAACAGTCGGCATCTGCACTATCTTCAAAGCTGGCAGCACTAGAAGCTGAGAGAGACTCGCTGCAGAACATGTTAACCTCTAAAGAATCAGAGCTGTTATCCCTGAGAAACGTGACTCAAGAGACAGAGTCTTTATTCAACCAAGAGCAAGATAAGAGAGCCACTGAGATACGGGACTGGAATGAAAGACTTGACAAAAAGTCTGCAGATGAGCAGAAGCTGTATCTGAATGAGCTGAAGGATAAGCAGTCTTTAATAGATGCTGACCTGACAAATGTTAGAAGAACACGGCAGAATATCCTTGAATTGGGAGACATGGTGGATAAAGAGATGGCACCTACATCTGCTGCAATAGAAGATGCAGTGCGACAGATTGAGGAAGATCTGCAAGTTGCAATAGTAAAAACTGAGATGGAGGCTGCTCAGGAAAATGTGGCAATGAAGAAAGTTCCGGAACTGGAATCAGAGATTTGTGCGCTACAGAAGGCGTTAGAATTGGAGAAAGCTGCCAGCATAGAGGCAGAGAAAGCAGAGCCATTAAGGCAGCCAGAACATGTAACCAAAAAGCATCTGGGTACTGACAGAAAAAACTGTGATGGTGAAAACTTGGTATCCCAGTCCTCCGGTCTCAGAAAGGGGTTGGCACGAAAATTCTTGCAATCTATCACAGTACCGCAACATGCCTCCAGAAAGTGGTGCGTATGAGAGAGAGGAGATAAGACTAGAGTATGGAAGTGGTTCTCCTGCTGCTGTACAGGTGTGGAAGCATTATACAGAAACCATTCCAATATATGATGTGGCAGTTGTTAAAGACATACCAGAAAATGTAGTTCAGCGTGATCTATTATGTGAGGGTGTACTGAATGGCCCTCGTGCAGAAGGAGAAGATATTGCGGTACAGAGCTTGTGTATCTCAAACAAAGAGGAGAGCAAGCAGCCTATGTCTCCTAAACTTCTAAGCCTTGATGGTGATGGCAAAGTTTGCTTTGAGATGAAGGTTACAGAAAAAGTACCCGTGAAACAGTTATACTCTAAAGACATTGATGTGCATGAAGTACGTGTTAGTTGGTCTCTGAGTTCCTGTGGACTTGTGATAGGTGAAGATGAAGATTCTTACGGCTATTTACTAAAGGGATCAAAGTCATGCAATGGGATGGCTGAAGACTATGGCGAGAAATGTGATGAAAATGATGTGATCTCCTGTATGGCCAATTGTGAAGGTGATGAAGCAAAACTTGCCTTTGCACAGAATGGCCAGGATCTTGGCGTGGCATTTAAAGGGAGGAGAAAACTGAGAACTCGACGGAGCGGTATATGGAAGAAGAGACCACCAGACTGGGACTTCTGGAGAGACACTGGACAGGCATACTTGATTGAAGAGGGACTTCGTCATAGGATGTCTCGTCCCATTGTAGCTCACCCCATGGGTAGTGAGCTGAGGGGGAGGGTATGTGAGCCAGAGGGCGCTGTGGAGAGACCCAGGCCCAGCCCTGAAAAGGCCTTCAGCCACACCTTTGGGTGGGGGCGTGTAACTCCAGTAGTCTGGAGTATCCTGCAGGGAGCAGGAGATGGTGGATCCAGCTGGACAGATAGACGGTCTGTGCCAGAAGTGCTGGGGTCCACAGAGGACTGTTGCTGGAGCTGAGCAGTAGAGGCTAGTTAGGGGCTCAAGGAGTCAGTTAGTGCCCTAACTGTGGCCTAGGTTTTTGTTGTTTTGTTATGTTGCAGTTAAGCTGAATAAAGCCACTTTTATTTTACACTTGGACCGTCTGTAAGCTATCTTTCCGGCACCCAGTACCATGAACCACTGCTATCCGGACCAGGAAAAGCCGCCATTTTGAGTCTAATTCCCCAAGTTGTCACAATATATATACACACACACACACACACACACACACACACACACACGGGGAGTAACTAGCAAAGACTGGGCCCCATACCAAACTTTTGTCTTGGGTGCCCTCATCATCCTTTGTCAATGTCTAGTGGACCAAGTCCAAACAGTTACCAAAGAGCACCCGCCCCCCCCCGTGTCTATCCACCCTACCTAATAAGTACAATCCCCACATCCTAGCCACTATATCTAATATATACAATATCTAATATACAACATATATACAATATATAAACAATATCTAATATACAACATATATAAAATATATAAATAATATCTAATAAACAACATATATGCAATGTATGAACATTTACTCCAATAATATAGAACTAAACTCACCCACCACACATAAAGGCCCATGTCCGCTGCCCAAAACAAAAAGGTACAGTGAAAGCATCAGCCCACCACCAGGTTAGAGGAGATGACTAGACTAAGGTATGCTAAAGGAGAACCCCCTCCAAAGAAGAGGCCCTCCCTGTACCCAACCTTTTACTCTAGAGAGCACAGCTTCCTCAGGTCACCGAGTATGTTCCTAACCACCTCATCCACTGACAGGATGTTACACATCTTTGATATTAAGCATCACATGTTCCCTGTGTAATACCTAACCACTAGGCTAAGCATAAAATGCACTGGTCCCGACCCCCAGGTTTCTGAGTATTCTATAGGCCCATTCCACATAACAAGGACTGGCCAACCTGGGCCAACTGATGGAAGGCCATAAATAAAAAATTTTGGCCAACCCCTTTATCTAAGCTCCCTTTTACTCACTTGAAGTGAAGTGTGGTACAAGGCTCTGTGCTCTCTGGTCACCTACCTGGTATCATGCTGCTGTGGGCCGCCTTCTTCATGATCTCTCTAGCAGTCGGAGGTTTATTCACATATCCTATTATAAAGTTGGAATTGTTAAAGCCGTCCAAAGACCCGAGCTCTGCTGCAGGAAATACGTCCATATCATCCAAAAAACAATGATCCCCGACAGCGACTAAGAGCAACATCAAAAAGGCAAACGCCAAGTTCTGTATGCATTCCTGAAAAACACAAAACATTAGAAATAAATAACACTAAGGGGCACACCGCCCACAACCTCGTGTGAGACCATCAGCGTTTTCCCAAAGGTCTCCTTCCTCCTTCAATCACCTTGAGTAACCTCCCATTGTCACACCCTTTTCCTTCTTATTGGCTGAAGAGTCCACCTTGTACAGGACTGGCCACGCCCTGGTGACTGAGGAGGAAGGTCCTGGCAGGGCTGTATCTAGATACCTTATACCTATAGCACCTTGCTGTTTTTTATTCTAATCACTGGAAGTCTTTTACACTGCGGAGTCAGTCATGTGACCGACAGATCCAAATTAAGTTGTCCTATGATCCGGGAGCTGTCACCCCAAGACTGATGTAAAATACTACTTGTAGGGGGGCACATACTTATTGGAGTTGTTACATTGTGACTGATTATATTTCAGTGCAATCCATCTACTCCAGAGTAAGCATAATGTAAACTTTTATTCTTGTAGAGGATGATGGGAGTTATTGTCTCTTGACTTGACGTCACATGAGACATCTGCAGGCCTGCAGCTGCACAGAAAGGAAACTCATCAAATACTGATATTTTCTACAGGGAAATTGCATGAAGTGCAAGACCCCACATAATTCTGGAAAAATCCAGCAGAACATATTGGATGACAACCAGCCTGGTCACTTCACTGTATTCTCTGGCAATGTTTGTGGCCAGGAATAGACAGTCATAAATCCTAATTCCACAGGGATCAGAGAGATCCATCTACAGTACAGGCATCCAATAGTCAACTACAAGGAGTCAAGATCACTCTGAGGAATGAGCAATGGTCCAAGATTTGCAGGGGGGAAATTAGGGAGAATTCAGACAGCCATGTGTGGTCTGGTGTAATTTTTTGTACTATCCGTGACTTGGCTGAACCAAACTTGCTGTAATATAGTGATCTATGATACTGTGGCAGGTCTACTGTCCCACACTAAAATAATGCAGTGAGTTCACAGTCAGGCTGGAAGTCACACATCACACAGTACATCACTATAATACAGCAATAACACAGGTCAGCTGAGCCGCGGATGGTTCTGGAAGTGCAGCCAGCACATGAACTCTATTAACTGTCCCCAGATTACACAATTAGGTTATAATAAAAACCAGGCATCGATCTATAGTGAGTTACCTTCCAATAGGTGGTGCTAGAGCACGTTCTTCTTTTCCACCAAGGAGGTCTTATTTGCATATTCCTTACCTAGAATCCTTAGCAGGACATGCATAGTTTAATAAGTCCCTGTACATCTCGAGGTGGTGTCTCCCTAAATGAGATATAGTGCCTAGGGGCGTAACTAGCAAAGACTGGGACCCCCAGCAAACTTTTGATTTGGGCCCCCCCCCACGCCCCATTTACACACACTATAGTGTCCCAAAGCAGCACCTCCATACCATCTAATGTCCCATAGTGTCCCTTCCACACAGCATGTCCCACCGTGGCCCCTGCACACAGTATTGTGTCCCACCGTGGCCCCTGCACACAGTATTATGTCCTACCGTGGCCCCTGCACACAGTATTATGTCCCACCCTGGCCCCTGCACACAGTATTATGTCCCACCGTGGCCCCTGCACACAGTATTATGTCCCACCGTGGCCCCTGCACACAGTATTATGTCCCACCGTGGCCCCTGCACACAGTATTATGTCCCACCGTGGCCCCTGCACACAGTATTATGCCCCATAGTGGACCACCCATGAACAATTATTATACTCTGGGGTCTTTTCAGAATCCGCCTTAAATTCAGCACCAAATTCTGCTGTTTGAACATACCCTTAGACAACCAAACATCTGGTAGACCAAGATGCGATTCATAACTGTTCTGTGTCCATCAGATGCTGTTATAATATTTCATAGTACCCGTCAATCGTGTATATACATTTACCAGATCTCTTATGTCCCTACCCATATTGTGGACCACTTCCGCCTCCACTTGAGGATCAGATTCTTCAGCAGCAGCGCCAGGGTCTGCTGAACTAGACTGGTCTCTGTCACATTCCTCTCCGTCATCTGGAAAACAGAAGGTTTGCAGTAAAACGCGTCATCTCACATACTATTTGATGCTTCGTTCGCAGTCTATCTATATATTTTATGCAGGACGGATATCGCTTTAAAATTATTTTTTTTATTTTCTGGCAGTATTTGTGTCATTAATACATTTTGTAATATACTTTATTAACAAATTTTGTTTCCTTTCTGTGAAATCCTGCATTTTTTCACTCTTTTTCTTGCTTGTATATTCAGAGCTGCTCCTGCCTATCATTGAATGTTGCTGTGTATGGAGTATGGACTTGGAATACGGGGCAGTGTAATATGTAGAGAAAATGAGGGTGGGGGAGGGTCACGACAGTTATATCTCGGACAATATAAAACATACAAACTTGCTTTTGGTGTCGTATGAAGGAGGAGATTCTCTTCTTTCATATGACACGAAGCTGCAGTCACTGGTTCCAAACACAGTCGGGATTAGGATATTTGCGGCATTGATTTGCACATTTAGCCTATATTTCAAAGCGGCCATGAAAAATGTCGATCTTCAGTATCTTTGCACCCGAGGGGGGCTGTTTTGCACTGATCCCTAATACATTGCAGTGTATGGAAGGATTTATGAAATGGAAAACAATAGAGCTGTTTAGAAAGTCTGTGACAAAGGACAGTGAAATTTTCAATCATGTAAATATCCCCCATTTACAATGAAATTAATGCGGCCGTGTGATGGCCATTAAAAAAAACAGCAATCACACGGCCGATAATCATAATGTGAATAATATGTGAATAATATAGGGTTAGGCTGAGGCCACACGTTTTGGAAAAGCTGCGTTTTTGTTGGAGATTTTGCGGCATTTTTTTGAGCCAAAGCCAGGAGAGGATATAGCAGAAGGGAGAAGTATAAAATAAGTATAAGAGCTTACAATATATTTCCCATTTCTTTTGAAGCCACTCTTGCAGTTTTTTTATGCATTTCTGAGCTAAAGTTAAAAGTAGTCAAAAAGTAAAAAAAGCTAAAGTAAAAAATTGCTATACATGTCAATCCTCGCTGCAGATTTTCAGTGCGGATTTCACCCTTTGCAATGCATATGGTGAAATCTGTGGGAGAATCTGTAACAAAATTCACTAGCTGATTTTGACAGGGATGTGTTGCAGATTTTACTGCATATTCAGAATCTCTGACATATTTCCTTTTTACATGTAGACTTACCCTTAAAAGTAATGAAATCAGTGGTAACAAAAAACTGCAACGTGATAGAATACGGATATCAGCAGTATGCTCACTCTGTCACACTGAAAATATCTCCAGCATATGGATGACATGTGTAATATCTCATCCACTAATACTGTAATCTGCTGTGAAGTTTACCTGTGCATAACTGCGGATAAAATTCACAGCGAATCTGTCACATCTGAATTCACACTTAAAGTGCTGACTTACCCTGAATCCTTTGCTCAGTCGCAGGGTAAACAGTGAGAAGTTCTCAGAAATTGACACTGCTGATGGGAGAAAGTTTGGTGTCTCTCAGCTTCATGTCGTCTTCTGCGGCTCTGAAGTTTAGGACACGGTGGGAGGGGTAGAGATCTTATAATCTGTTTACTCCACTACAAAGTGCTCACTGGTCATTCTAATAATGCTAGAGAGTCATCACGTGATACGTTTTGGAATCATTCCATTACAAATACAGCTGTGGTGATACACTGTAACAAAACGAAGAAAGCAAGTGACAAAAGCTTCACGCTACCAAGAAGATTCTCTGTATGATGAGGACCTCCTCTGCTGGCAGGAGAAACATCTGCGGCTTTTCTCAGAAACACTTGGTGAGAGCTGTGACAAATATGTAGTGTAGAGGAAATCGTCTTACACCCCAGTGAGATCTGAGCACCCCTTAAAGAAGTGGTTCTCAACCTGCGGCACGGGTATCCCCGGGTACACGCCCTGCATTCCTCAGGGGTACGCGCCACACTGAGTTATAAGTAATGGCTACTTTTGGGGACGTTTTCTCACTAGGGGGTACTTTGCATGGAAAGTTTGAGAAACACTGCTCTAAGTCACAAAGTGCAAAAACAGTGTGCTGTGCTATTAAATGTAAAGGGAACCTTTCACCACTGAACTATTTGCATCCTATAATAGGTACCGCTCCTCTGATTCAGGCACCGTTGGTATTTTTTCTCTTGCCCCACCATTCCTGAGCAATCATTTCTGACTGCATACACTACACAGCAAAATAGAAAGACAATAGACATTGGATATTACCAACTATGACATTTCAGGGCACTTGTAAGAAAATCAGTTTTGTGCGAGGCCCCTGACATTATAGGACCCCACTCGAGGATGATGCAGTGAAGAGGCAGATGTCCAGCGATTAACTTGAGATAAACTTTATGTAACACTAAACCCCTTAAATGGTCACTGTCTTTTCACACAACTTATGCTCAATTCATAGAATACCGCATCCTGAACATAATCGTGGATCACTTTCATTAAAATATCAGATGCTTTATACCCTAAAAACTGTTTTGAAAGTCCTGCCACTAGGGGGTTCCTGTCTTTTAAATCTGCTGTCCACTACCTGTTGTCAAGTAAAATACGTCTTTAGTAGCAGAGACGGGAATGTGAGAAATAGGTGGGCGAGTCCAGCAGCTCATTCACAGGCATTATCTGTGGAAAGGCCTCTTCAGACCCCGGGGTATAATAACTGGAGCCCCAAGGGAGGTGAGTCAACATAGAAAACAGTGTTAGTCACCTCTCCAGGGCTCCGCCGTGACTCCCTGCTGTCTTCAGTGCTACTGACTGACGTCAGGGACTGCTGAAACCTGTGAGTGGGCCTTAGCGTGATGACAAATACATGCCAGTGTCGCAACAACACTGTTTCCCAGTCTATGGGTCTTTTGGAGACAGTGTAGTGCTTGGCTATATCCAGCAGTACCATAGAAATAGTATTAAGCGGCAGTGCACATGCTTAATGCCGTCTCTCTAGTCATATGGAGGAATGGAGCTCCTATTCCATGATCATTGGGCGTCCTAGCAGTCAGATCCTACTGTCCGGGTGCAGTGTGTCATCATCAGACATGCGTACTACAGTTAGTGGGTGGAGATGAGCAGCAGTTAGCAGCAACAGATAGTGAAGCCCATTGATGGAAAGCCACGCTTTAAAGTATCCTTGTAAACTGCATGCCTCCCAACTCAGATTCAGCTGGACAGTCCCAGATTCCGAGTCCTGTCCCGCTGTCCCGGTTGGCATGTTTCAGTTTCTACTGGTGCAGATGAGTTGAATACCAGAATGGTGAAGCAAGGAGTCGTCCACTTCCTGTTTTCCCATTCGGCCCGAGTCTCTACTCTGTCATCACTCACATCGTGCCAGCACCTCCCTGAAGACTATGGGGGCAGAGGCTACAGAAAAGATCAGCAGGGAACGGGGCTAGGTTAGTATTAGGTTTATTATATTTGTTTGTTACCAGGACGGGGAGTTTAAATTGTGGAGTCAGCTGGTAGGGTAACATTAAACTGTGGGGGCAGATGAAAGAGGAACATTAAACTGTGGGGGCAGGTGAAACCAGGACACTATACTCTGGAGACAGATGAAAGGGGGCATTAAACTGGTGTTAGCTGGAGGGGAACATTAAACTATGTGGGGACATATCACGTTGTAGATAGACTGTAGACTGTAAAACGCAAATATAAAAAATAAATAAAAAGAATTAAAAATTCAAATCACCGCCCTTTCCTTAGAATACATATAACAATAGAATATTACTGTGAAACACATACACATTAGGTATCCCTGTGTCCGAAAATGCCTGGTCTACATACTAAAAGTATTTTTCCCGTACGGTGAACACTGTAGCGGGAAGGAAAATCAGAAGTGCCAAACCGCCGTTTTTTCGCTGTTTTGCCTCTGATCTGAATTTGAATAAAAAGTGATCAAAGCAATAGAAATTCCCCAAAATGATAACTAAAAAGCACATCTGGCACCCAAAAAAGACCCCCTATGCATCCCCGTACACAGAAATACAAAAAAATTACCGGAATCATAATATGGCGACTTTAAGAAAAACGTTTTTTTTGCAAATATTTTAATTTATGTTAAGGTTAAAATGTAAATAAAAATCTATACATTTCGTACCCCCATAAGAAAGTCGCACAAATTTCTCCAATTCCACCTCATTCTGAATTTTTTCTGTGGATGTAGGCTTGCTCCAATCTGTCTGTCTCTTAATGTCATCCCAGACAGACTGGATGATGATGCGATCAAGGCTATATCTGTGGGGGCCGGATCATCACTTCTAGGACTCCTCCTCCAAAGGGCAAAGGTCACACCAAATATTGATGGCATTTACATTTCTCTTTTCTTCATTCACTTCATTTTGTTAACTTGCCTAAAACTTTTGTACTATATTGTAGATACGACACTTTACAATTAAATATTATTTTCGGTAATTTTCGTTAAATATTTTGTATATATAAATTAATAATTGTGACTACAAGTCTAACCAGGTCAGAACTTTAGATGCACAAAACCTAATAAATATAAAAGCTTAGGATTTTCGGAGTTTAGACATATTCACCAATCTAAAAAGACCAAAAATCTCTCAGTGAGAGAGCAAGTTGGGTAAGAAGGTGAAGAAACATTTCTGGGGTCTGAATTAATCCTAGTGATGGTCTGAATTGAGTTTAGGGTCTGGTTCAGGGTTTTAACTAATCTTAGTCATCTGATCTTGGGTCTGAATTGACTTTAGGGGTCTGGTCTGGGATCTGAATTATTCTTAGTGATCTTGGACCTGAATTGAGTTTAGGGTCTGGTTTAAAGGTGTTTTCTGGGCAAAAAAAACTTAAAAAAAAAAAAAAAAAAAAAAAAAGGTATTTTAGTGCTAAGAATGGGTTAATAAGTGCACCAAAATATCGTTAGCAGTATTTTGAGCAATTTCTGTGTTTCTCTGGGAGCTCCTGGCATCTTCTGCATTTGTTTACATCGGTAGCGTCCTGCTGTCTTAGCCTCAGATCCCCCTCTCACTCCCTTCCCCTCCCTCTCTCAGACCCCCTCCCTGTTTCCATAGCTAGCCTGTGGACTTCTAGCCCTACCTACCTAACTCAGCCCCCCCTCATACTTACCTGTCTTCTGTGTCCTGGAGATCAGTTTCTTCTGTCCCGCTGGCTTTTTCTTCTGTGGACTTCTTGCGCATGCATGGTAGGCAGGATCTTTCAGCTCTTCACTTAGAATCACTGGCTCTATTGCGCAGGCGCCGGCAGAAACAGAGGAAGTGATGCTTCATGCCCAGAAGACTGAAGAAAGGTAAGTATGATGGAAACGGAACATCACCGGATTATCAGAAAGTGTGCCTGGGGCGATCTAAGTAATCATAAATTTTTTTTAATCTAATTAAATTAGAAGTTAGCCGGTGGGAGAGGGTTTAGTTTAGGGTGTAATTTTTATTTAATCCCTGACAACTCCTTTAAGGTTTAAATTAATCTTTGTGATCTGGTCTGGGGTCTAAATTGAGTTTAGGGGTCTAGTCTGAGGTCTTAATGTGTTTAGAGGTCTGGGGTCTTTATTTTGGGGTCTTTTCTGGTGTTTTCACTAATACATTTCCATGTGAATAGTTGTACAGTCTTTATGAAATATCCTATACATTGTCGGGCCCCCCTGGTTCACGGCTGTCTACCTTCTTTGTTCTCCTGAGACAAGACAATATGGAAGCTATGTCTTCTGTTACTTGGATAGACATGTGAGATTGTACTTACTTTTTGTCAAAAAAGGGGCAAAAGACGGGACAAAGGAGCAAAGGTCAGGATATCATGCTCACAAGACATTGATTGTTATACACATAACATGGTGACAAGAGCAGCTCTGTTCTCCCAGCTCATTAGATTCCACATTTTCTGGGATGTCCTATGGTTTCTTCTGGTCTATGTAACATCTGGCACACTGTGAATTCAAATAGGAAATTGGAAGGAAAAGAAAAGGCTTACTGGGTCAAATCACTGTCCCTCAATATCAGTTTTTGAGGAAAACTATTTTTTATTGTTTACTTCATTACTGTTCTCCGCACCCGCAGTACATGTAACATGATTTATGTGCTTGATGATGGTTACATATACTTTATAATGGGAAATATCATGGAACACAGAACTGTAAGGATCATCTTTACTTGTATTTAAAAGAGAGAGAAAAGAGGAAGCTGGAGAGAAGGGAAGAGAAAGGAAGAAGCAGAGTCAGAAAAGAGAAGGGGAAAGAGAGAGAGAGAAGGGAAGAGAAAGGAAGAAGCGGAGTGAGAAGAGGAGAGGATAAGAAGGAGGAGACAGAGAGGTAAAGGAGAGGGGAGGATGGAGGAGAGAGAGTGTCAGAGGAAAGAGAGAAAAGCGAAAGAGAGAGAGGGCAGAGGAGGAGGGAAAGGAGAGGGGAGGATGGAGGAGAGAGAGTGTCAGAGGAAAGAGAGGGGGAGGGAGAGGAGGAGGAATAGAGAGAGATGAAGGGAGAGGAGGGGGGAAGAAAAAAGGGGAGAGGAGGAAGAAGAGAGATAGAGAAGAAGGGAGAGAAGGAAGAGAGAGAGAAAGAATGAGGGAGAGAAAAGAGACAGAAAAGGAGAAAGAAAGGGGGAGGAAGAGAAGGTGAGAAAGGGAGAAGAAGTTTTGAGGATAACAGGGAAGACGAGAGAGAGGAGAGGGGCAGAGAGAAGGGAGAGGAGAGAAAAGTGGAGATGTTGAATAGACAGTAGGGAGAGAGGGAAAGAGAGAAGAAGAGGGTTGTGGAGGAGAAAGTAATAGAGAAAAGGAGGAGATAGATGAAGAGCAAAAGAGATGAGAACATTGAGAATAAATAGCAATATATATGGATATATATATATATATATATATATATATATATATATATAGCTTTTAGACATAGAAGAGTTAATAGTTTACTTTTGTCAATTAACAAAATGAAGTGAATGAAGACGAGAAATGTCAATCTCATCAATATTTGGTGTGACCTTTTCCCTTTGCCTTCCATCAGTTCTTCTCGGTGCTTGCAGACAGTTTTTGGCAGAACTGGGCAAGGAGGTTGTTCCCGCCGCCATCTTGGAGAACTAAGCATAGATCTTCTGTGGATGTTGCTTGCTCCAATCCTTCTGTCTCTTCATGTCATATCAGACAGACTGGATGATGATGAGATCAGGGCTATATCTGTGGGGGCCGGATCATCCCTTCCAGGACTCCTCCTCCAAAGGGCAAAAGGTCACACCAACTATTAATGGGATTTACATTTCTCTTTTCTTCATTCACTTAATTTTGTTCATTGACTAATAATAAACTATTAAATGGAGTCTGTCAGCAGTAAATTGGTTATAAACCTAATCCCAGTACCTGGTAGCAGTTATTCTAAAGTTTCCGCTTGAACTGGAGGCTGAATGAAAAGGAGGCTCTGTAACACCTGATGGCTCACTACTGATTCCCCTCGTTCCAAACCCCATAATTTTTTTATTTTTCCACTCTCAGAGCCATATGAGGTCTTAATGTTTGCAGGACAAATTTTCTTCATGATGCTACCATTTATTATTCTGTACAATGTACTGGGAAACTGGAAAAAAATTCAGAATGGGGTGGATTTGAAGAAAAGTGCATTTGTGGGTTTTGTTTTTACGGCATTCACTCTGCAGCCAAAATGACATGTCACCTGTATTCTATGTTTCAGTACGATTCCAGGGATACCAAATTTATATAGTTTTATTTACATTTTAACCCCTTAGAAAAAATCCAAAACTGTTCAAAAAATAATTTTTTTCTAAAAGTCGCCATATTCTGACACCCGTGACTTTTTTATACTTCCGTGTATAGGGCATATTTTTTTTGCGAGGCCAGGTGTACTTTTTAGTTATACCATTTTGGGGAATTGCTATTGCTTTGATCACTTTTTATTCAAATTTTTATCATATGCAAAACAGTGAAAAAACGTCAGTTTGGCACTTTTGATTTTCTTTCCCGCTACGGCGTTTACCGTACGGGAAAAATATTTTTATAGATTTGTAGACCGGGTGTTTTTGGACACAGGGATAGCTAATGTGTTTGTGTTTCACAATATTTAACTACTTTTATATGTGTTCTAGGGAAAGGAGGTGATTTAAACATTTAATATATTGTGACAGCTTAGGGGAATTACACTCAAAATGGCGGCTTGTCCTGGTCCGGACAGCGGTGGTTCATGGTACTGGGCGCCGGAAAAATAGCTTTCAGACGGTCCAAGTGTAAAATAAAACGTAGCTTTATTCA
Organism: Leptodactylus fallax; assembly: GCA_947044405.1. NCBI lineage: Eukaryota > Metazoa > Chordata > Amphibia > Anura > Leptodactylidae > Leptodactylus > Leptodactylus fallax. The sequence goes on along the minus strand of CAMRHE010000159.1, from coordinate 3,632,735 downwards.
GCTTAACTGCAACATAAAAAAAACAACAAAAAAACCTATGCCTCAGTTAGGGCCTACAGTGCTGGCCAAAAGTATTGGCACCCCTGCAATTCTGTCAGATAATACTCAATTTCTTCCAGAAAATGATGGCAATCACAAATGCTTTGGTAATAATATCTTCATTTATTTTGCTTGCAATGAAAAAACACAAAAGAGAATGAAAAAAAAAATCAAATCATTGATCATTTTACACAAAACTCCAAAAATGGGCCGGACAAAAGTATTGGCACCCTCAGCCTAATACTTGGTAGCACAACCTTTAGACAAAATAACTGCGAACAACCGCTTCCGGTAACCATCAATGAGTTTCTTACAATGCTCTGCTGGAATTTTAGACCATTCTTCTTTGGCCAATTTCTCCAGGTCCCTGAGATGTGAAGGGTGCCTTCTCCAAACTGCCATTGTGAGATCTCTCCACAGGTGTTCTATGGGATTCAGGTCTGGACTCATTGCTGGCCACTTTAGAAGTCTCCAGTGCTTTCTCTCAAACCATTTTCTAGTGCTTTTTGAAGTGTGTTTTGGGTCATTGTCCTGCTGGAAGACCCATGACCTCTGAGGGAGACCCAGCTTTCTCACACTGGGCCCTACATTATGCTGCAAAATTTGTTGGTAGTCTTCAGACTTCATAATGCCATGCACACGGTCAAGCAGTCCAGTGCCAGAGGCAGCAAAGCAACCCCAAAACATCAGGGAACCTCCGCCATGTTTGACTGTAGGGACCGTGTTCTTTTCCTTGAAGGCCTCTTTTTTTTCCCTGTAAACTCTATGTTGATGCCTTTTCCCAAAAAGCTCTACTTTTGTCTCATCTGACCAGAGAACATTCTTCCAAAAAGTTTTTGGCTTTCTCAGGTAAGTTTTGGCAAACTCCAGCCTGGCTTTTTTATGTCTCTGGGTCAGAAGTGGGGTCTTCCTAGGTATCCTACCATAGAGTCCCTTTTCATTCAGACGCCGACGGATAGTACGGGTTGACACTGTTGTACCCTCGGACTGCAGGGCAGCTAGAACTTGTTTGGATGTTAGTCGAGGTTCTTTAGCCACCATCCGCACAATCTTTCATTGAAATCTCTCGTCAATTTTTCTTTTCCGTCCACATCTAGGGAGGTTAGCCACAGTGCCATGGGCTTTAAACTTCTTGATGACACTGCGCACGGTAGACACAGGAACATTCAGGTCTTTGGAGATGGACTTGTAGCCTTGAGATTGCTCATGCTTCCTCACAATTTTGCTTCTCAAGTCCTCAGACAGTTCTTTGGTCTTCTTTCTTTTCTCCATGCTCAATGTGGTACACACAAGGACACAGGACAGAGGTTGAGTCAACTTTAATCCATTTCAACTGGCTGCAAGTGTGATTTAGTTATTGCCACCACCTGTTATGTGCCACAGGTAAGTAACAGGTGCTGTTAATTACACAAATTAGAGAAGCATCACATGATTTTTCAAAGGGTGCCAATACTTTTGTCCACCCCCTTTTTTATGTTTGGTGTGGAATTATATCCAATTTGGCTTTTTGACAATTCTTTTTGTGGTTTTCCATTGACGACAAATTAAATGAAGATATTATTACCAAAGCATTTGTGATTGCAATCATTTTCTGGAAGAAATTGAGTATTATCTGAAAGAATTGCAGGGGTGCCAATAGTTTTGGCCAGCACTATAACTCACTCCTTGAGCCCCTAACTGTCCTGACTGTTGCTCAGCTCCAGCAACCGTCCTCTGTGGACGCCAGCCCTCTGGGACAGAGCCTATCTCTCTGTTCTAGCTGGTCCACTTGAGCAGCCGGACTAATGCTCCACTCAGCAAAAGTCCCCTGTGGCCCCAGCCCCTCTGGCACAGACCGTCTATCTGTCCAACTGGTCCACTATTTCCTGCTCTGTGCAGGATACTCCAGTCCTCTGGAGTTACACGCCACCCCCTCAAAGGTGTGGCTGAAGGCCTTTTCAGGGCTGGGCCTGGGTCGCTCAACAGCGCCCTCTGGCTCACATACCTACAATATATATACAGTGCCTTGCGAAAGTATTCGGCCCCCTTGAACTTTTCAACCTTTTGCCACATTTCAGGCTTCAAACATAAGGATATAAAATTTAAATTTTTTTGGTGAAGAATCAAGAAGTGGCACACAATCGTGAAGTGGAACAAAATTTATTGGATATTTTAAACTTCTGTAAAAAATAAAAAACTGAAAAGTGGGGCGTGCCAAATTATTCAGCCCCCTTTAAGTTAATACTTTGTAGCACCACCTTTTGCTGCGATTACAGCTGCAAGTCGCTTGGGGTATGTCTCTATCAGTTTTGTACATCGAGAGACTGAAATTCTTGCCCAAGCTCAGTGAGGTTGGATGGAGAGCGTTTGTGAACAGCAGTTTTCAGCTCTTTCCACAGATTCTCGATTGGATTCAGGTCTGGACTTTGACTTGGCCATTCTAACACCTGGATATGTTTATTTGTGAACCATTCCATTGTAGATTTTGCTTTATGTTTGGGATCATTGTCTTGTTGGAAGATAAATCTCCGTCCCAGTCTCAGGTCTTTTGCAGACTCCAACAGGTTTTCTTCCAGAATGGTCCTGTATTTGGCTCCATCCATCTTCCCATCAATTTTAACCATCTTCCCTGTCCCTGCTGAAGAAAAGCAGGCCCAAACCATCATGCTGCCACCACCATGTGTGACAGTGGGGATGGTGTGTTCAGGGTGATGAGTTGTGTTGCTTTTATGCCAAACATATCGTTTTGCATTGTGGCCAAAATGTTCGATTTTGGTTTCATCTGACCAGAGCACCTTCTTCCACATGTTTGGTGTGTCTCCCAGGTGGCTTGTGGCAAACTTTAAACAAGACTTTTTATGGATATCTTTGAGAAATGGCTTTCTTCTTGCCACTCTTCCATAAAGGCCAGATTTGTGCAGTGTACGACTGATTGTTGTCCTATGGACAGACTCTCCCACCTCAGCTGTAGATCTCTGCAGTTCATCCAGAGTGATCATGGGCCTCTTGGCTGCATCTCTGATCAGTCTTCTCCTTGTTTGAGATGAAAGTTTAGAGGGAAGGCCGGGTCTTGGTAGATTTGCAGTGGTCTGATACTCCTTCCATTTCAATATGATAGCTTGCATAGCGCTCCTTGGGATGTTTAAAGTTTGGGAAATCTTTTTGTATCCAAATCCGGCTTTGAACTTCTCCATAACAGTATCACGGACCTGCCTGGTGTGTTCCTTGGTCTTCATGATGCTCTCTGCGCTTTAAATAGAACCCTGAGACTATCACAGAGCAGGTGCATTTATACCGAGACTTGATTACACACAGGTGGATTATATTTATTATCATCAGTCATTTAGGACAACATTGGATCATTCAGAGATCCTCACTGAACTTCTGGACTGAGTTTGCTGCACTGAAAGTATCGTTTTGAGCCCAATAGTGCTTCTGAAAAATGAATGTACAAAGTGAAAATTGAAATTTTTAAATAAATATGCCATTTCAGTGCCCAATATGTTGTGCCCACTTTGTGGCATCAGAGACATGCAATCCTAAAATTATTAAGTGGGCTATCCTGGTTACAAAGAAGATGTATATGTGGGTGTAAATTGCTGCTTGGGCACACAGCAGGGCTCAGAAGGGAAGGAACACAGTTTTTTTTAGCTTTTGGGGTATAGATTTAGAAGGACTTTCTGGACGCCATGTTGTTTTTGCAAAGCCCTGGAGGTGCCAGTAAATTGGAATTTCCCAAGACGTGACCCCATTTTGTAGTGCAATTTTAGGGTCTCTGCAAACGTTACATGGCGTTCAAAAACCAGCAATCTAAATTAGTGGTCCAAAAGCAGATAGGGCTCATTGACATCTGCTCCCTGCTGTATGCCCAAACAGCAGTTTAAATTATAGCAACACTTAGGGGCTAAAAATGCTCACTATAACCCTGTACCCAGAGGCGTAGCTAGGGGTTCAGCACAGGGGAGGCGAACATGTCCAAGTGGGCCCCCAACTTGGACATATTCGTATACCGATACTATGAGTATACGGTGAGCGTATAGTGGTATACAGCGGCTCTACACAGGGCTCTGCAGACTATTTAAGTGAATACAGGGCAGAAACATTTTGTGACTTACCGGTGACGTCTCTGACTAATCGTTCCCATTTCCCTTCTCTTCCATCTGGACAGCCATGACCACTTCTTCCAGTGTCTGTAAAGTTTACATCACAGACATCTTTGTCGCCTCACTTTTCCAGGCACCTGACCCACATGGTCCTCACCTGCACAAAGCCCCCATCCTGCTGCTACCCCCACATAAAATGTATAATATAAACCCTCATAATGAATAATACCTCCAAGTGCATCTTTAAATTATTAACTTCCCTGTGTACCCCCATAAATAGTTCCCATTATTAATAATGCCCCAGGTGTTTCTTAATTAAAAGGTAAAAAAAAAAAAAAAAGTAAAAAAATTATTGAGGTTTCAATACCCGGGACCCCCAGGATCAGCTGTTTGAATGAACCGTGGTACCTGTGTAAGCGCCGTGACCCCTTCTCTGTTTACATACTGTCATTCATCTTATAGCGACCATGTAATGTAACTACAGCGTCGTCCTATACACATCTATGTGACAAGGCTGGAATGACATCACACGGTCACTATAAACAGACAGCGTGTGATATAAACAGGCGCCATAGCCCCTTCTTACAGCTGGTCAGTGGGGAATCACTTATCTCTTATTGATGTTTTATTCTGAGGATAGATCATCAATAAAAATGAGATGGAAAACACCTTAAGGCTAAGGCCCCACGTGGCGTCCTGCAGCAAAAAAGAGCTGCGGGAAATAACGTGGCGGCGACGCATCGTGGTTCTTTTCTGCAGCGCTTTGCACACAAAGTTTGTAGAGGTTTATTGTACAGTTTGTTACATACGCAGCGATACCAAATATGTAGTGTTTTATACTGTATTGTGTATTGTTATACTGTATAAGGGAAAAAGGAGCATTTTATTGGGGGGTATTTATTATTTTTTATACTTGTAAATTTTTTTAAATTATTTTTTACATATTTTATTTCTTCTAATACTTATATGAACCAGGGATCAAAAGAAGTATTGGAGTGTATAGTGTCTGTCAGCCTATGCTTATGCTATAAATGCTAAAGGTTTGAATAGCCCGTATAAACGCAGTGTATTATGGAAGGAGGCATTGCGGTTAAGTTGCGATGTGTTGCTGGTCCAGGAGACTCATATCCATGCTGACAAAGCTCCTAAGATCACTCATAATAAATTTCTGCATGTTCTTATGGCCTCTGGCCCTGCCAAATATAAGGGCGCTTCTCGCTTCTCTATGTGGTTCAAGATCCACTTGGTAGATATGTTGATTCACAAGGTCATTGAGCCACGCTTAAAGGGGTTTTCTGGGCAATTTTTTTTTTTTTTTAAATGGTCTGTTAGTGCTATTAATGGGTTAATAAGTGCACCCAAATACCTTTAGCAGTGTTTTGAGTGATTTCTGTGTTTCTCTGGGAGCTCTTGGCATCTTCTGCATTCGTTTACATGGGTAGCTTCCTGCTGTCTTAGACTACAACTACCATGATGCATTGCTCTTCACTCAGATCCCCCTCTCACTCCCTTCCCCTCCCTCTTTCACACCTCCTCCCTGTTTCCCTAGCTAGCCCGCAGACTACTAGCCCTACCTAACTCAGTCCCCCAACCCCCTCCCACCCCATCATACTTACCTGTCTTCTTGTCCTGGAGATCATTTTCTTCTGTGCCATTGTCTCCTCTTCACTTGACTCCTGCCTGCGCCGGCGCAATAGAGCCATTCTATTGCGCAGGTGTGGGAGGCCCGCTGCTTCCCCTATTCACTTCTGCCGGCGTTTGCACAATAGACCTGGAGTTCTCTATTGCACAAGCGCCGGCTCCCCTGAAGGAAGTAACGCTTCCTGCCCAGCAGAAGAAGAGGACATGAAGACAGGTAAGTATGTTGGGGTCAGGGGGGAGTACTGGTGTCGTTCCGTTTCCAGAAAGTCACCGGAAAATCAGAAAATGTGTCTGGGGCGATCACAGGACCGCCCCAGGGATATGGGTAAATATACAATTTTATGAAGGGAGTAAATAGGCGGGGGGAGGGGGTTTAGCTTAGTGTTAAATTTTTAGTTTACCCCCGACAACCCTTTTAATAGCTGATCAATTAAAATTATACCTAAAGGAAGACCCGCTAACCCCACAACCCTCTAGTGCAGACACTGCTCATTTTTTATAGACACTTTCCCTGCCTAAAATATCCCAGACTAAATTGCAGTCTCTTTTAGTTCCTTTTACTGTCCAGGACGTTATAGCTGCAACTGCATTTCTGAAGCCTCATAAGGCTCCTGGCCCTGACGGTTTTACCAACAATTATTACAAGCGATTCTCCACAATCCTGGCTCCCCAATCTGATTGCCTTCTTTAATAAAGCTGTGGAGGAAGGTTGCTTCCCATCTAAGATGCTGGAGGCAACTACTGTATTGTGACCCTGCCAAAACCAGGAAAGGAATCAATCAATCGAACTTTCGCCCGATTTCAATACTGAACATCGATATTAAGATTTATGCAAACATTTTGACAGACCGCTCGCATGCTGTTTTGCGCGACTGCAAGGTCTCCTTACCAACTTTATATGGAATGGGCATAAACCCAGAATTTGCTTTTCTACTATGACTTGATTACCTAAAGATGGTGGCATGTCCCCTCTTTCTCAGCCACCTCTCAGATTGGGTCGCCCCTTATCAACAATAGTGGCTTCTAGATAGCGGCTCTTCCCCCTAAAGAATAATAGGAAGGATCATACTAAACCAGTAAGGGCCTTACCTCTACAATATCTTTTTGCCTTACAGCCATCTTTTACACTGCGTAATTGGATCACTCATGGGCTCACACATATTAAATATTTGTTAAATATTTGTTACATGATGGTGGGGGGCGGACCTTCCAGCCTCACCTCTAGGGCTTCTTGCCCTTATTTTACATACTAGTATGCACTCAATGGCTAACTTACATTATTTCTTTCATGTATAGTCCACAATCCTGTAGTAGAAATGTTATTTGCTTTTGTTTAATTATATTCAATGTTCATCTGATTTATTATGGCTTTCTTTCTAGATATGTCACTTTCTATTTTTATATATTTGTTGATTGGACACCGTTGTATTATTGCTTGTATTATTTTTCTGTTGTATTGAACGTCCCATGTATGTATTGTTAATGGAAAAATTGTAATAAGAATCTAAATTGCAAAAAAATATGTCTAGACATGAGCAGAAAGCTCATCACATCCAAACAAAATATCCCACCATGTACATCTTTATCTTATACCACTACTACGATGGCCTACTATAACTATGCTCTTATTAGATTATGAGATTATGTTTATGTGTACAGTACATTCACATAGAAAAGGCTTTATCTTTTATGTCCTACTAAATTTGCCTTAGCTAGGTGGAAATCAATGGGAAATATTCTGCCGCAATCCATAGGTTATATATCCCTTTATCATGATGATGTGGCACTACAGGTCCCAGCTGCAAAACATAATATGTGCAATTTAAAGAGACCAGCCTCTGTGTTGTCAGCTACTTCCTTTGGTGCACGGTTTCTCTAGAGTTCTGTACAGTTCTCCCTGCTGGTTATAATACATGTAGTTCATTCTCATGCTATGTAGACACTATTATAACATCTGCACTATATGATGTCATTTCACATGTACATTTCAGCATTTCTACCCTTAATGACCTGTTTTGGCCTCTGCAGACAACAATGTCCTGGAATATCTTGAGCGCTCCTTTAGAGAATATGTATTCCCTTGCACATCTGGAATGTATGAAGAGAACAGCTGCATACAATGGTCATAACAACAGAAAGCAAATGTCTCCTGTCCTATAGTAATGTGATATAGAAATAACCTATACTCACCTGTTATATACCTCACTGCATTCCCATGATCACTGCGGATAACCACTGGCTTCAGCAGTGATGCTTACATGGACCACATGTGACTGCTGAGGCCAGTGATTGGTTACAGCAGTCACATGACTGATGTACATGACATAATTGCTGCAGGAACTGTGTGGATCACCAGAGCGGCTTCGGCGGTACATTTAACAGGTGAGTACTGTATAGCTTATTTTACATTTCCCTATTGCGACCATTACTTGAAAATCCAATAAGACCCCCATTAATCCTTTCCCAGAAAAACTGAAAATGGGATGACTCTACCGACTCTATCCCATTCTACACAGCAAAGTTGAAAAATCAGCTTCAGAATTATGTGTCGTCTGTGTAAAAACTGAAACGTATCAGGCTGGATAGTCACATAAAAATGTCAATTCTTTTTACCCATTTCTTTGCTTTCTCTTTGGGATTAGTCATGTCTATCAGCTTACTAAAAGAAAAGGGTTGTCTATGGGTTCAAAAAATTGAGTAAACGAAGACAATATAAAATAAAACATTACCAGTACTCACCTGTTAAAGGGATCTTCCAGGCTTAATAATTGATGACCTATCCTTAGATCTACAGGGGTTCCACACATAGACCACCAGCTGATCAGATGGAGTGCTGCAGCCTCTTCAGTACTTAGTAAGCACATCGATGTACATTGTACTTAGTTTTGCAGCTTAGTCCATTCACTTGAATGGGACTGACCTGTGATCAGGTCATGTGACTGATAAATGTGACATCACATGACTTGTAGAACAGGTAGATCTGTTGCAGCTTTGGACAGCTGATCTGCAGGTGTACTGTGTTTCACAGCCACATATATCTTCAATTGATGACCTACCCAAAGGATATCTCATCTATTAAAAAGTCCCAGAAAACTACTCCAGCTCGGCTGCTTCGATGGTCCCCACTGGTCTTTGTTTACTTGTCGCACAGTGATGACATCACATACATCCACCTGACCACTACAACTTATCACCGGCCTCAGCATTTTTTTTGCTGTACACACTAGTATCACAGCTGAGGTAAGTCATTGTCTGAAGCGGTCACATACATGGATGACACATCATGTGTGCAGCAGATTGAACAAAAACCAGCGGAAAACACCAGAGCGGTGGGGATGGAGATTTACTGGGTAACACTTCTTTTTTTAATCATATCTCCTTACTTTTAGTCTATTTTTAAAAGTCTTGAGCAACCCATTTCGGGACACAAAAATGCTCCAAAAATATACTTCAATCAGCACCTGGCAGAAAGTCAGCACCTTTAGGAAACACTTACCTACTAACTATTACCTTCATCACTGGATCTTTTTTGGTTCTGATCCATTGGGGCTCCAGCTTAGCTCTATGGTCTAATGGAGTCTGAACTCCACCTCCTCTCTCATCAGAAGCCTGGGAAGATGACCTGTAGCTCTGTTTGTTCAGATTGCCTGCTGTGTATAAGAACAAGCCCACCAGGACGGCAATGCAAGGAGACCTGATTTTTATTACAGCAAAGATATAATGGTTATAACTACAAGCAGCTATATATTGTATGTCATGGCAGTGAAATTAGACATCGGTATGTCAAATCCTTAATTATTATTTCACTTTCACTTGCTTATATTGCACCAACATATTCCATAGCACTTTACAGATATTGTCATCATCCACTGTCCACAGCAGGACGAACAATCTGCGTTCCCTATCTGTATGTCTTTTGAGTGTGGGAGAAAACCGGTGTACCCCGAGGACTCCAGCCGCTACAAGGCAACTGAGCCACCAGCAGTGCTAACCTCTGAGCCACCAGCAGTGCTAACCTCTGAGCCACCAGCAGTGCTAACCGCTCTGAGCCACCAGCAGCTAACCGCTGAGCCACCAGCAGTGCTAACCTCTGAGCCACCAGCAGTGCTAACCTCTGAGCCACCAGCAGTGCTAACCGCTGAGCCACCAGCAGTGCTAACCTCTGAGCCACCAGCAGTGCTAACCCGGCCGACCTGAGCCACCAGCAGTGCAAACCACTGAGCCACCAGCAGTGCTAACCTCTGAGCCACCAGCAGTGCTAACCGCTGAGCCACCAGCAGTGCTAACCTCTGAGCCACCAGCAGTGCTAACCGCTGAGCCACCAGCAGTGCAAACCACTGAGCCACCAGCAGTGCTAACCTCTGAGCCACCAGCAGTGCTAACCGCTGAGCCCCAGCGTGCTAACCTCTGAGCCGCTAACCGCTGAGCCACCAGCAGTGCTAACCTCTGAGCCACCAGCAGTGCTAACCTCTGCGCGCCGCTAACCTCTGAGCCACCAGCAGTGCTAACCTCTGAGCCACCAGCAGTGCTAACCTCTGAGCCACCAGCAGTGCTAACCGCTGAGCCACCAGCAGTGCTAACCTCTGAGCCACCAGCAGTGCTAACCGCTGAGCCACCAGCAGTGCTAACCTCTGAGCCACCAGCAGTGCTAACCTACTTTGAGCCACCAGCAGTGCTAACCTCTGAGCCGCACCGTGAGCGCACCAGCAGTGCTAACCTCTGAGCCACCAGCAGTGCTAACCGCTCCTGCGCCGCTAACCTCTGAGCCACCAGCAGTGCTAACCTCTGAGCCACCAGCAGTGCTAACCTCTGAGCCACCAGCAGTGCTAACCGCTGAGCCACCAGCAGTGCTAACCCTGAGCCACCAGCAGTGCTAACCGCTGAGCCACCAGCAGTGCTAACCTCTGAGCCACCAGCAGTGCTAACCGCTGAGCCCCGGTGCTAACCGCTGAGCCACCAGCAGTGCTAACCTCTGAGCCACCAGCAGTGCTAACCGCTGAGCCACCAAGCTGCCTTACAGCCAGAATTTCCATCTTTTACAACCAAGGGATTTCCATGTTCCAGGTTGGTTTCACAATTTAAATTTTCTATCAGCAAGTTAACCCCTTCCCATACATGCATATGGCGGTTTTTGGGACTTTAAACATGGCACCTGTCAAATTTCTGAGCAGGTGCCATATTTAAAGTCTCAATATCTGCTGTACGTGGACAGCAAATGTTGGGTAGGGGTCAAAGACACACTGACAGCCACTGGAACTTCTTTGTTTTACACAGCAGAGTCCTGGCGGCAATGCCCGCAGTCAGAGATTTCTGATCTTTTGATGCCTTAGTTGCATTTGAATTAAAAGTGATTAAAATGTCAAACAATTCCCAAAATTGTATAAATAAAAATGACAACTTTCCCTAAAAAAAAGATGCCTTAGCCAAATCTGTATACCAAAATTTTAAAAAGTTACTTGAGGCAGAATATGGCGACTCAGACCCTTTCTTTTTGTAAAGGAATTAAAACATAACCTACAGGAGCATCTCAATAAATGAGAATATCTTTGAACCGTTTATTTCTTTCAGTAATTTAATTAAAAAAGTGACCTCCTATATTTTCTAGATTCTTTACACACAGAGTCTTCTATTTCAAGTGTTTTATTTCTGTCAATGTTGATTATGGATTACAGGTAATGAAAACCCAAATCTAAGAAAATTAGAATATTGTAAAAAAGTTCAGTATTGTAAATTCAGTGTCACCTGCCAAGGTTTCCTAAGCCTTTAAATGGTCCCTCAGTCTGGTTCAGTAGGACACACAATCATGGAAGACGCTGATTATGGATTGTATTACTGAATTACTGAAATGAATGAACGTTTCAAAGATATTCTCATTTATTGAGCTGCACCTGTATATAAATTTGGTATCTTTATGATCATAGTGACCCACAGAATATACATAACATGCAATTTTTTCTGTACAATGTGAATCGTAAAATTAAAACCCATAAAAAAATGGCACAAATACCTTTTTTTTTCTAAATCCACCCCATTCTGAATTTTCTCCAACTTCCCAGTATGTCATGTGGAATATTAAATGGTACCATTACAAAGTTCAATTTGGCTACAAACAAAGGCCTTGTATGGCTTTGTGATGACATTTTAAAAAAAGTAATGGCTTTTGGAAAATAGGGAGTAAAAAACAAAAATATGTCTGGGTAGGAGGGGGTTAAGGGGTATTCCAGCCGTTCATCTCTGCCTGTACTCGGCTTTTCTTTGGCACTTCTATAGAAGTGAATGGAGCAAACAGTGCCACTCCATTCTTGGCACCCTGTTCTCATGACTAGTGGGGGCTCTGCAGCAGGACCCCACCAATCACATAGTTATCCTCTATCTTGTCATTAGGGGATAACTTGTTATTACCAGCATACAAATTTAAGTGCAAATGTAATATTACAAATATTACCTGGGGTTCCCAGATATCTGTGCTCTCCAAACCCTCCCCTTTGGATTATAGACCTCCAAGTGTTTGTCATGGCATGCCCTGAACCCTGTATAATGCAATCCTACATGCACTCATGGCTGGATTATGTCATAACTAGTAGCCGGGCGGTTTATGGCATGCACAGCGGCTGACTGTTCATGATCGCTTAGGTGACGTCCAGGCTTGTCCTGTGTATTATTCTTTCACTAAAAGTCCAGAAAGGATGTTAACAGAAGTCATTTCGGGCCGTTATTGGCTTAAAAAATACATCTTTTCATCAATTTTTGCTTTCATGTGTCTCCATTGGCGCTGTTGCTGCCAGGAACAGGCTCTGTGCTGAATCAGTCTCCTTCCCCTCTGGCAGTTGATTATATTATCCCTTCTTACTTCCCCTTTTATACTACCAAGTACTACAGAGACTATACTCCTTACCTGACAAGCAGGGTAGAAAACTATTTCTATTGGCTGTCCTGCCAGGACCATAGGATCACTATGCAGAGCCCTGGTTGTGGGGAGAGTGACTGAGCATATATCTCCACCAGCAGCTCCCTCGGTGGACTGGCACGTTGCTATACACTCTGAACACCAGGTGGCGCCATACTATGCAAGTCATAATTCAATGTGGATAGTACACTGACTCATCTGCTCAGCTCTGGCATGTCCTCACCTGTGTGTGACAACGTAGACTTGCCTGCCTGCTTCTTTGCTCCGCCGTTCTCCTGTGTAATCGGCCAGTGCATGCTAACTTGGCAATCTAAGGGGGTCAATTCGGCCTTCTTAAACCTGAATTAGACATGTGCTATGGGTCCTCTTCACCTCAATGATACCGCCAGGCTGTCCCGCAGACATATTGTAAGAGAAGACAGACACATCCATGTACATGTAATATCAGTGCAATCCATGTTTATTACTCAATAACATCATCCCAAAGGTGAAACACAGATGTGCTGCAACGCTACAGCAAGATAAAAGCCGTCTCCGGTATTTGGTCAAATCGTTGCATTTCAGAGCCCTTCTGATGCCACTTTTTAGGGGCAAGTGTCAGGTCACATGTCATGCATTGCAAACACAAAAAAGTGAATTTTCTCTGTAAGGCAAATTGTCATAAAACATTCCATTTAATTGTCCCAATTTATCATAATTTAGTGTGTAATATGTTTAAAGGAAAAAGCTAAAAAAAAAAAAAAAAAAAAGTCAGAGGGATCTATTTGGGTTGTCCCACTGTATAGACAAAGGTGCCCGAGTGTCTGGGACCAATCAGCGAGTAAACCCCCGGCACAACTTCACCTTTCTGCTGTGGGATACACAGGGATGGAAAGCGTAGAGGTATCTGAAGCAGAAGACTGCCTCCAGTTCCTCTTCACTTTCTGCTGCGTGAACGGACCATAAGGGTATATCCACATGAGAAGGCAAAAAAAAAAAACCCAAATTCTGTGAAAATCTGCATGTTGTACATATGGATTTTGCATTGGATTAGACCGCTTGCGCTGTAAAGAGTGGAATCCATAAAGAAAAGCTACAGAGGGAATTGACCCTGCTGATATTTTTCCCCAGTGTAAATAAGATTTTTTTCAACTGTCCGGCACTTTGCTGCAATCTTATTCCGCAGAGGCTTTTCTGCCCACAAATCTGAACAGAAAATGTGCAGCCTTTCAGCTCCATGTGAATATACCCTAATCCCATTACTCATGTGTAGAATTCACTTTTGCTGCTGGTACATTGGCAGAATGTTGCTGCTTTGGGGTATCCCATGTGACATTGTGGGCCGGAGGCCTCATTACCTCTTAACCTACAAAATGCAAAGCACTGTTGGTAAATGAGCAGTTTTGGGGTCTGACAGTACACCCTTACATTAGCTAGACCCTACGCCACAGGATAAGTGCTAAGTGTCTGATCAATGAGAGTTCCACTGTTGGGATTGTCACCGGTCATGCAAACACGGTTTTGTGCAATGGTTGCACATGTCCGCTGCTCGGTTAAAAGTCTATGGGATTGATGAAGATAGACGAGTGCTGCACTCTCATGGACTGAATGGAGGAGGGGAACCTGTGCCACCAGACACAAGACCTCTGCTCGCATGACTGGTGGGGTCCCAGCGAAACAACCCCAGTAGTCCCCTTTAAGCCAAGCATAATATTGGTGCATTTCTATCCTCGTATTACATTGGCAATTCCTACAGTAGATTAGGATAGAGCCCTATAGTGCTGTAGCTTTGGACCAGGCGGTAATACAGAGGAATGAGACCTTATGTACTATGGACAATATGTAAACCTGTATTGCACTACAAATATTTCCTGTTTCAGGACATGACAGAATATATGGTGCCGGCGGCAGAGAGCTCACTGCCACCCCGGTCTGCCCAGAAGCAGGATAGGTAGTCTGCTTATCATTAATCTAATAGGAATCATCTTTTCCATTATAATTTATTTCAACATTATAAAAGACAGCAATATATACATATATACGTCTGCTCACTATATCCTTAGTCCTCGAGGCCGCTCTCTAGCGCTCATTCACTGGGGAATGAATACTTAGCCAGAACTGCCTGTAATACTCAGTACATTAATAGCTCTGTCTTATGGTAAAATAAAATATTAGTACATTCCTTATAGTAACTTACTCTAAAGGGGTCTCCGCATTTACGTAAATACAATACCTGCGGTGGCCTTCTATTACAGTTTGCTTGCTGTCAGTGAATAGTTGCATTTTTGCTTACATATGGACGCTGAAAACCTGTCCTGCTCACTCCAACGCACAGCTTTCAACCAAAGAGAATTTTACCCCTTAGAGGGTTTTTTCCATAATGTATAAATTGATGGCCTATCCTTAGGATGCGAGTTTGGCACCCAGGACCCCCGCCGATCAGCTGCTTAAAGAAGCTGCAGCACTCACTGTGGCGGTGACATCATCACGTTTATAGGTCACATGGTACAGCAGCAGCTCAGTCCCATTCAAGTCAAAGCAGGTGAGATGCAATACCAAGCACAACCCCTATGATATGTGGTCAGTGAATTAGTTGCCGCACTCACCTAAACACTGCTGCCTCTTCTGCCAGCTGATCTGTGGGGTCCCGGGTGTCGGACCCCCATTGATAACATACTGATGACCTATTCTATGGATAGGTCATCAATATATAAATCCTAGAAAACCCTTTTTTGACCTTCAGGATGCAACAATTTTCATCCCTGCTTTTACATTTTTCCAATAATGCAGCTGTATGAAGACTTGTTTTTTTGCAGGATGAGCTGTATTTTTAATAGCACTGTTTTGGAGTACACATGCCGTATTGAAAAACGTACATTTTTGTGGATAAGGGGGGCATAAAAAAACAGCAATTCTGTAATATTTTGGGTTTTGCTTTTACAGCATTCACCATTTGGTATAAATTACATTTTACAGGTCAGTACAATTATGGCGATCCCAAATTTATGTGGGTTTTTTCATGTTTTTAACTTCTGTCATCATATTCTGACCGATAACTTTTTTTCATTATCAAAGGAGCTGTGTGAGGACTTGTTTTTTTGTGGGATGTGTTGCTGTTTTCATTGGTACTATATTGGAGTACATGTTTATTTAGTTCTTGGGAGGGATCAAAAAAACCAGAAACTATTTTTATTTTCTTCTAAAAAGTATCTTGTTTCACTTTTTGTAGTCCCATTAGAGAATTTGATCATGCAGCCTCTTGATCTTTTTTCTACGATGCACTGGGATACTTCTGCCTAATGCAGACAGGCATCCTATTACACCCTGCCACAGGCAGGATCTAATAGAAGTCCTAAGCAAAACTGGAGGCCATTATTAGGTCCCTGGCTGCTATAGCAACCCACTAGCACCCCATAACCTTGTATTGGGATAAGGCGGGGAGGGCGCATTGGGTGAAAGAAAGGAGCCTAACCACTTAGATGCCACGGTAACTACCAATGACAGCATCTAAAGGGTTGAACAGCTTGGATCTAAGCTCTCTCAGATCCTGACTTTTGCAGCTCCTAATCCTGCCCTATCACTGCGCCATATACTGTATGTATGGTGGGTCCACAATCCCTGTGGTGCATGTTATCCAGGGGTTAAAAAGCCTTCAGCCATGTGAGCAGGACAGGCTTCCACCGGTCTTGGGGATTGTGTGGACTTTTCCCCTGATTTGCAGAATACAATAACTAAACTTAATTTACATACAAGTGGACAATCCCTTTAAAGCAATCTCTTGTTATATAATAATTTTTGATATTTTTAGATATCTTATATTATTTGTATCTTCTTCCATATATGTGCTTCTCTGCTTTTGTCTACTATTCACCTATTCTATCCTTACCATCTACACTGGGAGATCTCACCAGACAGATTGTTCTCTGCTAATTTTCCTTTGCTCGTAATCTTGCATAGCAAAGTCTTGCAGGCACAGATGTGTGAAGATCGGACATGTTAATGCAGCAACTAAGAGAAACATACAAAAAAAGAAAAAGTACTCTACTAACAATAAAAAAAAACAACAGCGATTTCACATGACCCTCCCCCCTCGTCTCCTGTACTACTGGTTATCACATCATACTCTCCACTAAAAAAAAAAAAAAAAAAAAAAAAACCTAAACAAAAAAATCTTTATTTTCAGTGCAGATTGTGTTTCAGGCATGAAACACTCAGACATTCATGACTTGTTAAAGTGCCACATATGCACTTCAAACATGCACATCTTAAAGGGTTAAATTAGCAGATGCTAAGTGCACCCACAAGGCAGATTTGATGGGAATGGGGGGTAAAAGCAGCACACTGCTGCCACCTACTGGTGCAGTAGTCTGTCTCTACAGAGATGTTTCTGATAGAGCCAGCAGATCCCCTCAACCTATCCCCACTAGGATATGCCATCACTTTATGATTGATGGAGAACCCCCACCGATTCTAAGTCCATCATTGTTTTTTCCTGCACAGTGGCGCACCAACAGGATGAACGTGGAACTGCTACTGGCCACATTCAGTTGAATTGAGCAGTGCTGTAGTTCACCTGCACAGCGAGTGGCCAGTGCTGCAAACCTTCAATTCTCCGGACTGGTGAGTGTCCCAGAGGTGAGACCCCCACCAATCACAAAGTCATGGAATATCCTATCAATAGGCCATCACTTTACGACATGGGAATAATAATAATAATAATAATAATCCTTTAATAGTCCCAGCATGGGGAAATTCAGTATTCAATACCTCTGGTAACAGAGTTGAAAGGTAAGTACGTATATAGTGGGCAACTATTCTATATTTTAAAGAACTTGCTAGAACTGGCGGGGATCTGACACTCAGGCCCGCCAGTGTTCGGGTGAGCACTGTGTCCTCTTCAAAGAAAACCAAGCACAGTGCTGTACATTGTATAATGGCGGTGCTTGGTGTTACACCTCAGTCTCAATCACTTGAATGGGACTGAGCTGCGAACAGGCCATGTGACTGATGAACGTGACATCACATGGCCTGTGAACAGCTGATCTGCAGAGGAACCCAGATATCAGACTCCTGCTGATCTTCAATCGTAAGGATAGGTTATGAATTGATCTATGGACAACCCCTTTAAGGTGGTTCCATAAGGTTTAGTAAATAACACAACTTTCTAAGCCCCAAGGATCCCAAGGACTGTGGCTGAAGGAGGAAGAGAGCATTGTTAATGTCCATAAATCTCTCGACATGAGGAGAGACCCGCAATAGATCTCACAGTAAAAGGAAGGAAGACTTGAGGTAATACAACATGACAATCTCAGTAAGCGCACAGAATTCGTCCTGGTGATATATTTTACACGATGATGGAGTAGTCACAGTGCCGGAGTGTCTGCAACATGTTAAAGCACTAAATTACTTATGAGCTGCTTATGAACCCTTAGAAACCTGAAATGTCAGAACCCTCCTGTTTTCAAGTAAGCTCAGCGCTTGGGGTTTACAGACACAGCACAGTCCTCAGCCAGAGGGGGGCAGTAACACCGCACCAAAACAATGCACCATTGGTCCCTCGGGCAGGGGTCGGAGTCACGCTGCTTAATACACTCGCAAGGGTGTCGTTTTTGATGCAGCGCTCAGAAGGCAACTCTATCCTCCTGTCTCCTGTTCCAGCAGAGGGTGCTGTTCATGGTGGCAAAATTGTCTTCTTCTTCCTGTTCCTTGGCAAGTTCAATGAAGACCTGGGAATTGCAAGAGTAGGACATTGTAGATTCGATATCACAGCTACATATACAGTATACATATACTGTAATGTAAGCATACAACTACTTTCTTTCCATGCACTATAGTCTATTCACCACCAGAGCTGTATTTACGGTTCCTCTGGCTACCACATATGCTATACATCACTATTAAACCTAATTTAACCCTTTATTACCTGTTCAAGCGTTGACTGTGAAAAGCTGTACTCCTCAACATTGAAGGAACGCTTCACTACAGAAAATAAAAAGAAGACAATCTCAGCTTAATACATAATATACATATAAAGGGGCTGTGATAGTGATGACCTACTTACTGTAGGATATCTCACCAGTGCAGGGTCCACATCTCAGCACCACCATAGATCAACAGATTAAAGGCCATGGTGTTCCAGCTTCACTGTTTATCGGGCACAGTGCCTTACATTTAGTAATGGCACTGCCTGGTACTGCAGCTCTTTGCAGCTTACCTTGATTTAGTATTTGGGACTGAACTGTAATACCAAAGACCGCCATTACTAAATGTATAGCGCTGTGTCTGGCAGACAATAAAGGGGATGCTGCACTTGCCAGAGCAATGGTTCTTTCAATGAGTTTACAGGTGGGTGCTGGGAGTCAAACGCCCACAATTTGATATTTATATTAAAGTTTAAATTATTTATTAAAGTCCCTTGTAAATGGGTTAACAGAGACTATGATAGATTGCTGTGACCTCTTCTCTACTTACCAAGCACAGCGCCATATACTGCATATTGGCTGTGCTTGGTATTGCAGCTCATCCCCATTCATTTGGATGGAACTGAGCTGCAGCCTGGTCCTGTGATCAATGGATGTGATGTTACTGCCTGAGATATGGAAGTGGAGCTCAGTATCATAGTCCCCTTTAAGCACTGGGATATCAATTGCATTACCATCAGATACACACTACATCCCACTTCTCATCAGGAAACTATGATGTCCTAGTAATGGCATTTTACAGGATTTTGGTAAATATGAAATAGATATGCTATAAGACGTCTTCTGCCCTCTCCAAGCACTGATGTACCATGAAAGTATTGTATAGACAGAGACGTCACTGTGTATAACTAATACCTTGCTCCAGATTGAAGAACGCCTGCGACAGGGACTGGACGTCACTTTTAGGAACTTTGTATGACATTAATGAAGCAAAGCTGAAATAAGGAGAGAATTATAAGTTAAGACAAGCTCATCACACAAAGACAGACAGAGGAATAAAGGGCTGAATAATGAGGATGTATCCGATGTAGCAGAGCTCTATAGACGTCATATGGAAGGCTCTGCCGTCCCTTCCTAATGTTTAGGTTATTTGAGTGTATTATGAGAGATCTAGGCATACCTCTCTTGGCGGCAGGCATTAGGGAAGTGTTTTAGGACCTCCCTGTGTAGTAGCTCCATCTGCTGCATGCCAGAGTCAGCATCAAGCTTCAGATCTAACGCGTAATGTCGGCCAAACTTGCTCTTTAGGTGCTGAACTGACCCGATATATCTGTAACAAGCAAGAACAAACCGTATTACATGTTATCTCACATTCCTGCTATTACTGTAGGTTCAGAAATGTCCCCAAGGTATGGGTCATATAATAGATCTATGGACTGCACCCACCTCAGCTGCCCGGACACCATAATTGCCACACGGTCGCACACAGCTTCTGCCTCCTCCATGAAATGTGTAGTCAGCACCGCCGCCTGCTCCTTGCCCCTGAATGTAGACCGGATCACCTTCCTGAAGATGCATAAAATGTATGATACACATGAGTGAGACACAGTGATAAAGAGCATACACAAACACTGCAAAGAACAGCACTTCTCACCACATGCGCTGCTTCGCCTTGGAGTCCATGCCGTTGGAGGGCTCGTCCAGCAGAACGACGTCAGGATTACCCAGTATGCTGAGTGCAAAGCACAACTGTGGAATATAGAGATTACATTATAATAATAGATCAATCCTTATAGAATCCACAGAGCAAATCTAATAGGGTTAAATTCACCTTCCGCTGAGTTCCCATGGAGAGTTTCTTAGCTGGTTTATGGAGATCGTCCTTCATGTCTAGAGTTTCTACTATCCTGTAAAAAACGCAGCCATGAGAAGTGAGGACGGCAATGTCGCTATTCACACCTAGGGATACTTCATAAAGTAGAAGATTGATGTCTAATATGGAACACAATGATCTACCCATTATGTTTAGGCTGAGAATTGTATAATGATTAGCTCTCCTCCAGAAGGAGGAAAACCGACTCCCTATCGCCACCTATAGGTAGATACCCTCAAGTCAATGTCTGACCCATGGCTAAGGATATCGGCCAATCATCTGTAGACAGCTCTGTTTAGCAGTTTTGCTCCTCATCAGTACAAAGTCTGGGTGAGAAGCCTTGGACGCAGCTCTTGGATCCTCTCAAGGAGAACCTGTACATTCCAAGAGCTGCACTCAGAAGGCCCCCCCCCCCCCCACCAACCCTACTCTGATGAGGAGCAAAACTTAACAAATGGGAGTCTCTGTTTTCAGTTATATCCCTAGTCTTTAAAGATGGGTGCACAGGTTCCTAACAAGCCGGTGTGATGAACCCCCCCCCTCAGTTTTATTTTTTTTTTGGAAGTGTGTTTTACTTGCTTAGGTCAGTCCTTCCCCCACTTGGAATGCGGTGCTTTAGTTGAGTCCACATTGCTGGACGATACGCTTCACTGGTTTTATGTGTGTTCATTGGAGATGGCTTGCTATAGCCAGGCACTTTTATTATCCCTGGCCAGATGGGATGGGGGATAGCAAGCCTTAACTTCACCCTTCTCTCCGAGGGTTCTGCAAAGGTGGGAGAAGGGGGGCTGCCTGGGTGCAAGGGGTGGGTGGAGCACTAGCCATATGCTGTGGGCAGACCTGGATTCTGGGGTCATTCAGCAAAGAGGCAGTAAGGAGCTCTGATTTGGGAGAAGATGAGAGGGCCTGCCCTACTGAGGAATGCTTTGAGGGCCTAGTTCTGGACAGCATGTAGAAGGATTGTTTTATGCAACTTGCTTAAGCTTGCGCCCTAGGCCCAAAACTCTGCTGTGGCCTAGAGAAACGGACTACAAGTCTATTGTGTTGAGCATGGAAGAGAGACAGCTAGGACAAACCTGTGTGCTCAGGTATTTTTTCTAATCTTTATTTCCTTTTATTTTGGTGTATTGTATCATTTCCCTTTTGCTTGTATGTTTATGCTTGATCATATTAATATTGTATATTTCTGTATATGCTATTAATTCATACCGACCCACTTGGGTTATTAAACATATAAAATTTATATCGCTCATTTCATTTTATCCTATGACCCGGTCTACTCACAGTGTGTGAGTGGGAGGTTAAGAAAGAAGTTTGATCGCAGGCGTGCCAGGCGGCTGGGCGAGGCGATATTCTTCACAGTGGTGGCAGCGTTGTGGGATATTAGGGTAACAGTGTGTGGGTATGGTATCACGCAGACACTGGGGATTGCGGCAATCCTATGGAACGAGCGCGGTATGAGATCAAGCTTAAAATACGGTGAAAGTTTGGTACAGTACTGTTCCCTCCCTTCTTCTTTTTTTCTGTCCTATCTTTTATTTGGCAACGGCTTCTAGTGGATGGCTGGTGGGACCAGAAGCATAACCAAACGTCTGCAGGACTTGGTTGCTGCTGAACTCCAGGAGATGGCAGATATGGAAGCTACCATAGCCATGCAGGAGGCGGAGCAAAGTCCTGAGAGGCTGGCACCAGAAAACATCACCATGCCAGACGGTTCCGCAGGTGCCCGGACCCCAGAGGTAACTGTGCCTGGAGGGACCAGTAACCCCAGTTCTGTGGGGGTAACGGACTTATACTTGCAAATGGCCTTACAGCAGATAGACGCCAGTGACTATAGCGCCCGTCTACAGGTGATTCACCAGTACCAAGAAGCTGCAGAGCGCCGGGTGGAGAGAGAAGCTGCAGAGCGCCGGGCGGAGAGAGAAGCTGCAGAGCGCCGGGCGGAGAGAGGGGGGCGGGGGAGCTGCAGGCGCCGGGCGGAGAGAGAGCATCAGCTTGAGCTAAAAAAGCTGGAACTTTGCCAGCAGGCGCAACCTTCCCCTGCACCAACTCCAGGAGCCCGAGCACTAAAGATCCGTTCCGAGGACTTTCCAATCTTGGAAGATAACGGGGACTTGGACTCGTTCTTGCGGGGATTTGAGAGGGTGTGTAAGCAGCATCATATTCCCCAGGCAGAATGGGCCCGTTACCTGTCTCCCCGGCTGAAGGGAAAAGGCTTGGATGTTTCCACGAGCTTACCAGTGGACGCGGACTATGAGACCATCAAAGCGGCGCTGATCCGGAGATACCGGCTCACGCCGGAGGTGTACCGCAAAAAGTTCCGGAATATCCAGCGGGGTCCCACAGAGAGCTATGCAGATGTTCTGCACCACTTACAGGTTACATTCTGGCAGTGGATCAAAGGACTTACTGTCACCACGTTTGAGGGAATTGGGGATCTTATGATAAAGGAACAATTTCTCCAGGTGTGCCCTCTGGAGGTCCGCCAGTTCGTGTGTGATTGGAAACCCAAAACAGCAGACAAGGCTGCGGAGATTGCTGACGACTATGTGTCCACCAGGGAGCAAGGGATCAAGAGAGGAGCCACACTGCAGAGACCCTCAAGCTGGAAGGAGGGGCAAAGTTGGAGTTCACCACAGCCTGCGGTCTCCAAGTGGGGTAAGACAAACTCTGTCCCGGGTGCCCCCTCTACTTCCCCTGTCCCAAGAACTCTGGGCGCCCCGGGGACCCCCCTCCAAGTACCAAGGAGAGGCCCGGCGGTGTCATGCTTGTAACCAGCCAGGACATTTCAAGGCGGAGTGCCCCAACCGCTCTAAGAACCCCCCTGTTTCCCCAGCCACGGCAGCTGGCTCATCTGTATACTTGGTGGGGAGGGAGGGGTTGCAATCCAATGCCAACAGTCAAGAGGTCATTGTGGGGGGTAAAGTGGTCATGGGATTTCGGGACACTGGGGCGCAGATTACTCTGGTGCAACCTGACTTGGTCCCTGTGGACAGTATTATCCCTGGAAAAACTCTGACCCTGAAGGGTATTGGACAAGAACGCGTAACTGTGCCCATGGCTTGCGTCCATTTGGACTGGGGTGCGGGAAAAGGGATGCGTGATGTGGGGCTAGTGTCTGATCTGCCTGCCAATGTACTATTGGGAAGAGATTTGGGGCCCTTGGTGTCCCAATATGGGGTGGGAGCAGCCCCACCTCGCTGTTACAAAATGTCTGTACTGAAGGATGATTTTAATGAGGTGTTGAAGCCTGTCACACAGGCAGAGGGAGGGGTCAGCTGCCTGTTTCCCCCTGCTGTGTGTCCAGCTAAAGTAATCAGTGAGCATGTGAATGAGACATTGTGGAATGCTGACCTGGCTGTAGCCCCGCCCACATCTGCGGGTGATGAGAGCCCCCTCAGTGTGACCCTGGCTCAGCCATTCCCCCATGCAGTTCACTGTGAATCAATGAATGAATGCAATGTCAATGTAATTGCTAATTCTTGCCTTGCAGGTTTACAGGGTAGCTCTTCTGAGATGCTGGGGGCAACCCCAACTGAGGACAATGTGCCAGGTGGTCAGGTGGGTCACGGGGATCTCAGGGCCGATCCGGATGAGGAACGGACTGCTGGTATTGCGGTGGTGACCCGCAGCCAGAGTGCTAGAGGGGTGGAAGGCGCTCCGACCCCTGAGCCGTTCCCTCTGTCACCCGGAGATGGCACTGAGACCGCCATGACTAGCCTCCCCACACTGGAGCCGGAGGAGCCCGGCGGGTATGTGACATGCACATCTCTTCTGTCTGGTTCCAGTCAGGAGTTCAGGGACGCTGTCCAAGCTGACTGCAGTCTGGACGCATTGAAGGGGCGTGCTGATCAACCTCCCTTGGAGTCGGACAAGGACCGCGTGTACTGGGAGCAAGGGAGGTTGTACCGGGAAACGATCCCCACAAGGGGAAAAGAAAGTCGGCTCAGGGAGAAACATTTAGTGGTACCCCAACCCTATCGGGTGGAGTTGTTGCGGATTGCTCATGATATTCCACTGGCAGGCCACCTGGGGATCGCTAAGACCAAGGCTCGCCTCAGCCACTTATTCTACTGGCCTAAGATGGGGACAGATGTAGCTAAATACTGCCGTTCATGTGACACTTGTCAGAGGATGGGCAAGGCGGGGCAAGGCTCCAAAGCACCCATGATACCTATGCCCATCATAACCGAACCTTTCCAGCGGGTGGCTGTGGATCTCATTGGACCCCTGTCCATTCCCAGTCGCACCGGGAAACGTTTCATATTAACGGTAGTAGACTACGCTACTAGGTACCCGGAAGCTGTCGCGCTGTCTTCCACCCGGGCTGATGTAGTGGCCAAGGCTCTGGTAGGCATCTTCGCCCGTGTTGGATTTCCCAGAGAGATGCTCACAGACCAAGGTACCCAGTTCACGTCTGCCTTGATGCAAGGCCTGTGTAAGGTAACAGAGGTGCAACATCTGGTGTCCAGCCCGTATCACCCACAGACCAATGGCCTGTGTGAACGGTTCAATGGCACCCTGAAGCAGATGCTCAGGATGTTAGTCGAGTCCCACGGGCGCGACTGGGAGCCTTATCTCCCGCACCTGCTGTTCGCTTACCGGGAGGTGCCGCAAGCCTCAACGGGGTTCTTCCCCTTTGAGCTCTTGTACGGGAGACGTGTACGTGGGCCCCTAACTCTTGTGAAAGAGTCCTGGGAAGGAGAAACAGCCATCCAAGGTGTGCCAGTCGTGCCCATGGCCCAAGTGCAGACGGCATGGGGTGCTGGAGGTGGGACCCAAGAAGGGGGTGTGTCAAATGTATTACCTGTCAATGTATTGTGGAGGGATGGTTTGGGGAAGCATAATCTCAGTCATTTGCCCAAGGTATCACCATCACCCACCCAAGTACAGGAGGAACAGGGTGTAGGCCCAAAGGGGCAAGGCGTCTGGGAGGGAGGACAGGGTCCAAACATACCTGTGCCAGAACCAGAGGTGCCCCTAGGTTTGGAAGCAAAGGGGGAGGTGCAGAATCCCCTAGAACTCTCCCAACTAGCGGCTAGTGTGGGAGAGACCCTTAGAGACTGCCAGGAAGGGGTCTCTAAACTGGTATCACAAGGGCCTGGGGTTGCGAGTGTGGATCTGCAGGATGCCAGCACTCAGCACGAGGTCCCAGTGCAGGCCGGGGGTAGCCAGGTGGGCGGAGACTGCCGGGATGGGGTCTCAGCACCGGTACCACAAGGGCCTGGGGTTGCGAGTGTGGATCTGCGGGATGCCAGCACTCACAACGAGGTCCCAGTGCAGGCCGGGGGTAGCCAGGTGGGCGGAGACTGCCGGGATGGGGTCTCAGCACAAGTACCACAAGGGCCTGGGGTTGTGAGTGTGGGTCGGAGGGACCCAGAGCAAGCAGGAGGTAGCCAGGTCTACTTAATTCAGAGCCTGAACCTTAGAAGAGTCTCCATTCAGACAGGAGAGGAAGAGGGTATCAGTACGCCAGGAATATGGTCAGGGACCAGCGCAGGTCCCGGCGGGGTGAGGCCGCCAAGGTGTCCGCGGAAGGCGATCTTAGGATCGTCCTTCCTCCCGACACGCTCTAAAAGGGGGAGGTGTGATGAACCGACCCTCAGTTTTATATCTTTCTTGGAAGTGTGTTTTACTTGCTTAGGTCAGTCCTTCCCCCACTTGGAATGCGGTGCTTTAGTTGAGTCCACATTGCTGGACGATACGCTTCACTGGTTTTATGTGTGTTCATTGGAGATGGCTTGCTATAGCCAGGCACTTTTATTATCCCTGGCCAGATGGGATGGGGGATAGAAAGCCTTAACTTCACCCTTCTCTCCAAGGGTTCTGCAAAGGTGGGAGAAGGGGGGCTGCCTGGGTGCAAGGGGTGGGTGGAGCACTAGCCATATGCAGTGGGCAGACCTGGATTCTGGGGTCATTCAGCAAAGAGGCAGTAAGGAGCTCTGATCTGGGAGAAGATGAGAGGGCCTGCCCTACTGAGGAATGCTTTGAGGGCCTAGTTCTGGACAGCATATAGAAGGATTGTTTTATGCAACTTGCTTAAGCTTGCGCCCTAGGCCCAAAACTTTGCTGTGGCCTAGAGAAACGGACTACAAGTCTATTGTGTTGAGCATGGAAGAGAGACAGCTAGGACAAAGCTGTGTGCTCAGGTATTTTTTCTAATCTTTATTTCCTTTTATTTTGGTGTATTGTATCATTTCCCTTTTGCTTGTATGTTTATGCTTGATCATATTAATATTGTATATTTCTGTATATGCTATTAATTCATACCGACCCACTTGGGTTATTAAACATATAAAATTTATATCGCTCATTTCATTTTATCCCCCCCCCCCCCCCCCCCCCCCCCCCCCCAAACAAAGGAAAAAAAAAAAAAAAAAAAAAAAAAAAGGGGGGCGGGGGGGGGGGCGGGGCGGCCACACACAAGACCAGCCAAATTTATTAATAAAAAATTAAAAATTTTTTATACACACACAACACCAAAAAACAACAAAAAGGGGGGCCGCCGCCCCCCCCTTCGGGGTTTTAGGGGGGAAAAAAAAAAAAAAAAATAAAAAATTTTCATGCGCCCTGCTCCCGCACACCCCCCCCCCCCCCCCCCCTTTCTTTCCCTCCTCCTTTTTCTTTCTCTCGCGCCCCCCCCGCCGCGGGCGGCCGCCCCCCGGGGGGGGGGGAAGACAACCACCCCGGGGGGCGGGGGCCCCCCGCGCCCCCACGGCGGGCCCCACCCCCCCCCCACACCGGGCCCCGGCGAAAAAGAGGGCGCCCACAGAGAGCGCGCCCTTCAGGGGGGGCGGGGGGGGGGCCCCGGGGAGAGATGTTTTTTTATATTAACACACCTTCCCCGCCCACCAGTTTTTAAACTTTGGGACCTGAAGAGACTCCAGACTATGATGAACTTTTCCCAGCACATCCGGTTTGAACAGAAAATCATTTTCCCGGCGAACTACATGAATATTCACAAAGAAAACTACAAGTCATCTTTCAAGGTTTTTCTATGCTTTGTAAATTAACATACACAATAGTTATCAATAGGAGGCACTAAAGATACCATTTTCTTTCTTCTTAAAGGCCATATACTATTATATTCAGAAGAATATTATACAATCCAGTTATCAGATAATAGATGATCATGTACCTTTTTATTACTTCTTTTAGGTTGCTTTTGCTCATGCCTTTGATGGATCCATAGGTCTCCAGGTGTTCCTCTAACTTTATCTCAGGCCAGAGGTGGTTAATTTGAGGAGAATACCCCATAAATCGTACTGGACCATTTCCTCGTTCTGAGGAGTCTGTATCACCTATCAAAATCTGTAAAGACAAGATCAACCAGACCTCCTAAAAGTAATGTAACATCTAAATCTTTAGCCATCAGTACTTGAAGAAAATCATTACCCAATCGATCCTGTCTCTTACCTACTAGATCTTGCCTTTTACCTATTAAATCCTGTCTCTCACCTATTAGATCCCGTCTCTCACCTATTAGATCCTGTCTTTTACCTATTAGATCCTGTCTCTCACCTATTACCTTAGGTCCTACCTCTTACCTATTACATATTAGATCCTGTCTCTTACCTATTATTTAGATCCTGTCTCTTACCTATTACATATTAGATCCTGTCTCTTACCTATTATCTTAGATCCTGTCTCTCACCTATTATTTAGATCCTGTCTCTTACCTATTACCTTAGATCTTGTCTCTCCCCTATTATTTAGATCCTGTCTCTTACCTATTACATATTAGATCCTGTCTCTTACCTATTATTTACCCCCCCCTTTTAGATCCTGTCTCTCACCTATTAGCTGAAATCCTGTATTAAAAAAAGGTAATATCTGAGACCACCAGTTAGACCACTAGCCGTTGTATTTTCTATCACTGTATTGTACTGCAAGGAATACTGACCTGTCCAGCGTTTGGTTCCGTCTGCCCCACCATCATGTCTAGTAATGTGCTTTTCCCAGATCCATTTGGCCCCACCAATCCAAGGATCTCCCCTGAAAACAACCAGAGATGTGAAATACACCCCATACATTTATACATTTATCTAGGTGCAATCTTATCCGGAATTATACTCACCTTTTCTGACACAAAATGATACATTATTGGCGACCAGTTTTCTCATTGCTTTTCCAATAATGGTTTTGCCTCTTTCTTGGTATTCTTTGTGTAAACCACTGACCAAGACGGCAGGCTTCTGAAATGGAAACAACGTAGAGAACGCTATTGGTACCACACTGATTTTATTTTAACATTTCATTACAAAAATTCCTAGAACAGGCTAAAATTGAATAAAAATAAGTCAATCAACCTAAACACCTAGACTGCAAAAAGTGGTTTTCTGGGACTTATATATTAATGATCTATCCTAGGATAGATCATCAAAATTTGATCGGTGGGGTATCTGAAACCTGGTACCCCATTAGATAATCTGGTTGAAGAGGCTGCAGTGTTTGGGTGAGTATTGTGGCCTCTTCAATGCACACCAAGGGTGGTGCTATACATATCGTAGGGGCTGTTCCTGGTACCTGGTATTGCAGCTCAGCCCCATTCATTTGAATGGGACTATACTTCTGGTGTATCGTGTGACCAATGAACGTGACAACATCGGCACAAGGAAGAGGCTGCGGCACTTGTGAGCACCACAGTCTCATGAAACAGCTGATCAACAGGGGCCCCAGGTGTTGAACCCCACCGATCACATACTGATGACCAAGGATTGGTCATCAATATATAGATCCTAGAAAACATCTTTAATGGATGGGGTAACAAACTGAATACTATAGGCCATAGGGAGAAAGCTATCAGTGGCTGGTGGAAGATAGGAGTCTGCGGTTCAGGAATACTCTGGACTCCTAGAAATACTATAGGGTATAGAGAGAAAGCTATCAACCAGCAGCAAGTTGGAGACAGGAGTCTGCAGCTCATGAATTCACCGGACTTCTAGCTCACAGTGCTGGCAGTGCACCGTAAATAATAAACTGCAAATTATGCAAAACAACACCATAGTGACATTTACATAAAACATGCCGCTAGTACAAGTTGCCCTCAGACCAGTCAGCATAAAGCAGGTGAGCAAGGCCGATTAATCTCTTTCTGCAGCTCTAGTACATACCTCATAACCGTTTGCTGCCATATACTCGCCAACTCTTGCTCTTTCTACCCGCACATCCTCATCTTCATCTTCAGGGACCTCGGTGAACTTCCACATCTTTTGTTTTTTATCTTTCGTCCTGTAGGAAGAACATTGCAGGATACATAAGCGATCCTTACATATAAGGGTCTATGGAAAGGATATCCAATAGCATACCTGAAAACAGGATCTTTTCTCATGGATTTGCCTCCGTTCTTTACTTCTAGGTAGCGCAGAATTAAAAGTAAGATCACACACTGGAGATAAGGCTGCAAAGAAATGTAAGAATATGAGTGCCATGTGTACACTGGGTGCAATATTGTTGCTGCATTTACAATGAAGAGAAGTTTAAAGCAGGTTTAGGTTATAAAAACATATCCCAAGCTTTGAGCAACCCAAGGAGCACTGTTCAATCCATCATCCAAAAGTATTCTACAACTGCAAACCTACCAAGACATGGCCGTCCACCTAAACTAACAGAGAAAGCAAGGAGAACACTGGTCAGAGAAGCAGCCAAGAGGCCCATGGTCACTCTGGAGGAGATGAAGAAATCCACAGCTCAGGTACAGGGAAAATCTGTCCACAGGACAACTATAAGTCGTGCACTCCACATATCTGGCCTTTATGGAAGAGCGGCAAGAAGAAAACCATTGTTGAAAGAAAGACATAAGACGTGCCATTTGCAGTTTGCCACAAGCCATATAGGGGACACAGCAAACATGTGGAATAAGGAGCTCTGGTCAGATGAGACCAAAGGCCTAAATACAAAGGGCTGAGTGTGGCGGAAAAGTAGCCCTGCTCATCACCCTGAACACACCATCCCCACTGTGACACATAGGGGGCAGCATCATGCTGGGGGAGGCTTTTCTTCAGCAGGGACAGGGAAGCTGCTCAGAGTTGATGGGAAGATGGATGGAGCTAAATACAGGGCAATCCTGGAAGAAAACCTGTTGGAGGCTGCAAAAGACTTGAGACTGGGAAGGAGATTCACCTTCCAGCAAGACAATGACCCTAAATATACAGCCAGAGCTACAGTGGAATGGTTTAGATCAAAGAATATTCATGTGTTAGACTGGCCCAGTCACAGTCCAGACCTAAATCCCATTGAGCATCTGCAGGAAGACATGAAAATTGCTGTTCACAGACGCTCCATCCAATCTGGCTGCAAAGAAGACGGGGCAAAAATCTCATCTCTAGATGTGCAAAGCTGGTAGAGACAGAGCCCAAAAGACTTGCAGCTGGAATTGCAGAGAAAGGAGGCTCTACAAAGTATTGATATAGGGGGGCTGAAGACTTTTGCACGTCACACTTTTCAAATTTTTATTGGATTAAAATTTTGTAAACCATGGATCATTTTCCTTCCGCTTCACAATTATCTGCTACTTTGTGTTGGTTATCACTGAAAATCTCAATAAAATACATTTAAGTTTGTGGTTGTAAGGTGACAAAATGTGAAAAAGTTCAAGAGATATGAATACTTTTGCAAGCCACTGTAACTGTTAGGAGAGTGACTGAGCATGTGTGTCCACCAGTACTTAGATCAGTAGGCAGAGGTGCAGATTGTTAATCTCTGAAAGCCAGATGGTGCCATAATGTGTAAGTAAATAGCAGAACAAGCATCAATCTACCCCTATGAACCTGCACTTTACATCCAGACAGATATGATTGCCATATTATTTCCTATCTGATTTCCTATTTTCATACTTACAGATATCACAGACACCAGCACCCTTCCCAGTTGTGTGTAGCTGTTTTCATCGCTTGAAACTTTCCAGGACATCTGCAACACAGAAATCACAATGTGAATCAGATGCAACTCTTATAACAGTGCCTAAAGCTACACAGGTTCAGGACAAATGTGGTTCAGGCACACAATACAACCTTCTTAGCATTATTCTGCCTAGTGTGTGCTCCAGATGTACCCATGGATGCGTCATGTATAGTAGCTGTCTGCTATGCCCTACTACTTGCATGGAAACTTACAGCAACATGACTAGGCTTGTCTTTGCCACCGCTCACACAGTTAGAGATGCAGCCTGTATTACTGCTACCGCCATATTACAACACATACAGTGGGGAAAAAAGTATTTAGTCAGCCAACAATTGTGCAAGTTCTCCCACTTAAAAAGATGAGGCCGGCCTGTAATTGACATCATAGGTAGACCTCAACTATGGGAGACAAAATGAGAAAACAAATCCAGAAAATCACATTGTCTGATTTTTTAAGATTTTATTTGCAAATTATGGTGGAAAATAAATATTTGGTCAATAACAAAAGTTCATCTCAATACTTTGTTATATATCCTTTGTTGGCAATGACAGAGGTCAAACGTTTTCTGTAAGTCTTCACAAGGTTGGCACACACTGTTGTTGGTATGTTGGCCCATTCCTCCATGCAGATCTCCTCTAGAGCAGGGATGTTTTGGGGCTGTCGCTGGGTAACACGGACTTTCAACTCCCTACAAAGGATTTCTATGGGGTTGAGATCTGGAGACTGGCTAGGCCACTCCAGGACCTTGAAATGCTTCTTACGAAGCCGCTCCTTCATTGCCCTGGCTGTGTGCTTAGGATCATTGTCATGCTGAAAGACCCAGCCACGTTTCATCTTCAATGCCCTTGCTGATGGAAGGAGGTTTGCACTCAAAATCTCACGATACATGGCCCCATTCATTCTTTCATGTACACAGATCAGTCGTCCCGGTCCCTTTGCAGAGAAACAGCCCCAAAGCATGATGTTGCCCCCCCCATGCTTCACAGTAGGTATGGTGTTCTTTGGATGCAACTCAGCATTCACTCTCCTCCAAACACGACGAGTTGTGTTTCTACCAAACAGTTCTACTTTGGTTTCATCTGACCATATGACATTCTCCCAATACTCTTCTGGAACATCCAAATGCTCTCTAGCAAACTTCAGACGGGCCCGGATATGTACTGGCTTAAGCAGGGGGACACGTCTGGCACTGCAGGATCTGAGTCCCTGGCGGCGTAGTGTGTTACTGACGGTAGCCTTTGTTACGTTAGTCCCAGCTTTCTGCAGGTCAGTCACTAGGTCCCCCATGTGGTTCTGGGATTTTTGCTCACCATTCTTGTGATCATTTTGACCCCACGGGGTGAGATCTTGCGTGGAGCCCCTGATGGAGGGAGATTATCAGTGGTCTTGTATGTCTTCCATTTTCTAATTATTGCTCCCACAGTTGATTTCTTCACACCAAGCTGCTTGCCTATTGCAGATTCAGTCTTCCCAGCCTGGTGCAGGGCTACAATTTTGTTTCTGGTGTCCTTCCACAGCTCTTTGGTCTTCACCATAGTGGAGTTTGGAGTGTGACTGTTTGAGGTTGTGGACAGGTGTCTTTTATACTGATAACAATGTCAAACAGGAGCCATTACTACAGGTAATGAGTGGGGGACAGAGGAGCCTCTTAAAGAAGAAGTTACAGGTCTGTGAGAGACAGAAATCTTTCTTGTTTGTAGGTGACCAAATACTTATTTTCCACCATAATTTGCAAACAAATTCTTAAAAAAATCAGACAATGTGATTTTCTAGATATGTTTTGTCATTTTGTCTCTCATAGTTGAGGTCTACCTATGATGACAATTACAGGCCGGCCTCATCTTTGTAAGTGGGAGAACTTGAACAATTGGAGGCTGACTAAATAGTTTTTTTCCCCACTGTATATGCTTATACTTTGTAACTTTAGTTGTACATATCCCACCACCAAAACGAAAAACTACTCCGGCCGATAGGGGGCCAATTTAGTTTATCTTATAAAAAAAAGGCAAGTAGGCTGATGATGGGCCAAAGTGGTTGATCATTCCAAATTAGATAACAGAGCACTCGGGACAAGTGAATTGATTTTTCAGCTCCCTTCCTGGACAGCCCCTTTAACCGCAGCCTGACAAGGAAATGACATCAACATGAACATCATTGTGTTTTCTTCCAATATTTCAGAATTCTGTGATTAATGCCATAAAAAGAAATGCATTCAGGTATATTACACAGATTACACACAATAATAAAACAGTACTTACCCTAGAAAAACAGATCAGGACACCAATAAGTGGGTAGATAGGAATAAAGATGGAAAAAAAGATCGTGACAAATCGTAGAGATCAAATCGTTGCCTATGACGGAAGCCAGCTCGATGACCGTGATAGTGATGAGGCCCGTCTAAAAGACAAAAAGGAAATAACATGTTACTAAGAATAACCCCACCGTGTTAGATCGCGTGCAATAGTCATTGGGTCACTTACAGCTTTTCCTCTAGGATCACTTTAAGGCTAAGGTCCCACATGGTGAAATACAGCAAAAAAAGGCAACGGAAAAAAACAGCTGTGGAAAAAAGTTTGTGCTGCGTTTTTCTCTGTATTTTTTCTTCCCCTATTAAATCTATAGGGTATACACTTGCAATTCTGCAGCTGAAGTTAACACGTTGTGTTTTTGACAATGCAGCGTACCTGCAGTTTTTTTTCCCCACAATGTGTGGATGACACTAACCAAAATCTCAGTCACTTTGCTGTTTCTGTAAAATGCAGCATTTTTGGCCACTGGGTTTTTGGAGCAGGGGCCTTAGCCTAAGGCACATCTAACCTTTTGGATGACTTTTCAGGATAAGTAGCAGATACATCTGCAAGAATGTCTGACCACTGAGTTTGGCCATATTCACACTACCGTTACTACAGTCTGTTGCTGTCA
Organism: Leptodactylus fallax; assembly: GCA_947044405.1. NCBI lineage: Eukaryota > Metazoa > Chordata > Amphibia > Anura > Leptodactylidae > Leptodactylus > Leptodactylus fallax. The sequence goes on along the minus strand of CAMRHE010000159.1, from coordinate 3,598,469 downwards.
TAAGATGTAACTTGGTAGTAAAATATTGGACACAGACAGAGCACCCTCTGTGTGTGTGTCCTTTCCCATTGACTATAATATAAAAAAAATTATGGACACTTTCTTCCATCATGTTTGCTTACTTTTGTAATGGAAGTGGCATGCAGAACTTTTTCTTCCGTGAGAAAGGTAAAAAACATGACGGAAGCCAGTGTTTTTTACATGTGGGAGAATGCAGACAGACATTGGATGGAAGGGACTCAGTCTTCATCTGTCTTTTAATGTCCGTTGCTCTGATCCTGTGACATTAAATAATAGTAGTGTGAACCCACCCTCACCTGGGTATACATACCATGGAGAACAATATTGACCACCACTGCCGAGTGTCGCTGATTTGTTTGTAGGTGAAGGACACGACGTAGGTCAGGAGCACAGACGCAGGAACAAAGCCGATCAGGCAGAAAGTCTGAAAACAGAACAGAAGTCACTGCCGCATCGCAGCAAAATAAACAGCGCGATCTGAAAGCATGGACATCACATGAGATGGATATTTATCAAAAGATATTTGTACAGAATAATTGAACTCAACTTAGGAAACCATGAATGATACGACTTCACTTTCCTTATAGTTTGGTAAAAGGCTGTCTATTTTTGTTTTTGGGATCAGTGAGGGTCAAAGTAGTCAGATGCTTCATTATCAGACATTAGAGACATACCAAGTCACTCACAATATTGTGCTGTAACTATCCACAATGTACAGAAGATGTGCACAATAACCTAGTGCTCTATCATTGGCATCGCTTACCAAGGTAAAAAACGTCCCGATATACAGGTGGATTCCTTTATTGAATAAGAACAGGGTTCCCAGCATGATAACAAGGATGATAAAATACAGCGGCAAGTCCACTGCAGCTTGACCAACCCAATAGGCAGACTGGTAGAGGCCAGACATCTTCAGCTGAGTGTAGGATTTCACCTTGTGAAGGAGATGACATGAATAAGAATCACCACGTTCACACTTATCATGCAATCCATGCCTTCATCTACCAAGTGCAAGAATCTGTAGATGCATAGGTGGCTGATGTACAAAGTCATGTGATGTACCTTAACCCCTTCCCGCCGCAGGCATTTTTCGATTTTTGTTTTTGACTCCCCGTCTTGCAAACCCCATAACTTTTTTATTTTTTGTCTCACAGAGCCATATGAGGGCTTAATGTTTGCGGGACAAATTGTTCTTCATAAAGGTACCATTTACTATTCTGTACAATGTACTGGGAAGCTGGAAAAAAATTCAGATGGGGTAGAATTGGAGAAAAACTGCATTTGTGCGACTTTGTTACGGGCTTCGTTTTTACGGCATTCACTGTGCAGTCGAAATAACATGTCATCTGTATTCTATGTTTTGGTACGATTCCGGGGATAACAAAATTCTATAGTTTTATTTATATTTTAACCCTTTTAAAATAAATCCAAAACTTTGCAAATATTGCCATATTCTGGCACCAGTAATTTTTATATTTCTGTGTAGGGGGATGCATAAGGTGTCTTTTTTGTGGGACCAGATGTACTTTTTAGTTTTCATTCAACGTACGGGAATAATATTTTTCTAAGTATGTAGACCGGGTGTTTTCGGACACAGGAATATCTAATGTGTATGTGTTTCACAATAATTTTTTACATTTATATGTATAGAGAGGGGTAATTTTTTAATTCTTTTTATATTTTTTTTTTTTACTTTTTTTTCTTTTATACTGTATATATTAGACCCCCTGGGGGTCTTGAACCCCAGGGGGTCTGATCACTAATGCAATGCATTGCAAAATACCAGCACTTCTATTACAGGCTGCATAGAGCCCATGCGCCCCTGGGAAAATGGCGCCTCAGTTAGCTTTGACTGAGGTGCCAAGGACCTTAATGACTGCAATACAGCAAAGATCCTGCAGCTATGGCAGCCCCTATAATAGTATGGCAGATGTTGGGAAGGGGTTAAAGATGTTAAATTTGACAGTAAGGCCTGGGCCCTACATGCCATAAACCGCTGCGTTTTACAGTCCCTGCAAAGTGTTCTAGCGAATCCCATCCACACATTGCAGAAAAATACGCAGAGCGGAAATGAGGCGATTTGGTTTTGGAAATTGCAGCATGTCAATTATACCTTCGGAAACAAAGGCGGTTTCCCTTTAGGTATAATTGAAGAAGAAAGTCCGCAGGGGTTTCCTTTTTGTAAAAAGCGCTGTGGGAAAAACTGCGGTGCAGTGCTTTTTTGCTGCGGCCTGCTATGTGGAGTTTTTGGGTATAAATTAAAAACTCATTTAAGACCAGGGGTTAAATAAAGAACTAATAATAAATCAATCAGTCCTCAGTTTGGGAACTGAGCAGGCCAAAAATACAGAGGATCAGGTGACCACTGCAGCCAATCACTGGCCTTAGCGATTACATGTTGGGTACTGGTGACGTCACTGTTTATACATGATCATGTGACCGCTGAGGCCAGTGATTGCCTGCAATGAACATCTGTACTTCCAGCTATTTGTACTTCCAGCCTGGGCAGTCCCTGAACCAGAGGGATGGGGGAATGCACCACCTGCATCGAGGACCAGGGGCAGGTGAGTATAATTTCTTTTTTTATTTTACTCCACCCCCAGTGAGTTTATAACTTAACCCCAGCCTATCCTTAGTGTAGATCATGAATATCAGATTACTGGAAGACACAGGTAATGGAGCCTTTTGCTTCTGGCTTCATCCACTGTATTATTCCAGCGCTGACTACTCTCTGTGGCAGCTGATTGGTAGCCAGGAGAACCATAGAAGTGTATGGAGTGATAACCGCGCATACGCACCTGCACCTCGCTCACATGGAGCACTTAGGGGAAACTGTGGCTCTCTGTTGTGCTCACTGGGAGCCCAGCGATCAGACACTTATCCCCTATCGCGTTGGTAGAGATTCAGTGTAAACAGTGAAAATCCCCTTGAAGAAGTAATACTAATTCTCACCTTATGGTTGTATGTGTTTTCCATTGCAAAATACGGCAACATGCCTGCCGCAATGATCCCCAGGTAAATGACCAGAAAATACAGGGTGGTTTTGAATGTTATCTCCAAATATTCCTATAAGTATAAAACGTAGAACAGTATTATTACACACATTATTATACACACATATGGGGGCTACCTGGTGACTGGTGTGTGGGTGCGCTGTATATGCCTAGTCCCTGCACACATTTTATACATGCTGTATATACCAAAATGATCATTCTTAAAGGGGTTGTCCAGGCAAAAATGGACATTGAATTTATTGTTTAAATAGGTCGGGGAGGTGAAAAAAAAAAAAAAAAAAATCATATTCACTTTTCCCCGATGCTCCCCAGCACGGTCTGGTCTTCTCAGTCCAGTGCTGATGTGTGACGGAAGTCCTAGCCACATGTGACCACTGAGGCCAATCAGCGACCTTTGCGAAGGGCATGCGATGCCACTACCTGTGACATCACGGGTCTCTTCCTGAGGCCTAGGCCGCTGATTGGCTTCAGCGGTTACAATCAGCGGCCTCAGTGAAGGGAATGTGATGTCATTACCTGTGACATTAACGGCTTCAGCGGGAAGGGATCCATGAAGTCACGGCCAATGAGCAGTTTCACTTTGAGAAGATGCCAGAGCAGAAGGACCGTAACGCGCTGGGAGCACCAAGGACAGGTGAGTATGATTTATTTTTTCAACTCCCCAGGCATATTTAAAATAAAAAAAAAATTGCCTGGGCAACTTCTTTAAGGAGTTAAAAAATAAATATCTATGGATAATGGCGTATCTGTGCCTTTGTTTCCATTTGAACTTGCTAAGTTTTATTTTTATTACCATTTTAAGACTATGCTTTCACAAACTATGTGTTGGGTGTGATATCAGAGATAACCACTCCATTAGGTATAGCATGCATATGCATGACAGCCAGTAGGGGGTGCTGTAACATGTTAATATCAGTCTTTACTTGGATTTCCTAATTGGGGTTTTATATTCCACCTGTGTAAATAGCTACATCCAATAATTTTTCCGGGCAGATGATATAAATGAATTTTTTGCTCTGTTACTTACAACATAAACCACTACCAGTAACAGGTTTTCAGCTATGATTTGCAGTTGGCCGGCCCAGCATTACAAACAAGCCGTAATAATTGACAAGCTGCGTCTTCAATCTGCAGTGCCAGACAGACACTTTGCACTGCAGGTTTATGGATGGGATTCGTCTAAATTCCATCCACTATAGTGAAATTGTACATTGTAGTGGATTAGCCATTCACAAATTCGCTGGGGTTAACCCGCTGCATACTTTGCTCTGTGTGTGTCCCCAGCCTTATATGGATGCCCTTCTTACCTGAGGAAATGGGCTGCTCCACACCTGGATGCTCTCATTCACGTGCAGCTGTCTTAGTAGAGTGTTACTGATGGTGTTAATAAGGATGGGCAGAGTGTGGACCATGCTGCTATTGAATACAGCGTCATACGTGAAATACTGCAAGAGATACAAGCAGAAGCATGTTCAGGGGCAGTGACACGTGTCCATAGTACATATATATGAGACATGCATCCAGGGGAGACACACACATCACAGCGCCATCTGACAAATGTCTATGTAAAGGATCCCATCCACCACCACAAAGGTAGCCAATATATGGTTATTCATAACCAGGCTCTGCTCACTACTTACACCCTCATACCTTTCCTGATCTGGAGGCATCAAGGGCCCCATTGTGAGGAGCAACAGAAATGTAGTCGCTTCCATTCATCATTTCTACTTTTATCTTCTGGCTCCTCAGGGCATCTATTAAGTCATCTATATTATCACCTATGGCAGAAATATACAGATATAAATGTGCATGTCCACTGTAAACAGAGAGAAACAGTAATAGATGGGTGAGTGATCCTGAGTGAAGAGGCCACAGTACCAATTTAACACTGTGTCTACCTCTAAGTTATCCCTCCACTTTATACATGGATGGGTGGCTGGGAGCGCTGCTCTGCAGGAAAAATGGTGAAGGGGATGCACTGCTAAATGAGCGCTGTAGCCACGTCATTCTCCATATTGATTGGAGTTCCAGAGGTCAAATCCCCACCAATCATAAAGTGATGCTGTATTCTAGCCATATGTCATCACTTTATAAGATGTGAATACCCCTTTAACTCCATAGACTTCAGTGATGTAATGTATTATGATGGATCTCAGAAATGAATGGCACTGGACCCTAAAAATATTGAATATTGGGCTAGAATATATGTCATATATTTATACAATGCTGCCGGCAATAAAGTCCACTCCATCTGCAGTCACTACAGACTTGACCCTATACGTTACCTGTCGAGCTCTGCACCAGCAGGCTTGTAACATACTTCTGACTCTTCTGTCCTGGCCGCAGAAAATACAGATCAGGAGAAAGTCTGATATCGATGGAGGATTTGTGGTAGTACCAGTGTATGATATTTATTGCTGCCTGGACAGCTAAGAACAGAAAGAGAAAAAGCGACCTGAAAGAGAAGCAAATGTCAGGTAAAAGTCTCTGCATCGGTCTACAGTGATGTCCATAGTAACTGCTACAAACAATGATTCCTGAAATTTTATCAGTAATATTTTTTAAATGATTTGAATAATTTTTTTCTCAGTTTCCTGAGTGACAGAGTGTAAAAAAGAATAAAGAAGCAAAGTGTCCTGTATTCAAAACAGTATAGCATGTCTGCAGTTCCACACACAGCCAGGTGGCCAGGGGCGCTACTGAGAAGGAAAAAGGGGATGCAGTGCTAAAGGAGCCCATTTTTTCTTAGGATTGGAGGTTGGACCCTACAACCAAAGTGGCGGCATATCCTAGCAATACAAGATGGGAATACCCTTCTAAGGCCCTAGGAAAAAATCATGACAACCTCTCAGAGCTAATATGGTGGTGACAGTGACAGATGTCACCCTGCATTGAGAAAAGACTGAATACCATATGAAAACCCACAAGGATCCTTCCTCTGACACCCACCACTTCTCAATGTAATATACGATGCAGGTACTCACACGTATCGAACAGATTTGGTCTCTCGAAACAGATTACGGAAGTGTAGCTTGGCTACTGTGGCGACCTGCTGCCTCCATAATGCCTTGCCGTTGATGGTGCAGGGATGAGACTCGGGCATGGTCAGTAAACCTTGATCAATCTCCTCTGTAGATTTCCACTTCCCATCATCATCTATTTTTTGCATGAAAATGTTGTGATCTGTGAGGAGAAATGTGGAAGAGCCATAAACACATAGCTGAAGATCAGGCATGTCCTACATGTTAAAGGGGTTATCTGGTGAATAATAAGGCTTCATGCACACAACTGAGCGTGCAGCCCAAGGTCCATTCCAATACTCTGGAAGACTCTCAGGCTGCACCCTCAGTCCTGTGCATGAAGCCTAAGGATTAACAGTGTAATCCCTGCACTGGTTAAGCTTTATTACTTATAGCTGGTCCCCCCGAAGCCCCAAAGTTTACTTTTGTAGAGAGTAGCTGGTGAGGCCATAACTCTGGTTCCTCTGCTGAGGCTCCACATGACCAACTCTGCTCTACTCACCCTGTGGCCCGGAGTACAGAGGACTATTACGTCAAATTGAGCGGCAGAGGCTTCAGGGCTCACACAGTTCCAGGTTGCACTCTACAAAGTTATAGTTTGGGGACGTGCTTGAATCTGCAATCATTAGATCACACGTACCACAGTGCAATACTATAATGCAGTCTATGGTAAAATCCCTATATAACTACAGTTATAATTCTATGGCAGGCCAGGGAGCATTGAGAAGGTTCCCAGCTGGCACAGCAACTGAACGGCTCCTGTAATCTCGCCCTGGAAGCTCTTAGGTGCCAGGATCGCATCTGACCGCATGTCTCTGATCACAGGCACTGTTGTGGGGTCTCTGCACTGTGCAGGCATGATATTTAACGTCCCGTCATTCGCTGTATCATTATGATGGATGTCTAGTTAAGGTAATAAGAATGGAATTAGACAATTCTGTTAAAAAAAAAACCTGAAGTGTGAGACACCATAAGGGCCAATTAATTGAATTAATGGCCAAGCCCTGCATGGCAATAAACAAGGTTAAAGCAAATGTCCATCATTACCTGACTGATCACCATCAGTGTCCAATTCCAGTTTGAAGAAGACGTCCTCCAACGTGGTTATGGAAACTCCATAAGTCATGACACCTAAACTGCAGTCATTGTCCAGCGCAGAAAATAATCCTGACACACAAGAGAAGATAGGCTGTTATTTGGTTAAAAGGAACATATTTACAAAGGGGTCCAGCTACACTGAGCGGCCACTTTATTAGAGACCCCTGCCCTGTCATGATTGGAGCCCCTGTATGAACATTAGAACCTGCAGTGCAGCATAAAATCAAGGCACAAGTTTTCTGTGGATCAGATTCAGTGTGAATTCCACATTAGAATGGGAATATCGAGTGATCTGACTGGCAAGGCCTTGTCGATGGTGCTAGACTAGCCAGGCCCAGGATTTCTGCAAATCTAGTGGAGTTATCTCATGATCCTTATTTGCAGCTCAGTCCTGGGTCAAGTGAATGGTGCACAGATGCAATGCCAAGCACAGACTCCATACAATGTGTTACCAACTGTGGATTGTGGATCCAAGCTATCATCTAACCAGTCTGACTTTGGGCCACTCCCAAGGGCACTGTCTAAGTAACCATCCCAGTCTTCATCTTTTAACCCCAGTACAGGGATGTGGGCTCTTGGTCCTGGAATAAGTGGCAGCTGTCCTTGGGCCAGAGATATGCCACTGCAGAGCACCAGAGTGGTCAAGTAAGGGCCCAAGGTCGTAAATAGGGAAAAGGTCAGGATGGGCAGGTCAGGTTTGTAAGTCAGAGACAGGCTGGTGTCATACACAGAAGGTCAGAAGAACCGGGTCAGGATCAGCAACAAAGGCAAGGTCTATACACAGAGAATCAGTCAGGATACAGTAACAGAATACACTTGCGAGAACTAGCATGTTAGGAACCTATATTGCTCAAGAACTTGGACAGCGACTGAGAAGATGTACATAGTTAGGAATTGTCAGGGACAGGCTGGGAGACGATTTCTTAGTGTACACACTGTCACCTTAGGTCAGTATGTGCATCCTAAGGTGCAAAAATTAAAGTGAGGAGAGAGAAGGAGAAGTGGAGGACAGGAGGAGGAAAGATCCATGGCTAAGGAGAGGCGTCAACTGCAGGAACCAGGTGGCAGAGACCACCAGGATATGCTCCTGGGGTTACAAGGAAGCATTAGTGCTACAGGCATGTGTTGGACCTCCCCCAATCTGATATTGATGAGCAATCCTAAAGACAGGACATCTATATCATACACCTAAAACGTGCATGCTACTGTAAATGGCTTGATACCTGGGAATATGTCCACGTCTTTGAGTGGTAAAGAGAAGATGAGGGAGCTCTCCGTCTGCAGCAGTAGAGTTGCCCTGGGGATATGCTGTGAGATCAGTGATGAAATGGCTTCCACATTACTGGAGGCTTTTATGTCCATGCTGAGGAGACACATATTTGGTCAGGGTCACAAAATATCACAAAAAAGACTTGTGTAACAACATAGAATCTCATATACCTTAAGCGGTAGCCTACACCCCACTTGCTTTTCAAGAAGAGGGAGGAGCCGACACATTTCAGGGTTCCCTGTGATATCACAGCCTTTCGGTCTGAAGTGGGAAAAAAAAGGAGAGCGAATTACATCCTGGAAAGTGACAACATAATGTGGTCAGTTTTTTTTTATAAATAGTGGAGTGTTTAGGAATGTTTACATGGAGGAATTTGGTGACGATTTTGAGGTTGAGTCCATCTGGCGCTCAAGAGCACTGATGTCATGTTCAATGGTTACATGGTACAGCAGCAGCTCAGCCCTATTTAATTGACTGCAGCTGAGCTGCAAATACTGTACAGCGCACAGCCCCTATGATATATACTGTATACAGTGCTGTGCTTAGTATTCACTGAAGAGGACACTGCTCTCAACCAGCTGATCTGTGGGGGTCCTGGATATTAGCCCTCCACCAATCATATATGGATCAGTATAAGGATAGGTCAATAATATACAAGTCCTGGAAAACCTCTTTAAATGCTAATAGTTATACCTTGTATCACGATGGCACAGGCCGCTGTTGTAGGGAAAACACTTAAAGGGATATTTCAGGTTTTTCCCAATCCACAAGATTTTGGAGGTGAGGGGGTCTGACCACTGTGACTCCCACCAAATTTCACAGATTGCCACATCTGTACGGAGCGGCACGTTGAGCTTGCAGACTGCAGCTCCATTTAATCTCTATGGGACTGTTGAAGGTAGCCAAATACATCTCTGGCTATTTCTGTCAATCCCACAGAAGTGAATGGAGTGGCCAGGCATGCACAGTCAGCAGCTCCATTAATTTAGGGGTGCCATATACCCCCACTGTTTTAATTGCCCAGCCACCAATCAGCACATAAAATAATGAGAATACCCCTTCAATAGGAACCCGAGTTTCAGAGCTGTTTGTGGTGCTGAAACCATAGAAAGATGGTGTGTCCATCACTGGAAATGGAGAAATCACTGGAGCTTCAGTGTGGGTGTTTTGGTCAGTGTGGACATACCCTTAGTGTGCCCTCCCAGCAGTCTTAGAGAACAAGTCCTGGGGTCCTTTCTAAGTCCTTATGACTGCAAAGTGGTTCCCCAATCCTCAATTGCATCACTGGAAAACCTGATGCCCCAACTGAAGGTTACCCTTAACCATGACAATCATAGGGTTAAATGGCAGGGATCAGAAGAAAACTGGTACAGCAGAAGAAATGCGGTCACATGGTGCTAGGATGCTTTAGGCATCTCAGGGCATGCTGGGAGATGTAGTTTCACAACAGCTGGAAACCACATCTATATAAATAAGTCCAACACTGTGCAGAAATCCAGCTATTAATACTAGTGTGGATGACACTAGTTCACATTTGCCTCCCTCTGCCAGCCGTACATGAAGAGGAAATAATATGTTTGCTTCTACTACTGGGATCTGAATTAGTGGAAGTAGGTTAATAATGGAGCTCTACGTGGGAGTAGAGGAAGTGAGCTATGGTGAATTAACAAAACAATTATAGAGAGGGTGGCGATAATTTACGTTGTAATTGTGCTGATACTGATAGCGGCTGCGGAGGATGAATTATTATATAAAAGTCACAATGTATCAGACCTTCATTTATAAGATTTGCAAATATGTAGGAGCTATTCACAACAGGAGATAATTATAATGGCGTTTTACTATGTATGTGGGTGCGCAGATTTATTCCTGTGCAGATTTCCATGTAGTGAAGGACAGGCTGCAACTGATAACACAGAATGAACATGAATTCACTCACTGACGGCATGTAGACGGGTGCAGATACAGGACATCCACGCCTTTCCTAAATGGCTTGGCTGCCATTTTTACTACACCCGACACATCTAACTCCCCATAAACAGTGATGTAACTATAGTACTTGCAGTTGAGAATTGGCCCTAAGCCCAGGGGCCTACAAGCCCACCTCTGAGCCTGTTTATAGATATCTACACAGATAGCTAATACAATGTTCTGGCTCAGGTAACCTCTGAAGCTATGTGCCAGTTTCCTATCCCATTATACAGTGGGGAAAAAAAGTATTTAGTCAGCCACCAATTGTGCAAGTTCTCCCACTTAAAAAGATGAGGCCGGCCTGTAATTGTCATCATAGGTAGACCTCAACTATGAGAGACAAAATGAGAAAACATCCAGAAAATCACATTGTCTGATTTTTAAGGAATTTATTTGCAAATTATGGTGGAAAATAAGTATTTGGTCAATAACAAAAGTCCATCTCAATCCTTAGTTATATATCCTTTGTTGGCAATGACAGAGGTCAAACGTTTCCTGTAAGTCTTCACAAGGTTGGCACACACTGTTGCTGGTATGTTGGTCCATTCCTCCATGCAGATCTCCTCTAGAGCAGGGATGTTTTGGGGCTCTCACTGGGCAACACGGACTTTCAACTCCCTCCAAAGGTTTTCTATGGGGTTGAGATCTGGAGACTGGCTGGGCCACTCCAGGACCTTGAAATGTTTCTTACGAAGCCGCTCCTTCGTTGCCCTGGCAGTGTGCTTGGGATCATTGTCATGCTGAAAGACCCAACCACGTTTCATCTTCAATGCCCTTGCTGATGGAAGGAGGTTTGCACTCAAAATCTCACGATGCATGGCCCCATTCATTCTTTCATGTACACGGATCAGTCGTCCTGGTCCCTTTGCAGAGAAACAGCCCCATACATGATGTTGCCCCCCCCATGCTTCACAGTAGGTATGGTGTTCTTTGGATGCAACTCAGCATTCACTCTCCTCCAAACACGACGAGTTGTGTTTCTACCAAACAGTTCTACTTTGGTTTCATCTGACCATATGACATTCTCCCAATACTCTTCGGGAACATCCAAATGCTCTCTAGCAAACTTCAGACGGGCCCGGATATGTACTGGCTTAAGCAGGGGGACACGTCTGGCACTGCAGGATCTGAGTCCCTGGCGGCGTAGTGTGTTACTGACGGTAGCCTTTGTTACATTAGTCCCAGCTTTCTGCAGGTCAGTCACTCGGTCCCCCCGTGTGGTTCTGGGATTTTTGCTCACCGTTCTTGTGATCATTTTGACCCCACGGGGTGAGATCTTGCGTGGAGCCCCTGATGGAGGGAGATTATCAGTGGTCTTGTATGTCTTCCATTTTCTAATTATTGCTCCCACCGTTGATTTCTTCACACCAAGCTGCCTGCCTATTGCAGATTCAGTCTTCCCAGCCTGGTGCAGGGCTACAATTGTGTTTCTGGTCCTTCCACAGCTCTTTGGTCTTCACCATAGTGGAGTTTGGAGTGTGACTGTTTGAGGTTGTGGACAGGTGTCTTTTATACTGATAACAATGTCAAACAGGAGCCATTACTACAGGTAATGAGTGGAGGACAGAGGAGCCTCTTAAAGGAGAAGTTACAGGTCTGTGAGAGCCAGAAATCTTGCTTGTTTGTAGGTGACCAAATACTTATTTTCCACCATAATTTGCAAATAAATTCTTAAAAAATCAGACAATGTGATTTTCTGGATTTGTTTTCTCATTTTGTCTCTCATAGTTGAGGTCTACCTATGATGACAATTACAGGCCGGCCTCATCTTTGTAAGTGGAAGAACTTGCACAATTGGTGGCTGACTAAATACTTTTTTTCCCCACTGTACATCTGTGTTTGGCACTTCAGAAACTTCTACAGAAAGTGGTCAACCCCTTTAACCTAGTGTTATACAATGAGAGATTAAATTCACTTGTTGTCTTATATGTCAGCAGATACACTGTATCATCACTAATAGGCCATCATTATAGATAACATCTTTAGCTCTTGCGCAAACCTCCATGTAGCCAATAGGTGGTGACATCCTCAAAAACATTCCATGTGTTTATTTGACCAGTAAACTGATTATTTTTGTTTTATTTTTCTTACTTATATAGCGCCATCCTATTCCGCAGCGCTTTACAGACATTGTCAGTCACTGTCCCATATAGGGCTCACAATCTACATTCCCTATCAGTATGTCTTTGGAGTGTGGGAGGAAAGTAGAGTACCAGGAGGCAACCCACAAATATAGAGAGAACCTGCACTTCAGCAACAAAGGCAGATTTGGGGCTTGGTCTCATTCATTGCCAAATGATATCTCAATTCTGTAGTTAAATGTTTAGTATTCATAGTACAAATTAAAGGGGTTTTCTGGCCCAAAATTGAGTTTTCATATTGATGACTTATCCACAGTATGTGATCCGTTGGGGTCTGAAATCCAGATCCTGCACAGATCAGCTGTTGCAGCAGTCTCAGAAGCTGCCAGTGGACGGCCAGTGCATTGAGCACCACTCCTATTCAAGTTATAGGAGCGGTGCTGTAGTTTCCTGGAACCACTGCTATACAGTGGACAGAGCTGCTGTGCCACTCCTATTATTTGTATAGGAGCGGCACTACATGCACTGCCCATACACTGGTGGCTTCTGACATCCAGAGGCTGTTGAAACATCTGATCTGTACAGGGTCAGAGTGTCAGACCCTGACAGAACACATATTGATGACCTATTCTGTGCAGTTAGAATTCTCCCTCTAGTCCCCACCATTTCTGAGCAATCACTGCAGGTAGTTTTGGTGCCCGATATGCTAACTAGACTCTCTAATTTCAAGAGGATGGTCACAACAGGCAATAGGGCGTGACTGAGTTCCGATCAGAAGTGGACAGTGTAAGAGTGCTGATCCATTAACTTCTATGGAGCTGCTGAGACTGTAATATTCAGCAGTGCCCACAGCTCCATAGAAGTGAATGGAGCTCCAGTCACCCAAGTGCGCTGATGCTCCATTCACAAAGAGGCTTTAGTGGGACTTTTGGTCCTCCATTCTTCTGATCACTGGGTGAACCGGCGGTCCATACCTCAGCGATGGAACACTTATCCCTTGCCTTGTGGATAGGGGATAAGTGTCCTTAATGTCACAACCCCTTTAAGTCTCCAGTGGGGATAACAGAAGGATGGCACAACACAGTCCTAAGAAAAAATGACCCATAGTTATAGTTAGCGTATATTATGAAGAATTCAAGCATCATCTAACAGGTCCAATGTTATAGATTGGAAAGAAAGTTGACATATGGTAGGAAATAGAGAGCAGGCTGGAGATGATGTTAATAGAATAATTTCTGCAGTGTTGAAGTGTAAGTGATACTAATGATCAGTGGTAATTGGAGAGCGCTGGCTGACGGGGATACTAAGAGGTGTAATGAGGACATATTCAGAGGTTTTTCATGCCCAGAGGTAATTGGAGCCAACAGCATGATGGATGTAGTGTAGAGGCAGCAAACCCTGATGTCTACAGTGCTGCGATGTGCTCAGCAGACGCTCTATTTAGCAATCCTATATAACTATACTACTATTAGTCCACATTATAACATAGCAGCAGGAGCATGCAGATGAAACCCTGTCCCCTTGTGGCTACCAATTATCATACAACGATACGGGTAAACACCTGTAAAACTGTGTGATTGTTGGCGGTCGCATGTGGGCATGGTTTGGCACACATGCAGCTGCTGGAGCGACTGGCTACACTCTTAGGGAGATATTACGCGAGTGTTACCAGCCGTCTGAGAAGATTGGGATTTACTACCAATCACTGGGCTGTTATTAAAACAATGACACACCCATCTGCAGTTATTAGAACCCTGTATTAGCACTCTTAGGTTCACATGGCGGAATTTAGAATGGATTTTGAAGAGGTCTCAAAATCGTCCCCAAAACATAGTCGGAATCTGCCACCCATTGTTTTCAAGAGGTGTACTGAAAAAAACAGAAGAGTCCAGCTCGATCTTGCCATGGTTTCCTCGGCTGAATGACCTAGGAAACTGTGAGGTCTCATGCTTCATTTTATTGGGCCTAATCGTGTGTAAACCAGTGGTGAAAAGCCAAGGTTGGGCTTGGGCTTTACACAGTGGGTGCCAAATGGCCAGTTTTTAGAGGGGATTTTAAGATGGAAGACTGCATCAAAATCCTCTCCAAATTCCAGCATGTGAACATACCCTTATAATGGATTACTGCATCTGACACATTTGTAATTTTCACTCAGATAATCAGTTAAAGGGGTTAAGGAAAACCCAAACTTAATGATTTATCCTTAGGAAAGGTCATCAATATGAGATCTCTGGGGTCTGACACCAGGGACCCCAATCATTTGTTCTCTGCACTGTGTACAGAGCCGGAAGCAGATGGCTCCATACACTGCGGCCCGGCTGCACGATTAGGAGCTACAATAACATGGCACATTTTACAAAGTCAACTGCTTTCGACAGTACACTGTGTGACAATTCCTGCGTGATAACCCTTGTGTGGTATGGCAGCTTTACTGGCTGTCATCCAGCCTTCCAAGAAGCTGATATATGGTGCACAGAGTTTGGGAATGTGTGGTATAATGGATAATAAGTAAATGTCTTCTATTGGTATTGCCTACCTGCCAGGATATCTGCCTCCTCCATACAGTGAGTGCTAAATACAATGACACTGTTTGTTTTCCTCTTCTTCAGCACATTCCAGACAGTATAACGTGAGCACGAGTCCATGCCGGCAGTGGGTTCATCCAGAAGAAGCACCTGCAGGAAGCAGTAAAGTATCTCAGACACAATGTAAAGGATTGTCATGGAACAAACAAGTAATGTGAGCGGCTGCTGCTTCTTACATCAATGGTGCGTCCACAATGGAACAGGATGTGCTTTACTTGCCTCGTACAAGAGAAGGAGGATCGTAATATGTTTAATCAAATCTTATACTGATCCTGAGTTACATCCTGTATTATACTCCAGAGCTGCACTCACTATTCTGCTGGTGCAGTCACTGTGTACATACATTACATTACTTATCCTGTACTGATCCTGAGTTACATCCTGTATTATACTCCAGAGCTGCACTCACTATTCTGCTGGTACAGTCACTGTGTACATACATTACATTACTTATCCTGTACTGATCCTGAGTTACATCCTGTATTATACTCCAGAGCAGCACTCACTATTCTGCTGGTGCAGTCACTGTGTACATACATTACATTACTTATCCTGTACTGATCCTGAGTTACATCCTGTATTATACTCCAGAGCTGCACTCACTATTCTGCTGGTGCAGTCACTGTGTACATACATTACATTACTTATCCTGCACTGATCCTGAGTTACATCCTGTATTATACTCCAGAGCATCACTCACTATTCTGCTGCTGCAGTCACTGTGTACATACATTACATTACATTACTTATCCTGTGCTGATCCTGAGTTACACCCCTGTATTATACTCCAGAGCTGCACTCACTATTCTGCTGGTGCAGTCACTGTGTACATACATTACATTACTTATCCTGCACTGATCCTGAGTTACATCCTGTATTATACTCCGGAGCTGCGCTCACTATTCTACTTGTACAGTCACTGTGTACATACATTACATTACTTATCCTGTACTGATCCTGACTTACATCCTATATTATACTCCAGAGCTGCACTCACTATTCTGCTGGTGAAGTCACTGTGTACATACATTACATTACTTATCCTGTACTGCTCCTGAGTTACATCCTGTATTATACTCCAGAGCTGCGCTCACTATTCTGCTGGTACAGTCACTGTGTACATACATTACATTACTTATCCTGTACTGATCCTGAGTTACATCCTGTATTATACTCCAGAGCTGCACTCTCTATTCTGCTGGTGCAGTCACTGTGTACATACATTACATTACTTATCCTGTACTGATCCTGAGTTACATCCTGTATTATACTCCAGAGCTGCACTCACTATTCTGCTGGTACAGTCACTGTGTACATACATTACATTACTTATCCTGTACTGATCCTGAGTTACATCCTGTATTATACTCCAGAGCTGCACTCACTATTCTGCTGGTGCAGTCACTGCATACAAACACTACATTACTCATCCTGTATTTACAATTCTGCAGGCTTTACAGCTGAAATCTTTCAGCATTGCCTAAGTGTTCAGTGTCTGCATGTGGTATGTTCTGTACAGTAATCTGATATAATAATAAGTAACCTTTCCATTACATGACATGGTTAGCTCAGTAGTCAGAGATGTGTCTGACAATGACTTTTTCAGGGCTGACTGACACACACTTTGCCCCCTTCTCCTGCTCTGTGGTTCCTTAATTTTACTATACTAATCCGCAGTATTTGATGACACTATCCCTGTGACCTTTCTACTGTTCTGTGGTATTGATGGAAATAATTTGTGTTGTATCTTATAAAGAGAGGCTCAGAACAAGGCCAGTCGATTTCCCTATAAGCCATGATGAAATATTCATGAATCCATACACATTACCTTGGGGTTACCCAAAATAGCAATAGCCACAGCCAGTTTCCTCCTCTGTCCTACACTGAGCCTCTTGACTTGGTTGTGCTTTACTGCATCCATATCCAGATCATGTAGAACCTTATTTATCTAGAACATACAATAATAGTGTGTATTAGGACATGTCAGCACAGGATCACACATCTGAGATGTCACACGGCATCTTCATAACCCGTTAATGACACTATTTATTTGTACATGGTGATGGTTTTATCCACCCTTTCATTTCTCCTTTTACAGAGCCATATAAGGGCTTGTTTTTTGTTTGACAAGTGCAGTTTTTACAAGTGAAATATGTTAAAATGTGTTACTTGTAAAAACTGCAACTGCATATTAGCTTTCAGTCCTCTGACTGAGACCACTTGGTAAAGTGAACTTTTTGAGATCTGTTCACATGGTGCGGTTCCACATGGTCTCTGCTGTGCCCCAAAATCAATTTGGGGCCAGAAAACCACTTTATGGGTGAATTCACAAGCAGCAGATATGTTGCAGATGAATGTAATTGATTCTAAGTCATAGAAATTTCTGCAAAAATCTGCCATGTTTGAATATACCCATACAGGGACCTGTGGTAAGGAAGTAAAAGATATGTATGTGTTATCCTACACAGTGTGAACACGGTCCAGTTATATGTTGGTCATTACCTCCTGCTCTTTGATGCTTTCGTTTATTCCCTTCAGAGAAGCGAAGATGGACAGATTCTCCTCTACTGTGAGCACATCGAAGTGAATATCGCACTGCTGGCAGACCCCAATCACCTTCCTGATGTCCAGGATCTCATCTATGTCTGTAACTCTGTGACCATAGATGGAAGCTACACCTAAAAGACGAGAATAATATAGTTTAATATGGTTTTACGTTATGTAACACAACGATTCCTTTAGAGGTGATACAAAATAACCAGGCAAATACCGCAGCAAAATGACCCTGTGTGAACACTGCATAAATTCTATGTCTTTCATTTAATACTTCACTTGTTTCCTTGGATATAGACTTAAAATAAGATGAATATCTTTTTAACCCCTTCCCACACCGCACATTGACAGCACTGGTGGATGGTAGTTTCATAAGTGGCATAAATGTATAGTGTGGATTCTTTGCTAGGAAGGCGATAGCATTTAGGTGGATGGGTGACAAACACCCCTCAATAGGTCAGTGGAGAAAGCTGCTGAATTCAACTATCCCATTAGAAAAAGTTGTATATAAATATAGAGGATGTCCACCAAAATTCTCCAAATATAGCATGCATGGTGCTCATCTCCATAAATTCTTATCCCTCCTGAATCTCTAACATCTAGCCATTCTTCTAAGATTGGGGAATCACGCTGGTGTGGACAGTAACTCGCATGCTGTGTTATTAACACTATTACACTAAACAGGAGGTTATAGAGGTTACGGAAGAGGACCTTTCATCACCTATAAGAGCACGTCCAGCTTTTTACACCATTAAATATCTGGTGATACATGGTTTCCAGCACAGTTGAAACTTATTCTCTAGCCCCCACCTTTCCTGAGCAATTAATGCTGTTAGTTTTGGTGCCTGATATGTTATTTAGACTCTGCAGTGCCAGGAGGGCGGGGTCAGACAAGGGGTATGATTCTGAGCTCTGACACTGACTGTTTTGTTGCACCAAATCACACTCCCTGCCTGACACCACCCTACGGACAGTACAGAGCCTAAATAGCCCATCAGTCCCACCAACTAACAGCATTGATTGCTCAGGAATGGTGGGGGCAAGAGAGAAAAATTCCAACTGTGCCAGAATCAGTGGAGTGGCAGCTATCAACAGGAGGCGACAGTGGAGGCGACAGTGGGCAAGAGCGAGGATTGGTAAACAGGGCCGTGGCAAGAGTATTTGTTGAGCGAACCTCGCAAGGTTGGCCTGGCAATTTCGTTCATACTATTATGATTTGTTTGTGGGTGATTTAGTGTCTCACACTGACCTGACAAGTTCCCTTTAAAAAAAACAAACAAACTATGATTACCTGGAGATGAGCCCAATAAGTCTCACTGGATTCATCTCTGGTCCTTTCAGCGCTTATGCAGATTTTCAATGAATCCAAGAAAGTGAATCTTGGCTTCACTGCACATGTGCCTGAGGTCCAGCACATGACCGCTGAAGTTTACTACTACAACTTCAGTGAAGAGCTGTGCAGGCGCTGGGAGTACAGAAGTTAGGCAAGTAAAAAGTTTTTTCTTTATCCTGGCCATGGACAGCACTTGCACTTGGGACACTAAATCACTGGTCCACAATGAACTGTGGGGGGTTTAGTGCCCCAAATAGCCCTGACAGGTTCCCTTAAACTCAGAAGAGAAGTGGAATTGAGGCTTGGTGAGCCTCTCTTTAATATTTACTGCCGTATAAACCACATTTTTAAAGACATTCAAGTGTACTAGAATGCGTGGGATAACAGATCTTATAAGTGGACGCACACAGTTTGCAATATGCTATAGAAAGCTGAGGAGCAGCACACAGAGCCTCTTGTCTGCGGTGACACAGATACTGCATCATGCTGCATTGATCTTCAAAGTCTCACCTTCTGATGGAGGGCAGAGCCCGCATAAAATATTCATCAGTGTTGTTTTCCCGGTGCCACTGTGGCCCAGCAGAGCGGTTATCTGACCTTCATACATATCCAAGGTTAACCCTAGTGTTAGACAGAAGCATTATTGGAACATTCCTGACTTGTACAAAATTCCCTCCCTCCTACGATGTGTGTCTCAGTGTTAGGCTGGTCATTATTGTGTACTGGTCCAGAAAGACGTATGCAAAATATTAGGATTATATAATTAAAAACTTTTGTTTAAAGGGGCTGTGCCGCTATGGACCAAAAGTCTCCCTAAAGCCTCCTTGTGAATGGATTGCGAGTGCACTTGCTTGACCGGCACTCCATTCACTTCTATGGGGCTGCAGGTATTCCATTTACAAGAAGGCTTTAGGGGAAATTTTGGTACCCTGTCCTCCTGATCAGGGGGACCCAACGATCGGGCCCCCAGCAGTTAAACACTTATCCCCGGTCCTATGGATAGGGAAAAAGTGTTCTTAACAGCACAACCCCTTTAATGGGGTTGGCAACTTTATGGTAAAATCTCCTAACATGCTATAAAGTGCTACATTGTATAACATTACAACAAAAGTGTACAGTTCCTTACCCCTTACCCCATCTCCTCACTTGAAGGCCCCTGCTGCCTATGGATGGGATATATTAACAATGGACAGTAGTGGTCTCCGTGTCCATAGGATGTAAGCTGGTGGAGGTCACGTGATTCATAGATGCTGAACATGTCCAGTAACAATGAAGATAAAAGCATCAAACTCAAAATCTGTAATGCGGATCCTACCTACCTTATGTAACTAAGAATAATGGTATATTCTATGCACGAGAGGGACCTTTAGGGCCCCATCATGGTCCAGGATCCAGTAGCAACTGCTACCTCTGTACCCATTATAGCTACACCCCTGCTTGACACTACTGTTCAGCTCATGTGCAGAAGTTGACACAGAAATAGAAAGCAGTTATGTGGGTCATCATGTGACCATGGCATCCCTTGGATGCTCAGACCACCACTGTCCATTGTGTATATATCCCATACATAAGCACCAGGACGCTTACAAAGGGGTTCTCCAGCTCTATAATATTAGGATAGGTCAACAATATTTGTGGGTCCAGCACATGACACCCCCACAGATCAGCTGTTTATAGAGGCGTCTTTTGGTGTAGTGGCTGTGCTTGGTATTGCAGCTCAGCCCCATTCATTTGAATGGATGAAGCTGACAACAGGCCGCGTAACTAATGAACATCAGATTGGTTGGTCCTGAGTGTCAGATCCCCAGCAATACCAAATTCATGACCTATCCCAATAATAGTTCAACAATATTTTAGTCCTGGGAAACCCAACAGTTGTGGTGGTGGATAAGTGAACTTACACGTATGTGACACAAGGAAGCAGTCTGGGGCACATTAAGAAATTTCACCAAAAAGTGCCAAACATTTTAAATTCTACTTCACTTTTCCAGATCTCAGCTTGCTGTCAGTGAACAGAAATATCTGAAGCTGAAAAAGAACATATCCCGCACAGTCCTCAGCTTACGGAGCAGACGGGTCTCACCTTGTAAGGCTTCTACTTGTTGGTTTTCCTTCTTGAAAGATTTGTGGATATTTTTAATTCTGGGAAAAAATAATTGAAAGCAAATTAGAGTACATGTCAGTAGAGACAGACGTCATAGTGACAGCAGGTAGAAACAATGAGGGGATTTACTAACCCATCTATGCCAGTTGTGTGGTGGAGATGGGTGGAGATGTGGCACACCTTGGGGCATAGTTGAGTTGTGTAGAGATCCTGGCGCACCAGGTTAGGGACACCTCAGCCCATGGAATTTACTATAATTCAGAGTCATATCTGGCTGGCATAGATTTCAGATCTGGCGCCTCTTAATAATTCAGGTGCATCTTGTACCAGCGGAGGAGTTAAGCCTTAACAAATTTACCCCAAAGTCCCTAGTAAAAACTTGCAAGGACCTTTCACAGTATCACTTCTCCAGTCATATCCAAAGCTGCAGTGAAGCGCCTGCCTGGTATCATTATACCTGTCCAGAGAGATGCAACCTTACAGCTTCCAAAAACAGCGACTCACCTGTCCAGCTCCAATAAAATGAATAAGCCTGGAAGGCAATACCAAACATAACCTGTGGACAATTGTGTTGCTGTTCTTGGAAGAGAGCAGCCATGTTTTCCTAACCCTGGGCAACCTTTCAATATAGTTTTGTAGGAGAGGCCATCAATATGTGATTGGTGGGATCCCCATCAAACAGCTGCTTAAAGGTCTTCCCTGTGTAGATGACGTCACATTCATCAGTCACATGATACAAGCTCAGTCCCATCCAGCGCCGTTCATTATATAGTCATTCAACTAGGTGATCCGTGGGGGTCCTGGGTTTTGGACCCCACTCACCACATATTGATGACCTATCCTAAGGAGAGCCCCTGAGTCCTGGAAAACCCTATTAAGTGCCCATACTGGTAAAGGCTGCTAGTGTTGAATGTAAATGTGGAATACTGTATATATACTTCTCTTCTACTCCTTATATTGGCTTCAAAATCCTGATAAATCTGCAATGTGTGCATGAAGCCTAATAAGTTTTTAAAGAATAAAATATCTGGTTAGTCAATACCTGATGGCTTCTTTCCCATGGAGCCCTAAGGCTACAGGCTCTACAATATCACTGAGGTCTGTGTTTGTACTGAAAAAGCTTTCACTGAGCACGCCGTAGTTTCTCCTTTTCTTTGACCAGTAAGATGGCTTCAGAAAGAAAAGTGGCTGCCGTTTCAGCCCGTACTCACCTATAAATGAAGTATAAGATACCAGGTGACATCTCACAGATATACACAACCTGCCCCCCATAATACCCACAAATGCATTAATGTATACAGAAAACAACATAATACTGATAAAGAGGATATCCAGCTTTGTGTAATGTATGTACACAGCGACTGTACCAGCAGAATAGTGAGCGCAGCTCTGGAGTATAATACAGGATGTAACTCAGGATCAGTACAGGATAAGTAATGTAATGTATGTACACAGCGACTGTACCAGCAGAATAGTGAGCGCAGCTCTGGAGTATAATACAGGATGTAACTCAGGATCAGTACAGGATAAGTAAAGTAATGTATGTACACAGTGACTGTACCAGCAGAATAGTGAGTGCAGCCCTGGAGTATAATACAGGATGTAACTCAGGATCAGTACAGGATAAGTAATGTAATGTATGTACACAGTGACTGTACCAGCAGAATAGTGAGTGCAGCTCTGAAGTATAATACAGGATGTAACTCAGGATCAGTACAGGATAAGTAATGTAATGTATGTACACAGTGACTGTACCAGCAGAATAGTGAGCGCAGCTCTGGAGTACAGTATAATACAGGATGTAACTCAGGATCAGTACAGGATAAGTAATGTAATGTATGTACACAGTGACTGCACCAGTAGAAGTGAGGGCAACTCTGGAGTATAATACAGGATGTAACTCAGGATCAGCAAGATAATGTAACACAGTTTTAGTAGTATAAATATGTGTAAGCTCTTCTAGACAGGGTTCTCTTCCCATTGCATTGCTATGGAGTTAGTGATATGTAAAAAAACACCATCAATAATTTATTGATATTTTCTAGTTTAGCACATATGCTGACTTAGTTGTTATTTATTATTTATAACGTGGCTTTTACTCTTGCATCTACATACGGTATAGCTCAGCACCACTAATTTTATCTGGAAATTTATCTTATATAACGGTTGTCGCTCCACAGTCATCTGATGCACTGGAACTATCAGTAAATGTAGATTTTGTAGAAGATTTTATGCCATCAATGCTTAACACGAGGCACCCTTATAAAGAGGTACTGAATGAAACCCAATACCAAGTATTAACCCTTCCTGACTTCTGGTCAGTTACAGAAATTTAACATTTTCTATATATAATAAATGAGGGAAATGTCTTACTGGGAAGTATCTGATCAAGATAGGAAGCCAGTAGCAGGTACATGACACTGTCCACTACAAGGAAGATGAATGTAATGATAAGGGGGTACGGCCCGTCCTTCAGGTTAAATAGCTGGGCACCTTTTCCATGAGCCTCTAGAAACATGACCTGCAGAACAGAACAGACGTCCGTACATTAGTTCAGATAACACCACAGACTATATATATAGAATCACCTGTTGGGTAACTTTAACATAGCGGACTTGTGGTAATGGACTTCACACCACAAATCTGCAGGAAATCTTTATGCATTGTATATGGAATGACCGCAAATTTGTGGTGGACATGCTTGGCAGAAATATTTTTTCAATCCCTGTGTCATGCTTCACCAGGTATAAAACATGGGGGAGATTTACTCTGCTAAATGCATCATAATTCTAGCTTAACTTGCACCAAAGATATGACGGACATGTTTTCCACCACAACTATTATGTGTTTCAGACACTTTTTGCCCCTCTCTCAACAAGTGACTGTGGCTTAACAGGAAACAGAGCGTGGCTTATATGTGGCAAAAATAAAAAATAAGACATCTATTTGCTGTGAAAGAACAGGAGCATTCTTGTTTGCATCCAGATAATGATAACCTGGGCAGATGTAATACTTCTCTCAAAATGCATACAGTCTACACAATCCTTGGTAAGGACCCCTGCATGCGGCCATATTTTTAGTCTGTGTGCCTGTTATAATGGATAACATACAGACCCATTCAATTCTATAGCTCTTTTTTTAACAGATCCATGTATAGAAGCGGGTTCTACTCCTGTCCATTTTTGTGGCTCTCATCCATCTCATCCCATCTATCCATCTATCTACCTGTCCACCTGCACCTGGTGTCATCTGTGTGCTGTCCGTTTCGTTTTCCACAGACCCGCATACGACTACTGTCATGTGCAGGGAGCCTAAGCTAAACACAGCTACAGTACACATTTGCTGCAATGTTTCAGTGCAGGTAAAACGTGTCAGCCTAAAGTGCAGATGACTGACTAGGCCCTCTACCTAATACTCAGGAATAGGTCTATAGGGGTTTTCAGGCAGCAAAAGTGACAGCAAGCAAAAATCTTGAAAATACTGATGAACTGAATCATAAAGAAAGAGTTCCTGCCATGTCCTCTGACTTTTGGTGTTCTACATATAGCCATGGAATCGGCTGCTGCTATTATTTTTTGTGTAGCTTGCCCAGGTCCAAAGTTATCAGTGGAGTTACGTTTGTCTATGGATAAAAGTGTACTGTAAAATGAGTGCTCCTCCACTGCCCTGTGGTGATACTGAGTGGGGGAGACCACAAACTTAGTGGGGCTTTCCAAGGTCAGGTCATCAACATGTGATTGGACGGGGTACCAACCAATAAACTGTCTGAGCTGCAATACCAAGCATAGCCACTACAATATGTATAGTGCTGTGCTTGGTATTCAGTGTTGTGTTGACCCAAATAGTGGCCTCTTCAAACAGCTGATCTGTGGGGGTCCTGGAGGTCCTAAAGATAGGTCATCATTATATAAGTTCCAGTAATACCTGTACTGTCAAGTGTACTGTCAAAGGGAGGGGTCATCCTAATTGACAGTACACTTCTATCTATCGGTAAATGAAAGTAACGGTACTGACATTTTCTAAATTGGGCTAGCTACAGAAAATAATAATGAATAATAATAAAAATAAATATATATATATATATATATATATATATATATATATATAAATAATAATAATAATAATAAATGACAATACAAAATAATAAATTAATATTTATAATAATGAACAAATAATAAAAATAAATTAATGAATAATAATAATAAAAAATGAATAGTAATAATAAACAGCAACGTTTTCAGCACAACAGCACCTCAGACAGTCAGAGGACATGACAGTAATACCTCTGAGATCATGGGCAGATTTATGAGGCCTATATCAGTATTTAGCCATGTGCCAGCATTACACCCACCACAGAACCACACAGTCAGGTCTAGGACATTATCTCATATACCAATCTTGTATAATTAAGATTGTAATTAAACATTTGCTGAGGATTACACTAGCCAAGAGAGCGATTTAGCTGCCTGCAGAGGGGGCAGAGATAATCCTGGCAGATACTGAATAATAGATGTCATCTGATGAATTAATGTCATACAGTAAATCTGCAGAGGTTTCATGTTCACACTGTGCAGCAGCAAAGTACAGCCAGATGAAATGGGAAAAAAGAGAGCAGAGCTGAAGGCAACCCTGTTAACATTTCACTTTGGTGGTAGAGAGTGCTGAGATCTTCAGGATATGGGATGTGATGGGCCAGCAATAGTCAATGAGCTGAAAAACTACAAATTATACTTAGTAAATGTAGCCAATGTATGAACTTCCATCACAGCATCAGTGTCAGTGCAGGATATGGAGCAGAGATTATAATAAAAACAAGATTTTCAGTGACTATCCCGGGAGCTGCAGTCTGGTGAACAATGCTAGAACCTACCATGTATGTACAGAGGGGGTTGCAAAGGGTTATAAATGATAACCGACCCGCAGGATACATCAACAATATTAAATGGGTAGGGGTCTGACTCTTGGCCTCCCTGTTGGTCAGCTATTTGAAGGGGCTGTAATGCTCTGTTGTCACCTTCACTGCTTACCTGGTATACATTTACATTAGTAAATGTTTCTGGTATTACAGCTCACTTTAATAGGACTGAGCTACTCTGACCTGCAATACCAGGTACAGCCACTACTACAGTATGGAGCTGTGCCTGTAAAACAATGGCAGCTTCACAGCCCCTTTATGCTAGGTTCACACTAGCGTCAGCCTATCAGTTATACTGGTCCGTTGGAGGACCAGAACAACGGATAGGTGGACTGCTACAACAGCGGTCACATACAGAGCCCAACAGACCCCACTAACTATAATGGGATCCATCAGAAGTCCGTTCTTTTAAGACTGAAATCGATAGATGAAAAAGTCAGACTTGCAGAACTTTTCTGTCCGGCAGTTTTGGACGCACAATGTGTCGGAGACTAACGCAGATGTGATCGTAACCTTAATCAGTTAATATACAGGAATGCCAAGACTGTGACATTGGCCCGGCATCCAGACTCTTGTAGTCAGGCTTTGCTTCAAACCACCATGATGTCTTTGATCGACCATTTTGACAATCATCCTGTTGAATGAAGTACGTTATATCTGTGCATGACTTCATCTTTATATTAACTAAAGTGCCTGGTAAATCCTCTCCAGGGGCCGAAGAGCCAAGAGAAAATCACAGGCATTTAATTGTTTAATGGACCTCTGGACAAGTATCAGATGGGCCTGAGGGGACACTACTGTGATATGTTGTAGTATATGTCATTGTATATCTCATATATTTATCTCATATACTGGTATATTTACTGCTTCTATTAAGTAGTGGCTATAGTGGAATAGAGACTACTCTTAAAGGGGTTGCCATGTTATTTTTTTACAGATGTGTTGGGACCATGAATATAAGCAGCTTACTAATATACCGACATTAGCCCAACAGGACATTGTGTTCTGCCGACTTGTGTAGTACAGTCCACTCCATTTATACAGTGCTCCAGTGGGAAGAAGGTAGACATACACCTTCAATAGATGTCTGACAAACACTTGTTAAGCCATTTACCATTGCTGACCTATCCTTCGGGTAGGTTATGAGTTGTAACCCTTTCGCCACTCCCTCTGTACATAAAGCTGAGCCCACACCACACGTGGCAGGTGCTGGGTCAGCCACTACCAGCCTGCAGCGATCGGGATCCGAGATATAATATTCCCTGCAAATCTTGTCTTGTATTATAATCTATGCTCCATATCCTGACCCCCACCATACACATGCACACTCAGCTCACATATCATCAGTCAGGAGGCCCCATTCGCACAAAGTACAGATGAAGCAAACTAAGTTGAAACTGCTGCCGATCAGCTGTTTGAAGAGACCACAGAGTGCTGCAGTCCCTGCACAGAAAACTAATTCCAGCTTCGTACCAATATATAATGGGTGTTCTTGGTATTGCAGCTGAGCCCCTCTCACTTGAATGGAACTGAGCAGCGAACAGACCATGTGATTGATGAGCATGATGTCACATGGCCTGTGAAGTGCTGAAAAAGTGCCACTACTGCTTCAAACAGGTGATATGCAGAGTCCGGGGTGTCCTAAGGATAGGTCATCAATTATTTAGTCTGGAAGGCCCAGAATCCCTTTTTTTTTAACTCGTTTTATTGGACGCACAGTGCAATACAGTGTATGGGGCAACATAAAGTCCAGGATATATATTGGTACATACTGCATAATGAAGACATCTTTGCAAGTTAAACAAATTAGAATTTGTATGTAACCCAACATAGTCCAAGAGTTTCTTACAAATGATAGGGGAATATGTGGATCAGTCCCCATTCACATGTTACACCTCGTACACTGTGAAAGAAAGTCAAAGCTAACAAGATAACAAGCCAACCTTTGCACATATAATAAATGAACTGAATGTATTATACGGACAATGTGCTTAGAAGACTTACCAAAGCCATAATGGGGAGATTTTGGTGTATTGTGAGGGGAGACAGTGAGCTATTATGTGGAGGTATCTAATCTGTTGGAAAGTTCATCCCACAATGACCTGGGAGAGGGATGGGTTAATGGAAATCATACCATGCCTCCCATACCTTTGCAAACTTCTAGGGGCAACCCCTATGTTTGTATACTATTTGTCATATTGGATGGTATTATTGACTAATTTCTTCCACTGCCACACAGTCGGTAGCTTGTCTCCCATCCACCTGAGCGTAATGGCCTTTCTGGTAAGGAACAGAGGTTAGAAAACCCCTTTAACAGAACAAAAACCACAATTGTATGTATAGTTCAATAATTGTCAAGGATTACTACAAAGTAATCGGGCAGTCCTGTTAGCACTGGCGAGTTTGGGTGACATGTTTCTCTAATCACTTACCTGGGCTATACCGATCATGAAGGTGCACTGACAAAACGGACTGAAGAACCAAACAAAGGACTTTGGGAAGTCGCCTTTCATCACAATGAAAATGCCCAGAGCGCCAAGGACAAGCGTGGCCAGGAAGGCGATACCACCAGCCTGCTTGGCTTTTTTAAAAAGTGGGGTCAGCATCAAAGCAAACAAGATCTGAGGAGAAAAAAACAAGAAGAAAGAGAAAAAGTTGTGAATAATTTAACACATAGTTTAGTGTATATTTTTCTAAGATCCTGCAACATGTTGTTCTCTGGCTGATGTAGAACTACAGCTCCCAGCATACGCCTGAGGCCTCTGAAGAACTGTATGTCACAGATTTGTGGTGTATTTTAGACAAATAGATTCAGGCGAATACAGTAATAAATTGAGATCTTCCAAAAATTGTAAATAAATCTAGCCTAATGCCTAAGAGGAGTAGTACAATGAGCCAGATGTATTAAAGGGGTTATCCAGGGTCTGTTACTTCCTCCAGGTTCTATGTGTATGAAACCTCAGGTTTCCAGGCTGGCTTGAACTCGGGATCACATGATCAGAACCAGCACCCGGCCCCCAAGTTGATCAGCCTCTTCTCCCATGTTCACTGGTATGACCCGCACTATGGGGGGTGAAGGATTTTACAGCAAAATGTACTCAGATGACATTTGAGTGTATTCTGGGTGCCTTCCATGATGCATTCACTTCTATGGGGGTTCCCAATCTGTTCTGTTCTAATGTCACATAGCGGGATAGGACCTGCTCTATACTCATTGGAATGGAACAGAGCATCAGATGCCCCTTCGGGAGAGCCTCGGGCCTGCAGACTCGGTCGTGTGCATTAGGTCTCAGACAGCTAAGAGGTGAGGTAAGGAAGAGGAAAGTGTCTAAATTGCTTGCAAGACAGACCATTTCTATCATAGAATGTGCCACGGTTTCTGTCTTATCTAGTTCTCTCCTGTCTAAATGTGATGAATGTGTCTCATTGCCCTCTGCTGCCTGGTAGGTTCTGAAGTCCAGGCAGGATCTCTGTTTGTGGTCAGTAA
This sequence comes from Leptodactylus fallax, assembly GCA_947044405.1. Lineage (NCBI taxonomy): Eukaryota > Metazoa > Chordata > Amphibia > Anura > Leptodactylidae > Leptodactylus > Leptodactylus fallax. The sequence goes on along the minus strand of CAMRHE010000159.1, from coordinate 3,569,017 downwards.
ATGATTATCTGCATCTGTATACAAGCAAAGATGTTCTTATTTACTGACAGCAAGCAGAGAACTGAAACACAGAGAATCCTGAAAACTTGCAGAACGTCTCAACTCTCAGAAGACATATCAATAGAGCTGGGGCTCTCTCCTCTGAGGACATGACAAAGATCTTTCAGGAGAATACCCTTATTTTTATGTACAAGAAAACATAGAAAACCCATTTGGATCCATCCATCAGAACAGTGCAGAGAGCTCCGCGTGTGCTCTATAATAAGACAGCTGAAGGCGGAGTGCTGCTAAGTGGCATATTACTGCGGTAACTCAGGACTGATGCCATTAGGGTGAGGTGGGTTCAGCTAAGGCCTCTTTGCTGCTCTCATGCTGCTATTTTTATGGCCGTTTTATTGTGCTATAAAAACCCTCTTTTGATTCAGCTGGAATATTTTGTGAGTCCTACAGGCAGCAACGCCACTTAGTAATATACCTTAAAGCAAAGGCACAGCCATAGAAGAATGCAGCGTCAGGGGTGTAAGCATAGCTGGTACTCACCAGAGAGATCCCATAAAGTGCATACAGCAGGAAGACCAGGAACCAGCTGCTGTGCTTGAACGGGGTGAAGACCGTGGTTATAAAAGCCATGAGCAAAGATATCAGGAGAATCAGAATGATGTACAGCAGGACCCAGGGCAGCCTGCAAGGAAAACACATCTATTTACACCGGAGTTATTTAGTAATCTTCTAGCAAAAATAAACCTACATACCATAGATTTCCAAAAGACTGCGCAATGTACAACGCTTGAAAATGTCCTCTGCTAAGACTGGCCAGCTAGTCTCCTGCTAGCCCTCCGGTAAGATAGTTGTAACACACATGAATGCACAGCATTTCCGCTGTGGATATATTTCTGCACGTGTGGATGGAATTAGCCAGAATCCCATCCACTTTGCAGGTACTGTAAAACGCAGTGGCCAAATCGCGGCATATTCGCAACGTGGGGCCTGTGACCTAAATGTGCATGTGCTGCTGCTGAGGTGTTTACTTCAAATAGACCTTGTACCAAAGCCTCAGCTGTGAAAAAGCTTTGGCCCTGCATAGATTTTTGATCACTGCGTGCAAAGAAGAATGTCTTCATTCACTGGCAGCAAGATCTTGGAAATGGGAAATAATTGACATACAATGCAAAATGTCATAATACGATGAATATACTTTATGTACATAAAATCAGAAAGCCCCTTTAACTTTTATTAATTTAAGGGGTTTTCCATACTTTATAAATTGATAACCTATTCTTAGATCATTGGGGATCTGACACCTGGGACCCCAGTATTCAGCTGTTTGAAGTGGCCATGTGTCTCGTTCACAGGGCCTGTTCGCAGCTTAGTCCCATTCAATTGCATGGAGCTGAGCTGTGATACTAAGCCCCGCCGCTGTACATTATACAGAGCTGTGCTTGGTTTTCTGTGGACCCCCCACCTCTCTCACGCGAATGCTGCGGTCTCTTCAAACAGCAAATCGCCAGCAATCCCGTTTATTGGAACCCCATTGATCTTTAGTTGATGACCTACACCAAGTATAGGTCATCAATTGATAAGCCCAGAAAACCCCTTTAAGGACTATAAGGAAAAAATTCAAGAATAATAAGCGTTCAGATATAGTTGCTATAGTAGCTCAGTCCCATGCATTTGTGTTTTCACCACTCTGCATGATATCATATCCAGACTGTAGTCCGGTGCTTCAGTCACACAGGACCAATGACAGACCTGACGAACTGCAGCGTGGAAAAGGGAACTACTGCAGTGAGTATCGCTATGTTCACATATACGTGACTGTGTCTGTTGTTCTGGTCCACTAGTGTATCAGAACAACGGACACACAGACCACTAAATAGTGGACATCAACGGTGCCTGAAAGACCCCATTGACTATAATGGGATCCGTCGAGTAGCCATTCTTTTAAACTGAAACCGCCGGATGGAAAAAAATTGCAGTACTTTATTGCAAATGTGAACATAGCCTATATTTGAAAGTTTAGAATTTTTTTGATGTTGCCAATTGCAAATTTATTCTTAGGCAACCCCTTAAAGGCTATATCCACCTTTGCAGACAATATTTTATTGTACAAATAAATCTAAAATGAAAAGTGAAGCTACTTTTGCAATAGGCTATTAAAAGTTTCCTACAGTTCTGTTTTTACAGCTCCTATGCAGACCTATATGTCTCTATGGTAACAGTCTAAAGGTAACAAATGCTATGTAATGCACACTGAAGTCTTGTAATCTGTTACTTCACTGCCACCTTGTAATGTGCATTTGGTAATATCGCCAGAGGTACAGACCAGATAGAAGGACATATGATTGTAGGATCAGACTACATAGAGTTTGCTGTTGTCTGTTACCATGGAGACACACAGACTGCATAGGAGCTGAATGGTAGAAAATCTTTCATCAACAGCTATTGCAAAATTTTTTTTCAATTTTCAGTTTAGATTTATTTGGATAAGAAAAAATGGTTGCAAGGGTCGACCCTTAAAAAATTGGGGGAGATTTACTATATCAGTGCAAAGGAAAACTGGGGCAACCGAATAAATTGCAGCTCTCATTTCAGTAGACTTTTTGTAATATAGAAGAAGCAATCTGATTGGTTGCTATGGCCAATTTTTCCAGTTTTTGTGATAAATCTTTCCCTAATGTGCCACTACAAGGTGACACCATTGAAATGAACACAAAGCCCCGTCAGTACCAGAAGGCAGTGTCATGGAGCCCCAGTATCTTCATAAACTCTTTTAGCTTTTTCTCTTTTTCCGCCACAATGTAAGCCGCCGGAGAACATCCAAACGGTGAGAACGCCATGACCAGGCATATTGACATGAGGGCATGGTAGAAACCGTCCACTTCAACCACTGGCTTCTTCTCCATAATCATGGCTTTTGTCCTTTTCAGCTCATCCCAGGCCGAATAGTTGGTTTTTAACTGGCATGAAAGAGAAAAACAACCTTAAATGACACGCAGTTACACCAATACAGCCATGAGACCACGGGCACTGCCCAAAACGCTAAGTGCACCCCTAATTCTTATTACTGCATTTGGCATGTACAAATTTGCTCAAATTTATTTGGGAAATTTATGAAGACTGACGTTTTCAACGCCATTCTTCATATATCCTGTGCCTGCGACAGTGCGCCTCATTTATGACAAGGCACATGCGTCCTGTGATCCTGCACTGAAATCTACGCCAGCTCATAGCAGGCATCGATTTCAGACATCACTTAAGCCTCTAAATAGGCCTTAATGATCATAAATATGTTGGAGCCTCTGGTTCCACCCACGCCTCTTGCCACATCCCCTTTCAGAAAAAGTTAGAAAATTTTTGTGCAAAACCTGACTTGCACAATTTGTAAATTTTTCACACCTTGTAACCCAGAAAACTGGTGTACAAGACATAATAAATCCCCCTTTATGTTCAACAAAGTTTCCCTTTAAAATCTCTAGAAAATCGACACCATACCTTTATAATGGCAGAATCTATACAAGCTTGTATCCGCGTGAAACCGGAATAATGGTACTGTACAGAGTCACACTTGGTAGAATAACAGTCTGATGGAAGAGGAAAAGAATTGTGACTAGAAAATAAAACCCATCTTCAACAAGGATAATATTAATAGAGCCTATAAAAATTTCAATCTACTTGCAAACAACATTTTCTGGAGGTCAGCCAAACAGGGGTGTGCCTAAAAATCATGTGGTCCCATAGCAAGTGAGAATTGCATTCAAAAAAAAAAAAAAGCAGGCAAAAACAAGGAAAGTGGTTGTAGAAAATGTATTTTCACTTGAAATTTTAAAGGGGTTGTCCGGGCTTGAGCTATTCCTAGAGGTGGCCCCCAGGCCGATCAGCTGTACGGAACCAATTTACTGCAGTGCCCTGTACTGTGTATCAGATGGGCACCAGAAGCGGCACCGCTGATCGGTCCGGGGGCCGTCTCTTGGTCCCCCACAGATCAGGTGTTTGTGGCCTATTCTGAGGATAGGCCTTAAATAGCTTAAGCCTGGACAACCCCTTTAAGGAAATGTGTTTTAAGAATAAAAAAAGAAAAACCAGAGCCCACTAGTCCTGCTGTAAGGCACTATACTGTAACCCTTTCAGCTGACCGACTGCTGTTTTTACATTAAAGGGTTAATTGATCTTTTGACACGGTAGGCAGCATGTCTGAGAGGCAGTATAATACTTGGACTGCCAGGTATCGAAAAAGATCAAAGTGTTGTGAGAGGAACCTGCAGGCTCCTCCATTCACTGACCCCATAGTAATTGCTTACTCTGCCTCCATGGTAGGTTCGTCATTGTAGACAAAGTAAGGCCCAGTTCACTTCACATCAAGAGTTATTCTTGAAAGGTCCTCATCAGGAGTATTCCTTAATGTATACCTCCGATGTATACTACTACTCTATAGCCATATATTGCAGCTGTCACTCATAGGCCACAATGTTAATAAACATATACCAAGTGAATCAATGTAACTCAATGGGGCAAATTTATGAAGACTGGCATATTGAACGACAGTCTTCATAACTCCAGCTCTGGCAGATGGTCTCCCTAATTTGAGTGGCAGGCCTCTTCATAAACGCTGCTCCTGCGCCAAGCCATGTGCTTGTGGTGGAAGATACGCCAGCTTGTAACTGGTATAGATGTCAGTGATCAATTACGCCAGTAAACTGGCATCAATGACATTAAATCTGGATGCATAAAAAGATGCAAACCCGACGAGATATCTAGTGTAAAAATAAATACCTCACCCAGGATCAGGGATATCAAAATTCTCCAAAAAGGTTTCCCCTCAGTCCTAGCAGGAGAACTCACTGATGCTCTCAATGACATATCTGAAGACAGATAAAAGTGTGCAGTCGCCATTCATGTCTTACCTTGTATGTACGGAGTAGGTTTTGGGAAGTAGAAGGGAAAGAACATCAGCTTGTAAGACATGGAGTCTTCAAACTTGACACCCACGAAGTGGAAGTATGAGGCACTGGCCGCCTTCAACTCGTCTTCATTGCGGAAGTGAATAACTTCTATGTCTGTAAAACAGTGGGAAGGAGACAAGCTCGGTGCCCTGTACAGTCTAGTGAGTTAGGCCCACAAAGTGTACATTTTGGGCATGATGTTACGGAGTAGCTGCACTCACTATTTCAGCCTCAGTAGGGCGTAATCCAGGTGCCCCAATGTACGCTAAGGCCAGGCTAGAGAGAAGTCGCCCTTTCATAAATGAGTATGATGAATTATACAGTGACTAGGATATATAGATAAATTTTTCTCAGTTGTAATGTGAACACTGGCATAATGGGAATTAGTAAAATCACAGCCGGTTATCATCCTGCCAAGAGATACTGCCGTACACAGCAAGGAAGAATAATACAAGAACATTGGCAAAGGACTGGTAGGAGAACAATAAGTGCTTAATGAGTAGGAAAAACAGCGGAAAAGAGCAACTCCATCCAAATGCAAAACCACAGTGTGAATAGTGCATGCTGTGCATCAGATGTTTCTAGAACTCCCATAGAATTCAATAGCTCTCTTTTTATATGGGATATACTCCTTTAAGCTGCAAACATGGTCTTCCAGACTCCTTACTCATTCCACAAGCCCACTGTACACATCTGCTTATTTCGGACTCTCTTCTCCTCTCATCCCTCAGTGGTAACACCTCCCCACAGTCACCCCTCTCATACTACATTACTGGGTGCAGTGAGATATGAGCTAGTGGGTTGTGTTTGGCCCATTCCTTCTATTCCTTGAAGATGAGCTGAATGTCTCTGGTAATCTGCTGTTATCACTGAGAAGAACGCTAAATCCTTATCTGTGACGCTGATGTATTACATAGCGCCCACTGAATTCATAGGGCAGCCCATGTAATGTATGGACAGAGCTGCTCTAGCTCTTAGAAAGGCATATTAAGCCTCGGACCCCCTTCTAATAAATCCATTGGAATAAAAGTCATTGAGAGTTATTAAGATCATGATGTGAATGGATAGTATTGCTGGAGCGTTGGCGGCCGCTGCTGTTCTTTATTTTCTGGAGCCCAGGGAGCGGAGCTATGGACAATTGTATTTGTGATAAAGCTCAAGGTGAAGTCTTTTATCTCGGCTAATGTACTGGTAGCTGACAGCAGCGGTATATACACCAGTCAGCAGCCCCGTGATGCCGTTCTGTAAATCTCATTCCATAAGAATAAGACATGAGCTGTACAGTATCCGGCTGCCATCCTGCATTAGCCATAGTGTCATTCAGAGTATATAGCTGATGCGATATCTGTTCTCCTACAAGTTACTTACAACTGACTAAGTCCTTGCTGTAATCTAAAAAGTGTCTCTGCTGAGAGCTCTGTAAATGCAAAACAATTCTGTACAGAGTGTGTCTGCAGGTGGAATAAGAGCAAATGACTGGCTGCTTACATTCAGCAAATGTCCTGTTGCTGTGTGCAGATTGCAGCGTGCTGGAAAGCAAGTAATGAGGGGTTCAAATTACTAGAAAGGAGTGGTTACAAGTAGACCTTTCCTAGTGTAGATCCAGTAGGTGGCGTTGCCTCAGCTCTGGACATTTTAGCTGTGCAATCTGATGGGCTCTGCCCACCAGTCCGTCGCAGCTAACATGCCCTCTGCCTCAGCATTTCTAGTGGCAGCGTGGTCCAGGTCACAGTATGTAAAAATATCCCTCCTAAACACAATGGTAACGCGCTTGCTTTGAAGTGGACACAGGGAGTGGTGCCTAACATGCCCTGAACCTGAGGTGGTGCCATCTACTGGATCCCCTCCAGAATGAACCCGCTCCTAAGCACTCTCCATTCTACCATCTATCATTCATTTAAAGGGTTGAATTTGTAACCATTAAAATAACTTAGTTTGTGTCTTCCTTATTAAGCCCCCTAATACAACACTGACCCCCAGAAGACACATTTTTGGGTAAGCAGGGACCTGCAGACTCCCAGAACCTATGTCTTGGGTGAGCTCTGCCCGCGTCAACCTTAGAGGAAGTGGAGTTACTTCTAGACTAATCCCTGCAATTTCTCCTTAATCTCCTCTTCACTTTTGATCCTATTTTGTCTCACATTTCCATTAATACTGAGAAGCATATAAAGAAACCTTCTGTATGTGTCCCAGGAGATCAGCCATGTCCTCTGCTCCTCCTCACTGTCCTGTGCCTGGCTGTAAGACAACTGGCTGCAGCAGGAGCCTCTCCCTCCGCCCCTGTCTGCAGTGGGATGGCTAAGCCCACCCCCCTTGAATAAGTTCTCACTCTTACAGGTTCCGTAGCTGAAAATGGAGCACACCAGCATACATAGATTAACCCATACTTCTCTGCAGGATTTCTACATGACCTGAGCTCCAGAATTCGGGTGTTTTACACTTTTCCTCTACTTTTGAATAGTGGGTGTGGTCAGTCTGTTGACCTTTTTCCTTTGCACTAACACTAATAATAACACTATGTCAGGATAGGCAGGGATGAGGACAACCGGGGTAATTGGTATGTGGGAAAGGATGTAACCAACCACGTTACCTTGGCCATGCTATGTAGAAACAGGGTTATGGCAGCAAAGAGAACATTTGCCCCAGGTGAGGAAAAGCTGAGCTTCTGGGATATGTACTAGAGTATGACATGGGTGATAATAATAGTATATGTAGTGTCAGTGCTAGCACTGTAGTTAGCAGACCCATAGACAGCGTAATAAATCATACTTATCCCGCCTGCAATAACCATGCCAGATGGTAAACACTCACCCTCAGATCCCAGGATGTCTGCAAAAGATGTGAACACAGGAATTACAATGCAGAACTAAAAGCAGATTCACTGTCTATAATTCATGGATTCAATACGCCTTCCCTTCTTTAAAGGGGTAGTTCCAAGGTGACATTTAACACTTCTCCAAAGTGTGAGTGCAGAGGCTCCTATCTCTGGGGCCCTCAGTGTCTGTGAGAAAAGTGTCCCGTGTCCCTCATAATGCTGCGGTGGTCGAGCATGTGCACTGCTGCTCCATTCCAAATCTACAGGACTGATGAAGACAGCAAAGTCCAATAAACTTTCATTGGAGCGGCAGCGAGCATGCTCAAATGGCGTTCTATTTCAAAAGTGGATATGGGATCCCGGTTCGTATTGAGTATTTGATCCGGTTACCACCTCATCAGGTAATGAGGACATGTTCAAGGACTTGACAATATTTGGTGGTAACATGGTTTTCTGACAGTGGAAGGTCAATTAAGATGGCCATGTTTGGTTTGATATTAGGGTCCGTGTGATGGGAACATTCCCGGGGCTGAACACTGCAGTCAACTATGAGTCTGAGACAAAACACAGGTCTACTGCCCCAGTAAAAGTGATGCAAGATAGCAAATCCAGGCCAGGACACAGTCGATCCAGCAAATTTCTAAATACAGAAACTGTATTAACCCGTATCCCACAAGGCCATCTGATTTCGCCCCTTATGCTGGATGATTTCTCCAACATATCCGAGAAACAAGCAAATTTGATGAGGTCTATAATAAAGGAGTAGTCACGAAAGAGTCTTTAATGGGAATTTTTCTCTAATCCCTAGGAAGTTAAATGATAACTCCTTTGGTGATATCAGAGCATGGGAAGGCGCCCCTGTATTTTGTAATCAGGGTTCCCTGGTTCAGGGTCCTTTTACATGGGATGATATCAGGCCATAACGATAGATAAAATCACAAGAAGGACCTTCACATTGCCTGATGTGAACTGTACAGGGAAAAAGTGATCATTAATACAATTCCTTGTCCCTACATAGGTTACATTTTGTCAGCAGCAAATCCTTCGTGCCCACGAAATCTGTGCAGCTGACAGACGATATTTCCAGCTGCATAAAATTCGCTCAGCTGTCACCCCAGCTTCTGTTTGCTGTGGTCCGGCGTTTACGTGTTTGTCCGCTGATCGGTGCCCACTTTACAAGAAACAATAGTCAGGCGTGTCCACCTGATCATTGGCCCGTGCAAAAGGGCCTTTAATCTGGCTGTCTAGGACCCAATGTGTGCCTCTACGAGGTGACCATGTACACTGCGTGGTCTTTTAAGACTGATCAGGGGTGGGAAGGAGAAAATGGCAAGAGGAGAGAGAATGTAGTTTGTAAAGTCCACAACAAGGATATGCCATCACTTTTGTAATTTGTGGGGAGTTTAACTTATGAAGGGGATATAGAGCTTATTCGGCACTGTGCCCCCTAAAGGGTGAACTGAGTCACTGCAGGTTAGCTCCCGTTTAAGTGAATGAGAGCTGATCTGCAGTACCTAATCTGGCCACTAAACTGAGAAGAGTGTTGTCCATTATCTGTGCATCAGCTGATTGGTGGGAGTGCCAGGTCCCCACCGATCTGATTTTAATGACCCAGTATCCAGTATAGGCCATCAACAGTTTTAGCCCAGAAAATCCCGTTAGGCCCATGTAGTATACCGCAGCAAAAAAGAGCTGCGGGAAAAAACGCGGCGCCAACGCATCGCGGTTCTTCCCGCAGTGCTTTGGACACAAAGTTCGTTTGCTTCAATTATCGTTTGCTTCAATTATACCTATAGGGAAATTACCGGCGTTTCCGTAGGTATAACTGACACGGTTTTGGAAATTGCCATGTGTCTGTAGTGCGTATTTTACCGCAAAGTGGAGATGGAATTCGCTAGTATCCCATCCACTTTGCTGTGACTGTAAAATGCCAAGTTTTTTTTTTTAGTTTACGCCACGTGGGGCCCCGGCTAGGTAAAATACGTGATGCAGACATGTGGTGATTTCCAAAATCGTTTAGAAATAGAAGCATGTCAATTATACCCACGGAAACGCGAGTGGTTTCCCTATAGGTATAATTGAAGCAGAAAGTCTGCAGAGGAAACCTCTGCGAACATTCTGTCCCACAGGACTTTTTTGTTGCAGGAAGCCACATGGGGCCTTAGCCTTAACCACATTTCTCTGCTCTGACCAACTACTTTGCATGGTAAACTAAAGCAAAGCACTAAATCAGTGCAGTGGCTACTTCATTCTCAGGTCAGGGGCGGCCTCAGGCATCGCACGGCTACCATTATAAAATGATGGCATATCCTGGCGACATTACATTATAACATGTAAAGAGCCCTTTAAGAAATAATATGAGCTCCTCTATGTTATATATAAAGAATAATTCTGTGACACCTAGGTGACAATTGGAGTGGCTGAGGACCTCAGAGCTGAGGAGATGTCCATGGTCTTCCCTTCAGGCCCCTGCGGTGGAGGACTTTCACCTCCGAGCTGACCTGATTTCCTCTATGTTACCCTTTGACATTTAGTATCTCAAGTGACTTGTGATAAGTGACGCCACCGCAGCACTCACAAGTAAATTCGGAAACGCTGTGAATTTCTCCCGACTCGCGCGCTTTTCTGTAGCTAAAATTAGCAGCCAAAGTGCCAACCTGCGAATAAACTGTCTCATTTGTTGGCCACTTGTGTAAGTTACATTGACTGCTTGTAGATATTCCGTGTAATGGAAAGGCTTTCTGTTACCTGGACGGCTCATTAGAGCCAGGCGGGTCGCGCCAACGCTCAGATTTCACTTCCAGGCTCGGAGCTAATGATTTCTAATGATTTTCTGTTCACAATATGTATTGCTTGCGCCAAAGCGAAGCATAAAACCTATTCAGAGTGATTATTAAGGTCCCCACTGAGTCACTGACGGGACAGAGAAGCCGTGTCTGATGGCAGGAGTTAGTAGGGAGGGGGGCGCAGGTTGGGTGACATAAGTTGTAGTGTTTTATATTATTTATTCCGTGCGTGAATCATTTCTCGCCTCATTAACCTTCGACACTGAAGAAATTAGGGCTGAGAATTTGGCACCACAGATGCCAACGGTAGGGAGAGGGCATGGTGTATGGGTATAGTTCTCAACCTAAGGTATGGGCACCCTAGTGGGTATGCATTGGACTAGGGCTACATGGCAACATTGGCCACAACTCCATTCCCTTACATTGGTGAGAGAGATGCAGGTCGTCATGTAGCCCTGGCAAGTACATGTGGTGCCCGCCAACAGTGTCACACTTCCTCTGCCATTGTTATGGATGTGACCAGTCAGGGGCATGTCCCTACACACTCTTGCACTGTCCAATTAGTGCTGACGGTATACGATTGTGTAGGGACTTTGGGTCAGACTGACCATGTAGTAAATTATACCATGAAGTTACCTGAGCTCAGACAGTGCGAGGACGCTGCCGCCATGATGGTATCCGTCACATTGGTAGCCGGGGTGTACCCAATAGTGAAGTCCTGGACAACTTCCAAGTCATTAAGAAGATCATTTGATGTTGCTTCATAATGTTTGTTCGGCATGACCAAGACCAGCAGCAGCCATATCAGTGACCAGATGACCGGATAGAAGATCTCCTGTAGAGGAGGAAGAATAATGGCAGATTAAAGGGTCATGAGGCTATTATACTAGCCAGGGAAAAAAACAGCAGAATAGTGAGTGCAGCTCTGGAGTATAATACAGGATGTAACTCAGGATCAGTACAGGATAAGTAATGTAATGTATGTACACAGTGACTGCACCAGCAGAATAGTGAGTGCAGCTCTGGAGTATAATACAGGGATGTAACTCAGGATCAGTACAGGATAAGTAATGTAATGTATGTACACAGTGACTGTACCAGCAGAATAGTGAGTGCAGCTCTGGAGTATAATACAGGATGTAACCCAGGATCAGTACAGGATAAGTAATGTAATGTATGTACACAGTGACTGCACCAGCAGAATAGTGAGTGCAGCTCTGGAGTATAATACAGGATGTAACTCAGGATCAGTACAGGATAAGTAATGTAATGTATGTACACAGTGACTGTACCAGCAGAATAGTGAGCGCAGCTCTGGAGTATAATACAGGATGTAACTCAGGATCAGTACAGGATAAGTAATGTAATGTATGTACACAGTGACTGTACCAGCAGAATAGTGAGTGCAGCTCTGGAGTATAATACAGGATGTAACTCAGGATCAGTACAGGATAAGTAATGTAATGTATGTACACAGTGACTGCACCAGCAGAATAGTGAGTGCAGCTCTGGAGTATAATACAGGATGTAACTCAGGATCAGTACAGGATAAGTAATGTAATGTATGTACACAGTGACTGTACCAGCAGAATAGTGAGCGCAGCTCTGGAGTATAATACAGGATGTAACTCAGGATCAGTACAGGATAAGTAATGTAATGTATGTACACAGTGACTGTACCAGCAGAATAGTGAGTGCAGCTCTGGAGTATAATACAGGATGTAACTCAGGATCAGTACAGGATAAGTAATGTAATGTATGTACACAGTGACTGTACCAGCAGAATAGTGAGTGCAGCTCTGGAGTATAATACAGGATGTAACTCAGGATCAGTGCAGGATAAGTAATGTAATGTATGTACACAGTGACTGTACCAGCAGAATAGTGAGTGCAGCTCTGGAGTATAATACAGGATGTAACTCAGGATCAGTACAGGATAAGTAATGTAATGTATGTACACAGTGACTGCACCAGCAGAATAGTGAGTGCAGCTCTGGAGTATAATACAGGATGTAACTCAGGATCAGTACAGGATAAGTAATGTAATGTATGTACACAGTGACTGTACCAGCAGAATAGTGAGTGCAGCTCTGGAGTATAATACAGGATGTAACTCAGGATCAGTACAGGATAAGTAAAGTAATGTATGTACACAGTGACTGTACCAGCAGAATAGTGAGTGCAGCCCTGGAGTATAATACAGGATATAACTCAGGATCAGTACAGGATAAGTAATGTAATGTATGTACACAGTGACTGCACCAGCAGAATAGTGAGTACAGCTCTGGAGTATAATACAGGATGTAACTCAGGATCAGTACAGGATAAGTAATGTAATGTATGTACACAGTGACTACACCAGCAGAATAGTGAGCGCAGCTCTGGAGTATAATACAGGAGGTAACTCAGGATCAGTACAGGATAAGTAATGTAATGTATGTACACAGTGACTGTACCAGCAGAATAGTGAGTGCAGCTCTGGAGTATAATACAGGAGGTAACTCAGGATCAGTACAGGATAAGTAATGTAATGTATGTACACAGTGACTGTACCAGCATAATAGTGAGTGCAGCTCTGGAGTATAATACAGGATGTAACTTGGGATCAGTACAGGATAAGTAATGTAATGTATGTACACAGTGACTGCACCAGCAGAATAGTGAGTGCAGCTCTGGAGTATAATACAGGATGTAACTCAGGATCAGTACAGGATAAGTAATGTAATGTATGTACACAGTGACTGCACCAGCAGAATAGTGAGTGCAGCTCTGGAGTATAATACAGGATGTAACTCAGGATCAGTACAGGATAAGTAATGTAATGTATGTACTCAGTAACTGTACCAGCAGAATAGTGAGTGCAGCTCTGGAGTATAATACAGGATGTAACTCAGGATCAGTACAGGATAAGTAATGTAATGTATGTACACAGTGACTGCACCAGCAGAATAGTGAGTGCAGCTCTGCAGTATAATACAGGATGTAACTCAGGATCAGTACAGGGTAAGTAATGTAATGTATGTACACAGTGACTGCACCAGCAGAATAGTGAGTGCAGCTCTGGAGTATAAAACAGGACAGGATAAGTAACATATACACTTTATATGTAGATTATATCTATATGCAAAATTATGTTCTAGGATGGACATCTACTTCTTAATCCATTCTTTCCAATAATTGTTTAGACAAAATCATGGAAAAATCTTTTGGTTTCTGCCCTGAGGATGAGACATGAGAGGTGAAAAAATAAATAACCGGCAATAACACTGACATGCTTCTGCCTGGAAAAGTGCCAGTGACAAATGCTTGCCTGCAACATCCCAGAGGCCCAAGCTTACACAACACTTCTCTCTGAGGGAGACAATTATTGTGTCCGAGGTTGGAGGGAGCAACTTCAGCATAATATACTGACATAAGCAGGACGACGCTCTCCAGGCAACATGCAAATAGGAGTAAAGTAAAACATTCATGAGTGGTTTGTGGTGAATCTCAGAGCAGAAGGTTAAGATCCAAGTTCACACAAGGATACTGAGAATGTAGAAATACTGCATCTCCAGATAAAAGCATGCAGGGGACAAGGCTGCATGGTGCAGTTCCCAGTAGGGCATCGGTTATCTCTGGAGGATTACATGATTATCCACTGACCTTAAAGGGGATGTGCAAGATTAGAAAAAATAGCTATTTTCTCAACAAAACAGCGCCACACCTGTCCACTGACTGTGTGATGTATTACAACTCAGTACCATTTACTCCAGTGGAACAAAACTGTAGTACTAGACACAATCCATCGACAGTTGTGGTGCTCTTTTTCTTTGTAGAAAAGCAGCCATGTTTTTCATACAACCCCTTAAACAGGAGCATTGGGGGTTTCAGCAAGCCATCAAAGGAAGGGACAGATCCCCTTTAAATGGTACGGGCTGGTTATTTTTGCAGTTTTGGTATAATGGAACCAGGTCTAGATCACAGGACTGATATTGTGTAAAGTCCATGTGATCACCCTGTGTGCCCTTCTGCCATCCTTACTTCTTGCCTGAGCTTACGTGGCACTGCCCTGCGTCACTACATAGCTCACGTAAACAGAAATCCTCAACCTGCCGGCAGCTCGTGTAACCCGACCTAGTGTTTGGCTTATCACTCAGTTACCATGAGGGGGACAACTGATATCGGGCTCAGAGGAGGGGGCCGGACGGTGTAAAGCTAAAAATGTCCGCTGAGCAAATGGATAATCCAGCTGGAGGGCCTGTACTGGAGTGGGGAGGGGGCGCTCACCAAATAGTAACCTCTCTGTCAAAAGACAGGGGTAAAGGAGAGTTCAGCAATTCAATTACGGCTTCCCTAACACTATCAACATGGAGATGGGCTGTAAATATAAAGCCGGCTGATAATACCCCTGGCCTTTGGGGGTAGATTAGGGACCATCCTGTACCGACTAACTGAATGATCGGATACACGACTAGACCAAGGCTGGACACGCTGTGATAAGCGGATGATGACATATTACCCTTTGTCGTCAGGTGTAGCACCAAAATGGACATGTTCATCTGAGCAGTGCCCCAGTAGCATGCTGACAGCAGGGGGCTCTTCTGCTAGGTCCGCCAGCAAAAGATCAGAAGAACCGACGGCCTGTGTCCATCACTCCTGCACTAACTTTGACTGATGACTGTCCTTGACCCTCAATCTCTGGCGTAAGCACCACCAAAGGCAGTCACTTATCTCACTACCACCCAAAATGACATTGAAAAGTGATCTTCTACAAGGGAGCCTTGTTGATGAGAGTCTACAACCTCCCCAAGCATATTCATCAGCTACCACCACATTACAGTGACAAACAATACACCTCTGTTATGTTTGTCACTTTTGTAGCTTTGGAGAGAAATAACTTTAAAATATTAAGCACATGGGGCAGTTGGTGCAGTTGGGGCGGGCCTTCTGCCCTAGGAGCATTGCTTTTGCTGCTAAAGTAAGATGGGTGATGTCATAGCAGTGGGAGGATCAACTCTCACTGAATGGGGTGGTAGAAGCAGGAGATGGTAGGGGTGTGAGTGGCAAGAGCAGCACTCAAAGGAGCTGAAGGTCCGCCCCCTGTGCACCAACTGGCTCATTTGCATAAGACTTCAAAGTAGTTTTTCACCAAATCTACAAAAGTGACATATATAACAAAGGCATGTTGTGTGTCACTGTAATGTCACATGAATATGTTGAATATGCTTGGGGAGGTGAATCTTTTATCATTTCCACCAACTCGAGCGCTTTTCATCCTTGAATAGGAGGCACTCCACTGATTCCAGCACAGTTGGAATTTTTTCTCTAGCCCCCACCACTCCTTAGCAATCAGTGCTGTTAGTTTTGGTGTCTGATATGCTAACTAGACTCCCTAATGTCAAGTAAGTGATGTCAGGCAGGAGCAAGGAAGGGGGCATGACTCAGAGCTCCAATTAGAGGAGGACAGTGTCAGAGCCTGACACCACCTACTTGGCATTAGGGAGTCTAGTTAGCATATCAGGCACCAAAGCTAACTGCACTGATCGCTCAGCAGTGGCGGGGGCTAGAGAAAAAAAAATTCTAACTGAGACAGAATCAGTGGAGATAAATCTATTAAAGGATGAAGAAGGCTTAGGATTAAGAGAGGATGAAATAGTGCAGCTGCAGAAGCGGGGAGCCTGCTGTCACAACAGCCGGACCTCCCATATACCGTAGAAGGCAGGAATGGTTTATTACTGTTCGTGCTTCCTGTGTACACAGCTATGGTAGCTGCCACGATGAGTCTCTCCTTCCAGCCAGGGAACTTTATGACCTGCTGGGTCCTAAAGGACCTAGATCAGCTCTCCAATGTAGCTCAGGAGACTGCATTACCCCTGTAACTAGGGCTAATGTATCAGCCCCAGTGTGATGAATCTGCTTAAGTGTGGCTATAACTCAGATGTATTTTGACCTCTGGGTATAGTATCTCCCTTCTTACCTGCATTGATTCATAATGTGCACAGCCTACTCATAGGTATATTGGCAGTAGTGGCCGGGCTGGAACAATAGGGCTTTGTATCCATCACAGCAGGGACCCATTGTATTCCTACACAGCTCTGAGTGATCAAACAAACATGCATTGTCCAGCTGCACTGGTTGACCAGATATGGCTGAAAACATTGTATCATGTCACTTTGTCTCATCTACATACAAAGGGTCTGGACTTGAGTGGATTATTCTATGAGACCAGCTGCCGCCGGTGACCTCATTCTGGGAGGTGGCATAAAGGGTATAAAAGATGAGGTAAGAGTCAGTGGGAGGAGTTGATGCTATGGAGTTGATGCTATGCGTATGCTATGGGTTGACACAGACAGACCATGAGGAGAGGATGCTGTGATCAGATTCTGTTGAGACTACTGGACTAATGCTGAGAGACTGTGAGGAGCATGCAAGCCACATGCTAGGAGTAATGCTGAAAAGCCTCCACTGGTGACTCACACATGCCATGTGTGAGTGTTGGACTACAGAACCACATCAAGGACATCTGTGGTAAAGTAATTATTTCACCTTTATCCCTTTTATTTTATTTGTACTGTATCTTGTAACTAGTAACTGTTAATGCTTGCATATATCTGCATATCTGTTCTGATCTGTATATGTTAGATGTTAATACCAACCCATTTAGGGGTTAATAAATATATAACATTTAGAAGGCTTGTCTGGTATTTATCTTGTGGACCCAACATTCACTGGAGGTGAGTGTGGTTTTTATATGAAAGAGGACTCAGGGTGTGGCCAAAGCGGTTTGGCGCACTGAGGATCTTTCACACCCAGTAACAGGGAAATCAGCAAAACCCCCTCAAAAGGTATGTTAAAATGACCTCCAAAGTTCTAGTATAACTTATGAGGGACACAATGTACAAAAAAAAAAAAAATAAAATAAAATGACAAAAAAATAACATAAAAAATAAAGTAGACTTGTAAGATTTTATCATTACGGTTCTTTTTTTAATTTAATGTATGTACAGTTTTCAATAAAGACATAATGTTGAAAAAGAAAACAAAAGAAAAAAATTATAAGGGAGAGGTAAAACTATTTTAAAAAACTTTTTTTTTTTGGAGCACTTTGTACTATTAAAAAAACATGAAATATGTGAAAAACAGACTTGTTTCCCCTCTGTTTTTTGTTTATATTTTATCGGATATTAAAATAAATAAAAAAAACATGGAAAAATAAAAACAACATAAAAATAATGCCCAATTTATCACCCAAAAAAACATGCAAAAATATTTGAATAATCTGAACCAAAAAAAAAAAAATGTTATAGCCCTGAAAACCGCACGTAAGAAAAAACTCGAAAATGACCAGTCCTGAACCAAGAAAAATGGCCCAGTCCAGAAGTGGTTAAAGAAGATGGTAGTATGTATTATATATAGTGGAACTGAAAATCTGTAACATGAAACCTGGTCCAGATAAGGGAGTGGTCTTTTGAAGGTTTTACTGTGTCATGTCCATTCCGTTGCGCTCAATGGGCACGTTCATGGTGAAGTCAGGAAAGATGGCTGCCGGCCAAGCGATGGTCCTTCCAACTCTCTTATGTGTACAGCCAGCTTTAGCTTGTAAGAAATGTGAGTTTTTCCCTTCGTGCTATATTTATTACACAGCATTTTCCATCTATGGCACCCTGCCCACATTCCCCTGTGTTTCCTGGAGAACATGAAACAAATGTAGAGCTGAGCTGCAGAGAAAATCTCCCAAACGTACCTGCAATGTGTCCTTCTTTGTCCTACATTTTACAAGGTAATTTTTGTACAGGAGGGTTTTCGTTTGCACCCACACGCCGACATCTTTCATATCCGAGGACATCTTCTAAAAACCTGCAAATGTAAAAAGAGCATAAGTTCTAAGTTCAATGAAGAAGTCCATTCAAAGATCAACCTCTAGACTGAAAATCAGAGAAAAAATATAAAACATTAAAATTTTTTTTTTGAAAATAGGCTGAGAATGGTTAAAAAAAAATTAAACAGATCACCCTCACCTGTTCCTAAAATTCACGGGTCCCCGGTTGTTCTCTACTTCCTGCTCCCTTTTGACAGACAGGAAATGCCACTCGGCCAATCACTGGCTGAGGCAGGTCTCTGCTGTGACCAGTGATTGACTGATCACTGAGTGGTTATTTACTGTGTTTCAGAAGGGAGCAGAAAGTAGAGACCAGCAAGAGACCAGAAAGCATCAGAAATGGAGAGACAAGGGATGAGTGAAGTGAGTATCACTTGTTTTATTGCTTTACGCCATTCTCATCCCATGTTCAAAAATTTTTCATCAGCCCCCACCCTTCTTGAACTTTGTTAGGCTAGGTTCACATCTGTGCACGGGCCTCCATCGTTTGGGTCTACCAGGGAACCGAATGACAAAGAGCCAGACCACTAAAACAGTGGTTACCCGCAAACACCATAGACTATAATGGAGTACGTCAGGTTTCTGTCGTTTTTATGCTGAAACTGGTGGAGAGAAAAGTCCTCCATGCAGGACTTTTCTCTCCGCCGATTTTCGACGGTTTCTTCGTCAGAGTCTCCAATGAAGATGTGAACCTAGCCTTACAGAGACGTTACACATTGATGGGCTGCTATTTGTACGGATGTCTCTGCTGCGGCTCACACAGGGCGTTACCAAGTAGAGGACTCCTCTCTATGACGTTCATATGCCCTTGCACTGTGTCACACTGTTATTTTTTATAGATATATTATATTATAATGTATAACATTGCTGTTGGGTAAAATTTATTATTGCAGATTTTTTTCTCAGTACTACATTATATCAGCTTTGTATTGTATTGTGTCAGGTATGATGGTCACTGGGTGGTAGAACCACCATGCTACCAAACAGGTTTGATTTTGGGCCACCTCTTCAGCTTCATGCACACGACCGGCTGTGCAGACCGAGAGTGTTCTGATTTTTAATGGATGACACTTCGATGACATCCCAGTGCCTTCTGTCTTGCATTGATTTCAATTGGCAGTTCTGATCTGTTTTCACGGATCTAGATAAGACACGCTCAATCTGTTGGAACAGAATGGACCATTGGAACACCCTCTACATGCACTTGTGTGCATGAAGCCTAAAGGTTAGGGTTGAGCGATTATGACCAAAATAAAAATCGTGATTAATCAGTCACTTTACCTCAACTACAATTAATGGCGATTGTTAAGGTTACGCCTTTTTAAGCCATAATTACGAGTTGGGCGAACCCCGTAAGATCTGCCCGGCAGTTTTGTTTCAACCGAACAAGGTCTAACCAAAACTGTTATTATTATACTCTGGGGTCTAGACCCCAGAGTATAATAAGCGGAGGGTCAAGGGAGGTGAGGAAACATAAAAACCAGTGTTTCTCACCTCTTCTGCTTTCTGGAGTGACTCTCTACTGTCTTTGGCGCTTCTGGCTGATGTCAGGGATCGGTGTTTGAGCCTCAGTATCGCATGGCGTTGTGCAGCACAGACGCAAGCTTCACGATGCCATGTGAGTTCAGCCAGTCCCTGAAATGAGCTAGAAGCATTGAAGACAGCAGGGAGTCGCACAAGAGAGGTAAGTAACACTGCTTTTTATGTTTCCTCATTTCTCCCAGCCCTCCTCTTATTATACTCTGGGGTATGAAGAGATCAAGTGGACTTGGCTGCGAGGAGACTGACAGATTGCTGTCTCCTGAGGTAGTCCTGCTATTGGAAGAAGCTGACCCAGAGGGCCAAGATATTCCAGTACGAAGCACCAGAGGTCAGGTGACAAAGTGGTCCGGTTCAGGTAGTTGGTCAGGGCATGTGGCAAAGGTTCAGAGGTCAGTATCGAGCCAAGGACAGGCATGGGTAGCATGCAAGAATGGGACAGCAGACAGGAACATGGTCAGAAACAAGCCAAGGGTCAAATCTCAGGTCAGGTCAAGTCAGATATCAGGTAGACCATGGAGCAAATCTAACACGCTAGAACCTTATCACTAAAGCGCAAGGCAGAGGGCTGTGCCAGCAGGGATTGTCTGGGGACTTTAGACTACGCACACCATTACCATCAACAGGTAAATATTCAGGACAGACAACCTTAAATTTTCCAGTCCAGAGACAAGTATTATATTATAGCTCTTGTCCAAAGTAAATATGGAGGAATATACCTTAAAGAGGTGTTTTGGGCCCTGGCAGCACAGTCCACTCTATAGTGGTAGCTGCAGGGTACTGCAGCTTTGCACCTATTACTTGAATAAGAGCACAGCTGCTTCCAACCCTTGCCACACTAGTAGATTCTGTCACCTGAAGGCAGCCACATCAGCTGATCGGTTCAGGGTCAGACCCCATTGATCAAATACTGATGGCCTATCCTCAGGATAGGTCATCAGTATAAATGTAACTCTGTTGCGGCTCAGAAATCCTTCTTATACTTCAAGTGATTCTACTTCTATTCATCCACATCATCTGATTGGTTGTTTAGCTTGTATTGTTTTATCCATTGAAATGCAGAGGGACGGTCACCTGGCAGGACACTCACATCCAGACATTTCTCTCTCTTGTAGACCCACATGATACAAACATTAGTGATATGTGAGTTTACGGCATGGAAGAAAATCCATTACAACAGCCAAGGAGGTTACACAGGCATAACAAACCCTGAGACTCAACATATCTAAGAAAGATCTTCTCCTTCCTGCTCCCATCTACACATCAAATAGGGCCTGGAAGGTTACACCAGGACTGTGGCTTGGATTAAAGGGGTTAGATGGGAAGGTTTTCACAGAGCACGGGATAAACATCTTACTGATACAGATGAGCGACTTCCCCCTACTAAACCTTGAAATTGCAACACCAAGAAGGAAAAGTCTTGGATTTCTGGAAATCCCAGGATAGATAGACAGATTACTGATATGCAAATGATAAAAAAATAGAAGTAAGATATTCAAAATATCTCGAATTGTTCAGTATGGAATATGAACACCATGACAGAGATCCCTGCACTTACACACCTTTACATGGTATCAATGAGTTATTAGTGGACGTCTTAGATTATGTTATACCACGCTGAATGCACTTGGGCATGTATAGCATCAAGATTGGCTACTGGCAGCTCCCTTTGCAATTGCCGACCAACAACGTGATGTGTCTAATGGGAAACAAGTCCGGAGATGCCGTAGGCCATGATAGCATGTTAAGGCCACGCAGTAACACGAGCCACATACAGCCAGGTGTTGTCCTGTTGAAACACGGCTCCTAGGACTCTTTAGAAATGGAGGCATCACTGGTTTGCCACCCAAATCAGCTGTTCACCTGAAATGTAGACTAAGAGTGGTGCGGCTACTGTACATTATGCCAAACCATAATCCCAGGAGTAGGACTGGCTTGAGGCTTCCTTTTGAATGCCTCTGTATTATGTTGCCCATGTGGTCTCCTGATGAATCTCCGGCTATCATTGCGTGCTGAAGAGGATAGCCCTCCATTCCAGGACTCCTCACTGAAGAGGATAGCCCTCCATTCCAGGACTCCTCACTGAAGAGGATAGCCCTCCATTCCAGGACTCCTCACTGAAGAGGATAGCCCTCCATTCCAGGACTCCTCACTGAAGAGGATAGCCCTCCATTCCAGGACTCCTCACTGAAGAGAATAGCCCTCCATTCCAGGACTCCTCACAGAGGAGGATGACCTCCATTCCAGGACTCCTCACTGAAGAGGATAGACCTCCATTCCAGGGCTCCTCACTGAAGAGAATAGCCCTCCATTCCAGGACTCCTCACTGAAGAGGACAGACCTCCATTCCAGGATTCATTGCTGAAGAGGATAGACCTCCATTCCAGGACTCATTGCTGAAGAGGATAGCCCTCCATTCCAGGACTCCTCACTGAAGAGGACAGCCCTCCATTCCAGGACTCCTCACTGAAGAGGACAGACCTCCATTCCAGGACTCCTCGCTGAGGCCCTTCCAGGCCCGGGCCTCGGTTCATTGCTGAAGAGGATAGACCTCCATTCCAGGACTCATTGCTGAAGAGGATAGCCCTCCATTCCAGGACTCCTCACTGAAGAGGACAGACCTCCATTCCAGGACTCCTCACTGAAGAGGATAGCCCTCCATTCCAGGATCCTCACTGTAAGAGGAAAGACCTCCATTCCAGGACTCCTCACTGAAGAGGATAGCCCTCCATTCCAGGACTCCTCACTGAAGAGGATAGACCTCCATTCCAGGACTCCTCACTGAAGAGGATAGACCTCCATTCCAGGACTCCTCGCTGAAGAGGATAGCCCTCCATTCCAGGACTCCTCACTGAAGAGGAAACCCTCCATTCCAGGATCCTCACTGAAGAGGATAGACCTCCATTCCAGGACTCCTCACTGAAGAGGACAGACCTACATTCCAGGACTCATCGCTGAAGAGGATAGATCTCCATTTCAGGACTCTCCGCTGAAGAGGATAGACCTCCATTCCAGGATTCCTCTCCGCTGAAGAGGATAGACCTCCATTCCAGGACTCCTCCGCTGAAGAGGATAGAACTCCTGTAAGGGATTCACTAGAGGACCCCACCAGAAGAGGAAAGACCACCACACCAGGACACATTGTTGAAGAGGAAAGACCCCCTGTAAGGGAATCACAGAGGGCGATTCCCCAGAAGCTGCTGGAGAACTAGGGGGGAGGGGCACAACGAGACAGTGGACCCTAAGCTGAATCCCCCCCACTGTCCCTGGCTAACTTGCCCGATCTGTCCTA
Source organism: Leptodactylus fallax (assembly GCA_947044405.1). Lineage (NCBI taxonomy): Eukaryota > Metazoa > Chordata > Amphibia > Anura > Leptodactylidae > Leptodactylus > Leptodactylus fallax. Next base: position 3,545,784 of record CAMRHE010000159.1, on the reverse strand, counting down.
GGTGACAGCCAGCAACCACGTCAACAGTCCCTCCTTATAATAAGTGATCACATAGAACACAGACAAGACGCACAACAACAAAGGGAGGTCAGCTAGCCAAGGGGTCAGAAACAATCGAGCAATTGCAGCACAGAATCGATATCCAAGAGAATAGTCAAAGTCAAAGCCAGTGGTCAGAAAATCAGGTAACAAGGTAGCAAGGGAAATAATGAAGAGAGCAGGCAAAACACAAGTGTAATAACCGGCAACTTGCAGAGAAGTGACAACCTGTATATAGAAAGTCTGGGCCCAGCCCCACACCTGATAGGCACACAGGCTGTCAATCACACAAGCCAGGAAGAGATTAACTCTATACCGTCCAGCAGAGAAATGCTTAGAACACGGGTGTGGTAGAAACCATTACACTGATTAGGACCATGTTAGACTGAGATCAAGAAACTTACCAAAGAACCCGCCCCGGCGCGGGGGGGGGGGGGGCGGGGGTTACACCTCATTCCATGACTCCTCACTGACCAGAAGCCCTCCATCTCAGGCTCCCACTGAAGAGGAAGACTCCAGTGTCACGGCTCTCAGCTGAAGGGACAGACCTCCTATGGCCTGCCTCACTGAGGGCAGCTCCCTTTGTTGCCAGTTTTACAGTACAGAACGGATCAATACACCCTCATTCCTGTCCAACCATGTCCTCTGTCCTGCCGGTGGCCCCCCCCCCAACCCTTTTCCTTTCGTTCCAGTTCATTGTTGTTCTCTCAACCACCAGGATACACAACACTGACCAGCGCTGACATCTCAGACTAAGCGTTAAGTGATCTGCCAGAGTGATAAACCAAGGTCTGTCAGGTCAAGGTTTCTGTCCTCTCAGCTTTTTACAAGTGTTGATAACTGGCACGTCGGTGAACAAGAGACGTCGTACAATCATCTCACCGATTTTTGAGGCTTAAAAATTTGCTTTCAATCTGGCTTTTATGCCCCTCCCACATGACAAAGATTGGAGATAGGTACTTGAAAATTTTGTCATTTGCAGATTTTAGTGACATCGGCTACTTCCTCGATTTGCATAACTTTTCGGGTTGTCCTTCTTAGTGATGCAATGTCCCTATTCAGGAGTGTGTATGAGTAAGATATCCAGTGCAGTGAATGCAGTGTAAAAATGTTTCTCTCCCCTCTTAAAGGGAGTGTCACCAGAGCCCAGCATATCAACCCAGCTCTGCACATAGATAGGTTAGAATTACCTTAATCAAACAGTGCTTTCCCCTCGGGTATTGTTGCCTCTGTTGTCGAAATATAGTTTTTTTTGGGTCACCCCTTTTCCCCAGTGGTCCAGGTGGACCGCTTACAGTCCGTAAACTGGGCCCAAATCTCCTTTCTTTTATAGTGACTCCTCTCTCACTTTATCAGATCTTGGGAGAAATAAGTCCTCTTTAACAGGAAACCCAATAATGCAATTAATCCAACAGCAGATTCCACTCAGCACACTGACAGTCCTGCCGAATCCATACACTGAGCTGGGTTGTAGCCGGGGTTTAGCGGTGCTGTCCAGTACATCAACAGCACTGCAGTCTCTATCTGTGGTATCCATATACACAGTCACAATGTCAGTCTCACTGATCAGCCACTGAGCACAGTTCCTTTCACATGGACTCACTAGTCCTGTTGTCTCTTTACACTCTGTTTGTCTCTGGACCAAGATACAGCTTAGCTGTACAGAAAAATCTCCACACCAGTTCAATACAACACTTGCCAAGATGGCTGCTGCTCTCTGTCTCGTCACTTCCTGCTTCTCTGCTCACATTCTGTCTGCAGAACAGGCAGCTGACATAAAGGGGGGTCTACTCCAGCATCATGTCACAATTACAATGGCTGCTGTCTTAAAGGAACAGAATCACAGAAATACATTCAACATTAACAGTTTATACAGACAAATGAAGCTTAGGACAACATTGGTTCTCTTACATATTCCCCCACTTTAAGATTGGCGTCCCTGCCTATGACTGTATATCGGGTTGTACTTTTATGCACGGGTGGTAGTTACCATGTATGGCAGGACAAACAAACTCATCCTCGCATACCGAAAGGGGGAATACCAGCATTTGGCCTGTGGTCCGTCTGAGGACCGTGGTATATTATGGGGTGCTGCAGCTATGGGCTGAGAAGGACCAGCGGATTCCCACCTAGGGGGCACGGCCGGACATACAGTAGTCACAGGTGGAACATCCAGGAGCGGATCGGCCAAAATCATCCTCCTCGTCTGAGGCCCATTCCGCACCTCCATTCTCTGACTGTGGAGCTCATTCACATTGGCAGGCCCATATGATTTGTCCCTTCAGAATGACACAGGCGCAACATATTTCGGTGAAGTACTCGAACACAATCAGTTCCTTCTTTCTGGACCTGGTACACTGGCCCATTCGCATACTTGCGGCCAACAACACGATACGGCAAAGCCTCCATCGGCTTTCCAATTTCCCTTGGGGTTTCTTGACACGAACTAGCACCAGGTCGCCTGGTTGCAATGGTGCTTCTTGCACTGGGGTCTTATCAGGATGGGGATGTTCTTGCAGGCGCTGCCGCACCAATCATGGATCGTCTCAAGTCTCTGCCGGTGCGGCACCCAAGAGGTTGGATCCCTCGGAGGGAACCCATCCACATCATCCAACTGTAATTCTCCTATACTTCGCCCAGACCGCCCAAAGAGAAGTGTATAAGGAGAGTACCCCGTTGTAGAATGGACCTGATTGTTATAGGCCCACACCATTTCAGACAAGAACTAGCCACTGTAACTTCTTGTCTTCCTCCAGAGTCCCAGCATCTGTAGCAGAGTTCTGTTGAATCTTTCACAGGCCCCATTTCCCTGAGGGTGGTATGGAGTCGTGTGCGACTTCTTTATCCCTAGATACGTTGAACTTCTTTCATTACGTGTCCCTCAAAGCAGGCACCCTGGTCGGAGTGGATGCGTTTAGGGCACCCATATACTCGAATGAAATCTTGGCACAGAGCACGAGCTGCTGACTCAGCTGTCTGGTCCTTGGTGGCGGTTACCACCGCAAATTTGGTGAAGTGATCCACCATTACGAGGCAATACTGGTGTCCGCTATTGGATGGGCCCACCATTAGATAGTCTATCATGACGATTTCTAAAGGTTCCTGGGTCACGATGTTTGCAGGGGAGCTCTCTGTTCTATTGCCTTATGGATCTCACAATTCGACAGCTGCGGCATACATCTTCGACCATTTGACGAAGACCAGGGCAGTAAATCAGTCGCTGTAACCAACGAAAGGTCTTCTCATGACCAAAATGTCCATTCTTATTATGAGCCTCAACTGCCAACGAGCGAGCCAGTTCACTAGGCACCACAATTTGGTATCGAATGTCGATCTTAGAAGGTAAATAGACCTTTCGGCATAGCACTCCATTTTTCATCTCCAACTTTTCCCACTGACTCAGAACAGATAATATCTCACGTGTCAGTCGTTCTCTTTCCTCTCTACAGGGCTTCTGGCCTTTCTCAACACACTTGATCATCTGTGCCAGCCCCTCATGGGTCTGTTGTATCTGTGCCCATTCCTGTCGTGAGGGACCAAAGAAAGGAGCCTTTCATCCCCTCCATCTCAAACTGATTAGCGCCAAGGCTGTAAAATCTGCTGAAGTCGGGCACCTCCACATGCTCCAACTCATGATCCACGTCTTCTGTGGGGGTCTGGGCGTTACCCTAGAAAGCCCGTAATTCTGGTTCTCTGTCTTGGACCGATACTTAATCGGTAATTGAACTTAGTCATTCGGGCTATCCACCTCTGCTCTAACGCGAGCTTGGCATTTTCCAGGTGAGCTGTGGGTTGTTGTCAGTCAGTACTAAAACTTCACACGTCAAATATTCAGAAATTTCTCGGTCATGGCCCATACCAGTGCCAACAGCTCCAACTTAAATGAACTATAATTCTCTTTCTTTCAGAATCTCTCAAAGACCCTGCCGTACGCTATGACCCTCTCCTGGCATCCTGAAGCTAAAGCACTGCTCCAAGACCATACAGGCTTGCATCCGTATACAGCTGACGCGTGGTAATCAGCATATCCAAGATTGGGGCTGTTGTGTGCATCTTTAATGCCTAAGGCTTGTTCCTGTTCAAGTCCCCACTTCACGGACCGTTCTTTAACCGGATGTGCCTCGTAGGAGAGCATTAGTGGTGCTGCTACCTTGCGAAATCCTTAATAAACCGTCGATAGTAACCGGCTACTCCAAGGAACGCCCTACTTTGCAGGTAGTCGGTATTGGCAATTTGAACAGCCGTATCTTGTCTCTTGATGGTCTCACCCCTTCTCCTGATACGTGACCCAAGTAATCAATTTCAGATTGGAACAACCGACATTTACTGGGTTTCAATTTGAGCCCATGTTCCCGCAATCTTGAAATACTTGCCCCAACTGGTGGAGATGGTCTTCAAAGGTCGCAGAATACACTATAATGTCATCCAGTAGATGAGAGTGAACTCAAAGTTGAAGTCACCGAGACATTTCTCCATCAACCGCTGAAACTTCGGGTGCATTTGTCAACCGAAGGGCATCCGTTAAATTCGTATAGTCCCATGCAAGATGAATGCCGTCTTCTCCTTGTCTTTTGTGGCCATCGGCACCTGCCAATACCCACTAGCCAGATCTAGTGAGGAGAAGTACCGGCTCCCCCAGCGCTGAGAGGACTCCTCAATCCGTGCAAGGGGTGAATCTCTACGTGCAAGCGTTTAACTTCCGATAGTCTACGCAAAATCGGATGGACCCATCTTTTTTCTTACTAACACCACAACTGCAGGGACTCTGGCTTTTTGGATGATCCCACCCTGTAGCATCTTAGCTAACAGTTCTTTTACTTCCTGATACAACTGTGGAGGAATTTGTCGTCCTCTCAATTGGAGGGGTGTCCTGTGGAATCTCATGGTAGATCCCTGTGGTACATCCAAAATCTTCAGCATACCGTGAAAAGGCGCTCGGTTCTCCCACAACAGTTCATCTACCTTCTGCACCCATTCCAGAGAACATGAACTTGCATCCATCTTCATCTGTTCTCGAATTGCACGGCCATTCCATTCAGAGGTGGGTTCCTCATCTTCTCCCATGGACACAGTTACGTCCACTCATCCCTTTCAGTGCTTCAGCTGCTTGGAGTTACTTTCCTTACTTCCTGAGTCACATAGATGTTAGCAGTGCCTCCCTGGGGTCAGGTCCACACTCTGGTCCTAGTGTTTACACATCGAAGTGGTACTCTTCCATTGCGAACTATTGCCAAGGAAGGGCCACTAGCGGATAACACCTCCTTGGCTGTCTGGTTCTACCAACACAGCTATGCCCTCTAGTTTACAGTGCCTATGGGCATGGACACTATTGTCTCCGACTGTGGCGTGTAACTTTTGTATGCAAAGGAACTGAAATTCGAGCAAGACTTGCATCTGAATTTTCTGTAAGCCACATGTATAGCCTAAAGCTGTTTGAGTAGGCCAGGGTGTGGTTTTTCCAATAACCGTGACCTTTTAAAGAGGATCTGATCTAATTTTTTAACACATTCATCCCCAAAATGAAGGGACCTTTACTTCATGTGACTCCTGTACCACCACAATGCCTTTCTACTAGATCTTGGCCACATACCCGGACATTCATCCAGGCACTCCCATGACTGGAACTGGTAACTGGTTAGCTGCGACCACTCGTACGAATGTATGGGGATCATATTTCACATGTTGCTGGAAGTACCGTTCATAACAGTCTCTACTCAAGGTCGTTACTTGGGAACCCGTGTCAATCATCCCGGTAACCGAATACCCTCCATTTCCACCTGTATAACAGGACTTGCAGCGATCAGGTCATCATTAGGGCATTCTCCCCACATAGTCTCCTTGTCAGTCTCCCCTACTACACGCCCTACAAAGCAGGGGACTTCAGTTTAACGCGTCTTCATAAGTTTTGCTGCTCTGGACATCTAGAGCAACGTGGCATCCGTCCACACTCCCAAGTATCTCCTTCTATGTTTGGGCTTGTAGCCCTTGATTTCTCTGAGCACTGCATTAACTGATTTGGACCCTTGGTGTCCTATCCTCACCCTCACGGTGGTGGGTGATTATTTTCTGGGTATGGACGGCTCACCCTTTCACCTCCATTTTCTGGAAGTCTGCAATTTTCATAGAATGTTCATACAACGGTGTGCAAGTGTTCCATTTGCTTTGCAGTTTCTGCATTATGTGAGAATTTCTTTAACCTCCCCTTTTCTACTGTCTCTGAGCGACTAGCCCCCTGTGACAGTAACTCCAACTCGTTGCTTGACATACTATTGCAGATGGCCTCTACCTGTCATCATGGAATTTAGCATCAGTCTCTCGTCGTATAAAATCCTGCATAGTCACAGTTAAACTGCCGTCACGTATCCCCAGGACAAACTGGTCACGGAGAGTCCGATCAGGGTTACAGAAGGCTGGCGAGCCCCCTCTTTCCTTCACTTGAATATCTCGGAGCAGTTCTTGTAGGGCATTTGCATATTGGGGAAGGCTTTCATTCTCCTGTTGTACCCTCTGGAAGAACCGAGCCTGCAGAGACCCCAGCAATGCAGTTTCTCCATAAATGGTTTCTAGAATCTGGACTACTTGCTCAAATGTCTGCCTTTGTTCAAATGGCCTCAATATCACCGTGGTCTTAGCATCCCCTTGTAATGTCAATATTGCTAGCTCTACTAGTACTTCTGGTGCGGTCTGGTACATTCGCTGTATCATTCGTATCTGTTCCACCCACATACTCACTGACATATTATTGCCATCAAATTTAGCTAACTGACTTATTATAGCCCCTGCTGGCATTCTTCCTCCAGCACCATTCTCCCGAACGGGTGCGTCACCATCCATTCTGGTAAGCGGATCCTGCCGACTACGCCAATTTGTGAACCGAGAGCAAGGCAGGTGGTTTGGACTCCGCAACCAGAAATGAACGCCACGCGGTGTTCAAGAAAAGAATATATATTTACTATAAGTTAATAAAGGCTATTTGAAGGTAAAATGACAGGGATAAAGACAAGCAAAATATACAATATAGCATGAACAATTTCAAGGCAAATTCTGCAATGGTTTCTACTTTTACTCTGTCCACTTCTGCAGTATGGACACTGAATGAACAATATACTCAAAACTATCCCTAACTGACCCTGACATCACATTTGGGTGCACCCCCTTTTCCCCAGTGGTCCAGGTGGACCGCTTACAGTCCGTAGAAGCGCGCGGTGGGGCCCAAAGTCGTTCCTTTCTTTTATAGTGAAGCGTCCTCTCCTCACTGTTATCAGGATCTTGGGAGAAATGAAGTCCTCTTTAACAGGGAAACCCAATGAATGCAATGTAATCCAACAGCAGATTCCACTCAGCACACTGACAGTCCTGCCGAATCCATACACTGAGCTGGGTTGTAAGCCGGGGTTTAGCGGTGCTGTCCAGTACATCAACAGCACTGCGAGTCTCTATCTGTGGTATCCATATACACAGTCACAATGTCAGTCTCACTGATCAGCCACTGAGCCAGTTCCTTTCACATGGACTCACTAGTCCTGTTGTCTCTTTACACTCTGTTTGTCTCTGGACCAAGATACAGCTTAGCTGTACAGAAAAATCTCCACACCAGTTCAATACAACACTTGCCAAGATGGCTGCTGCCCTGTCTCGTCACTTCCTCTTCTCTGCTCACATTCTGTCTGCAGAACAGGCAAGCTGACATAAAGGGGGGGGTCTCACTCCAGCATCATGTCACAATTACAATGGCTGCTGCCCCCCCCTACAAAAACAAAAACACAAAAATATATTCCATTTTTATTTTTTACACACACAAACGAAGGACGGCACCGCCCGCCCCCTCCCTCACAAAGGGGGGCCCCCTCCATCTTTTTTGTGGGGGGGGGGGCCCCCGCCCCCCCCCACAACCGGCCCCCCCCGGGGGAGGGGACAGGGAGCCAACCGCCCTTTTTTTTGGGGGGGGGGCCCCCCGGGGCCCCCCCCCCTTTTTCCCCGGGGGGGGGATTTCCCCCCTCGCCCAAGGGGGGGGCGCAGATCTACACTCATAGATATAACCTGGTGGAGCACGGATGCTCAGAAATGTGCCAAAGTTAATAAAATCATTTAATTAACTAGGTACATTTTACTTCATAAATAAATAAAAAAAAGACAAAAAAGCTACAAACGAGGATTTCTATGCTATCTGTACACAGCACCAATCCATAAATAACAGCTGCTGATGTTTCCTCAGTATAGTTGGGGGGTTTCGTTCTGTCCAAGTTTGGCGCTTCTGGCAGGCGGGCTTCCTGGCAGCGGAGACGGCTGTTTATCTCAGTATCATCGTGTTTAGACACAGCTCCTACTGCATTTAGATAGAAAACAAGAATACAGAATGACTGTCGCTGCCAAGTACTGCGCTTAACCATACGAAAAATGGTGCAGAAAACTGTAAACTATTCCTCTGTACATTAATTATATATGGATACCCCTAGTCAGGGTCCTAGAAATGGACCTAAAGTGGTTTTCCAAGACTTACTATAGGTCATCAATTGAAGATCAGCAGGATCTGTCACCCAGGACCCTCCTAGACCGCCACTTCTGCTTTACAGGCCATGTGACATCCCCTTCTTCAGTCGCATGTCCTGTTCGCAGTTCAGTACCAGTCAAGCAAATGGGGCAGAGCTGCATTGCCAAACACAGTCACTATACGATGTACAGATGTACTGAGCTTGGTTGATGAGACTGCGGTGCTCTCCCAAACACGGCAGTCTCTTCAAGCAGCTGATCGTGGGGGTCCCAGGTGTTACACCCCGCTGATTTATAAGCCTAGCAAAATTCTTTATGACTAACACCCTGCACAGCAAAACACAGTTAAAAAACAGCATTTTCCAATTAATTTTTGTTGTAATTTTCTCTACTTTTTCCTTCCCCTATTAACTCTAAAGGGAAAACACTTGAGATTCTGCAGCTAAAATGAGCAAATGCTTTTCCGCAGCTCCTTTTTGTGTGTGGATGAGAGTAATGAAAATCTCATTGACTTTGCTGGTGCTGTAAATACCAAAAACGCTGCTTTTCTGCAACGTGGGGCCTTCGCCAAAAGGAGTTTTCTGGCCTCAGACTGATTTTCCGTACTGATGACCTTTCCATCAATCAATAACCATTTTATTTTGAAGTTGGAGTTTACTTTTTGTATAACTCCACCCAAATTTGGCCCTGACTGCGGCTCCACAGCCCTAGTAGAACGCTACATGTACACGAGGCACTCAAGGAAACTTGTGGCATCCATTCTTCTGATCGCTGCTGGACCCCCAGAAATAAGTCCTGTGGACAGAGGATAAGTGAAAATGGTGGGAAATCTCTTCACTTTATGTTCACATTTGTGTCAAAGACTATTTCCTCCAATTCTGTAAAAGCATGCTCAGTGTCCATGACACACTTTTGGTGTCTATTGTTTGACGGATCTGGCACTGCTTTATGGGTTACTTTATGAATATTTTACAAATGCAGATAAACTAACCTTGAAGAGTCATCTCAGGCCCATCCGCACTTGTTTACATGTCACAATAGCTTTTGTATGATTATTCATATACAGTATTGGTTCCCCCACATATAATTTCCATTGTTGTCACATTCCCTGTTAACACAAGGTGACATGCTGCCGACAAACAAGGATTGTTATGTCATTATAAAAGATGTGATCAATGACAAGCAAGAGAATTATCGACTGTCATTTAACAGTGTGACACGTCTATGAGGTAACCAGACCCCTGCCCGGACTACCCTGGAGTACAGCCCCCAGTATCTGCTGCTGGTGGAGGCTGAGGAGTGGAGTACGGCACAAGAGCCTGAACATCACTGGGCATCCTCCCAAGACCAAGGCTGGGGGAGTTGAATATTGGGAGACTACAACCCCCATTTGGAAGCTGCTTGTTCCATTGTTCAGTAGCTGAGTAAAGTTAAAACCTGCACCACTGCCTTCCTGAGTCATTCCTGCCTTACCATCAGGGCCCTTCCGAAAACCATCACACCAGCTCAGAGTAGAGAGGTCTCCGCTCCAACTGGAAGCAGCCTGGAAGAAATACAACCACCACCAAATAGTGCTGCAAGACCCCCCTCAGTGGTGTCCGGCCTAGGAGCAGAGCTGGGGAGAGTGGTTGAGGGCACTCAGCCTACCCGGTGGCACAGCATCTGCAGCCACTACTCCTATCTTCCAGTTCCCTCCATCTGGGCTGCGGCACCCACTATATGGTAAGTCACACCTCCTTCCCACAAAAAATGCCCTTTTATCATACAAGTCGTAAAACTGTCTAAAAGTCTTCAGAAATGACAATGACAAACATTTGTAATGCGCTTTTCTCACAGAGACTCAAAGCGCAAGGTGCATTGCGGAGTAGGGGAGTCAGCAGCTGCCATACAGGCGCCCATCCCCAACACCCACAAGGGTCAGTTGTTTATATGGGGAGCCAGTTTACCTATCAATATATTTTTGGCATGTAGGAGGAAACTGGGAGTACCAGGAGGAAACCCACACAAACACGGGGAGAACATACAAACTAATAAATGTGCCGCAATTTATATTAAACAGTTTTGGCATAAATTGAGCCATATTGTTGTGCCTTTTGCTGAGTGAATCTCTCACAATGATTGTTCAGACGCTCATCATTTGGACCTTTAGGCTGAGGCCCCACATTTTTTGTTGCAGATTTTGCTGCGTTTTTTTTTTAAACCAAAGCCAGGAGTGAATTGAGCAGAAGGAAGAAAAACTTCCTATATATTTCCTATTTCTTTTGTAGACATTCTTGGCTTTGACTCAGCAAAATCTGTGGGGCCTCAGCCTAAATCTCACATCCAGACGTCAGACCAGTGAGCAAATCCTGCCTAGATTTAGCTAATAGCAATGCAATGCTACATGTCATCACAGAGAATCACTTCAATCTCATGGCCACCCTAGGGCAAGGTCCCCTGCATGACATCACCCACTGGAGCTGAGCATCTCGGGCAACCTGTAGAAACCCCATTGGATGTCCAAGTCCGCAAACCCACATAAGAGACTCCATTCTTCTAAATGGAACAAGAGGAGGGAAAGCCAGACCAGCTGCCCTGTGATGGGCATCCCTACTTGCCCAATGTACTGCAAAAGCTCTACGGCAGTACCTTGCTTCACACCTGGAAGTGACAGATTGGCACTGAGGAGGGGCCATAGTAGGTCTCCTGCGGCATCTCACCCCCTGACAAAGCCACCATAACTTGCAAACTTAATAGGATCACTTTGCCAATCCTTCTGCTTCCAACATATCAAGTATTGGCATATGTATATATACATATATATATATATATATATATATATATATATATATAACACAAATAGATGCTATATACTGTATATACATAAACATTTTCTAAATGGTTTGGAGGTGTCTAGATCGCTGCGTGCGCACATTAGGCAGCCATAATATTGCCATCAGATCAGCACTACAGCCAGATGCGTCTCTTTTATTTCCTGTTCAGCAAACTTGTCACCAGTCCAGGGAGCGTGCCGATAAAATATGTATATGGTGCTGAAAGTGAGGATGTGGACGGTGTGCAGAGCCTTCATATACAGACGCTGCAATACTCTGCATACAATCAATACGAGATGATCTAATTACTAGATGAAGGATTTCTAGGCTTCAATACACACTAAGCCTGCAAACCCGACTTCTGCCTATCCTTCTATATAATCTAATATGGAACAGCTCATGACTACATTATTATCCTGTACAGATTCTGTCCCATTAATACATCTCGTACAGCAAGTGCCCATGAAAGTTACTGTTCTCTTACACTGCACAATACTTCATTCTAGAGCAGCAGTTTGTGCTCCAGAGCCGCCGCTCTTCACACTGACAAAAAACCCTGCACCAAAGAGTGAAACTTACTCAATGTGATGTAATGATGATCTATGGAAGTGATCACAGTATTACAGGTTATTGGGAGAACTGTACAATTGTACAGAGGCTCTAAGACCCTGTTGGTGCCTCTAGCCTGGATACAAGATGAGATACAGCAGGACATGGAGGTACACAGGTTCTGTATGGTATCCTGCAGTACATTTACCACAGATATTACAGCTGTACCTGTAGTTTGGATACAAGATGAGATACGGCAGGACATGGAGGTATACAGGTTCTGTATGGTATCCTGCAGTACATTTACCACAGATGTTACAGCTGGGCCTGTAGCCTGGATACAAGATGAGATACAGCAGGACATGGAGGTACACAGGTTCTGTATGGTATCCTGCAGTACATTTACCACAGATATTACAGCTGGACCTGTAGTCTGGATACAAGATGAGATACAGCAGGACATGGAGGTATACAGGTTCTGTATGGTATCCTGCAGTACATTTACCACAGATGTTACAGCTGGGACCTGTAGTCTGGATACAAGATGAGATACGGCAGGACATGGAGGTATACAGGCTCTGTATGGTATCCTGCAGTACATTTACCACAGATGTTACAGCTGGGCCTGTAGTCTGGATACAAGATGAGATACGGCAGGACATGGAGGTATACAGGCTCTGTATGGTATCCTGCAGTACATTTACCACAGATGTTACAGCTGGGCCTGTAGCCTGGATACAAGATGAGATACGGCGGACATGGAGGTACACAGGTTCTGTATGGTATCCTGCAGTACATTTACCACAGATGTTACAGCTGGGCCTGTAGTCTGGATACAAGATGAGATACGGCAGGACATGGAGGTACACAGGTTCTGTATGGTATCCTGCAGTACATTTACCACAGATGTTACAGCTGGGCCTGTAGCCTGGATACAAGATGAGATACGGCAGGACATGGAGGTATACAGGTTCTGTATGGTATCCTGCAGTACATTTACCACAGGTGTTACAGCTGGGCCTGTAGTCTGGATACAAGATGAGATACGGCAGGACATGGAGGTACACAGGTTCTGTATGGTATCCTGCAGTACATTTACCACAGATGTTACAGCTGGGCCTGTAGTCTGGATACAAGATGAGATACGGCAGGACATGGAGGTATACAGGTTCTGTATGGTATCCTGCAGTACATTTACCACAGATGTTACAGCTGGGCCTGTAGCCTGGATACAAGATGAGATACGGCAGGACATGGAGGTATACAGGTTCTGTATGGTATCCTGCAGTACATTTACCACAGATGTTACAGCTGGGCCTGTAGTCTGGATACAAGATGAGATACGGCAGGACATGGAGGTATACAGGTTCTGTATGGTATCCTGCAGTACATTTACCACAGATATTACAGCTGGACCTGTAGTCTGGATACAAGATGAGATACGGCAGGACATGGAGGTATACAGGCTCTGTATGGTATCCTGCAGTACATTTACCACAGGTGTTACAGCTGGGCCTGTACTCTGGATACAAGATGAGATACGGCAGGACATGGAGGTATACAGGTTCTGTATGGTATCCTGCAGTACATTTACCACAGATGTTACAGCTGGACCTGTAGTCTGGATACAAGATGAGATACGGCAGGACATGGAGGTATACAGGATCTGTATGGTATCCTGCAGTACATTTACCACAGATGTTACAGCTGGACCTGTAGCCTGGATACAAGATGAGATACGGCAGGACATGGAGGTATACAGGTTCTGTATTTTACCCTGCAGTACATTTACCACAGATGTTACAGCTGGACCTGTAGCCTGGATACAAGATGAGATACGGCAGGACATGGAGGTATACAGGCTCTGTATGGTATCCTGCAGTACATTTACCACAGATATTACAGCTGGACCTGTAGTCTGGATACAAGATGAGATACAGCAGGACATGGAGGTATACAGGTTCTGTATGGTATCCTGCAGTACATTTACCACAGGTGTTACAGCTGGGCCTGTAGTCTGGATACAAGATGAGATACGGCAGGACATGGAGGTATACAGGTTCTGTATGGTATCCTGCAGTACATTTACCACAGATGTTACAGCTGGGCCTGTAGTCTGGATACAAGATGAGATACGGCAGGACATGGAGGTACACAGGTTCTGTATGGTATCCTGCAGTACATTTACCACAGATGTTACAGCTGGGCCTGTAGTCTGGATACAAGATGAGATACGGAAGGACATGGAGGTATACAGGTTCTGTATGGTATCCTGCAGTACATTTACCACAGATGTTACAGCTGGGCCTGTAGCCTGGATACAAGATGAGATACGGCAGGACATGGAGGTATACAGGTTCTGTATGGTATCCTGCAGTACATTTACCACAGATGTTACAGCTGGACCTGTAGTCTGGATACAAGATGAGATACGGCAGGACATGGAGGTATACAGGTTCTGTATGGTATCCTGCAGTACATTTACCACAGATATTACAGCTGGACCTGTAGTCTGGATACAAGATGAGATACGGCAGGACATGGAGGTATACAGGCTCTGTATGGTATCCTGCAGTACATTTACCACAGGTGTTACAGCTGGGCCTGTACTCTGGATACAAGATGAGATACGGCAGGACATGGAGGTATACAGGTTCTGTATGGTATCCTGCAGTACATTTACCACAGATGTTACAGCTGGGCCTGTAGTCTGGATACAAGATGAGATACGGCAGGACATGGAGGTATACAGGATCTGTATGGTATCCTGCAGTACATTTACCACAGATGTTACAGCTGGACCTGTAGCCTGGATACAAGATGAGATACGGCAGGACATGGAGGTATACAGGTTCTGTATTTTACCCTGCAGTACATTTACCACAGATGTTACAGCTGGACCTGTAGCCTGGATACAAGATGAGATACGGCAGGACATGGAGGTATACAGGCTCTGTATGGTATCCTGCAGTACATTTACCACAGATGTTACAGCTGGGGCTGTAGTCTGGATACAAGATGAGATACGGCAGGACATGGAGGTATACAGGTTCTGTATGGTATCCTGCAGTACATTTACCACAGATGTTACAGCTGGGCCTGTAGTCTGGATACAAGATGAGATACGGCAGGACATGGAGGTATACAGGTTCTGTATGGTATCCTGCAGTACATTTACCACAGATGTTACAGCTGGGCCTGTAGTCTGGATACAAGATGAGATACGGCAGGACATGGAGGTATACAGGCTCTGTATGGTATCCTGCAGTACAATTACCACAGATGTTACAGCTGGGCCTGTATCCTGGATACAAGATGAGATACGGCAGGACATGGAGGTATACAGGTTCTGTATGGTATCCTGCAGTACATTTACCACAGATGTTACAGCTGGGCCTGTAGTCTGGATACAAGATGAGATACGGCAGGACATGGAGGTATACAGGTTCTGTATGGTATCCTGCAGTACATTTACTACAGATGTTACAGCTGGGCCTGTAGTCTGGATACCAGATGAGATACGGCAGGACATGGAGGTACACAGGTTCTGTATGGTATCCTGCAGTACATTTACCACAGATGTTACAGCTGGGCCTGTAGTCTGGATACAAGATGAGATACGGCAGGACATGGAGGTACACAGGTTCTGTATGGTATCCTGCAGTACATTTACCACAGATATTACAGCTGGGCCTGTAGTCTGGATACAAGATGAGATACGGCAGGACATGGAGGTACACAGGTTCTGTATGGTATCCTGCAGTACATTTACCACAGATGTTACAGCTAGGCCTGTAGCCTGGATACAAGATGAGATACGGCAGGACATGGAGGTATACAGGTTCTGTATGGTATCCTGCAGTACATTTACCACAGGTGTTACAGCTGGGCCTGTAGTCTGGATACAAGATGAGATACGGCAGGACATGGAGGTATACAGGCTCTGTATGGTATCCTGCAGTACATTTACCACAGATGTTACAGCTGGGCCTGTAGTCTGGATACAAGATGAGATACGGCAGGACATGGAGGTATATAGGCTCTGTATGGCATCCTGCAGTACATTTACCACAGATATTACAGCTGGACCTGTAGTCTGGATACAAGATGAGATACGGCAGGACATGGAGGTATACAGGCTCTGTATGGTATCCTGCAGTACATTTACCACAGATGTTACAGCTGGACCTGCAGTCTGGATACAAGATGAGATACGGCAGGACATGGAGGTATATAGGCTCTGTATGGCATCCTGCAGTACATTTACCACAGATATTACAGCTGGACCTGTAGTCTGGATACAAGATGAGATACAGCAGGACATGGAGGTATACAGGCTCTGTATGGTATCCTGCAGTACATTTACCACAGATGTTACAGCTGGACCTGCAGTCTGGATACAAGATGAGATACGGCAGGACATGGAGGTACACAGGTTCTGTATGGTATCCTGCAGTACATTTACCACAGATGTTACAGCTGGGCCTGTAGTCTGGATACAAGATGAGATACGGCAGGACATGGAGGTATACAGGTTCTGTATGGTATCCTGCAGTACATTTACCACAGATGTTACAGCTGGACCTGTAGTCTGGATACAAGATGAGATACGGCAGGACATGGAGGTATACAGGATCTGTATGGTATCCTGCAGTACATTTACCACAGATGTTACAGCCGGACCTGTAGTCTGGATACAAGATGAGATACGGCAGGACATGGAGGTATACAGGTTCTGTATGGTATCCTGCAGTACATTTACCACAGATGTTACAGCCGGACCTGTAGTCTGGATACAAGATGAGATACGGCAGGACATGGAGGTACACAGGTTCTGTATGGTATCCTGCAGTACATTTACCACAGATGTTACAGCTGGGCCTGTAGTCTGGATACAAGATGGGATACGGCAGGACATGGAGGTATACAGGTTCTGTATGGTATCCTGCAGTACATTTACCACAGATATTACAGCTGGACCTGTAGTCTGGATATTAATGGGGTTTTCTAGCACAAAAATATTGATGATAGGTTGTGAATATTTCTGTCATATCGACAAGGGACATAAAGCTAAACACAACAAATCGGTTTAAATTCCCAGCGGAATTTGTGGTGATCTGTGCAGCAATCTTACTATGTTTGACATGCAGATTTTGTTGCAGATTTTACCTTACGCATTGCAAATAAACATAGGTTGACAAGCTGGAGATCTGAACTCTGCATCACAGCTCAATATTCTTTAATGCCGGCTTTGCTGAGGCTGAAGGACCGTCATACAGAATAGTCCACTAGACATCCACTCCTTCTCTGTGTCGCTCCCACATTCTCCAGCAGCAGGAAAATGTACCAGTCTTCTCCTCAGCCTTAAAGGGGTTGTCCGGGATAAAATGATCTTTTTAATATAAGCTAAACATCCCCCCCTTCCCCTGCCTACTTTCTAAATTACTTACTGTACCAAAAATCTATAATTACCTAGATGGCCGGAGCGGTCCCCCCACCACCACATCATACTCACCTGTCTTCCAGTCCGGATCTTCTGGGAACGGGACGTCACTTCATCTGGGCATTCTGGCACTATGGCGCAGGCGTGGGCAGCCAGCAGACATGAAGAAGAGGAGGTGCCGTCCGCCCAGATGAAGTGACATCCCGTGCCCAGAAGGTCCTGTCTGGAAGACAGCTAAGCATGATGGGGGGGGGGGGAAAGGTTGAGTTAGTTGGGAAGGGCTAGTAGTGTGCCAGTGGGTTAGCTAGGGAAACAAGGAAGGATTGTGAGTGAGAAAGGGAGGGGGAGGGAATCAGCTCTGAGTGGCCCAAGGCATCATGGTAGTTGTAGGAAAACAGAACAGGAAGCTACTCATGTAAACAAATGTAGAAGACTCCCCTACTCCACAATGCCAGGAGCTCACAGAAAAACCCAGAAATCACTCAAAACACTGCTAAAAGTATTTGGGTGCACTTACTAACCTATTAATAGAACTAACAGACCTTTTTTGAAAAATTATTTTTTGCCCGGAAAACCCCTTTAATCCTTTCCCTTCCATCCACATATTTATACGTCCTCCTAGGGTGGCACGTTTGTAGCAGAGGACATATCTAATACTACTAATGCCAATATCTCGGATCAGTTAGGGCTATGAAAATGATCATGGAAGAAAATCTCATCTTTAAAATGATACCAAGATCATCATGATAGCCCTTACAGATCCGGAGCGATTCACTGGTGAAAACGCTATCGCTATCATCCAGGTCGCAGCGCCAAATGACTTTGACCCTGTCCCTATCCTGTCCATGCCTGACCTTTATAGAGTAAAATATGCCGACCGCCTCTCTAGCGATATCCGTTACACACTAAAATAATAGCAATAACAATTATTACTACAGATGAACGTATAAGTTTCTACAATTTTTATAGGGGGATAAGAAATAATCAAACACAAAAAAAGGGCTAATAGCTAAGCATGGAAAACTCTGTAGATCATGTAAAACTACAGAACACCATAATACCATGACCACAAAAAAATAATAAAATAATACCATTTCATTAACACCCCCAGCCCCTCTCTGATGTCCCACTTCCAGCCCTCTCTTATGGTTCCTCTCAAGCCCTTCTCTGATGGTTTACCTCTAGTTCCTCTCTGATGGCTTACAGCCAGCCCCTCTTTGCCGGTTGACCTCCAGCCCCTCTCTGATGGCTCACCTCCAGCCCTCTCTGACGGTGCACACCTTTAGCCCCTCTTTGACGGTTCACCTCAAGCCCTCTCTGACGGTTCACCTCCAGCCCCTTTCTGACTATTCACCTCCAGCCCTCTCTGATGGCTCACCTCCAGCCCTCTCTGATGGCTCACCTCCAGCCCCTTTCTGACTATTCACCTCCAGCCCTCTCTGATGGCTCACCTCCAGCCCTCTCTGATGGATCACCTCCAGCCCCTTTCTGACTACTCACCTCCATCCCTCTCTGATGGCTCACCTCCAGCCCTCTCTGATGGCTCACCTCCAGCACCTTTCTGACTACTCACCTCCAGCCCTCTCTGATGGCTCACCTCCAGCCCCTTTCTGACTACTCACCTCCAGCCCTCTCTGATGGCTCACCTCCAGCCCCTTTCTGACTACTCACCTCCATCCCTCTCTGATGGCTCACCTCCAGCCCTCTCTGACTACTCACCTCCAGCCCTCTCTGACTACTCACCTCCAGCCCTCTCTGATGGCTCACCTCCAGCCCTCTCTGATGGCTCACCTCCAGCCCTCTCTGATGGCTCACCTCCAGCCCTCTCTGACGGTGCACACCTTGCCCCTCTTTGCGGTTCCCCTCAAGCCCTCTCTGACGGTTCACCTCCAGCCCCTTTCTGACTACTCACCTCCAGCCCTCTCTGATGGCTCACCTCCAGCCCCTTTCTGACTACTCACCTCCAGCCCTCTCTGACTACTCACCTCCAGCCCCTTTCTGACTACTCACCTCCAGCCCTCTCTGATGGCTCACCTCCAGCCCCTTTCTGACTACTCACCTCCAGCCCTCTCTGACTACTCACCTCCAGCCCTCTCTGATGGCTCACCTCCAGCCCTCTCTGATGGCTCACCTCCAGCCCTCTCTGACCACTCACCTCCAGCCCTCTCTGATGGCTCACCTCCAGCCCCTTTCTGCCGTTTTACCTCCAGCATCTCTCGCGGTGCACACCTTTAGCCCCTCTTTGACGGTTCACCTCAAGCCCTCTCTGACGGTTCACCTCCAGCCCCTTTCTGACTACTCACCTCCAGCCCCTTTCTGACTACTCACCTCCAGCCCTCTCTGATGGATCACCTCCAGCCCCTTTCTGACTACTCACCTCCAGCCCTCTCTGATGGCTCACCTCCAGCCCCTTTCTGACTACTCACCTCCAGCCCTCTCTGATGGCTCACCTCCAGCCCTCTCTGACTACTCACCTCCAGCCCTCTCTGACTACTCACCTCCAGCCCTCTCTGATGGCTCACCTCCAGCCCTCTCTGATGGCTCACCTCCAGCCCTCTCTGATGGCTCACCTCCAGCCCTCTCTGACGGTGCACACCTTTAGCCCCTCTTTGACGGTTCACCTCAAGCCCTCTCTGCGGTTCACCTCCAGCCCCTTTCTGACTACTCACCTCCAGCCCTCTCTGATGGCTCACCTCCAGCCCCTTTCTGACTCCCACCTCCAGGCCCTCTCTGACTACTCACCTCCAGCCCCTGACTACTCACCTCCAGCCCTCTCTGATGGATCACCTCCAGCCCTCTCTGATGGATCACCTCCAGCCCTCTCTGACTACTCACCTCCAGCCCTCTCTGATGGCTCACCTCCAGCCCTCTCTGACGGTGCACACCTTTAGCCCCTCTTTGACGGTTCACCTCAAGCCCTCTCTGACGGTTCACCTCCAGCCCCTTTCTGACTACTCACCTCCAGCCCTCTCTGATGGCTCACCTCCAGCCCCTTTCTGACTACTCACCTCCAGCCCTCTCTGACTACTCACCTCCAGCCCCTTTCTGACTACTCACCTCCAGCCCTCTCTGATGGCTCACCTCCAGCCCCTTTCTGACTACTCACCTCCAGCCCTCTCTGACTACTCACCTCCAGCCCTCTCTGATGGCTCACCTCCAGCCCTCTCTGACCACTCACCTCCAGCCCTCTCTGATGGCTCACCTCCAGCCCCTTTCTGCCGTTTTACCTCCAGCATCTCTCTGACGGTGCACACCTTTAGCCCCTCTTTGACGGTTCACCTCAAGCCCTCTCTGACGGTTCACCTCCAGCCCCTTTCTGACTACTCACCTCCAGCCCCTTTCTGACTACTCACCTCCAGCCCTCTCTGATGGATCACCTCCAGCCCCTTTCTGACTACTCACCTCCAGCCCTCTCTGATGGTTCACCTCCAGCCCCTTTCTGACTACTCACCTCCAGCCCTCTCTGATGGCTCACCTCCAGCCCTCTCTGACTACTCACCTCCAGCCCTCTCTGATGGCTCACCTCCAGCCCTCTCTGATGGCTCACCTCCAGCCCTCTCTGACTACTCACCTCCAGCCCTCTCTGATGGCTCACCTCCAGCCCCTTTCTGCCGTTTTACCTCCAGCATCTCTCTGACGGTTTACACCTTTAGCCTCACTTTGACAGATCACCTCCAGCCCCTCTCTGATGGTTCATTTCCAGCCCCACTTTGATGGTTCACCTCCGCCGCCGCTGTCTGATAGCTCATCTCTAGTGATCGCTCGTACTTGATGCACACTTATTTACAGAGAGTCGCTGTGTTTTTTAGCAGCTCCAGATGTGGCAGACTAGCTTGTCCATTAATGGTCACCATTTTTGAAAGACCAGTATGTGATGCTACATGGTGCCCCCGATACGGACCCCGATGTAAACAGTGCAGTGCACATTATTTTACTTAGATGAGTATCCCCAACTAAGACCTAAGAGCTCCTTCTCCTACCACAAGTAAAGAACAAGGCCATATTCACACACACAGTAGATTTGCAACAGAAATTTCAGTCACTGAAAATGAGTATCTTTTATCTGAATGCAGTTGTGATGGCAGCAAGCACATGGATTTCTGCAAGCTCCATTCAAGATGAATGTTTGCAGCTAATACTGTAGGTCATTATTTCAAGACAATGCCTAACATCTTACAAGACGTTGGTCACGTGCGTGTGGTGCAGATGTCAGGATCTCCAGTTGTAGCAAGAAAAGAGAACTGGCATTAAAGGGGTCTTCAACCTAGAGAGTATATAATGTAAAAGTTTCATCGTACAGGGGTCTATTGAATCAGCCATCAACAAACTGACAAGCCATAATCATTGCCTTAAAGGGGATGTCCAGGGGCACAAAAACACAACAACTCCTCTTGGTAAAAACCTTGCTAGTCTCCATTAGATGCCCTGATCATTAAAGTGGAGGAGCGATCATGTGATCACAGAAGTTTAGAGATTTTTCTGAAAGCTGTCACAGCAGCGCACTACAAGGAGTTAACTCCCGCTCTAGAATGGTTGGCACGTCACATGTCATGGAGGGGAAAGGAGCCTGACATCTTAACACTTCAACAGTCATGTGGGTAAAAAGGGCTGAATGGAGGGAAAAAGAGGACACCAGGAACATGACAGCCAACCATCTAACATGTATAGTGGGCTCTTGACTTTACCCCATTTGCAATGTCCTTTGCTGCTCAGGTTGATATGTTGCAGTGAGAGGAATCTGGTAGTTGTTTAGTCCCTTCTCCCGATTGAGAGCACATGCATGCTTAGCTAAGCCTTGCATGCAGGTGTAGGGGGAGATGGGAGGATTAGCAGCTCCTTAAAGTGCATGGGAGGCTTAAAGATGGCCTTTCACCACCTACAACAAACATTTCTTTGCATCCTATAATATCCTCTCTTCCACTGATTCCAGCACAGTTAGATTTTTCTCTCTCACCCTCTCTGTTCCTGAGCAATCACTGCAGTTAGTTTTGGTGCCTGATATGCTATCTAGACTCCCTAATGTCAAGTGGGTGGTGACAGACAAGGGGGCGTGACTCGGAGCTCCAATCAGAAGCGGACAGTTTAAGAACTCTCAGTCAAGCCCCCTTGTCTGCTTCTGCTTGACACCACCCATTTGACATTAGAGATCTCCATATGCTTTAATGCAGATCACCCATCTCTTCCCCAATAACAGGCACTGGACAGCACCAAACCACAGTCAGACCCCTGTGTCCTATGCCTATAAATATTTCCACCAATTATTACATAGAAAAACCATTGCAAGCACCAGGACTATGCCATTTAATGCACAGCTGCAGAATTTACTGGATTTTCTATGGTTGGCATAGGTGGGTGACCCTAAACACCCCTCCATAGCCCCAAGTCATACAATCCCCCTATACAGGTGCACATCATAAGAGCATCTATGACAGGTCCCCAGGCTGAGCCCTGTACTATGGCTGTACTATGGCTATATGGCACACAGGGCTGCAGGGTCACCGCTCACCCGGAGTGGGCACTCAGCCTGGGCACACAATAGACACACACTGGCCGCAGCACCGTGCCCTCACATACACACACAATGCACACGGGTACCTGCAGCCTGCGATGCTCCAGGACGTGGATGCTGCTCCGGCAGGCCGGTTACCCTGGTGACGGTTCCCAGGCCGGCCCGGCTCCCTCCCCGGCAGTGAGAACACACGTAGAGCCGCTGCCGAGCACGGCAACCCGGGGCAGCGCTCACTGACACAGCCGGGGAGGAGGGATCCGCGGCGGACACCGGCGACACCTGCTGCTCAGCGGAGAGTACTGCAGGCAGGCCTGGAGAGCTGGAGTGACTCATCATCCATACAGCCCCCTGTACTGTGTGTGCCGGGGAGAAACTGCAGGGGGCGCTGGTGCCAGCCTTCTACTACATACATATATAGCCAATATATACTCCTATCTCTGTCTATCTATATCTATACATATACGCACACCTATCTATCTATACATGCATACACTTATCTATAGATAAATAAATAATTTTATACATATATACTCTCTATACATACACACACACACGTATATATATATATATATATATATATATATATATACACGTACACACTATCTATGTTATGTTTGACTCAGACCTTTCCTTCACCCCCCCATATCCAATCACTCGCACGCTCATGTCATCTCCACCTCAAAAACATCTCCAGAATCCGCCCTTTCCTTACCACAGATACACTAAAGACACTTATTGTTGCCCTGATTCACTCTCGCCTTGACTACTGTAACTCCTTACTAATCGGTCTTCCCCTTACTAAACTCTCCCCTCTACAATCTATTCTGAATGCGGCGGCCAGGCTCATCTATCAGTCTAGAATCTACAGCGATGCCTCCGGTCTGTGCCGGTCACTACATTGGCTGCCTATTCAATACAGAATACAATATAAACTTATCCCCCTCCTCCACAAGGCTCTCCATAATGCTGCACCTCCCTACATTTCCTCCCTCATCTCTGTCTATTACCCAACCCGTGCTCTCCGCTCACTCAATGACCTAAGACTAACATCCTCTATTATCAGAACCTCCCACGCTCGTATACAAGACTTCTCCCGAGTTGCACCACTTCTCTGGAATGCTCTATCCCGGACTATTAGATTAACCCCCAATTTCCACAGCTTCAAGCGTAAACTAAAGACATATCTTTTCAGACAGGCCTATTACAACTCCTAATGTAAACCCTTCTGTAGTTAGAATCCCTAAAACATACCCTCCTCTGTTCACGCTCCCGCATTACCTCACAGAATATGAGGCCGTTTCAGACTAACTTTATATGTCCAGGCACCATCTGCACGTTAAAGGACACGACTGGTGACGGCTCATACAGCTTTATATATGTGTAATGACAGTAACCTCTATTACAGAATTGTCTGACCATTGTATAAGCAATGCTACGTCTGTTGCCGCCCCTGCTACCTCCTGTGTCACCCCCTCTACCTCATAGATTGTAAGCTCTTGTGAGCAGGGCCCTCAGTCCCAGTGTGTGAATTGAATATTTCTTTGTAATGTATCTTTTTTGTCTGAACCCTACAAATTGTACAGTGCTGCGGAATATGTTGGCGCTATATAAATAAAATGTATTATTATTATCTATCTATCTATCTATATCTCTTTTTATACAGAGTTCTAGAGCAGCACCGTATGAACAAGCCCTAAAAAGGCAATGGGTGCAAGTCCAAAAAAGGTCTGGCATATAAACCCATATATCCACAGAAAATACAATATGTAATATATATATTATGTAATATTAGATATATAGATGTGATTTCTCCCCCCACTGATAACCAAATCATACATAGAATTATTCTATATACAGTACTTGGTTCGCTCAGAAGGTGCTTTAATGGAAAGTGCCACCTTTTTATTATTATTATTATCATCATTATTATTATTATTTATTAAACCCAGATCGTGAAATCTATCACTTTTTTCTAATCTGTTGAGATAGCTCTCCCCATTCTTTGGATGGAAGATAACTGGAAATGGCCAGAATACCCCTTTAATTCAGATTCCAGTTTACACTAACACAGACCTCAGACCAGACCCCTAAACTAATTCAGATAGTGTCGGACTGAAGGGCCTAGGGCCCACCAGAGGAACTTGTTCTAGGGACCCACCCAACAGCTTCCTGCTAATAGCCTACACCACGGCTCCTTCACTGACATCTTATATATGTGACTGTGACCGTAAGGGGAATGACACGACCACGGAGCACTACATGTATGTGCAAGATTATTGTGGGGAGCTGGGATGCTCCACATGGTATACAACGCTCCTCAGTGCCCTCCACAGTATAAAATGAATGCTCTGATGAGCCCCCCACAGTATAATAAGCTCCCAAGAGCCTCGAGTCGCTTCAGATAAACCCTTCAAAATTTCAACAAATATTCAAAAAGTTCGTCCCTCCGGTTTGTTTCAGTGCTATAATTATATTCTGTATAATACAGTGGGTACAGAAAGTATTCAGACCCCTTTACATTTTTCACTCTTTGTTTCATTGCAGCCATTTGCTATAAGCAAAAAAGTTCATTTTATTTCTCATTAATGTACACTCAGCTCCCCATCTTGACAGAAAAAAATCAGAAATGTAGATATTTTGCAAATTTATTAAAAAAGAAAAACTGCAATATCACATGGTCATAAGTATTCAGACCCTTTGCTGTGACACTCATATATAACTCACAGGCTGTCCATTTCCTTCTGATCCTCCTTGAGATGATTCTACTCCTTCATTGGAGTCCAGCTGTGTTTAATTAAACTGATTGGACTTGATTAGGAAAGGCGCACACCTGTCTATATAAGACCTCACAGCTCACAGGGCATGTCAGAGCAAATGAGAATCAGGAGGTCAAAGGAACTGCCCAAGGAGCTCAGAGACAGAATTGTGGCAAGGCACAGATCTGGCCAAGGTTACAAAAGAAGTTCTGCAGAACTCAAGGTTCCTAAGAACACAGTGGCCTCCATAATCCTTAAATGGAAGAAGTTTGGGACAATCAAAATTCCTCCTAGACCTGGCCGTCCAGCCAAACTGAGCAATCGTGGGAGAAGAGCCTTGGTGAGAGAAGTAAAGAAGCCAAAGATCACTGTGGCTGAGCTCCAGAGATGTAGTAGGGAGATGGGAGAAAGTTCCACAAAGTCACTATCACTGCAGCCCTCCACCAGTCGTGGCTTTATGGCAGAGTGGCCCGAAGGAAGCCTCTCCTCAGTGCAAGACATATGAAAGCCCGCATACAGTTTGCCAAAATACACATGAAGGACTCCCAGACTATGAGAAATAAGATTCTCTGCTCTGATGAGACGAAGATTGAACTTTTTGGCATTAATTCTAAGCGGTATTTGTGGAGAAAACCAGGCACTGCTCATCACCTGCCCAATACAATCCCAACAGTGAGACATGGTGGTGGCGGCATCATGCTATGGGGGACAGGACGACTGGGTGCAATTGAAGGAAAGATGAATGCGGCCAAGTACAGAGATATCCTGGAAGAAAACCTCTTCCAGAGTGCTCTGGACCTCAGACTGGGCCGAAGGTTCACCTTCCAACAAGACAATGACCCTAAGCACACAGCTAAAATAACAAAGGAGCGGCTTCAGAACAACTCTGTGACCATTCTTGACTGGCCCAGCCAGAGCCCTGACCTCAACCCAATTGAGCATCTCTGGAGAGACCTGAAAATCGCTCCACCAACGTTCACCATCCAACCTGACGGAACTGGAGAGGATCTGCAAGGAAGAATGGCAGAGGATCCCAAATCCAGATGTGAGAAACTTGTTGCATCATTCCCAAGAAGACTCATGGCTGTACTAGCTCAGAAGGAAGCGGCTTCTACTCAGTACTGAGCAAAGGGTCTGAATACTTATGGCCATGGGAGATTTCAGTTTTTCTTTTTTAATAAATTTGCAAAAATATCTACATTTCTGGGTTTTTTTCTGTCAAGATGGGGAGCTGAGTGTACATTAATGAGAAATAAAATGAACTTTTTTGCTTTTAGCAAATGGCTGCAATGAAACAAAGAGTGAAAAATGTAAAGGGGTCTGAATACTTTCCCTACTCACTGTAAGTTGAGGTCCAAGGGAGGTGAGAAAACATAACACACACTTATACTCCCCTTGCCTCACCTCTGCTGGGCATCCTCGCGTTGTTCGGCTGTTACCGGTTTCCTCTTCAGGTCTGTGACTGACATCACACGTCCCGGAGATCACCGCTGAAGCCTGTGATTGGGCTTCAGATGTCATGTGGGGTGTGTTGACATTATCGCTGAGGCCTATCACAGGCTTTAGCGGTGACCCCAGGGTCGGTTGATGTCAGCAGTCACAGGCCAGAAATGGCCATAAGATGGCGCCAGACCAAGGGACGCCCTGGAGAGGTGAGTATAAATGTTTGATAGTTTTACTCACCTCCCCTGGGCAGACTTCTACTGGAAAGGGAGCCAGCGGCACATGATGCTGGGCCCCTTTCTGTGAGTGATGTGGCTGGGCCCCAGCCTTGCCTGGGTCCACCGAAGGACGCAAGTCCGACACTGGATTCAGACCACACCTTTTAATTAATACAGACCTCAAACCAGACCCCTAAGCTAATTCAGACCTCAGGCCAGACCCCTAAATTAAATGAGACCCCAAACCAGACCCCTCAAGTAATTCAGACTTCAGAGTCCATATAGGTGGGCCCGGCCTTATAGGACTTTAATCTGTAGCCATCAGCCAGTAATGGGTTAAAGGAAATAATGACAGCGGAGTGTGAATTATAAAATGATGAGGTGACACAATATAACATTATGATGAGTTTTGCATAAATTAAAATAATAAAAATTATTAATTATCATCTTAATGGCGATGTGTCCGCACACAGAATGGCAGCCTTGGTAACGGAGCACAATAATAAGGAAGGTGAGGACATCCAGATCTTCATGATTTATAATTTCGGTAATTATAACTAATTTCTCTCATTATTATTTGTTTGAATTAACATGAAACAGTGCAGTAATAATTATAAAGGTAATAAAAGACACAGCAACTATGGAGGCCTCATTCACAAGACAGCCCAAACACAGCAAGCAAGGAACCAGCAAGGAAAGCACAGGGTTATGGGGGATCTGTAGATGACACTGTTATGGGGGATCTGTAGATGACACTGTTATGGAGGATCTGTAGATGACACTGTTATGGGGAATCTGTAGATGACACTGTTATGGGGGATCTGTAGATGACACTGTTATGGGGGATCTGTAGATGACACTGTTATGGGGGATCTGTAGATGACACTGTTATGGGGGATCTGTAGATGACACTGTTATGGGGGATCTGTAGATGACACTGTTATGGGGGATCTGTAGATAACACACTGTTATGGGGGATCTGTAGATGACACACTGTTATGGGGGATCTGTAGATGACACATGTTATGGGGGATCTGTAGATGACACACTGTTATGGGGGATCTGTAGATGACACATGTTATGGGGGATCTGTAGATGACACATGTTATGGGGGATCTGTAGATGACACACTGTTATGGGGGATCTGTAGATGACACTGTTATGGGGGATCTGTAGATGACACACTGTTATGGGGGATCTGTAGATGACACTGTTATGGGGGATCTGTAGATGACACACTGTTACGGGGATCTGTAGATGATACATTGTTATGGGGGATCTGTAGATGACACACTGTTATGGGGGATCTGTATATGACACACTGTTATGGGGGATCTGTAGATGACACATTGTTATGGGGGATCTGTAGATGACACACTGTTATGGGGACATGTAGATGACATCCTATTATGGGGACCTGTAGATGATACACTGTTATGGGGGATCTGTACATGACACACTGTTATGCGGGATTTGTAGATGACACACTGTTATGGGGGATCTGTAGATGACACACTGTTATGGGGATCTGTAGATGACACACTGTTATGGGGATCTGCAGATGACACTGTTATGGGGATCTGTAGATGACACACTGTTATGGGGGATCTGGAGATGACACATTGTTATGGGGATCTGTAGATGACACACTGTTATGGAGATCTGTAGATGACACACTGTTATGGGGGATATGTAGATGACACTGTTATGGGGGATTTGTAGATGACACTGCTATGGAGGATCTGTAGATGACACACTGTTATGGAGGATCTGTAGATGACACTGTTATGGGGATCTGTAGCTAATACACTGTTATGGAGGATCTGTAGGTGACACACTGTTATGGAGGATCTTTAGATGACACATTGTTATGGGGGATCTGTAGATGACACACTGTTATGGGGGATTTGTAGATGACACATTGTTATGGGGGATCTGTAGATGACACACTGTTATGGGGGATTTGTAGATGACACACTGTTATGGGGATCTGTACATGACACACTGTTATGGGGGATCTGTAGATAACACACTGTTATGGGGATCTGTACATGACACACTGTTATGGGGGATCTGTAGATAACACACTGTTATGGGGATCTGTACATGACACACTGTTATGGGGGATCTGTAGATAACACACTATTATGGAGGATCTGTAGATGATACACTGTTATGGGGGATATGTAGAAGACACTGTTATGGGGGATCTGTAGATGATACACTGTTATGGGGGATCTGTAGATGATACACTGTTATGGGGGATCTGTAGATAACACTGTTATGGGGATCTGTAGATAACACACTGTTATGGAGGATCTGTAGATGATACACTGTTATGGGGGATATGTAGATGACACTGTTATGGGGGATCTGTAGATGACACATGTTATGGGGATCTGTACATGACACACTGTTATGGGGGATCTGTAGATAACACACTGTTATGAAGGATCTGTAGATGATACTATTATGGGAGATATGTAGATGACACTGTTATGGGGTACCTGTAGATGATACATTGTTATGGGGGATCTGTAGATGACACATTGTTATGGGGGATTTGTAGATGGCACAATGTTATGGGGGATCTGTAGATGACACACTGTTATGGGGATCTGTAGATGACACACTATTATGGAGGATCTGTAGATGACACACTGTTATGGGGGATATGTAGATGACACTGTTATGGGGATCTGTAGCTAATACACTGTTATGGAGGATCTGTAGGTGACACACTGTTAAGGAGGATCTGTAGATGACACATTGTTATGGGGGATCTGTAGATGACACTGTTATGGAGGATTTGTAGATGACACACTGTTATGGGGATCTGTAGATGACACACTGTTATGGGGGATTTGTAGATGACACACTGTTATGGGGATCTGTAGATGACACACTGTTATGGAGGATCTGTAGATGACACAGTTATGGGGATCTCTACATGACACACTGTTATGGGGGATCTGTAGATAACACACTGTTATGGAGGATCTGTAGATGATACACTGTTATGGGGGATATGTAGATGACACTGTTATGGGGGATCTGTAGATGATACACTGTTATGGGGGATATGTAAATGACACTGTTATGGGGGATCTGTAGATGACATACTGTTATGGGGATATGTAGATGACACACTGTTATGGGGATATGTAGATAACACACTGTTATGGGGGATCTGTAGATGACACGCTGTTATCAGGGATCTGTAGATAATACACTGTTATGGGGGATCTGTGACTGGCACACTGTTATGGGGATCTGTAGATGACATTGTTATGGGGATATGTAGATAACACATTGTTATGGGGGATCTGTAGATGACACACTGTTATGGGGATATGTAGATGATACAGTGTTATGGTGGATCTGTAGGTGACACACTGTTATGGGAGATCTGTGACTGGCACACTATTATGGGGGGCAGGATTATGGTATGTGTTGTTTACTTTCTGGATTATTAGGGCCAGTAACAAGGAAAAGTCCCAAATGCCAATAGCTAAAGCCTTGTAGCATCAGCAGACACTAATATGTATCAGTGACACATTAGCAGCATTTCAGCATTACGGAAATTTGGCAGTGAGGTGAGGACACAGTGACGGCGGTGGACACGAGGCGAGGAGCTGTATCACTATTCGGAGGCTCCTGGGTCAGGATCACATAACAGGTACTTGGCTCTGCTACATCAGTACAACATGGCTGTCATGTATAACACTGGGATCAGTTATTACATTAGTTACTATGTGACATCTACCTGCCTTCAGCCCCATCACTGGTCAGTAAGATGTCCTGCACCCAGCTTTCCTGTAGCTCTGCAGGTCCTCATGTGGCTGAGCTTACTGAATAGCCTCGAGCTGAAGACAATCCATTATTCACATTTGGAAACCTGGTAATTGCTGCAGCAGACACAAATGCTTCTTAATGTAAAATGATGTCCACTGGAGATGTGTTTATATTGCATGAGATTAGAGCTATATTCAGACCAGGCCTCTTCCAGTTGTGTCAGCGCTATCTTCATATGGTGTCGGGCATAGTAGTGAGTGCTAAATGTCGTACAGGTAAGTAATAAATTTTTTCATGGCTTCAGACTCTATGATACAATTATTATCTATCTGCAGGGGAGCTTACTGGGGACTATATACAGTATACAGCTGCCAGAGGAGGAAGGAGACTGACTGGGAGGTTAATGGGCACTATATATATACAGCTATCAGAGGAGGAAGGAAATAAACTGGGAGCATAATGGGGACTAAATATACAGCTAATAGAGGAAGAAGGAGACTCACTGGAAGTTTACTGGGGACTATAGCTGACAGAGGGGGAAGGAGACTGACTGGGAGCTTACTGGGCACTATATATACAGCTGCGAGAGGGCTAAGGAGACTGACTGGGAGGCTACTGAGAACTATATTTACAGTTGTCAGAGGAAGAAAGAGACTAACTGGGAAGTTACTGGGGACTATATTTACAACCATCAGAGAAAGAGACTGATGGGGGAGTTACTGGGTACTATCTTTACAACTGCCAGAGGGGAAAGGAGACTGACTGGGAAGTTACTAGGGACTATGTTTATAGCTGCCAAAGAAGCAAATAGACTGACTAGGAAGTTACTGGGGACTATGTTAACAGCTGCCAGAGGAGGAAGGCAACTGACTGGGAAATTACTGGGGCCTATGTTTATAACTGCCAGAGGGAGAAGGAGACTATCTTGGATTTACATTTATAATTGTCAGAGGGAAAATGTAACTGACTAGGGATCTGATTGGAGACTATATTTGCAGCTACAAAAATGAGAAAAAAGCTGACTAGGAACTTATAGGGGTTGCACCATTAAGGATTACAGTCCCAGCAGCCCCATAGCAGTGGATAGAGA
This sequence comes from Leptodactylus fallax, assembly GCA_947044405.1. Taxonomy (NCBI): domain Eukaryota; kingdom Metazoa; phylum Chordata; class Amphibia; order Anura; family Leptodactylidae; genus Leptodactylus; species Leptodactylus fallax. The sequence goes on along the minus strand of CAMRHE010000159.1, from coordinate 3,513,639 downwards.
GCCAGTAATGTAAGCGCACTGGTGCTCCATTCATGAGGAGGCTTTAGGGACTTTCAGTCCCATCCTCCTGATGTCTGGGTGACCAAGAGGTCAGGCTCTCAGCGATTGGACACTTATCCTCTGTCCTGTGGAAGATATTTCTATAGCTGCCAGAGGGAGATGGAGCAAGTCTTTGGAAAGCATGTTAATCTAACTTTACAGCTACCAGAGGGAGAGAGGGGCTGATGTGCAACAAGGGGGAGTGAAACACATAAAGATTGCATACAAAGGATTTTGGGAGTTGTGGGCAGAAAACAGAGAAGTGGGTCATGTGAGACCATCTTGCAGCCTTCTTACAGTGCTGAGGCGAATTCAAATTATGAAAAAGGTCGAGCCATTTGGCAACTTTTATATAACCTTATTTGGTGGGATAACTAAATTTATCCAAAATGAGCTCACACAACGTGAATGAATAAGAAAATCATGTTTATTAATTACTAAGAAATAACAAATACACACAAGCAGAATAAAACGGAGAATCATATGGTAATTGGAAACAATACCAACCAGAGGAGAATTACACGCCCCAACACGCGTTTTGTCACGCAGGCTTTGTCAGGGGTGAGACGAAGGGGTATCTGTTATCTTACCACTTTTACTGTTGCCATTTAGATACGGTTATATCTTTAACATAGACTATAGTCTTTATGGTATATGTTTTTTGTACACCTGTCTACAGATAGTATGCACTGGCACTTTTTCAGTATTTACAGTTGTGGTAAAAAGTTTACATACCCCGGCAGATTTTTTGTTTTTTTGGCCTTTTTTCAGAGAATATGAATGATAACACAAACTTTTTCTCCACTCATGGTTAGTGGTTGGTTGAAGCCATTTATTGTCAAACTTCTGTGTTTTCTCTTTTTAAATCATAATGACAACCAAAAACATCAAAATGACCCTGTTCAAAAGTTCACATACAGTGCTGGCCAAAAGTATTGGCACCCCTGCAATTCTGTCAGATAATACTCAATTTCTTCCAGAAAATGATTGCAATCACAAATGCTTTGATAATAATATCTTCATTTAATTTGTCGTCAATGGAAAACCACAAAAAGAATTGTCAAAAAGCCAAATTGGATATAATTCCACACCAAACATAAAAAAGGGGGTGGACAAAAGTATTGGCACCCTTTGAAAAATCATGTGATGCTTTTCTAATTTGTGTAATTAACAGCACCTGTTACTTACCTGTGGCACATAACAGGTGGTGGCAATAACTAAATCACACTTGCAGCCAGTTGAAATGGATTAAAGTTGACTCAACCTCTGTCCTGTGTCCTTGTGTGTACCACATTGAGCATGGAGAAAAGAAAGAAGACCAAAGAACTGTGTGAGGACTTGAGAAGCAAAATTGTGAGGAAGCATGAGCAATCTCAAGGCTACAAGTCCATCTCCAAAGACCTGAATGTTCCTGTGTCTACCGTGCACAGTGTCATCAAGAAGTTTAAAGCCCATGGCACTGTTTCTAACCTCCCTAGATGTGGACGGAAAAGAGAAATTGACCAGAGATTTCAACGAAAGATTGTGCGGATGGTGGCTAAAGAACCTCGACTAACATCCAAACAAGTTCTAGCTGCCCTGCAGTCCGAGGGTACAACAGTGTCAACCCGTACTATCCGTCGGCGTCTGAATGAAAAGGGACTCTATGGTAGGATACCCAGGAAGACCCCACTTCTGACCCAGAGACATAAAAAAGCCAGGCTGGAGTTTGCCAAAACTTACCTGAGAAAGCCAAAAACTTTTTGGAAGAATGTTCTCTGGTCAGATGAGACAAAAGTAGAGCTTTTTGGGAAAAGGCATCAACATAGAGTTTACAGGAAAAAAAAAGAGGCCTTCAAAGAAAAGAACACGGTCCCTACAGTCAAACATGGCAGAGGTTCCCTGATGTTTTGGGGTTGCTTTGCTGCCTCTGGCACTGGACTGCTTGACCGTGTGCATGGCATTATGAAGTCTGAAGACTACCAACAAATTTTGCAGCATAATGTAGGGCCCAGTGTGAGAAAGCTGGGTCTCCCTCAGAGGTCATGGGCCTTCCAGCAGGACCCAAAACACACTTCAAAAAGCACTAGAAAATGGTTTGAGAGAAAGCACTGGAGACTTCTAAAGTGGCCAGCAATGAGTCCAGACCTGAATCCCATAGAACACCTGTGGAGAGATCTCAAAATGGCAGTTTGGAGAAGGCACCCTTCAAATCTCAGGGGCCTGGAGAAATTGGCCAAAGAAGAATGGTCTAAAATTCCAGCAGAGCATTGTAAGAAACTCATTGATGGTTACCGGAAGCGGTTGTTCGCAGTTATTTTGTCTAAAGGTTGTGCTACCAAGTATTAGGCTGAGGGTGCCAATACTTTTGTCCGGCCCATTTTTGGAGTTTTGTGTAAAATGATCAATGATTTGACTTTTTTTTTCATTCTCTTTTGTGTTTTTTCATTGCAAGCAAAATAAATGAAGATATTATTACCAAAGCATTTGTGATTGCAATCATTTTCTGGAAGAAATTGAGTATTATCTGACAGAATTGCAGGGGTGCCAATACTTTTGGCCAGCACTGTACCCTGGTGATTTTGGCCTGATAACATGCCCAGAAGTTGACACAAAGGGGTTTGAATGGCTACTAAAGGTAACCTCCTCACCTGTCACCTGTTTGCTTGTATTCAGTGTGTGTATAAAAGCTGAGTGAGTTTCTGGGATCCAGACAGACTGTTGCATCTCTCCTCCAGCCACTGACGTTTCTGGATTGTGAATCATGGGGAAAGCAAAAGAATTGTCCACGGATCTACGGGAAAAGGTAGTTTGAACTGTATAAAACAGGAAAGGGATACAAAAAGATATCCAAGGAATTGATAATGCCAGTCAGCAGTGTTCAAACTGTGATTAACAAATGGAAACTCAGGGGCTCTGTAAAAACCAAACCACGGTAAGGTAGACCAACCAAAATTTTGGCCACAACTGCCCGAAAAATTGTTCGGGATGCAAAGAAAAACCCACACATAACATCAACTGAAATACAGGACTCTCTGAAAACTATCGGTGTGGCTGTTTCAAGATGCACAATAAGGAGGCACTTGAAGAAAAATGGGCTGCATGGTCGAGTTGCCACAAGAAAGCCATTACTGCGCAAATGCCACAAAGAATCTCGCCTTCAATACGCCAAACAGCACAGAGACAAGCCTCAAAACTTCCGGAACAAGGTAATTTGGAGTGATGAGACAAAAATCGAACTTTTTGGCCACAACCATAAACGTTACATTTGGAGAGGTGTCAACAAGGCCTATGATGAAAGGAACACCATTCCTACTGTAAAGCACGGAGGTGGATCACTGATGGTGTGGGGATGTGTGAGCTTCAAAGGCTCAGGAAACTTGGTAAAGTTGAAGGAAAGATGAATGCAGCACGTTATCAGCAAATACTGGAGGCAAATCTGCACTCATCAGCCAGAAAGCTGCGCATGGGACGTACGTGGACGTTCCAACATGACAGTGATCCAAAACACAAAGCCAAGTCGACCTGTCATTGGCTACAGCAGAAGAAAGTGAAGGTTCTGGAGTGGCCATCTCAGTCTCCTGACCTCAATATCATTGAGCCACTCTGGGGAGATCTCAAGCGCGCAAGACATGCAAGACAGCCCAGGAATTTACAGGAACTGGAGACTGTCTGCCAAGAAGAATGGGCAGTTTTACCATTTGAGAAAATAAAGAGCCTCATCCACATCTACCACAAAAGACTTCAAGCTGTCATTGATGTTAGAGGGGGCAATACACGGTATTAAGAACTGGGGTATGGGAACTTTTAGCAGGGTCATTTTGATGTTTTGGTTGTCATTATGACTTAAAAAGAGAAAACACAGAAGTTTGACAATAAATGGCTTCAACCAACCACTAACCATGAGTGGAGAACAAGCTTTTGTGTTATCATTCATATTCTCTGAAAAAAGGCCAAAAAAACAAAAAATCTGCCGGGGTATGTAAACTTTTTAGCACAACTGTATATATACTTTTAGATGACATGATATTGTGTTATATGCAGCGTGTACTATACTGCTAATTCATTCAGTTTGGCACATTAACATTGTGATCCTTGGTACAACTATTTTTACACATATCACTCATTGGAGATTACACTTTATGTATTTAGGGTTTAGACAATTCTCCGTTTTATTCTCTTTGTGTGTATTTGTTATTTCTTAGTAATTAATAAACACGATTTTCTTATTCATTCACGTTGTTTGAGCTCCTTTTGGATATATTTGGACATGTCTCACTAATAATTGTTTATGTGATATGCATTTATTTGCTTGTTTTTTTTCTGTTTTTGGTGGGACAACTAGTTTAACCACAGACCACCAGGGACCACATGCTGACTGCTCCACCAATGACAACACACCCACACACCACACACTAAATCTTCACGTGACCCCCAGTTAGAAGATGCTGTCTCAACCACTCACTACAACTGTTAGCTCTTGATTCTACCACTGACCACCAGGGACTAGAAGAAGCTTTACCACTGACCACCAAGGACTGGCGGTAACTGTACCACTGGCCACCAGGAACTAGAAGTAACTATACCACTGACTAACAGGGACTAAAGGTAAATGTACTACTTACCACCAGGGACTAGAGATAACTGTGCCACTGTCCACCAGGGACTAGAGATAAATGTGCCACTCACCACCAGGGACTAAAGATAACTGTACCACTGACCACGAGGAACTAAAGATAACTGTACCACTGACCACCAGGAACTAAAAATAACTGTACCACTGACCACCAGCGACTAAAAATAACTGTACCACTGACCACCAGGATCTAAAGATAACTGTACCACTGACCACGAGGAACTAAAGATAACTGTACCACTGACCACCAGGAACCAAAGATAACTGTACCACTGACCACCAGGAACTAAAGATAACTGCACCACTGACCACCAGGAACTAAAGATAACTGTACCACTGACCACCAGCGACTAAATGCAACTGTATCACTGACCACCATGGACTAGAGGTAACTGTACCACTGACCAACAGGGGCTAAAGATAACCTTTAGGATAATCCTACTGGTTTATAGTGCAAGGTGAATTAACTCCTCGGCAAACCAAGTCTACAAAGCAGATCTGACATGTGGTTCAGTTTGAAGACGCTTCGGGCCCCCCTAACCCCTGCCCTGAAGACATCTGTCAAAGAATTTATGAAGCAGCCGATGTCCGCGCTCCCTGGGAAGCTTTCACTTAGAACATAATCCAGTGCTGCATGTATTTCATGTGAAAGCCTGGCAGGGGAAAATGTATATGATGTACAGTATACAGAAAATCTTTATAATCCCAGATTTCATCCCTGCCATGTCTGGATGCAATATACGAAATAAACATTAGATTACAGCCCTTGAACCTGATGTGTGTGTGTAGATATATATATATATATATATATATATACTGTATATATACATTAGTCAGTTCAATCTGTTCCTATCTATTAAACATGCTTTAGGTGGGATTACTGCACATAATCTATAGCAGACAGATTTTAGATTATGAGTACTATACAGCTAAGGCCCCACGTAGTGAAGCACAGCAAAAAAACGTGTAGCGGCAACGCATCACGTATTTTTCGGCATCCTTTTTCTGCAATTTTGCAGAGTTTTCCTCTGCAGACGTTCTGTCCCTATTATACCTATACAGTATTATACGCCAGCGTTTCCGCAGGTAAGATTGACATTCTGCAATTTTCAAAAACACAAGCGTTTTTGAAAATGCAGTTTTTCCGCTGCAGATTTTTTTCTGCAATCTGTGAATGGGATTAGCCAGAATCCCATCCACTTTGCAGGTACTATAAAACACAGTGTTTTTTGCTGCCGCATTTCAGCCACAACAAGAACACTGCTTTTTCTCAAATTGGGGCTTCAGCCTAAAGGGGATTTCCAGTGTCCACCACCCCCCCATCTGCTATAGGTGGATCAATGCCACCAATGAGCTCTCTTTCCTTCCAATATATGTCTGTAGTGCTCCAGAGTGTAAAGCCTTAAAGCCCTGTTGTCCCTGATTAATGGTATCTCCTCTAACAACTACAGTGGGTTGTCTGGTTAGCACAGTCCCTTTTGAAATGCTCTAGTACCTATTCACACTACAAAGAACAGATCTCCAGCTGAAAGACCCAGGTCCATCATTCATTACACAGACAATCCATTGGCTTCAATAGAGGCCATATAATGCTTCATTTCTTCTGTTGTGTCCTTCTAGGGGAGGTTAAAATGTGGAGATATCAACAGATCATAGAGGACAAGTCCTTACAACTAGTCACAGTACAGGGAGAATCCACACAATGATGTCACAGTACAGAGATAATACACACAGTGATGTCACAGTACAGGGAGAATCCACACAATGATGTCACAGTACAGGGAGAATCCACACAGTGATGTCACATTACAGAGATAATACACACAGTGATAATAATAATAATAATAATAATAATAATAATAATAGTCCTTTAATAGTCCCACAGTGGGGAAATTCAGTGTGTTACAGCAGCAAAGATAAGATAAGATAAGCAGATACAAATACAACATGTACAGGAATGTTCCAAGGTGAGAGGCATTACATTAATAGCAGACAGACAGATAGGACGTAGCAGAGGAGGGGGGGGATTTAACAGGCAGAGAGATATTTCAGTTCTCTGTGTGTAATGATCTCCGCTTAGGTCGGTGTTGGTTGTACAGCCTAACCGCGGTGGGGAGGAAAGACTTCCGATAGCGCTCCTTCTCACACCTAGGGTGGAGCAGTCGGTCACTGACAGTACTGCCCAGCGCTATCACAGTCTCATGCATGGGATGGGACTTCTTCTTCTGCATGGAGCTCACCACGGACAGTATCCTTCTGTCACCCACCACCTGCACTGGGTCCAGGGGGCTCCCCAGGACAGAGCTGGCCTTTCTAATCAGCTTGTCAAGTTTATTTCTGTCCCTGGTTGATATACTGCTCCCCCAGCAGGCCACTCCAAAGAAGATGGCTGATGCCACTACTGAGTTGAAGAAAGTCCTAAGAAGTGCCCCCCGGATTCCAAAGGCTCTCAGCTTCCTAAGCAGGTAGAGCCTGCTGTGGCCCTTCCTGTACAGGACCTCCATATGATCTGCCCAGTCCAGCTTATTATTAAGGAGCAAACCCAGGTACTTATAGGTGTTCACAATCTCGATGCCCGTCCCCAGGATGTCCACTGGTTTTGGAGGGCATCTGCCTTTACGAAAGTCCACCACCATCTCCTTGGTCTTCCCCGCGTTAATCTTCAGGTGGTTCCGCTGGCACCAGTCCACAAAAAAACGGTTCAGTTCTCTGTACTCCCTGTCATCATCGTCTGTGATGAGACCCACTATTGCAGAGTCGTCAGAATACTTCTGTAGGTAGCAGCTGGATGAGTTGTACCTAAAATCAGCAGTGTACAGTGTGAAGAGGAAAGGGGCGAGAACCGTACCCTGAGGTGCCCCCGTATTACAGATCACGGTACCTGACACACAGTCTTGGGCTCTCACGTATTGAGGTCGATTTGTGAGGTAGTCTAGGATCCAGTTGGAGAGGTGGTGGTCCACTCCAGCAAGGCCCAGCTTGTCTCTCAGTAACCTGGGCTGTATGGTGTTAAAAGCACTGGAGAAGTCAAAGAACATTATTCTCACCGTGTTCCCTGGTTTTTCCAGGTGAGACAGAGCCCTGTGCAGAAGGTGGATGATGGCATCATCTACCCCAATGCCCGGTCGATAAGCAAACTGGAGAGGGTCCATAGCGGGGCTCACTAGAGGGCGAAGATGTGTGAGAACCAATCTCTCTAAGATCTTCATCAAGTGGGATGTCAGTGCTACAGGTCTGTAGTCGTTGAGGTCCATAGGGTGAGGTTTCTTTGGAACTGGTACCACACAAGAAGATTTCCATAATTCAGGGACTATTTCCTGCCTCAGGCTCATATTATACATATATGTAATTATACCACACAGCTGGTCCCCACAAGTCTTAATTAGCCTTGCACTGATGTCATCTGGCCCTGCGGCTTTCCTCGCCTTGATCTTTTTCATCTCCGCAGTACAGGGATAATACACACAGTGATGTCACAGTACAGGGATAATACACACAGTGATGTCACAGTACAGGGATTATACACACAGTGATGTCACAGTACAGGGATAATACATACAGTGATGTCACAGCACAGAGGTAATACACACAGTGATGTCACAGTACAGGAATAATACACACAGTGATGTCACAGTACAGGGATAATACACACAGTGATGTCACAGTACAGGGATAATACACAGTGATGTCACAGTACAGGGATAATACACACAGTGATGTCACAGTACAGGGATAATATACACACAATTATGACAGAGTACAGAGATAATACACAGAGTGATGTCACAGTACAGAGATAATACACACAGTGATGTCACAGTACAGGGATAATACACACAGTGATGTCACAGTACAGGGGTAATATAGACAGTGATGTCACAGTGCAGAGATAATACACACAGTGATGTCACAGTACAGGGATAGTACGCACAGTGATGTCACAGTACAGGGATAATATACACAGTGATGTCATAGTACAGAGATAATACACACAGTGAGTCACAGCACAGGGATAATGTACACAGTGATGTCACAGTACAGAGATAATACACAGTGATGTCACAGTACAGAGATAATATACACAGTGATGTCATAGTACAGAGATAATACACACAGTGGTGTCACAGCACAGGGATAATGTACACAGTGATGTCACAGTACAGAGATAATACACACAGTGATGTCACAGTACAGGGATAATACACACAGTGATGTCACAGTACAGGGATAAGACACACAGTGATGTCACAGTACAGGGATAATACACACAGTGATGTCACAGTACAGGGATAATACACACAGTGATGTCACAGTACAGGGATAATATACACACAATAATGTCAGAGTACAGAGATAATACACACAGTGATGTCACAGTACAGGGATAAGACACACAGTGATGTCACAGTACAGGGATAATACACACAGTGATGTCACAGTACAGGGATAATATACACACAATAATGTCAGAGTACAGAGATAATACACACAGTGATGTCACAGTAGAGAGATAATATACACAGTGATGTCACAGTACAGGGAGAATATTCAAATATATTAACCAATGCTACAGAAAAGGGAACACACCAAGAATAACCGTGAGGCTGCATTACATTTTCCATTATCCATATTCATTGCCATCTGCTCCAATTCAGAATGGCACTGGGCCCCATTACTTATTGGGCCCCATACTAGTTGCTGTGTCTGCTACTCTGGTAGTTAAACCTGTAATAAAGGGATCCCAGCAGTAAACCAATGCATTGCCAGGGCATCGTTTTAAAATTCCCTTGGCTAAAGCAGAGATAACACATTTTGCAACAACCAAAATGCATATTAGATTCTATGTAATAAAGAAGGTAAATCTCATACAACATGATATACTGTATGGTCAGTCCTTTCTAGCAGACAAGTTTCCTGTGGCCACTACTTGCCGTTGTTGGTTTGCACTGACATTACAATGGCTTTGCTTCCCCTGCTTTGTTTGTATGTGCTGGTCTACAACCATATGATTACAATTATAATATGTCAAATCTTCCTAAAATTGGTCATTTCTCCATAATTGCGCCCATATGAATAGCGCATTACTGCCTGTGAACAGCCGTTTCGGTGGAGGTCCTATTGTTCGATGAATGGCATTAAAAACCCTTTTATCCAAGGCAAATGGGAAAGACCACCATTAGCCACGGGTCATGATCAGGCTCCAAATTCCATTTCCATTCTCCCATCTCCCTGGTTACCTACCCTCTGAGGCTTTATAGTAGTCTTGCTAATTCAATGCTCAGCATGCTCTGGGTATCTTGTATTGAGCACCCACCTTCCATTGTACCCGTTTGCCACATATTCCTCATGCAGATCAGTTGGTACAGCCACAGCCTTGGATACTTTGTGTAAAGGGGTCAGTCCTTACATGGATTGTAGCCCCAGGAGTAATATGTACGGCTCCCCACCCAAGGACGACACAGGTGGTAACTTGTGCCAATGTGCCAGTGGTTACTGGCAGTCTCATGTTAGACAGCTGGTTACAATGACTTTCAATGGCATAGAAACAGAGAACAAAGTCTCTCGCACAGTCCTTAGGACACCGGGGAGATACTTTATGTGGCAGATAATCATTCAATCACTTGCTCTACGGCTGGGCGATAAAATTCCTGCCTTGGAGTCTCCCTCTTAGAGGCAGTAATGAAGATGGTGTCTCTATCACAGGTCCTCAACATTGGCTGTCTCTCACTTGTCAACCATGGCTGTCGCTCCACATGGTACGCTGCACTCACGATGACTCACTCTGCCTCTGTCACACTCTCGCTGCTCAACGTGGTGTCTCAACCTTTGGTCCAACACTCCACACGAGCATCTCTCTATGTAAGCTGGCCTGTCCTCAGCAAGGCTATGAAGTTGTTAGGCCAAAACATTAACTCCAACACTTTTGCAAAGCCTGACTTTTTTCCCTACTCCCCAAAATGGGGCCCTGACTCCACCACTACGACTATGACTCCACAGCCCTGTTTCTCAGACCAACACATCCCTGTTGTGTTGCCCGGTACTTTACTTCAATCACATGGGTATCGACACCTCTCCTACAGGTCATGCTCACCCCACAGCACATCAACTGGCACAACTCTGCAACTTGATGTGGGGGGTCCAATTTTTTAGGATAACACTCGGATGCCTTCCATCCCCTATTTGATTTGGTTCTGTTCCTATGTCACGGAGCAGGATAGGAGCTGCTCTATAATTATCTCAGCAGAAGGGGGCAACAGAACCCCCCTCAGAAGAGCCTCGGCCTACACATTCAGGGTGGGTTCACTCCGTCCACTGCGAATCCGACCTAAATGTCGGAAAATTGGAAAGGGACTGGATAGGGAAAGGTTTGCGACGCTTTGCTTAAAAACCCATTCACTTGAATGGGCTTTTAAAGAAATGCGTGGGTGTGCGCTTACACCCTCTGCGCCGCGAAGCCGTTTTTTAAGCAAAGCGTCACAAACCTTTCCCTATCCAGTGCCTATCCAGTTTTCCAACATTTAGGTCGGATTCGTGGCGGACGGAGTGCCGGCGCAAGTGTGAACCCACCCTCAGTTGTGTGCATGTGGCCTTACTCACATATTTACACGGGTGTTCTCCCCGTGTCTGTGTCTAATGACGTCTTGGTAAAAATCTGCATCCTTATATACCTTCTCCAAAGCATCAGGATGTGGCACAGACTCATCTCTGATGCAGCCTCATGTCCAAGTATGCACAGCACGGCTCAATCATGTGGCCTAGGCCACGGTGAAGACTTTTCTCAACTTTTGGTCATTTCACCACTCACATGGGTGGTTCTCCATACTGACTACCTTGCAGTTCATCTAAAGCAGTTCATCCATTGCCATAAGCAAATTCAACATGTCTGAATTTACCCGAAGGGTACGAGACTCGGTTCTGATGTGTTTCTCACTGATCCGTTTTTCACCTCTATGTACGAAAAATTAAAGAGTGATCCGTGAAAATATAGAACATGATCCATTTTCTCACAGACCACAGAGAGCGCACGCCTGAGTAACTCATGTATCTAAGCTCAGAGATAGCAGCAGAAATCCACTGTGGATTATTAATATAAATCTGCAGCAATTCTGCGGCAAAATCAGTTTGTGTTATATCTGAATTTTGCTGCAGATCCCACAGCTGTGCGGGGTGAAATCTGACATACATGACATTCTTCAGATTTAACAATCCATAGCATGGTGATATTTCTGTGCTGATTTTCCATATGTAATGTACTGTAATTTGCTGCAAATCTGCAGTGTGTGAACTCAGCCTAAATGTTCCGATCCATTCCAGGAAAGTACTTGTTAGGACTATGTGAACACTCCTGGTGACTGATGCCAAAGAAAGACCTTACTTTGCAGGAGGTAAGAAGATTAGAACGATTTAGCAGTTTTCAGGCAGATTACATTACCCGGAGAACATGTCTGCTGTTGTTCCATAAGTCACACTAAATAAACTGTAAATATGTGCAATATTCTCAGGACTGACGTCCATACTGGTACCTCTCAGCAAAGGCCAGAAGTAGCAAAATTGTTGGATTTCACTGACAAATTAGCATTTTTTATGCAAAAAAACAACAAATGTGAACAAACAAAACTTAGAAACAAAGAAGTAAAATGTAAAGGTGGTGTTGCCTTTTGGCACACCCTTTCTGAGAGAAAGACCCCCTGATGATAAGCTGATTATAGGGTCCCTCAGTGATTAGCTGTAATCTGTGCGGGAAACTGTTGGCATGTGTTCAGTTTCCCTGCAGTGCCCCCACAGGAGAAATGAAGCATTACACAATGCTCATTGAAATCAATAGGATGTGTATAATTCACTTATTTATTCTTTTTTGTTTATCACGTTTTGTCACCTGTTTGTCACTGTTTTTGTGTGGATGTAGGGGTGCGGAAACCCTTTTGGGTCCTACCCGAAGTCTAGGAGTTGGAGTGTGTGGCCCTCGGGTTCCCTCCTTCCTTGCTCTCCAGTGCCTGTCTCTGCTTTTGTGGAGCTAGGCAACAGTTGCAGGCTCAGTAGTACTCTTGGGGTGGCAGCCCTTGAGGAGACTGATGCAAGTAGCTGGCTTGGTAGTACTCCTGGTGGTGGCAGCCCTGGAGGAAACCAAGTAAGTAACTGACCCTCCTGTCTAGGCAGTTGGGTTGGTTCAGCCCCCCTTACTCTTGTGCCTTTTGGCTTTGAGTTTGGGGACAGTTTCGGAGAACCCATTCTCTTTTGAGATGGGTTTTGCGATAGACCGCATCCTTTGCACGTTTTTTTTCAGTGGCACCCGTCACTTTTTTGCCGTGCACTGGTGTTTTCGTTGGCACAGCTTGAGACCTTCGATAAAAAAAAAAAAAAAGGATGTGTATAATGCAGGACAGGACAGAGACATTCTCTGTACTCACTCTCAGCAGAAGAGAGTCCTTAAAGGGGTTGTCCGGGTCTTTTTTTTTTTTTTTTTTATTTATGGCCTTTCCTTAGGATTGGCCATCAATATCTAATCACTGGGGAGGTCGACACTCAGCCCCCACACAGATCAGCTGTTCGGGGTTAGGTCTGTGACATCAATGTGAACAGAGCTGCAGTAATGTCACTTGGTCACTATAAAGGGCATATAATTTTCTGGTTCAGGCTCTGTGCATTGTATAGCACAGGGACCAAATGTACCCCAAACAGCTGATCTGTGCAAGGTCGTCTGTCACCCCCCCCCCCACATCAGATATTTATAGCCTATCCTAAAGAAGGACCATAAATAAAGCTATCCTAAAGACTGTAACATATGTCTATGATAATAAACCAATTATGGCCACATATGGGAAATCCTGCTAAAAAACAACTTTTATCCAATGTAACTAATTTGTGGGCCACGCTGTTGCCCAGCACTAGACTGTACTACCCTTAAGTTCAATATTCACCATTCAAAGCGGTTGTTTCCTGAAGACAGCCCAAGTTCATATCCCCTTTTAGGATATATAGAAATAACAGGGGGTGGATCCCCTGCCTAGGACCCCCCTCTATGAGAGAGAATGGAGAGCTACTCTGTACAAGATGTCTATGCATTACACAGAGGGCCATTTATCTGCATGACTGCCATTTAATTCGACATTTCCCCTGGCTGGCTAACGCTTCCACTAACAAAGCCAGAGGCTTGCCAGAGTGGAGGATGTGGAACCCAAAGCGATCAGCTCCTTGGCCTGGAAGGGATGGGTGTAGATGTGTCACATTTATAGTGTACGGCCATTTTTGCACCAATAACTCTCCACTTTGCTGGTTCTGCGCCCCACTCACCACTTTTTGTGAAAGTGGGCAGAGCAGGGAATAAAACAAGGTGGGCAGGAACAGGGACACATTGACCTGACAAACTAACTACAACAAGAAATCGAGTTATAGAAAACTAGTTTATCTAGAAATCTATGCTAATTCTCGACTGATGTAGATTTCATTGCTGGCGCATGGAGGACCAAGCTTCTTAATAATTCAGGTACATCTTGCACCAGCATGAGAACTGATACGAAATGCCAGTCTTAATATATCCCACCTCCCCTCATGTCTGTATATTACATTAAAGGGTTATCCGGTTTCTAGTATTGATGGACTATCCTTAGAATAGATCATCAATATTAGATCAGCAGTGTAGGTACCGAGTGTAGGATCTGCAGCGCTGTCCCGCTGACATCAGTGACAAAGCGCTGCAGTACTTATACTCACTGCTACATTTTGTATCAGCGCGTAGCAAGCACATTGTAAATAATACCGCAAGCCACTCTGTCTCGGTACAGCTGATCTGTAGGGGTCCAGGTTGTCAGACGCTTGCAGATTTAATATTGATTGCGATGTCTGTAAAGCGCTGCGGAATATGTTGGTTCTATACAAGTGAGCAAAATAAATACATAAATCTTAAGGATTTACCATCAATACTAGAAACCATATAACCCCTTTAAATTCTGCAAGCTTCTGAAGAGCTGAAATCTCCCAGCACTCCACTCCGGTTTAGTGTTCACACAAAGCTTGTGATTTGCATTCTGAGAATTGTCATCTGTGCAACTATCTCATGTAGGAAAACTAAGTGCCCCCTACAATGTAGGAGCTCAGCTGTTAGGGCAGTATCAGATGATAAGCTTACTGACAGTTTCCTATAACAGTGACCAGAATTGTGAATGCAGCTCTGGAACATAATAGAGACTATAACTCAGGAGAACAGACACAGACTGACCGCTTGTACATTTCCTTTTCTTTATTAGTCTGGCACGCTGCAGTCTACCATTTGCCAAAAATATAACAATACTTTGGAAATTTTCTGTGCAATGTCCCATTAAAATGTTTCTTTTATTATCTCCGTTCTCATGTACTATAATGTTTTTCTCTTGCTGAATAAAATTTGCTTACATATAAAAATATTGTCTAAGGAGGACAGGTGCGTCACAGAAATGTCCCCGTGTCAGTGTCACTACACTATATTGACAAGCATATTGAGTGTCTGATGTGTAATGCTCACAGATCATACTATTGTGACAATGACAGCAGACACAAAGAGTGACAAAAATCACAACTATGTCCCCATGACTAGTAACACCTGCCGTACTATCCGAAGCTCATATCCTACGAGGAAATGAAACAACAGGCTCTAAAAACAATAGGAATTAGGAGTAAATGACTATTTATAGATATGACCTACCTTATATTTTCCTCTGTGGGATTATATTGACAGATGTGAGACTCCAGTTGTGTACATATACTGTATATCTATGTTACGATACTTATCAGTAATGTCATCCCCATCCATATCCAATAGGCTCTAAGATTACATAAAAAGCCGTACAATGAGCACACACCATAAGTCTCAATAATATCTTATATAAAACAGATATAATTCCAGTAATGCTAATAAAATATTGCAAATAAAATCATGTAGCAGAGTGAGAAATGTGCAAAAGACGTACAAGTATATATATGTATAGGACAACATGGTGACATTGGATGGCTGTAAACATTGTAACATTGTGGCATGAGCAAAGCAACCTGAGTCACTAAGTACATACACTAGATATATGTTTTCTGTACTGATCCCGAGCTACACCATGAATTATACTCCAGAGCTGCACTCACTATTCTGCTGGTACAGTCACTGTGTACATACATTACATTACTTATCCTGTACTGATCCTGAGTTACATCCTGTATTATACTCCAGAGCTGCGCTCACTATTCTGCTGGTGCAATCACTGTGTACATACATTACATTATTATCCTGTACTGATCCTGAGTTACATCCTGTATTATACTCCAGAGCTGCACTCACTATTCTGCTGGTACAGTCACTGTGTACATACATTACATTACTTATCCTGTACTGATCCTGAGTTACATCCTGTATTATACTCCAGAGCTGCGCTCACTATTCTGCTGGTGCAGTCACTGTGTACATACATTACATTACTTATCCTGTACTGATCCTGAGTTACATCCTGTATTATACTCCAGAGCTGCACTCACTATTCTGCTGGTGCAGTCACTGTGTACATACATTACATTACTTATCCTGTACTGATCCTGAGTTACATCCTGTATTATATCCAGAGCTGCACTCACTATTCTGCTGGTACAGTCACTGTGTACATACATTACATTACTTATCCTGCACTAATCCTGAGTTACATCCTGTATTATACTCCAGAGCTGCACTCACTATTCTGCTGGTGCAGTCACTGTGTACATACATTACATTACTTATCCTGTACTGATCCTGAGTTACATCCTGTATTATACTCCAGAGCTGCACTCACTATTCTGCTGGTGCAGTCACTGTGTACATACATTACATTACTTATCCTGTACTGATCCTGAGTTACATCCTGTATTATACTCCAGAGCTGCACTCACTATTCTGCTGGTACAGTCACTGTGTACATACATTACATTACTTATCCTGCACTAATCCTGAGTTACATCCTGTATTATACTCCAGAGCTGCACTCACTATTCTGCTGGTACAGTCACTATGTACATACATTACATTACTTATCCTGCACTAATCCTGAGTTACATCCTGTATTATACTCCAGAGCTGCACTCACTATTCTGCTGGTGCAGTCACTGTGTACATACATTACATTACTTATCCTGTACTGATCCTGAGTTACATCCTGTATTATACTCCAGAGCTGCACTCACTATTCTGCTGGTACAGTCACTGTGTACATACATTACATTACTTATCCTGCACTAATCCTGAGTTACATCCTGTATTATACTCCAGAGCTGCACTCACTATACTGCTGGTACAGTCACTGTGTACATACATTACATTACTTATCCTGAGTTACAATGCCCTATTAGAACATATGGAGTTAGTAGCTGGAGGCTAGGTGTGTCTAGTTTGAGTACTGGCAATGCACTTATATATGTGGCAGCCATTCTTGTTGGTTTGGTTTGTCACTTCTGCCATTCATTTGCTTGTACTTGTTGGTATGACAATTAATAGCGCACTTTCCTGTCTGACAATGAGTGGCTCTCAGGTTTGGCACCGCTCTGTACTCACATGAAGTACTCAGTCTGACTGTTCATATCCTGCTTCACATTCCCAAAGTGACCGACTATCTATTAGTTATTCTCATGCATAAGGAAATAAAATACTGAGCGCTGTCTCCACCATGGGAACAATTGTTTTGAGCATTAATACAGCGGGGTAGGTCCTCTGTTTAGGGTCGTCATCTCTTGGTCAGTCCTGACCTGCATTACACAGAAAGCCCACTGATGTGAATCGGTGCTGTTTAATACTTAAAGTGCACCTCCATGTATAAAAGAACATTTCATAAATTAATAGTACAGGTCAATATAAGAAACTTTGTAATATATCTTATTTAAGAATAATGCTGCATTTATCAGGATGAGTTATTCTATAAGTCTATAGAAAGGAAGATGGAGGCTGCTGGAAAAGATGCACAAATAACGGCAGCTGCCGATCTGTGCTAGACGGTGGGTGTGAGAGAGCGAGCTCATCTGACACTGCTGCACCTTCAAGATAAGACTCTACCACTGAACAGAAAGCTATAAATCACTTTACAGCGCCTCCTCCTCCCCTCTCCATAGACTTCTGTATGTGAACTAAGTATGGAGATGGATTCCATAGAAATAGTCTAACTGAAGATTAGGAGAGCAGTCCGATAAGTGGAGAAGGAAACAGAGTTCTTTAATAAGATATATTACAAAGTTTCTTATATTTACCTGTACTATTCATTTATGAAAAGCGGTCTTATAGTTGGAGGTACACTTTAATTTTCCTTGTGGTGGCACTGCAGGGAAACTGAACACTGACTCCCAGGTTTTTCTAAAAAAATACAGCTGATCACAAGGGGTCCTAGTTTTTCTCATTGTTTACATGCTTTGCACTAGATTTGCTATGCATTTTATTCATTTACACATCTGCTGTTTTTGGCTTAGGAGTCCAGTGGGCGGTCTTACCAGTGATTGACAGCTTTCTCTGTAAGACACTGTTGAAGAAGGACCGCCCCCTGGACACCTAACCTCAGAATGAGCAGAAATTTACCAATGAAAATATAAGTTCTAGGGAAGCTTTTCCCATATAACTATACAACAATCTGCTTAGCTCCATACAACAAGCTGCCAGCAGATAGACATGTTCAGTGTGACAGGTCTCCTTTAAATAGATCTGTCAGATCTGCCCCTATTTCTTATAGGCCACCACTTATCTATCCCAGCATGTCCCATTATTGCTGCCATTAGGATGCTGTCTTTACTGCTCAGACATTATCTAATCAATCTCAGGACATCTTTTTCTAGCATGCTTCTATATGGCTTCATAAATCTATGATTTGTGTCAGTCATTAATGGGTTAAGCTGCACTGTGGAACCCCCCCCTCCCCCACACCTGAAGAAGGTGCTTGTCCATCTGCATCTATAATGAGCTCCTGATCAAAGACAGTATCACCAAGGTTGTGAACCCATCTTGAAGAAATCTGCTTGTCTTCAGTTTCTGAAAGAGCGTAAAACCGCTGTATAAGCATTGTAAGAGTATACATATACAGGGGCCCCTGTACCTCCTGAGGGGCCCAGCTAATGTTGGCAAAGTCTTTTAGTCTTGGTATGGGGAGTATATGAATTGTCATGATTCTGTTTCATTGGATTAATCATAGGGCCGTGTTGGCGAACCTATGACATGCATCCCAGAGAGGGCACTCAGAACTCTCTCAGTTGGCACATGCGTCATCACCATGATACCGTCCGGTACTGGATTCCCCGTTAGTGAGCGATCACTTCTGATTGCAGAGTGTAACCTCTGCCCTGATGCAGGCGCGATGACGTAAGTCATCAGCGCCTGCAATCAGAAGAAGAAGGAGGACACTCTTCGTGGGACTGCAGTCATACTGGTTAAGTAGCATATACTACTGTGTGGGGGCCCACTGTGGAGCATATAATACTGTGGGGGGGACCAAAGTGGAACATATAATACTGGGTGGGGGGACTACTGTAGAGCATATACTACTGTGTGGGGGCTCAATGTGAAGCATATAATACTGTGTGGGAGCCACTGTGGGCATATAATACTGTATGGGGGCCACTCAGGATCATATAATACTGAGTGGGGCCACTGTGGAGCATATAATACTGTATGGGGGCCACTCTGGAGCATATAATACTGAGTGGGGCCACTGTGGAGCATATAATACTGTGTGGGGGCCACTCTGGAGCATATAATACTGTCTGGGGGCTACTTCGGAGCGAATTGTACTGTCTGGGGGCCACTGTGGAGCACAGTGTACTGTGTGGGGGTCCTTCACTATTTATATTACACAGTATCTGTTTTATAGCAGACGTGATATTAGTACAGGCTGTAATAACATTGCACGGTCACTATAAAACAGATCCTGGTTAATTTAAGGTTAAATTGCCGTGTTGGCACTTTGCGATAATTTAGTGGGTTTTGGGTTGCAGTTTGGGCACTCGGTCTCTAAAAGGTTCGCCATCACTGTCATAGGGTGTACAAGAGGCACTGGTGAAGATAACCAAGTCAGTAAACCCAGCTTCCTCCTACACCATCTTGATCACTACTGATGCACTGTCCTCCATACCTGTGCTGCACTACTGATGCACTGTCCTCCATACCTGTGCTGCACTACTGATGCACCGTCCTCCATACCTGTGCTGCACTACTGATGCACAGTCCTCCATACCTGTGCTGCACTACTGATGCACTGTCCTCCATACCTGTGCTGCACTACTGATGCACTGTCCTCCATACCTGTGCTGCACTACTGATGCACTGTCCTCCATACCTGTGCTGAACTACTGATGCACCGTCCTCCATACCTGTGCTGCACTACTGATGCACTGTTCTCCATACCTGTGCTGCACTACTGATGCACTGTCCTCCATACCTGTGCTGCACTACTGATGCACTGTCCTCCATACCTGTGCTGCACTACTGATGCACCGTCCTCCATACCTGTGCTGCACTACTGATGCACCGTCCTCCATACCTGTGCTGCACTACTGATGCACCGTCCTCCATACCTGTGCTGCACTACTGATGCACCGTCCTCCATACCTGTGCTGCACTACTGATGCACCGTCCTCCATACCTGTGCTGCACTACTGATGCACCGTCCTCCATACCTGTGCTGCACTACTGATGCACCGTCCTCCATACCTGTGCTGCACTACTGATGCACCGCCCTCCACCTGTGCTGCCTCTGATGCCCGTCCTCCATACCTGTGCTGCACTACTGATGCACCGTCCTCCATACCTGTGCTGCACTACTGATGCACCGTCCTCCATACCTGTGCTGCACTACTGATGCACCGTCCTCCATACCTGTGCTGCACTACTGATGCACTGTCCTCCATACTTGTGCTGCACTACTGATGCACCGTCCTCCATACCTGTGCTGCACTACTGATGCACCGTCCTCCATACCTGTGCTGCACTACTGATGCACCGTCCTCCATACCTGTGCTGCACTACTGATGCACCGTCCTCCATACCTGTGCTGCACTACTGATGCACCGTCCTCCATACCTGTGCTGCACTACTGATGCACCGTCCTCCATACCTGTGCTGCACTACTGATGCACCGTCCTCCATACCTGTGCTGCACTACTGATGCACCGTCCTCCATACCTGTGCTGCACTACTGATGCACCGTCCTCCATACCTGTGCTGCACTACTGATGCACCGTCCTCCATACCTGTGCTGCACTACTGATGCACTGTCCTCCATACCTGTGCTGCACTACTGATGCACCGTCCTCCATACCTGTGCTGCACTACTGATGCACTGTCCTCCGTACCTGTGCTGCACTACTGATGCACCGTCCTCCATACCTGTGCTGCACTACTGATGCACCGTCCTCCATACCTGTGCTGCACTACTGATGCACCGTCCTCCATACCTGTGCTGCACTACTGATGCACCGTCCTCCATACCTGTGCTGCACTACTGATGCACCGTCCTCCATACCTGTGCTGCACTACTGATGCACCGTCCTCCATACCTGTGCTGCACTACTGATGCACCGTCCTCCATACCTGTGCTGCACTACTGATGCACCGTCCTCCATACCTGTGCTGCACTACTGATGCACCGTCCTCCATACCTGTGCTGAACTACTGATGCACCGTCCTCCATACCTGTGCTGCACTACTGATGCACCGTCCTCCATACCTGTGCTGCACTACTGATGCACTGTCCTCCATACCTGTGCTGCACTACTGATGCACTGTCCTCCATACTTGTGCTGCACTACTGATGCACCGTCCTCCATACCTGTGCTGCACTACTGATGCACCGTCCTCCATACCTGTGCTGCACTACTGATGCACCGTCCTCCATACCTGTGCTGCACTACTGATGCACCGTCCTCCATACCTGTGCTGCACTACTGATGCACTGTCCTCCATACCTGTGCTGCACTACTGATACACCGTCCTCCATACCTGTGCTGCACTACTGATGCACCGTCCTCCATACCTGTGCTGCACTACTGATGCACCGTCCTCCATACCTGTGCTGCACTACTGATGCACTGTCCTCCATACTTGTGCTGCACTACTGATGCACTGTCCTTCATACCTGTGCTGCACTACTGATGCACTGTTCTCCATACCTGTGCTGCACTACTGATGCACCGTCCTCCATACCTGTGCTGCACTACTGATGCACCGTCCTCCATACCTGTGCTGCACTACTGATGCACCGTCCTCCATACCTGTGCTGCACTACTGATGCACCGTCCTCCATACCTGTGCTGCACTACTGATGCACCGTCCTCCATACCTGTGCTGCACTACTGATGCACTATCCTCCATACCTGTGCTGCACTACTGATGCACTGTCCTCCATACCTGTGCTGCACTACTGATGCACTGTCCTTCATACCTGTGCTGCACTACTGATGCACTGTCCTTCATACCTGTGCTGCACTACTGATGCACCGTCCTCCATACCTGTGCTGCACTACTGATGCACTGTCCTTCATACCTGTGCTGCACTACTGATGCACTCCTTTGCTCAATTTATTTTGCTACATTACGGAATGGATTGCTCTCCATCTATTAGAATGTGTGCACTACACTGCTTACAATGCAGTACTGTACTGCACTACTGACACACTGTGCTCCATATATGCTCTGATAATTGTGTAACTGCAGCAGCACCATGATTGTACCTGTAATATAAGGACTGGGATGCATTCAGGAGAAGTATATAAGGCGTAAATGCATAAAGCAAATCGCACAGTTCTCCTTAACTACCCTATCTAAGGGCAGAACAGGATACAATTGGAGATACATTGCTATGTTGCCCACAGATATGGTAGACTAAAAGACCTGACACGGGCAATTTAAAAAAATAAAAAATCTGTAGCATTTGTCCCGCTTTACAGGCTTTGTCCAGCTTGTAAAGTAATGGCATATCACTAGGTTGTGCCATTGGTATATGTTGGTTGGAGATCTCAACCTTTGGGACCTCACACTGATAATAAAAATAACAGGGCTGCACCACTGTGACTCCTTCACTGTTCCTCCCTGCAAACTTGCGCCCACTACCACACAACTGTGTAAAAAACTGCAGAGTGACCCTATTTGAGTAAATGGAGCTGGCTGAAGTCCTCTGCAGAGCAGGTGGGTTGCAGCACTTCTGTACAAGGTAAAATAGTGAAGTGGCCACCGTGCTAGGGCCCGCTTCATTCTCAGGATCAGTTAGGGTCCCAGAGGTCAGACCTCCACCTCCATCCTAGTCATATGACGTCACTTTATAAGATGGGAATACCTCATATTTCACAAGAGTTTATGGTTGTATCTGGTCTAGACAATCCTAGCCTGGACATTGTACCTGCACTAATACATTGCAGACATATGTTTTCTGCAGGACACTCTCTAGGGCTTAATCCCCTCATCCAATTCCATCACCTTACATCCAAGGAACCGACCCTATTGTTCCCTTACCCCACCCACTCAGAGCACCCAGCCCTGGCAGCCATGTAGCCAACTCAAGTCTGCACATAGCACACACATAGCAGGCCCTATACCAGCCAATACTAGCCCTCACCTCAGAGCACCTAACTCAGGCGGCCATGTAGCCAACTTGATTTTGCACATATGACACATAGTAAACCCTATACCAGATTATACTTACCTCCCACTCCGAATTCCTGGCACCGGCGGCCATGCAGCCAACTCCATTTTGCACATATCACACATAGCAAACCCTATACTAGATTATACTTCCCCTCAGACTACGTGGCACTGGCGGCCATATAACCAACTCCATCTTGCACATAGCACACATAACAAACCCTATACCAGATTATACCAACTTAACTATCTCAATCGCTGCACTACTTCACCTTTCTTCCCAGGGGCACATGGCCCTCCATGATTCCTTACACGTATTTTTCCTGACTGTCATTGTGTTCTATGTATCAGCACTGATCTATCTATACTGTAGCCATTATAGAACAAAGATCCACTTGATCCCTGTTCAGGCCCCATGCACATAGGGCAACTTGGAGTGAAAAATCCAGGCTGTACACCAGCTGGATTTCCTGGTCCGAACCTAGTCAGTAGATGGGACTCATGTATCATAGTGACCCATAAAGCTGGGAGTCCCTGTCTGCCTGTGACTCTATTATACACAGTACAGGACAGAAGACCTGCGACGAGCCTGCCTTGGACTCCCAACATCATAAATCACTGTGATGCAAGGAGCTCTGTCTCCTGGCTAGGTTCAGCCAAAGTATGGACTAGGTTTGGCCAATGTACGGACTGGATATTCTAGTCTGGCTTGCCCTGTGTGCATGGAGCCTTATTAGGCTAGGGCCACAGTGGATGAATACTGCATTGTTTCCTGTGTGTTCTTTTGGAAGCTGCCATGGCAAAATGCACAAAGAACTGGGTACTTTTTACTCCACCTCATCTGCAGGTTTCACTGCGCCCTCTCCCCAGCTTTCAACCTTTACATTGCAAAGGCTGAAACCTGCAGATGAAAGCTACAGTAATAATACACATGCTGCAGGCTTAAAACTCACAGGGCAAGTCACTTTGTACTGCGGGTTTAGATGCCAAATTTGACAATATCTGTTAAGTTTTATCCACAGTGCTGCTACTGCTGATCGGCAGCAAACCCGCTGTGGACCTGGCCTTATGGACTTATTAGACCACCACATTTATCAGTAGCATAGCTTACCATAATGGAGGTGTGGCTTATAAAGAATAATATAGAATTCTGCCACAAAATTCTAGCACCAAGTAAGATAGCTACAGTAAGCTTGTATAAGCCTAGCCTAGATTCACACAACAAAGTTTCACCCGTGAATTTCGGTCCATATGAGTGCCGCATTTCCCATTTCCAGGACTGAACAGAGTGCAGGGAGAGGGACTCAGCATAATAGTCATTTATACACATATTGTCCCGTAGTGATTACAGTCCTGGACGGTATGTTTCTGGGAGCCAGGGGCTCTTAGTATCACAAACAACTACACTGCTCGGAGTCCCTCCAGGCATAGTGTTCAGGCCAGAAAATCCTTTACTCACGTGGAATGAATTTCACGGGTGAAACTCGGTCGTCTGAATCCAGCCTTAGACTAGACAAACACCAGATTTATTTCCAGCATCAGTCGCTGTAAACATCTGGCACAATGTAATCTATGTTTAGATAGATTTAGTAAATCTGATCTCTGCCTATTTGTTGCAGATTTTATACTAAATTTCCACAACAATGTACAGTACAATGTACAGTAAGTGGGCAATGTTTTATATGATCACTAATTTTCAGACAACATCTGGACCAAAATGTAATGCACTTTTACTAAAAAAAAATTTCTGACTGAAAAACCTCTCTAAAGTTTCTGCCACTAGGTGTCTCCCTTCTTGCTATTCTGCTGTTCACTCCCAGACTGTTCCTTACTGTACAGTCATGGCCAAAAGTTTTGAGAATGATACAAATATTAACTTTTACAAAGTCTGCTGCTTCAGTTTTTCTAATGGCAATTTGCATATACTCCAGAATGTTATAAAGAGTGATCAGCTTAACAGCAATTACTTGCAAAGTCAATATTTGCCTAGAAAATGAACTTTATCCCCCAAAACACATTTCAACATCATTGCAGCCCTGCCTTAAAAGGACCACCTAACATCGTTTCAGTGATTGCTCCATTAACACAGGCGTGGGTGTTGATGAGGACAGGGCTGGAGATCAATCTGTCATGATTAAGTAAGAATGACACCACTGGACACTTTAAAAGGAGGCTGGTGCTTGCCATCATTGTTTCTCTTCTGTTAACCATGGTTATCTCTAAAGAAACACGTGCAGTCATCATTGCACTGCACAAAAATGGCCTAACTGGGAAGAGTATTGCAGCTAGAAAGATTGCACCTCAGTCAACAATCTATCGCATCATCAAGAACTTCAAGGAGAGAGGTTCCATTGGTGCCAAAAAGGCTCCAGGGCGCCCAAGAAAGACCAGCAAGCGGCAGGACCGTCTCTTAAAAGTGTTTCAGCTGCGGGATCGGGCTACCAGCAGTGCAGAGCTTGCTGAGGAATGGCAGCAGGCAGGTGTGAGTGCATCTGCACGCACTGTGAGGCGGAGACTCTTGGAGCAAGGCCTGGTCTCAAGGAGGGCAGCAAAGAAGCCACTTCTCTCCAGAAAAAACATCAGGGACAGACTGATATTCTGCAAAAGGTACAGGGAGTGGACTGCTGAGGACTGGGGTAAAGTCATTTTCTCTGATGAATCCCCTTTTTGATTGTTTGGAACATCTGGAAAACAGCTTATTCGGAGAAGAAGAGGTGAGCGCTACCACCAGTCTTGTCTCATGCCAACTGTAAAGCATCCTGAAACCATTCATGTGTGGGGTTGCTTCTCAGCCAAGGGAATCGGCTCTCTCACAGTCTTGCCTAAAAACACAGCCATGAATAAAGAATGGTACCAGAATGTCCTCCAAGAGCAACTTCTCCCAACCGTCCAAGAGCAGTTTGGCGCTCAACAATGCCTTTTCCAGCATGATGGAGCACCTTGCCATAAAGCAAAGGTGATAACTAAATGGCTCAGGGAACAAAACATAGAGATTTTGGGTCCATGGCCTGGAAACTCCCCAGATCTTAATCCCTTTGAGAACTTGTGGTCAATCATCAAGAGACGGGTGGACAAACAAAAACCAACAAATTCAGACAAAATTAAAGCATTGATTCTGCAAGAATGGACTGCTATCAGTCAGGATTTGGTCCAGAAGTTGATTGAGAGCATGCCAGGGAGAATTGCAGAGGTCCTGAAGAAGAAGGGTCAACACTGCAAATATTGACTTGCTGCATTAACTCATTCTAACTGTCAATATAAGCTTCTGTTACTCATAATATGAATGCAATTATATTTCTGTATGTGATAAAAACATCTGACAAACACACATAAAAACCAGAGGGCAGCAGATCATGTGAAAATATAATATTTGTGTCATTCTCAAAACTTTTGGCCATGACTGTATATACCCTAATATGGAATATGGACAGGGGTTGACTTCACGAGACAACCCGATTAACCAAATTTTCTATGTCTACATCAGAAAAAAAAAGTAATTGTCTGTTTGTGCTAAAAATTCAGAATTTTTTTTTTTTTACATATGCGCGGCTTTTGCCACTTCTGTGACAGGGGGCAGGGTCACTGTCTCTGTCAGAATTATCAACATTTATGCTAGAAATTTGGGGTAACAGAAGTGGGAAAATGACTTTGCAGAGGGTGCTCATCATTTATGAGGAGGTGTGTGCTTGGTCATAGATGAGGTGCACCCTCCGCTGGCTCTGGGGTTATGAAGACTGGCGTTAATAACAAAAGACTTCATAAATCTGCCCCATTGGCTTTAAAACAATACCAAGGTCATGTGTGCAGCCCACCCAGATTTAGAAATATCCCTGGTTAAAGCGGATCTGCATATACTTGCAGCATCACCTCAACCAGTGTGCAGAACATAAGCAGCTGCACAGTGCAGTGAGAGGAGGATTTTATTATTCTCCTGTCCTTGTCACTTGAGATTACCCCAGGGGAGGGGGCACCATGGACTTTTGTTAATGATATCACCATCCTATTAACAATCAGAAAGCATACTTGCCATTTAAGCCCTTAGATACTGCGGTCAATGCTGACCTGACCGCAGCCTCTAAGTGGTTTTACAGGTAAAAATAGACCTTTTTTCCCCTTGTTAATGAAAAAAATTAAAAACACACAATTGGTTACGCCACCTCCATAACAACCTAAAATGAAATGAGAACATTATTTATTCTACATCATAAACCTTAAAATTTAGACGCCAGAATTGATGTTTTCCGATCATCTCACCTCTCAAAAACTAATAAAAAGTGATCAAAAAGTTTTTTCTACCCATAAAATCCAAGGTCTCGTGAAGCTACATTGAAATAAAATATAAAAAGTTATGAACACGGGAATGCAGAGAGTGACAAAATTTGTTAGATTGCTAAAGGGTTAAAATGTACATAAGACACCAGAGTTATGTGCCAGGAATATTTATCTGAGCCATAAGTTCAAAATCTACAATAGAAAAAG
The DNA here is from genome assembly GCA_947044405.1 of Leptodactylus fallax. Lineage (NCBI taxonomy): Eukaryota > Metazoa > Chordata > Amphibia > Anura > Leptodactylidae > Leptodactylus > Leptodactylus fallax. The sequence goes on along the minus strand of CAMRHE010000159.1, from coordinate 3,485,911 downwards.
TGACAATTTCAGGAGGGTTTTTCCAATTTTAATGTGACTGTTAGGGGGTTAACTCACAGGGAGTCTGTCATCAGGAAGATCGATATGAAAGTCAACAGAACACCTACTACGGCTGCTTCTACACTTTACAAATATGCCCTATTATTCTGGTTTGCTGCTCCGTTTTCACAAAATGTGGTGTTTTATTGATATGCGTACTACACCTGATGACTTCAGGCAGCACCCAGAAGTGAAGGAGTCGGCTTCAGACGGAGGCAACCATGACACAAGTAAATTCCTCCCCGGCCTTCCAATAGGCAATGAGAGCGGCATACATACAATGTAGAACACTACCCACATGGCACCAAAGACTCCATCAGGCATGCACAGCACACTCAGTGAATGAACCAGGGGGGAAGAGATGTCAGTCAAGCTATGGGGGGGGGGGGGGGGTGGCAGTTAGGGGTGGTAATCTGGAGCAAAGATGGAAGCTTGGGTAGCAGCACAAGAAACACCCCTAAAGCACATTTAAGTTCATTTGCATATCAATAAATTGCCAAATTTTATGCAAATACACATTTACACAGTGTATGAGGTAGAAGGCTCTGTATTACTGTGTAGTGACCATGGCACACAATTGCAGCTCAGTTCCCATTCACTTGAAGCAGTAATAAATCAGCATATCCACTACACAGTATACAGAGCCGCCTGTTTCACACCCTGTACACTGTGCAGATGTCATGGGTACTAAACAGTGCGGGTGCCAGAGGTCCGACCCCACTCTTCTGTTATTGATTATTCTATGCTAATCTAAGGATAGATTAGCCATCAATATCTTGTCTTGGCAACCCCATTAAAGAGGTGTGGCCAGCTATCATGTATCCTATTTGCTTTATCTGCAGGTTATTATGCCATATAAAATCCTTACGGTTCCCAAATATTTATTTACGAGATTTCTCCTTATATCAACAGGGATATTTTCCGTAATAATGAAGGGTAGATACAGTAGGAAACAATCTCCTGCAGATATAGTCACCATAATATCAGCACTGTTAAATGGGAAAATCTAGCTTTTCCAGAAGAGGCAATCTGCAGGAACCGATCCCAGGTTACTGCAAGCTTGTTCAAGTGACCAGGATGAATTACTGTATTTTAGGTAAATATGTATTACCAGTGTTAAAGGTGTAGTCCAGGATTTAGGGTTTTTTTGGCCCATCCTTAGGGTACACCATAAATATCTGATCGGTGGGGACCAAAAGGCGGCCCTTGCACCAAATAGCTGTATTGGGCGCTTCTGACATCTGTACTATAGTCAACACAGGGCCAGAAGCAGGTGGTTGTGTGCCCTCTATAACAGGCAGGCTCTGTTATTGCAGCTCAGCTTCCATTTACATCAGTGGGAGTTGAGCTGCAGTAGCAGCACCTAACTACTATCCAAGGACTGGAGCTTTCTGTCCCCGTGTCATGTATAGCACAGGTATCTGCAGGGTTTTGCTGGACAGCCTGGTCTGGCTGTATAAGCCTCTATACATGGTGTCCTGTCAGTTTTTCAGATGTTAATAGTGTCATTATAGCTGCAGCACATTTCTCATTGAGGCAGGGGGTGTGTACAGTCATGGCCAAAAGTTTTGAGAATGACACAAATATTCTATTTTCACATGATCTGCTGCCCTCTGGTTTTTATGTGTGTTTGTCAGATGTTTTTATCACATACAGAAATATAATTGCATTCATATTATGAGTAACAGAAGCTTATATTGACAGTTAGAATGAGTTAATGCAGCAAGTCAATATTTGCAATGTTGACCCTTCTTCTTCAGGACCTCTGCAATTCTCCCTGGCATGCTCTCAATCAACTTCTGGACCAAATCCTGACTGATAGCAGTCCATTCTTGCAGAATCAATGCTTTAATTTTGTCTGAATTTGTTGGTTTTTGTTTGTCCACCCGTCTCTTGATGATTGACCACAAGTTCTCAATGGGATTAAGATCTGGGGAGTTTCCAGGCCATGGACCCAAAATCTCTATGTTTTGTTCCCTGAGCCATTTAGTTATCACCTTTGCTTTATGGCAAGGTGCTCCATCATGCTGGAAAAGGCATTGTTGAGCGCCAAACTGCTCTTGGACAGTTGGGAGAAGTTGCTCTTGGAGGACATTCTGGTACCATTCTTTATTCATGGCTGTGTTTTTAGGCAAGACTGTGAGAGAGCCGATTCCCTTGGCTGAGAAGCAACCCCACACATGAATGGTTTCAGGATGCTTTACAGTTGGCATGAGACAAGACTGGTGGTAGCGCTCACCTCTTCTTCTCCGAATAAGCTGTTTTCCAGATGTTCCAAACAATCGAAAAGGGGATTCATCAGAGAAAATGACTTTACCCCAGTCCTCAGCAGTCCACTCCCTGTACCTTTTGCAGAATATCAGTCTGTCCCTGTTTTTTCTGGAGAGAAGTGGCTTATTTGCTGCCCTCCTTGAGACCAGGCCTTGCTCCAAGAGTCTCCGCCTCACAGTGCGTGCAGATGCACTCACACCTGCCTGCTGCCATTCCTCAGCAAGCTCTGCACTGCTGGTAGCCCGATCCCGCAGCTGAAACACTTTTAAGAGACGGTCCTGCCGCTTGCTGGTCTTTCTTGGGCGCCCTGGAGCCTTTTTGGCACCAATGGAACCTCTCTCCTTGAAGTTCTTGATGATGCGATAGATTGTTGACTGAGGTGCAATCTTTCTAGCTGCAATACTCTTCCCAGTTAGGCCATTTTTGTGCAGTGCAATGATGACTGCACGTGTTTCTTTAGAGATAACCATGGTTAACAGAAGAGAAACAATGATGGCAAGCACCAGCCTCCTTTTAAAGTGTCCAGTGGTGTCATTCTTACTTAATCATGACAGATTGATCTCCAGCCCTGTCCTCACAACACCCACACCTGTGTTAATGGAGCAATCACTGAAACCATGTTAGGTGGTCCTTTTAAGGCAGGGCTGCAATGATGTTGAAATGTGTTTTGGGGGATAAAGTTCATTTTCTAGGCAAATATTGACTTTGCAAGTAATTGCTGTTAAGCTGATCACTCTTTATAACATTCTGGAGTATATGCAAATTGCCATTAGAAAAACTGAAGCAGTAGACTTTGTAAAAATTAATATTTGTATCATTCTCAAAACTTTTGGCCATGACTGTAGACATCACAAAGGGAGCTACTACTTCCTCTTGGGATATTTCTCAACATGCCAGGTGATAAGATTATCTGACTTGTCAGAGGCAAAATGAAAAGAACTCCACTGCACTGCTGACAACGCATTGACAACTAAGTGTATTTTCACACTTGTGTCATAGACTTTGTTGCATCTTCCATAGTAGTCGATGCGCTGCATTGTAAGTCAGAGGGTTCCTCTGGAAGTTGGTGGTGTCCATTGTGCGGCAGATCCAGCTAAACCTCATGGTTTCCATTCTAAACAGGAAATAAAACACAGGTGTGAACAGGGCCCAGTCTATATTTTATTCTAAGTTTTCTTTTAGGGATGATTGCAGGTATTTTGGCGCCACCTAATGCATGTTTATTACGTTTATACAGTAGTATACGTACCTTCTGAATTGAGACACGCTTCTCTACTATTATCACTGTACAGAAATGACAGAACACAAGCGGTGGGCCGGGAAGGGCTGGCAGGCATGTCCTCATGATCTGTTCTTGTTTTTTTACAAATGGAATTTGACCTGAAGGAAGAACATCATAGAATGAGGTCACTTTCTAGCGTAGTCTCTAACATGAGGTCAAACACCAAATTCATGGCTATTATGAACACTTATCTCTACCTTCTGGATTATTCAGATGGATGTATTATGCTCAAAAATTCCTACACTAGTAGCATCATTGATCCCTATGACACAGTTAGCGCAGATCATTAGACCTGGAGTTAAGATGTTATTTACAGCCATAATATGGTCCTGTATAATGCAGTCCCATTATTTCTGTCTAAATAAGCCCTCACTCTGTTTCTTTGGGATTTTGTCTTGGTCATCCATAACAGATTGGTGGAGGTCCAACACTCAGCACCCCCACCACTTAGTTGTTTGAAAAAGCTGTAACGTTGCGATGACCACAACAGCCTAGTCACTGATTACCAAGCTAACATTGTGTAGTAGCTGTGCTTGGTATTGCAGCTCAGCCCCATTCACTTGAATGGAACTGACTTGCACACAGGCCGATTGCTGTAGACACAGTGCTCAATGACTGCTGTGTATGCAGCTATGTAAGCCGCCATGATGTGACTTACTCCCAGTCAGGTAATCACAAGGGGCCATATAACTGCATAAACTGCTGGGTCCTACAAGACCCAGATAAGCTCGCAATGTATACCTGGAGGCAAGGGCGTAACTAGCAAAGACCGGGCCCCATAGCAAACTTTTGACTGGGGCTCCCCTAGCCCCCACACAGTATAAAGTTACCTTTACTGGCCCCCACATGGTATATTACCTTCTTATTGGGCCCCATGCAGTAAGTGCCCCCCCCCCATAGTGACTTTAGGCCCCTACCTGCTTTATTACTCTGGCAGATAACAGCCACTATTTACTTATCGATCCCTGCTGCTGTCCCCGTTCGCTTCCACTTCCCCATCAGCCTTTGGACCTTCAGGGGACCCCGTGCATTGCACATCTCGTTGCTGCCACATCAGGATGTCGCTGATGCTGTTCAGTGCGGTACACGGGACCTCCAGGAGGATGAAGAGGAAGTGGAGGGGGGCCACTGGCAGATGTGGGGATTGGTAAGTAAATAGTGGGTGTAATATAATCCAACAGGAAACGACCTTTTTAAAAAAAAAAAAAAAAAAAGTAGAAGGGGCCAATAGGGCCCCTCTATAGTCACGGGCCCCACAGCAGTCACTAAGATAGTTCCGCCACTGCTCACTGCTAAGCGGTTGTGTTCCTCCTGGAACTGGGGCTAATGTATCAGCATCAGTTACAGGGGAAATCTGCAAAAAAAATGTAACGTTAAAACGCCCCCTCCCCAAAGGTCTATTATGACTTTATGAGGGGTTCAAGGTGTACAGAAAAAAAACATAAAGACCAAAAAATAAATAAAAATAACACCTCCTCGCAGGTTCTAGCCCTGCCCCGTGTGCCCCCTACATATACATCTCTGTAATGGAGAGAGAATAATATATATATTTTTTAAAATTTAAAAGAACTTTGTGCTGTAAAAAAATGTGAAAAACAGACTTGTTTTCCACCTTTTTTAACATTTATCCAGATATTTAAAAAAAAATGGAAAAATGAAAATGCACAAACTAAAAGAACAAAAAAAACTCGAAAATGATCTTTGCCATGAACCAGAGCCCAGTCATGAAGTAGTTAATTAAAAAAACACATAAACAAAGCGGCAGCTGCACACAATGCCCCTATAGAAAGGTAATCCTCCCATTGTCCGCAGCTTTTGCTTCCTTTGTTTATGCGTTTTTTTTCAATTGCGTTTTCTACCTGAGTCTACAAACCGCCTGGTGAGAATTCAGTCTAAGGAGGGGGGTCTAGATAAAAAAAAAAAGGGTAGGGGTCTGTATAAACACAGGGCAGGGGAAGGGTCAGGGTCAGAGTCAGGGTCAGACACAGACAGCTGTGAGAGCCTGTGCAGGAACATCTATGGCCCCCTATTTCCCAGTATCTGTGTACAGAGCCCCCTATGTCTCACTAACAATCCACACACAGAAGTGCATTAGCCTAGTCTAATAGACAGGAGAAAACTGCTGTCAAGGTGTTAGGGCCCCCTGACCTACGGGGCCCCTGTAGGGAGGGTCTGGTCTGACTTCATATAAAGGAGGGGATGGTCTGGTCTGGGGTCTGTATAATGTGGGAATGTCTGGTCTGGGGTCTTTACAAAGGAAGGGAAGGGTCTTTATGAAGAAGGAGTCTGGTCTGGGGCCGGGTCTGTATAAAGGGGGAGCGTCTGGTCTGACCTTGTGTCTGAAGGCAATAGGGTATGGAGTGAGGTCTACAGAAGGGGAATCGGGTCTAGGGCGGTATAAAGGAGAGGGAGGGCCTGGCTTGTGGTCTGTATAAAGGAGGGAGAGGGGTCTGTATAAATGGGGGGAGTTGTATAAATGAGGGGAGGGTCTGATTTGGGGTCTGTATAAAGGGGAGGTCTGGTGTGGGGTCTCTATAAAGGGAATCTTGGGTTTCTATTAAGGGGATCTCCTCTGTGGTCTCAATTTATTTAGGAAATCTAAGGGAATATTTATATATTTTGGGGTCTGTATAAAGTAGGGGGGTCTGTATAAAGGGGGGTCTGGTTTGGGATCTGTATAAAGGTAATCTTAGGTTTCTATTAAGGGGTTCTCCGCTGTGGTCTCTATTTATTTAGGAGGTCTGAGGGAATATTTGTATATTTTGGGGTCTGTATAAAGGGGGGTCTGTATAAAGGTAATCTTAGGTTTCTATTAAGGGGATCTCCGCTGTGGTCTCTATTTATTTAGGAGGTCTGAGGGAATATTTATATATTTTGGGGTCTGTATAAAGTAGTGGGGTCTGGTTTGGGGTCTGTATAAAGGGGGGTCTGGTTTGGGGTCTGTATAAAGGTAATCTTAGGTTTCTATTAAGGGGATCTCCGCTGTGGTCTCTATTTATTTAGGAGGTCTGAGGGAATATTTGTATATTTTAGGACCGGCATACATCTCCTGGTCTATATTCATTTTGGGGTGTAATATTCACTTTTTGAGAAATGAGGCATAAAATTTGCACTTGACACTTGATATAAAAACACATATAGCGGTAGATTTGCTATTCAGGGCACCAGGAAAGCTGGGTGACAAAACTACATTTATGAGAGCTATATAAGTTGCTAAAGTCACCCACTTTCCCAGAAACAGATTGGTGCAGATTTGCCATCCAGGACACTAGGAAAGCTGGGTGACAATCCTGTCATACATCACATCTGCGTGGTCAGAATCACCCAGCTTTCCCAGAAACAGCTATAAAGTACATTATGATTTTAGAGGATGACTTCATGGATGCTATTACAGTGTATACACATGGAGTATGACCAGGGCTCTATATAATCCTGATGGCAGTGACTGCCTGACCAGACAGCCCGGACTCTTTCCAGTCAGAGATTTTTCGCAACCATTCTGGCGCGTCATTGAAAACTTTATTGCATATCGCGGCGCCTGACAAAGTCTCATCCGGCACCATCTGAGGGGGAAATTTTCACCTTTTACCTAAATTACTACAGAAAATCCATGAAACAACCCCAACCATCAGGTCAGCGAGGTCACCCTATTAAGAAAGTGGTGTTAAAGACGTAAGGGGGGGTAAAAGAGGGCGGCCTCTCGCGCCTCCCCCTGAAACTACACGTCCCGTCATGCCCCGCGAGCGCTACCAGAAACCGCGCATGCGCCGTGCCTTCCCCGATTCCAAGTTTGGAGCTTTTCAGCTGGCAGCCCTTGGCCCATCATGTAGGTGCAGAGCCCGGGATCTCGGCTGCAACTGCAAGTGCTGGAAACCTATAGCCCGGAGCGGAGAGGACGGCCATCTCTGTGCACTAGCCAGTGGGGGCATCGCTGTGCAATCGAGGAACAGCCCGTGCAAGCACCTCCTGCAAGCCCGAGCAGCCCTGCAGGAAGATCTGGAGCCTGCAGTTTGCATCTTTGTTGCAAAACTAGAGAGAGAGAGAGGAGGAGGAGAGGCAAAGTCTTTTGTGCACCCCTCCCCCCTCCCATCACAGCAAAGGGGAGAATGTCTCAGCCTGGTAAAGGAGGTAAGGGGCAGCCTGCTGGAGTTTCCACGGGGCAAATGCAAAATCCACCCTGTGCATATGAGAGGGCAGGAGGGCAGGCAGCAGTGTGCCAGTGCATTAGGAAGTTGGAGCCTTCCCTGGTGCAGTTGCATTTCCTGTTTGCTGGCTACCCTTCTGCAGAGTTCCTGCAAGGCAGGGCTTCCATGCAACATGTCTGGAGATCACCACTCCTAGTGCAATCCTCAGCCCAGCCATGGCTGCACTGCTCCAAGTGGAGTTTTCAGTTTCCTACAGCCAAATCTGCACAGCCTTTCCATGCAGGGGTTAAATCTGCATGCACTTTTTTTTTTTTTTGGTGCACGATTGCATTGTGGTGGTGTTACGCCTCTAGTGATTTATTTTGCACGATGCTGAATTTATTATTGCACCTTTCCTTCCTTAAGATTTCAGGATTTTTTTTGCATACTTTCATGTTGTCTTGTTTAACTGGCGCAGGATTGCAACCTGTAGTCAGGGTGCATGAAAAAAAAAAAAATGCATTTTTTTTAGTTTTGTAAATATTGCAGATTGCAGGATTTTTTTTGTTGCTTTTTAGTACAGCGCAGGATTGCAACCTGTAGTCGGGGTGCGAGCAAAAAAAAAACCAAAAGTGAATTTTTTTTTTTTGTTTTGTAAATTTTTTAGTTTGCAGAATTTTTTTTCCCCTATTTATTACGGCTCAGGATTGCAACCTGTACAAGCAAATATAATGTATTTTGTTTTTGAAATAGTTCAGGTTGCAGGATTTTTTTGCTTAATTTTATGTTGCATTTTTTTTTTTGACTATCACGCAAGATTGCAACCTATAGTTGGAGCGCAAAAAATAAAACCGTAAAATGGAATACATTTTATTTTGCAATTTTTTTTTTTTTTTTTTTTTACTTTAGAGTTCTTTAAATATTGTAAACACATTTTTTTATTGTAGTTTTTATATTCAGTAAAATGGTTGCAAATTAAAAAAAACAAAGAAACTGTAAATTGCTAAAATCTCAGTTTGGTTTCTTTTGCATGTTTTTTAAATCTCTCTTCATGACGGACTTTTTTTGCGTTGCTGCCATTTGTTGAGGGAGTTTGGGCCGTGCACTGACTTTATCCCCCTCCTCCTTGCATATAGCGTCTTCAGTCTGGATTTCCTGACTGCCCTCCTTTCTTTCTTTGCCTTTTGCACAGTCAGGCTTGGTATTGATTGGCACCGCGCTGATTATATACACTGAGCTATTTAAAACCTCCTTTATAAAAGACTATTTTTGCTGTCCGGCCCCAAAGGCCTTGCCAGTGACAGTGAGGGCCAATGAAATTACACACTGGAAAAAAAAAAAAATAAAATCCGGGGGACTCTTAGTGCCGGTTAATAGAGGGGGGATTAAATGTGAAATCTGTTTGTGGATTCTTTAGAAGTCTTGGCTTGCTGCTGATGGGATCCGTCAAGTGTTTTCCTAGGTTTATTTTGGGATGAATGGTTGGGGTTGGTTAGAAATAGGGGGTGTCTACTTGTATCTAGTGACTCACGAAGGGGATGGTTAAAAATAATAGTAATAAGGAGGTCCTTTTTTTTTTCCTTTGGCTTTCACAGTGTAAAGTTTTTGGGTGCAGTTTCTTTGTTTTACAGGTGAATGTATTTATTTAAAGGGATTTTTCAGACAAACTGGAAAACTCCTGGAGGGGTGCTAAAATAAAAATAGGGGATACTCGCCTACTCCTAGTCCTCTGTTCTAGGATGGGTTTTCCGTTCCCTTCCTTTCCTCCACTGGCTGAGGCGGAAGTTAAATGACTGGCCTCAGCAGTAACGTGTTGGGTAGCGGTGATCGGTGCCCGATTCTGCTGTGTGAACATACTTTAAAACCCCAATGCTCTTTCAGGGATGGGATTTAGCTATATATATTACTTTTAGGCCCGGTTCACATCTGAGTTCGGGTTTCTGTTCGAGAGTCCACTTGGGAACCCCCCCCGAACGGAAACCTATACGCATAAAAAAGTGGTTATCTGGGAAACCCGTGGACCCCATAGACTATAATGGGGTCTTTGTGGTTTCCGCTCAGTTTCCACACGAAACATGCAGAGAGAAAAGTGCTTTTGCAGGACTTTTCTCTCCGTATGTTTCATGTGGAAACCTCACGGGCCCCATTATAGTCTATGGGGTCCACGGGTTTCCCAGGTAAACCGCTTTTTTATGCGTATATGCCCTGCAGTCTGTATAGATAATACACCCTGGGCTTATTGGGAGTATTTTCTATGTATCCCCCAAGGCGCATTGTTCTTACAGGCTTTGATTTTGGCCTAGAGGATTGTGGGATATTCTACAAAGGCAGCAAACTTTGGTGGTGTCTTTAAGATATCCTTCGATTCGGTTGGGGTCTTCCACCTAGGACCATACTACTACGTTGTGATGAGAGTATAGTTAACACTCAGCCCCGTGATAGTACAGCACTGTCATGCTGCGGGCTCAGGAGCTTGAGCCTGCAGCATGACTTCTGAGTCTTGGCTGTATTGTATAGCCAAGACCTGGGGCTACCCGCCAGAGTTGGCAAATACTCCGTCTCCGGCGGCTTAACCTCCCAATGCCGTCATCAATAGCAATCATGGCATCTAGGAGGTTAGGTAGTGAGATTGCACCCCCTTCAGTCCCTAAGATCCCTGGCGATGAGATGGCAGGGTCTGAGAGGCTGTCATGGCTTTCCCTATTCCCTAAATTAAAAAAAAAAAGAAAGTACTTTTTTGTATTAAAAACAAAACATAACTTAAACAAATACTAGGTATCCCTATGCATATAAGTCCACACTTTCCAAACATATCCAGTACGTTAATGGTAAAAAAAAAATAAAAAAATACTGCAGTGTGCAAATGAATGTGTTTTCACCCACTTAGGGCATGTTCACATGCGGTAGATATTTTACAGATAGAGGTGGGTTTTTGCTACTGGGAACGGATCATGTGTTATGATGGCTGGGGAGAGGAGGCGCCATATTCACTATTAGTAGCTAAGAAAGGGCACAGCTGTAACTATGACTACCAGGGAAGCAGATCTGTGATCTGTAAGATCAGGTTCACACATGTTGAGTTAGCAGATTTTTATTTAATTTTTTTTGGGTTGTGAATGGGTACGACTTCTGCGTCCGTCTACCGCCCTCATTGCTTCAGCGTCACTGCAGAGTCATTGGCTGGTCGCGTTTACACGGACGTCGCCTGTGATACACCTACGTGCGTCACACTACACATTTAGCACAGCTACGTCTATGCGGATTTACGATAAACACACTTATGAGCGGTTGGTCACACCATTATATAACGGAAATGAATAAACCATAATGTGAGTAAGACCTGAAAATCAATAAAAATATTCGAGGGTCTCGCCGATGCGTTACCAAGGAGACAAAGTTCACATAGTCCTCAGACCTGATAAATGGTGCAGTGTAGTGAACGCAGGTGTTGAAGGCCTGTGGAGCTGGAGGGGGTGGAAATTTGTTGACGGCAGCTTTTAGGCAACGTCATGATGGACACTTCATGTCGAGATATAACTGTAGATGATGTGGACCACCTGCGATAGGCCTTCTGAAGGGGTCATTATAGGCATTTACAGTAACAGGGTGCAACCTGTTTCTACTCCCACCCGCCATTGCTTTATTGAAATTTTTTTTCAGATCAGGCTTGTATGTGGTTGAGAGGCAGCCTGCTGGGGCAGAAAGCTTCCTCCACTGCACTATGTATCCTAAAGATGGGCCAGCAATTTTAATTTTGATATCTCCTTAAAGGTCCAGAGAACCTCTTTAAAGTAGTTCTCTGGGACCTTAAATGAGATGTCCAAATATTTAATATTGACCCCCAGAGATCAGACACTTCTCTCCTGTCCCCGATGGGGGTTGCAGGACCTCTGTTATAGAACCTACATTATAAACAAGGTATCCCTGAGCTTGTGCGCTGTCGTCATATAGGGTAACATAAGAGACTTGACAGATGTGCTCAGTAACGTCAGTCTAGTAACAAGTCCTTTATATAAAGGGGAATGCCGCTGACCTTTACTAGGGTTTCCCAGGGCTGCAGGTGTTGTAGTGACAGATCGGGGGGGAGAGAACACAGAGATACTCGATTACCAGGAAATCAAAACCACAGAAAACCAGTTTTATTTTTCCTGCATCGATTTCCTGTCATGATCTCAGTTATGTCCTTGGCAGTGAGTGGGTTAACAGATGCATTTCTGTTCATTGATCTCACAGCTGTAGATGGTGCAGATATTGGGATTATTCTTTGCATTTTTAATGCCGATTTCTTTTTCGTGACGTCGTCTTAGATGTTTTTGTATTCTCTTGATGTCTTAAGGATTAACAGTAATGGTTGTCACCCAGCTTGCCACAGTACATGACTAGCACATTACTCAGCATTACTGCTGCATATATTTTAATGGAGATGCAATACTTTTTTGCATCTGTTTTGAATATTTTTTTTTTGCATTCTGGTGTCAGAATTCTACTGGTTGTCCTTGGAAACAGTCAGCAGTTTAGGTCCACCCTGGTGTCAGACATGTGACCTAACAGCTTGGCTTGATGTATGAGTCATCTAAGATCCCACAATGCACTGTTCTCTGTTAGGCCCAGTTCACATCTGCGTTTGGGTTTCCGTTCGGGGAGTCCGCTTGGAGACCTCCCGAACGGAAACCTATGTGCATAAAAAAAGTAGTTTACCCGGGAAACCCACAGACCCTATAGACTATAATGGTGTCCGTGTGGTTTCCGCTTAGTATTCGCACAAAACTTGCTTTGTGGGGAAACTACACGGATCCCATTATAGTGTAATGGGGACCGCGGGTTTCCAGTGTAAACCGCTTTTTATGCACATAGGTTTCCATTCAGGGGGTCTCCAAGTGGTCTCCCCGAACGGAAACCCGAACGCAGATCTGAACCGGGCCTAAACCTGCAGAATTCAGAATTTTGCTTTGGCTATGAACGGAAAAGAAAACCTTGTCACCATTCATCCGTTCTGAATCTGAGTGGCTCCAGCCATTTTTTCTGAGCTCTCTGACTATATCAGCTTTCTCATGCTGTTACTGCCTGTGCTAAATTCCACAACTGCATTTACAATTCTAGAGACTTCAGAGCTGAAATCTCCAAGCATTGCCTACCTCTTCAGCATCTGCAAGCTAGGACTTGTCCTTATACACTAGGCAATGTACAGAAGCCTGATGTAGGAAAAAGTACACTCCCTCTACATTATACGGTGTGTCTAGTGACCACCTCCTTTCTGTTTCCAGTAGCAACCAGCAGAATTGTACATTGAGTTCTGTTCTACAACTCAGGACCGCTGTAACATGACTACTATACAGCAACCCACCAGGAACTTTGGCAAAATGGGAGATCTTCCGGACTCCAAAAGAGTTGGTAAATTTTCTGGACTCAAGTGAAGGCTCCTAGGGGGCATGGTCTGTGGAAAAGGGGGAGTGGCTATGCCTGGAAAAAAAAAATTGGATTTGTGCAGTGTGCTTTCCTGCCCTCCAGAGGGCGCTCTACAAGTGTTAGTAAATATCTTAAGGAAATCCATAAGTGAATGAACAATTTGCTGCTAGTAAGACGTTTCAGATCTTGATGGGGCGCTATTGCATTGGTGCTTAGGCATTTTTGGTTCTGGAAGTGGTAGAAAATGGTACTGCAGGTTGGACATTACTGCTTTGAAGGAACAGTTCACAAAATCAACACCATTACTATGTGGTTTTTTAGCTATTTTGGGTGCTGCGTTACAATGTTAGTGCTTCACAGGCATTAAAGGGTTTTCAGGGACTGTGATATTGATTGCTGTGGCCTCTTCGCTTATTACTATGTACAGCGCCGTACACTATATGGTGGCTGTGCTTGGTATTGCAGCTCAGCCTCATTAATTTGAGTCTGCGAACAATGGACATGATGTCACTGCCTGAGAAGAGGGAGTGGAGCTCAGTATCATAGTCCAGGATAAACCAAGGAATCAATTTCCAGTTATTACATTGGCCAGCTGCTCAAAGGGAACCTTATCAGGTCAAAATTGCCTTGATAGGTTCCCTTTAAAGGGGTATCCGGAAAAAAAATTGGCATGTAGCTGTATTCACATTTGCCTCCAATCTCTTATTTTCTGGCTTCTCGCTACTGTACTAGTAGCGAGGCTGTTAACTACACTTCCCAGCCTCCTGCAGATCTTAGGCTGTGTTCACATTATCTGTGTGGCTTCTGTTTATAACCGGATGCTGCAGTACCCTGTTGTCTCCATCATGCGGCAGATATCACTAGTGCTGGTGGACCTTATTGACTATTTGTGTCGTGTAGACGTCTTCTCCAAATGTTGCCTCTGATTCTGGTTTGGTGTTCAGCATTTTTTGAAATGGAGTCGAACACTTTTCATTTGTAGGTGATCCTTTAATTTATCACACAGCTCCTGGGTACATGAAGAAGGCGCCGACAAGCAAAGGAGTTGGTGAGTCTGTTGGGTGACTTGTCCGTGTTGTGTGCATGAGCAAGGTTGTCATACGGCCCGCTGAAGCTGCTTTCCACATATACATTGTGATCATCTGTAAAATGTATGTCCATCTGTCCGACATCATGTATACATAAGTAACGTTATAAGCACATTGGCTTACTTATCTTGTGTTATACTCCAGAGCTGCACTCACTATTCTGCTGGCACAGTCACTGTGTACATACATTACATTACTTATCCTGTCCTGTTTTATACTCCAGAGCTGCACTCACTATTCTGCTGGTACAGTCACTATGTACATACATTACTTATCCTCTACTAATCCTGAGTTACATCCTGTATTATAATCTAGAGCTGCACTCACTATTCTGCTGGTACAGTCACTGTGTACATACATTACTTATCCTGTACTGATCCTGAGTTACATCCTGTATTATACTCCAGAGCTGTACTCACTATTCTGCTGGTGCAGTCACTGTGTACATACATTACATTACTTATCCTGTACTGATCCTGAGTTACATCCTGTATTATACTCCAGAGCTGTACTCACTATTCTGCTGGTGCAGTCACTGTGTACATACATTACATTACTTATCCTGTACTGATCCTGAGTTATATCCTGTATTATACTCCAGAGCTGCGCTCACTATTCTGCTGGTACAGTCACTGTGTACATATATTACATTACTTATCCTGTACTGATCTCCAGTTACATCTTGTATTTTTCTCCAGAGCTGCACTCACTATTCTGCATGCTGCACAGCTGAAACCTTAAACCTTAAGTCTCCACATGCCCTCCTTCCAAATGTGTTATAGTAATTTAGCTTGCTGACTGTTTCCTGTGGTAGCCTGCAGAACTGTACACTTTTGGACTATAATACAGATTGTTGCTCAGGATCAATCAAATATAAGCAAAGCAACGTGTTCATGAAGTTACTTTTACACACAAACATACACACTATATAGTGAAATATCTGAGCTGGACATGCACTTCATATACTGTGTTATAGCATCTAAAAAGGGTTAAACTAGTAGGTGCGCCATTGGTGAGATTTCAGGATCTCTGCTTGCTGTCACTTTAAGTCCAGATATTGTACCTCATGAAAGACAAAAATATCTCTCAACAAAGGGGGGTACAGTGTATCCTCTGTCTCCATGCTGATACTTTTTACCTGGTAATGCCCCATGTGGTGGTGGAGCGCATGCGCAGCCACCACTCTATTCACTTATATGGGGCTGCTGATGATCGCAGTCTCAGCAGTGCCGTAAAGGTGGATGAAGTGGTGGCCGCACAGGTACCCTGACGCTTCATTCACATGGATTCCCTGTTCTCATCATCACTTGGGGGTCCCACTGGTTAGAATCCCAGCAATTGGTCACTTATTCCCTATCCTGTGGATGGGGATAAGTGCCTAAAATGGGGCAACCCCCTCTACCGCTCTGCAGGTTTCGTTCCAAAAGTGGCTGGATGTAGTTTTGCTGAGATTTTCTTTAAGGTGGCCACACACAAAGTCCTCTTCTTGTTGGCCAGTCTCACTTCTAGAGTACAAGGGTTGATGGGTTTATGATTTTTTTTTTTTTGCTGTGTTTTTGTTTTGTGTTGCTTTCTAGTATGTCTCGCACTTGAAACCTCATGTTGTATGGTATCACATTTTAGGCACTTGAGACACACGTGCTTTGATAGGCGCTGCTTCACTGATTCTGGCGCAGTTGGAATTTTTTCTCTAGCCTGGCCCGTTCCCAGGCAATCAGTGCTGTTAGTTTTGGATATGCTCTTTAGGCTCTCTACTGTCAAGTGGGTGGTGGCAGGCCCTTGACAGTAAAGAGCATATCCAAAACTAACAGCACTGATTGCTCGGGACTGGTCCGGGCTAGAGAAAAAATTCCAACTGTGTCAGAACCAGTGAAGCGGAGCCTATTAAACAATCCAAAAACTGGGGTTGGTGGAAGTGGCGAAAGGTCTGCTTTAAAGGGATATTTTGGCAGAATCTGTGATAAATGCTATATAAGGTGGCTACCTGTCTATTGGGACCATTACCAGTTTAGTGTCGCGGACCTCAATCTCCCCCACCACAGGACTACAGCTAAGAGTAGACTGAATGGAGCAGTGGTCAAACTTGTTCTCTGCCACTTCATTGAGAGTCCTGGCCAAATTCTGTACTCAGCTGTTTCCATAGACTTTTCTAGACGCCTGCTTGGCTGCCACTCCTCTTAGCCACGGTCTTGCGGCATGGGTTGACTAGCGATTCTCTGTGGTCAGAGCCCCACCATTCTAGCATTTTTCACCTCTTAAGCCTGAATACCCCTTTAACCAGTTGTTTAATATTATGCACAAATTAGGAAGCAGCATCCATCAACACCAGCTTGTTCCTGTGACAAGTTTTTCTCCAGGAACAGTACCACGGGTTGTTTGTGCTTCTGGTCAATTCACTTCAGTAGGACTATGCTGCAGTACCAGACACAGACTGTGGACAAGTGAGGCGCTGTTTATGGAAAAAGGCAGCCATGTTTTCCTACACCTTTTTTGTACATGCTGTCTCCATCATACTCCCTTTATGTGACATGGGGCCAGGTCACGTCAGGAGTGATGAGTAATGGTGCTCTCCTCCTCCTCATTGTGTAGTCAGACCTCTCCCACACATGAGCAACCATTCAGCAATGCCTCGTGATGCCAGGCCGGGCCCGTCCTATGCGCTGTGTATTGAGTAAGCAGTGACTTAGCCCCCTCCATTGTCATGTGTGCTGTGAGTTTTCATGGCTTTGTTTTATTTTGTGGTTTTTGCCTTTTTTTACATGTAATGTAATTTTTTTTTTTTTTTTTAACTTATGTACATTTTAATTTTTTTTTTCTCCTTTTTTTTTTTTTTTTTTTTTTTTTTTAATAGGGAAGAGGAAAAACCCAAAGTTGCCTAAGCTCCCGATTTTTGAGGAACGGGATCCGACTCCACCCACGTAAGTCTGACCATCTATAAAATAGATGATGTGACAGTAATGATCTCTTCTTAAAGGGGTTCTTCTTACTTTGTAAATCCCTTTTTTTTTGTTAGAAGGGCTCACTAGAAGGTTGTCTAGTTGCAGAAAACCCTGGTGATCAGCTGTATTCTAATTGCAGTTTTCCTGCAGCGCCTCCGCAGGACGAATAAGGCATTACATAATTCTTAGTGAAATCAATGGGCTTTCCTTGTAATGTATTGACTGATTTGACTGTGCTTTCTTACTTTTCTTATCTTTGGGTACGTTCACGTGGCGGAATTTGGAGAGGAATTTGAGGCGGTGAAAGAAGCGTCCGCCACTGCCTTCCACAGAAAATAATGGGAAGCAGATTCGGGACTTTTTTTTTTTTTTTTTGACTGTTTCAATTTCCTCTCCAAATTCTGCTGTGTGAACATACTCTTTTGACTAATAGCTAAAGGCCCTGAATGAAACCTATCCTGAAATACGTCAGTGGCTGGAAACTCCCTTTAAAGTGACCCTTTGACCCGACTCCTGATTTTTGTTCTAGCAAAATTTAATTCCCCCTAAAATAACAATGATAGGGGGGATCTTTCCATAGAACTGCATTTTGTCATCCCTCTGTTGTTCTTCTTGGAAATGTATGAATTAATTAATAGAAGGGTGTGATCATTCTCCTGACACACTAATATTGTGTAGTGATAAACTCTACTGAGAGAGGGAAGTGGTAGCACCTAGTTCTCAGTTTATTCATATGTTTCCAGGAGGAGTAATGGAGTCACAGCAAAATCGGAATATTACATTTACTAAAACACACCAGTCTGATCAGCAAACTAGTCTTTTTGATTTGACGTTATAGGACAATTTTGGCATATATAAGTCAGTTTCGTAGCAGTTAAAGGAGTCTTCCGGGACTTAATGATGACCTTTCCTTAGGATCAATGGGACCCACCCCAAAAAGCTGGTCAAAGAGGCTGAAGTGTCTGTGGCCTCTTCACTGAATATCAAGCCAGGGCCATACATTGTATAGTGGTTGTGCTTGGTATTGCAGCTCAGCCCCATTCAAGCCGTGCCATATGACCAAAGAACATGACGTCATCTGCACAGGAAAGAGGCCACAGCCTCTTATAACAGCTGATTGGTGTAGGTCCCAGGTGTCAGACCCCCACTGATAACACATTGATAGCCTAAGGAAAGATGGCACAGGTGTAGCAAAGCCTCAGCTGTGACAAGCAGTGGGTATGTGGATTCAGTCTCGGTGACCGGCAGTTGTATAGTAAAGTCTTTCCTGTGCTTGAGGGTGGGGTCAGCGCTTGTTGCCCACTGTTATCTGCAGGCAGCTAGATACGAGGCGGCTGTAGGGACTTCCTAGAGAATATCGGAGGTGCCACACAGCTGACATCACAGTTTAGTTGCCTCACAAAGAATCCCCAGCTGTTACATTCCTGAGATTCCAGCTGCTGACTGAATGGAAATGAGCACCGCTGATTGAATAGGCTTTATGTCTGCCTCACCGGTGCCCCCTGCTGGTGCAGTATCCCTGCTTCTGGCTATTCTCTCCGTTCCATAGGCGACTGAGGAATGCAGCAGTCCTCTGAAAACAATGAGGCCCATTGACTGTCTTTATAGTGTGGTGTCCCTGCTTGATACAGTCTGAATCTTATGGGGAGGTGCACCCCCAGTCTGAACTGGGGCTAAACTGTACAGGCCCTTTAAAAAAAAAAAAAAAAAAAAGGTTGCATGGCCTTTCAGATAAGAAGTCCTTTTGATAGGCTTAAGTGAGAAGTAGCTACATTCAGAACATAATGGGAGTCGTAGTTTCACAGCAGCTGAAGCCATAGATTTGTAGGCAGACAGGTTTCTCCAAAACAAGTTAACTTAAAGATGGTCAAAGAATGAGAATAATCTCACCAGAATATAATAAAATATGTGTGTAATAAATGAAAAGAGAGAATACTTAGCTGAGGTTACAAGTGATGTCATAGCTCACTGGATGGGGAGCCCCATTATATATCATGCACTGATATATACCCATCGGTCGATGACTTTCACAGCTGCATGGCGCACACCTATTCATGGTCCATGCTGAGACTAACTAAAACAATAGGCATGTCGTTTAAATAGTACCTTTTGGGGAGAGTAAGGGGCTGAACTTATGGCCTGAGTGGTCAGATTATAACATGAACATTTATGGTACAGGAATTTAAAGAAATTTTTATCTGCTTATCAGTATAGAGTGACCAGTATAGTATACAGAAATACAGACAAAAGCTACAGAGTAGCTATAAGATATGCATATAGACTGATCAGTAAGACATTAACCCTGTCGCAGACCAGCATGTGTACCAGGATATAATGGTTTTGTCTTTCTCTTCACCCTCGTAGGCCACCACGTGACTTGGACTCAAAAGCACACCTTCTGATTGGAGACAACCCCCCCCCCCCCCCCACAAACCCAGGGGTATGTATGTTGCACAGTGACTGCACCAGCAGAATAGTGAGTGCAGTTCTGGAGTATAATACAGGATGTAACTCAGGATCAGTACAGGATAAGTAATGTAATGTATGTACACAGTGACTGCACCAGCAGAATAGTGAGTGCAGCTCTGGAGTATAATACAGGATGTAACTCAGGATCAGTACAGGATAAGTAATGTAATGTATGTACACAGTGACTGCACCAGCAGAATAGTGAGTGCAGCTCTGGAGTAGAATACATGATGTAACTCAGGATCAGTACAGGATAAGTAATGTTATGTATGTACACAGTGACTGCACCAGTAGAATAGTGAGTGCAGCTCTGGAGTATAATACAGGATGTAACTCAGGATCAGCACAGGATAAGTAATGTAATGTATGTACACAGTGACTGCACCAGCAGAATAGCGAGTGCAGCTCTGGGGTATAATACAGGATGTAACTCAGGATCAGTACAGGATAAGTAATGTAATGTATGTACACAGTGACTGCACCAGCAGAATAGTGAGTGCAGCTCTGGAGTATAATACAGGATGTAACTCAGGATCAGTACAGGATAAGTAATGTATGTACACAGTGACTGTACCAGCAGAATAGTGAGTGCAGCTCTGGAGTAGAATACATGATGTAACTCAGGATCAGTACAGGATAAGTAATGTAATGTATGTACACAGAGACTGCACCAATAGAATAGTGAGTGCAGCTCTGGAGTATAATACAGGATGTAACTTAGGATCAGTACAGGATAAGTAATGTAATGTATGTACACAGTGACTGTACCAGCAGAATAGTGAGCGCAGCTCTGGAGTAGAATACATGATGTAACTCAGGATCAGTACAGGATAAGTAATGTAATGGTTGGTGGTGTGTGTGAATGTATGTACACAGAGACTGCACCAATAGAATAGTGAGTGCAGCTCTGGAGTATAATACAGGATGTAACTCAGGATCAGTACAGGATAAGTAATGTAATGTATGTACACAGTGACTGCACCAGCAGAATAGTGAGTGCAGCTCTGGAGTATAATACAGGGTGTAACTCAGGATCAGTACAGGATACGTAATGTAATGTATGTACACAGTGACTGCACCAGCAGAATAGTGAGTGCAGCTCTGGAGTATAATACAGGATGTAACTCAGGATCAGTACAGGATAAGTAATGTAATGTATGTACACAGTGACTGCACCAGCAGAATAGTGAGTGCAGCTCTGGATATAATACATGATGTAACTCAAGATCAGTACAGGATAAGTAATGTAATGTATGTACACAGTGACTGCACCAGCAGAATAGTGAGTGCAGCTCTGGAGTATAATACAGGATGTAACTCAGGATCAGTACAGGATAAGTAATATAATGTATGTACACAGTGATTGCACCAGCAGAATAGTGAGCGCAGCTCTGGAGTATAATACAGGATGTAACTCAGGATCAGTACAGGATAAGTAATGTAATGTATGTACACAGTGACTGCACCAGCAGAATAGTGAGTGCAGCTCTGGAGTATAATATAGAATATAACTCAGGTTATAATTGTTAGGTGCCTGGCCCCCAGTGTGTACTAGTGTAGGGGTTCTAATCCCTGCATGTCTGTGTGTGGAGCAGTATATGAGAGAGATGGTCTTGTATATAGATAGATATAGGGAGTTTGGTTTTCCAGCAGCTCACCTACAATATACATTCTTATGGCCTTGGTAACCTTGATATCAGCTGGAGGTCCCATTATAGATAAGGGAGAACCTATGGCAGCAGATACAGGCGGTGACTAATCTACAGCTATATAGGTGTGTCTGTATCTCCATTGTTTACTAAAGCTTGAGATGACCATTCACATGTCTGACCTTGTTCCAGCAGGCTTTGCAAGGGGTACAGACATCTTTATAGATTCAGTTCAGGTTCTGCAGTCATTGGTTTTCTAGGAAGCAACGGCGGATCCTGCAGCTTGTCCTCGCTGTCGCCCACATAGTACAGATATCTAGTCCTCTGTTGTAACTTGACTACAATGCACAAGACCGCTCCTTCTTGACTTCATATTTGATGCTGCACCCTCTGGCTAAGCCTCAATTGGCGGTCCTGTCAGGTGGAATTCCATGAAATTTGTTGCACCGAGGTCTGCTGCACATGTCCATCGACGCTAGTGTATGTCCTCGGTTTACAAAAAAAAACTAGCAACATCTCTCCGTGATATGCTTGTCAGATCTCCTTGAAGTTCAGCTTCTCTATATTCTATGTATTTTCCTGGAGACATCTAGTTTAGTTCCTTGTCTTGTGTAAGAAATAGGCTCAGGAGAAGGGTCAGGCCTGAAACTGTTTTCCCTCTGGCTGATGGGTATTTCGTCCCATCCCTGCCAAGCAAAATGAAGCCTCATCCCCTTTAAAGACAACCTTTCACCACCTCTACTAACTCTAGTTCTTCACATCCTTTATTAGGCTCCTCCAATGATTCTGGCACAGTTGGTATTTTTTTTTCTCTAACCCACTCCGATCTTAAGCAATCAGTACTGTTAGTTTTGGCACCTGATACGTTAACTAGACTCCCTAATGTCAAGTGGGTGTTGGCAGGCAGAAATAGGCAAGGGGGTGCCACTCAGAGCTCTGATCAGAGGCAGACAGTGTCAGAGCTCTGAGCCATGGCCCCTTGCTTCCTCCTGCCTGACACCATCCTCCTGACATTAGGGAGTTTAGTTAGGATATCGAGTGCCAAAACTAACAGTGCTGATTGCTCAAGAATGGTCGGGGCTAGGTTATTGTTCAGGCACTTGCAGATGACACTTGTGACAGACAGGGAAATATGTTTTGTTTTTTGTTTGTTTTTTTAACATATTTTTAGGTTTACCTGTTCCTTTACTCTGCTACCTTGGCAGATTTAGGCTTACCTTGGTTACCTTATTGCCAGTCACTCAACAAATTTCCTGTGCTCTAACCTTTTGCATAGCCCCGCATTCACACTAGCATGGTCCGTGTTTGTGCTGGATTTGCAGGTCAGTGTGCAGGGAGAGGGGCTCCTAGCATTATAGGTATCTGGGGCTGCCAGGAGTCCCTGCCTCCCAGTGACTTACTGTCCGGTACCCATTCTAGTACTGATTATAGTACGGGGCAGTATGCAGAACTTGACAGGCAGTGCATCAATTCTTTGTGTGCATTTTTACTGCAGGTTTCACCAATTTCAATGAGAAGGGTGAAATCTGAAACAAAATACACATCAATATCTGCAGGTTTTGTCACTGATATTGCTGCAGGAAAGTTCCTGGTAGGTTGTAGCAGGGAATCTATCAGGGTGGCAGAGAGGTGTAGGCGTGTGCTTTTCATGTGTTTCGTTCATAGAGGATGTGAGAAGTATCAGGTGCTGTGCAAATACTTGTAGACCTCCTTAGAGTCTCCTTGTTCTCATGATTGATGGGCAGTGTGTGTGTATAGGTCCCAGAAAACCCCTTTAAAAGGGGACCTTTCACCACCTCCAACTTTCTGCAGCCTTCAATTGCTGCCCTCCACTGATTCCAGTGCAGTTGAAATTTTTTCTCTAGCCCCCACCCTTCCCAAGCAATTATTGCTGTTAGTTTCAACACAGTTATGCATTCTGCTACTGAGTGGGTGGGAACAGAAAGACGGGGACCACCCACTTGATAGCAAAGAGCAAAATTGTGCTGAAACTAACAGCACTGATTGCTCGGTTATGGTGGGGGCTAGAGAAAAAAATCTAACTGTGCCAGAAGCAATGGAGCGGCCCCTATTGAATGATGCAGAGAGGTGGAGGTGGTGAAAGTCCTCTTTAAATATTTTAAGCAGCTATCTGATTCTTGCTGCTTTTGCTCTGCTGGCTAATGACCGTGTTCATTGGTTACATGACCTGTTTGCATCTCAGCCCCATGACTGGATGGCAATATCAAGCATAGCCACTACACAATGTATGGCGCTGTTCTTGGTAAACGGTGAAGAGGCTACAGCTGGGTGTCAAAACAGCTGATCCGTGGGGGTGTTGGATGTTGAACCCCCACTGATCTGATGACTTGTCCTAAGGATAGGGCATCAATATAATAACCCCTCGCTGTCATAACATACAACTTACGGGTGCAGGTCACGTTCTTCATGGTTGCCCTATTGCTTGCAGTCTGGCCCTCCACTGTGGAGGATATAACCCCCTCCCAGTCCTGTATATAGCGTACATCTTGTATAATAATATATCGTGTAGTTGCTGTTTAAGCAGTTCCCAATGTCCTCTTTAATCCAGCTTCGAGGCGAGCCTTCACGTTAATATGTTACACGGGTCCTTGTAACCAGCAGAGGCTTGTACAATGTTCCCTCCTAATCCTGTCTATCGACTAAAGGAAACCTGCTGAGCTTACAGGAGCCGGGCAGTGGAGCTCGGTGGAAACTTTTCCAAGTTGGAGGCGAATGAGCTGTTCTTTATTTTAAGTCTGATTCCGTGTACCTGTCACTTCAGATATGCCCGTGACATAAGAATGGAACATTGTGTTCCCGGTGGAGCCTTTATCCTTGGAGCTGCCAAAATCCGTGCAATCTGCCCACTGCGACCAGTGACGCTGGTAAAAGCAAAACCTTCTGTGTTGTGCCGTAAGCAGCAGAAGTGTAAATGGCCGCCTTAAACTTTTATGTGCTGTCAGAAAATTGACCAAGGAAACTTTTTGTCCTGGCGCGGCCGGGGCATGCACATGACAAGACCTGGCTCTGCTATAAGTAGTTAATGAAGGCCATTCCAGGAGCTGCATGCGATGACGCCGTGTGCCAAGAGCTTTTTAATTACGCAGCACATTCTCAGCTGGCCTGCAAGGGAAGGAGGTGCCATCCAAATGGGAATGACCCTTTTGGCAGCTCTCCAGGCCATACAATCCCACCAGCACTGCGGGCTGACTGCGGCGCTGTGTATGCTGCTAAGACACACATGGCATTTTATTACAGTCTTGCCAATTGTATAACAGGCAGTCGGTTGGTGATTATAATGTTCTCCTATCTCTTTGTGCATAGAACTATGAGGTGAAAGCAGATGACTTATTACCTATCGAAGAGCTGGGCCGAGGAGCCTATGGCGTGGTGGAGAAGATGCGACATGTACCTAGCGAGCTGATCATGGCTGTAAAGGTAAGAGGCGGCTTTTATTTTTTATAGCCTTGCATTAGGGAATAACTCACAGTACCAAAATATTACCCGGGTTGATTTGTGTACTAGTAAGAGCTGTGTGATGAAGCCCGCCATGGTGGAAAGTATCCGTCAGCAGAATGTGGTATTGGCAGAATACAGGATATAAATGGCGTCTATATTCTACAAGCTCATATTGACTCATTTCTAACCATACCGCCCCATGTATGCTAGTAACATGGTCCCTATGTAAGAAACCTGTTAGTTTACGTGTTATCCTGATGACTCTGCACACTCCACTCTGTAGCGCCATCTCAAGGGTCTACCAAGATGTGGAACTGAAAAAATCAGTTCCCAGGAGGGCTGGGCAATTTATCGAAAAAATAACCTATACCGACTGTCAATCCAAAAAACACTGTTATTCTGGTTCGGTCTTTTGCCTGTTTTTTCCTTCGGACTGAAAATGTCCAAACTAGAACTGCTGTTATACTCTAAGGTCTGAAGAGATATAATGAGTGAAGCCCAGGGAGGTGAGCAAGAAAAAAAAACAGTGCTACCTCCCCTCTCCCCTAGGCACCTGGGCACCGGCGCTGGTCTTCATCTTCTTCCTGCCTTGTGAATAAGGTCAGGGGCCGCTATAGCCCTTTCACATGCGACAATATTACACTTGGGTCATTGCTTCACAACACCACGTGACTGCTGAGGCCCAATCTGAAGAGACCGCAGAGTATAATAGCAATTCCGCTTGGATCACCCAAGTCCAAACAAGACCGCCAGGCGACCTTTGTGAGACAAATCTCATGAGGTTTGCCCAATGCATACTCTAAAAGGGCTTGGCATAAATAATCACCATTAACTATAACCGATTAATCGCAATGATCACTCAGCCTTAGTTCCCAGTCACTAAAAAAAAACGGAATCGCCTTATGGGCATTTGTTAGGGACCAGTGACCTCACTAATGACATCACAGAGATTCCATCTGCAGAGAGGGCCTGGTGGACACGCACACAAACTGATGTCCTGCATAACACAAGCACTGGTACGTTTTACCCTCGCCACCAATTACTGTCAATTCTGATCTGCACCTTCACTAAAACAAATTTCGGTACCTGATCCGGATATCTAAAACAAGGGTTTTAGTGCTCGGCATGATTGCAATGTCATGTATCTTATATTATATATAAAAAATGTATTTATTTTTTTGCACAGGAGCGTTAAATTCGCCATTTGTAGAAACAAAGTTTCGAGGTTAAAGAACTGAGAACTTTGCATCTGTTTAACGGATGTAAAAAAATGGACGCAAATGGATGGATGGAAAAACAAAAAAAAATGGAATCGTTGCTGTCCATTTTTTTGAAGGGCACAAAAACATAGCATGGCCATCGATTTGTTTCCATTTCTAGCATCTAATAAACGGATGTAAGAAACCTGATCTGAATAGAGCACTGAGGGCGTTTCCGGTGCTCCAGGCTGCTCCCACCTACTACAGTTTGTCTCCCTTTTTGCCGCTGCTCACGTGAGAATGACATTGCCTGGCAGAGATGCCAAAGTTTCGCCCGGCCCAGTATTTTTGTGGTCACACCATGATTTGCTGTATTGTGGTGCATGCTGGAAATACTGATTTACTGAAAATTAAAAATAAATAAATATATATATATTAAAAGAGACGTTTTAAAAAGTATTTACAATATTTATCCTATCTTAGAGGATAAATTTCTGATAAAGTGATAGTGCGACCCCCACCGATCCTGGGAACTGAGGGTGTATTATCCCCATTGTGAACGTAGCTGCGGTGGATGGAGACGCATCCCCACTGTCATTCATTCAATGGAAGCGCTGGTAAAAACTGAAGTCCAGGGTTCCCATCAGAGTGATTGGCAGCGGGGGTGCGTCCCCGTTCTCAGGATCAGTGTTGGGTGGGTTTGCTCAGTAGTCGGACCACCACTAGTCAGCAATTTATCCTCATTATTTTTTTTATTTTTTTTTCTTCCCCCATATAAAAGTAAACACATTAGACATCCCACATCCACCTCCCCCATTGTTTATGATTTGTTTATATTCTGTTTTGAAAAACTCTTTCAATAAAAATTAGTTATATAAAAAAAAAAAAATCCCACATCCAAAAATGCCTAAACGCTTAAAAAAAAAAAAAAAAAAAAAAAAAATGGCGGTTAAAATAATGGACATTCCCCAATATGGTGTGAATTAAAACTACATCTTACTGCAGGAGAAAAACCTTACACTGCTCCGTACATGGTCAGAAACATAAACTTATGGGTGAAACTTGGCGACTAAAATTTTTTTTTTTAATAAAATTGAGATTCAAATCCAAAATTGAAGTTTTATTCTTTCGCAAAATTGCCCAACCCTACTTTTTAATGGAGGACCAAATTTCTAAAAGAAAAACCGCATTACATTCAGGTGACCCCGAGGTATGTCTCAGTGTGTTTACTTGCCTGGTGACACTCCCTTTAAAGCTGTTCCGTACTTGCATCCCCCCGGGTTCTATTGCGGATGTGTTTTCCCGGCTGGTACCGGCCTCGTTTGATCGTAAGCAGCGCCCAGCCTCCGACACGCTCAGTCTTCTCTCCCATGTTCACACATTTGTACTAATAGGGTCTGGCTTTACTATTATAATGTTGCATTCAGCTGCCATAATACAGATAATACTAGTGAACATGGGAGAGGTCGAAGTAGGCGGGGTCTGGGTGCTGGTTCTGATCACATGACTCAGGGTCGGAGCCAGTCAGGAAACCTGTCCGCATTAGAACCTGATGAAAATGGGTATAGAAAGAGAGATCTTATACGGCGGAATCTATATCTTTCTATAAGTACACATTGCATATGCTGTATAATCTCCATAGGATTGTGCTGTATGGAGTATTATATGGCGGCATTTGTCAAAAGGATGGCGGACAGAAAGTGTGTAGTACCTGGTCTAAGACTCTGTAAGACTTCAGCTGAAGACATGGAGGCTTGGCAGTAGTCAGACTACTCTATCCATCTCTTCCTATTCTCTCCGGTCTGCTAGGACCCCCTGTGAGCCCAAAAAAGGGTCGGTCTCATGCTCCCAAGTGAATGGAGCAACTGGTTGCACATGGTCCACTTGTAGGTGACTGCTGGAGATGGCAGAATACAACTTTCTTCAGGGGTCCTCTGGGATCCCACCAGTTGGCAGGTTATCGTGTATCTTGTGCATAAGTTGTAGCACAGAATAACCAGAATCCCCCTTTAGGTTTAGGAGTGGCGCACTGTACTGACTCTTGTTCTCTCCTCCGCAGCGCATCAGAGCAACCGTCAACAGCCAGGAACAAAAGAGACTTCTGATGGACCTCGATATATCGATGCGCACAGTCGACTGCGATTTCACTGTCACGTTTTATGGAGCGCTTTTTAGAGAGGTATATTTTATGGGTTGGAGGGAATTTTAGGATTTAAACTAGTCTTTTTCTGGAGCTCTGCCTGTCATCATCATAATTATTAATAATATTCTGAAGTCTCTGTGAAAGTGATATTTCTACAAAGTGATGTACTTTGTGTGAGCTGCTTCAAGGAGTAGAGGAAGTGAAAACTGCTCTGAGGACATTTTGTGGTTAGGAGGTAGTTTTCACTTTTAAAGCTCTTTCTACAGCTCTAGTAAAAAAAAAATAAAAAAATTTATATATACAAAACAAGCACACGCTTATTATAAGACTGCCCCTCCTAGGTACAAGAATATAACTACTATAATACTGCCTCCTATGTACAAGAATATAACTACTATAATACTGCCTCCTATGTACAAGAATATAACTACTATAATACTGCCCCCTATGTACAAGAATAACTACTATAATACTGCCTCCTATGTACGAGAATATAACTACTATAATACTGCTCCTATGTCGAGAATATCACTACTATAATACTGCTCCTATGTACGAGAATATCACTACTATAATACTGCTCCTATGTACAGGAATATAACTACTATAATACTGCCCCCTATGTACAAGAATATAACTACTGTAATACTGCTCCTATGTACAAGAATATAACTACTATAATACTGCCCCTATGTACAAGAATATAACTACTATAATACTGCTCCTATGTACAAGAATATAACTACTATAATACTGCCCCTATGTACAAGAATATAACTACTATAATACTGCTCCTATGTACAAGAATATAACTACTATAATACTGCTCCCTATGTACAAGAATATAACTACTATAATACTGCTCCTATGTACAAGAATATAACTACTATAATACTGCCCCTATGTACAAGAATATAACTACTATAATACTGCCTCCTATGTACAAGAATATAACTACTATAATACTGCCTTATGTCAAGTACTACTATAATACTGCCCCCTATGTACAAGAATATAACTACTATAATACTGCCCCCTATGTACAAGAATATAACTACTATAATACTGCCCCTATGTACAAGAATATAACTACTATAATACTGCCCCTATGTACAAGAATATAACTACTATAATACTGCCCCCTATGTACAAGAATATAACTACTATAATACTGCTCCTATGTACAAGACTATAACTACTATAATACTGCCCCTATGTACAAGACTATAACTACTATAATACTGCCCCCTATGTACAAGAATATAACTACTATAATACTGCTCCCAGACCCCTCAGATATCTCTATATCGTCCCTATGTACAAGAATATAACTACTATAATACTGCCCCCTATGTACAAGAATATAACTACTATAATACTGCTCCTATGTACAAGACTATAACTACTATAATACTGCCCCTATGTACAAGAATATAACTACTATAATACTGCCCCCTATGTACAAGAATATAACTACTATA
Organism: Leptodactylus fallax; assembly: GCA_947044405.1. NCBI lineage: Eukaryota > Metazoa > Chordata > Amphibia > Anura > Leptodactylidae > Leptodactylus > Leptodactylus fallax. Next base: position 3,456,362 of record CAMRHE010000159.1, on the reverse strand, counting down.
ATACTGCTCCTATGTACAAGACTATAACTACTATAATACTGCCCCTATGTACAAGAATATAACTACTATAATACTGCTCCCTATGTACAAGAATATAACTACTATAATATTGCCCCCTATGTACAAGAATATAACTACTATAATACTGCTCCTATGTACAAGAATATAACTACTATAATACTGCTCCTATGTACAAGAATATAACTACTATAATACTACCTCCTATGTACAAGAATATAACTACTATAATACTGTACAAGAATATAACTACTATAATACTGCTCCTATGTACAAGAATATAACTACTATAATACTGCCCCTATATTCCAAACTGATCTCATATCCTGTAGTTACTGCTCAAGAGCGCTGTTAACCCTTTCACTGATTTTTATTGTTGTTTTTTTCCACCAATTAGGTTTTATTTGTATTCCTTACTCAGAATTCCTAGCAGGGCACGCATGGTCTAAGTCGTCCCTGTACTAGTCTCTCACTAATGATAGACATTACTCCTTCTGACTGATAAGGGTGGAAATGCCCCAAATCAATCTCTCTGATGCCTTACAGGGAAAGAGCCCCCTGTTTAGGATCTTCAGTTTGCTTTGGGGGACCTGTCCTGTTTTATATATCCAACCCATTGATATGAATGGACATTGTGTAATGCTTTATTTCCCCTGTGGAGGCGCTGCAGGGACACCAAAGTTTTTTTGTTTTTTTAAAATTTTGCGCTGAGTTTTTTGCACAGGTTGCGGCAGATAATTGGGCGTCCCAGTAGGGACACTTTGGGATCTTCCTAGGCTGATTTCAGAATCCTTGTAAGACCCTTGTGGGTTTTGTTTTTTTTTTCCTTTTTTTGAGATGACATTTTTTTTTCTACTTTTCTTTGCAGGGAGATGTTTGGATCTGTATGGAGCTCATGGACACATCTCTGGACAAATTCTACAAGAACGTCATAGACAAAGGCTTGACAATCCCAGAAGATATCCTGGGCAAAATAGCAGTTTCTGTAAGTGACATCTATTTGTGCCTTACCCTAAATTCATTGGAGGTGGCAAGGGAGGGCAGTGTGGTATCCCCCTATGGCTTTGCAGGCGATGACGTGTACTTTTTCATTGCCTTTTGATATTACTGGACTCTTATGTAGCAGAGGAACCTTTGGGCCCCTAGTCGCGCCTGCGCCACCCTACTCCATGGACATCAGCCATCTTGGTGCTCATGGTTGACATCCTGGGAGTCACGTCAGATGGTCACGTTAACATATGGCGCCACCTAAGTGCTATATTACTAGAGAATTTTTTCCATTTGACTCTCCCCTGATATATTTTCTTTTTTTTCTCCTCACAGATTGTTAGAGCATTAGAACATCTACATAGTAAACTCTCTGTGATCCATAGAGGTAAGTGCCCCCTCCGCCATGCAGGTGTGGCGTCCAGGTACTGTATGTAATGTTTATAGGCAGTTGTGACCATGGATGTACAGATAAGGCGCTGTTCACATCTGAAGTCCGACTGTTTTCCAACAGGGAGCCTGGTATTAAACCAGACTAAATATTGCTGCATGCTGGGCTGTTTTGTCCCACTCCTTCATCAGAATTCTATTGGGATCTCTGGCACAGAACGTAATTCTGCAAATTTTATTTGTGTTGGTCACATTGGTAAAAAGTTTCCGTCCAGTGGAAATCTCTTCTCCAAAGGAAAACTTTTTAAAAAAAAATTGTAAAATGAGAAGTTCTGCAACTTTCTAATATATGTCATCATTCTCCAAAACTGGTGTAGTGGGATGGTATTGAGGTGCACAAGGCCCTTTCTTGTGCCAAACGTGCCCCTCAAGCCCAGATCCATGCCTTGCCAGCCTCATTGTGCAAATATGGATGATGTGGGTCATGGATCAGGGTGGGCCGAAGCATCTGCGTCATGGACCAACAGGTTCATTAGAACTTCATTAGAACGCCATTTGTTAATACTGGCGTATGATCTGTCATTCTTAGTCATTTGTGTTTCTGTTCCTCCCTGTTTTCAGCATCTCTGCTTGCTGTCAATGAATGAGACTGAAAACCTGCTCGGATCTAATATGTCTCACAGCTGTAGCGGGTTTGCTACAATTGCATCCACTCTAGACTGTCCTCTGTAAGCTCAACAGTCTGCAATGTATCAGGAATGGAGAGAGCTCACAGATAATTGTCTAGACTGGATGCAATAGTTGTCTGGGACTATATTGCATTAGTCATATGACTATGTTGCAACTCTGTCCCATTCAAATGAATGGGGCTGAGCTGCAATACCAGGTATGACCACTGTACAATGTACGGCACTGTGCTTGATAAGTAACAGAGAGGCCACAGCAGTCAATATCACAGTCCTGAGTGTACGAGATTACAAAAAACATGTCCACTTTATTCCAAAAAACGGCGCCGTCCCTGTCCAAAGGTTATGTGTGGTATTGTAGTTGCAATGTCGCTTCTGTGTTATCCAGACACAATACATCCAGGGTGTATCGCTGTTTTTAGAAGACGGCATCCATAAATGAGATCTTTGCTCAGGACTGTTTTATTTTTTTTTTGGGTCCTGGATGTAAACAAGGATATTTAGGTTCACTGACGGCTAACAGAGGTCCTGAATTAAAGGGAAGGTACATGAGAAGGTTGTAGAAGTATAAAGTGTGCGTGTACACTAATATATATATATATATATATATATATATATATATATATATATATATAAAAAAAAAGGATTAGATAGAGAGATATAATACTTATTTGTATCTGTAAAACCAAACTCTCAGTTTTTTTTTTTTTCCTTTATCATTTTTCTGCTAATACATTTGGGGCATGCGATCATTGTTCCAGTTGTGGCAGAATACTTGTTCATCTGTATTTAAAGGGGTCCTTTGTGGTTCCATCATTACTGGTGGTTTAGATCTGTATCATGTCCCTATGACCAGCCTGGTCAAGGTCTGAGGACAGCCAGGAAGTGTTGTCATGATGACGTCGGTGCACAGCAGCAGCATGACTATAATGCCGGGCTATACATATGAACTCTGCTCCGTTCCCATTTTACATAAGTCTGTTTTTTGTTTGCAGATGTGAAACCTTCCAATGTCCTTATTAACAAGCAGGGACAGGTGAAGATGTGCGATTTCGGTATCAGCGGATACCTAGTGGACTCTGTAGCTAAAACAATGGATGCCGGCTGCAAACCGTACATGGCTGTAAGTGTGCCGCACTGCTCTGAATGGTTAAAGGGGTTTTTGGGTCCCAAATGGATTTGGTTAGGTCCACGGGCTAGGTCATCAGATAGGTCCCCAGTATGTGATTTCTCAGGGGTCTGACACCTGGGACCCCAAACAGATGAGCCGTTGCAGCAGCACCCGGGTACCTAAAGCTGCTAATGGACGGGGAGCAGGTGCAGGCGGCTCCTATTCCAGTAATGGGAGCGGTGCTTCAATTTCCCTGAGCCAACACTATACAGGGTAAGCTCACATAGCAATTGGTGCTAAAGAAGCGACCTGCTCAATCTTGGGGCAGATTCCAAAAATCATTGCATGAACTAACCCCATCGTGTCATTTAATGCTTAGATGTGTCATGAATGCAGCACTTTAATGTGCACCTATATGGCGGGCTTCACATATATAAACAGTTCTCCTCTTGATCCATATCATGGGCCTGAGTGGCACAAACCCCAAAGCAGCAAATTGCAGATGGCTGGCTGTCTTTTTCCTTTTTGAAAGAGGTTTCCTTGGTTTGTTTTATTTCTGTAGTCGCGTTGCAAGACCTGTTTGTTCCAGTCTATGACTTGTGCTGTTGTTACATTCCAATAGGTGGCGCAAGAGGCACAGTTTTATTTTTCCCAGCACGGAACATTCACTTGCATATTTTTAACTAAAATGTTATAGAATATATATCAAAATAGTTAGTAAACAATTCTCTGATCATTCTCTGTCCTGTGATCACCGTCCCGGCTCTCCAGATCTGTGTAGATGGGGCGAGCGACTTCTCAGGACTCCCCTTATCATCGCACATTTACCACTATGGAGTCTAAAGCTATTGACGGCCATGTTTGTTTTTTACACAACTTTCACAGAAGCAGATAAAGAATATATTCAGCCCCTTCATAGATGTATTAGGTGACCTCCCTATGCTGAATATGTGCCTGGTCTTACTTTATAATAAGTCTTTGCTGTCCATTTTATACAGCCAGAAAGAATAAACCCGGAGCTGAATCAGAAAGGATACAGCGTCAAGTCTGACATATGGAGTCTGGGAATTACTATGGTAAGAGCGATATTTATTTTCAGACACACACTTGTTTTGGTTTATTTCACTTTTTTGTATATTTTTTTTTCTGGGGGGGAGAGAAAAGAGGTTTCTTTTTTTCATAGTCTTCCACTTTTATTTTTTTATTTATAGCACAAAATGATATATGTATATAATATTATAATATATATATATATATATATATATATATATATATATAATTTTTTTATTTTTTAGTCTCCACAACGGGTTTTTGTGTATGTGTATAATATATATATATATATATATATATATATATATATATATATACATTTTTTTTTTATGTTTTAGTTTTATGCTACTTTCCCCTGTAAGCATGACCGAGGACTTGCACTATAATTATAGGAGCCACATTTAGTCGTGTGCATGTAGTCTAAGCCTAAGTTCAGCCGATACAGTATCCCCAGTTACAGGAGGAATACAGCTTCCTAGTATACAGTGCAGAGCTGATCTGTATCTTCTAGGACCCTGCCGACACATGGACCGCTGGATTGAGGGCGAAGCCAAAAAATACAGTTTTTGCAGTCTATGTAATTTTCATTAACTTTTTCATAACTTCAATAAAATTTATTTTGCTTAGAGCAAATTATTTTGCTCTCCCCAAGTCTTATGGGGTTAAAGATTTGGCATATGCAGTCAGTCCACCAGGATAATAACCTTCCTGCCCCTCACAAATGGAAGTTGCAGACGCCATAGTTGTAATGACGGTAACCTTTTGACTTGAGACCCTGGAGCACAGCTGCAGGTAGACCACTAAAAGGTTGTTTATGGGTTCCTATAGACTGTAAACCAGTAATTGGTTTAGCACTGCGTCCCCTGTAAAACTTTTCCCTGTACAGAGTTGCTTGGGGCTCCTGACCTGTGCTGCGGGGGCCCCATTACATGGCACGGAGACTGGTTCATTCTCAGGATCATTGGGGATCCTGGCCAGTTGGGAGCCCCTACAAAGTGACAACCTGCCATGTGTCATTGCTTTCTGAGATGGTAAACTCCCTTTTAAGAGGACTTTCACTTCCTCCTTCATGTCCTACTCTTTCCATCCTTCAATAGGGGCCTCTTCACTTATTCTGGCACAGTTGGAATTTTTTCTCTAGCCCCCACCGTTTCTGAGCAATCAGTTCTGTTAGTTTCAGCACATTTATGCTCCCTGTTGTCTGGTGGGCGGTCCCTGTCTAACTGCTCTAGCCCAGGACCGCCCACTTTATAGTAGGGAGCTAAATTAGCATATCGGGTGCTGAAATTAACATAAATTATTGCTCAGGAATGGTGAGGGCTAGAGAAAAAATTCCAACTGGGCCGAAATCAGTGGAGCGGCGCCCATTGAAGGATGCGAAGTGTTGGTGGAGGTTTGTGAAAGGTCCTCTTTAAATGTTGGTATGGAAAACTCATCCATTATATAATTTTAGTAGGTGGTACTTAATATTTTTATACAATATATTTTTTTATGCTATATTATGCTGTGTTAGCACTTTGCAGATTTTCTTTGATATACAATGAAATATTTCATTCCTCCTTTGGTGCTAGGGGATTATTAGGAAATGCCCTTCAGTGAGGTCACAGTTATAGCGTCTCACCACACGGTGGCGGCAGAGTCATACAGTTGTCTATTTTCCGGACTTGTTCTCTGCATTTTGGTTTTTGATAATTTTACCTTTAGATTCATTGTATATATGCGTACAGTGCATAAGTACATAGGGCAGCAACTAGAAAAAAAAAAAGTGGAGTTTTGTAAATGTTGGAGATCTGTGATGATAATAATAATAATAATAGTCCTTTAATAGTCCCACAGTGGGAAATCAGTGTGTTACAGCAGCAAAGATAAGATAAGATAAGCAGATACAAATACAACATGTACAGGAATGTCCAAGGTGAGAGGCATTACATTAATAGCAGACAGACAGATAGGACGAGCGGGAGGGGGGGATTTAACAGGCGAGAGTATTTCAGTCTCTGTGTGTAATGATCTCCGCCTGGTCGGGTTGGTTGTGCGCCACCGCGGTGGGGGGAGCTTCGGCGCTCCTTCTCCACCTGGGTGGAGCGTCGGTCCTGACAGTCTGCTCAGCGTGATCCAGTCTCATGCTGGGATGGGCTTCTTCTTCTGCATGGGCTCACCACGGACAGTATCCTTCTGTCACCCACCACCTGCACTGGGTCCAGTGGGCTCCCCAGGACAGAGCTGGCCCTTCTAATCAGCTTGTCAGTTTATTTCTGTCCCTGGTTGATATACTGCTCCCCCAGCGGCCACTCCGGTGGCTGTGCCACTACCGGTTGGGTTCTAAGAAGTGCCCCCGGTTCCAGGCTCTCAGCTTCCTAGCAGGTAGGCCTGCTGTGGCCCTTCCTGTACAGGGCCTCCATATGATCTGCCCAGTCCAGCTTATTATTGGAGCAACCCAGGTACTTATGGTGTTCACAATCTCGTGCCCGTCCCCAGGTGTCCACTGGTTTGGAGGGCTTCTGCCTTTGCGGGTCCACCACCATCTCCTTGGTCTTCCCCGCGTTATCTTCGGTGGTTCCGGTGGCACCAGTCCACAAATCCCGGTTCGTTCTCTGTACTCCCTGTCATCATCATCTGTGTGAGACCCACTTTGCAGGTCGTCAGATACTTCTGTGGTAGCAGCTGGATGGTTGCACCTAAATCTGCGTGTACAGTGTGAAGAGGAGGGCGGAACCGTACCCTGGGTGCCCCCGTTTACAGTCACTGTACCTGCACACGTCTCGGGCTCTCCGTTTGGGTCGATTTGTGGGTAGTCTGGTCCAGTTGGGGTGGTGGCACTCCATCATCCATGATGTCATTCTTGTCTCTTCTTTAGATTGAACTCGCCATCCTGCGGTTTCCTTACGACTCCTGGGGTACTCCTTTCCAGCAACTAAAACAGGTGGTGGAGGAGCCATCTCCACAGTTGCCTGCGGACAAGTTTTCTGCAGACTTTGTCGACTTTACCTCACAGTGGTGAGTGATGATGGGAGTTGTTGTTCTATTTTTACAGATGGAGATGTTGTTTGTGTGTTATATTGAGAGTAAACCTGCAGCCACCTTTTCTCTGGGAAGTGATCAGATGGGATTTTATGGGTTCCCTTGTATATGTTTTTAAGTTTGTACTGTAAATGATACTTTGAGTCGCCCTCTACTGGTCATGTAGACAATCACATGACTTGTAATGTTCCTTATTGTTCCTGTCATTGGGGAAAAAAAGCTGCACATGACAAGAAGACTAGGACTTCTTGCTCTTGGGGCAGGATATGTCTTGGGGAAGTAAAACATGAATCTTTGCAGAGCTGCAGTACCACGCTTAACCTGTGGACAGGTGTGGTACTGTTTCTGGAGGACTTTTAATTTTATGAAATGTTTGGGAGCAACATTTATGGATGAAGTTCCACTTACTGTTCCGGGTCAAGGGGTGGGTTATTAAAGGGATTATCCAGGGAGTAATAAACCTTATTAGTACATTCCCTGCACTGGGTAAACTTTTTAATAGTATTTAATATCAGTACTACTACCTTGTTTCTCCAAAAATAAGACAGGGTCTTATATTATTTTGTTTTTGTTATATTTTTTAATTATTAACCCCTCCTAGGGGGCTTGAACCTGCAATCATCCCATAGACTGCAATACAATGGTCATAGCCTCAATAGTAATATTCCTATGACAGTCCTGGGAGCCTTCATAATGGTCCCGGCTGTCAAAGGAAAAGGTCGGCGCCCGCGACATGAAAGGTACTGGGCCAGTGGGGACTGGCCCCGGGGATAGTTTCTCTGCTTTGGAGGTCGATTTGGAGGGGGGGGGGGTTCACGGACTGGCACACTCAACAATGCAGAGACCCGGTATAGTAGCTATAGGGGGTGGGGACCGGTCCTAGGGACAGCGGGGGGAAGCGCGGAGGTCACACTTAGCAATGCCCGCGGTCAGAGTCCATTCTGATCACGGGCATTAACTCCGGCGGTTCTGCTACTTTGGTGGGAAGGGGGGGGGGGGTCACGCTCAACAGTGCACGCTATCAGGGTAGATAGTGATCATGGGCATTAACTCTAAGTCTCCGCGGAGACCCAGTACGGCAGCTGTGGTAGCCACTCTGCAGCAGAGCGGCCGCCATCTTTAAGGACCCGGCATCCGCTGTAATTGCACGGCAGATGTCGGGAAGGGGTTAAATTAGCTAGGGCTTATTTTTGGAGTAGGGCTTGTATTTCAGGCCCTACTCCAAAAAACCTGGAAAATGTAACTAGGGCTTATTTTCGGGGTAGGTCTTATTTTTAGAGAAACACGGTATTATGTGTGAAGGGCAACTGGGAAGGCTGGCTCTTTGGTTCCTCTGCCTACCCTGCTGCTGCGCCAGCTCTTGGTCATGTGACCAACGAGTCGATGAATTCATAGACAGTCAGAGCAAGAGTTCTCGCCTCCCCAGCTGCCCACCACACAGGTAATTTTGTTAGAAAAATCTTGTTACAAAGGCAGTAGTGAGTGTAGAGCACTGTGTCCCCTTTGGCAGGCCGTGGCGCGCTGTGTCCCCTTTGGCAGGCCGTGGCGCGCTGTGTCCCCTTTGGCAGGCCGTGGCGCGCTGTGTCCCCTTTGGCAGGCCGTGGCGCGCTGTGTCCCCTTTGGCAGGCCGTGGCGCGCTGTGTCCCCTTTGGCAGACCGTGGCGCGCTGTGCCCCCTTGCCTGGGAACCCAACACTGTAATTTTGGTGTTGGCTATCTTATATAAAGATAGTGGCCCTGTTTAATAGATGTGAAAAGGAAATTTGGATGGAATATGGGCCACTAGTTCAAGGGGATGTGATATGTGCACGTTGTTGTTTCTATGTCAGGCATTTTACAAAATTAATACCGTAAATATGAGCAATATGTTTACCACTAGGCCGGAGGAGGATAAGTGTATCTGGCGGTTTCCCCTTAGATTTCAGGAATCCCATAGGCCTTGCTTTTATTAGTGTCTCTACTCACATTTTACTGGTTGTGCCTGATGCAACCTGTCTTGCTATTGTCTGTCTGGAAAGTTTCCCTAAGATCACTGGGCCGGAAGCAATCACAGGATGTGTCCTGACGAAGGACGGGTAACTATTCCAGCAGTGAGAAGTGGCAAGTAGCGGATGTGTCTCTGACACTGACCCTTGTTGTGATGTGTCCTGTCACCTGTCATGTGGTGTGAGCACTCATGTTTTTATTTTCATACTCTTTTACATTCATTCAAGGGGTTTTTGACTATATAAAGGCCAAGCAGCTCATCATTGTGGGGTGGGGTGGCAGATGTTGGCCCTTGCGTCTCTTTGATTTTGTTGGCCTAGCTTAATGATACACCTAAAAAGCCCTTTAATATGTAAAGGTCATAAAAGGGTTGTTCGGCTTAAAAAAAACAAAAAACATTTCCATATATCCTTTTATATTATTCTGTTAATGGATGGGGGTTACAAAAAGGGTCTCTAGAGATCCTGTTCTGTTGATTTGAGTGGACACTGTAATTCTTCATTTCTCCTGTGGGGGCACTGCAGGGAAATTGATAGGCTTCATCTTTGTATTCTGAGTGATGGCAGCCATCTTGGTGCGACCAGTCAGGGCCTGATTAAAGCTGGCCGTACACATTACACTTTATACAGCTGTCAAGCAGAGTGAGTCTATGCAAGTTGACTGATCTGCCAAAAGCAGCCAATTATGCCAAAAACTGATACTCAACTGACCACTGACTGAAAATATCCAGCACGGTCGATCATCTTTTTGGTGGAGGTTTCATGGACTATTGTTGCCCATATGGTTGAAATCAGCCGTTTCAGCCAACAAAAATCTGTGTATGGCCAGCCTAAGGCGATTGGGTGCTCCAAGGTTGAAGGGCCCATCCTATCACAGTAAAGGAAACCTAGTAAGTAAGTGTGGTTCAGGCCTTGGGCCAGGTCTCCCATGTGCTAGAGGGAATGGTTCCTGATAGGAGTCTTACATAAACTTTGTTCTGTTCACAGCTTGAAGAAGAATTCCAAAGAGCGTCCAACTTACGCAGAGCTTATGGTACGTAGATTTTAACCATTATTTTTTTTATTTATTTTTTTAAGGGATTTTCCCAAAATAAGGTTCTCTCACACTTAGTCAGATAATTAGAAGTTTAAGGGATTATCTAACTTTCTAATATTGATGGCCTATCTTTAGGATCATATTTTAGGGTGAGTGTACTGTTCCAAAACAGCTGATCTATAAAGATCCCGGCTGTCAGACCCCACAGATCGAATATTTTTATAGGCCATCAATATTAAGAAGTTGGATAACCCCTTCAAAAATCTCCTGTGTGTGTCTCCAGACTCTCCTCGATCTCTCCCCTAACGTTCACTGTTCAGGCTGATTTCTTTGTAGTCGGTTACCGTGGAAACACATGAATCTGCATAGCATTTATTGATGCGAAATGTGAGTTTATTTTTAATTGAGATTTTTTTTTTTTTAATTATTTTTTTTGTCTCCCTTGGATGCATCGGAGCAATATAAATTTGTTGCAAAGGCAGACATACCCTTTGATTTATATACTGTATAACCATTAAAAAAAAACTACTTTTGAAGAGAATCTACCAGCTCTCCAGATATGTCTGGTTTAGTAAATACATGTGTATAAAGTAAACATTTTTGAGCATACTTTCTAAGTATTCTACATAGACTGTCCCTCTGTTATTACCCCTGGAAATGCATGAATGATTTGACAGTTGGACATTACCATTAACCTTTGTCAATAGGGAGTGTCTCTACATAGGCCTTATAATTCAACTGGGCTTTATCCAATGGGAATAATGCTTTTTAAGTGTTGCTTCCAATCACATTTGCCATACCATATGAGGTGTGCATTCATTTTCTTGTGCTGACATGCGAGATTCCCTGACAGACGCAAGAACTTGGGTTCACGTTACACTGTAAGCAGAAATAGGCAACAGAAGTTAGACCGCAGCATGTGCAGAGGCAGGGGACATGTTTAAAATTAGACAATAGTAAAATTCATGTTTTATCCGCTTTATGCTCTTCGGACTACCTTTATCTGGGCATTATAAAACAGTCTTATGCTATTTTTTTTTTTTTTTTCTTATTGTAAATGTAATGATTTTGTACGTTCCTCGCAGCAACACCCATTCTTTACGCTGCATGCATCCAAGAACACTGATGTGGCGTCCTTTGTCAAACTCATTCTGGGAGAATAAACGGACGCGAGTGACCTCCCCTCTCTCATCCTACGCACGGACTTCTCTTCCTACAGGACGTGGGGCGGCTGAATGTGGCTGCTTAAAAAACCCATAGAAACGCATCATGGGACTGGGAAAACTGGACTCCATATTGTTTCTGTTGGCCTTTACATGCAATCGTCTAACCCCTGTGCTGCCACAGCCGCTTCTCTGGCAGTGCATGAGTTTCACCGATGCGTCTTACCTGAATGGGATTTTTTAAATTTTTTTTTCCCCCCACCCATTTGCTGCCGTATGGGTTTATAGCCATTTAGGTTTCTTATTCTAAACGTTTTTGTTTTGGTTCTAGGTGCTACTAGATGTTTTTCTGTGTAGAGATTTTTTTTTTTTTTTTTTTTTTGTGTACCCCCTTGAGAAATATTTATGTTCTGTAATCTGATTTCAGTCTGTGTTTGAGAGGAAGAGTGTGTGATCTGGGTAAAGTACGGTGGCAAATATTTATAGGGTTTTGTTGGTGAAAGGGTGAAAACTTTTTTTTTTTTTTTAATTTTTGAATATATTTAATTTTATTTTTTTTTTCCCCCTCATTTATTTTTTAAAACAATGATTCTGGAGTGGCTGTGTGAAAAATGTCATCCTCCCATATAAGATATATATTACTTTTTTTTTTTATCTGATGTGTTTCGTTTTAAAGCCAAGTAGTTAGATTGACCTATTGATGATTTTTTTATGCTGGCCAAACCGAGCCAGGATGAGCTGCAGACTATGGGGTCTCGGTAAGGGCTGGAAGCAAAAAATACACTAGAATAATGCTGTCTGAGGTTATCCTAACCTAGTAAATGGAGGACGGTCTTGGGACATAATTTAAAGATGAATTTCTGCATATAAATATATATATATACTACTTCAGAGGAAAATCTGTCCTGTGGAATCGTATCGGGACAGGTTTATTTTTTTGTATGGGCTTGTGACTGGTACTAAAAGGCCAAACCATTACCCTCTCTGTACAATTTACTCCTCAGGATATATAGAAATAGTCCCTGTGTCTTTGAAGGAGCCCATGTGCCGACAGAGGGGCTTGCAATGCATTGGGTCGCCAGTTAATTTGCACGTGGCAGATTTGTCGCAGAAATTTTTTTGCAATTTTCCTATTCATCTGGATGGGGCTTGCAGAAAGCCATGTGCTTATCGCCAAAGCTACTCTGTTTGGATGAAAGGAGCTGATTTTCATTTGCAAAGATTTCTGGAAAAAAATCTGTTGCTTGTGATTTTTTGAGTCAACTTTTTTTTTTTTTTTTTTTATTTTTGATTAAAAAAAAAAAAAATATTGTCCTAATATTTTTTTTCCTTTCACAATATTTTAAAATGTTTTATATTTTGGTCAGCAACACAATTATTGTATTTTTTTTTTCCCTGACATTTGCCCTCGTCCCTTCCTGTTCTCCAGTTCATTGTAAATTTTTTTTTTCTTTTTCAGAGCGCCATACAATGCATTGCAAGGGGTAACTGGGGTCATGGTATCCATGACAAATAGTAATGTTTTCTATTACTGAAGGGCTTGTATAACTAGGTCATGATCATTCTGGCCATGAAGCGTTGTATGGATCTTCTAGTGGGGATACTGCAGGGTTGTGCCATGTCAGAAGAATAAAAAAAATCTACACAATAGGAAATAACAACCTTTTTATTTCCAATCCAATGAAATGTCTTGCATATCAATTATATTTTTTAATGTCAAACCAGGTCTGTGTTTGTGCCTTTTTTTTTTTTTGTGTGAAATTTCTTTGTTATAAATTTTTGTGCCGAAAAATACAATCAAAATGATTAAAAACAATTAAAGCGGCAAAGTATTTACAATACAAAGAATTCAGGCTGCCACCGTGACTCATATCGCACAAACCCATGGTCTACATGAAATCCTGACTGGCTCCTTCATAACAAATGCTGCAGAGTTTGGGAAAATTCCTTAAAAAGTGAGCAGGAATTGGCAATTGTCCACAAGGGTCACAGTTTGATCTGTGTCTGCTCCCTATTTGATTGACAGGTCTGTTCCTAAATCTTGATGGATTTTTTTTCTTTTTCGAATTGGACAACCCCTTTAAGCTACCGAGCCTTGTCCAGAATAGTAAGTACTAAAGAAAACACAGCATCAGTGTCTCATCCAGAAGAATACACAAATATGGAAGCCGCAGTCTTCATACATAAAGAGGAAAGTCTTCTATGGTCATGGGCTCCACCAAGAACCAAGATCATACATACAAACAGAAAGCCATGAACTACTTTAATGTTATCAATTCTTTAAGGGTATCTGAGTTTTCATGAAAAGTTGAAATATGTGCAGGGTCTTGCTGTGCAGTCTGTTCTATGGCTGTATAAGCTTTCATACATGGAGTTATATCAGTTTTTCTCCTGCTAATAGTGTCATTATGGCTGCAGTATACTTTATATTTGTGTTTGAGGCAGGGGGCGTGTACAATAAGCAGTAATCTACCCTGATCTACTATAACTACTACAGGTTTGTTTACATGTAATTCTGCCAGGAGTAACTGTACAATAAGAAAGAAATAGCTGAGAAAAGCCCAAGTGAACATATAGGAGAGCCAGGGACACTGAACTGCAAATATAGGGCAAATACATGCAAGCATGATGCAGCTAAAAAGCTCCCTGACACAGGAAAACTGCTTGCTGTCTGTGAATAATATCCCATCTGTAATCACACAAGCAGCCAGAAGTAGGTACAAGCACATAAGTGGACTCTTCTTACAATGTAAGATGTGCAGAATGTTCAGCCCAGTGCAGATGTATGTGTGGTGGCTGTGAGGAAAAACAACCCCTCTGATTTCACTGTGAGAAGAAACCCCCCCTCCTTCCATGCATTGTGAATCCCTCTTAATCTAAGGATGGGACTTCCCTAGTAACAGGGAGTGAACTGCAAATTAGCTAGAAGTTAAACACCTAGTGGCAGGAATTTTAGAGATGTTTTCAGCAACAGCAAGTTTTTTTTTTTTTTTTTTTTAGCTAAAGTCTATTACATTTGGTCCAAGCTCTATGAAATGAGATTAAACTGAAAAGTTAGTGTCTCTTCAATTGGCACTGGAAAAGATGACACAGGCAGTAAGATTAGCACCAGGACACCCAGGACTTTTTGGTTGGGTGTCAAGATGCCTGTGATCTCCATTTGGATGTAGCAACCTTATGGCCACCCTGGCTGCCAAGTCACGCAAATGATGTCACAATGGTGAGGTCTGGCAAGCTGAGAGCCCATCAGTTTCGAAACAAATGGGTTCCACGAGGTTCCATAGACCAGTATTTTGTAACAAAATGTTATATAATATTAGATACAATTTTCTGAAGGGTAGGCAACTAGGCATGTGATACAATTTGTGCTTGTTGCAGATTTCTGGGCTTTCCAGGATATCGTAGTTTTATCAGTGATTTCAGAGGTAGAAGGTTACTACATCTGGACATCTAGCTTACGATGGTTATTTTCTGACTCATCCGTGACTGAGCAGAGCACCCCCTTTTACTGGCCATTTTTTTAAGAGATTCTGCTCTTTCAAAAATGTGTTTATTACCTTTTTACACGAGTTAGTAACGAGAAATGTCAGCGACGACTCTGTCCAGATAAAATAAATACATGTTTGCACATTTCTTGCTGATGACTACAAAGACTTCTTTACGTGAGTAAATATTTATTTTTCTAGTCTGGATTTAGGATTTCTTGTCAGACGTCTGCAGTTTATCAGGATCTTCTTGGCAAAGATGCGTCTTTTGATATCCTTATTTCTAGTTTGCCAAGTAAACTTCTGCTAACCTGTCCTCTGTACACAGCGAAGGTTGTTTCCTTCGGCTTTAGGGAGAAGTAATTCACAGGAACTCTACTTGGCATAAATAATCTTGACATTGGTTTAAAGGGGTTCTCTGGGCTCCAAAATTATCCAAATTTACATTCCTCAATTGCCATGTTGCTTCACACACTGCAGAAAAGTAGCTTTTTTTTGTTGCAGATTTTGAGCCAAAGCAAAGTGTGGATTGAGCAGAAGGTTAACATAGACAGCTATTCTTTTCAACTGCAACATACACGAGCACACTTGGCTTATCCCAGCTTGCATGTGCTTTAAAATGTGATTTAAATGGGGAGAGAAGAGTATACTGGTGCCAGTTTCTAGTGGTGGCTTATGCTGATCCCTCCTCCGACATCTGTTTGGAAGAGTTGAAACAACTCAGACATACAAGTTATTCGGCTGGTTCTGCTGCTTGTGTGTAGGTGCCTCTACCTATGGTCTGTATTATACAGCTTAGAGTCCATATTGACATGTCTTCTGGCTTTTGAGAGCTATTAAATGGAGACTAAAATGGTACCTTATAATGGTCAGAGCCGTGAGCTCAGTGCTTTACTCTGTTTGCAAAACTGCTGCTTCATTTTCATGTAAATTAGATTTTTATTCTTAGGCAAATAACCTGAGAGTGCATTGGGGGCATTTGGTAGCTCAGCTGAGCTATAGCTCTTCCCCTCGCTCATTCCCCTTCCCAGCAGGATGATGTCAGGGGAGCTGTCCACCTCCTCCTCCAGAGTCTTGGAGCGCCGAAGTGTGAGGTGCGCTGTACTGCGCATGCGCGCCTCACTTCACTTACATATGGAAGAGAAGGAATGCAGCTTCAGATCCCAGCATGACGAAGGTAAGAGACTGCTTCCACTGCATTACAATACCTATTATTCATTATTATCATTATGGTTTTAGGCAACGTAAATCCAGTATAAGCCAGCTGAATTTGCAGTCCTTCTCTTCCATGTGTAGGTAACATACATGCAGGGCCGATTCTAGCTTTTCTGCTGCCTGAGGCAAAAATTCAAATGGCAAAAAAAAAAAAATTTTAAAATTAGGCTTGACTACCACTGCACATGTGCAGTGATTAAAAGAAGCTGGGGATGTACATCCAGCATCCACGCTCAGCTTAAAGGGGTTGTCCAGGAATTAGACAAACTCCGGAGGGACCTGGGGCAGATGCAACTATAAAAAAAAAAAAAAAAAAATTACCACAGCCCATTTGGTCATCCCACATGACATATATGAGTGATGTCACCAGTCCCTCTCCAGTGACCACTGATTGGAGACCAGGACATGGTGTACGACCAAATGGGCTGCGGCAACGGACACCACAGGATAAGTGTCGGCCTGGGACAGGTTCTGTTTTTTTTTTTTTTTTTACATTACACCTGCCCCGAGACCAATTCCTCTAAACCCCTTTCAGAGTAATGTCCCATAGTGGCCCCTTCACACAGCGTAATGTTCCATAGTGGCCTCCATACACTATAATGTCCCTTAACTACCTCCACATAGCATGATGTCCCTTAGTGGCCCCTTTACACAGTATAATATCTAGCAGTAGCCCCTCCACACAGTATAATATCCCATAGTGGCCCCTATGGTTTTTGTTACAAATTTACCCAAAATTTCAGGTTCACCACCCACAAACCATTATTATGCTCTGGGGTCTCTTCAGACCCCAGAATATAATGATCAAGGGCCCTTGGGAGGTGAACAAATATAAACACACTGTCTCACCTCTCCTGGGCTCTGGTGCAGGTCTTCAGGCTTCCTGAATGACGTCATGATGCCAGCGTCACCCATCTGGGGGCCTAGGTCTGTCATTGGCCTCTGAAGTCATTGAGGAAACCAGAAGATACCTGAAGACAATAGGGACCTGCGCCGAAGCCTAGGAAAGATGAGTAACACTGTTATGTTTAGTCACCTCTCCTGGGCCCCCCTTCATTATGCTCTGGGGTCTGAAGAGACCCGAGAGTTTAGGAATAGCAGTTCTGTTTCGGACTTAGTACTGCCCCTTCAGGGACTCAGCATTCTGCTGCCTGAGGCAAGATACACCTCTTGTCTTGTGCCAGATGTGGCCCTGCATACATGTGCATGCACAGTACGATAGCTCGGAGACTCGTGAGGAGGCGGGGGAAAGCTCCTCTGATGTCATTGCTGCTAGGAGGAGTAATGAGTGAGGGAAAGATCTATAAACATGCCCCCAATGCACTCTTAGGTCATAAGAATGAATACTTAAATTACGTCAAAATAAAGCTGTGATTCTGCAATCAAAGTATAGCACTGAGCACTCTAAGGAATATGATGGTGCTATACTAGGAAGCATAATAAATAACTAATAATATAAGGTACTGTGGCTGGTTTGATCCCAGTGTTCCTGCTGAGAGACTCCCTTTAATATCCATTGGGAAGATGGGCCAACCAACAATTTGCTTGTCTCTAGAGGACCTACAAAGGTGTTCATTGTCCACCAAAGGGTGAAGTATCTTCCAGTAGATCATCTTTCCATGGTCTTAGATGACTGACTCGGATGAGTGAATGCCAAATCAACAGATCTGTAATATTAAGTCATTCTTCTCAATGCAGTATTTTTGTTTTTTGTCATTTGTATTTCCATGGTATTTTGATCTACATCCTGCTTACTTGTAGGTAAGCAGTGGCACGAATATACATGCTATTTTTCTCCAAATTGAATAGTAGGAACCTATTGCAATTAAATTTTATATTCCTGGCACAAGAAATCTATAAATGTAATGGGAAATGATGGCACTTTTGGTTCTCAATAAAAACCTGCAACATGTTGTGACTTCATTGTTTCCAATTTCTATGTGTTCCATTGTGTTTTGTTTGCCCACAATTCGTGCGAAGAGGGAAGGGAGCATCAATCATCCTGACAACGTCCCAAAAACATAAATAACCTGGAAAATGTCTTACTGGTCGCATCACAGGGATATAACTGATAACAGGAAGTGATATGAATCATTTTCCAGAGCATCCAAAAATACTATGTCTGGACCTGTTGTCATCTTATGACGTATATGCTTCAATGTATTGGGACTTCCTATATGGTCACTGTATGGAATTTTTGAAGAACTTGATTTATTTCGTAATTCTCATGAAGCATCACAGGCATAAGTGCCACCAAAGTCCCATGTTGTTAGCCTGATCCTATTATCTAATTTACCTTTACCCCTACTATTTTTGGAATACAATGACTTGCATTTACTATTGTGGTTACGACTAGACACTGGTATAAGCTAGAGAGCAAATCGTCTCATACCCAGCCGCATTCAACCCAAATATTCCAAATTGTTCTTTTTTTACGAAACCAAACTAATGGACATTCATCTAAAATGGCCGCTGCATTATACTCTGGGTTCTCTTCAGACCCCAGAGTATAATAGGTGGAGGCCCAGGGGAGGTGACAATAATAAAAAAAAAAAAAATTCATACATTTTCCATTACTTCTTTTGAGCCTTGTCGTTGCTTCTGGCGCTCTCCTGGTGACGTCATGTGCCCGAGGTCACAGCTGGGCCATCAGTGCTTACATGGATAGATTAAGCGCCATGCCGCTCGTTGTTCCCATGTGCCCATGTCTCCGCTGAAGTCCAATCATAAACCTCATCATTGACCGTGGGCACATGGCATGACCAAGGAAGAGGAGAGGGAGCTCTGGATGCCTCAAAGAGCTACAAAGACCCCTAAGAATATTCTATGTTTTATAGATAGGTTCCTAGGAGACCTAAGAGTTTTCTACACTATGTTTTATAGATAGGTTCCTAGGATCTCTAATAGTGTTCTACACTATGTTTTATAGATAGGTTCCTAGGAGCCCTAAGAGTATTCTACACTATGTTTTATAGAAAAGGTTCCTAGGAGCCCTAAGAGTATTCTACACTATGTTTTATAGATAGGTTCCTAGAAGCCCTGAGAGTTTTCTACGCTATGTTTTATAGATAGGTTCCTAGGAGTCCTGATGGTGTTCTACACTATGTTTTATAGATAGGTTCCTAGGAGCCATAAGAGTATTCTACACTATGTTTTATAGATAGGTTCCTAGGAGCCATAAGAGTATTCTACACTATGTTTTATAGATAGGTTCCTAGGAGCCATAAGAGTATTCTACACTATGGTTTATAGATAGGTTCCTAGGAGCCTGACAGTGTTCTACACTATATTTTAAGCCATTTTAAGGTGTGGCTCATACCAAAATGAATCTTGGACCTGAGCCACCTGAACCCAAAACAAAACGAATCCTGAGAGGGTCACCCATCTCTTGCATAAACGTGGCTAAAAATTTTTTATCTTCTAGATGTGGGCGTGGCTTCTCAGAAAAGGAGGGTATGGCTTAAATGCACCAAAAATGTGTCATAATTTTGTCGTTAAATTCTGGTTCAAAGTAAGCCAAAGGTGGTATGAACTTGGACTCCACATTCTAAAGATACACCAGATTTATCATCCAGCATCAGCCACTGTGATAAATCTGGTGTATTTTCAGATTGCCTGTCTCTAAGCTTACTCTGAAATATTGGATAGTACCTGAATTGTCCTTAAATTGAGGTTGTGCAAACCTGTAATTAGGATAGGCCAATTGTTATGTATGAATTTTATGTCCAAACATGGTGGACCATCTTCTTGGTTACACTACACTTGACCTGAGACTTAAACCATGATAGCATGGCTGATGTTTATCGACTCCTGAACTACATTAATGTAGTTGACAGAAATTTTTACATTAAGGAAGATAATGGTTGTAGCTGACAACACGAATGGCATACACATTCGTCAGAAGTTCCAATGCTGAGACAGATGTTCTTGATAGTTGTAAACCAAGGAGACCTTCTGAAGTCGCTTTTTAATGATACAGATGCATATTCAATTGGGGCAGATAGTTTTGTGAATTCTAAATGTGTGGGGAAAAGATAGCTACAGGTTAAAGATCACTGCCCTAAAGAAATAAACTAGTGGTAACTTCATAGAAAACCATGACAACTAATGGCTTGGTGTGATTGTTGCGCTGTTTATTCATTAAAAGCTGGTCATACATTTTAGATTAATATTGGACAAATCCACCGAGGTTGGCGGGACTGTTTGGGAAACCTCCTGACTCATGTCAAAGAGGGCAATAGTTGGATTTTAGCATCCTTCATCCTTTTGTTCTCAGGGATATAAGATGCCACACAAGATGTCTGGCAGTAGCCCACATGCATCATCAGTCAAACTGAGTGTGCATGTGTATAGAAGGTTGGGAGGAAAAGCTGACAACTATCTGAAGTTTATGGTCATCTTTGTCTGCTTACCCATATACTTCAGATATATGGCTCAAGAAGTGTACACTTTTGTGGTACTGTAAAGCAAGAAGCCTTATCCATCGGTGGACACTATGGAGAAAGTCCTACCTACCTCTCAGAGCCTGACCTCCAGTAGACATCTCTAATAGCATGTCTGCGCTGCAAATTTGACAAGGAATCCTGTTGCTACACCACCTGTCCAATTTTTTGGTGTAATAGAGATGTCGTTCAGTGCCTCATAAGGTGCATTTTAAGATGTTGAGTGTCGGCATTAAATAATTTTCTAGGAATGAACCATTATTTCGTTTATTACGCAACACAGTCATTTTGATATAACAATAGCTAAAATGCAATTGTTTTGTTGTCACACATTTTTTGGTCTTATAACAAAGCGCTGATGATTTATTCTCTATTAAGATTAGGTAATCATGAATTTCTGACAAAGGGTATTGTCTTTCTAAAAGCCGTGAATATTGAGCAGTGAGGTTGATGTAGTATTGTCATCTGCATTGCGTAAGACTTAACTTGGGCAGAAGATGCCAAGGCAAGGTGAAAATCACGAATGACTAAAGTTGATGATAAAGGATAATTTCAACCCTAAAGAACGTTTGTTGGGTGGTGAGGAGCTGAAACTTTCGTTCAATAGACAAAAGGTCTCTCGGTCTCAGGAAATATCTTTTGTTCACAAACGATCTTTAGAAGAACATTCCTAGAAATTGTTAATCCTTCTACTGGTGCCGTTGAACGTGCATGGCCAATTTCGATGACTGTAACAGACCATTAGGAAACAATTTTTTGTTCAATAGTTGTTTAACCATTAACCTACTTCTATGGTATATGGTCAACCTAAAACTAGAATTGGAACTGGTAGTCAAACCAGGTTGGTTAAATCTGGTGTCACAAAAGTGAAATGCTATGACTATGAGCCACTAAGTCTTGAAACATGTAAGCATTGGTGCTTCGTCTGCTCTTGTCGATTTTGTGAACATAAAATAAAATTGCAGATTTTTATGGATGCTGGACTTTCCACTATATCTACCTTCACCATCTTACTCTTTATGGGTTTTGACTTTGCCCCTTCCTAGCCAATAGGTCACTCGCTCCTTACAGTATGCCCTGAAGACCATTTGGATCTTGCAATGGGTTCCTCCTCTTTACAGTAAGTCCTGTAGATAATTTGGATCTTTCAGTGGGTTCCTCCCTCTTTACAGTATGTCCGGAAGACCATTTGGATCTTACAATGGGTTCCTCCTCCTTACAGTAGGCTCTGAAGAACATTTGGATCTTTCAGTGGGTTCCTCCTTCTTTACAGTATGTCTGGAAGACCATTTGATCTTGCAATGGGATCCTCCCTCCTTACAGTATGTCCTGAAGACCATTTGGATCTTACAATGGGTTCCTCCCTCCTTATAGTATGCCCTGTAGATAATTTGGATCTTACAATGGGTTCCCCCTCCTTACAGTAGGCTCTGAAGAACATTTGATCTTGCAATGGGATCCTCCCTCCTTACAGTATGTCCTGAAGACCATTTGGCTCTTACAATGGGTTCCTCCCTCCTTATAGTATGCCGTATAGATAATTTTGATCTTGCAATGGGCTTATCCCTCCTTATAAAATGTCCAGAAGACCACTTGGATCTTACTATGATTTATTTCCTCCATATAGTAGGCCATGAAGACCACTCTTTCCTTACAGTATGCCTGTGAGACTACCCCACCAGGTTGGTAGGTGTAGTTGAGGCTTTTTGGCATACATATCCAGCCTGGTATAAATTGTCCAAATTGTAAATAGTTTGCTGACCTGAAGAATGCCTTGAAAATCCCTTGGGTTAACCGTACAATAAAATATAAATCTGTGTGGCAACCTGTATGCAGGGTCACCGCAAAGTGACATTTTGCAATCTGTTTGGTGGCTGACCTCCAGGCGGTCAGAGTAATTAAAATCCACCATCAAAGCTGCTGCAAATGTTAAACCTGAGGTGGAAATGATCGTGAGGGATTTATCTGCAGACCTTTTGTAAATTCTTTCAGAAGTTCTGTTTGCAGGCCTTATGCTCTGTAATAAACGGATAATTACCTGCAAGGGCTTTTTTTTGTTTTAAATAAGTGGACTTTGGAGGAATTTGGGCAGAATTACTTTTTTTTCAGCACAGTTAAAAGACAAAAAAATCTATTGAAACTAAACAAGATTACAGATGAAAGCTTTTGTCCGGCCGAGCTGTTGTAGGATTTGTGCAGCGATGATTATAGAGTAGAAAAACAAGAAATGAGAACATCTTACATGGACAGGCTTTTTATATTATGCAAAGTGATTAGAAGTTATCCAAAATGATAAACCTCTCGTGGCTGGCCATTTTCACAATCTAAGTAATGTTAAAGGGAAAGTGTTGCCAGGAAATTACTTATTGTTTAAATCACGTTTTTATATTAAACTTGTTTTTTAAGAATTTTTGGTGATGTTTTTAATTTTTCACATTATTATCTATATTTAAGTATTCTAAAATTCCAACTCTTGCCACTAAGCCTAAAATAGTTTGCGACTCTCCCGGAGATGGATCATGGGCCATAAATACAATGCTCTGGAGCAGACCCTATAGACTTCTGTGGGAGAGTTTTCTAGGCATGCTCTGTGACCTGTGCAGAGGTCATTGCACAGAAGGTCGGGGTGGGGGAAGTAGATAAGATGTGACATCACCTATTGTGAGGGTGGGTTCACACTAGAGCTGGTACTCCGTCCGCCGCGAATCCGACCTAAATGTCGGAAAACTGGATAGGGAAAGGTTTGCGACGCTTTGCTTAAAAAACCCATTCACTTCTATGGGTTTTTAAAGCAATGCGCGGGTGTGCGTTTACACCCTCTGCTCTGCGAAGCCAGTTTTTTTCGTCGAACACAAAGTCTTGCATGTCCGACTTTGTTTCCGACGAAAAAATGGCTTCACAGCGCAGAGGGTGTAAGCGCACACCCGCACATTGCTTGAAAAACTCATAGAAGTGAATGGGTTTTTAAGCAAAGCATCACAAACCTTTCCCTATCCAGTTTTCCAACATTTAGGTCGGGTTCGCGGCGGACGGAGTGCCAGCTCTAGTGTGAACCCACCCTGACTGGTGGATTCTGTGTCTTATCTGCATATTCATAATAGATGTGATCATCAGTGTACTGAGAAGTGATATACTGCTGCAAGGAAATCTCCTACAGAAAACAGGAAGTCTCAGCATATTATTTGGTTTAGTGGTCGGAGTTGTAGGATTTTTAGAAATTAGTGGGTTTGACTGACTATCATTTAATGCAAGGATCATCAACCTCTGGCTCTCCCAGCATTCTCCAGTCATTTCTGTGGGGGATCCAAGAACAACCAAGCAAGTAGTTTCACAACAGC
The DNA here is from genome assembly GCA_947044405.1 of Leptodactylus fallax. Classification (NCBI taxonomy): domain Eukaryota; kingdom Metazoa; phylum Chordata; class Amphibia; order Anura; family Leptodactylidae; genus Leptodactylus; species Leptodactylus fallax. Next base: position 3,432,436 of record CAMRHE010000159.1, on the reverse strand, counting down.
TGGAGTGCCGACAGATGCTGATCCCTGATTTAATGTTTATGGGCACCTTTAAGCTTTAAAGGAGTTGTCTAAGACTGACAATGACCTACCCCTCGGAACCCTCAGATCAGAAGTTTTTAGTGCAGTGTATGGAATTGGAAGCAAGGGGTCCACTAATACATTAGTGGGCCCAGTTCAAAAGTTTCATAAGTGGACCCCACCCCACATAATTTATGCCCCCTCAAGTGGCCAACACAATATAGTGTCCCCTCAAGTAGCCCTCACATAACGTCCTCTGCCCACTCAATGACCAAATATGTTACATACAAATGAAAACAAAAAAAGTTATACTCACCTTTTCCTTTCCTCATGTAGGTGCGTGCTTGTTTCGGCTGTAGTGATATCTCCATCACACCTCCCTTCTGCATACATCATCAGCCATAGCCTGAATGGTGGGGAACAGAGCTGATAGCACCCTGTGAGGACTGAGCCTTGTGCAGGTGTACATTACCTGTAATGAACGACGAGGCAAACCAATTTGCACACCTTTCATCCATGGGCTTTTAGTTCTGTTATTGGGACCATCCATTGAAATTAACAACCCACCTCTTCACTTTATTGTGTGCTGCGTAATACTTCTGTTTTAACTTTTTCCGGATAAGGTTTCCATGATTTGTGGCATTAAGACCCTCCTAAATCAGCTTGTCAATGAGAAACCTGAAATGGGAAAAGGGTTTGTCCTATGTGGACTCCAAAAATATGTCTAGATTTAAAGAGCACATCTCAACAAACTCCAACTCTTTGAAACCTTTAATAGTTGCATCTCCAACGATTATGGCACTGTTGTAATTTTTTCTCTATTCCCCACCATTTCTGAGCAATCATTGCTGTTAGTTTCAGTACAGTTAGGCTCCTTGTGGTCAGATGGGCGGTCTCTGTCTTTCTACTTCATTTCAGGACCACCCACTTGACAGCAGAGAACATAATTGTGCTGTAACTAACAACAATGATAACAATAAAACCTGGAGGATATAGTGTAATGTCACAGAGGAGGGTATAGTGTAATATTACAGAGGAGGATATAGTTTAATATCACAGAGGAGGATACAGTGTAATATCACAGAGGAGGATATAGTGTAATGTCACAGAGGAGGGTATAGTGTAATATTACAGAGGAGGATATAGTGTAATATTACAGAGGAGGATATAGTGTAATATCACAGAGGAGGATATAGTGTAATATTACAGAGGAGGATACAGTGTAATATTACAGAGGAGGATATAGTGTAATATTACAGAGGAGGATATAGTGTAATATTACAGAGGAGGATATAGTGTAATGTCACAGAGGAGGGTATAGTGTAATATTACAGAGGAGGATATAGTGTAATATCACAGAGGAGGATATAGTGTAATGTCACAGAGGAGGGTATAGTGTAATATTACAGAGGAGGATATAGTGTAATATTACAGAGGAGGATATAGTGTAATATCACAGAGGAGGATATAGTGTAATATTACAGAGGAGGATATAGTGTAATATCACAGAGGAGGATATAGTGTAATGTCACAGAGGAGGGTATAGTGTAATATTACAGAGGAGGATATAGTGTAATATTACAGAAGGGGATATAGTGTAATATTACAGAGGAGGATATAGTGTAATATTACAGAAGGGGATATAGTGTAATGTCACAGAGGAGGGTATAGTGTAATATTACAGAAGAGGATATAGTGTAATATTACAGAGTATAATATAGTGTGAAATTACAGAGGAGGATATAGTGTAATATTACAGAGGAGGATATAGTGTAATATTACAGAGGAGGATATAGTGTAATATTACAGAAGGGGATATAGTGTAATATTACAGAGGAGGATATAGTGTAATATTACAGAAGGGGATATAGTGTAATATTACAGAGGAGGATATAGTGTAATATTACAGAAGGGGATATAGTGTAATATTACAGAGGAGGATATAGTGTAATATTACAGAAGGGGATATAGTGTAATATTACAGAGGAGGATATAGTGTAATATTACAGAAGGGGATATAGTGTAATATTACAGAGGAGGATATAGTGTAATATTACAGAAGGGGATATAGTGTAATATTACATAGGAGGGTATAGTGTAATATTACAGAGGAGGATATAGTGTAATATTACAGAGGAGGATATAGTGTAATATTACAGAAGGAGATATAGTGTAAAATGTAAGAGGAGAAGTAAATTACAGAAGGGAATAGTGAATATTACAGAGGAGGATATATCAGAAGGGGATATAGTGTAATATTACAGAGGAGGATATAGTGTAATATTACAGAAGGGGATATAGTATAATATTACAGAGGAGGATATAGTGTAATATTACAGAAGGGGATATAGTGTAATATTACAGAGGAGGATATAGTGTAATATTACAGAGGAGGATATAGTGTAATATTACAGAAGGGGATATAGTGTAATATTACAGAGGGGATATAGTGTAATATTACAGAGGAGGATATAGTGTAATATTACAGAGGGGATATAGTGTAATATTACAGAGGAGGATATAGTGTAATATTACAGAGGGGGATATAGTGTAATATTACAGAGAGGAGGATATAGTGTAATATTACAGAAGGGGATATAGTGTAATATTACATAGGAGGGTATAGTGTAATATTACAGAGGAGGATATAGTGTAATATCACAGAGGAGGATATAGTGTAATATTACAGAAGGGGATATAGTGTAATATTACATAGGAGGATATAGTGTAATATTACAAAAGGGGATATAGTGTAATATTACAGAGGAGGATATAGTGTAATATTACAGAGGAGGATATAGTGTAATGTCACAGAAGAGGATATAGTGTAATATTACATAGGAGGATATAGTGTAATATTACAGAGGAGGATATAGCGTAATATCACAGAGGAGGATATAGTATAATGTCACAGAGGAGGATATAGTGTAATATTACAGAGGAGGATATAGTGTAATATTACAGAGGAGGATATAGTGTAATATTACAGAGGAGGATATAGTGTATTATTACAGAGGGGGATATAGTGTAATATTACAGAGGGTAAGTGTATATTACAGAGGAGGATATAGTGTAATATTACAGAGGGTATATAGTGTAATATTACAGAGGGTATATAGTGTAATATCGCAGAGGAGGATATAGTATAATGTCACAGAGGAGGATATAGTGTAATATTACAGAGGAGGATATAGTGTAATATTACAGAGGAGGATATAGGGTAATATTACAGAGGGGGATATAGTGTAATATTACAGATGAGTATAGTGTAACAATACATAGCAGGATATAGTGTAATATTACAGAGGGGGATATAGTGTAATAATACAGAGGAAGAGTATATAGTGTGATATCACAGAGGAGGATATAGTGTAATATCACAGAGGAGGAAATAGTATAATACATAGGAGGATATAGTGTAATATCACAGTGGAGGGTAGTGTAATATTACAGAGGAGTCCATAGTGTAATATCACAGAGGAGGATATAATGTAATATTACACAGGAGAATAGTGTATTATTACAAAGGAGGATACAGTGTAATATCACAGAGGAGGATAGTGTGTAATATTACAAAGGATGACATATTGTAATACTACATAGGAGGATATAGTGTAATATCACAGAGGAGGATAGTAGAATATTAGACAGGAGGATATAGTGTAATATCAAAGAGGAGGAGGATATAGTGTAATGTTACAGAGGAGTATAAGTATAATATCACAGAGGAGGGTAGTGTAATATTACAGAGCAGTCCATAGTGTAATATCTTGTAATAACCTTGTCTTGAAAGATATAGTTGTGCCAGCAATGATCTATCCCTCACAGTGTAGGCAGCTTAGCAGCTGCAGTTATTTGTGTGTCATTTCTAGCAGTCTAACCCTTCCTCTCTCCATAGACTTTTATTTAAAAAGTAACTCAGCCTGATAAACAGGGAAGAAAATATATTACACACATTAAAACATATATATGGGTTTCTGCCTTCATCTGGACCAACACGGTAGGTTTATAGGTTGGATTGATGGATTTGTTTCTTCATCAAACCTTATGAACTATGCTACTATTTCTACATCTGCTACTGTCCATAGGCTGTGCGGCAACTTTTTGGCCATCTAACCAATCCCTCTATTGATCTTCTTGGCTAAAAAGCAACAGTAAAAGGACATACAATACATTAAAGTAATACATCCAGCCTTGAAATCCTATCTGCATTTCGCTGAATGTTCTGGCTTGTCCTTCCCTGTATGCAGTGTATTGACCTAGTATGGTCCCGTTCTTACGTTCCATCACACGTGTAATGTGGACTGCTTTCTCCTAAAATGACCTAGCGGATTTAGTAAGTCATCAGCAAACAGTCATGAGCTGAAAGTTTTCTGTAATCTGCAAGAAAATCCCCAATGTGTTCTCGATTTCATATAATTATTGATATGTTCAGATGGAGCGTGTTTTATGAGTCATCTCTACGGCCGGCATCCATATTATATTACTCAGGTATTATTCCCCAGCTAGATATTATATTCTCTTAAATTACAAAACCTTTACATTCAGTATCAACATCCTGCTAGGACAGACTAGTTGACAAGCCGCTGTATGTATAAGAGTGAATTTTATAAAGTAGTTTTTGTATTTGCTTTTTTTAGCTATGTTTTATGTTGATTTATTATCTACAGATTTGATCGAGAACATACCTGTTTCACACCAAATATTTTTAGGTTTGCAATGTTAAAGAGATGCCCATGTCAAAGAGTAGGACACCTAGAAAACTGTGCCCTAATAGAGCTGCTGAGGGCCCCTATAATATATGTGCATTTGTAGCCCTGTTAGGGCTCTTAGCTTACCGACACTCTACAGGATAACTGGTGCCCTCCTGAAATAGTCCCTGCTGTAGTACAGGCGATCCTAAGAAACTTTATATGATGTATCTTATCAATTAGAAATGCCGCTTTCTGCTCTTATCAGGCTATTTACCTTCTTCTCCTCCCTCAGTTAAACTAAATTTTACTGTGAAAACCACTGCAGTCAGTCTCAAGACAGACTACAGGTCAAAAGACTCAGACAATTCATCTCTATACACATCTATTGAGTGGGGAGAAGGGATCAGCAGGAAAAGAAGGAGATAAGAGTAGAAAGAAGCTCAATAGAAGCTTTCTATCACAACCAAATCACTTAACTCACATTAGTACATATCAGTATTTCTCTATATACAGTGCTGGCCAAAAGTATTGGCACCCCTGCAATTCTATCAGATAATACTCAATTTCTTCCAGAAAATGATTGCAATCACTAAAGCTTTAGTAATAATATCTTCATTTATTTTGTCGTCAATGAAAAACCACAAAAAGAATTGTCAAAAAGCCAAATTGGATATAATTCCACACCAAACATAAAAAAGGGGGTGGCCAAAAGTATTGGCACCCTTTGAAAAATCAGGTGATGCTTCTCTAATTTGTGTAATTAACAGCACCTGTTACTTACCTGTGGCACATAACAGGTGGTGGCAATAACTAAATCACACTTGCAGCCAGTTGAAATGGATTAAAGTTGACTCAACCTCTGTCCTGTGTCCTTGTGTGTACCACATTGAGCATGGAGAAAAGAAAGAAGACCAAAGAACTGTCTGAGGACTTGAGAAGCAAAATTGTGAGGAAGCATGAGCAATCTCAAGGCTACAAGTCCATCTCCAAAGACCTGAATGTTCCTGTGTCTACCGTGCGCAGTGTCATCAAGAAGTTTAAAGCCCATGGCACTGTGGCTAACCTCCCTAGATGTGGACGGAAAAGAACAATTGACGAGAGATTTCAACGAAAGATTGTGCGGATGGTGGCTAAAGAACCTCGACTAACATCCAAACAAGTTCTAGCTGCCCTGCAGTCCGAGGGTACAACAGTGTCAACCCATATTATCCGTCGGCGTCTGAATGAAAAGGGACTCTATGGTAGGATACCCAGGAAGACCCCACTTCTGACCCAGAGACATAAAAAAGCCAGGCTGGAGTTTGCCAAAACTTACCTGAGAAAGCCAAATACTTTTTGGAAGAATGTTCTCTGGTCAGATGAGACAAAAGTAGAGCTTTTTGGGAAAAGGCATCAACATAGATTTTACAGGAAAAAAAAAAAGAGGCCTTCAAAGAAAAGAACACGGTCCCTACAGTCAAACATGGCGGAGGTTCCCTGATGTTTTGGGGTTGCTTTGCTACCTCTGGCACTGGACTGCTTGACCGTGTGCATGGCATTATGAAGTCTGAAGACTACCAACAAATTTTGCAGCATAATGTAGGGCCCAGTGTGAGAAAGCTGGGTCTCCCTCAGAGGTCATGGGTCTTCCAGCAGGACAATGACCCAAAACACACTTCAAAAAGCACTAGAAAATGGTTTGAGAGAAAGCACTGGAGACTTCTAAAGTGGCCAGCAATGAGTCCAGACCTGAATCCCATAGAACACCTGTGGAGAGATCTCAAAATGGCAGTTTGGAGAAGGCACCCTTCAAATCTCAGGGACCTGGAGAAATTTGCCAAAGAAGAATGGTCTAAAATTCCAGCAGAGCATTGTAAGAAACTCATTGATGGTTACCGGAAGCGGTTGTTCGCAGTTATTTTGTGTAAAGGTTGTGCTACCAAGTATTAGGCTGAGGGTGCCAATACTTTTGTCCGGCCCATTTTTGGAGTTTTGTGTAAAATGATCAATGATTTGACTTTTTTTTTTCATTCTCTTTTGTGTTTTTTCATTGCAAGCAAAATAAATGAAGATATTATTATCAAAGCATTTGTGATTGCAATCATTTTCTGGAAGAAATTGAGTATTATCTGACAGAATTGCAGGGGTGCCAATACTTTTGGCCAGCACTGTATGTCCTTCAAGTTCCCAAGAGACTTAATGTGTACATTATGAAATATCTGCTGACTCTACTAGTCAAGACTCCTACTTAGGGATGTTGACGAAGGGAAGGGTTGTAGGCCTCCTGTCCCGTAGTTGTGGCATATCCCGCTTATACTGTGGGTATGCCATGGACTTTATGTTATCACATGAATTGAAGCAATAGCAATGTTTGGCGGCTAGTTCAGAATATCTTGGCACAAGGGTGGTGAAGCTTTAGAAGCCGAGACATCATTCTTATTGTCCAGATTCTATGGAGCGAGACAACGTCCCAAACAGAAAAATATCCATGAGACAAGGCCAATTTTTTTTGCAAATGGTGTCTGGTATTAAGACAGACTTTTCCGACCAGACAGAAGTAGATTAAATGCATTCTACCAATTTACAATAGGTGAAGCCCACTCGGTGTGGTGATGCTCCATCCACCTCTGCCTTCCGCTCCCTGGAGGCTGACTGTCTATCTCTCAGTCTCTGTGCACACCTGTTATTGCCATAGCGCTTGAGATGGCAGATATTAGGAGTGGGCTCGAGAGGTGTTAAGTCTCTCAGAGATGATGTGCATTGTTCCCTCATATGGAATAGAGGTCATATCAAACGGGGGTGGTTGGCTATAGGCCGAGGCTGGATATCCTGTAAGGAAGACACTCTAAGCTTCTACATCCCAAGTTTTCCTGCTGCTTGAAGGAAGAATTTTCTCATCTTTAACCATGTCTGTGCCGCTCAAGGAAAAACTGGGCCTTATTCTTCATAGCGCACCTAGATAATGATGCAATAACTTTATAAATGGCTGTAGAAATATTGGTAGATTCTCATAGGCTCATAAACTCTGCACCTCACGTAATTGGAATGACTCTTAACTATCGGTAACTATCAGGGTAGCAGATATATTTATATGCTGCTATGGGGCCCAATGACTAAGAAATACAGTGCAGTGAGTTATGGTTATGGACAATGGAAAATGAAATGTGGGCCTATTCTAAGTTTTACTATGGTTCCCCCTACTGTCTACATCATCCCCTCTTTTCAGCATTATGCTTTGTTACTGTGTTGTTACATCTGAATGTGACATCATTATGTTTTTATTCCTATGCTTTGATGTCACAGTGTACATCGTGACCTTTCTATGTGCTATAATATCATGGTGTATATAATCCCTGTACTGTGACATCACTGTATGTATTATCCCTGTACTGTGACATCACTGTGTGTATTATTCTTGTATTGTGACATCACTGTGTGCATTATTCCTGTACTGTGACATCACTGTGTACATTATCTCTGTACTGTGACATCACTGTGTATATTATCCCTGTACTGTAACATCACTTTGTGTATGCTTACAATGTATATAGAGAGATTGCTCTATATATCATGCACATGCAGGAAAAGAAAAAGCTTGGTATGAAAAAAAAATTAAGAAAAAATTATTAAATAAGGCTTTAGCTTTTTTTATTATTAAATGATTATAAATAAATGTATATATACTGTATATATTCAGTATCGCCAAAAAATATTTAAAGTGATTACTAAATGGCGTAAATAAAAATGCCACAATTGTTTATTTTAATTAACCATTAACAATCTGGGGTCTAATATTATTATATGGGGTCTGGATATATGTAAGGCTAGCTGCACATGACCGATTTTCACCTATGAACCTCAGTCCATGTGTTAGCCAGATTTACCGGCTTGAACTTCATGCTGGGAGTGGGACTCCTAGCAGTACAGTTATCTATGATGCTAGGAGTCCCTGCCTCCCAGCTACATACTCTCCCGTACCAATTACAGTATGATACTGTATGTCGCTGCGAAGCAGGGACTCCTAGCATCATAGATAACTATAGTGCTAGGAGTCCAGCTACAAGCATAAAGTTCAATCCGGTAAATCTGTTCCAGACCACCTCATAGATAGGGCAGTGTTGAGGGGGCCTGTGATGTACCTGATGGTGGTGGTAGTTTTCCCAGGGGCACTTCCAGTTGAAGAGGGGTCCTCTCTTTCCCTGAGCCCTGTGATGGTGTTCTGTAGGACTGTGATGGTAAGCGTAGGAATGACTCAGGAGGCACAACCCTATGACGTAACTTTACTGAGGTAACAAGGAACTAATGCACCTTCCCAGGTTGGAGTAGTAGTTTGGAGTTCCACTGTGGGTGGCTGGTCCCAGACTTGGTATGAGGGATGCCCAGGAATAGATGGTACTTAGTGCCTTTTACCTCCACTCCAGTAAATCTGTACTCTGTCTCCCCCACTATGTAGATGGGGGCTGATATGATGGAGTCCCATGGATCTCTATATACCTGTATCCTGAAGGGTCCTGCCTAGAAGCATCTGAAAACATCAGCTTCTCCTCCAAATTAGCACTTCTCTCTGGGCGAATGACTCTGAAAAGAACCTATATCTCTCTACCTGAGAGTCTTTAAGAGTTATCCTTCCCTCACATGACTTCAATGGTGGGATCCATTCCAATCAGAGCATTGGACCCCACATCAGGAGAGACTTGGTCGGCACACTTGGTCATGTGCATGAGGACTAAGCCCCAACCAGTGATTGGCCAGAATAAACCAAGTCCTGTAAAATGAGAGAGGGATACTCGTGGAAAAGGGGAAATATAACACTAGAAAAGCTGCAAAACAATGCAAATATACAATATATACAGACAGTGGCACAAAGCACAACATAATAAAATAAAAACTATTTAGCGGTGTCCACTGGGATGCTGCACAGCTTCATCCATAGATTTTTTTTTAATTTTTTTTGTAAAAACAGTGCCATCATGGTCAGTGTGGCTATTTTAATTGTTTTTGTGGGGTTTTTTTGAGAGGTGAAATGACACAAAATGATCAATTCAGGCCTTTTGATTTTTTTTTTCCTCCTATGCCATTCGCCATATGGGATACATACATCTATATTTTTCTAGTTTGGGCATTTTGTGACACAGGGATGCTTGATGTGTTTTTATTTATTTTTGTATTTTACTTCCCTGTATTACTATTGAGGTTAGCCACAGGCAGAGCTCAATAGTAATATACTTATGGCAGGTCTGGGAACCTTCAGAAGACTCCCAGATGATAGACCAGGGGTGTCAAACTCATTTTCACCAGGGGCCACTTCAGCCTCACGGGGTACCTTGAAGGGCCAAGATTATTTTACACATGTATAAAAGTAACTTCTCCTTTACAGTTAAGCGAGCTATTAAGGAGTAGTTACATTTGTACATTACTACTGCTACAATCAGCCCTTTAAGGGCAACCAGGAAGAACATAATGTACTGTTAAAACCTAAGACATTGGCATGTTACATACTATCCTCATCCTTTTCTGAATATATCAAAAATTAAGCAATATACAAATACCGTTTACCCCTGCAAACGGTATTATGCTCCATAGTGGCCCCTGCACATGGTATTATGCTCCATAGTGGCCCCTGCACACGGTATTATGCTTCATAGTGGCCCCTGCACATGGTATTATGTCCCATAGTGACCCCCCACCCATGAACTATTATTATACTCTGGGGTCTTTTCAGACCCCAGAGTATAATGATCGGAGACCCAGGGGAGAATACAAACATAAAACCAGTGTTACTTACCTGGGCTTCGGTGCTCTCCCTGCGTTCGGCCTTCTTCAATGTCGCACAGACCGACGTCGCGACATAATGATGTCGGCCCGGCTCACGTGACGCCTGCGACGTCACCAAAGAAGGCCGAAGCCTGCTGGGAGTAACATCGGATCGCCGGAGAGGTGAGTAACTCTGGTTTTTATGTTTATCACCTCCCCTGGGTCTCCGATTATTATACTCCGGGGTCTGAAAAGACCGCAGAGTATAATAATAGTAGTATTTGATGGGGTTCGCCGGCCGCGGTCTCACTTACCATCCCCGCTCCTGCACACAGCCGCTTCTGCGTCCCATAGCAGAAGGGGAAGCGGGGGCGGCCACAACCAGCAGCAGGGATCGATAAGTAAATAGGCCGTTACGTGCCGGGAATACTCCAGCAGGCAACGGCCTATTTATATATATGTATAAAAAAAACTTATCCTCACCTACCTCCGATGCCTTCATGCAGCCGCCGCCTCCTCCTCTTCTTGTCCGCGACGTCTGCGTGTCAGCGTAAGAGGCGCGATGACGTCATTGTATCGCCGCCTGCGCTGATATGCAGAGGTCTCGTAAACCAGCCCAGGGCAGGTATCGCGCAGCTTTGTTTTTTTTTTTTTTTTAAGCGGCCTGTCCTGGGCTGGTTTACATTACATAGACAATAAAAAATGCCGCGCCCCTGCGGGCCAGATAAGTGCCAGGCTGGATAACAGAAGGCAGCGGGCCGGATTCGGCCCGCGGGCCTTGTGTTTGACACCTGTGTGATAGGACAACCAAACGGCTCTTGTGGGGAGGAAGTGAAAGCAACAAAAGCCCTCAGATGCTGTGGTTGCATCTGACCACAACACCTGAGAGGTTAAGAGCCTGTGATCTGAGATATACCTGATCACAGGCACTGCCACTGGGTCTGGGTCCCTGTGGTGCCAACTCAGCTCTTGAGTGGGTACCATATTTTTATTAAGGTAGTAAGAATAGAATTAGATGATTAAAAAACAAAATTGTGAGACACCTTAAGGGCAAATTAATCAGATTACAGTCATACAATCATAGTAAAATAGACTGTTGTCAGTTTTATCCTCTGCATAGACATAAGGTTAAATGATAAAATTCTATCTGCCTGCAGCCCCCACTAGACCTCAATAGTAATAATACCAAAGTATGCAGTAAGCTCCTGAGCACCTCCAAGTGTTGGGAGATGGAAGTCTGAATTTTATTATTTAACTACAGTATGTATCTATGCAAAGGATCTGAAGGGGATAACATATGACTGACCATGTGCCCTGACTCAAGACTGGAAATCTTGTGTCTTGAGCAAAGGTGCCTGAAAGGAACCTTTTTTTTGCATTATGCCCTTCATACAAAGCACATAAGGGGCCCATTGACAAGTCTGCTTTAAATACAAAGACAATGAATTATGGTTATACATATTTTGGCCACAAAAAATGTCTGGGATATTTCATACATATGACTTGGTTTGTCGGGAATTCAGCCAGTGGTAATACTATCGCCACCGACTCTTTTAATCCAGCTAAGAGACACATAGTTTGGGAATAATGGGCATGGATTTGCACTGACTGGTAAATTTCACAGGGGGACCAGTTCTGGCCAATTGGCAACACTAAGCCTCTGGATATTATGCCTATGCCCTACATCCCACTAAGTCCCCATGCCTCCCACACTGTCTCCATTGTCTGACCCATGATCCATATTTCCACAGGATTACAAACAGAGACAGACACTAAGAGAGATCAGTTGATCCCTACGGAGTACTGGACAGATTGTACACAAGACTGTATATAGAAACTGATGCTGGAAGCAAGAATGGAAGACACTTGGGTGTAGTCTCCAATTCTTCACTCTTCATCCTCCACTCTCTAAACCTGTGTGCACAGAAGCATCATGAAGGGTAAAAGGAAACTTAGATAGGACTATGATTTACCTGTAGGACTAAGTCAACTGTCTTTCGTTTCTCTCTTTATATATATGTATATTCTTTATATTTGCATAATTTTGAAGAAGGAAATCAATTTTTAACACTTCCCAGAATGTACAAACACTGAACAAGCAGGAAGTGCTAGAATGAAACCTGCAGAATAGTGAGTGCAGCTCTGGAGTGTAAAACAACACTGTAACTCAGGATCAGTACAGGATAAGTAATGTAATATATGTACACAGTGACTGTACCAGCAGAGTAGTGAGCGCAGCTCTGAAGTATAATACAGGATTTAATTCAGGATGAGTACAGGATAAGTAATGTAATGTATATACACAGTGACTGCACCAGCAGAATACTGAGCACAGCTCTGGAGTATAATACAGGATGTAACTCAGGATCAGTACAGGATAAGTAATGTAATGTATATACACAGTGACTGTACCAGCAGAATAGTGAGTGCAGCTCTGGAGTATAATACAGGATGTAACTCAGGATCAGTACACGATAAGTAATGTAATGTATGTACACAGTGACTGCACCAGCAGAATAGTGAGTGCAGCTCTGGAGTATAATACAGGATGTAACTCAGGATCAGTACAGGATAAGTAAAGTAATGCATGTACACAGTGACTGCACCAGCAGAATAGTGAGTGCAGCTCAATTAACTTTGGGTGTGGCTCTGCTTAGCTGTGTGTGTGTGCTGCTCCTGAGCTCCAGGGAAGGAAGACCTATCCACCTGGGGCCTGCTCTCTCCTCCCCAGGGAGGGAGTGGGTTTCTAGGCATGAGTGAGGGAGACAAGACCCAGGCTCCTGTTCCTCGAACCAGGCCGGCGGGGAGCAGGAGAAGCCAGCAACCGGCCTGCACATTGGAGGACTCAGGGGTGAGACGTTCCACCAGGAGTCGTAGCAATGTGGCTCCCACTCCCCCTGAGCCTGTAGAGGCTCGGAAAGGCCGTAAGGCCTCCAGCAAGGAGGCTGCTAGCAAAGTGGCATCCAGTGTGGAGAAGTCTGTTGACACAGACAGTAGCGGTCCTGCTGAAAGTACTGGAGGAAAGCTGGGTGCTGCCGGCAGAAAACTCGCTACCACCGGAGGAAAGCTGAGTGCTCACGGAGGTGAGGCCGACCTCAGCGAGGAAGGCTGGGGACTGCAGAGGCCCCGGGAGTCTATTACCACCTATGGCTCCCGAGTTATGAGTCACCTCAGTGAGTACGAAGAGGCAAGTAAGACGGTGAGGAGGCTTCGGGAGGAACTGCGATGTGCCCAAGCCAGGGCTAATGTGCCCCTAAAAAGGAGGAGGCCTGAAAGCCTGGCTGAGATAAACAGACTTAAGTCTGAAATTGACGCCTTGGAAGAAAGGAAAGCGGTAATCCGGGAGAAGAGCGGTCCTTTCAAGGAAAAGCTGCTGAATGAGGACCGGTTCAGAGAGATGGCGGATGAGAAGGAGAGAAGGATGATGGGGCTCCAACCTGAGAGCCAGGTGGATGTGGAGGAGGAGATGGATGAAGACCAGCAGCCAGGTCCACCTGCCAGCCCGCAGCAAGGTCCACCTGCCAGCCTGCAGCAAGGTCCACCTGCCAGCCTGCAGCAAGGTCCACCTGCCAGCCCGCAGCAAGGTCCACCTGCCAGCCCGCAGCAGGGTCCACCGGCCAGCCTGCAGCAGAGTCCACCGGCCAGCCTGCAGCAATGTCCACCTGCCAGCCCGCAGCAATGTCCACCTGCCAGCCTGCAGCAACACCAGCAGGTTCCGTACAGAGGCCCCCCTGCAAGGCAGGCGGCAATGACACCTAGCTGCAGTTCTGCCGACTCAGGGGATGATAGTGACAGCAGCAGCCAGAGAGGGGCGCTAATGGCCCAGATTAAGCAGCTGGAATCCCCAGTGTGCCTCCAGAAATTTTCCTTTGGCAGTGATTTCCCAGAGGAGGCTCCTGTAGGCCGCAGAAAGAAGAAGAAGAGCAAGCCAAAAGAAGTGGTGAGTTTGGTCTATAGCCCCCTCCCTGTGTCCCCTGGGTCAGCTGTGGGGTTGGTTCGCTGTGCAGGCCCCGTTGCCCAGCCTGGCTCGGGTCCTGCAGTGGACTCGGTGCAAGGGAGCGGGGAGATTGCAAATGAAGTTAATGTAGCGAGGAGCTCTGTCTCTGCTTGCAGTAGCATTGATGGAGCAGGGAAGGCAACGGCCGAAAGGCCGGACATTATGGGCGGCCCAGCAGCGGGAATATTGTCAAACTCCGGTTCTGTGGTTCATTCCCTGGTGGGAGGGGGGGGTGACCCAGTGCCGGAGGTGATTGCGGTTGCTTCGGCGGCTCCTGGATCTGCTGCAGCGGGTCACTTAGTTGATCAGCGGCAGCAGTGTGAAGGGGTTGCCGGGGCTGAGAGCGCCAATCCTCCCATCCAGAACACTAAAAAAACTACTAGCAAAGTACTTTTTTGTGTGGGTATTGCAGACAACCAGGTCTCTGAACTTGATAGTGTAGGAGATCAGCGGCGCCTTGTGCCTGCTAAGGATCAACGGAGACTTTTGAATAATAAGAAAGGCAAAGTAACAGCTAGTACTGATGATGTGGAGGGCACAAGGGTGACTAGAGTCGGGGTCACCTCTAGACATGGTTCTGTGAAGGTGATCCCATCCCTTGTGCCCAAGGATGCGGAGGTGGCCTCATCTACCCGTGATGTTACTGGTCCAGCTGGTGAAATGGAAGTTCGAATGAGGTTGTAGTTTCTGGTGTGAGTGGTGCGAGCGGTGAAAAAAAAAATTACCAGCTAATGGTGTGAGTGAGGGTATGGAGGTTAGTATGGCTGACTGTGAGATGGAGGTGGGTAATCTGAATGTGACTGATGTGGGGGCTGGTCCAGTTGTCACCCCAGCGGTGGAAGTCCCTGTTAGAAGCTACGCCAATGTCACTGCTGGGGAAAGTGGGATACAGACATCCTCGTCTCCAGATTCCAGGGACAGCTTTTTGCAACGCCGCCTCCTGGAGGCCTTAAAGATTGGTGAAAGAACGATCAATGTAGAGGGACGGGAGGTTGATCTGTCCCTTTGGATTGACAGGCATGGCTGTCAGCCTTCCGAGAAGAAAGGGGCGGGCAGACCCTGTGGTCTCTCCCGACAACCGGGCCAGGTGTTAGACATAGGAATATGGTCTATCTTCGGTGGCAAGGCAATGAGGCGTGTCCTCCTAGGGCAAAAGTGGTTAAGTTGCTGCTGAAGATGGGCTTCAGGGCAAATGACATCTATGCCCTGATACATCCCTATGGTACACCTGAGTTCGATGTCAGTTTTGTTCGGCCGGAGGGGCTTGAGCTCTTCTGGTCGAACTATGAGCTGGCAAAGAATGAGCCTGTGTGGCGGGACTTTTTTGTGCTGGCAGTGTCCCGCCAGAGCGAAGTTAAGAAAGTGACCGTTCTTACCCGTAATTAATCACTTTCTTGTGTTGATATCATGACCTGGATGGGTCGCTATGGGGAGGTCATGGGAACACCTCAAAAGAATCGTGACGAGTTTGGTATCTGGTCAGGGTCGTGGACCTTTATGGTTAAACTGAGGCGTTCTGGTAGCTCTGTTGCCCACATTCCTTCCTCTGCCTTCCTGTGGAGGGATCGTATCCTGATCTTCTACCAGGGTCAGCCGAAGCTTTGTCACAGGTGCAGCGACCCCACACATTTCAGTGCAAACTGTACTGC
The DNA here is from genome assembly GCA_947044405.1 of Leptodactylus fallax. Taxonomy (NCBI): domain Eukaryota; kingdom Metazoa; phylum Chordata; class Amphibia; order Anura; family Leptodactylidae; genus Leptodactylus; species Leptodactylus fallax. Next base: position 3,416,345 of record CAMRHE010000159.1, on the reverse strand, counting down.
GCAAGTGTGTGCATTGTGTGGGGATGAAGGCCATCTAGCCGCATCCTGTGCAAAGATTAGGTGTCACCTGTGTGGTGGTCTAGGTCACCCATACAGTCGTTGTCCTCTGTCTTTCGCTAATGCGGTCTCAGCCCCGGTGCGTGAAGGCCATGAGGCTGAATCTGCTGGGGAGGGGACTAGCAGAGGTGGAGAAACTGAGGGGCAGTGAAGAACAACAAGAAAAAGACGCCTACCCAGCTAAGGCGTCTAGAGAAGCGTCAAAAGGATAGAGGACTGAGGGAGTCTCAGGTTTCTGGGACAACCTCTGGCCCTGTCCTGGAGACAAAACTTGCTGCTGAGGCCCCGAGGGATGACGCACTGGATGAGGAGGTCAGGAGGATCCAGAACGAGGAGGGCACCGCATCCTCAGAGTCCTCCCATTACGAAAGTTTGGATGAGCATAATAGGATGTGGCTGGAGGGAAAACGGAGGCAGGGCGCCAAAAAGAAGAACAGGAATAAAAAGAAGGGAGATTTAAGAGCTTCTCCTACCCTGACCACAGTACCGAAGGAAGGTGAAACCAACCCCCCTCTGGTCGAACTTTCAAATCGGTTCCTCACCCTTGCCGAAAACTCTTCTTCGGGAGAGGAGGATGAGGGTGAGGGGCCAAGGGCGACGGAGAGGCTTTCAGGGGGTGTCAAGCCTTCTGCTGGGGGTATGCGATCCTCAGGAGGTGAGACTGGTGTGGAGTCTGGGGACGAGGATAAGGGAGCAGGTGCTAAACCTGAGTCTGCTAACTCAAAGGAAATGGACACCTCAGTATCCCTGAAAAGGGGGGGGGGGGGTTCCTTCTCTGAAGTGGATGGGAATACAGGTAAGAAGAAAGCCGTCTAACTCAATTACTCAGGATGGCGGCACCCACTCCGTTGACGCTGGTGTCTATTAATGTAGCCAGCATTAAGTCAGATTCGGCTAGATTTGCGGCCTTTGATTTTCTCCGCCGTGTTGAAGCCGACATTTTATTTTTGCAAGAGACCAGGCTGCCAAATTTGGTGGCCGTACATAAAGCTAGAAGGGAGTGGAGGAGAGGTCCATCTTATTGGTCTCTTGTGGCCGAGCCGTATAGCGGAGTGGCGGTTCTTTTTACCGCAGCGGTAGAATGCAGACGAGTTATTGAGTTAGAAATGGGGAGATGCCTGATCTTAGATGTCCTCATAAAGGGACAAGAGCTCCGCCTTATTAACATCTATAGTCCCCAATCCAAGTGGGACAGGAAGTGTCTCTTTATGAGGAGCAAGCCTTACCTTTTTACAAGTCGGCAGGTGGTCTTTGGAGGGGACTTCAATGCTGTCACGAGGCCCCAGGATAGGGGAGGTTCCAGAGACAAGCTGACTTACGATAGTGTCGCGCTTAATAGTATAGCTAGTGAGGCTCGCCTGGTGGATGTCTACATCCAGCACACCCCAGGCCACGCAGGGTTCACCTATCATAGTGGTAGATGCAGGTATCTAGAATAGATAGATAGGTTTTATTTAAAGGAGGAAGCCGTCTCTTCAGCATTGTCTGTTGTTGAGCTAGAGTTCTCCCGATCACTGTATGATTTTGTTTTCTCTGAGTGTTACAGAGACCCCCCGGATAGGTAGAGGCTACTGGAAGCTCAATTCGTCTCTCTTGGAAGAAGCAGAGATACGACAATCCTTTGAGGCTTTTCTTCAGAGCCAGGTACCACTGCTGTGCCTTTGTAGCAGTAAGTCTGAGTGGTGGGAGATGTTCAAGAAAAGGGTGGCGAGATTCTTTCGCCAGCTCTCGAGACTCAGGAGTCTGGACAGGTACCGCCTGTATCAAGGCCTGAGGAGGAAACTCGAGCATCTTGTCTCTACTGGAGGTAGCCATGAGGATATCTCCAAAGTGAAATCTTTGCTTAAGAGGTGTCAGTATGATAGGTACGCATCTTTGGTTTTTGAGAGGGATTACAGGAAGTACCGCTCGCCCGACCCTTACAGAAACTGTAAGATGTCAGTGAGTAGTAAGGTTGTCACAGGGCTGATTGATAGTACAGGATCCCTGAAAAGGTCCAGATCAGGGATCCTGGAGGTCGTCAGATCCTTCTACTCACACCTCTTGGGAAAGAGGGATCTAGATCGAGATATGATGTCGGATTTCCTGGCTGAAACTGTCCCTGAACCAGGGGATAACTCCTCTCTTGACGTTTTGACAGAGATGATCAGGGAAGAGGAAGTCAGACTGGCCATTGATGGGCTTCAGCTCCAAAAATCGCCAGGTCCGGATGGCTTAACATCCGAGTTCTACAAGACCTTTAAGGACATCTTGGTTCCCCTCTTGACTGAGTTATTCAATGAGTGTCTTTCCTCGGGCACTCTGCCGAGGTCAATGAGGAGGTCTGCTCTGTTCATCCTGTCAAAGGGTAAGGACCGATCTTGTATTGAGAATTGGCATCCAATAGCACTACTCAATACAGACAGAAAGATTCTGGCAAAGGTGCTGTTCAATCGTCTGGTGAAGTTTGCACCCCAGCTCCTTTCGGTGGCTTAGCACTCTGTTCCAGGCCGCAGTACAATTAGTGCTGTGCTTGGTGTCCGGGAGGCCGTGGAGCAGGGTAGGGCAGGTCACTAGAAGGGGTACTTGTTGTCCTTGGATCAGGCTAAAGCATTTGATCGAGTTAACCACGAGTATCTTTGGTCTGTCCTTCTGAGATATGGCTTAAGACCTTGTATGCAGGGGCAGAGAGTTTCCCACTTGTTAATGATTGGGTTGGCCGTTCTTTTGAGGTTGGGTCTGGCGTTCGCCTTGGCTGTCCTTTGAGCCCACTGTTATATGTGTTTGCAATTGACCCTTTCCTTAGGAAGGTTGATTGTGGACCATTGACTGGGGTCGGGATGGACCGGGTGATGCCGGGGTCGGCCCTGAGAGTGGTGGCATATGCTGACGATGTCACTACCTTTGTGTCCTCACAGAGGGTGGCAGAGTGGGTGATGTCGGAGGTTGATCGCTACTCAGAAGCATCTGGGTTCAAGATCAAACAGGATAAGTGTGAGAATCTCTGGCTGGGAGGGGGAGATCCTGGTTTTGATCTCCCGAACACCCTTCCAGGGCCCCAACAATCTGCAAAAGTCCTCGGCATCGAATTTGGTCAAGGGGATTACCCCATGCAAAATTGGAACCGCAGGCTTAAGATCGCCGCTCAGAAGGTAGACCAATGGAAGGGTTGGTCTTTGACCCTAAGAGAAAGGGTAAACCTGATCAAAACTTACCTGCTCTCTTTGCTGATATATCTGGGCAGTGTGTGCATCTTGTCAGAACCTTTCTGGACTCGGGTCTACAGTTTGTTCTTCCAGCTATTATGGGGGAATACACTGAATCTAGTCAAGAGGGAGGTTACTTATCGTACGAGGAGACAAGGGGGCTTGTGTATGGTCAACCCTGTGGTGTTCTTAGTGAACACCTTTCTTAAGATCAACATTGCAAGCCTCTGGCAAGAGAGGGCTCCTCCGTGGGTTTTCTCCTGTAGGGGATGGTTTCAGCCTTTCTTCCAGGAATGGGAGACAGGAGGGCAAGTGAAAGATCTTCACACACCACATGGGCATCTCCCGGCTTAGGTTACCCTGGTTCTGAAGGTAGTTCGCCGATGGGGTCTGAGAGTGTGGGAGATCAGGACTCTGCCGAGGAAATTCCTTGACAAGAGGGTCCTGTCGACTCATTTTCAGAGCCCACTGGTGCTCAAGGATTGCCCAAGCTGGGATCTGGGGGTAGGTTTGAGACTTTTGAATTCCATCAGGATCCCCTTAAAGTATTGGGACTTGGCTTGGCGCTGCTTCCATGGGAAACTGTATGTGAGGGACAATCTGAAGTGTAGAAGCTCTGAGGAAAGGGGTTGTCCCCGGGAGGAGTGTGACAACGTGCTGGAAAGCATGGAGCACTTCTTGCTTCATTGTCCCTTTAATACAGAGGTGTACAACAGGGTGGGCGCTTCCATCAGTTGGCTCAGGTTGCCTGGTCTCTCTTATGCGGAGTGGGCCTATGGAGCATTCAGAATCCTGGGTGGTCAGGTGCACTTTATTCTTAGTTAGCCTAGTGGTTAGGTACCACACTTGGAAAGCACGGTGTCTAGAGTCGAAGCAGCGGAAAATCCTCCCGGTGGATGAGGTGGTTAGGAACATTCTTGGTGACCTGTGACCTGGTGAAGGTGCGCTCTCTGGAGTATGAGAGGCTGGGGACGGGGAGGGCCTCTCTTCTTTGGAGGGGGTTCTCCTTTACTGTACCTTAGCCTGTCATCTCTGTTCCTGGTAATGGGCTGGTGTTAACACCGTAGATTTTGTTTTGGTCAGTATAGAAGGATGTAGAGCTTGCAGGTATCAAACTTGGGCTTTGTGTTTGTTGTGATTGGTGGTATAGGGTTTATAAATGGGTATGGTAGTTAGGTGGGGAGGGGGTTAATGGGGGGAGGGGGAGTTTTGGATTTCCTGGCCTGGTCTGGACTTTTTTCTATAACGCAGACTTTGGACGTTAGACCAGCGCTAGGGTTGGGTGTGGGTATGGGTTTTAGTTTAGGGGAAGGGGGGGACAAAAACCACTTTTGCTTTTGTGATATTGTATATAGTGTATATATGGGATAGTAGTCAGCTGGGGAGGGGGATTGTGTTTGGGTTTATATATGTTTGTGTTTCCTTATGTTTATATGTGTTTATTATATATGTTTATATGTTATAATATATATCACAATGTCCTGAATTTATTTTGAATTCTCTCTGTCATGGGCAGCTGGATCAGTTCGTAGTGCTGGGGTTAGTGCAGTGTGTGATATGGGGTGCGGGATTCAACTGAGCTGAGGGGTGTTTGGTGTGAATGGAGCTGGCCAGGCAACCTAATAGTCTAATATAGTATAATATAGTCTACCATTACCAGATATGGTCAACATGTAAATATTGTATATAGATTAGTCATTGGTCTTGTTATTTGTAGTTTCTGTCTGTTATGTTCTTTGTCTATTAATATTGTTGTTTTATATTTTTATAAATAAACGAACTACAGGATGTAACTCAGGATCAGTACAAGATAAGTAAGGGTAGGTTCACACCTGCGCTTGAGTCCGTCCGCTGCCAATCCGAGTGAAAATCTCGGGAAACAGGATAGGCACCGGATAGCGACAGGTTAGCGACGCATTGGTTAAAAACCCATTCATTTGAAAGGATTTTTAAAGCAATGCGCGGGTGTGCGCTTACACCCTCTGCGCTGCGAAGCTGTTTTTTTTCGTCGGACACAAAGTCCTACATGTCCGACTTTGTTTCTGACGAAAAAACTAGATTGAAGGTGGTGCAAGGTTGTCTTTAACTTTTAGCTGTGGCCCAAAGTTGCAGAAATGCAGCAGAAAAAAACCACTGCATTTTTCAGTCCCAGTGAATGTGAATGATGTTTTATTTAATCTCATCCCCACATTGCATAAGTATAATGCCATGGAGAACCCAGCGCTTTCAAAAATGCATGTGTTTTTGAAAAATGTTGCATGTTATTTTTGTCTGCGGAAACGCTGCGTTTTCCCCATAGACTTATAAGGGGTGATGGAAAGAAAGTGAAGAAAACTTGCTCAGTAATGGTTTGTGGTGTAGTATTGGTCTCATTCCGGACATCCTCTAAGCAGATCTTTCAACACTATTTTTATTCCCCTGTCAAGCTTTCTCAAACTGCCTCCCTGGGAGGCACAGCCAGGGCCAAACTTGTGTTTTCTTCCTGCCTTAAGACGTCAGATTGTTTCCTTTCACACCTCAGAGAACCAAAACACTTACGAGCTCCTTCCACAACACTCCCCCGGAGCTATAACTACAGATCGCCCCTCTTCGCTCCATTTTCTATGGTTTCCATATTTATCTTAAAAGGAAACTCCGATCAACACAACATAACACCCGTGGAAAAAAAAATCTACAGAAAAGCAACCTGTTTACAGTTGTTTTTGGATTTTTAGATTGAAATTAAATAGTAGGAAAAAAATGTAAAAAATAACATCTAATGTATTAGTTAAAAAAACTATAAAAACAAAGCATGTACCCAATGTACTCCCGTATAACACTGTATGTGAGGGCAACATATAATAATGCATTTCAAGGGAACCTCTCCAGTGTAGCAGGTACATTGGCACCTCATGAATACTACACTACGAGTATCTTATAGATACCCTTTGGGGTTTGGAAACCCTTTAACACCTTCCCTTTGCAGCCATTTTTCATCTTTTGCCTCTTTGTGTTTCCTTTTTTCACCCCCACCTTCCAAAAGCCATAACTTTTTTTATATGTGTAAACAGAGTCAAATGGGATCTTATATTTTGTGGGGCACATTGTACTTTATATTGGCATTATTTAATATTGCGCTGCTTACTGGAAAGCTGGGAAAAAAATTCTAAACGTGATAGAATTGTAAAAAATTTTATTTATACATATATAGAGTTTTTGTTATGATTTTACTCTTTAGAAAAAAACAATCAAAACTAACCCATAACTTTTTTATATTTCTGTGCTTTTTTTTTTGCAGGGAAAGTTGTAGTTTTTAATAATACCAATTTGGGGAATGTATATTGTTTTGATCGCTTTAATTTAAAAGGAAATTTAATTTAATTTTTTGGGGAAGTTGACCCCTTCCTGACACCCGTCATACTACAGGGTGGGCCATAAGTATGGATACACCCAGATAAAATGGAAGTGGTTGCTGATATCACCTTACCGTCCAGATTTGGGCTTATCCAACACCGAATCAGTTGCATGAAATTTGGTGAGCAGTTTGCTAACTGTGGCATGGGAGATGGGTGGTCTCGTAGGGTTTCTTACATTGAAGTCTGCTGCAATGACCCGGGTATTGTATTCACCAGACATCAACACAATGTCTGTCCGCTCCTCGTCGGTTAACCTCTGCGACATGTCAACGGCTGTAACAATAAGAAACGTGTCAATAACTCCAGCACACCATTGTTTTTCTTGTGCAATTCTTGTGTTTGATGTGTCACATGACCCCCTTCCCATTAAAAAAAAAGTAAAGTTGAATCCAAAATGGCGGCTTTGAAGATGGTTGCCATGGGCGTCACCCGGCCTCAAATGTTTCCCCCTCCCATGTACTAATATACCACAAACGGTAAGGTGATATCAGCAACCACTTCCATTTTATCTGGGTGTATCCATACTTATGGCCCACCCTGTATAACGGCGGATGTCAGGTCTTTAAAGATGGCAGCTGCTCTGCTGTAGAGTGGCCGCCATAGCTACAGGGTCTCCGCTGTAATGTACAGTAGAGACCTGGAGCTAATGCCCACAATCAGAGTCCAGGGTTTATGATAGGGTGGCGTAAGTTGTGTTTCTAATATACAGGTGAACAGACATACAGTACTGTGTAAAAATTTTAGGCAGTTGTGGAGAAATGCTGCAAAGTGACCTTTCCCTTTGGAGGAGGAGTCCTGGAAGGGATGATCCGGCCCTCACAGATATAGCCCTGATCTCATCATCCTCCAGTCTGTCTGGGATGACATTAATAAGACAGAAGGATTGGAACAACCTACATCCACAGAAGATCTGTGCTTAGTTCTCCAAGATGGTGGCAGGAACAACCTCCCTGCCGAGTTCTGCCAAAAACTGTCTGTAAGTACCGAGAAGAACTGATGGAAGGGACAGGGCAAAGGTCACACCAAATATTGATGGGATTTACCCATTGTCTCTTGTCTTCATGCACTTAATTTTGTTTATTTACAAAAATAAACTATTAACCCTTCTATTTCTGAAGCATTCTTACTTTGCAGCATTTTTCCACACCAGCCTATAACTTTTGCACAGTGCGGTATATGAAAAAAAGTTGAAAGCAGTGAGTATTCTTTTGTGTCACGCTGCACGCACTAATATGAAAGAATAATAATATGAGATGTGACCTTGGTGACAGCTGAACCACAGGCAGATAACCTCTATACTTACAGGAAATTCTGGTGCTTCATAAGCCACGTAGCTGGGAACATCAAAACCCATTTCCTGTCCTGTGCGACCTACTTGGCCAATCATTTTGTTATCCTTTATGTTCTGAACAGTCCAAGGTAAAGTGCCTAATATCCAGGATGAGCTCAGCTTCTCCAATGCTTTATAAAGAGGTCCCGATGCAAAATTTGTACCTATGTCTGCACCTACCATGTGCTATTCACAGTGTCAGACTGGCCCACCAGGGTACAAGAAGATCCTCCAGTGGACCCAGGCTCTAACACACTAATGATCCAGCAAAATAAGAAGGGTACTATGGTCTAATGGTCCAGGCTCAGACACCAGGGTGCAGGTGCGACTGTTACGACTGTACCCCTATACTCCTCATTTTGCAAAGATGAAATGTTCCTAAACTTAGTATTTTAATCCCTCACAGTTTTCCAGAGCCCTGCTTGTGGTCAGTGAATCATATAAAATCCTAAAAATAAAATATAAAAAAAGCAAAAACTGAGATGGATTTCATGAGGTTTTCCTGCTTATCATCGCATTGCATGCTCCACAGCAGTGTCCCTGAAAAATTATTAAAGTCATCTGAATGTTTTTGTTTTTTTTCTCTACGTGCCCTTGTTGTGGACATTTGCCTAGCTTAGGCCTCGATTTTCTGGCACTAAACATTATTTCACACATACAGTTCAGGAAGTCACTTCAAGATGCAAAGGAGGAAACTGCCGGAAGCTCGGGGCAGAAACACCTGGGAAACTCCACAGGGAGAAAACAGGAATTTCCTTCTCAACACCCCCAACATTAGCTCTAGGACAGGCCTACAATTTCTTTAGTAGGTTTATTTAGGACACAGATGTAGCAGAGCTGAGTTTGTGATTTGGAGCGATACAAAGTGTAGCTTTCACTCCGGAGAATTATGTGAGCCTCTTTATTTTACAGAAGGGAATCTGTCATAGGTGAACATTATTAAAGTTTTAGTTGAAGTTTCAGGTGTAGAGATATCAACACATTTAGTGTTTTCATGCAGTCTAGTCCCAAAACATATTGGGGTAGATTTATTAAGACAGTCATATGAAAATAAAGGGCCTGACAGGCTGACAGACACAATACCCATTGGTTATCCCATTTTAGTTTTTATTATGTTTTAGTGCAGGGGTAGGCAACCTTTTTTTGTTCGGCGTGCCGATTTTAATTAAAAAATCAAAGATGAGGTCCTCGGAGTGACGGTCAATAATTTTAAGTGTGACGACCCCTAAACTAAAGTTATATACCACAAACCATAACACAGAAGTGCTGCCACCAGATGCTTTAGGACACATGCGTTTACTGCTATTTCCTGGGACGCTCCTGTACTTTCCGAATACAAGCAATGAAAGTCCATGTGCAGCCCCCAATTAGTGGTAAATGTAAGTGTCCAGGAGCACCGTATGGCAGCAGCCTTATGGTGGAAACACTCTATGTATCTGGATGCAACTATATTCTTAGGCAACTGGAACTTTTACTTCGATGTAAAACTGCGTTCACATGGTGCATTTTTGCATAAAAATAAAAATAAAAAAGCCTGAGTTTTCTGTGCAAAAACATATCATTAATACAGAAAACACACTGTCATACAGAATAATGTCCCATAGCGGCTCCTGCATATGGTATTATATCCCATAGTGGCCTCTGCACACGGTATTATATCCCATAGCAGCCCCTGCACACGGTATTATGTCCCACAGCCATAGCAGCCCTTGCACACAGTATTATGTCTCATAGAGGCCCCTGCACACGGTATTATGTCTCATAGTAGCCCCTGCGCACGGTATTATGTCTTATAGGGACCCCTGCACATGGTATTAGGTCTCATAGGGCCCGTGCACACGGTATTATGTCTCATAGTGGCCCCTACACATAGTATTATGTCTCATTGTGGCCCCTGCACACGGTATTATATCCCATAGCGGCCTCTGCACACGGTATTATGTCTCATCGTGGTCCCTGCACATGGTATTATATCCCATAGCAGCCCCTGGACACGGTATTATGTCTCACAGCGGCCCCTGCACACGGTATTATGTCCCATAGTGGTCCCTACACACAGCATAATATTCCAACTTTTATAATATTCCAACTTTCGCCATTGGGTCTCAGGGGTCACATAGCGTCATTATGCGTAATGACGCTAGACGTGACACCTGAGGCCCTATTAGCGTTCGCTGACTTCAGGCAGAAGCACCTGCAGAGCACAGAACCACTGAGGAGCGCAGGGAAGGTGACTAATATTGCTTTTTTATGTTTCATCACCTCTCCTGGGCCTCCGCTTATTATACTCTGGAGTCTGAAGAGACCCTACAGTATAATAATAGTAGTTTTGTTTCAGCCATGTTTGGTCCGATCGAAACTGCTGAGTGAGGACTCGGGCTGCCCATGCCAGGGAAATAGGCTTCAGGTGACACTCTTGGCACGTGTGCTGAAGGTTGCTGACCCCTGTTTTATTACCTTTACAAAAATTAAAATCGTTGAAAATGTAAAAAATTTCTTAGAGTCGCCATATTCTAACTCCAGTAAAATTTTTACATTTCTGTGTACGGAGCGGTGTAAGGTGCCTCTTTTGTGGGGAAAATGTTTGGGGACTTCTGATGTTTTGATCGCTTTTTATTCAATTTTTTGGGGATGTGAAATGGAGAAGAAATACGGTAGTTTGACCGTTTTCATTATTTTTCTTGTTATGGTGATCACAGTATGGGAAAAACATTTTTATATGTTTAAAGTTCTGACATTTGCAGGGATACCTATTTTGCTTATGTTTATTTATTTATTTATTTATTTCCAAGCTAGAGAAAGGGGGTAATTTGGAATTGTATTTTCCAATATTTTAATTTTTTTAAAAATATTTTCAAATAATTTTTTAAACTTTTTTTTTTCAGTAGGGGGTTTGATCACCAGTACAATATACTGCATTACAACTGCATTGTAGTACATTGTAAAGTCCATTCTATTGTGCTGCGGTTGGTCTCCCACAAATCACCCAATGACACCAGGTCATCCTACTAGATCTGACAAGCCCAGCTCTGCTGCATCACTATATTTACTACAATTACAGTTCTGCGGAGATTACAAAGTGATGTGGAGGTCAAATTTTATATGAATTCCTGTCAGTTCTGAGCAGCATTTCCTTCAGGAAACTTTGACATATTTGTTATTTCCGATGTTTTAGTGCTAAGAATAAAATAGGAGCGTGAGCCAAAAGAGGCGAGATCTACAGGTGTTTCTCATACAGTGTTTACCATATGCAAGGTGCATCATATAGAGACTGATTCCTGTAATATATGTAAAGATCTTATTAGAAGGTCTTATTATTACTGTGGGAATTGTACTAAATATCTGACCTGGCTACCAATACCAGCAGGATAAGAAAGTTTTCTGGATTATCAGTCATATATTAACAATCTAAAAAATGCTACGTTTATATTGTAGAGGGAGAGAAGCTGAGCTCTGTGATATATAGGTTATATGATAGAGGAGAGAAGCTGAGCTCTGTGATATATAGGGTTATATGATAGAGGAGAGAAGCTGAGCTCTGTGATATATAGGTTATATGATAGAGGAGAGAAGCTGAGCTCTGTGATATATAGGGTTGTATGATAGAGGAGAGAAGCTGAGCTCTGTGATATATAGGGTTATATGATAAAGGAGAGAAGCTGAGCTCTGTGATATATAGGGTTATAGGATAGAGGAGAGAAGCTGAGATCTGTGATATATAGGGTTATATGATAGAGGAGAGAAGCTGAGCTCTATGATAGAGGAGAGAAGCTGAGCTCTGTGATATATAGGTTATATGATAGAGGAGAGAAGCTGAGCTTTGTGATATATAGGGTTATATGATAGAGGAGAGAAGCTGAGCTCTGTGATATATAGGGTTATATGACAGAGGGGAGAAGCTGAGCTCTGTGATATATAGGGTTATATGATAGAGGAGAGAAGCTGAGCTCTGTGATATATAGGTTATATGATAGAGGAGAGAAGCTGAGCTCTGTGATATATAGGGTTACATGATAGAGGAGAGAAGCTGAGCTCTGTGATATATAGGGTTATATGACAGAGGAGAGAAGCTGAGCTCTGTGATATATAGGGTTATATGATAGAGGAGAGAAGCTGAGCTGTGTGATATATATAGGGTTATATAGAGAGGGAGAGAAGCTGAGCTCTGTGATATATAGGGTTATATGATAGAGGAGAGAAGCTGAGCTCTGTGATATATAGGGTTATATGATAGAGGAGAAAGCTGAGCTCTGTGATATATAGGTTATATTATAGAGGAGAGAAGCTGAGCTCTGTGATATATAGGGATATATGATAGAGGGAGAGAAGCTGAGCTCTGTGATATATAGGGTTATATGATAGAGGGAGAGAAGCTGAGCTCTGTGATATATAGGGTTATATGATAGAGGAGAGAAGCTGAGCTCTGTGATATATAGGGATATATGATAGAGGGAGAGAAGCTGAGCTCTGTGATATATAGGGATATATGATAGAGGGAGAGAAGCTGAGCTCTGTGATATATAGGGTTATATGATAGAGGGAGAGAAGCTGAGCTCTGTGATATATAGGGTTATATGATAGAGGAGAGAAGCTGAGCTCTGTGATATATAGGGTTATATGATAGAAGGAGAGAAGCTGAGCTCTGTGATATATAGGGTTATATGATAGAGAAGCTGAGCTCTGTGATATATAGGGTTATATGATAGAGGGAGAGAAGCTGAGCTCTGTGATATATAGGGTTATATGATAGAAGGAGAGAAGCTGAGCTCTGTGATATATATAGGTTATATAATAGAGGAGAGAAGCTGAGCTCTGTGATATATACTGTTATATGATAGAGGAGAGAAGTTGAGCTCTGTGATATATACTGTTATATGATAGAGGAGAGAAGCTGAGCTCTGTGATATATATAGGTTACATGATAGAGGAGAGAAGCATGGGGGTGGCAACATCATGCTTTGGGGCTGTTTCTCTGCAAAGGGACCAGGACGACTGATCCGTGATTGTTCTACCTCACAATATTTGAAAAATTGCCAATTGTTTTAAGCCCCACACCTGCTTCACCACACCCGGTTCAGTTTGACATGTTGTTTACAGGACAGTTCTATCAAAAATTGGTTTGTTGGTAGGTGTAGTGCAAGAATTTTTTTTTTTAAAATTTTTTCTCTAAATATTTTAATTTAACATACAACAAAAAAGTTTAGATATGGTGGATGAAGTAACTCTTAAGCTATATTCACATGACAGTGAATAATGGCTGTGTGATGTCCCTTTTTTAACGGAAGTCACAAGGCAGCTGTAAATTCAATGCAAGTGAATGGGGGTTATTCACACATTGTAAAGGCCCATCATAATATAGGTCATGTTCTATATTTGTCCATTTTCACGGATCCCTCCATACACTCAAATGTATGAGAGATCCATAAAAATTAGTCAGACCGCTAAAACAGCGGTTACCCGCAGACACCGGTGGACCCCATTGACTACAATGGGGTCCGTCCGATGACAAATGGGTGTCCGCCGTTTTCATAAAGTGGCAGAAAGAAAAGTCCTCTGCACAGATTTTTGGTGGTTTTTGCAGCAGAGTTTCCAATGGAGACTCCGGCGCAGATGTCAACTTAGCTTTATTATTACTACTGTATTTTTTTGTTGTTGTTCTTAGGTTAATCTGTTTATAGTTTGGTATTACTATTAATATAATTATTATTTATTTTATAGTTTTTGATTATTATTACCGCGCTATTTTATAATGATATTTTATTATAATTTATTTAGACAATTTTTGATTATTATTACCGCGTTATTTTATAATGATATTTTATTATCATTTATTTGTATAATTTTTGATTATTATTACCGCACTATTTTATAATGATATTTTATCATTTTTTTTTAAAATTTTTGATTATTATTACTGCACTATTTTATTATGATGTTTTATTATCATTTATTTTTATAATTTTTGATTATTATTACCGTACTATTGTATAACAATATTTTATAGCTTTTATTGTTAAGATATTTCTTGGGTTATTATTACTGCACTGTTTTATAATAATGATTTATAATAATGTATTTTATTGTTCTTATTGTTACGGTATTATTTATTATCATACAGAACTTCATTCAGTTGACAAGAACCACATGCAGTGACAAGAATCCAGATTTATTCCCGTATTATTTCCCTCCTTTCTTTGGTTTTATTTCTGGGGTGAGGTTGGACAGAACTAGTAATAATAATCGCTTTCTCAGCACTTCCAAGAACAACTTCGATGCATTTTCAGACACACATTTTAATTCAGACTTTTTCCACACTCACCGAGTCTTCATAGACGCCAAAACCCAGCAATTTAAAAGTGGAAGTGGCAGATTAGGAAATTTATTAGGCATTTTCAGCTATTTTCCCAATAGCTGCCAAATACCCTGAGATCCAGGGACAGTCTCAAGGTTTCAAGCCTTGTTCCTGGAAATGTATGTTCCTGGTAATACAGTAGTAGCAATCTTCTATTCAATGCCGTGTATATATATATCTTTTTATAAATGGCCAAATTATAGCAAAGGCAAATGGGGCAATTCCCCAGAGTCCCCCACTTCCCAGCTTATTCTCATATTTCCATCTGCAAGGAGTGACTTTAAAGTTGTCTCCAACAGGCTAAAAGTAATACATATCTTTGGTTAGACCATGCATGCCATGCTATGAATTCTGGGTAAGGAATATGAAAATAAGACATCATTGGTGTAAAAAGCATGGTTATTGGGCACATGGCAACGTGTGGAAGCAGTGGCGTAACTAGGAATGGCTGGGCCCCAAGGCGAACATTTGACATGGCCCCCCCCAAACCGCTGCCCCCAATCGCCCCCCCCCCCGAACCGCTGCCCCCAATTGCCCCCCCCCGGACCGCCCCCCTCCAACCCCCCCCCCCAAAAAAAACCGCATTCCTGCGCACACTGTTATGCGCCATAGTGGCTCCTGCACACAGTATCATGCCCCATAGTGGCTCCTGCACACAGTATCATGCCCCATAGTGACTCCTGCACACAGTATCATGTCCCATAGTGGCCCCTGCACACAGTATCATGTCCCATAGTGGCCCCTGCACACAGTATCATGCCCCATAGTGGCCCCTGCACACAGTATCATGTCCCATAGTGGCCCCTTAACACAGTATCATGTCCCATAGTGGCCCCTGCACACAGTATCATGTCCCATAGTGGCCCCTGCACACAGTATCATGTCCCATAGTGGCCCCTGCACACAGTATCATGCCCCATAGTGGCCCCTGCACACAGTATCATGTCCCATAGTGGTTCCTGCAAACAGTATCATGCCCCATAGTGGCCCCTGCACACAGTATCATGCCCCATAGTGGCCCCCGCACACAGTATTATATCCCATAGTGGCCCCTGCACACACTATTATTCCTCATAGTGGCCCCTGCACTGAGTATTTTGCCCCATAGTGGCCCCTGCACACACTATTATATGTCCCATTGTGGACCACCCATGAACAATTATTATACTCTGGGGTCTTTTCAGACCCCAGAGTATAATGATCGGAGACCCAGGGGAGGATACAAACAAAAAAAACAACGTTGCTTACCTGTTCCGGTGCATGCCCGTGCGCTACTTCGGCCTTCTTCAATGTTGGACCAGGCTGGCGTCACATGATGCGGGCCGGCGTCGCGACGCAAAATTACGTCAGCTGACGTCTGGGACGTCACCAAACAGGCCCGAAGCCTGGAGAAGCGTAGGACAGGTAAGTACATTGTTTTTTATGTTCCCTCACCAACTCTGGGCCGCCGATTATTATACTCCGGGGTCTTTTCAAAGTCCCCAGAGTATAATGATAGCAGAGATTGTGGCGTTCGGCCCGCGGCCTCACATACTGATCCCTGCAGGTAACGGCCTATTTAAAAAAAAAAAAAAAAAAAGGCATCGGGTGCCCGCGGGGCCCTGTAATGTCCAGGGCCCTGTGGCAGCTGCTACCGCTGCTACCCCGGTAGTTACGCCCCTGCGAGGAAGGGAAGGAGTTCCACCGGGCGTTTGAAAAGCAGATTTTGCTGGAATAGTTTTCAGGTGCCATGCATGATTTGCAGAGCCCCTAGACAGGGCCGGTTTTAGACAAAGTGGGGCCCTGGGCAAAATTAAAAGCGGGGCCCCAAATGCTGATATGCAAACAACACCATTGTTTTCCAGTGGCAACCCCTATAATAACGCCTCCTTTCTGCCAACAAAAAAGTAATAACAAGCCCTATTTTACCACACACAATTCAAATGAGCACCTTTGTACCACCTAATAGATTTTTGCACACAGTCATCAGTTATTATAGCGCCTCCTTATAAATAATAGTCCCTGCTTATAAATAATATTACACCTTTATCAGTAATAGCTCCCTTATAAATGATAGTGTCCTGTATCAGTAATATTCCCCTTATCCGTAACAGACACCCCGTAAAAATAATACTGCTCCCTTATTAATAATAGCCCCCTCATAAATAATAGTTACCCTTATAAATAATAGTCCCCATTATCACTAATAGCCCCCTTTATAAATAAGCCCACTTAACAATTATACCCCCCTTATAAACAGTTCCCCTCTTCTAAATAATAGCTCCCCCCTTGTAATGGATGCCTTATAATAGTTCCCCCCTTATAAATAATAGCCCGTCTTATTAATAATAGTTCCCCTTTTTAAAATAGCCCCCTCATATTTAAGTTTCCCAATTATATATAGTAACACACCCCTATATATAATAGTTCTCCGTTATACAGTGTCGGACTGAAGGGGGAATGACATGGCCATGGGGCACTACACGTACTGTATGTGCAAGATTATAGTGAGGGAGTTGTGATGCAGACATAGCACACAGAGCTGCCAACAGGAATTTTGAGCCCCTCCCCCACAGTATAATGCTCCACATGGTTTATAATGCTCCACAGTATAAAATGCTCCCCTGAGCCCTCCACAGTTTCCCCACATGGTATATAATGCTCCACAGTGGCCCTACACAGTATAAAATACTCCCCTGAGCCCCCCCATAGTGGCCCCACATGGTATATAAGGCTCCACACAGTATAATACTCCACAGTGGCCCACACAGTATACTACCCCTTAGTGGCCCCAGATAGCACAATATGTTCCCCAGCAGCCTCACACAATATAATATGCTCCATACAGTATAATATGCACCCCACAGTGCCCCCCAGTATAATGCTTCACAGTGGCCTAACACAGTATAACATGCTCCACAATGGCCTTCACACAGTATAATATACTCCCCAGAGGGGTTCCCCCAGTATAATGCTCTACAGTGGTCCCCCACAGTATAATTTGCTGCCCACAGTCCACCCCAGTATAATGCTCTACAATGGCCCCACAGAGTATAATATAATCCCGAAAAGCCCCACACAATATAATACACTCCACAGTGGCCCCACACAGTATAACAAGCTCCCCACTCTGCCCCTTCTCCCCAATATAAAGCTCCAGAGTGGCCCATAGTATAATATGCTCCCCAGAGGGCCCCCGCTAGTATAATGCTCCACAGTGCTCTCCCCCCCAGTATTTTGCTCCACAGTGGCCCCACACAATATATTATGCTCCCCAGAGTGTCCCCCCAGTATAATGTTCCACAGTGGCGCCACGCAATATAATATGCTCTGCTGATGCCCCCCCAGAATAATGCTCCACAGTGACCCCACTCAGTATAACATACTCCAGAATGGCCTCCACACAGTATAATATACTGCCCAGAGAGGTTACCCCAGTATAATGCTCCACAGTGGCCCAAAGCAGTATAATATGCTCTCAGAGGCCCCCCCAGTATAATGCTCCACAGTGGCCTAAAACAGTATAATATGCTCTCCAGAGGCCCCCCCCAGTATAATGGTCCACAGTGGCCCAAAACAGTATAATATGCTCTCCAGAGCCCCCTCCCCCCAGTATAATGCTCCATGGTGGCCCAAAACAGTATAATATGCACTCCAGAGCTCCCCCCCAGTATAATGCTTCACGGTGGCCCCACACAGTATAATATACTGGAGGGCCCCCTCTGGAGAGCATATTATACTGTGTGGGGCCACTGTGGAGCATTATACTGGGGGGGGGGGCTCTGGAGAGCATATTATACTGTTTTGGGCCACTGTGGAGCATTATACTGGGGGGCCCCTCTGGATAGCATATTATACTGTGTGGAGCCACTGTGGAGAGGAGGGGAGGGGGTCCTCTGGAGAGCATGTTATATTCTGTGGGGCCACTTTGGAGCATTATACTGGGGGGCCCTCTGGAGAGCATAATGCTCAAAAGTAACCCCACAGAATATAACATGCTCTCCAGAGCCCCCCCCCACATTATAATGCTCCACAGAATATAACATGCTCTCCAGAGGGCCCCCTCCACAGTATAATGCTCCACAGTGGCCCAAAACAATATATATGCTATCCAGAGGGGGCCCCCAGTATAATGGTCCACAGTGGCCCTACAGACTCCGTCAGTGCTATTATTATATTATACTCTGGGGTCTCTTCAGACCCCAGAGTATAATTATCGAAGGCCTGGAGGAGGTAAGGGAAAATAACAAACAGTTATACTCACCTTGCCTTACCTCTCCTGGGCCTCCACGCGCTGCTCCGCTATCCCCGCCGGCGACCGCTTCCTCTTCTCTGCGTTGTGGGCGTCACCGCTGAGGCCTGTGATTGGGCCTCAGCGATTATGTGAGGCAAGCTGTCAGCACGCCCAACGCGATCGCTACGGCTGAGGCCTGGCCTCAGCGGTGATGTCCGCAACGCCAGAAGATGACGTCGGACGCAAGGACAGGTGAGTAAAAATGTTTGTTATTAGTCATCAGGCTCCGGATCCCGGGGGCCCCTTTGGGGACGGTGCCCTGGGCAATTGCCCAGTTTGCCCCCCCCTAACGCCGGCCCTGCCCCTAGACTACCAGTACAATGGAAACCCTCCAAAAGTGACCCCATTTTGGAAACAGATTTTAACATTGGGACATGAAAATTAAAAATTACTTTTTTTTTCAATAAACCGTCCATTTAGCCCCAAATTTGTCATTTTTACAAGGGGTTAAGGAAGAAAAAAACACACCACAGTTTTTTTTACACAATTTCTCCTTAACAAAGGAATACCCCATATGTGGTTGTAATCTGCTGTATGGGTGCATGGTGGGGCTCAGAATGGAAAGAGCGCTATCTGGATTTTGGAGGGCAGATTTTGCTTGAATAGTTTTCAGGTGCCATGTCGCATTTGCAGAGCCCCCAAACTACCAGTACAATGGAAAACCCTAAAAGCAACCCCATTTTACAGTCATGGCCAAAAGTTTTGAGAATGATACAAATATTAATTTTTACAAAGTCTACTGCTTCAGTTTTTCTAATGGCAATTTGCATATACTCCAGAATGTTATAAAGAGTGATCAGCTTAACAGCAATTACTTGCAAAGTCAATATTTGCCTAGAAAATGAACTTTATCCCCCAAAACACATTTCAACATCATTGCAGCCCTGCCTTAAAAGGACCACCTAACATCGTTTCAGTGATTGCTCCATTAACACAGGTGTGGGTGTTGATGAGGACAGGGCTGGAGATCAATCTGTCATGATTAAGTAAGAATGACACCACTGGACACTTTAAAAGGAGGCTGGTGCTTGCCATCATTGTTTCTCTTCTGTTAACCATGGTTATCTCTAAAGAAACACGTGCAGTCATCATTGCACTGCACAAAAATGGCCTAACTGGGAAGAGTATTGCAGCTAGAAAGATTGCACCTCAGTCAACAATCTATCGCATCATCAAGAACTTCAAGGAGAGAGGTTCCATTGGTGCCAAAAAGGCTCCAGGGCGCCCAAGAAAGACCAGCAAGCGGCAGGACCGTCTCTTAAAAGTGTTTCAGCTGCGGGATCGGGCTACCAGCAGTGCAGAGCTTGCTGAGGAATGGCAGCAGGCAGGTGTGAGTGCATCTGCACGCACTGTGAGGCCGAGACTCTTGGAGCAAGGCCTGGTCTCAAGGAGGGCAGCAAAGAAGCCACTTCTCTCCAGAAAAAACATCAGGGACAGACTGATATTCTGCAAAAGGTACAGGGAGTGGACTGCTGAGGACTGGGGTAAAGTCATTTTCTCTGATGAATCCCCTTTTCCATTGTTTGGAACATCTGGAAAGCAGCTTATTCGGAGAAGAAGAGGTGAGCGCTACCACCAGTCTTGTCTCATGCCAACTGTAAAGCATCCTGAAACCATTCATGTGTGGGGTTGCTTCTCAGCCAAGGGAATCGGCTCTCTCACAGTCTTGCCTAAAAACACAGCCATGAATAAAGAATGGTACCAGAATGTCCTCCAAGAGCAACTTCTCCCAACCGTCCAAGAGCAGTTTGGCGCTCAACAATGCCTTTTCCAGCATGATGGAGCACCTTGCCATAAAGCAAAGGTGATAACTAAATGGCTCAGGGAACAAAACATAGAGATTTTGGGTCCATGGCCTGGAAACTCCCCCAGATCTTAATCCCATTGAGAACTTGTGGTCAATCATCAAGAGACGGGTGGACAAACAAAAACCAACAAATTCAGACAAAATGAAAGCATTGATTCTGCAAGAATGGACTGCTATCAGTCAGGATTTGGTCCAGAAGTTGATTGAGAGCATGCCAGGGAGAATTGCAGAGGTCCTGAAGAAGAAGGGTCAACACTGCAAATATTGACTTGCTGCATTAACTCATTCTAACTGTCAATATAAGCTTCTGTTACTCATAATATGAATGCAATTCTATTTCTGTATGTGATAAAAACATCTGACAAACACACATAAAAACCAGAGGGCAGCAGATCATGTGAAAATATAATATTTGTGTCATTCTCAAAACTTTTGGCCATGACTGTAGAAACTACACCCCTCAAGGAATTTCAAGGGGCATTATCATTTTGAACCCAAAAGTTCTTTAAAAAAATTAACGTACAAAGTGAAAGTGACTTTCTGGACGCCATGTTGTTTTTGCAGAGCCCTGGAGGTGCTCGTAAATTGGAATTCTCCAAGTAGTGACCCCACTTTGTAGGGGCAATTTTAGGGTCTTTGCAACCGTGACATGGCGTCCAAAAACCAACAAACTAAATATGCAGTCCAAAAGCACATAGCGCTCCTACACATCTGTGCCCTGCTGTGTGACCAAATAGCAGTTTATGCCCACATGTATGACACTGGTGAACCCAGGATAATGTACTTAATGTCATATGTGGGTATAAACTGCTGTTTGGGCACAGCCGGACAGAAGGGAAAAAGCGCTATTTCAGTGACTTTAAAATGCCTGCATATACGCCACGTGGGGCCCCAGCCTTATATATATTTTTTTTTACATGTTACTAATTTTCCAGAACAAAAACCCATTTCAGGACATAAATCAATTATTTTTGCAATTATTTCTCTACCTATTGAGATGTGTAACATTTTTATTTTTCGATTGACAGAGTTGGTTTAGGGCTTATTTTTTGCAGGACGACCTGTGCTTTTAATTGGTATTGTTTTGGGGTACATATGACTTTTTGATCACTTTTTTTGTAAGGCGAGATGGCGAAAAATCATTACTTCTAATGTTTTTTTTCCGACGTTCACTGTGCAGGTTAAATAATGTTTCAGTTTTATTGTATGGGTTATTACGGACACGACAATACCTAATATATATTGTTTTTATGAAGATAATTTTATATAGGAAAGTGTCATATTTGGGGCTTTATTCATTTATTAATTTTTTTTTTTTTAATTTTACCCTTTTTTTATGTCTCACTAGGGGATTTGAACCAGCTATGCTCTGATTGTTGGTTCAATGTTATACACGTGCAATGCATGTGTATTGCAATTTATAGAGGCAGACACATAGGCTGGCTTACTCCTATCGCAGCAGGATCTACCAGGTAGGTGGAGTCCTGGCAGCCCGCAGTCACTGGTCAGACCCCGGGCTGCCGAAAATACATATTGGCACCCCCTGAACTCGCTGTGGTCATGTTTGACCGCGGCATCTAAGGAGTTAAAACTTAGCTCTGACCGGGTAATGGAGTGGGTGTTAGCTGTCAGTTAACACATACTCCCAATGCAGCCCACTCACTGACACAGGACGTACTATTGCATTCATTTCAGTTAAGTTGCAATAGGCCAAGACATAATAGTACGTTCTGTGTCGTTAAGGGGTTAAAGGCCATCACTCGTATGATTGACTCGTATCCCTCGTTTTGCCGAACGTTAACAGACCCATTATTATAATAATAATAATTACAATATTTATCTGTATGTAGTTTATATATATGGACGCCGTATACAATATTTATCTGTATGTAATGATGGATCTGGACGCCATATACAATGTTTATCTGTATGTAGTTATATATCTGGACGCCGTATACAATATTTATCTGTATGTAATGATTTATCTGGACGCTGTATACCATATTTATCAATATGTAATGATTTATCTGGATGCCGTATACAATATTTATCTGTATATAAATATATATCTGTGGCAGATTACTTTGAATATGACAGGGGTCTCAAACAAGCGGATCGTGGGGGCTGTCAGCTGTGGCCCACGGCATTCAGAACCGGGGAGAAAAGAGACCCCGACTTGCTTTTAAAGCTTTCCAGTGGCCTACAAGCTTGGGACAGCTTCAGTGTAGATATTTACGTCTAAGCTCTTTGGCACCTCCCACTGGGAACAGTGAGGTAAGTACTGGCTTGGGGCCACTAGTGAGGGACATTAACCCTTTAATAACGCAGGGTAATTTGGATATTAATGCTCAGTGACTTTTTTCATGTTTTCCACCTGCACCTTATTCTTTGCATGTCGAGTTGTACTTTCTTACTTACTTTGGTACCATTGTGGGGTATAAGAGATAAGGGTGAAGGGAGACAACGGACAAGTGGAAAAACAAGAAGGTATGAAGGGGTAAAGGCGGAAGGAGAGAAAGGATCCTTGATCATAAAACCTTGCAGAATGCAATCGGTGTCCCAATGAGACCAGATGGCCTGGAACGCCTCCACAGTGGTATTGAGGCTGCTGTCAGATACTCAAGGCTACGAATATCCTACTGGTTGGGACCAGAGGGGAGGAGAGCTTTCTTCCAATTCTTAGCTATGAGGGTTTTTCGCTGCGGTACAAAGGTAGAGGAAAAGTCTTGATGTTTTCTTGCCCAGGTGTCTAGGATGGAGGTTCAGGAGGTAAATAAGAGGATCTAAAGGAACCCCCTGGAGAAAG
This sequence comes from Leptodactylus fallax, assembly GCA_947044405.1. Taxonomy (NCBI): domain Eukaryota; kingdom Metazoa; phylum Chordata; class Amphibia; order Anura; family Leptodactylidae; genus Leptodactylus; species Leptodactylus fallax. The sequence continues at coordinate 3,393,140 of CAMRHE010000159.1, read as the reverse complement.
AGGGCATCTCTCAAGGTTTTGACCTCCCTCCAGAAACCCAGGATCAATGGCCATTCCTAAAAAAATGTGATATAAGGTAACTATGGCACCGTGACAGCACTAGCAGTCAAAGGGGATCGTCGGATTCAAGGAATGGAGGAGGGCCGAAGTGTGGTACCAGTGCATCATTAACATATTCACACACATGGAAGATTTCATAGCATGGGACCATACTATCTGCCATTGCCCCCATGATATCAATCTACCAACAACCTCTTCCCCCTTGAACATGTATTTGTAGATAGTGGATAAGCCACCCTATGGAGAGGACATGAGCTGATAGATGAAGGAAATAAGGTCCTTAGTGGAAGTGCCAGCTTGACCGAGTTTTTCAAAGGTTGTGGGAAGGGAGACAATTAGAGAGCCATGTAGAGTGCGGACAAGGTGAGCCATCTGCTGGTACTGAAGTCATTCCGTCAATGGAAGACTCAAGTTAGAAGTAAGGAAATCAAAGGACCTGAGCTCCACTGTCATGGTGGCGATTTGGAAAAGACCCGCACCCGACCACACATGAAGCATGCCTGGAGACAGACCCTTGGGGAGTAGAGGATTAAAGAGAAAGCATATCATTGAGGATTTCTTTGAAATTAGGGAAAACTTTCTACTAAGAAAGTTAGTTAAGTATATGGGGCCCAAGAGGGGGAAGAGAGGGAGGCGAGAACCGACCCATTGGAAGGCATTGGGATGCATAGGTATAAGTCATAGCTTTTCAATTTCCATCCATCTGGTATACGCGGGCAGTGCCGCCTAGAATGGAATGCAACACAAGTGAGTCGCCCGGTGGTAATGGAGCAGATGGGAAACAACCAAGCCCCCACACCCCTCCCCGCCAGCATCACCGATCGAGGAATACGGTGACGTTTGCCATTCCAAATGAATTGGAAGATAGCCTTTTGTAAACATATGAGTTCCGCATGATGGACCACCACAGGAAGCATCTCAAAGTGGTAAAGTAATTTCGTCAGGGGTACATATAATGTTTTGATTATCTTTCATTAACATTTTTTTGGGAGAGGGGGTCCGTGTGAAAAAACCTACAATTCTATCATTATTTTTTGTAGATTGTTTCTACAAAGTTCATTCTGCATTAAAAATAAAATGGCAACTTTGTCCGGCGAGTCATTACGACTACAGCAACACAATATTCATATTGATTTTATTAGGTTTTATCGATTTTACTAAATAAAATTACATTTTTCGAAAACAAACAATTTGCTTGGGGTCAACGTATTCTGATGCCTATAACTTTTTTACTGTTTAGTTGAAGGAGCTATGTGAGGACTCTAATTTTTTTTTTTGGGGGGGGGGGTGGCACGTTGTAGTTTTCATTGGTACCAATTTTTGGCATGTATAACTTTTTGATCACTTTTTCTCACTATTTTTGGAGTAGGGATGGTGATCACACACAATTTGCGCATTGAGATTTATTTTTTCACTGTTTGATAATGCTGTTTTTGGACAGTGTGGATGTATAGACACATATGGATACCTGATATGTTTAATTTTTTGTTTACAAATTTATTTTTTATCCCCAGTGCAATGTACTGTAATACTTTTGTATTGCAGTATATCATACATAGTCTCCCTATGTGCAATAGGAAAAAGCAGCCAGGAGGACATTGACCAACCATGGCAACCCGTCAGACCCAGAAATTTTATTGGAGGGAATACAAGGAACAGAAAGTAGGGCAATTATCGCTATTGATAAGGGCATCAGAGGGGTTAAGCTGCTGGAGTCTGAGTATGTTCCGACTCCGGAGGCTAGTCCTGGGGACCCGGGTGTGTAATACAGCTGTGACCAGCTCAGCCTGACAGATTTATTCTATACCTGTAATCTATATCAGTTCCTGACTGTCATAGATTTACATTTTGGAGCATTTTGCTCCAGCGGGGGAATGAATACTACTATATAATATTACTTACACCTTGGGGGAACATTATATGAGTGACTCCATATTCCAGGTGGAGCTTCCTTACATATACTTGCCTAAATGTAAACCAATCTGTTGTGTCTGTGCACGTGTATACACGTCTACGCTTTATTACACCGCCATGTCAGACTTACATAACTACAGCATGAATGGAATCCAGAACAGTTTTTCACTTTCCTTTTTACGTTATTCTTCCTGCCCGAAGCCCTTAGATTCCTGGGGTCTGGTGCGAGCTGATCCCCTCCCTCTTACCCACTGTCTGGGTCTGACATACCACATTATAACGTCAAAAAAAGTTCATCAGGTCACAGAACCTTCCACAGGGCTGTCTGCAGGTGTTCGGTGCTTTTTTTTTTATATTTTGGGGTGGGGGTGGGCATGCTGAGATGTTTATGCAATGGAAAATAAGGGGGACCCAGGAGGAAATACTGTCACGCGAAAACTGCGTGTGGTTTTCCTCTCTTTCTTGTGTAAATTTAACCCAACCATTCCCAAAATTGCAGACATTACATTTTCCAGTAGCGTTATGTAGGTAACACATTACGGAATCCTATGTAAGGATGACTGTACGGGTTGGGCACCCAGAAAGAAGTATAATAATGCCATATATGTCCCAGGTAAACAGCAGTGATATAAGCCTGCAACCAAATTGAATTAGGGGTGGGTTTATTTTATTTAGTTATCCAATCTTTATCCCACTTTATAGAATAATATTAACCATTTGTGGCAGCACAATGGGGGAATTTATTAAGACTGATGCAATGTGCACTAATCTTAAAGAAGTTCTCCAGGACTATGATGTTGAGTTCTTCTCAGGAAGTAACATGGACATGTGACAGCTATGTGACATCACATCTGTTGGTCACATGGCCATTTAAATGGGACTGAGCTGTACCATGCCCATGTGACCAATGGGCCTGATGACACTTCCTAAGAAGAGGAAGTGGAGCTCAATATCATAGTCATGGAATACCCCTATTGTGAGGGCTGGCAGCACAATATTAAGAGGCCCCTGCACCACCGGAAGGTCACATTCAACGGAATTGCAATCTACACCAGTCAGGCACTGGTATATATTTCAGGTATAACCAGTTATAGTAACATCACATTCCTGCTCCACCCTACCTTGAGCCACGCCCTTTTCTCAAAAGTGGCAAGCAGGTCAGAAAATGGACAATGTGGCCATTTTTGGCATGTTTTTGCTGTTTGGGAAAGATCAGTTCTCTACACATTTTAAGGCCCCATGTACACGATCAAGTCTCTTCCGTGAGAAAAAAGGTCCAGAACTTGGCTGTATGGCTCCCAAATGGCCTAATCGCTACCGTACTAGACCAAGAGCTTTATGTCAATAGTGAATGGACCATTCTAATGCCAAGTTCAGTCCGGGACATAAACCCCACATGGACCATTTTCCATGGCTAGGGCTCGGTCATGAGCATGAGGCCTAACGTTGCCAGTGCCAGTCTATGTAGGGACACACTCCTATTTTAAGGAGAATGGTGAAACCCACTTGCGCTCGTCAAACTGTGCATACATTTCTAAGAAGAATAAGAGACATGGTATAATGTATAGGTCTAAGAAAATTGTTATTTTATGGGAAATAAAACTATCCAGCTGATACTGCTCTGCCCTGCCCACTCTCCTTACTATACAGACTTAATTTTTTGGACTCTAAGTAAATTGGGTGACAACAACCCCAGGGAATATTTAATAAAACCTAATCTTTAGCACTAAGCTTTCCAAAAAATTAGGTAGCAAGGGGTCATTAAATTTGACGTGCATCAATACAGGACCAAATAAAGCCAATATATACTCAACAATGACATAGCAGCACCAAGAAGGACAAGCCAAAAGATTAAGCAAATCAAGGAAGTGGCCAATGTCGCCAAGATGAACAAATGACCAAATCTTTAAGCACCTAGCTCCAATCTGTGTCATGTGGAAGGGGCATAGAAGCCAAATTGAGAGCAAAGTTATTTAGCCACATGAAACCTCAAAAATCAGATCAATTGGTGTGCGATGTCTCACTGATGTGCCAGTTATCACCATTTGTCACAAACTCAGAGGGACAGAACCCTTGTACTAAGAGACTTTGTCCGAGATGTCAGCGTTGGTCAAAGTTGTGTGTCCTGGTAATTGTGAGAACAACGATGAACTGGAATCAGTAAGAGGTGCGTGGAGGTGACCACTGCATGGATGAACTGTCTGATAGGAAGAATGTCGACAGAAATCAACAGGTGTTTGACCAATATTTGGCTCCAAGCCAGACATCCAGCTACAGGTGCTCTATTGATCTCACACCACTGCTGTCAAAGGCTATCATGATGCACAGCAAGGCAGCAATGGAGGCTAAAATGCTGGTCTATCCTCTTCAGTGAAGAGTCCTGGTATGGAGGTCTATCCTCTTCAGTGATGAGTCCTAAAATATAGCCTCTTCAGTGAGGAGTCCTAGAATGGAGGTCTATCTTTTTCAGTAATAAGTCCTGGCATGGAGGTCTATACTCTTTAGTGATGAGTCCTGGAATGGAGGTCTGTCCTTCAGTGAAGAGTCCTGGAATGGAGCTCTATCTTCTTCAGTGATGAGTCCTAAAATGTAGCCTCTTCAGTGATGAGTCCTGGAATGTGGGTCTATCCTCTTCAGCAATGAGTCCTGGAATGGAGATCTATCCTCTTCAGTAATAAGTCACATTTTAGTCTCTGATGCAATGATAGCCAGAGACTGGTCTAGAGACCACGTGGGCAATGGAATGAAGTGACCTTCCCAAGGGAACCTCAAACCAGTCCTACTCCCAGAATTATGGTGTGGGGTGGCATAATGTACAGTAGTCAGACCCCTATGGTCTTCATTTCAGGTGCTCTACCAGCTTGGTGTTACATTGATTTGGTGGTTGAACCAGTGGTGCCGCCATTTCTCCAAAGTGTTTCCCAGAGTTGCCAGGCCTTATGTTGCTCATGTTACTGAGAGCATCCTGTGTAACCTATGCATGCTACCACGGTCTGCAGTGTCTCCAGACTTGTGTCCTATTGAGCATGTATGGTACATCGTTGGTCAGCCATTGTATAGGGATCTGCCAGTGACTGTGGTGCACAAGTGCATCCAGAGTGTCAGAACATAGCTCAGACAACCATTACTAATCTCACTGATAGCATGCCAAGACATGTAAGTGCAGGTGTTTCTGACCATGGTGCTCATAGGCAACACTGAATAAATGGAGATGTTTTAAATATTTTGCTTCCATTTTTTATCATTTGCATATGAGTAACATGTCTGTCCATCCTGGGATTTCCAAAATTATTGTAATTATAAAATATTATAATTTCAATGTTGGGGAGTGTATATTGTGGTGCCCATATACAGTGAAAGCGACTGTCAGTCAGTTCTTTACATTATCTTGCAAGTGTTAACATTGTGAAACATAAGTAATTGCAAGATCTTCTGTGACCACTAGGGGGCAGAGAGAGTAAAAAAGTAGATAAAGTAAAGAACCATATAAAATGTAGTAATGCGGTAATATATAACTAATTCCGTAATTTCTTATTATTATATAGGGCCCTTGTTGTAAACATTGGGATAGATTTACTAATTCTGTCTAATATTTACACTGTACAGAGTAGTCTAAAGGTGGCCAAATATATCACAGTGTCTAATGCTATATAATAAATTTGGTGTATTTTGCTAGACATGTTAGATGCTTTTGTTAGCACAACGTTCCAGTATATTCACCCCGTTTAATTTCCTACTCTCATCCACTTCAGTAGGACAATTGGATGGAATCCTCCGCAGATCGGGCAGGACGCTTCATTTTTCCGCTAGCTGATGAAGCATCTGATAAATGGGAGGTGGATTTTATGTGCCAGATTCTGCCGAAAAAATTCTGCCTCGTGAACTGTCCCATAGGGAAGTGACCGTTCTTAGAAAATGCAGCATTCCCTGGGTACTTTTTTTTTCTGCCATTTTCCAAGTCCCGGAAAGTCTATTTGAAAAAAACATACCATACCCAGAGCAGTCTGCTGAAGAACGTTTTATAGGAAATTCCTTCTACTGTGTCAGTGCTGAGTGCGTCTCTGCAGCGGTTTTGCTGTGGAAGATTGCTGTAGATAATGGAACTGCTGTGGAACCTCATAATTCACATCTCAACTACTGCAAAATATCAGACTACCTATATCAGCTGCTACTGAGCATCATAATACATATCTAAACTGAAACAGAACATCATAATAGGCACCTCAGCTGCTGCAGAACATCATAATATGCACCTCGGCTGCTGCAGAGCATCATAGTATAGACATCAGCTGCATCAGAACATCGTAATATATACTTAAGCTGCTGCAAACCCTCGTAATACATACCTCAGCTGCTGCAGAACATCATAATACACATCTAAACTGAAGTAGATTATAATACATACCTCATCTGCTGCAGAACATTATCATACACACCTCAGCTGCCACAGAGCATCATAATACACACCGCAGCTGCTGAAGAACCTCGTAATACATACTTCAGCTGCTGCCAAGCATCGCAATACAGTCATGGCCAAAAGTTTTGAGAATGATACAAATATTAATTTTTACAAAGTCTACTGCTTCAGTTTTTCTAATGGCAATTTGCATATACTCCAGAATGTTATAAAGAGTGATCAGCTTAACAGCAATTACTTGCAAAGTCAATATTTGCCTAGAAAATGAACTTTATCCCCCAAAACACATTTCAACATCATTGCAGCCCTGCCTTAAAAGGACCACCTAACATCGTTTCAGTGATTGCTCCATTAACACAGGTGTGGGTGTTGATGAGGACAGGGCTGGAGATCAATCTGTCATGATTAAGTAAGAATGACACCACTGGACACTTTAAAAGGAGGCTGGTGCTTGCCATCATTGTTTCTCTTCTGTTAACCATGGTTATCTCTAAAGAAACACGTGCAGTCATCATTGCACTGCACAAAAATGGCCTAACTGGGAAGAGTATTGCAGCTAGAAAGATTGCACCTCAGTCAACAATCTATCGCATCATCAAGAACTTCAAGGAGAGAGGTTCCATTGGTGCCAAAAAGGCTCCAGGGCGCCCAAGAAAGACCAGCAAGCGGCAGGACCGTCTCTTAAAAGTGTTTCAGCTGCGGGATCGGGCTACCAGCAGTGCAGAGCTTGCTGAGGAATGGCAGCAGGCAGGTGTGAGTGTATCTGCACGCACTGTGAGGCGGAGACTCTTGGAGCAAGGCCTGGTCTCAAGGAGGGCAGCAAAGAATCCACTTCTCTCCAGAAAAAACATCAGGGACAGACTGATACTCTGCAAAAGGTACAGGGAGTGGACTGCTGAGGACTGGGGTAAAGTCATTTTCTCTGATGAATCCCCTTTTCCATTGTTTGGAACATCTGGAAAACAGCTTATTCGGAGAAGAAGAGGTGAGCGCTACCACCAGTCTTGTCTCATGCCAACTGTAAAGCATCCTGAAACCATTCATGTGTGGGGTTGCTTCTCAGCCAAGGGAATCGGCTCTCTCACAGTCTTGCCTAAAAACACAGCCATGAATAAAGAATGGTACCAGAATGTCCTCCAAGAGCAACTTCTCCCAACCGTCCAAGAGCAGTTTGGCGCTCAACAATGCCTTTTCCAGCATGATGGAGCACCTTGCCATAAAGCAAAGGTGATAACTAAATTTCTCAGGGAACAAAACATAGAGATTTTGGATCCATGGCCTGGAAACTCCCCAGATCTTAATCCCATTGAGAACTTGTGGTCAATCATCAAGAGACGGGTGGACAAACAAAAACCAACAAATTCAGACAAAATGAAAGCATTGATTCTGCAAGAATGGACTGCTATCAGTCAGGATTTGGTCCAGAAGTTGATTGAGAGCATGCCAGGGAGAATTGCAGAGGTCCTGAAGAAGAAGGGTCAACACTGCAAATATTGACTTGCTGCATTAACTCATTCTAACTGTCAATATAAGCTTCTGTTACTCATAATATGAATGCAATTATATTTCTGTATGTGATAAAAACATCTGACAAACACACATAAAAACCAGAGGGCAGCAGATCATGTGAAAATATAATATTTGTGTCATTCTCAAAACTTTTGGCCATGACTGTACACACCTGAGCTGCTGCAGAACATTATAATACATACCTCAGCTTTACAGCAGGGATATACAATAAATAATGTATGAAGACACTATACCTTATAAACTGTATTTATGTTATCTATCCCATATCTGTCTATCTATCTATCTATCTATCTATCTATCTATCATATCCCTATCTAATATCTATCTATCTATCTATCTATCCATCCATCCATCCCATATTTATTTATCTATCTTTATTATTATTGTTTATTTATATAGCACCATTAATTCCATGGTGCTGTACATTATTATATTAATTCCATGGTGCTGTACATTATTATATTAATTCCATGGTGTTGTACATTATTATATTAATTCCATGGTGCTGTACATTTGAGGATTTACATACGGTACACAAAATATACAAAACAGATAATACTTACAGTGACCAACTGACACAGAGGGATAGAGGGCCCTGCCCGCAAGGGCTTACAATCTATGGGGGAAGAGGGATAGAGACAGAAGGTTGGGTTAGAGGCTGTTCAGGTGGTGGTGTGGTGACAGTCGTGTTATTGGGGGTTGTAGGCCTTCCTGAATAGGTGAGTCTTCACGGCCTTCTTGAAGCTTGTGATTGTGGGGGTCAGTCTTATGTGTCTTGGTAATGAGTTCCAAAGTATGGGGGATGCACGGGAGAAGTCTTGGAGACGATTGTGTGGAGAGCAGATAAGAGCAGAGCGGAGTAGGAGGTCTTTAGAGGATCGGAGGTTACGTGCGGGCAGGTAGCGGGAGATTAGGTTGGAGATATATGGAGGGGACAGGTTGTGGATGGCTTTGTATGTCAGTATTAGTAATATGAACTCTATTCGCTGGGCAATAGATAGCCAGTGAAGGGATTGGCAGCGGGGAGCGGCCAATGAAGAACGGGAGGAGAGGTGTATTAGGCGAGCAGCACAGTTTAATGTGGACTGGAGGGGGGCGAGGGTGTTAGCTGGGAGGCCATGGAGAAGGGTGTTACAGTAGTTGAGGCGGGAGATTATGAGGGCGTGGACTAATATCTTTGTAGTTTCAGGGGTGAGGAAGGAGCAGATTCGGTGGATGTTCTTGAGTTGGCGCGGCAGGAGGTGTTGAGGGTTCGAATATGCGACTTGAAGGATAGGTCAGAGTCTAAGGTTATCCCAAGGCAGCGGATCCATGGGACTGGGGTGAGTGTGGTTCCATTAACTTTGATAGATGGGTCAGGTAGGGGGTCGTGCGAGGAGGGGTGATGAACTTCGTTTTCTCCACGTTGAGTTTGAGAAAGCGGGAGGAGAGAAAGGAGGCTACGGCTGCTAGACATTCTGGGACTCTGGACAACAGAGAGGTAATGTCTGGTCCAGAGAGATATATTTGAGTGTCGTCAGCATAGCAATGGTAATGGAAACCATGGGATTCTATGAGTTGACCCATCTATCAAAAACAATTTTACTTACCTGGTTTCCAGACTTCCTGGCTCCGGATAGGAAGTGCATTAGCCAGGTGGTGAAGTGGTCGATGAAGGCAGCAGTAGGTCCTGGTGGTCGATATATGACAGCCAGTTGGGAGATGGAGGGTGAGTAGATGCGAACAGAGTGCACTTCAAAGGAGGGGAGAGTGAGAGCAGGTAGCGGTTGAATTGGGGCGAAGGAGCAATTGTCAGACAGGAGTACGCCTACGCCTCCACCAGGTTTATTGTTGGGTCGTGGAGTGTGCGAGAATTGCAGACCTCCAAAGGAGAGGGCAGCAGGGGAGGTAGTGTCTGAGGGTGTTAGCAGTGACGTAAATACCGGGGTAGCAGCGGTAGTGGCTACCACAGGGCCTGGGACAATAGGGGGCCCGGAGCCCTGTGGCAGCCGCTACCGCAAACCCCACAAACACTGCTATCATTATACTCCAGGGTCTTTTCAGACCCTGGAATATAACGATTGGGGGCCCAGGGGAGGTGAGAGAACATAAAAAACAACATTACTTACCTCTTCTGCACTCCAGCAGGCTTAGGGCCTGTTTGGTGACGTCATGTGTCGCGACGCCGGCCTGGATCATGCGAGATCTGGGCCAAAATTGAAGATGGCCGAAGTAGCACACCGGAGTGCACCGGAGCCAGGAAACCAGGTAAGTAACATTGTTTTTTTTTGTTTGTATGCTCCCCTGGTTCTCTGATCATTATACTTTGGGGTCTGAAATAATAATTGTTCATGGGTGGTCCACAATGGGGCATAATACTGTGTGCAGGGGCCACTATGCTGCAATGTCAAATGTTCTCCTTGGGGCCCAGTCATTCCTATTTATGCCACTGGGTGTTAGCCATGTTTCTGTGATACAGAGAAATGAAAATTTATGAGAAATGAAGAGGACGTGGATGTAGGCAAGTTTGTTGCGTACAGAGCGAGCATTTCATACTGCGCTGGAGAGGGCAGGGGGAGGGGCAGGAGCGAGTAAGATAGGTGTAAGATTTAGGGGTTTCCGTGTTCTGTTGCCGGTTGTGCGGAAAGATCTGACAGCAGGGAGGTGCTGGGGTGGTCCAGGATTAGGAGATATGTCGCCAGAAGTGAGGAGTAGCAGGGAGAGGGATAGCAGGTGTAAATAGAAGAGTGTGGGGAGGTTGTGTGTGTCTGGGGCAGAAAGCTTGTAGGTGTGTGAGTAGCTGCACAGAGAAGGTCAGATGGTGGGGTAGAATAGATGGAGAGATAAAGATATTCTTAGTGACATGGCTGGTTTGGGGTGGAAAAGTGTTTTTTACAAGTATGAGAAGAACAACAGTGATTATAGTGAGAAGCATTTCTGTAGATAATAACTAGGTTTTGTTTTAGTTGGTTGTTGTTACCTTCAGTTCCCTTCTGTTCCAATTCTGGCCTAATTCTGGTCTGAACAATTTAGAGCTACAGTTTTGAAGATGCACTCACCTAGGTCATCACTGACCACTGTCCTTACTTTTATACTAACTAGGAATACATTTGTTTCATGTGTGTCAGGTGTGAATAGGGGGTGTGGAAACATGCAGATAGAAGCTGCATCTATCTATCTATCTATCTATCTATCTATCTATCTATGTACTGTACATGCAGAGTACTGATGCAGCAGAAAGTCACACCACCAAAAATCTTGTTTGTCTTTTTCCCACAATTCCAGTTATAGTAACAACAATCATAATTTGGCGCAGTAAAGGGGATGCTCTGTATGCGCGGCTTTGGGTGTCACGGATGTAGCACCTTATCTGACACTACGTCTCCTGTGATTGTGAGATACAGCTACCAGATCATGATAGGGTTCCTTTAAAATTTAGAATTCTCTTTCCAAATCCAAACTCGGCTATAAGATTTTTTCCTCTCACTATCATTTCTTGCTTTCATTAAATCTGCAATCCCATCACATGCGGTTATGAAACTGGGAATCATGTGACTTTCATGAAAATACGACATTGCAGCTTGGGTTATGAAATAAGCTGCTTCCCTTCACAAACATTACAACTGTCCTGAATGTTCCTTTTTTACGATTCTTCCCTGTAAATGATGGAGAGAGGAGAAATTCTTAGGAGTCTGGGACACAAAAAAAATCAAATCAAATATTCTGACTGCTGTAAACGTCAGTGTTATATTGTGGTAGCGTATTAGATGAATTGGTGCAAACACCTGGATACAATTCTTCATGAGAAAGCATTGTAAGAACTATTTATAAGTATTGTGTACATACAGATGTAGCAGAGCTGAATCTGCAATTGGCCCGTTTCTTAGATGTACAACTCAGTAAAATAGAATGTTACCCCCCCCAAAAAATTGGTTTCATTTCCTTCCTGTATTATACTCCAGAGCTGCGCTCACTATGCTGCTGGTGCAGTCACTGTGTACATACATTACATTACTTATCCTGTACTGATCCTAAGTTGCATCCTGTATTATACTCCAGAGCTGCACTCACTATTCTGCTGGTACAGTCACTGTGTACATACATTACATTACTTATCCTGTACTGATCCTGAGTTACATCCTGTATTATACTCCAGAGCTGCACTCACTATTCTGCTGGTGCAGTCACTGTGTACATACATTACATTACTTATCCTGTACTGATCCTAAGTTGCATCCTGTATTATACTCCAGAGCTGCACTCACTATTCTGCTGGTACAGTCACTGTGTACATACATTACATTACTTATCCTGTACTGATCCTGAGTTACATCCTGTATTATACTCCAGAGCTGCGCTCACTATTCTGCTGTTGCAGTCACTGTGTACATACATTACATTACTTATCCTGTACTGATCCTGAGTTACATCCTGTATTATACTCCAGAGCTGCGCTCACTATTCTGCTGGTGCAGTCACTGTGTACATACATTACATTACTTATCCTGTACTGATCCTAAGTTGCATCCTGTATTATACTCCAGAGCTGCACTCACTATTCTGCTGGTACAGTCACTGTGTACATACATTACATTACTTATCCTGTACTGATCCTGAGTTACATCCTGTATTATACTCCAGAGCTGCGCTCACTATTCTGCTGTTGCAGTCACTGTGTACATACATTACATTACTTATCCTGTACTGATCCTGAGTTACATCCTGTATTATACTCCAGAGCTGCGCTCACTATTCTGCTGGTGCAGTCACTGTGTACATACATTACATTACTTATCCTGTACTGATCCTGAGTTACATCCTGTATTATACTCCAGAGCTGCACTCACTATTCTGTTGGTACAGTCACTGTGTACATACATTACATTACTTATCCTGTACTGATCATGAGTTACAGTTGAGCTAAAAAGTTTACATACCCCAGCAGATGATCTTTTTTGTTTTTTGGCCTTTCTTCAGAGAATATGAATGATAACACACAATTTTTTTCTCCACTCATGGTTATTGGTTGGTTGAAGCCATTTATTGTCAGACTTCTGTGTTTTTTCTTTTTAAATCATAATGACAACCAAAAACATTAAAATGACCCTGTTCAAAAGTTCACATACCCTGGTGATTTTGGCCTGATAACATGCCCAGAAGTTGACACAAAGGGGTTTGAATGGCTACTAAAGGTAACCTCCTCACCTGTCACCTGTTTGCTTGTATTCAGTGTGTGCATAAAAGCTGAGTGAGTTTCTGGGAACCAGACAGACTGTTGCATCTCTCCTCCAGCCACTGACGTTTCTGGATTGTGAATCATGGGGAAAGCAAAAGAATTGTCCACGGATCTACGGGAAAAGGTAGTTGAACTGTATAAAACAGGAAAGGGATACAAAAAGATATCCAAGGAATTGATAATGCCAGTCAGCAGTGTTCAAACTGTGATTAACAAATGGAAACTCAGGGGCTCTGTAAAAACCAAACCACGGTCAGGTAGACCAACCAAAATTTTGCCCACAACTGCCCGGAAAATTGTTCGGGATGCAAAGAAAAACCCACACATAACATCAGCTGAAATACAGGACTCTCTGAAAACTATCGGTGTGGCTGTTTCAAGATGCACAATAAGGAGGCATTTAAAGAAAAATGGGCTGCATGGTCGAGTTGCCAGAAGAAGCCATTACTGCGCAAATGCCACAAAGAATCTCGCCTTCAATACGCCAAACAGCGCAGAGACAAGCCTCAAAACTTCTGGAACAAGGTAATTTGGAGTGATGAGACAAAAATTGAACTTTTTTGCCACAACCATAAACGTTACATTTGGAGAGGTGTCAACAAGGCCTATGATGAAAGGAACACCATTCCTACTGTAAAGCACGGAGGTGGATCACTGATGATGTGGGGATGTGTGAGCTTCAAAGGCACAGGAAACCTGGTCAAAGTTGAAGGAAAGATGAATGCAGCAGGTTATCAGCAAATACTGGAGGCAAATTTGCACTCATCAGCCAGGAAGCTGCGCATGGGACGTACTTGGACGTTCCAACATGACAACGATCCAAAACACAAGGCCAAGTCGACCTGTCATTGGCTACAGCAGAAGAAAGTGAAGGTTCTGGAGTGGCCATCTCAGTCTCCTGACCTCAATATCATTGAGCCACTCTGGGGAGATCTCAAGCGCGCAGGACATGCAAGACAGCCCAGGAAATTACAGGAACTGGAGAATTTTTGCCAAGAAGAATGGGCAGTTTTATCATCTGAGAAACTAAAGAGCCTCATCCACAACTACCACAAATGACTTCAAGCTGTCATTGATGTTAGAGGGGGCAATACATGGTATTAAGAACTGGGGTATGGGAACTTTTGAACAGGGTCATTTTGATGTTTTTGGTTGTCATTATGATTTAAAAAGAGAAAACACAGAAGTTCAACCAACCACTAACTATGAGTGTAGAAAAAGTTTGTGTTATCATTCACATTCTCTAAAAAAAAAGGCCAATAAAAACAAAAAAATCTGCCGCGGTATGTAAACTTTATAGCACAACTGTATATCCTGTATTATACCCCAGAGCTGCACTCACTATTCTGCTGGTGCAGTCACTGTGTACATACATTACATTACTTATCCTGTACTGATCCTGAGTTACATCCTGTATTATACTCCAGAGCTGCGCTCACTATTCTGCTGGTGCAGTCACTGTGTACATACATTACATTACTTATCCTGTACTGATCCTGAGTTACATCCTGTATTATACTCCAGAGCTGCACTCACTATTCTGCTGGTAGAGTCACTGTGTACATACAGTCATATGAAAAAGTTTGGGCACCCCTATTAATCTTAATCATTTTTAGTTCTAAATATTTGGGTGTTTGCAACAGCCATTTCAATTTGATATATCTAATAACTGATGGACATAGTAATATTTCAGGATTGAAATGGGTTTATTGTACTAACAGAAATGTGCAATATGCATTAAACCAAAATTTGACCGCTGCAAAAATTTGGGTACCCTTATCATTTTATTGATTTGAATACTCCTAACTACTTTTTACTGACTTACTGAAGCACAAAATTGGTTTTGTAACCTCACTGAGCTTTGAACTTCATAGCCAGGTGTATCTAATCATGAGAAAAGGTATTTAAGGTGGCCAATTGCAAGTTGTTCTCCTATTTGATTCTCCTCTGAAGAGTGGCATCATGGGCTCCTCAAAACAACTCTCAAATGATCTGAAAACAAAGATTGTTCAACGTAGTTGTTCAGGGGAAGGATACAAGTTGTCTCAGAGATTTAACCTGTCAGTTTCCACTGTGAGGAACATAGTAAGGAAATGGAAGATCACAGGGACAGTTCTTGTTAAGCCCAGAAGTGGCAGGCCAAGAAAAATATCAGAAAGGCAGAGAGAAGAATGGTGAGAACAGTCAAGGACAATCCACAGACCACCTCCAAGAGCTGCAGCATCATCTTGCTGCAGATGGTGTCACTGTGCATCGGTCAACAATACAGCACACTTTGCACAAGGAGAAGCTGTTGGGAGAGTGATGCGAGAGCCGTTTCTGAAGCACGCCACAAACAGAGTCGCCTGAGGTATGCAAAGCACATTTGGACAAGCCAGCTTCATTTTGGAGAAGGTCCTGTGGACTGATGAAACAAAGATTGAGTTGTTTGGTCATACAAAAGGCGTTATGCATGGCGTCAAAAAAACACAGCATTCCAAGAAAAACACTTGCTACCCACTGTAACATTTGGTGGAGGTTCCATCATGCTTTGGGGCTGTGTGGCCAATGCCGGCACCGGGATCTTGTTAGTTGAAGGTCGCATGGATTCAACTCAGTATCAGCAGATTCTTGAGAATAATGTACAAGAATCAGTGACGAATTTGAGTTCGCCGGGGATGGATATTTCAGCAAGACAATGATCCAAAACACAGCTCCAAATCTACTCAGGCATTCATGCAGAGGAACAATTACAATGTTCTGGAATGGCCATCCCAGTCCCCAGACCTGATATCATTGAACATCTGTGGGATAATTTGAAGCGGGCTGTCCATGCTCGGCGACCATCAAACTTAACTGAACTGGAATTGTTTTGTAAAGAGGAATGGTCAAAATACCTTCATCCAGGATCCAGGAACTGATTAAAGCTACAGGAAGCCACTAGAGGCTGTTATTTTTGCAAAGGAGGATCTACTAAATATTAATGTCACTTTTCTGTTGGGTGCCCATACTTTTGCACCGGTCAAATTTTGGTTTAATGCATATTGCACATTTTCTGTTAGTACAATAAACCTCATTTCAATCCTGAAATATTACTGTGTCCATCAGTTATTAGATATATCAAATTGAAATGGCTGTTGCAAACACCCAAATATTTAGAACTAAAAATGATTAAGATTAATAGGGGTGCCCAAACTTTTTCATATGACTGTACATTACATTACTTATCCTGTACTGATCCTGAGTTACATCCTGTATTATACTCCAGAGCTGCGCTCACTATTCTGCTGGTGCAGTCACTGTGTACATACATTACATTACTTATCCTGTACTGATCCTGAGTTACATCCTGTATTATACTCCAGAGCTGCGCTCACTATTCTGCTGGTGCAGTCACTGTGTACATACATTACATTACTTATCCTGTACTGATCCTGAGTTACTTCCTGTATTATACTCCAGAGCTGCACTCACTATTCTGCTGGTGCAGTCACTGTGTACATACATTACATTACTTATCCTGTACTGATCCTGAGTTACATCCTGTATTATACTCCAGTATAATAGGTGGAGGGCCAGGACAGGTGACATACTTATCTTCCGTTACCTCTTTTGTGTCTTCCATGGTGTCCTTCGTTCTTTTGTTCTCCCTGTGGCCGATGACATCACAGAAGAGCGCCAGATGCCGCGAGCAAAAAGAAGTAATGGAAGATTAGTATGTTTTTTATTCCACCTCCCCTATTACTTTCACTTTGACATAACTTTGGCTGTGTTTGCCATAGAGAGATAGAAATTGGATAGCTAGGTTCCTAGGAGCTCGAAGAGTATTCTACACTATGTTTTTTAGATAGGTTCCTAGGAGCCCTGACAGTATTATACACTATGTTGTAAGCCAATTTAAGGTGTGAAACCTGAAACAAATCAGTGACCCAAGCCACCCAAACCCAAACATAAAATGGATCTTGAGAGGTTCCCATCACTATCATGTCCTATTGATGAATTTGTCATTGTTATAATATGCTTAACCTTAGTCTGAAGCCTCAATTATACTCTTTCAGCGATGTCATAAATATGGTATTCAATCAGAATTTGCCCCTTTCTCTCTATAACTGTAAACAGAGATATTTTGCTGTATACTCACACCCATGTGATCTATATGCTGTACACAAGACATATGTTACAGATGGGTGATTTCCCCCTCCAACACTTCTAGTCTGACACATTCTGTGATTTGGCTTTCGATGAAAAAAGTAAACGTGTTTCCAGCCATCCATAATAAGTTGTTATGTTTGTTACTATTTCACAACATTAAAATCATGAAGTTGTGCCAAAGTGATTCAGACAGCGGCATCAAAGGAACACTCGATATACAGTGAATCATGTACAGATCACATAATTCAGGGATGGTTCATTTCCCTAAACAAGGGAGTGAATGGCGTATCAATAATGTACAGTCACCAGAATTAGCGAAAGCTAGATAACTGAGCAACTTGCATGCCCAGCCAAGGGAATTTATTAACTTTATAATAAACATTATACTATACAAATAAAATCCTAGAATATAGAAGTTTTCATACTGGTCGCTAGAGCCATCACAATAATCTGTCAATTGTTGCCTTCTGCAGCTTTGCTGTACAGACTGGGACAACAAGAGCAGAGTCATCTCATTATCATTAGAGGGTGGGAGAGAGAATGACAGATGTGTTCCCGGAGGCCTAGATAAGGTACAATGGTATATTTGAGCACACAGATGAGGTTCTACATACAGCTCACTGTCATTCCCTGGTCTTGGGGAAGGGGGCAGGAATTCTCTATGTATTATTTTCTAGAGACTTTGTTAGCCTAATGACATTTATATGACCATTAAAGGGAGCCTGTCAATAGTCTTGAACGCTAAAAACAGCTGAAAGTGCTCAATACCTGATAGGTATGAATCAACTCCTTTACATATCACATCTACTGAGAGGTGGAAAATGGTGACAGACTCCTTTTACCGTGTCTTTAGCATTGCACCTGCCATAAAGCAAACACTTCCTGCTTCAATTTGTATAATGTCAATACCGCAAGGAACCTTCAATATGACTTCCCCAAGGAAGTTTGTAACACAATTTAAACACAACCACAAATGTTGTCCCGTTAAAGTCACTTATTCTAGGGATAAGTGTGAGATCGCTGAGGAGCTGACTGCCGAGTCCTCCAATGATCAGGAGAATGGGGGACTGAATGACCCCCAGGCCTGCTCTATGTGAATGAAGCGCCAGCGTACTTATGTGACCAGGGGTCTGCCATAGGTTACAGTCCTGAGAGCCCCATACCAGTGAATGGAGCAATGAAGCTTCATTCACATGGAGGAGGTATGGAGGACTTTCAGTCCCTTGTTCTTCCCACTGCCGGGGCACTCAGCAGCTGGACACTCAGCGATGAGACACGTATCCCCTATTCCCTTTAAGGTTATGTTCAGACTGCCCTAGATCCTTGCTTCAGAGGTATTCTCCAAGGTTTACCTTTGACATATGCCACTTTATAGGCACACAGTGATGTATGTCACCTATAGGATTCCTTGAACAAAGAAGTACTTTCTGACACTCTTTTGACCTATGTTTGGTGAATGGGACCTATGGCTATTTTCAGAGTATGCACCAGGAACCTTCCCAACAAATAAGCAAAACCTGTTCATATGACATGATGTGAACAATGAAATGATGAAACTAAAATAAACTTGTTTCACAAAAATACTTCTTTAACTAAAAAAGTTGGTCAAACAACATTAATAAACATATATGATATCTATGGCCGATCCTATATGATATAATAATATACAGATGTGAAGGGGGAAAGAGGTCACGATGTATGTAGGTGTATCTGTTTTTTGTAAGTTGATGTTGGAAATCATAAAGCACACATGAATATAATGTAATGAATAAATGTGGTGAGGGGCTCATTGTTTTCGTACCGGTGTCTACGATCAGGGCTCTGGGTAC
Organism: Leptodactylus fallax; assembly: GCA_947044405.1. Taxonomy (NCBI): domain Eukaryota; kingdom Metazoa; phylum Chordata; class Amphibia; order Anura; family Leptodactylidae; genus Leptodactylus; species Leptodactylus fallax. The sequence goes on along the minus strand of CAMRHE010000159.1, from coordinate 3,374,044 downwards.
TGCATACCTCATGTAAACTGCAGTTTTGACTGCATTTATCTGCGCCCCAATCTGCTGATGTGCCCTATATAACAGTAGGGGTGAATTGCAAATATTCTGTAATATCTTGCACTAGGACGAAACGATCTGAACAGGACAATATACTATGTGCTCCTCAGTACATGGAGCTGAAGCCAGGATGCCCCCTTGTTGGAGCAATGAGGTAGGTGCCGGACAGCCGTTACGATGTGTAACTTCTGTTGACGACTTCCAGGTTCCCCTTCACTCCGTCAATCGACTTCTCATCAGGATGGCGGTGTACAATATTCAGCAGCGTCTTCATGGTACAAACCTATTGGGTCACCAGTAGCAATGTCAGATGATGTGATGTACCTGCAAAGAGTATTATTCACAAGATGTTAAGAGAAACTGATAACGACAGGATCATCGATCCCTTCTCCAGGTGAACGCCGTCCAAAAATGTCGCAGAACACAATTCATAATGTGAGATGTTGAGCACAGGAGACTGGGAAATCTTACTCAACGTGTCTGAAAGCTGCAAAAGGGGCAATATTGCAGCATATCGTGTCACTGTCGTTCAGAAGCTCAAAACTTGTTTGAAGCTCCATAAGTTATTAGGTTTTAATGGAATGAGTGAAAAATAGAAATTAACGTGGAAAATTAAAAATAAAATCATCAGAAATTCTTAAAAAATGTGTTTCTCATATAAACTTGGTTTAAAAAAATAGGCTATTTTTGGTGACACATCCCCTCTATCTGAATGGACTTTGACATGGAGAGTCCTTACTAGAAATGAGCGAATCGGTTTGGATGGAACCAGCTTCAACCCCAAAAGTTTTCGAAACTTTGGGGGCTCATCATCCGAGAACTAGAAGCAAAGTTATTATACTCCTGGGTATCTTCATAGGTGGAGGACCAGGGGAAGTGTAAAAAATAAAAAACATTCATACTCACCTTCCCTCTGGGTCTCCTTGCAGAGTCTGCTGAGCCCAAATCACAGGTGACCCGCGGGACATATGACATCACCCAGGAGGCCAGAAGAGGACCCATAGAAAGCACAGGAAGCTGAAATTCTGTTTTTATGAGAACATGTTTAACCCAAAATGAATCTTTGGGCTGAAACATCGGAACCCGAAATGAAATGAATCTTCAGAGGTTTGCCCATATCTAGTCCTTACCTTTGACACAAGATTAACGCAGTAGACCAGAGATGTATTATAATGTCCTACACCCAGCAGTAAAAGTTTAGAGATCGTCGAGGCCCAATGATATCAGCGGTCTACTTGTCAGTGTCTACATCCAGCCCTGTCTGTTTGACTTCTCTTTGGGATCTTTAAGTCCTTCCATTACATCAAACGCTTAGATATTGTTTTCCTTCCTGGCATCTCTGCAGGAGCAGACAGCAATATAACCACAGGTTATGGAAACCAGCTTCCAAATGTTCATGTTTTGAGGACGACTGTGTTTTCTGGGTGGGTGACCTTTGTATCTTATGAGATTAGCATCTAAACTGTCCTCATACGACTTTGTCCTTCTTAGGTTTTCCTATGGCTGTACAAAATAATCTTCTACTTTCCATCTCTCGCCACAAAATAAAATTCCTACTGTAAAAATGGAAAATGTTCGTGCTTTTTTTTTCTCTCTCTCTCTTGATGAAATTATATTTCCAGTCACAATATGCAGGAGAGGGGGACAGTTTTGACAAGACGCCTCTAATGTGGAAGTAAGGGGGGGAAATTGTATATAGCACGAGGTCTTTCAAGCCGTTTAGTCAATGTTGTGTTTCATGAGCAAATGACTTTATAAACTCGCTGTGGTTTACTTCTCTAGGACTGTAAATGTTTTATACACTGCTTTACAGATCATTTTCTCAAAGAGTTGGAACGTTACCCATGTGAAGTAAACCACGCAAAAACATAGAGGACTTGTTTTTCTTTTTTCAAAATTTCATGGAAATACGCTGCATTTTGTTACAAGTAGGAGAAACATAGGCAAGGTTGGTTTGGGGATAATTGCTGAAAAGTTGTGAAAATCATGGAACGTGGATATAAGATTGCAGAGAATTTTCACAACTGGGAGAATGAGGACAAGAGGTTAGGGACTAAAACATTGGGAGGGCGGGAGAAGAGGCAGAAAAGACACTGGGGGAAAGTTATTAAGGTCGGTGATTCTTACACCAGTCATAAGTGATTCCCCGACAAGACTTGGCTTCTTATCAATTCTTGCAGATATAGGTGCGCCTGATCTCAAACGTACACTAGTCAGATTTGTGGTATAAATCATGCCAGTTTTTTGGTGTGAGTTATAATAAATCTGGTGGACTTGCGGTGCCTTAACCCCAGCCTGTCTCGATTCTCCCTTATTGTCTAAAAAAGTGGTAAGAGTGGGATTGGATCTTAGATGTACCATAGTGCGCCAAAAAGGCACCAAGTTAATGGGGTTATCCAATGAATATACCATAGTTAAATTTATAGATGACATCTGTTGTCTTGTTAAGTTGCCAATGGATACGACCATGAATGCAGGAACTTTCTATGGTCTGGGACTTGTCAGATACCCAGCCATAATTTCCTTATTGGGGCCATGTTACCAGGCAGAGACACTACATGTATGAGAAGAAAACCCGACCGCAATAAGGACATCATGGCTGGTTATTAGGAGGGACACTACATGTATGAGACGATAACCCGACCACAATAAGAACATCATGGCTGGTTATCAGGAGGGACACTACGTGTATGAGAAGATAACCCGACCACAATAAGGACATCATGGCTGGTTATCAGGAGGGACACTACATGTATGAGAACATAACCTGATCACAATAAGGACATCATGGCTGGTTATCAGGAGGACATTACATGTATGAGAAGATAACCTGACCACAATAAGGACATCATGGCTGGTTATCAGGAGGGACACTACATGTATGAGAAGATAACTCAACCACAATAAGGACATCATGGCTGGATTATCAGGAGAGACACTACATGTATGAGAAGATAACCCGGCCACAATAAGGACATCATGGCTGGTTATCAGGAGGACACTACGTGTATGAGAAGATAACCCGACCACAATAAGGACATCATGGCTGGTTATCAGGAGGACATTACATGTATCAGAAGATAACCCGACCACAATAAGAACATCATGGCTGGTTATCAGGAGGACACTACATGTATGAGAAGATAACCCGACCACAATAAGGACATCATGACTGGTTATCAGGAGGACACTACATGTATGAGAAGATAACCTGACCACAATAAGGACATCATGACTGGTTATCAGGAGGACACTACATGTATGAGAAGATAACCCGACCACAATAAGGTCATCATGACTGGTTATCAGGAGGACACTACATGTATGAGAAGATAACCTGATCACAATAAGGACATCATGGCTGGGTTTCTTTCATGTCCCAGACCATAGACAGTTCCTGTATTCATGGTTGTATCCATTGGAAATTGATAAAAGCAAAAGTGCTCAAAATTGTTTAATTATTTACATTTACAAAAATATTATACTTTTAATTGTCTACAAATTTAACTATGGTTATGTTCATGGGAAACACCTTTTAAAGTGCATTTTTGTCCATTTTCTTGGCACATCTCAAATAGTAAATCTGGGTTGCTATGTTATCTTTGCAAAATCTTTTCAGTCCAGTAAATACAGAGAAATCTTTCGAAGGATGAGAGATACATTCGGACTGAAGGGTTGGTCAGTCGAAGCTGATGTCTTCACAATAATTTCAAAGCACCAAGAGTGAAGTCTTGGTTCCAAAGAGGCTGTGTAGTCAAGGGACTCTTAGACTCATGTTCTCCTTCTCCACGCTTTGGCTCTCTCTGTACCTCATTGGCCTACAGGGCTCAGGGTTTTAAACTGGCAAAATATGTGGGTAAGATTTTGATAAATCACCTACTATTTTTGTTAAGGCCCGATCACACTGGATGTACACACACGCTTGTTCCCGATAATCAACCCAATAATGGTGACAATCACACGTGAATTCCCCAGTGGGGCCCTTGAGCCTGGTAGGCCCATAGTCCACCCATGGCATGGCACCGAACACTCATTGTACTTCATACAGATACTCACCATAGTGAATCTCGGCCAGGCTACGTGTCAGTATAATATACTTATAATATACTTACTTTTATATACTGTAGACACACTGTATGGGTGAGATGACATCCAACCAGTTCCTCCCTGGGCCTCATTTTCTTGCAGACAAGCGTTATTAATATTAATATTAGGATGTAGTTGTATAGTGGACACCCAAAATGAATTTTACTGGTGGGCCCTAGGCATCCCAGTCCAACACTATACCTTGCCCTATTTGATCTCACCCCCATTGCTACTAGATGGCAAAAATCTGGGCAGGATCTAAGCAGGGGCGTAGCTGAAGGGGCTGCAGAAGTAGTAGTAGCTACCAGGCCCTGATCCCTGAGGGGTTCCAAGAGTCTGTCTGACACATAAAATACACCACTATTATAAATGACACACGTTAAGTAGGGGCCCTATTACTGATTTTTCATGGGGCCCAGGAGTTTCAAGTTATGAAAGAATCTTGAAATGTTCCCAAAGGTCATGGAAAGTCTGTAAAAGGGGAGACAAACACCAGACCCCTTAATGAGACCCATTTTGATATTTTGGACCACCCTCTTCTCAGCACATCACAGCCGCTACTTTTTTCCATCATGGTGTTCAACCACCCATCAGCTATTACACATGTACTCAGAGATGTCATTCAGCTACATGAAATTCTTTACCTAAAATAGCATTTTTCCTTGAATATGTATTTCTAAGGAGGAAAAAAATCTACAAAGCTTTTAAGGTTGGAATTTAGAATTGCTGCTCTGTCTCCCATCACTATGCAATTGGGTAAGAATGGAGCCACTCAGTAGCAGGAGTACTACAAATGAATCATGTAAGTGATGTCATCGCATGTTAGAGGGGACATGACATCATTCTCTATTTGAGACCCATCTAAGCATCTGTTCACTTATTGAATGCAGGCTGCGACGTGCGGTCATTTCACGTGCCTTAAAGTCTTCTCAGGCTGACAATGAATACTTTAGGACTTGGATAAAAGGATGATGCAATTGGTCCTGGGGTGCAAAAACTAAAATAAACCAACATTAGGTCTTCTGCAACTTGTCACATGAAATTCACTGCAGGTTGTGGATAGGATACTAAAACTAACTTTTAAATGAAAAATATGTTAAAATTGCAGGAAAGAAAACACTTTCTTTCATAAGCAGCATTTGCCCTGGCAAATAGTGAAGAGTGGTAATCTAAAGCTAGGTTCACACCAGAACAATGGAGAGGCGGCCCGCTAAAATTGTGGTTACTATTACAGAGGCCGACAGAGACCCCATTGACTATAATGGGGTCCGGTGTTTTAAAAATGAGACATGTGGAGGAAAAAGTCTCGCGTGCAGGTGGACACTGAAACAGAGACTGGTGCAGGTGTGAATGTAGCCTAAGAAAAGACCTAGCCTAGATAGAAGAGAGTCTTAGATACTGTCCTTACAGCTAACCTCTCCATCTTGTCATTGAATGGTTAGCTTTTGTACTGTTCTTGCTCTATCTGCAGTATAACATGCTTCTCTAATTTCATTTCTTCCCATTAGATAATACATAGACATAGAGGGATATAAAGGTATTTGATATCACACCAGAACCTTAAATAGTCAAATTCCCAATATTCACTGCGCTGCCGGAGCCAATCAAGATGCATGGAGACATATCAATAAATATCAAGGAATAACTGAGAAACAGCACAACACAGAGTTATAACAAAAACTACACCAGAGTTGTTAGTTCATGGTGAATATAAGTATGTACTATAAAAGACACCTTATGAGAGGTTATCTTTAAAAGGGATATGAAATCATGGATGGGTTTCTGAATGACAAGTCCCGGCACTTTTGCCTTGCAGCGTCGGGGCCCTGGGTTTGAAACCAACCAAGGGCAACATCTACATGGAGTTTGTATGTTCTCCCCATATTGGTGTGGATTTCCACTGGGTACTCCGTTTTCCTCCCACATGCCGAAAATATACTGATAGGTAAATTGTCTTCCTGTAGAACAACTGACCCTTGTGAGTATTTGGGATGATCGCCTGTATGGCAGCCATTGACTCCCCTACTCCACAATGCTGCCTGCACTTTGAGTCCTCATGAGAAAAGCGCACTACAAATTTTTGTCATTGTCATCCTCGGAAGCGGGGATTACTAAAGTGTTTATGATTATATATTTTTTAAAGCGATAGGGAAAGGGGGTTGATTTTAAATTTCATAATTTTTTTTGCCCCTCTCTGGTAGGCTTGAATCTACAATTATTGATACCATAGACCACAATACTACAGTACTGTATTGCAGTCTGTGGTGAAATCACTACGTTGTGTATTGCAGTCTGTGGTGAAATCACTACGTTGTGTATTGCAGTCTGTGGTGAAATCACTACGTTGCGGTTAAACTCAATAACAGTGTTCAAGAGGCTCCCAGCTTCCGGCATCATAGCAACAAAATGGCTCCCACGATGTTCCCATGGGAGAGCTGATCCATTGTTCAGAAAAGAAGCGATGGTGACAGTAACTTCTCCGATGCCATGGTCATATCTGACCACGGCATATGAGGGTGCAATGGTCAGCGATCAGAGCTGTCTCTGATCACGGACCCTGCTGCAGAGACTAGGCTGGCATAGCGCCCACTCAGCTCCTGATCGGGCGCCATACATCTCCAAGTGACCCAGCACATACATATACGTCCTGGTGCCCTTAAGAGGTTAAACAAGGCAGGCAGAAACATACAGTAAGTGCAATATATTTCCAGTTGGTGGGTGTTTGCTTAGTATTAATGTGCACCCTTACATGGCACAGCTATCACCATCCGAAAGTCAAAAGTTTTATACAGAATTAAAGGACTCTTCTTCTATTGTCTGCATTACTTTGGCCATAAATGCAAAAGGGTGTACATAACAAATCTGGAAGGCGATGAATAGACTCCATTTTATGTGCTGAGTCGACAAGGTGCATTATCTCAAAATTTCCCATGTAGCCTCATGCTAAGAATCTCATAAAAGGCCTTCGAATGTCCATCACTGATAAATCCTCTGGTGCGATTTGATAGATAAATGATCACAGGGCCATGCTAAAAGGGCACATACGTAACATCAGCTTTGATGTGCCTCACCGCTACCTCATCACGGGAGGTGTTCGCTGATTCTCAGGCATCACCTTAAATCTCCTGAAATCTCCATTTCCAGCTGCCAGTTTGCGTGCCTGGGGTAACAGCAGGTATATTATAGAATCCACATGTATCGCCCCTAGAGAATGGGTTGTATTAATTTACAGTGCTGTAAAATCCTGCGTTCTGGTATTTTTTATGGCCTACTTTTATACTGCAGTACAAAACATGAAGATCTGCTTTCTGTTCTTTACCAGAAACCATTAACTGATATTATATTATTTCTTGTAACATCATATGTAACCCAGCAGATGTCTAAAAACTGAGGTGAAATAGTTATAGTTTAGAGATTATGTATATTAAAGATGGCGGTTCTTAGGGGCCCATGGCACAAATGTTGTGCAACACATAGTGTTATGACATATCTGATTCAGGTTCATTATAATTGTGGTGGTTGGTATGGGGCCCATGACCAGAAACGCTGCATTCAGGGACATATTTATTCACAGCTTGTCCCAGCATTGAAAGGTGACTAGAGATGGGCGAACCTCCCAAGAGTTGTTTAGTTTTGGGTTAGAACAAGTTTAGATGGAACCAGAAGTGAAATTATTATACTTCAGACCCCAGACTATAATAGATGGAGGCCCAGGGGAGATGTTCTTCCCTTACGTCTTTTAGGTCTCCACACCGTGGCATCAGGTGTTCTCTCTCAGTTTCCTCAGTGATGTCATGCACCCGGGCTCAGGGCTGAGGCCTGTGATTGGGCCACCAGTGGTGACCTGGGGCGTATGATGTCACCTGGAGAATGTCAGACGCTGCGAGGAGGCCTAAAAGAAGTGACGGAAGGTGAGTATAAATGTTTTGGGTTTTTTTCTTTCTTCCCTTGGGCCTCCACCGATTATACTCTGGGGTCTGAAGAGACCCCAGAGTATAATAATTTACTGCAATGCATGTTGCAGCGGCCATTTTATTTCGTCTGAGACAAATTCCCAGTTGTTCGGTTTGGTTCCATATATCACATCCCTTTCCCTTTGTCGAAGGAGGCAAAAAATTCTCTAAAACACATCATATGTACAGCATGTACAGCAGGTCAAGTTAAGGTCGGTGCCCCTTGTGGCGTAAACTGCGGAGTTTTACAGTCCCTGCAAAGTGGATGAGATTCTAGCGAATCCCATCCACACATTGCGGAAAAATACACACAGTGGACATGCTGCCATTGTGGTTTTGGAAATCTCAGCATGCCAATTATACCTACGGAAATGCCAGCAGTTTCCCTATAGGTATAATGGAAGCAGAACACCTCTGCGGACTTTTTGTATAAAGCACTACGGGAAAAACTGTGATGCAATGCCACCGCAGTTTTCTTGCAGTGCATTTTTGCTGTGGCCTGCTATGTGGGGCTTTAGCCTAAAGGAGTTTTCTGGGCAATCCATTGGATAGGTTATCAGTATCATATAGATGGGGGTCCCACATCCAGGCCCTCTGCTGATCAGTAGTCACCTATATGGAGAGCAGAGTCGGAAGCAGATAGTCCTGTTCTCTGTGTAGTAGTTGTGCTGAGGTACTGCAAGGCAGCTCCTATACATGTGAATGGGAGTTCAACTGCAGTAACTTAGCACGTCCACTACATGGAGAACAGGGCTATCTGCTTCCAACTCTGTTCTTCATATAGTGACTACTGTGAGCAGCTGATTAATGGAGGTTGAACCCCTGCTGATCTGATATTGATGACCTATCCTAAGGAAAGGTTATTAATATTGTTTGCCTGGAAAACCCCTTTAAATCCTAATTCTGGCACATTTAGCTTAGTAAATCTACCCCTAAGCCTGCTCTATACTTCAGAAAGTGTACATCTCACTGTCCCAAGTAGGACTTGCAATCTAAATTCCCTATCAGTATGTCTTTGGCGTGTGGGAGGAAACTGCAAGAAACCCGCACAAAATTGCTGCCGCAGGGTACCAGTGCTAACCACTGAGCCAGTGTGAATTTGTGATACAATATGTTGGCTGCCACGCTTGTCTTCCATACAGTGTGTGACGTGCATAGGTGTGTTTTAGTGCAGTAATAGCGACATTGTCTCCCTTACTGCTAGTGAACGGTCTCGAGAAGTAAAACCACCGCTAGAAAGCTGCTGACAGATACAAAGCAGTTTGTCTTTCTTACGAAGTAAACCAATATTGTGCTGAGTTTCGGGATCCTTGCGCATCTGGTAAAGGGAGTTTGGTGGTGAGTGACAGACATTTTTTTCAGTACTAAGCCTAAGGAAATGAAATCGACTTTCTCCATCAGATCTGGCATTATGGGGACTCTTGTGCGAGGATATGCTCTCGGCTCAGGTTTCCACTAGAGTCCTTTCTTTCCAGTTTGTCCTTTGTTTTCTGTATCTTGACACTTTAAGTGTCTTGGATTCGGTTTTTATAAAGCCACATTGCGCTCTCTCTTAATTTCCGCTTTATTAATCTTTTTTTGGGGTGATTTATAGGAGTGAGCCGTGTGGGTTATATTTTCAGCTTCGTAAGGAAACTTAGTGATATGTGGTTTTGTAACGTTAATGCATGTCTCATATGCTTATAAGTATTAACAAGTTATAAGTACTAAATTTAAAGGATTTTCCCATCTTGATCTTCCTAGTTTGCACTGTGAGAGACAGCTGCAGTTCCCTAAAATGGGCGCTGGGGGCTCCACTATGAAGGAAAGAAAGGGATGCCGCATAATATTCTCCTCATTCTACAGAGTTCAGACCCCAGCCCATCATAAAGCAATAGCATATCCCAGCTACATCACTTTATTCTATCTTAAAGGGAACTTGTCACCAAAAATGACAAAAAAGTTTTTCTTTATGAGATACACATTTTTAAAGAATTTTTGATGATTTTATTTTTCATTTTCCATGTCACTATCTATATATAGTTTTTTAAATTTCATTGCAGCAATGATTCACTTACATCACAAACAAGACAGACAGTATTACAACAGAAGATAACACCTCTATAGATAACACCACTGAGCCATCATTACATCCACTACTCTCTATAGATGATGTCACCGCTTATCTCCTCCTCTCTGCACAGAGCATGTCTAGAAAACTCTCCCACAGAGCTCAATGAGTTGTCTACAGACTATTGCTGCCTATGGCCATGAGACTGCTGTAAAGCATATCACTAAATGCTGATAACAGAGCAGAGGAGAAGCTCAGGAAAGATGGCCGCCCCATAATCATGTACAGAAAATAGAATCAATCAGAAAAACAGATGGGAAAAAGTGATTTAATATCGGCTTTTAATAAATAAATAAAAATATTGGCATATTCCTATTAAAGGGAGTCTACCACCACCAAAATTGCTAATGGATATGTTGTTATAGGACTGGTTAGTAGCATAGTGAACATACCTTTATTGTATCAAAGTATTGTATCTTGCTGCTGAGAAATTCAACTTTTGTTCTGTATAATAAGAGTTGTTTGGTGCACTCAGGGCGGGGCTATACCTGCTGGATCACCATCTCCTTTGTGGTTGCTGCAAATCACTGTCCATGGGACAATCTTTCTGTGTTGGGGCAGCACTGGATGGGACCACTACAGAAAATGGGTACTCCAAAACCCAGCTCCGAGCCAAGTGCACCAAACTGCTCATGTGCATATGAAAAAAAAAAGTTGATTTTCTCAGCAGCAAGATCACACTTTGATACAATAAAGGTATGTTCACTATGTCACTAACCGGCCCTACAACAACCTATAAGGGGTTTAGAAGTGATTTTAATGGCCTATATAGTATAAAGGTATATGAATGCCGGAATGGTGTAACTTCCACTTCTGAACTCTATGGTTTTATGTATCAGGACATAATAAAAAAAAAACACCATGAGGTCATAAAATTAGGTAAATCCAACCTTACGTGAACAACAACACCCACTCACATCAATGTGGAGTATTTTTGGTCTACTCTTCAATACAATGTTTCAGGTAATTGAGGTTTTTGGGTATTCGAACATGCACAGCTCTCTTAAGGTCCCAGTTGGGATGAGGTATTTGTGCTGATATGCCGTGTTTGGTTTTCAGGAAAAGCAGCATTGTACATTATGGACAGAAATCTCCACTATGGTCTCGTCTGTCCAAAGCTCATTGCTCCAGAAGTGGTTTGTCCAGATGCAAGCTGTGCTGCCATGTTCTTTATAACAGGATGAGGCTTTCTCCTGACAACCCTTCCAAAGAAGCCATACTTGAACATGTAACATGCTAACTGAGGCCTGTAGAGTCTTAGATATAGCTCATGGATTTTTTGCAATTTCTCTGACCTTGGGGTGAATTTGTTGAGATGTCATCTCCTAGGACGCTTATCAACTGTTTTCCACTTGTAAATATCTTTCTTACTGAAGAATGAACTTGAAATTGTTTGGAAACGGTCTTTTAACCCTTCACAGATTGATGGGCAGCAACAATTGTTTCTCTAAAATCATTGCTGATGTCTTTCGTCCTTGACATTGTGTTCACACATGCCCAAATGCTTCAGACCAGCAAACTGCCAAAACTTCTGCTTTAATAGAGGTGGTCACACTTGCTGATGATCAATTAATTTAATTATCAGCACCTGGCTGCCACTTACCCTCTATACACAGAATATGGAAGCAGTAAGAGTGTATTTAATTTTTTGGACAGTTTCGGTGGACACCAGAGAGCCGGTGACAAGTAAGTATGATTTCTTTTTTTATGCTATATCTTCTATGGCCTCCTCTGGGACTTATCCAAATCCTGGACAACCACTTTAAAAAAACTAGAAGAATTGGTTATCTCAGCTTAGTCTTCCTAGATAGCTTATTATCTTGTATTCATGTGGGAGAAATGAATGTCAAGCTTCTGGACAACCAGATGCTGAATTATAGGAATTTCTATTTATGTATTAGTAGAACATGCATGGTCTGTTCGACTTTAGATACTGTAAGTTGGCCTGCAAAGAGAGTCTCCCAAATGAGACATACTATACCCTTCTGACCCGCGTCAATGACCTCTCAGGCTAAGTTCACATCTATGCCGGAGTCTCGTCCTGACAGAGGACTTTTCTCTCCACCACTTTCAATATGAAAACAGCTGACCCCCATGGGGTCTGCCGGTGTCCGCAGGTAACCGCTTTTTTAGCAGTCCAACTCTCTGTTGTTCGGGTCCCCCAGCGGACCTGAACAACGGAGAGACTGGAATAGATGTTAACCTAGCTTCTCCCAGCCACTTCAGTCCCCTGCTTCATACTGATGAGGGGCAATAACCCCGAAACAGCTGTCTATAGATGGGTCTATTCATTTTGGAACAGATATTCTGTTTTACCTTTAATCCCAGACAATGTCTTTAGATGTCATAGAAAACCAGACATTGATCTGTAGGGAGTTACCCTCCAAAAAGTGTCACTAGAGTGAGTTTTCCTTTTCCTATCATGTATACATACAAATACAACAAATTTCATGTTCTAAGTTCCCCGGTAGCCATTAACAGGTTAAATATGCCAGGATGGCGTGCGCAGTCCGGTGCCCTTTTTCCAGCAGGTCAATTCCACCATTGTTGGAGATTTGTACATGGGTGTGAGAAGGTTTTGAGGACTCGGGAGCATTTACGTTTTGCACCCCCCAAGTTGAACAAAGTCCCGGATTGAGTGATGGCGTCTGCTCTCTGTAGCCTCTTTTAATGAAATTCACAGACACGAATAGGAAACTGGAGGTTATTTATAGCGGTCGCAGGAATGTAATGCCTAATTGTGCTTAGTCTATCGCTAACTATGGAATCTGTTTGCCATTAGATTTTACAACCTTTCACCAATACACACTTTTTATTTTTGAAAATGTATAAACTTGGAAAGAGCAAAATAGTAAGTCATCTCTCTAAGAAAATGATAAGGAAATGTTAAGACTGGCTCAGTTATTCTTCACTACACCGATCAGTCTCATACGCAGCTTTTGAGATATCTGCTTGCTGTCAGTGAATCAAAACATTCTTGTCTCCTTTCTGAGAATACGCCGCTCACTTGGCTTGTTACATTGTATCAGAGACCTCTTGTGCAATGTGTCCTTCAGAGTCAGTTCTATGACTTGATTCCAGGGTTGTAACTAAAGGTTCATGGTCCATGATGCAAGAGTTCAACTTGGGCTCCCCTCCTCCTTACAGCACCCAAAAAATTCAACTTGGAATGAAGGAGTGTGAGGGCTTCAGTGAGGGTTGACCTGTCAATGCAGCTGCAGAATGCCGCAAAAGGTGCTTTAGCATACAGTGTGTGGTGAAGGAGCCTCCTTGTGGGCCCCCTGGCTTAGGGGCCTGGCTGCAGCTCCAATCACTGTGACCCCTATAACATATCACTAAATGCTGTTAACAGAGCAGAGAAGAAGCTCAGGCAAGATGGCCGCCCCCATAATCATGTACAGAAAGTAGAATAAAAATCTACAATCAGAATAAAAGCAGGTCCCCCAGCAACACAACATCATATGTCACCCATATAAAAATTCCTATAACTGAGAGGGAAAACATTTAAAAAAAATTTTTTTATAGGACTTTGTGCTATTGAAATAAAAATGGACAAATGTTTTCCTCCCCCTATTTTACATTCATCTGGATATTAAAAAAAAAAAAAAAACCCAATAAAAATGATATAAATATAAGACACTAAGCATTACTGAAAAAAACTCCAAAAATTATTTGAATAACCTGATAAAAAAAAAGTTATAGCCTTCAAAATCACATACACTAAACAAAAATCATGAAGTAGTTAAATATTTATTACTAAAGATGGGTGAGCCCCAGTAGATTCACTTCGTCCTGTGTTCAGATGAAGTGAACGCCAGGTTGGGTTTGGTCTGAACGTGTTTGGATAGAAGCAGAAGGGAAATTATTGTACTTTGGGGTCTTCTGACCCCAAAGTATAATATCTGGTGGCCCCAGGGAGGTGACAAAAATAAAAAAAAACATTTATACTCACCTTCCGTTACCTCTTCTGGACTGCCTCGCGGCATCCAGCGCTTTGTGTCTTCCTCCTGGTAATGTCTCTATACAAGTCGATTCGTCCATCTCTATTTCTTACCCAGGGAAGCAGCTATAGGGGGTGCAGAGCTAGCAATCCCTACCAGGCCCTGGAGCCTAAAGGGGCTGAAAGGCTTCTCTACGACCTAAGAAGATACCCGTATTAGAGATAGCACATGCTGAGCAGGGGCCCTATAACACATTTAGCACTGGGGCCCAGAAGCTTCAAGTTATGCCTCTGATCTTACTGTTTTATGTCTATAGACTACAAACAAATCCTGTATAGTCTGTTTTTGACATTTACTTCAATGCGTTCCCTTATTTGTGCTAACATTTATTTGGTAGGATATGAAATAAGCAGTGGACATATAGAAGGGAGGATGACTGAAGGATCTAACTCTACGGGGTTGGTTTGTTGTCTGTTACCATGGAGATGCATAGGTCTGCATACGAGCTGTAAAACCAAAATGAGCTATGGAGACCTACAGAAGGACAATAGGTGTATGGCAGAAAAATAGGGTAAGGCCACCCCTATTGTTATGTCCGCTCAGTCAGGTGTGCCATAAACATCCAGTTCATCATTGCACAACCTGCCTTTCGATGAAGGCATGTTGTATTCTGATTTTTTGGTGGCATCAGTATTTACCAGTGAGTACATGCACTCAGTGTGAATCTCTTGCATGACATGTATGGCCTTTGGCTGGCGGCATTTCACTGTCTTATCACTGCAGGGGTCGGGGATCCACCAGAATTACACAAGTGATCATTTATGTTATTAGTTACATTGTTTCCAGTAGAGTTGCAGTAGATCTAGTTTATCGATAAGATGATGCTCTCCATTTATAGGAGTCTTTTTTTTTTTTTTACTACGTAGATAAAAAAACCCGGTACCAGGGTATCATTGCCCTGGCATGTCCTGTAGTTCCAGTCAGTACCATGGACAGGGATGAGACACGCCTCAGTGATACAGTGCTATTTGTAGTTACAGTGAGCACACACATCTGCTGAGATGATGATGCAGCTTAGTGAAGCAACAGAGATGTAGCAGAGATGGATTTGTCATTTCTCTACTTGTCTCGGCCATTCAGGTCTATGGATCTGTGAAAAAAAAAATGGACAGTGTTTTTCACAAACGAGATTTTATTTCATTTCATTCTCACATTGCGGAAAAAATGATGTAAAAACTAAGGCTAGGTTAACATCTGGGTCGGACTCTCCTCCACAGATTCACAGATAATTGTTGGAGAGAAAAGTCCTGCGGAGTCTATGGGGTTCACGTGTGCAGGTAACGCCTGTTTTAGCAGATGGGCTCTCCGTTGTACAAGTGCTCCAGCAGACTAGAAATGATGGGGTGATTCTTCATAGGTTTCCCCTATTAAGGCTCCTTCCTCTCAACATAGAGAGCACAACAGCCAATCGGAAGAGGAAGAGCTGCAAGAAGCGGGATAGAGCAGCAGCCTCAACCAATGAGGAGTGCAGGAGGCGTGCCTCAGACTACCACAGACTCCCTGTAACCACTGTAGCTAAACTGTAGTCACTAACCTGTCACTATCATTATCTTTAATATGGCTGTGACGTCAGTTTTTCCCTCTGCCATGTGAATAAGGCCTAAAGCATGAAATTTTCTACGTGGGCTAGGCCGGGTTCACATCTGTGTTGTTTAGTCTGTTCTTTTGCTATGCCTTAGGAATAGAAGTCTGGTCTAAACCGTAAAGATGGATCCGTCTAATGGCATAGACTATGATGGGGTCAACCAGGTAGCTGTTGATTTTGCTGTCATTTTGCTTGACGAAAAAAATACTACACACAGAATTTTTTGTACACCATTTTAGACAGACTTTGTGCCTATACTATTTTAGAACTTGGACAAACTCAAAAAGGGATTATTTGGCTTGGATAACCCCTACTTATACTGTATATATGGTGGATCACTCACTCACCCCCAACCGTATGTTCATTATATGATGTCTGATTGTTGGGACCCCAAGCCAGGAGTGTGGCAGCAAGTGTTTATACCTTTGTGGGACTACCACAGGGATAATGAAATATTACTCATTTAGTCTACTGGATGACCCCATAATGTGCTGGATCCTCTGATGTGACCTTTGGAGGAGGAGTCCTGGAAGTGATGATACGGCCCCCACAGATATAGCCCTGATCTCATCATCATCCAGTCTGTCTGGGATGACATGAAGAGACAGAAGGATTGGAGCAAGCCTACATCCACAGAAGATCTGTGCTTAGTTCTCCAAGATGGTGGCGGGAACAACTTCCGTGCCCAGTTCTACCAAAAACTGTCTGCAAGTACCGAGAAGAAGTGATGGAAGGCAAAGGGCAAAAGTCACACCAAATATCGATGGGATTTACATTTCTCTTTTCTTCATTGACTTCATTTTGTTCATTGGCAAAAATAAACTACTACTAGGGGAATACTGGCTTTCCACATGGAAAAGTCATCTGAACATGCCAAAATTGATTTGTGTGTATAAGGCCCTGCTGTCTATCTATACGTCGATGCAGGAACATGACAACCATTCCTGGGAAGCTTAAAATGCAGCTATCTTTATTATGTGTTAATTTTGTTACTTTATTTACAGTGATGGCCAAAAGTATTGGCACCCCTGCAATTCTGTCAGATAATACTCAATTTCTTCCAGAAAATGATTGCAATCACAAATGCTTTGGTAATAATATCTTCATTTAATTTGTCGTCAATGGAAAACCACAAAAAGAATTGTCAAAAAGCCAAATTGGATATAATTCCACACCAAACATAAAAAAGGGGGTGGACAAAAGTATTGGCACCCTTTGAAAAATCATGTGATGCTCCTCTAATTTGTGTAATTAACAGCACCTGTTACTTACCTGTGGCACATAACAGGTGGTGGCAATAACTAAATCACACTTGCAGCCAGTTGAAATGGATTAAAGTTGACTCAACCTCTGTCCTGTGTCCTTGTGTGTACCACATTGAGCATGGAGAAAAGAAAGAAGACCAAAGAACTGTCTGAGGACTTGAGAAGCAAAATTGTGAGGAAGCATGAGCAATCTCAAGGCTACAAGTCCATCTCCAAAGACCTGAATGTTCCTGTGTCTACCGTGCGCAGTGTCATCAAGAAGTTTAAAGCCCATGGCACTGTGGCTAACCTCCCTAGATGTGGACGGAAAAGAAAAATTGACAAGAGATTTCAATGAAAGATTGTGCGGATGGTGGCTAAAGAACCTCGACTAACATCCAAACAAGTTCTAGCTGCCCTGCAGTCCGAGGGTACAACAGTGTCAACCCGTACTATCCGTCGGCGTCTGAATGAAAAGGGACTCTATGGAGGGATACCCAGGAAGACCCCACTTCTGACCCAGAGACATAAAAAAGCCAGGCTGGAGTTTGCCAAAACTTACCTGACAAAGCCAAAAACTTTTTGGAAGAATGTTCTCTGGTCAGATGAGACAAAAGTAGAGCTTTTTGGGAAAAGGCATCAACATAGAGTTTACAGGAAAAAAAAAAAGAGGCCTTCAAAGAAAAGAACACGGTCCCTACAGTCAAACATGGCGGAGGTTCCCTGATGTTTTGGGGTTGCTTTGCTACCTCTGGCACTGGACTGCTTGACCGTGTGCATGGCATTATGAAGTCTGAAGACTACCAACAAATTTTGCAGCATAATGTAGGGCCCAGTGTGAGAAAGCTGGGTCTCCCTCAGAGGTCATGGGTCTTCCAGCAGGACAATGACCCAAAACACACTTCAAAAAGCACTAAAAAATGGTTTGAGAGAAAGCACTGGAGACTTCTAAAGTGGCCAGCAATGAGTCCAGACCTGAATCCCATAGAACACCTGTGGAGAGATCTCAAAATGGCAGTTTGGAGAAGGCACCCTTCACATCTCAGGGACCTGGAGAAATTTGCCAAAGAAGAATGGTCTAAAATTCCAGCAGAGCATTGTAAGAAACTCATTGATGGTTACCGGAAGCGGTTGTTCGCAGTTATTTTGTCTAAAGGTTGTGCTACCAAGTATTAGGCTGAGGGTGCCAATACTTTTGTCCGGCCCATTTTTGGAGTTTTGTGTAAAATGATCAATGATTTGACTTTTTTTTTCATTCTCTTTTGTGTTTTTTCATTGCAAGCAAAATAAATGAAGATATTATTACCAAAGCATTTGTGATTGCAATCATTTTCTGGAAGAAATTGAGTATTATCTGACAGAATTGCAGGGGTGCCAATACTTTTGGCCAGCACTGTATATATGGTTTTGATATTTAGGGATGTGTGTTTTAGGCCTCCTGCATACAACCATAGTAGATTTACAGTCCACAAATACTGATCCGCAATCCGCACATATACATATCCGCATGGCATCAGTAAAGTCATCTGCAATCACAGATCCTGTAGGATTCCCTACACTGGTCTGTGCGGACAAATATAGGACATGCTTCATAAATTGTGGACACCTTCCATGGCCCGGACACATGTCTGCAAAAATTGTGGATGTGTGTATGGGCCCATAGGAATGTATGTGTCCCCACTTTTATCTGGATAAAGTTACGGTCATGTGCATGGGGCCTTAGTTTGAGGGTTTAAAGGGATTATGCCAAGAGAAGAAAAATATCAATAGGATAGAGGATAAATTGATGATTGGTAGTGGTCTGACGGCTGAGACCCTCAGCGATCCTGAGAACAAGGGAAGTTTTACTCCAATTGTGAATATAACGGCAATGGACGCAGACACCCCCCAGTCCATGACTTTCAATGGAGATAGCTGAGTGCTATACTTACACTGTCTCCAGCTCTATTACTGAAATGAATGGAGTGGGGAGTGTCTGTGTATACCTCTGCTACATTCATAATGGGTGTAAAACACTCCTGTTCTCAGGATCGGTGGAGGTCTTGGCAGTCAGACCCCCACGAATCAGCAATTTATCCTCTTTCCATAAGGCCGGTTGCAGACGACCGTGCTGCAACTGGCCTGCCGTGAATAAAAAGCACGGGCTGCACACGGGGATGAAATTCACGGTCGTGTGTACAGGCCCATAGAAAAGAATGGGTCAGTGTGCTAACCGTGAAATACACGGACAGCACACTGACCCAAACCACGGTCGTCTGCAAGGGACCTTAGATAAATATTTTTCGTGGCATAACCTCTTCAATATAGATAGAAAAATGGTGTAGTAGGTGTGAAGAAGTGTATCAGGTGTGAATGGCTGGACCTTTACTGTACTGTTCTGAGCATGTTTTGTAGGTATTATATTTTGGATTTTACATATTGTTTTGAGACATTGCTATATGTTATTTTACAATATGATGTATTGTTATGTTACACTTTTACAATAAAAAGAAATACAGATTAGCTTCTGTTCACATTTGCATGTCATTCAATGTATACAGTGGAAACAGTGCACTCTTCATGCTGCAAAATTCCCAGCAAGGGGTGCACATGCGCTAATGCTATGGAATAATGTACTATTTCCACAAAATGCTGCACTATTCTATATTATCCCAGAATGATGGGCTATTTCCATGGAATGCTGCACTATTCTTGTTGGAATGCTATGTAATTTTTTCGCTATTACACTGTAATATTATCATACTGTAATATTGCGGCAGCACCACTAGCTATATTCATCTAATTCTACACAGTCAACATGGAATGCTACGCTATTGTAATGGAAAACTGCAATATAACTGCTGCACTATTGTCATGGAAAGCTGTGCTATACTTATGTTATTGCCAAGGGACGCTGCACTATTATTGCCATGCTATTTCCATGGAAAACCACTTAGGTCTTAGGCACATGACTGAGTTTGCAGGACGAGTGGGTTATAACTTTTTAACAGAAAGCACTTGGATGACATCTGAGTGTCCATTGAGTCCCTTGTGTGCTCCATTAATTTCAATGGGGGTCCATTCTGATCTGTTTTCACAAAGCAGGATAGCACCTGCTTTATAAATATCGAAAACCCTTCTCGAGCGAGCCTTGGGCTGCACACTCAGTCATATGCATGAAGTCTTACTCCTTTTGTTCTATTCTTGCTGTGCTATTTCCACAGAATACTGTCTTGAAATGCTGCTGTATTCTTGTTGCACTACTATCATAGAAGGCTGCGCTATTCTTGTTGCACTACTGTCATAGAAGGCTGCGCTATTCTTGTTGCACTACTGTCATGGAAGGCTGCGCTATTCTTGTTGCACTACTGTCATAGAAGGCTGCGCTATTCTTGTTGCACTACTATCATAGAAGGCTGCGCTATTCTTGTTGCACTACTATCATAGAAGGCTGCGCTATTCTTGTTGCACTACTATCATAGAAGGCTGCGCTATTCTTGTTGCACTACTGTCATAGAAGGCTGCGCTATTCTTGTTGCACTACTGTCATAGAAGGCAGCACTATTCTTGTTGCACTACTATCATAGAAGGCTGCACTATTCTTGTTGTACTGTCATAGAAGGCTGCACTATTCTTGTTGCACTACTATCATAGAAGGCTGCACTATTCTTGTTGCACTACTGTCATAGAAGGCTGCGCTATTCTTGTTGCACTACTGTCATAGAAGGCTGTGCTATTCTTGTTGCACTACTGTCAAAGAAGGCTGCGCTATTCTTGTTGCACTACTGTCATGGAAGGCTGCGCTATTCTTGTTGCACTACTGTCATAGGAGGCTGCGCTATTCTTGTTGCACTACTATCATAGAAGGCTGCGCTATTCTTGTTGCACTACTATCATAGAAGGCTGCGCTATTCTTGTTGCACTACTATCATAGAAGGCTGCGCTATTCTTGTTGCACTACTGTCATAGAAGGCTGCGCTATTCTTGTTGCACTACTGTCATAGAAGGCTGCACTATTCTTGTTGCACTACTATCATAGAAGGCTGCACTATTCTTGTTGTACTGTCATAGAAGGCTGCACTATTCTTGTTGCACTACTATCATAGAAGGCTGCACTATTCTTGTTGCACTACTGTCATAGAAGGCTGCGCTATTCTTGTTGCACTACTGTCATAGAAGGCTGTGCTATTCTTGTTGCACTACTGTCAAAGAAGGCTGCGCTATTCTTGTTGCACTACTGTCATGGAAGGCTGCGCTATTCTTGTTGCACTACTGTCATAGGAGGCTGCGCTATTCTTGTTGCACTACTGTCATAGAAGGCTGCGCTATTCTTGTTGCACTACTGTCATAGAAGGCTGTGCTATTCTTATTGCACTACTGTCATGGAAGGCTGCACTATTCTGTTGCACTACTATCATAGAAGGCTGCGCTATTCTTGTTGCACTACTATCAGGGAAGGCTGCGCTATTCTTGTTGCACTACTGTCATAGGAGGCTGCGCTATTCTTTCTGCACTACTGTCATGGAGGGCTGCATTATTCTTGTTGCACTACTATCAGGGAAGGCTGCGCTATTCTTGTTGCACTACTATCATAGAAGGCTGCGCTATTCTTGTTGCACTACTGTCATGGAAGGCTGCGCTATTCTTGTTGCACTAATATCATGGAAGGCTGCACTATTCTTGTTGCACTACTATCATAGAAGGCTGCGCTATTCTTTTTGCACTACTATCATGGAAGGCTGCACTATTCTTGTCTCACTACTGTTATAGAAGGCTGCACTATTCTTGTTACACTACTATCATATAAGTCTGCACTATTCTTGTTGCACTACTATCATGGAAGGCTGCACTATTCTTGTTGCCCTACTATCATAGAAGGCTGCGCTATTCTTGTAGCACTACTGTCATGGAAGGCTGCGCTATTCTTGTTGCACTACTGTCATGGAAGGCTGCACTATTCTTGTTGCACTACTGTCATGGAAGGCTGCGCTATTCTTTCTGCACTACTGTCATGGAAGGCTGCACTATTCTTGTTGCACTACTGTCATGGAAGGCTGCGCTATTCTTTCTGCACTACTGTCATGGAAGGCTGCACTATTCTTGTTGCACTACTGTCATGGAGGGCTGCACTATTCTTGTTGCACTACTGTCATGGAGGGCTGCACTATTCTTGTTGCACTACTGTCATGGAGGGCTGCGCTATTCTTGTTGCACTACTGTCATGGAGGGCTGCACTATTCTTGTTGCACTACTGTCATGGAAGGCTGCGCTATTCTTGTTGCACTACTGTCATAGAAGGCTGCGCTATTCTTGTTGCACTACTATCATAGAAGGCTGCGCTATTCTTGTTGCACTACTATCATAGAAGGCTGCGCTATTCTTGTTCCACTACTATCATAGAAGGCTGCACTATTCTTGTTGCACTACTATCATAGAAGGCTGTGCTATTCTTGTTGCACTACTGTCATAGAAGGCTGCACTATTCTTGTTGCACTACTGTCATGGAAGGCTGCGCTATTCTTGTTGCACTACTGTCATAGAAGGCTGCGCTATTTTTTCTGCACTACTGTCATGGAAGGCTGCACTATTCTTGTTGCACTACTGTCATGGAGGGCTGCACTATTCTTGTTGCACTACTGTCATAGAAGGCTGCGCTATTCTTGTTGCACTACTGTCATAGAAGGCTGCGCTATTCTTGTTGCACTACTCCTCATAGAAGGCTGCACTATTCTTGTTGCACTACTATCATAGAAGGCTGCACTGTTCTGTTGCACTACTATCATAGAAGGCTGTGCTATTCTTGTTGCACTACTATCAGGGAAGGCTGCGCTATTCTTGTTGCACTACTGTCATGGAGGGCTGCATTATTCTTGTTGCACTACTATCAGGGAAGGCTGCGCTATTCTTGTTGCACTACTATCATAGAAGGCTGCGCTATTCTTGTTGCACTACTGTCATGGAAGGCTGCGCTATTCTTGTTACACTAATATCATGGAAGGCTGCACTATTCTTGTTGCACTACTATCATAGAAGGCTGCGCTATTCTTTTTGCACTACTATCATGGAAGGCTGCACTATTCTTGTTGCACTACTGTTATAGAAGGCTGCACTATTCTTGTTACACTACTATCATATAAGTCTGCACTATTCTTGTTGCACTACTATCATGGAAGGCTGCACAATTCTTGTTGCCCTACTATCATAGAAGGCTGCGCTATTCTTGTTGCACTACTATCATGGAAGGCTGCACTATTCTTGTTGCCCTACTATCATAGAAGGCTGCGCTATTCTTGTTGCACTACTGTCATGGAAGGCTGCGCTATTCTTGTTGCACTACTGTCATGGAAGGCTGCACTATTCTTGTTGCACTACTGTCATGGAAGGCTGCGCTATTCTTTCTGCACTACTGTCATGGAAGGCTGCACTATTCTTGTTGCACTACTGTCATGGAGGGCTGCACTATTCTTGTTGCACTACTGTCATGGAGGGCTGCACTATTCTTGTTGCACTACTGTCATGGAGGGCTGCACTATTCTTGTTGCACTACTGTCATGGAAGGCTGCGCTATTCTTGTTGCATTACTGTCATAGAAGGCTGCGCTATTCTTGTTGCACTACTACCATAGAAGGCTGCGCTATTCTTGTTGCACTACTATCATAGAAGGCTGCGCTATTCTTGTTGCACTACTGTCATGGAAGGCTGCGCTATTCTTGTTGCACTACTCCTCATAGAAGGCTGCACTATTCTTGTTGCACTACTATCATAGAAGGCTGCGCTATTCTTGTTGCACTACTGTCATAGAAGGCTGCACTATTCTTGTTGCACTACTGTCATGGAAGGCTGCATTATTCTTGTTGCACTACTGTCATGGAAGGCTGCGCTATTCTTGTTGCACTACTGCCATAGAAGGCTGCGCTATTTTTTCTGCACTACTGTCATAGAAGGCTGCACTATTCTTGTTGCACTACTGTCATGGAGGGCTGCACTATTCTTGTTGCCCTACTGTCATGGAAGGCTGCACTATTCTTGTTGCACTACTGTCATGGAGGGCTGCACTATTCTTGTTGCACTACTGTCATGGAGGGCTGCACTATTCTTGTTGCACTACTGTCATGGAAGGCTGCGCTATTCTTGTTGCACTACTGTCATAGAAGGCTGCGCTATTCTTATTGCACTACTATCATAGAAGGCTGCTCTATTCTTGTTGCACTACTATCATAGAAGGCTGCGCTATTCTTGTTGCATTACTGTCATGGAAGGCTGCGCTATTCTTGTTGCACTACTCCTCATAGAAGGCTGCGCTATTCTTGTTGCACTACTATCATAGAAGGCTGCGCTATTCTTGTTGCACTACTGTCATGGAAGGCTGCACTATTCTTGTTGCACTACTGTCATAGAAGGCTGCGCTATTCTTGTTGCACTACTATCATGGAAGGCTGCACTATTCTGTTGCACTACTATCATAGAAGGCTGCACTATTCTTGTTGCACTACTGTCATAGAAGGCTGCACTATTTTTGTTGCACTACTGTTATAGAAGGCTGCGCTATTCTTGTTGCACTACTGTCATAGAAGGCTGCACTATTCTTGTTGCACTACTGTCATGGAAGGCTGCGCTATTCTTGTTGCACTACTGTCATGGAAGGCTGCGCTATTCTTTCTGCACTACTGTCATGGAAGGCTGCACTATTCTTGTTGCACTACTGTCATGGAGGGCTGCACTATTCTTGTTGCACTACTGTCATGGAGGGCTGCACTATTCTTGTTGCACTACTGTCATGGAGGGCTGCGCTATTCTTGTTGCACTACTGTCATGGAGGGCTGCACTATTCTTGTTGCACTACTGTCATGGAAGGCTGCGCTATTCTTGTTGCACTACTGTCATAGAAGGCTGCGCTATTCTTGTTGCACTACTATCATAGAAGGCTGCGCTATTCTTGTTGCACTACTATCATAGAAGGCTGCGCTATTCTTGTTCCACTACTATCATAGAAGGCTGCACTATTCTTGTTGCACTACTATCATAGAAGGCTGTGCTATTCTTGTTGCACTACTGTCATAGAAGGCTGCACTATTCTTGTTGCACTACTGTCATGGAAGGCTGCGCTATTCTTGTTGCACTACTGTCATAGAAGGCTGCGCTATTTTTTCTGCACTACTGTCATGGAAGGCTGCACTATTCTTGTTGCACTACTGTCATGGAGGGCTGCACTATTCTTGTTGCACTACTGTCATAGAAGGCTGCGCTATTCTTGTTGCACTACTGTCATGGAAGGCTGCACTATTCTTGTTGCACTACTGTCATAGAAGGCTGCGCTATTCTTGTTGCACTACTATCATGGAAGGCTGCACTATTCTGTTGCACTACTATCATAGAAGGCTGCACTATTCTTGTTGCACTACTGTCATAGAAGGCTGCACTATTTTTGTTGCACTACTGTTATAGAAGGCTGCGCTATTCTTGTTGCACTACTGTCATAGAAGGCTGCACTATTCTTGTTGCACTACTGTCATGGAAGGCTGCGCTATTCTTGTTGCACTACTGTCATAGAAGGCTGCGCTATTTTTTCTGCACTACTGTCATGGAAGGCTGCACTATTCTTGTTGCACTACTGTCATGGAGGGCTGCACTATTCTTGTTGCCCTACTGTCATGGAAGGCTGTGCTATTCTTGTTGCACTACTGTCATGGAGGGCTGCACTATTCTTGTTGCACTACTGTCATGGAGGGCTGCACTATTCTTGTTGCACTACTGTCATAGAAGGCTGCGCTATTCTTGTTGCACTACTGTCATAGAAGGCTGCGCTATTCTTGTTGCACTACTGTCATGGAAGGCTGCACTATTCTGTTGCACTACTATCATAGAAGGCTGCGCTATTCTTGTTGCACTACTATCAGGGAAGGCTGCGCTATTCTTGTTGCACTACTGTCATGGAAGGCTGCGCTATTCTTGTTGCACTACTGTCATAGGAGGCTGCGCTATTCTTTCTGCACTACTGTCATGGAGGGCTGCATTATTCTTGTTGCACTACTATCAGGGAAGGCTGCGCTATTCTTGTTGCACTACTATCATAGAAGGCTGCGCTATTCTTGTTGCACTACTGTCATGGAAGGCTGCGCTATTCTTGTTGCACTACTACCATAGAAGGCTGCGCTATTCTTGTTGCACTACTATCATAGAAGGCTGCGCTATTCTTTTTGCACTACTATCATGGAAGGCTGCACTATTCTTGTTGCACTACTGTTATAGAAGGCTGCACTATTCTTGTTACACTACTATCATATAAGTCTGCACTATTCTTGTTGCACTACTATCATGGAAGGCTGCACTATTCTTGTTGCCCTACTATCATAGAAGGCTGCGCTATTCTTGTTGCACTACTATCATGGAAGGCTGCACTATTCTTGTTGACCTACTATCATAGAAGGCTGCGCTATTCTTGTTGCACTACTGTCATGGAAGGCTGCGCTATTCTTGTTGCACTACTGTCATGGAAGGCTGCACTATTCTTGTTGCACTACTGTCATGGAAGGCTGCGCTATTCTTTCTGCACTACTGTCATGGAAGGCTGCACTATTCTTGTTGCACTACTGTCATGGAGGGCTGCGCTTTTCTTTCTGCACTACTGTCATGGAAGGCTGCACTATTCTTGTTGCACTACTGTCATGGAGGGCTGCACTATTCTTGTTGCACTACTGTCATGGAGGGCTGCACTATTCTTGTTGCACTACTGTCATGGAGGGCTGCACTATTCTTGTTGCACTACTGTCATGGAAGGCTGCGCTATTCTTGTTGCACTACTGTCATAGAAGACTGCGCTATTCTTGTTGCACTACTACCATAGAAGGCTGCGCTATTCTTGTTGCACTACTATCATAGAAGGCTGCGCTATTCTTGTTGCACTACTGTCATGGAAGGCTGCGCTATTCTTGTTGCACTACTCCTCATAGAAGGCTGCACTATTCTTGTTGCACTACTATCATAGAAGGCTGCGCTATTCTTGTTGCACTACTCCTCATAGAAGGCTGCACTATTCTTGTTGCACTACTATCATAGAAGGCTGCGCTATTCTTGTTGCACTACTCCTCATAGAAGGCTGCGCTATTCTTGTTGCACTACTGTCATAGAAGGCTGCACTATTCTTGTTGCACTACTGTCATGGAAGGCTGCATTATTCTTGTTGCACTACTGTCATGGAAGGCTGCGCTATTCTTGTTGCACTACTGCCATAGAAGGCTGCGCTATTTTTTCTGCACTACTGTCATAGAAGGCTGCACTATTCTTGTTGCACTACTGTCATGGAGGGCTGCACTATTCTTGTTGCCCTACTGTCATGGAAGGCTGCACTATTCTTGTTGCACTACTGTCATGGAGGGCTGCACTATTCTTGTTGCACTACTGTCATGGAAGGCTGCGCTATTCTTGTTGCACTACTGTCATAGAAGGCTGCGCTATTCTTGTTGCACTACTATCATAGAAGGCTGCTCTATTCTTGTTGCACTACTATCATAGAAGGCTGCGCTATTCTTGTTGCATTACTGTCATGGAAGGCTGCGCTATTCTTGTTGCACTACTCCTCATAGAAGGCTGCGCTATTCTTGTTGCACTACTATCATAGAAGGCTGCGCTATTCTTGTTGCACTACTGTCATGGAAGGCTGCGCTATTCTTGTTACACTAATATCATGGAAGGCTGCACTATTCTTGTTGCACTACTATCATAGAAGGCTGCGCTATTCTTTTTGCACTACTATCATGGAAGTCTGCACTATTCTTGTTGCACTACTGTTATAGAAGGCTGCACTATTCTTGTTACACTACTATCATATAAGTCTGCACTATTCTTGTTGCACTACTATCATGGAAGGCTGCACTATTCTTGTTGCCCTACTATCATAGAAGGCTGCGCTATTCTTGTTGCACTACTATCATGGAAGGCTGCACTATTCTTGTTGCCCTACTATCATAGAAGGCTGCGCTATTCTTGTTGCACTACTGTCATGGAAGGCTGCGCTATTCTTGTTGCACTACTGTCATGGAAGGCTGCACTATTCTTGTTGCACTACTGTCATAGAAGGCTGCACTATTCTTGTTGCACTACTATCAGGGAAGGCTGCACTATTCTTGTTACACTACTATCATAGAAGGAAGGCTGCGCTATTCTTGTTGCACTACTATAATAGAAGGCTGCGCTATTCTTGTTACACTACTATCATAGAAGGCTGCGCTATTCTTGTTGCACTACTGTCATGGAAGGCTGCGCTATTCTTGTTTCACTACTATCATGGAAGGCTGCTCTATTCCTGTTGCCCTACTGTCATGGAAGGCTGCACTATTCTTTTTGCACTACTATCATAGAAGACTGTGCTATTCTTGTTGCACTACTGTCATGGAAGGCAGCACTATTCTTGTTGCACTACTATCAGGGAAGGCTGCTCTATTCTTGTTGCACTACTATCATAGAAGGCTGCACTACTCTTTTTGCACTACTATCATGGAAGGCTGCACTATTCTTGTTGCACTACTATCATAGAAGGCTGCGCTATTCTTTTTGCACTACTATCATAGAAGGAAGGCTGCACTATTCTTGTTGCACTACTGTTATAGAAGGCTGCACTATTCTTCTTACACTACTATCATATAAGTCTGCACTATTCTTGTTGCACTACTATCATGGAAGGCTGCACTATTCTTGTTGCACTACTATCATAGAAGGCCGCGCTATTCTTGTTGCACTACTGTCATGGAAGGCTGCGCTATTCTTGTTGCACTACTATCATAGAAGGCTGCACTATGCTTGTTGCACTACTGTCATAGAAGGCTGCGCTATTCTTGTTGCACTACTGTCATGGAAGGCTGTGCTATTCTTGTTGCACTACTATCATAGAAGGCTGCACTATGCTTGTTGCACTACTATCATAGAAGGCTGCACTATTCTTGTTGCACTACTGTCATGGAAGGCTGTGCTATTCTTGCTGTGTTATCGTCATGGGAAGCAATGGTGCACCATAGCCACAGAAAGCCGGATTTTTGTTTTGTTTCAGATTTTGCTGCATTTTTTTTTTTTTTTTTTAGCCAAAGTCAGGAAGTCAGGAGTGGATTTAGCAGAAGGGAAAAGTATAAGAGATTATTTTATATCTTTATATCTCCCATTTAGATGCTTTGGCTCTAAAAAAAAAATGCAGCAAAATCTGCAAAAAAAAAAATGGTGCTTTTCTGCAGCACGTGGAAAATGAAGAGGAGCTTGAGTCAGACATCTGTTTCTGATTCCTCTTCATTTTCTGTTCCTCCACAGTTCCCTGCAGGAGAATGTGGAAGCAGAGTCTAAGCAGTGGGATGTCTTGAGCAGCAGAATGTGTGACTGAATCAGCTGCGGTATCCGTGACAAGATCGACCAGGGCACAAACTTTTTCAGCGTCCTGCTCCAATCTCTGCCTCCCACCAAATACAATAGAAGCCAGATTGAGGGCAGAATCTTCTGTGTGAACAGGCCCTTACAGTTACAGCACCATTTCTTTTCGATGACATTGACATGGACATCATGAAAACTGTTAGGAATTAATACAGAAAATGTATATTTTTCATTATACAAAGAAAAACATCTACTTGCTAAAATGGAGACGGTACAGACAAGACAATCGCTCTGCGGATCTAGCAGTAAAACAAGCTGTTTTCATGTCCTGCTTCACTTCTACCGCAGCAGACAAGCTTCCTTCCCTGTCTTGGAATAACATGAAAGGCTACTTAGAATCTGCTAGGAAAATACGATAAAATTGAAGATTAGTTTCTCATGGTTTTTGATGAGGAATTTCATGTATTTCCACTAGGAAGAGACTTATTTCTTTAACCTTCTCCTTGATAGTTTATTCAGTGAAGCCCTTTTTTTCCCTTTTGGTTTGTGAGTGCCAAGGTTACCGAGAGGTAAGACAAGGAAAATAACTGGACGACGGAAGTTCAGGTGCACGCAGCATGGAAGATTATGGCTGGATTTAGACACTGCATTTTCCTGAGTTGTTTGTGATTTTTTTTGTTTCAGTTTTTCATTTTTGTTTTAAAGGGATTCTATCGTTTCGGAAACATGTTTTTAACTGAAGCCACGTTGGAATAGCCTTTATAAAGGCTATTCTACTCCTACCTTTACTTTTCTTCTCCTCGCCGCGGTTTGTCCGAAAAACTGTTTTATGCTCATATGCAAATGATGCTCAGGGAGCACCGTGGGGCGTTCCCCCTGTGCTCCGAGAACATCGTCATCCCCGCAACTCGCTTCCAGCGCTGCTTTTTCATGCCCCCTGCATCTTCTTCTGGTCACCTGCGAAAGAAAGGGCTATTCCAACGTGGCTTCAGTTAAAAACATGTTTGACTCCCGTTAAGGCACAAAATGCTGCGACCAGATGTTAAAGTCTATAATAGATTACTGAAATGTACATCACAGCATTTTGGTTGGGGCATTTTGGTGGCATTTTCAGGGTTTGTGACTTTTTTGTTTTTCAAAATGCTGCATGGTTAGGGTAAAGTGTTTTTTTTTTCCTGGCATTTTTGTTATAGCCTCTGCTCTATCCACATGACCCTGAGCTTTGTCAATGTGTGTTTTTCACAGCAAACTGACTTGTACCAAGACGGGATCAACCAGACTATTCCAAATAGTTTTTTTTGTTTACAAAACCAAACAAATGGAGATTTAACTCAGGTGAACTAAAATTATACATTATACTTATTATACTCTAGGGTCAAGCTTTCTCCATATTGATGTTACTGTGTAGCCCTAGCCTTATGCAACAGTCAGTTAGGAATCCATTGACCCAAGATATTTGCAATCCAAAGGAATATAATAAAGAACTCAAGAACTGAAGTCCAAGGGAATACAACAAACCACATACACAGCTGCTGCCCACAGAAATAGATTTACTCATCTGAGAGTTGCAGAGCATAGGAGTCACATATTATAGTCCATGGTCTCAAGAGAACGTCATAGCCCATAAGAATATATTGACTCAAGGAATAGTTGCAGTTCATAGAAAGACAATGACTTATGCAATTCATAGAAATATGTGGGCTAGAATGAGAATTAAGGACCACAGGAATTATAGGCATAACTTGATACTTCTGGGCCCCAATGCAAAGTATATAATGGAATTTACCATCTGCTATCTATAAAACTAGTGTCTTGTTATGTAGAGAGGTCTCCGTGCCCCCTGGGGTTCTTGGACCCAGTAGAGATTGCTACCTCTGCATCCCCTATAGCTACTCCTCTGATAGGAATAGTATTTACAGTCAGATGTCCATAATAATCTATTGACTCATTTTAAGATTGCAGGCTATAGAAATACATTGACTGATACATCAGAGATAGTCTACACTGAACCACATGGGCTGTTGTAATCGATACATTGACTCAAAGTCGGACTGATATTTCTTGCGTCCACCAGATAAAATGATTCTGGGACCTAACCTGCAACAATTCCTAGGAAATAGACCATAGTACCCTTCATATTTGGGTGTCTTGTGCTGGGCCATTATTGTGTTAGAGCTTGGGCCCACCGGAGGATTCTCTGGTACTCTGCTGGGCCAGTCCGACACTGTACTGACTCATGGTCAGACACAGTTCAAGGATGTATATACAATAGAGACAGCCCATACACTTGCCATGGCACCCATGAGAAGAGGATCCAGCTCAGATTACCCCTATCTTCCTTTTCTATGAGTTGTGCACCACTTCACAGTGATCCCCTTCTCCAAAGTCGCAGCATGTTCAGACAATTTTGCAGTCAGTGCTATTCTGGAATGGTGGGTAGAGTTGTCATGACCCAGCAGTGGTCCTTTTTTAATAATAGGGCCCTCTCTATGTGTCCTAATGTAGCAGAACACAGACCCACATTGACTCCCGTAACTTCTGCCATATTCCTGGGCTGGACTGGCTTCTATTTGTCCCATTATGATGCATTACACACATACCTATCATAGTGCCGGCACTGCTGTGAGCTAGCATCGAAAATAAAACATCAAACAAGTTCTGAGGTTTTTAATACAG
This sequence comes from Leptodactylus fallax, assembly GCA_947044405.1. NCBI lineage: Eukaryota > Metazoa > Chordata > Amphibia > Anura > Leptodactylidae > Leptodactylus > Leptodactylus fallax. Next base: position 3,342,011 of record CAMRHE010000159.1, on the reverse strand, counting down.
ATAGGAAAAGGATTGGAATGAATGGACGCGGCTGGTTTTATCTGCTATGTTCTTTTGATTATTATCAGGCCCTTTGATGAAAATTGTGTCTCTTTGCCTTCTAAATATTTCCACCATCCCCAGCTCCTAGCAAGAAGTTTCAGAGCCTTCAACCAAAAAAAGCATCTATTTTTGTAGGCAGTAAAATAACTTTTTCCAAAATCAGCAATGAAAGATGAATTTTCCGTCCTCTAACCTGCAGGAATTTGGGTGTGTATAGTCTCCCCTTCCTTGGAAAAGTTTCTGGACGGACAATAAAGCGGTTAGTTCCTTTCGGAAGTTGTTTAAGAGGTGGTTAAGTCTGGGCTAATAGCTCGAAAGTCTATGGCCTCCCATGGAGGATTTTCACACTCTGAAGAGGTAGTGGAGTTCATCTGACTGGGACAATTAGGAGGAAAGAGAACACATTTTCCGTCTGAATTTTTTCTCTTTTTTTTTTTTTTCGATTTCCTCGCCAAAGCAAAGATTCTTAATAGTGGTCGAGATGTCGTTCAAGTCTGCGGGATGTTCTCAGTATGAAAAATATTTCAAAGCTTGTAAGATGTCCTTGGCACGTGGTGGTGCAAATTTCAGTGAGACAGGATGTTACCAGTATGTTCTTTGCCTTTGGCCCTTCCTTGTAGATAATATAAAGATGAAATATGGGTGATACTCTAATATAAGAGTATCAACTCCGAATATAGAGCAGTTGTGGATGTGGTCAAAATTCATCATCCTGTTGGTTCTCCATGGTTGGTTGGCAGGATCAAGCAACTATTTAATGTGCATGGAAGTTACTAGACTTTCTTCCAATGTCAGGGAAAAGTAGTGTCTTGGATTTCCCAGGTCATAGTCTTCATCCAGAGCAGATGCAATTACATCCACCTCTTCACATAGTCTACTTCTGTACATGTGCCACCTCCTTTACTCACCAGGAGAACTTTCGAGAAGAGGTGACCATAACTGCACCTGTGCAATATTTCAGGCGCACTTAAAAAGAGAGGATGGAACCTGTTGATGTGGGAAAACTTGTCAATCACACCTCTTAGATGTAATGGAGCTCCAAAATAACTGCCCAGGGATGCCCACTGCGACTAATTGAGGTACATTTGGATAAGACAAAATGATTTATAAAAGCTTATAACTCAGGGACATGACATCGAATGCAAAACTAGATGCAATAGTTGCTGGTGCTGGTTGGAGGTCCAAAATTGACCTGACAGGTTCCCTTTATATAATATACATGTTTGGCTAATTAGTATAGTAATTACGCTGTCAACAAAAGAAAGTGGAAACCGAGGTCTATTATAACTGTTTAACCAGTTCCGGACCGCCCATAGACTATATGCCGGACAGTCCACTCTTAACTCTGCAAGAACGTACCTGCTCCTATGGGAGCTGCCATGATGCGGCTCCCCTCTGACCCGGCGTTCACATGATGCCCCTGGAACCAGGAACTGTAAGAGCTGCTGGGTCTTAGAGGACTCAGATCAGCTCTGCAGTTTATGTTGGGAGGCTGTATTAAAAAAAAAAAAAAAAAAAAAAGTCCTCTTAAGATGCCCACCAAACGTCTATTATGACTTTATGGGGGGCACAATGTAAAAGAAAATATATATAAAAAAGGCAAATTAAAAAAAAATAAAATAAAAATAATAATTAAAAAAAAGCTAAAACCACATCCACATCACAGGTTCTAGTCCTGCCCCCAGTGACATAAAATGACATAAAAATTACTATAATGGAGAGGAAAAATTATTATAAAGGCTAAGGAACCATGGAACAGGCCACAGCAAAAAAGCACTGTGGGGAAAACCGTGGTGACAACGCATCGCGGTTTTTCCCGAAGCGCTTTCCACAGAAAGTCTGCTTTCTGCTTCAATTATACCTATAGGGGAACCTATACCAATTATACCTATAGGGGAACTGCCAGCATACATAGGGGAACCTATGGCAAATATCAGAATAATATATTATATTAATCTATTTTACTTTCTTTTAGTATAAAACAGGTTCTAAAGTTCGCCCTAGCAACACTCTAACTAAGCATTGGCAGGGAGATCTGTCCTCTATTCACTTTATTAGCAATATGTGCTGATATAGCAGTTGCCAAAGGGAGGAGGTCACTACAAATAGCTGTATCTCCGGTTTTATACAACCTAGAAAGGTACTCCTGGTGTCATATGAAAGGTGAGGGAGAGATTACAGGAGTAGCTGTAAAAAAGGAGAACTCACTAGTTAAAACACAGTCAGGAATGTGAGATTTATATGCAGTAGTATAAGTTGACTCTCAGCTTTCACATGACACCAGAAGCACTTTTCTAGGTGGAAAAAACTGAATGTGCATTTATTTCAATTGACCTACCACTTTTAGCAACTGCTATATCTGTACATAGTGGCAATATACAGTGGTACAGATTTATTAAAACCATGTAACAGTGCAGCTTTAATTTTTCAAGAGCGGGATACAAAATAAAAGTTGCGCTGTGATTGATTGCTATGGGCAACTAAGACAGTATTGCATAAATCCTTCATAAATCTGCTCAGTTGTGTACTGACTCTCCCCGACAACACTTAGAGCATTGCTAGGGATAACTTTAGAGCCATTTTATTTACTAAAAGGAAGTAAAATTAGTTAATAAAGTATATTAGAAAAATGTTTGCGAACCTTGCGAGATTCATCTCACGAATATTTGGGAGGTTTGCCCGGAACCAGAACTGCTATGATTATACTTGGGGCTCTCCTCAGAACCAAGAGTAAAATAAGCAGAGCCTCAGGGTAGGTACGTAAACATAACAAAGAGTGTATATTGCCTCTCCTCTATTTCGGCATCTGGCGAGGGTCTCCTGAGTTACATCAGTGAACCCTGAGGACCGCTGAGGCCCAATTATTTGGGGCACACTGATGTCATGATGTTTAGACGCAACTGAACTATTGCAAAACCGAGTCTCTCATTCCGAATGTCCATCAACCCCCAACCACAATAGTAAAAAAAAAAAAATGAAACAACAGTTACACTTAAAACCTTGGCCCTCTCATCCACTCTGTATTTATTGGCCTGTAAAGAGAAAAAGACTTCTGCGGGTTCAGACCACCCATGAGGCAGGGATATAAAGCTAACATGAGGTGAGGTGTCCATGACTCCTATAGTAGCTCAGTAGGTCCCTCTATAGGATATACACAAATATAAACCTATGACTAAGAACACAATGATTGAATCTGGCACCTCTTAATGCACATTCCTTCACAGAGGACACCAAGCCAATCCCTGGTAGTAATAATAATGGTATTTTACCAATGAACTAACATTTTTCAAAGCTGTTCTAAAATCTGAATCACTTGCTCTTGTCTCGACCACCTTTTCCTGTTGATCCAGCATTTCTGAACCTAAATATGCCAATCCTTGGGTGTTGTTGGAAAATTGTAACGTGCTGGATCTGACAAATTGGCGAAATTCCTACATATTTTACATTTTAATTGTACGCTCATATTGGCACCAAAAGACAAAGAAACAATATTTAGAAACCCCAAGTATGCCGATGACTAAGCTTTAATTAGAACAAGGATGGCTGAAAGTAACAGGGATCGTTCTCCCAGGCCACAAGAAGATTCCTTCAACTTGTGGTAAATAGATCAACTGTTTGTTCTTCCATGTTAACACTTTTTTTTCCCCAAAAAATATTATTTTTTTTGGGAAATGTCTGAATTTAGAAACAACAATCAATATTATCCATATTTTCAGTAAAATTACTCCAGTCTGGCACAAGATACTTCCTAAAATAGTAAATAAATCCTAATAGTATGGCATCCACATGAAAGTGGAGGAGCAAAGCCAAGTGGCAGTTTCTGAAGGGACATTGTGTAACCAGTAGAGTGGCAGCAGGAGGTGGAAAGGCTGCAGTTCCTCTCAGGCCCTGAGGGGGCAGCAAAGTCCCTCTTCAAATAAAAGAAGAGCAGTACAAGAAATATGTGGTAGCTTGGTGCCTCAGAATAGGTTTTTTATCTAACCTAATCATAGCCAGGATGACAGAGTAAGGGGAGCAATTTATGGATTCAAAATATGTTGCCAGGAAATGACCTATTATTTAGATCACATTTTTATGTTAAATATATTTTTAAAGAATTTTTGGTGATTTTATTTGTAATCTTATCTGTTATTATCTATTACTATCTATTAAGAAAATCCTAAAAATCTTGCAATTCCAAAAGTAGTTTGTGGCTTCTTTTCTCCTGTAGATGGACCATGGGCCATAGACACAATGGTGTGGACCCTAGTGACATCTATGGAAGAGTTATCTAGGCATTCACTGTGACCTCTACAGAGGTCACTGCACAGAGGAGTGAGTAAATAAGTTGTGAAATCACCTATTGCGATTGGTGGTTTCTGTGTCTTATCTACAGGTACATGATAGCTGTGATTGTCAGTGTGCTGATAAGTGAGGTACTGCTGCAAAGAAATCTACAGAAAACAGGAAGTCTCAGTAGCCAGAGTCAGAACTGCAGGATTTTTATAATTTTTTCTTTAAAATATAGATATTAACATGGGAAATGTTTCAAACCCTCACCAAAAATTATTTAAAAATGTATTTAACATAAAACTTGATTTAGAAAAATAGGTATTTTTCTGGTGACTCATTCCCTTTAAATTTATTTGTACAACCAACTTAAAGGGGGTTTTCAGGCCCCAAATTGATTTTTCATACTGATCACCTATCCACACATTGATGACTTAGGTACCAATAAAGATTTGTGTGGTTATTTTAAGCTATGTCTGTAGTCCCTATTGAAATTAGGGGTGTTATAAAGATATCAAAGCCTTGGCATCCAAATAATACAACTTCCACATACTCATGCAGTTTTTATTCTTGTGTTCACTTTCTAGAGCAGCAGTTTGTAATCCAGAGCTGCTTTTCCTATAATAAAAGTGGAAAGGAAGTATAACAGCTAATGGAGAGTATTTTTGATACCCGGTCACAGGGTTTATACTAGTATAATGTATACAGTCAATTTTGTGTATGTTAGTCCTATAGTTACTTTGTGTATTTGGATTATACCACTATTGTTATACAGAGCTATATATCCTCATGTTTTCCAGTCATTTGAAGGCCGCAATAAGCCAGAAAATAACCATAAGATATTGTTGGCTGCCCCAGAGTATCAGCTGGCCCTGCAGAACAGTATCTGATCTGACACTGCTATTGGAAACTGGCAACCACTGTGAATTTTACTATTGTGTAGTTTTATTTATCTAGGTTGATTTAGGTAGTGTATAACCATGTTATTAGATTACTTGCTGTGGCTATTATTTTATCACTGTATGTTGCTATTATTTAAATGGGTTTTCTGGGATCTACAGTATATATTGATGACTTATCCTTAGGATAGGTCATCCATGTGATTGCTCAATACCCAGGACCCCCACCGATCAGCTGGTTGAAGTGGCCGCAGTGTTTGGGTAAGCACTGTGGACTCTTTACTGAATACCAAGCACAGCGCCACACATTGCATTGGGGCTGTGTTTGGTATTGCAGCTCAGCCCCATTTGTTTTAATGTAACTTATCAGAAGCTGTGCCATGTGACCAATGATTATGACATCATCGGCAGAGGGAAGAAGCCACAGCGCTCAAAGTCCTCTACATGGCACTTTTATTAGTTTGGGAGGTATTTCGGACCTGAAAGCCTCCCTTTAACGCTTTCCCGACATCCAGCATACCATTATGGTAATATACATCAGAGACCAGGAGGCAATGACCATAATCAGTGCGGTGCAAAACTTGCCTTGGTCAAACTTGACAGAATCACCATTTTATCAGCAATGCATGGGTGCCACCATTTTGCCAGGGATCACCATCATCTGGAACAAGATCCGGGGGAGGCGAGCAGTTACCATGACAGCCAGGAGTCTATTGAAGGCTTATCTACACAGTGATTATATTACAGGCTGCGCTAGGCAGCCTGTATTACGTTAGGTTCACACTAGCGTTCGGGGACTAAGAGGAGGAGAGAAAAGTCCTGTTCTGACAATTTCATACTCAACCAGTGGGAAACCCTTTTTAAGTGGATAGGGTTTCCATTTATCGGGTCCCATAGCAGACCCGAAGAACGGAAACCCGAACGCTAGTGTGAAGCTAGCATAAGAACTATAAGGAATTTTTAATGCATTGCAGTGCATTACCATTGCACTGTATTGTATTAGTCATCAAACTGCCTGGGGCTCAAGTTCCCTAGGGGGTCTAAAAATAAAATAAAAATAAAAAAAGATAAAAACTTCAAATCTCCCCATTTTCCCTACATCAGAAATTAAAATAAATAAAGTAAAACAAACACAGGTATCCCTGCATCCAAAAATGGCCAATCTATAAACTTATAAAAATATCTATTCCAAATGGTGAATTCTATTAGTAGGAAAAAAAAATAAGTAGAGCCAAAGTGCCGTTTTTTGCCATTTTTCCCATAGAAATGTTAATAAAAATCGATCAAAACATCAGACATTCCCCAAAATGGTATAAATAAAGAGTAGATCTGATCCCACAAAAAAAGATGTCTTACGTAGCTCTGTATACTGAAATCTAAAAAAAGTTACAGGCGTCAGAACAAGGCAACTCCAAAAAATATTTTTCTAAGTTTTGGATTTTTTAAAAATGTTAAAACTTAACAAAAACTATATAAATTTCTTATTGCTGTAATCATACTAATCTGCAGAATATAGATGACATGTCATTTTGGCTGTCCAATAAACGTTACTTAGATTGCATTTTGTTTGGGTTTTTTTTAAGGACTCTAAAATCCTTTGAAGACCATGTGTATAAAAATCTGTGAATTTTTAGTTCTGGTATAACACCATGTCTGATGAAGGAAGCTTGCACTTCTGAAAGCTTACTTATAAATATACTCTAAAAGGTATCGCCTGATTTCTTCACTCTTCCAATAAACGTTGTAAAACCGAAACCCGTAAGAAAGTCGCACCAACACAGTTTTTCTCCAATTCCACCCCATTCTGAATTTTTTTTCCAGCTTCCCAGTACATTGTACAGAATATTAAATGGTACCATTCTAAAGTATAATTTGTCTGGCAAAAATTAAGCCCTCATATTGGTATGAATGGAAAAATAAAAAAGTTTTGGCTTTTGGAAAGTGAAAAAAATTGAAAAAGGGGTAGGGGTTACAGGGCTCTAGCCTTACCAGAGATTCCCTGAATTTGCGGATGGTGGTTGATCTGTTTTTGACATCTGTGAAAAATAGATCAATTTTTTTTTTTCATTTGCTATACTTTTCAATGCCTCTGCACACCGATGGCATCTGTTTTTTTCATGGACCCATAGACTTGCATTAATGTTATCTCTCCGTGATCTATCCATATCTTGGCTTCTAAACCCAAGCCATACAAGGAAATCACTACCTTTATTTGCTTGATTTCCACCATTGACTTTACTATGCAAAAACTAGGTGGTTTAGCTGAACACACACAACGCTGGCAATGGTCAGCAGGGCGCACAATTCTCATGTCAACTCTTATGTTTCAGACTTAAGTGACCTGAATGTACATCTGGCTTTGAGTGTCTTGAACATGGTTTTTGCATTTTGCTGTGAGGGAGGCTCCGCCAAGCATCCCATTTCTATGCGTCGCTGTATTAAGGGATAATTACATTTAGTTCTTATTTCATTTCCTTACTTTCCACGTTTCCCAAATGTCAAAAATTCAGATGTTATGTTGCATACACACACAAAAACAAGTCATTTCTTTCCATTGATCTTGCCTTGGTATTTGTGCCGGACCCACCCATCTGAATAACCTAACCTCAAAAGGGTAAGACGTGCGTATATACTTTACATGCAAGACAACATGATAGTTGCTTCAAGTTAATGGAAAAGGAAAAGTAGTACGGACATGGAATTTTCTAAATTAAATTATTATATAAAAAAGATTGTTAAAAAGAAAAGACTAGGCAAATGGAGGTAAATATCGCATTTACAGAAATGTATCAAGCGTGTGTTGATAATAGGTTAAAAGGGTTTATCCATGAACATAACCAGATTTAGATTTGTAGATAATTAAAAGTTATTTTTTGCAAATAATTAAACATTTTGGAGAATTTTATAGATTTTCTCTGCCCATCTTAGTGGTGACCGTTTGTTGTCACGATCGATTGTTAATGGATATGAACATGAATACAAAAAAAAGTACACATATTTGGTAGGATGAATGGCATAAAAATAAAGCCAAAATCACCACAGTTGTTTATCCTGCCATCCAAAAAGCAATCAAAAACTCGAATGGAAAAAAAAACCTCAAAAAACTTGAATCCCAAAATGACACCAATGAAAACTTTACGTTATCCAGCAAAAAAAAAAAAAAACCATCGCACAGTTCCATTGAAAAGTTATGGGTTTCAGAATGTGCTGACCCAAAAAAAAATGCTTTTATTATAGAAAAAGGTTTTTTTAGTGTTAAAGTACTAAGATGTTAAAAAACCTATACTTTGGTATCCCATAATTGTACTGAAACAGAATAAATTAAGTCTCTATTCAGAAAACTTATTTTACATTGATTTAACGGACGCAAAAAACGGACACAAACGGATGGCCATCTGTTTACATAGACATCAATGTTATAAAAAACGGATCCGTTAGTTTCCGTTTTTTATGAAGTACATAAAAATGTAGTATACCATTCTTTTGTGTCCGTCCAAAAAAATGGACAGCAACGGATCTGTTTTTAACATTGATGTCTATGGAAATGGACGGCATACGTTTGCATACGTTTGTGTCCATTTGCATACGTTTGCATACGTTTGTGTCCATTTTTCGCATCCGTTAAACGGATGCAAAAAAAACGTGGTCTGAATAGAGCCTAAGAATTTTACTTTTACCATATGATGAACAGCGCAAAATTTATGCTACAAAAATCAGTGGCAGAATTGCTGTGTTTTCCCATTCTCTCCCAGAAAGTGTTAAAAAAATGTTAATCGCTAAATTATTTGCCTAGTAAAATGGAGCTGTTAAAAACAACAAGCCATATGGCTATGTCAACATGAATACAAAAAAGTTACAACTCTTGGAATATTACAATAAAAAAAATAAAAAAATGCTTCGTCCTTAAGGCCAAAATAGGCCGTGTCCTTAAAGGGTTATGTTGTACGTAAGAAGGTAGCCTATTTTGATGTTTATCATCTATGAAACTTTTTTAACCCTTTACTAATATGCTAGGTATGGCATTATACCATTAGCATTTTTTTTTTACCCTTGAAGGTGGGTTCACAAATGCGCTTCAGTCCGTCCATTGCCAATCCGAGTGAAAATCTCGGGGAATGGGATTGGCATCGGATACAGACAGGTCAGCGACGCATTGGTTAAAAACCCAATCATTTGAATGGGTTTTTAAAGCAATGCGCGGGTGTCCGATTGCACCCTCTGCGCTGCGAAACCGTTTTTTTTTCCTCGGACACGAAGTCCTGCATGTCCAACTTTGTTTCCAACGAAAAGAAAGGATTCGCAGCGTAGAGGGTGCAATCGGACACCCGCGCATTGCTTTAAAAACCCATTCAAATGAATGGGTTTTTAACCAATGCGTCGCTGACCTGTCTGTATCCGATGCCAATCCCATTCCCCGAGATTTTCACTCGGATTGGCAACGGACGGACTGAAGCGCAAGTGTGAACCTACCCTTACATGGATAGCTTTATAACAAAACCCTTTTCCCATATATAGCATCATCCTTGAGCTATCCTGAGTGATTCCCGCTTGTCAATATCTTGACACCTATTTTTTTGTTTTCTTTCTCTTTGCTATTTTTACTTTTCCCAATATCGTTTTTTTGGATGCAGTAGACGAGAAGGGCTCCGGCTATTTCCATTTTCACTGAAACATCCCTATCTAATTTAGGGTATGTAAGAAATACGTCTTGTACCGTAATAAGGAGTGGCAGCGCTTGAAAGGGGGTCATGATGGAAATGAAGAAGGCATGCTAACGCTAATGGTATTTAACTCATGGCAAATACTTGACTAGAAATTTGATCAGCATGGAAAGCCAGGCAGCAGGAGCAGCAGCAATATGCCTTGTATCCGTATCATATGGATATAAGATCACACATGAGAGAAGTTCAAGCTATACATGTGTCAATGGAAAAAGAGGTGGAGGGAAGAACATGGAAAATATTCTTTATGGGAATAAGGAAAAAAAAAAAACTTGGCTAGCGCAATCTAAAAATAAAATGGCACATCTGGAATACAGTCAATATCCAGGTTATGAGGGATGTGAGAGTCATTTTCAATAAGATTAGTTATCAGTGGAAACGTGAAGAGTCCTATTTTCCATATACATTATGTGTCTATAATAAAAAGCTATAGGGAAGCTGTAACTGGCCCTGGGGGAGCGCTGTGCTCTACAGCCTTGGAAGCAGAAAGTTCTATGGCAACGAGAGACTGTTCAACATGTTGTAGATGGATTTTCAAGACTATGACCGCACAGTTGTTCTGTATCAAGTGGAAACGTGAATTCAATTATGTATGCAATGTATAGGTATCAGAGGGAGAATACATGACTTCATGTGAACACAGCACCCTGGTGTAAGAGACTTACAGTCATTTAAAGGGTATGTCCATCTAGAGACTTCCTTTGACAACACATCAATTTATTTACAGTATATACCGCCAATATATTCCGCAGCACTGTATACATTGTCATCACTCCATTGGGGGCTCACGTTCTAAATTAACCTACCAGTATGTTTTTGGGGTGTGAAAGTAAAGTGGAGTATCCAGAGGTAACCCACACAAGTAGGGAGTATAGCTACAAACCCTTGTTACCCTTTGTCAGTAAGATGATGTCATCAGTGCTGGGGTTTCAACCTCAAGTCGATAAATGTCTGAGGAGCAGTTTGTGATCAAGAGCAGTTGTATGGCAAGGTCGGGGGGCCCACGTGACGTAAACAAAAACCGCAGTGTTTTAAAGTCACTTCTAGTGAATCCCATCCACACATTGGAGAAAAATACACGCAGCGGGAACGCTGTGATTTCCAAAACTGTTGCAATTTTGGAAATCACAGCATGTCAAATATACCTACGGAAATGACGGCGGTTTCCCTATAGGTATAATGGAAGCAGAAAAAGTTCCCCTCTGTGGACTTTCTGTGAAAAGCACTGCGGGAAAAACTATGATGCGTTTTCGCTGCGGTTTTTACCTCAGCGCTTTTTCGCTGTGACGCTTACCCCAATCCTTAGTTGTACCCAGGACTGTGGAGTCAGACTCCTCTATTTTTCCACAGTCTATCTCCAACTCCTTCATAAATGACTGACAGCCAGGGTCAGTCAGGAGCAGTAAAGCTCTTATGATTCATTCATTAAAGAGCCAGTGATTGATTCCTATGAAGGTAAATATGTATCAAGCTCTACAATTAATTAATAATATAAGATCAATGATTGTATAATATCATTTAAAATAATTAATCATTTTATTTAGAAGCTGGAGTTTGAGTGATCAACTTTTTTTTTCTGACTCCAACCAAAAGTGGTCTCAACTCCACAGTTGACTCCATGAGTCCGACTCCACATCCCTGGTTCACACAATTGGGTCCCCCATTTCATCCTCTACTCACAATGGATGGGCCGGAAGTGAAGTGGCTTAGGTGACTGCAACGGCCAATCACAGGCCTCAATGGTCACAGTTTGGGCAGTGATGATGCCTTAGAAGTGACATCACCAGTGCTCAAGATGTGACCGCTGAGGCCAGTGACTGGGTGCAGCAGTCACCTAAGCCACTTCACTTACATCCTGACCAATGTCGGCATGGAACAGGGGACCTAACACTGCAACAGAGAATCGGAGGTAGTTACATTTCCCTTCTTTTTAATTTTACCCCATACCTGGCCTTTCTGGGGTGACTGGAAAACCCCTTTAAAGTGGGCAAACTTACTGATTTTAGTGGAATCAGCCAGCTATAAAATGAGTATGAGTTCGTCCTGACACCACAAGGGTGATGTGATATAATTCTGCAAATTCATTATACATATTTGATATCTCATACAGACGCATACAGATTAAACAACAACCAAGAGTATTGCAAATCTCATCCATCTAATCCAGGGATATTCTGAGCTAAAAGGAAAGGTAAGAAAGGACACATCTGTAGTGACACCCACATAACACTTCATGTGAACCCTATGAGCAAGCACCACAAACTTCTCTTATTAGGATTCATAGGATTTACCTTTATTTCAACAAAATCCTCTCTAAAATAAGTGAAAACATTTCCATTTTTGTTCACATTGTAATAGACTGATGATAGTATATTCGCACAGGCAGTATGGGTTCTATGTTCAATGATTCCTACACTGGCCAACTAAAGCTGACTAGGGCAGATGACCCGAGATAGTGGTCTACTGGGGTATTGATCCTGTTGTCATACTAAATATTTCATTGGGTTCTGTTCCTAGCAATGATCGAAAATAAGGCATGTATTATCTACATTGGGAACAAGCCAGTGACATTCACACTTATGACATTTTTATTTCGTCACCATTATACCGATATAAATTCATTGTTAACAGAGATTCTATGGCTGATGTTGTCTTACTACTAACCAAGTACCACCTTTACCTCCTCCAAAAAACTACAAATGGTTACTGTAGTAGTAAACAATATAGGACCTCATCTACTTCTCTGTAGTACATTTAAAGGGATTCTATCACAGAACCCCTCATATCACCCCAGCCCTGCATATAGATAGGTTAGGGTCACCAGAACCAGCATATCACCCCAGCCCTGCATATAGATAGGTTAGGGTCACCAGAACCAGCATATCACCCCAGCCCTGCAGATACAGTGATAGGTTAGTGTCACCAGAACCAGGATATCACCCCAGCCCTGCAGATAGATAGGTTAGTGTCACCAGAAACAGCATATCACCCCAGCCCTGCAGATAGATAGGTTAGTGTCACCAGAACCAGCATATCACCCCAGCCCTGCAGATAGATAGGTTAGTGTCACCAGAACCAGCATATCACCCCAGCCCTGCAGATAGGTTAAGTCACCAGAACCAAGAATATTACCCTAGCCCTTCAGATAGATAGGTTAGTGTCACCAGAACCAGCATATCATCCCAGCCCTGCAGATAGATAGGTTAGTGTCACCAGAACCAGCATATCACTCCAGCCCTGCAGATAGATAGGTTAGTGTCACCAGAACCAGCATATCACCTCAGCCCTGCAGATAGATAGGTTAGTGTCACCAGAACCAGCATATCACCCCAGCCCTGCAGATAGATAGGTTATGTCACTAGAATCCAGAATATTACCCCAGCCCTGCAGACAGATAGGTTAGTGTCACCAGAACCAGCATATCACCCCAGTCCTGCAGATAGATAGGTTAGTGTCACCAGAACCAGCATATCACCCCAGCCCTGCAGATAGATAGGTTAGTGTCACCAGAACCAGCATATCACCCCAGCCCTGCAGATAGATAGGTTAGTGTCACCAGAACCAGCATATCACCCCAGCCCTGCAGATAGATAGGTTAGTGTCACCAGAACCAGCATATCACCCCAGCCTGGCAGATAGGATAGGGTCACCAGAACCAGCATATCACCCCAGCCCTTCAGATAGATAGGTTAGGGTCACCAGAACCAGCATATCACCCCAACCCTGCAGATAGATAGGTTAGTGTCACCAGAACCAGCATATCACCCCAGCCCTGCAGATAGGTTAGTGTCACTTGACTCAAACAGTGTTTCCCTTGTGAATTTCTGCCTCTGTTGCTGAGATATCCTTGTTTTTGTCAATATGCAAATTAATTCTTTGGAGCAATGAGGGCATCGCCATTGCTTTAAAGTGGTTAGCAGGAAATATTAACAAAAACAAGGATATCTCAGCAACAGAGGCAGAAATTCACAAGGGGAAACACTGTTTGATTCAGGGCTGGGGTGATATGCCAGGTTCTAGTGGCACACTCCTTTTAAGATCTTAAGGCTAAGGTCAGGAGTGGCTTGAAAAGGAATGGGATATATAAAGGAAATTCTTATACTTCTCCCTTTTGTTAAATCCACTCCTGACTTGGGCTCAAAAAACTGCAACAAAATCTGCAACAAAAAATGCTGCGTTTCTGCAATGTGGGGCCTCAGCCTAAAGGTGCTTTCATATCATGCTTAGGAGATCTAGTTAGTGATCTGCTCTCCCATAGGTCTTTTTTTTTTAATAAAAAGGAATATTGCATCTATAAGGGAAATAATCGAGAACATTTCACTTTCTTTGTACCCACTGCCATTACTGTGTATAGGGGAAACTGACACATGAAGATGTATGTGAAAAGAACTGACGCTGTCCATATGCATTAGATCTGAGGTACACAACCTTTTTAAGTCATAGGGCCACACTTCTCCCAAGGGCCAACATAATATTAAAATGGAAAATATATCAACACTGCTCTTTAACATTTGCAGCCACACAGTGTTCTATAACAGTTCCGCCACAATGCCTCAATAATAGGTTCAGTCGCACAGTGTCCTCTATAGCATTGCCAACTACACAATTCCCCCTATAACCTGGTTAGACACACAGATCTCTCCATAAGGCTCCATGCAAATGATAGGTCAGTATGAGATCAGTTGAGCCATCAGAAGCCATATACTAAGTATACAGCCGTAAGCAGCCCTGCTCCTGTTCAAGTGAATAGGAGTGGGGCTGCAGTTCCAGGTGCCACCACTATAGTATATGGAGCAGGCTTGCTTCCAGGCGTATACCCAATAGCTCTGTACACTGTAGTGGTGGCACCTGGAACTGCAGCCCCACTCTTATTGATTTGAATAGGAGCAGGGCTGCTTCCGTCTGTACAGTCATGGCCAAAAGTTTTGAGAATGATACAAATATTAATTTTTACAAAGTCTACTGCTTCAGTTTTTCTAATGGCAATTTGCATATACTCCAGAATGTTATAAAGAGTGATCAGCTTAACAGCAATTACTTGCAAAGTCAATATTTGCCTAGAAAATGAACTTTATCCCCCAAAACACATTTCAACATCATTGCAGCCCTGCCTTAAAAGGACCACCTAACATCGTTTCAGTGATTGCTCCATTAACACAGGTGTGGGTGTTGATGAGGACAGGGCTGGAGATCAATCTGTCATGATTAAGTAAGAATGACACCACTGGACACTTTAAAAGGAGGCTGGTGCTTGCCATCATTGTTTCTCTTCTGTTAACCATGGTTATCTCTAAAGAAACACGTGCAGTCATCATTGCACTGTACAAAAATGGCCTAACTGGAAAGAGTATTGCAGCTAGAAAGATTGCACCTCAGTCAACAATCTATCGCATCATCAAGAACTTCAAGGAGAGAGGTTCCATTGGTGCCAAAAAGGCTCCAGGGCGCCCAAGAAAGACCAGCAAGCGGCAGGACCATCTCTTAAAAGTGTTTCAGCTGCGGGATCGGGCTACCAGCAGTGCAGAGCTTGCTGAGGAATGGCAGCAGGCAGGTGTGAGTGCATCTGCACGCACTGTGAGGCGGAGACTCTTGGAGCAAGGCCTGGTCTCAAGGAGGGCAGCAAAGAAGCCACTTCTCTCCAGAAAAAACATCAGGGACAGACTGATATTCTGCAAAAGGTACAGGGAGTGGACTGCTGAGGACTGGGGTAAAGTCATTTTCTCTGATGAATCCCCTTTTCCATTGTTTGGAACATCTGGAAAACAGCTTATTCGGAGAAGAAGAGGTGAGCGCTACCACCAGTCTTGTCTCATGCCAACTGTAAAGCATCCTGAAACCATTCATGTGTGGGGTTGCTTCTCAGCCAAGGGAATCGGCTCTCTCACAGTCTTGCCTAAAAACACAGCCATGAATAAAGAATGGTACCAGAATGTCCTCCAAGAGCAACTTCTCCCAACCGTCCAAGAGCAGTTTGGCGCTCAACAATGCCTTTTCCAGCATGATGGAGCACCTTGCCATAAAGCAAAGGTGATAACTAAATGGCTCAGGGAACAAAACATAGAGATTTTGGGTCCATGGCCTGGAAACTCCCCAGATCTTAATCCCATTGAGAACTTGTGGTCAATCATCAAGAGACGGGTGGACAAACAAAAACCAACAAATTCAGACAAAATGAAAGCATTGATTCTGCAAGAATGGACTGCTATCAGTCAGGATTTGGTCCAGAAGTTGATTGAGAGCATGCCAGGGAGAATTGCAGAGGTCCTGAAGAAGAAGGGTCAACACTGCAAATATTGACTTGCTGCATTAACTCATTCTAACTGTCAATATAAGCTTCTGTTACTCATAATATGAATGCAATTCTATTTCTGTATGTGATAAAAACATCTGACAAACACACATAAAAACCAGAGGGCAGCAGATCATGTGAAAATATAATATTTGTGTCATTCTCAAAACTTTTGGCCATGACTGTATGCTTAGTATATGGCTTCTGGTGACCGCATCAGCTGATCATTTTATGGTTTGGGTGTCACACCCTTACCAATCTGATACTGATGACCTATCCTGTGGGTAGTTCAGGTTTTGGACAACCCCATTAAGGGCTAGCACACTGAGCCATTATTTTCTATGACTCCATACACACGCCTATGTATTAACGCTGTTCCATCTAAGGTACTGTGAGCCAGGGGCAAAACTCAGGACAAGTCCTAGTCCTGCCCTGTCCAAAATGAATGGGTCAGTGAAGTGCAGAGAGGGCACATGGATATCATCTATGTGCCCTAGTATAAACAGAGAAAAAAACAGCACCGCGCAATCCATAGTGTAATACCGTCAAATTA
Organism: Leptodactylus fallax; assembly: GCA_947044405.1. Taxonomy (NCBI): domain Eukaryota; kingdom Metazoa; phylum Chordata; class Amphibia; order Anura; family Leptodactylidae; genus Leptodactylus; species Leptodactylus fallax. The sequence goes on along the minus strand of CAMRHE010000159.1, from coordinate 3,325,238 downwards.
GTAGATCAAGGTATTATAGAGAATATTGCTCACCTTGTGGGGTTGTGATAAAATACACCAAAATTGTACACTTGAGAAAGGGGCATCCTGGAGCTCCGAAACGCGTCGTGTGTTCTGGTATCAATAAAGACCTTCCTTGAAGACATCTGGGTAAGCGCGGTTCCTTCTTTCCACATCCTACCACCAAGGGATCCTGTGGATTTGGTCCTCATCATCTATGTGCCATTTGTGCTGTTTTCCCAGGGACCCATAGATGCACAGTGCCAGCCACACAGTGCCTTCATAATAGTACTAGCCACACAGTACACCCCAAACCCGTGCCAGCCGTAGTTTCCCCATTAGGTGTCAGCCAATGACAGCCATGTCTTTTTTAACCATTTTATTTAATATTTACGTCTGGACCTCACAATTTTTAGACTGCAGGGCCGTAGGGCTAGATCCTAGTGATATACAATAACACTACATCTAAATCTCTGGAAATACACTTTAATCCTATAGGACTTACTGTCTGCAAGAAAGTCTCTGTGATGTTTCCTGGGCTGAGGTATATATCTTTACGAGGACATATGTTTGGATGCGTCTCTACCGCTGCAGTAAGTTCTTTTATCTTGTGCACTTCATGAATATGACTTAATAACCAATATGATAATATGTAGGGAATTATCCCTTTGATTTTAATGACACAACAAGACAGATGTGAATCTGGAGTCTATCAGACTACAAAACTTCCTTCAATCCAAATGTTATTTTTGTCTGTGTTACTTGGAAACATTACATGACCTTCTAACAGATGGAAGTGGAGATGGGGCTCCTTCCCTTCTAGTGAAGACAGGGATTAGAAAAACTAGATGTATCCATATCAAAGCATATATCAATGTGTATCAAGATCTCCATCGCATCTGCAAACACTCCTGCAATTCAGTATCTTGACAATGATGGCAATTTTTTTTTTTAATTATTTCCAGCACTATTAACCATAGGCCGTGTCTGATAGTGCCAGCGACCTAGTCACTTAAACCTTGCCATACCAGACACACCCTATACAGGAAGACCGTTTTGGAGACAAGAGTAGAGATGAGCGAACAGGTTTGGATCGAACCAGATTTATGCCATATTTTCAAAAAATTTCGGGCTCAAACCAAACCTGAAACTTTTGGGGTTCCTCACACATGAAACACTATTATACTCTGGTGTCTCTTTAGGCCCCAGAGTATATTAAGTGGAGGCCCAGGGGATGTGTGGAAATATAATAGTTATACTCACCTTCCCTCACCTCTCCTGGGAATTTTTGCGGTGTCCCTGGCCTCCTCTCCCGTGCTCTGGCTGACAGAACAGAAGAGGACATCGGGGAACTGCTGGATGCCAAGGAGAGGTGAGGCAAGGTGAATATCACTGTTTGTTATGTTCCTGCACCTCCTCAACGCCTCCACTTATTATATTTTGAGGTCTGAAGAGACTCCAGACTATAATAATAATAGCACTTCTACTTCAGGGCTGAAACGAACCGCTGGGCTGAACCTTAAAAATAGTCATTGAAACGAAACTCATAAGGTTCGCCCATCTCTAGACAAGAGTATATTGTTTTTTCTAATCTCAGACAACCCCTTTAACTATATAAGAGCTAATATGATACATCATATGGATAAGTATCCATGCCTGTTACACAGGAGAATGGCGTTCAATTTTCCAAAGGGGAGTCCTTCAATTTTTGGTTCTTTCTTGTTAGTATAGTTGCGAATATCCCTACCTGTAACACAGGAGAACAGAGTCCAATTTTCCAAAGGGAGGCCTTCTATTTTAGGTTCTTTCTCATTGGTATAGTGTTAAGTATCCCTACTTATTAGACTGGAGAATAGGGTTCAATTTTAGGTTGTTCCTCGTTTGTATAGTGGTAAGTATTCTGACCTGTTACAAAGGAAAATAGGGTCCAATTTTCCAAAAGGGAGTCCTACAATTCCAGGTTCTTCTTCACTTGTATAGTGGTGAGTACCCCTAATTGTTACATAGGAGAATGGGGTCCAATTTGCCAAAGGGGTGTCCTTCAGTTTTAGGTCCTCCCTTGTTTGCATGGTGGTGAGTATCCCTAACTCTTACAGAGCAGAATGGGGTCCAATTTCCTGAGGGGAGTCTTCCAATTTTAGGTTCTTCCTTGTTGGTATAGTGGTTAGTACTGTGGCGAGTATGGGTGCCTCTTTCAGGGGGACCAGGGTTTCAGGGATCCTGTTACCTTTGTGCCATAGCCAACATATCATGCTTGTCAACTGTCTCATCTCTAATAACAACTAGACCCATATGGAAACCATTGTCGGCTTCATTTATATGATCTGTGGTGTTATATAACTATTTGTCTATAACGTCACAGTATGTTGCATTATATGTCTGACATCCTTTGTAAATGTATCATAGAAATGACCCTAATGATACATAACCCCTCCTATAACAGTAGTAGACAGTGGTTTATATACCGCCCAGGTTATCTGCTTAGATCTGAAAACTTGAGTAATCTGAGACAGACTAAAGGGTTTGTGCAGGACTCAAAAACATGGCTGCTTTCTTCTTCTCAGGAATCGACATCATATCTGATGGTCACATGGCAATGCCACATCTCCATTCCATTAAAATAAATGGGACTGAGCTGCAGCTTCCTGAGAAGAAGAAAGCAGCCAATTTTTTTAAGTCCTGCTCAAACCCTTTAAGGAAGTGCTGCCTGGCAACTCTACAATAACTCCCAACAGTCCCATATTCAGCAGGACAGTTCCAGACTTTGGGTGGTGTCCCGGACGGTGGGGGTTTGTCCTGGCTTGCAATGTTGAAGCAGGGAGCCATCCTCTCCCTGCTTCACCATCCAGCCATGTCTGCTCCCGGCAGTTTGGCAGGCAAGGATCATGTAATGGTGTCACAGAGTATTGGCTATTTTTTTTTTTTTTGGGGTATTATAGTGTGGGGCACCAGGAGGGGACATTAGATATGTTGTGTGGGTAATAATAAGACCATATTAAAGGGGGCATTATACTGTGGGAGCCATTTTAACGGGTTCATTACACTTTGTAGTCATATGAAGTGGGACATTATATTATGTAATCATATAAAGTGGGGCATTATACTGTGGGGACAGATACACTGTGGGAGCCATATTGATGGTGACATTATACAGTACTGTGGTAGCCGCATATAGGTTGACATTATACTGGGAGGGCAATACTTAGAGGGAAATTACACATACTGGAGGGGCTACAAGGGAATATTATACTGTGAGGGATTACAAGGAGCATGGTACTGAGTCAGGGTCACTAAGGGACACAAAGCAACATGGCTAGAAACTGATTCCTGGAACTGCAGCCCGCTCCCATTTAGTTGAATAGGAACAGCACTGCTTCCGAACGTATACCTAGTATAATGCTAGGGCTTCCCAGCAACATTTATCACAAAACCTAAAATTGCACTAAAGTTGACGAAAAATTCTATGTGTTTCTATGGTGTCACATTTGGCACACGACATGCCGAGAGTTGCACAACATCCACCCTTGCTCGACATTATGTTGCACTGCAAAGTCGCATGCAACATCATATCCATAGACATCATTTGTGTTGAATGCAACAGAGACTCGCACACGACTAAAATTACTTTATTTATATTTCTTGCTTTCTTTTTGCTTACCGTCTATATTATTGCATGTTGTAATATGTATGTTGTAATTCATGTGTATTTGTGCAGCTATAGCAAGGTCAAACAATAGCAGATGCATGCATGTTGCACCAATATAACACTGTGTGACATTACGTTGCATTAAAGTTGCACAACTTTAATCCGATTTTTAATCGCGTGACAAATGTCACCGTGTAGCCCTAGCCTAATGCTTCTGGCGGCCAAAACAGATGATCGAGACGGGGTCTGGGTGTCAGACCCCGACCAATCTGATACTGATGACATATCCTGTGGATAGATCAATAGATCATCAGCATCAATTGCCTTCAGATCCCAGACAACCCTTTTAGGCTAAGGACCCACATTGCGGAAAAGCAGCGTTTTTGTTGCAGCTTTTACTGCGGTTTTTTGACCAAAGTCAGTGGAAAACAGAAGGGAAATGTCTAAGAGCTTCCTTTATATTTTCCATTCCTTTTTAAGCCACTTTTGACTTTGGCTCAAAAAACCACAGCACAATCTGCAACAAAAATCACTACATTTCTGCAATGTAGCCGTAGCCCATTTTTCTACATCGTAATGATAGTTGGCAGCACACTATATATGAATACTAATACAATGGCTACAAAGCATGCGGCACCGTTATGTTGTCTGTCTGAACAGCATATGTGTTTGTCTGGCAGACACATGAGATGTAAGTGTCTGTGTTTGCTGTGTCTAAATTGTGCAAAACCTTCACGTTTAATATTGTGCACAACCTCCGGCAGTAATCGAAGACATGGCAATGCACGCAGACCGGGTGATGCACGGAACTGAGATCTGCACATATTCCATCAATATGCCCTGCAGCGTGATACAGCAGACTACGTCATCGCACTCTTAAATATGTATGTTGTAAGAGAAGTCTGTGCGCGTGTATCCAGGAGATTGCTGACATCCTTTTTAATGGGAGTATAATAGCGGACTAATTCCCTCCCATCGGATGTCTAAGCAGACATGTAGACAACATTGCCCTAAGCCCAAGGACCTGTGTATGACAAAATCCCACAGTGGTAATGAATGAAGAAATGTGTAATTTCACTTTTCAGATAAAAATCTTTAAATACAGACGATAAAATAACATTTATAAGTATCACAGTTGTCTCCTGAAATACTCTGTGCTGCTTCAGACTCTGCTCTTTCTGCTTCTTAACCACTTCAGGACTGGACACAGTTTCGATTTTTTTTTTCATACGTCTGGTTTTGAGGCTATGACGTTTTTTTCTTTTGGGTTATTGAAATAGTTTTTGCGTCTTTTTTTTAGTGACACATAGGGCTTTATTTTTATGTTGTTTTCATTTTTGCATGTTTTTTCTTTATTCTAATATTTGAGAATATGTAAACACAAAAAAAATGGGAAAAAGTGTTTGTTTTTCACATTTTTCATGCTTTTTTTATAGCACAAAGGGTTACTAAAATTGTTGCTTAGGCTGAGGACCCACATTGCAGAAACGCAGCGTTTTTTGTTGCAGATTTTGCTGCGGTTTTTTGAGCCAAAGCCGGAGTGGATTAAACAGAAGGGAAACATCTAAGAGCTTCCTTTATTTTTTTCCATTCCTTTTCAAGCCACTCCTGACTTTGGCTCAAAAAACCACAGCAAAATCTGCAACAAAAAAATGCCGCGTTCCAGCATCGTGGGGTCTGAGCCTTAGGCGGAGGTCCCACGTTGTGGAAATGCAGCTTTTTTTGTTGCAGATTTTTCTGCGTTTTTTTGAGCCAAACCCAGGAGTGGATTGAGCAAAGAGGAGAAGTATAAGAGTTTCCTATATATTTCCCAATCCTTTTGTAGCAATTCTTGGCTTTGGCTCAAAAAAACGCAGCAAAATCTGTAACAGAAAAAAGCTGCGTTTCCGCAACGTGGGGGCTCAGCCTTAAATGGTTTTCCCTTTTCCAGACTGACATGCAGTCCGTCTGCCTCTACATACCTTTTAGAATAGTGGAATATTTTATGTGTCAGAGGGACCTTTGGGGCCCCCCAAGGTAAACAGCACAGTAGTGACTGCTACTGCTGCAACCCCTATAGTTACACTCCTGGCCACATTCATGGACAGGTCCTTCTGCAAGATTAGCTTATTCCTCTCCAAAAAAACTTTGTACTACTACTGACCCTGCTCCATCCACTAAATGATTCTTTGACCTCTCTACCATCCACATGTCATAACACTGCCATGCCATAGACAACCCATTTGCTGATATATGGCACTTTATTACAGAGGTATTGCATAATATTTTGATCTATTCTGAATGCGGCAGCCAGGTTCATCTATCAGTCTAGACGCTACAGCGATGCCTCCGGTCTGTGCCGGTCACTACATTGGCTGCCTATTCAATACAGAATACAATATAAACTTATCCCCCTCATCGACAAGGCTCTCCATAATGCTGCACCTCCCTACATTTCCTTCCTCATCTCTGTCTATTGCCCAACCCGTGCTCATCGTTCACTCAATGACCTAAGACTAACATCCTCTATTATCAGAACCTCCCACGCTCGTATACAAGACTTCTCCCGAATTGCAGCACTTCTCTGGAATGCTCTATCCCAGACTATTAGATTAACCCCCAATTTCCACAGCTTCAAGCGCAAACTAAAGACATATCTTTTCAGACAGGCCTATCACAACTCCTAATGTAAACCCTTTTGTAGTTAGAATCCCTAAAATGTACCCTCCTCTGTTCACGCTCCCGCATTACCTCACAGGATATGATGCCGTATCAGACTAACTTTATATGTCCAGGCACCATCTGCACGTTAAAGGACACGACTGGTGACGGCTCATACAGCTTTATATATGTGTAATGACAGTAACCTCTATTACAGAATTGTCTGACCATTGTATAAGCAATGCTACCTCCGATGCCGCCCCTGCTACCTCTTGTGTCACCCCCTCTACCTCATAGACTGTAAGCTCTTGCGAGCAGGGCCCTCAGTCCCAGTGTGTGAATTGACTATTTCTTTGTAATGTATCTTTTTTGTCAGTACTTGAACTCTACAAGTTGTACTGTGCTGCGGAATATGTTGGCGCTATATAAATAAAATTTATTATTATTATTATTATTATAGCCACCCTAAATTTTCTTTTAAGCCTTCATGCATCCCATCTGCAAAAATGCTTTCAGAAATAGAAGGGTTAATCGTTTATTTTTGTCAATTAACAAAATGAAGTGAATGAAGAAAAGAGAAATGTAAGTCCCATCAATATTTGGTGTGACCTTTGCCCTGTCCCTTCCATCACTTCTTCTCGGTACTTACAGACAGTTTTTGGCAGAACTGGGCAGGGAGGTTGTTCCCACCGCCATCTTGGAGAACTAAGCACAGATCTTCTGTGGATGTCGGCTTGCTCCAATCTATGGAGAGTCTTAATAATGTGAGTGCAGATTAATTTTTTATTGATCACTTTGTTAAATATGGGTGAGAACAGGCTCCTATATCCATAACCTCATCTGCTGGGTGTATCCAGTTCTGATGGAAAGATTGCACTTTATACCCTGGTGTATTGTAAATTAAGTATATTCCAAATGGGTCCAACTGGACAGAGTTCTACCATCTATACCTACTGTGTAACCTAAGAACTCATGCACCCATGTAATACGCTGGTGTTGCCGTATTTGTAGTTTATTAAAAAATAAAAACATCACCCAAAACTGTGACAAAAGTCTTCGTTCCTATGAGACTGATCCTAGCTTGCGTGCTAGTGCTCGTGTATATAGGCTTTGTATGATTTACCTGGAAACAGCTCTTTTGTACTTCTGTAACGTCTGGTTCATTTATGTTACATGATTTATGTTACCTTATATTCATCTAAAAAAGTAGTGAAGATGGAGGGTGGAAAAATGATAAAATATTGATGATCGTGTTGTCACTGGGGAGCTCTGAAACACCGTGCAGACCAGCTGTTCAAATTTCTGTTTCTGGAAAATATGGGTGAAAACCAATATGGCTGTCCTCAACTTTTCTAGAGAGTCTGGAAAAGTACTTTTGCCCACTTACAGTATATAATGATGCATGGACAGCAGAAGAGGTAACAGTTGTATTTGAGCCCTAATGTCTGCGGGACATAACATCCCTCTGTCACTTAAAGGGAATCTAAGAGGGCGATTTTGGACACTAAAACACCCACAGGTCCTTATAGACTGGGGGGTAAATTGTCCCAAATTGCCTTGTTGTAAAGCTATATGTGCCCGCAATAAAAAAAAAAACCTTTATGCTCACCAAGCTGTACTCCCTGCGCCTGCGCAGTTCTTCATTGAAGCCAGAGGAGTACACCTCATCTTCAGTGCGCATGCGCCGTACCTCCAGCACTTGCGCATTGAAGAACTGCGCAGGCGCCGGGAGCACCAGAGATGAGTCTAGATGGATTTAAAACAGGGTGATCTGGGAAACAAAACCCCCAAACCTGTTAGTGGTTTAATGTCCCAAATCAACCTGACAAGACAAGACATGGTAGGTGGGGACAGGGATCTTCTACACCTCTCAGGAGCAGCTCTTTTCCCATTTTGGGCTAAGGCCACAGGCTAAAAAATTATGCAGAAACATACAACGAAAGAAAATATAAACCTATGGGGAAAACACAGCGTTGAGTCCGTAGATCAAAACACCAACTTTGACTGCTCTATTTTTCCCCAGCCTATTTTTACCCCAGCTCATAAATGGTTGACGGCAGAAAAAAATCTAGTGATGGATTCCTATGATAATAGGATAACAGATAAATTTGTACTGTGGGTTTTTGTTGCAACATTTGGACGAAATTTGCTTAAATCTCATCTACTATGCCAATACTGTAAAGGTTACCCAATGGCAAATCCACTGGTGGCAAACCCACTGCATTCCATATGGATGTAGATGTAGGCTTAAGCCGCACATAGCAGAAAAGTTTACTTCTGCCTTTTTTGAGCCAAGAGCTCCCTTTGTATTTCACATTCATTTTGAAGTCAACTTTGGCTCAAAAAAAAAAAAAAATGCAGGAAAATCTGCAATAAAAAGCACAGCTTTTCCCGCAATGTGAGGCCTCAGCTTTTCATCACCTCCACCTCTTTGCAACCCTCAATAGACACTGCTCCACTCATTCCAGTGCAGTTGGAATTTTTTTCTCTAGTCCCCGCCATTCCTGAGCAATCATTTCTGATGTTTCAACACCCAGTATTCTACTTAGATCTCTACTGTCAGGTGGGCAGTTCCAAACTATCTGCTCCCGCCCACCTGACAATAGAGAGTCTATCTATCATACTGGGTGCTGAAACTAATAGCACCAATTGCTCAGGAACGAGAGGGAGCAGAGAAAAAACTCCAACTGCGGCAGAATCAGCGCCTATTGAGGGATACAAAGAGTTGGAGATGGTGAAAGGTCCTCTTTAAAGTGTTTTTAGTGATGAGAACTGTTTAAGTGGGCATTTTGGTTATCTCACAGCTTTTCCAAAAAGACGTGGTTAAGAAATAACTGATTAAAGTTTTTGATCACAGCAGAGGACAACCCAAGGACTTTTATTTACTGGTGATTTTTTGTTCTAGGATGTAAAATGTTTTAGTTTTTGACAGGATGAGTTATCCACAACTGCCTGGGTGTCTACGACTTGTGCAGACCAGGGATGTCAGCAACCATCAGCGTCAAGGATGCGGGATCTTTTTAATTCTGCAACCTGACATAAGAATCCTATTACCCAGATCTTGGATACGAGACAGAGGGGGAGTCTGCTGCGTGCCAGACTGTCGTGCTCTTTCAAACGCTTTGACTTCTCTTCATCATGAAAACCAATGTTATGAGTTTCCCAATCTCAATAAACATTAGGACAGGTGCCCGTTTTCCATTTCCATTCAGACCATATTTAACAACCCTCGGGAATTGAATCGTTTGTTTTTGGGAAAACTTTCTCGATTCCACCGGCTTGTGTTTTTTTTTTTTTTTTTTTAATTTTGGCTCCTCTCCCATTTGGGAGTGTAGACGTCTGTCAGAGCTTTAGACCATGACAACTTCATTAGAAGTCAAAACTTAACCATGTAATTCATTAGCCGGGGTTATTTTTAGCACAGAGTGCTGGTAATCGGTCGTCTAGTTCAGCTTCTTGCCTTTAGTTACATGAAACCTGTGCGGATCCATCTAATGTGTTTGGGTTATAGCTACGTTGCCAATCAAAAAGCAAGGAGAGGAAATAGCATGATCTAACTTCTCTCCTCTCGTCGTACTTCTTTCATTTATCTTGAGGGGAAAATTCCCGCTATTTATAGATATTATACATTTCATTTGATTATTTTTAGAAATGTTCTGCACAACATATGGATACACGATAGTCTGGATGGAGAATGTTTTTGTGTTCATTTCTATATAAAGTATGAGTGATGTCTCATGGCTGTCCTTGAACCTTTGCAATTTTTTTGTTTTCTCTCCTGTGCAGAAATTGTCCATCTTCTCATTGTTCTTTTTCTTTCATTCTTGCCCACTTTTTTTTTTTTTAATAAAAGTGGTCTAGTGTGTTATCGCAGACAGTTTCCATAAAGTGCTCTATTAAAGGGGTTGTCCAGGCAAAAATGGACAGCCCTTTTAACTTTTAAATCAGCCGGGGGGATTGAAAAAAATAAAAAAAATGCATACTCACCTGTCCCCGATGCTCCGGTGTCCTCCCACGCGTCCTGATACTTCTGCTCCAGCGGCTTCTGCCGGGTCTCTTCTGGAGTTCTGCTGATTGGCCTCAGTGGTCACATGACAATTGAGGCCAATCAGTGAAGGGCCTGCAATGTCACTAACTGTGACATCACGGGACCTCTTCCTGAGGCCTGCTGAGGCCGCTGATTGGTCTTAGCGGTCACGTGACTGATGAGGCCAATCAGCAGCTTCAACAGAATTCTGGAAGAGACGCTGGAGCATAAGTACTAGACACTGGAGCATCGGGGACAGGTGAGTAAGCATTTTTTTTTTTCAATTCCTCCGGATAATTTAAAAGTTAAAAGGGTTGTCTATTTTTGCCTGGACACCCCCCTTTAATGGACGACAACTATTACTTAGGACCACCTTAAAAAATACATGACTGGTTTGTGCTCCATGAGGAGAGGGGAATAAACTGCTAGTGTGCACCTCTGGTTGTGGCTTAGTCCCATTGCAAACAAAGGGTCAGACATTTTGAAACTTAACATGCCAGTCGGGACACCTCCTTAAGCATTAAATAGCTGGTCCCACCAAAATTAGTGGGTCTGGCCAACACTCTTCTAAGGCCTCATGCACACAACCGTTTTACATGTCCGTTTTTAGAATAATGGGAATCAGTGGGTACATACACATGTCCGTTTCTTTAACTGACAGCTTAAAAGGTCAATTAAAAAAATTGGACATGTCCATGTTTTGTGGCCAATGTATCAGTCTCACTGGCATTACAAATGGATGAGTGGGTTGGGTAGAAAGAAATAAAAGCCCAATGAAGTTCATCTGTTAGTTAAAAATGGATGCAAATTGGATGTTAAATACTGACAAACAGCCCAAAATCTGTTGAAAGATAAGTGACACACTGATGGAAAACTGACATTAAAAACAGATGGAACTGTCGTGTGCATGTAGGCTAATGTGTATGGCCAGCTTAAGTTGGCTATACATGAGATAACCTCCCCTAAAAACATACATTCCAGGCTTGGTTGAACATGGTTACTCATTTTAATAAGGGGAAATAAGCCTGGGCCAATGTCAATAATCTCTAGCAGGGATTTTTGGACTTGTCTTTTGCAGGAAAATAGTATTGGACGTGTTGAAATCGACATTCCTTATCCTTCTTGCTACTGCCATTGAAGGATGACCAGTGGGCCCCCATGCTTGTGAGATCCCCAGCTGATGCTGTACATGTCTTCCCATAGGAAGCCTAAAAAGGCAAACCCTTGATCAGGCGATTGGTCTAGCAGACTATGACTGTTCATTTTATACAAAGCACTTCAGATTTGAACTTTTATCTTGCCAGAGGTGATGAATGATACATTTTTATCTCTTAGAAGCCTATCCAAGTAGAGGTCCAGATGTCGGAGGGATACTGAGGGACACACCATGCATACCATCAAAATTCCTGCTAATGGTTGGGAGGTGAGCAAAGTTTTCAAAAGAACAGCATTGTTTATTTATGGAGAAACATAAACTTTTCTTTCTGTGATATGAATAGAGACCTGAGGACCTGTCCCTATTTTACAAGTGTCTTTAGGTATGAAGGCGGAATAGCGCTGGTCATATACTGTATGTCTTCATTTGGAAGCTCCAAAGTCAAGGCTAGAAATACACTAAATGTTCAGGTGTATAATAAAAATCAGTATTCATCAACTATGGCTGATGTTTAGTTGCCATTTATTCTCATTTTGCCTGCTCTACTGGGGTACAAGTATAATCTGTGACTCCAGATTCACTGCAGTATCTTTTGGAGTTTGTGGTCATCTGAAATCCGCTTTGTTACGCCTCCCCAAGTTCCTCTACAGTTCTGTTCCATTTGATCTCCTTGCTGAATGCCAAATTTTTCCTTGTCTTTAGTTCTGTTGCTACTCAGGTGTCCAGGATGAGCTTGTCTTGCCTGTTACATTGTAAGAGACAGCCAATGTTGTCCTAAGCTTTATTTGTCTGTATAAACTGTTAATGTTGAATGTATTTCTGTGATTCTGTTCCTTTAAGACAGCAGCCATTGTAATTGTGACATGATGCTGGAGTGACTCCCCCCCCTTTTATGTCAGCTTGCCTGTTCTGCAGACAGAATGTGAGCAGAGAAGCAGGAAGTGACGAGACAGAGAGCAGCAGCCATCTTAGCAAGTGTTGTATTGAACTGGTGTGGAGATTTTTCTGTACAGCTAAGCTGTATCTTGGTCCAGAGACAAACAGAGTGTAAAGAGACAACAGGACTAGTGAGTCCACGTGAAAGGAACTGTGCTCAGTGGCTGATCAGTGAGACTGACATTGTGACTGTGTATATGGATACCACAGATAGAGACTCGCAGTGCTGTTGATGTACTGGACAGTAACTGCTAAATCCCGGCTTACATCCCAGCTCAGTGTATGGATTCGGCAGGACTGTCAGTGTGCTGAGTGGAATCTGCTGTTGGATTACATTGCATTCATTGGGTTTCCCTGTTAAAGAGGACTTCATTTCTCTCAAGATCCTGATAACCGTGAGGAGAGGACGTTTCGCTATAAAAGAAAGGAACGACTTTGGGCCCCACCGCGCGCTTCTACAGACTGTAAGCGGTCCACCTGGACCACTGGGGAAAAGGGGGTGCACCCAAATGTGATGTCAGGGTCAGTTAGGGATAGTTTTGAGTATATTGTTCATTCAGTGTCCATACTGCAGAATTGGACAGAGTAAAAGTAGAAACCATTGCAGAATTTGCCTTGAAATTGTTCATGCTATATTGTATATTTTGCTTGTCTTTATCCCTGTCATTTTACCTTCAAATAGCCTTTATTAACTTATAGTAAATATATATTCTTTTCTTGAACTACCGCGTGTGCGTTCATTTCTGGTTGCGGAGACCAAACCACCTGCCTTGCTCTCGGTTCACAAATTGGCGTAGTCGGCAGGATCCGCTTACCAGAATGGACGGTGACGCACCCGTTCGGGAGAATGGTGCTGGAGGAAGAATGCCAGCAGGGGCTATAATGAGTCAGTTAGCTAAATTTGATGGCAATAATATGTCAGTGAGTATGTGGGTGGAACAGATACGAATGATACAGCGAATGTACCAGACCGCACCAGAAGTACTAGTAGAGCTAGCAATATTGACATTACAAGGGGATGCTAAGACCACGGTGATATTGAGGCCATTTGAACAAAGGCAGACATCTGAGCAAGTAGTCCAGATTCTAGAAACCATTTATGGAGAAACTGCATTGCTGGGGTCTCTGCAGGCTCGGTTCTTCCAGAGGGTACAACAGGAGAATGAAAGCCTTCCCCAATATGCAAATGCCCTACAAGAACTGCTCCGAGATATTCAAGTGAAGGAAAGAGGGGGCTCGCCAGCCTTCTGTAACCCTGATCGGACTCTCCATGACCAGTTTGTCCTGGGGATACGTGACGGCAGTTTAACTGTGACTATGCAGGATTTTATACGACGAGAGACTGATGCTAAATTCCATGATGTACAGGTAGAGGCCATCTCCCGTGCCAATAGTATGTTCCCGAAGCCCCAGACCGCAGTTGGAGTTACTTTGTCACAGGGGGCTAGTTCTGGCTCAGAGACAGTAGAAAAGGGGACGGTTAAAGAAATTCTCACAGTAATGCAGAAACTGCAAGAGCAAATGGAACACTTGCACACCCGTTGTGATGAACATTCTATGAAAATTGCAGACTTCCAGAAAACTGGAGGTGAAAGGGTGAGCCGTCCATACCCAGAAAATCAGAATCACCCACCACCCCGCTGGAGGGATGAGGATAGGACCTACCGAAGGGGTCCAAATCAGTTAATGCAGTGCTCAGGAGAAATCGAAGGGGCTTACCGAAGGGGCCCAAACAGATGGCCAGAACGACGGGAGATACGCTGCTGGGAGTGTGGACGGATGGGCCACGTTGCTGCTAGATGTCCAGAGCAGCGACAAACTTATGAGAGACCGCCGTTAAACTGAAGTCCCCTGCTGCTGTAGGGCGTGTAGTAGGGGAGACTGACAAGGAGACTATGTGGGGAGAATGCCCTAATGATGACCTGATCGCTGCAAGTCCTGTTATACAGGTGGAAATGGAGGGTATTCCGGTTACCGGGATGATTGACACGGGTTCCCAAGTAACGACCTTGAGTAGAGACTGTTATGAACGGTACTTCCAGCAACATGTGAAATATGATCCCCATACATTCGTACGAGTGGTCGCAGCTAACCAGTTACCAGTTCCAGTCGTGGGAGTGGCCTGGATGAATGTCCGGGTATGTGGCCAAGATCTGGGTAGGAAAGGCATTGTGGTGGTACAGGAGTCACATGAAGTAAAGGTCCCTGTCATTTTGGGGATGAATGTGTTAAAAGAATTAGATCAGATCCTCTTTGAAAAGAAAGGTCACGGTTATTGGAAAGAAACCACCACCCATCGGCCTACTCAAACAGCTTTCCAGCGGCTGATCCGGACATGTGGCTTACAGAAAAGTTCGGATGCGCAGCGTCCTCTGGCTCGAATTTCAGTTCCTTTGCATACAAAAGTTACACTGCCACCCAGTCGGGAGACAATAGTGTCTATGCCCGTAGGCACCTGTCGGAAACTAGAGGGCATAGCTGTGTTGGTAGAACCACTGCAGGCAGCCGAAGGAGGTGTTGATCCGCTAGTGGCCCGTTCCTTGGCAATAGTTCGCAATGGAAGAGTACCACTTCGATGTGTAAACACTCAGGACTAGAGTGTGGACCTGACCCCAGGGAGGCAGCTGGCTAACATCTATGTGACTCCGGAGGAAGTAAGGAAAGTAACTCCAATGCAGCTGAAGCCGACTGAAAGGGATGAGTGGACCGTAACTGTGTCCATGGGAGAAGATGAGGAACCCACCTCTGAATGGAATGGCCGTGCAATTCGAGAACAGATGAAGATGGATGCAAGTTCATGTTCTCTGGAATGTGTGCAGAAGGTAGATGAACTGTTGTGGGAGAACCGAGCCGCCTTTTCACGGTATGCTGAAGATTTTGGATGTACCACAGGGATCTACCATGAGATTCCCACAGGAGACACCCCTCCAATTAGAGAGCGCTACCGACAAATTCCTCCACAGTTGTATCAGGAAGTAAAAGAACTGTTAGCTAAGATGCTACAGGGTGGGATCATCCAAGAAAGCCAGAGTCCCTGGGCAGCTCCTGTGGTGTTAGTAAGAAAAAAAGATGGGTCCATCCGATTTTGCGTAGACTATCGGAAGTTAAACGCTTGCACCGTACGAGATTCCTACCCCTTGCCACGGATTGAGGAGTCCCTCTCAGCGCTGGGGAGAGCGCCCCCACATTTTCTCTAAAAAAAAATCGAGAGTGTGTATAGGGAGAGGCCGAGGGCCAAAAAAAAAAAGGGGAAGACGGCATTCATCTTGCCCATGGGACTATACGAATTTAACCGGATGCCCTTCGGGTTGACAAATGCACCCGGAACGTTTCAGCGGTTGATAGAGAAATGTCTCGGTGACTTCAACTTTGAGTTCACTCTCATCTACTTGGATGACATTATAATAATAATAATAGTCCTTTAATAGTCCCACAGTGGGGAAATTCAGTGTGTTACAGCAGCAAAGATAAGATAAGCAGATACAAATACAAATACAACATGTACAGGAATGTTCCAAGGTGAGAGGCATTACATTAATAGCAGACAGACAGATAGGAAGTAGCAGGGGGGGGGGGATTTAACAGGCAGAGAGATATTTCAGTTCTCTGTATGTAATGATCTCCGCTTAGGTCGGTGTTGGTTGTACAGCCTAACCGCGGTGGGGAGGAAAGACTTCCGATAGCGCTCCTTCTCACACCTAGGGTGGAGCAGTCGGTCACTGACAGTACTGCCCAGCGCAATCACAGTCTCATGCATAGGATGGGAGTTATTCTCCCGCATGGAGCTCACCACGGACAGTATCCTTCTGTCACCCACCACCTGCACTGGGTCCAGTGGGCTCCCCAGGACAGAGCTGGCCCTTCTAATCAGCTTGTCAAGTTTATTTCTGTCCCTGGTTGATATACTGCTCCCCCAGCAGGCCACTCCAAAGAAGATGGCTGATGCCACTACCGAGTTGAAGAAAGTCCTAAGAAGTGCCCCCCGGATTCCAAAGGCTCTCAGCTTCCTAAGCAGGTAGAGCCTGCTGTGGCCCTTCCTGTACAGGGCCTCCATATGATCTGCCCAGTCCAGCTTATTATTAAGGAGCAGACCCAGGTACTTATAGGTGTTCACAATCTCGATGCCTGTCCCCAGGATGTCCACTGGTTTTGGAGGGCATCTGCCTTTACGGAAGTCTACCACCATCTCCTTGGTCTTCCCCGCGTTAATCTTCAGGTGGTTCCGGTGGCACCAGTCCACAAAAAACCGGTTCAGTTCTCTGTACTCCTTGTCATCATCGTCTGTGATGAGGCCTACTATTGCAGAGTCGTCAGAATACTTCTGTAGGTAGCAGCTAGATGAGTTGCACCTAAAATCAGCAGTGTACAGTGTGAAGAGGAAAGGGGCGAGAACCGTACCCTGAGGTGCCCCCGTATTACAGATCACGGTACCTGACACACAGTCTTGGGCTCTAACGTATTGAGGTCGATTTGTGAGGTAGTCTAGGATCCAGTTGGAGAGGTGGTGGTCCACTCCAGCAAGGCCCAGCTTGTCGCTCAGTAACCTGGGCTGTATGGTGTTAAAAGCACTGGAGAAATCAAAGAACATTATTCTCACCGTGTTCCCTGGTTTTTCCAGGTGAGACAGAGCCCTGTGCAGAAGGTGGATGATGGCATCATCTACCCCAATGCCCGGTCGATAAGCAAACTGGAGAGGGTCCATAGCGGGGCTCACTAGAGGGCGAAGATGTGTGAGAACCAATCTCTCTAAGATCTTCATCAAGTGGGATGTCAGTGCTACAAGTCTGTAGTCGTTGAGGTCCATAGGGTGAGGTTTCTTTGGAACTGGTACCACACAAGAAGATTTCCATAATTCAGGGACTATTTCCTGCCTCAGGCTCATATTATACATATATGTAATTATACCACACAGCTGGTCCCCACAAGTCTTAATTAGCCTTGCACTGATGTCATCTGGCCCTGCGGCTTTCCTCACCTTGATCTTTTTCATCTCCTTCCTCACCTGGGCCCGTGTGAAGGTCAGACTGTGGTCAGATAAAGACAGATTTCTGGATTTACTGGTCTGTTGGAAAGTAGCCACATGGGGTGAATGGGGTGAAGTCATTGTGGTGAGGGGAGCTGAAGGACATTCTGGGGTGGGAGGAGCTGGTGTGTGATCAAATCTGTTGAAGAATAGGTTTAGTTCATTAAGCCAATTAACATCTGCCTCAATCTGGCAGACCGACTGTTTATGACCCGAAATTGACTTAAGCCCCTCCCAGACCCTCCTTATGTCTTTTCTTTCCATTTGCTTTTCCATTTTTTCCTTATAACTGGCTTTTCCTTGCCTGATTAGATGCCTCAGCTCCTTTTGTACTTCCCTCAACCCCTCCTTATCTCTTGTCCTGAATGCCATCTTTTTCTCCTTAAGTAGTGTTTTTATATCAGCGTTAATCCATGGTTTGTTGTTGGAGAAGCACCTCACCACTTTTGTGGGTACTGTGTTGTCCACACAAAAATTTATGTAGTCCGTTATGCAGTGTGTGAGTCCTTCTATATCTTCTCCATACGAATCCTGCAAAACTTCCCATGCGGTTGTGTCAAAACAATCCCTCAGAGCCTCATCACTCTCCTCGGACCATATCCTCACTGTGCGGGTGACAGCTGGTTCTCTACGTACAAGTGGCTTGTACACAGGTCGGAGATGTACTAGGTTGTGATCCGATCTTCCCAGGGGCGGTAGGGCTGATGAGTTATATGCCTCCCTCACGTTGGCAAAGAACAAGTCCAGTGTTTTGTTGTCTCTTGTGTGGCAGGTTACATACTGTGTGAAACTGGGAAGTGTGGATGATGGAGAGGCATGGTTGAAATCGCCAGACACAAGAAGGAGGGCCTGGGGGTGCTGAGACTGTAACTGGCTCAGCGTGGCTTGTAGGACCTCGCAGGCAGCGTCAGCTTTCGCAGAGGGGGGGACATATGCAGCTATCACGATGACATGTGATAGTTCCCTTGGTAGATAGAAAGGTCTCATGCTCACAGCTAATAGTTCAATGTCCTTACAGCAAGTTTGCTCCTTAATCACAATGTGTCTAGGATTGCACCATCTATTATTCACAAACATTGCCAGCCCCCCCTCCTTTCCTCTTACCGCTCTCCCTTGTCCTGTCTGCCCGAAGGAGTTTAAAACCATCCAAGGAGACCAGAGAGTCAGGAGTAACTTCAGTGAGCCAAGTCTCTGTAAGTAGCATCATGCTGCACACCCGAAACTCCTGATGGTGCCTGGTGAGCGCTGTTAGTTCATCCATCTTGTTTGCAAGAGATCTCACATTGCCCATGATGATGGAGGGAACAGTTGGTCGGTAACGCCTCTTTTTAATCCTCTGAAGAGTTCCTGCTCTGCAGCCCCTCCCCCCGCTTTTTCTTTCTCCAGAGTTCTTGGGGGATATAGTGTTATAGTGTTATCATTATAGTGTATTCTGCGACCTTTGAAGACCATCTCCACCAGTTGGGGCAAGTATTTCGAAGATTGCGGGAACATGGGCTCAAATTGAAACCCAGTAAATGTCGGTTGTTCCAATCTGAAATTGATTACTTGGGTCACCGCGTATCAGGAGAAGGGGTGAGACCATCAAGAGACAAGATAGCGGCTGTTCAAGATTGGCCAATACCGACTACCCTGCGAGAAGTGAGGGCGTTCCTTGGAGTAGCCGGTTACTATCGACGGTTTATTAAGGATTTCGCCAAGGTAGCAGCACCACTTAATGCTCTCCTACGAGGCACATCCGGTGGTCCAAAGAACCGGTCCGTGAAGTGGGAACCTGAACAGGAACAAGCCTTCCAGGCATTAAAGGATGCACTGACAACAGCCCCAATCTTGGCATATGCTGATTACCACTTGCCGTTCCAGCTGTATACGGATGCAAGCCTGTATGGTCTTGGAGCAGTGCTTTCCCAGCTTCAGGATGGCCAGGAGAGGGTCATAGCGTACGGCAGCCGGTCTTTGAGAGATTCTGAAAGAAACCCCGAGAATTATAGTTCATTTAAGTTGGAGCTGTTGGCACTGGTATGGGCCATGACCGAGAAATTCTCTGAATATTTGACCGGTGCTGAAGTTTTAGTACTGACTGACAACAACCCACTAGCTCACCTGGAAAATGCCAAGCTCGGGGCGTTAGAGCAGAGGTGGATAGCCCGAATGACTAAGTTCAATTACCGCATTAAGTATCGGTCCAAGACAGAGAACCAGAATGCTGACGGGCTTTCTAGGGTAACCGCCCAGACCCCCACAGTAGACGTGGATCATGAGTTGGAGCATGTGGAGGTGCCCGACTTCAGCAGATTTTCACAGGCCTTGACCGCCACTAATCAGTTTGAGATGGAGGGGACTGAAATGGCTCCTTTCTTTGGTCCCTCACGACAGGAATGGGCACAGATACAACAGACCCATGAGGGGCTGGCACAGATGATCAAGTGTGTTGAGAAAGGCCAGAAGCCCTGTAGAGAGGAAAGAGAACGACTGACACGTGAGATATTATCTGTTCTGAGTCAGTGGGAAAAGTTGGAGATGAAAAATGGAGTGCTATGCCGAAAGGTCTATTTACCTTCTGAGATCGACATTCGATACCAAATTGTGGTGCCTAGTGAACTGGCTCGCTCGTTGGCAGTTGAGGCTCATAATAAGAATGGACATTTTGGTCATGAGAAGACCTTTCGTTGGTTACAGCGACTGATTTACTGCCCTGTTCTTCGTCAAATGGTCGAAGAAGTATGCCGCAGCTGTCGAACTTGTGAGATCCATAAGGCAATAGAACAGAGAGCTCCCCTGCAAACCATCGTGACCCAGGAACCTTTAGAAATCGTCATGATAGACTATCTAATGGTGGGCCCATCCAATAGCGGACACCAGTATTGCCTCGTAATGGTGGATCACTTCACCAAATTTGCGGTGGTAACCGCCACCAAGGACCAGACAGCTGAGTCAGCAGCTCGTGCTCTGTGCCAAGATTTCATTCGAGTATATGGGTGCCCTAAACGCATCCACTCCGACCAGGGTGCCTGCTTTGAGGGACACGTAATGAGAGAAGTTCAACGTATCTACGGGATAAAGAAGTCGCACACGACTCCATACCACCCTCAGGGAAATGGGGCCTGTGAAAGATTCAACAGAACTCTGCTACAGATGCTGCGGACTCTGGAGGAAGACAAGAAGTTACAGTGGCCTCAGTTCTTGTCTGAAATGGTGTGGGCCTATAACAATCAGGTCCATTCTACAACGGGGTACTCTCCTTATACACTTCTCTTTGGGCGGTCTGGGCGAAGTGTAGGAGAATTACAGTTGGATGATGTGGATGGGTTCCCTCCGAGGGATCCAACCTCTTGGGTGCGGGCGCACCGGCAGAGACTTGAGACGATCCATCGATTGGTGCAGCAGCGCCTGCAAGAACATCCCCATCCTGATAAGACCCCAGTGCAAGAAGCACCATTGCAACCAGGCGACCTGGTGCTAGTTCGTGTCAAGAAACCCCAAGGGAAATTGGAAAGCCGATGGGAGGCTTTGCCGTATCGTGTTGTTGGCCGCAAGTATGCGAATGGGCCAGTGTACCAGGTCCAGAAAGAAGGAACTGATTGTGTTCGAGTACTTCACCGAAATATGTTGCGCCTGTGTCATTCTGAAGGGACAAATCATGATGGGCTTGCCAATGTGAATGAGCTCCCACAGTCAGAGAATGGAGGTGCGGAATGGGCCTCAGACGAGGAGGATGATTGTTGGCCGATCCCTGCTCCTGGGGATGTTCCACCTGTGACTACTGTATCTCCGGCCTGTGCCCCCTCTGGTGCGGAATCCGCTGGTCCTTCTCAGCCCATAGCTGCAGCACCCCATAATATACCACCGGTCCTCAGACGGACCACTAGGCCAAATGCTGGTATTCCCCCTGTTCGGTATGCGCAGGATGAGTTTGTTTGGCCTGCCATACATCGGTATACTACCACCCTGTGCATAAAAGTACAACCCTCTGGATATACAGTCATAGGCAGGGACTGCCAATCTTAAAGTGGGGGGAATATGTAAGAGACAGCCAATGTTGTCCTAAGCTTTATTTGTCTGTATAAACTGTTAATGTTGAATGTATTTCTGTGATTCTGTTCCTTTAAGACAGCAGCCATTGTAATTGTGACATGATGCTGGAGTGACTCCCCCCCCTTTTATGTCAGCTTGCCTGTTCTGCAGACAGAATGTGAGCAGAGAAGCAGGAAGTGACGAGACAGAGAGCAGCAGCCATCTTAGCAAGTGTTGTATTGAACTGGTGTGGAGATTTTTCTGTACAGCTAAGCTGTATCTTGGTCCAGAGACAAACAGAGTGTAAAGAGACAACAGGACTAGTGAGTCCACGTGAAAGGAACTGTGCTCAGTGGCTGATCAGTGAGACTGACATTGTGACTGTGTATATGGATACCACAGATAGAGACTCGCAGTGCTGTTGATGTACTGGACAGTAACTGCTAAATCCCGGCTTACATCCCAGCTCAGTGTATGGATTCGGCAGGACTGTCAGTGTGCTGAGTGGAATCTGCTGTTGGATTACATTGCATTCATTGGGTTTCCCTGTTAAAGAGGACTTCATTTCTCCCAAGATCCTGATAACCGTGAGGAGAGGACGTTTCGCTATAAAAGAAAGGAACGACTTTGGGCCCCACCGCGCGCTTCTACAGACTGTAAGCGGTCCACCTGGACCACTGGGGAAAAGGGGGTGCACCCAAATGTGATGTCAGGGTCAGTTAGGGATAGTTTTGAGTATATTGTTCATTCAGTGTCCATACTGCAGAATTGGACAGAGTAAAAGTAGAAACCATTGCAGAATTTGCCTTGAAATTGTTCATGCTATATTGTATATTTTGCTTGTCTTTATCCCTGTCATTTTACCTTCAAATAGCCTTTATTAACTTATAGTAAATATATATTCTTTTCTTGAACTACCGCGTGTGCGTTCATTTCTGGTTGCGGAGACCAAACCACCTGCCTTGCTCTCGGTTCACAACATACAGCTTGTCTTGCTACCTGTATTTTCTTTTATGCTAGGTTCACAGAAGCATTTGTTGTCCATTATTCTGGTCTGTCACATCATGCCGGGGGTCTGTTCTTTTTAACTGAAATTTCCAGATGAAAAATCTGTGCACATCCATCGATTCTAGACAGATCTACTCTGGATGGACACCCGATGCACATGTGAACGCAGCCTTACTGCTTGTTTCAGGTTCGGGTCTTGACCTTGACTTGTCTTTGACTTTCCTTCACTTTTCTTGACCTTGATTTTGTTCCTAACTCTGATCTGACATCGCTCTACATTTAGTGTTATCTTGCTGACTACTGTTGGTGACACCTGGCTAGCCCCTTACTATGTTTCCCATTAACTAAGGCTGCCAATCTGAAACCACTTTGGAGACCATGTCCTGGGGAATCCTTGCAGTGAAATCCAGATCTCTGTATAGGGTTAAAAAGTGAATACCTGGGAATTTCTTCTCGGCACCTTGATTTAGCCAGCAGCAATTAGTTTGACTCTTTTAAAGTTCACTTCTAACACACTTACTGTCTCAATAGGGATTCAGGTTGTCACCCTGTTCCACCTGCATGCTTTTCACTGTAGCTCTGCTTATTCAGATTGGCTGCTATGTACACACATGGACAAAATTGTTGGTACCCCTCGCTTAATGAAAGAAAAACCCACAATGGTCACAGTAATAACTGGAATCTGACAAAAGTAATAATATATAAAAATTCTATGAAAATGAACAAATGAAAGTCAGACATTGGTTTCAACCATGCTTCAACAGAATTTTTTAAAAAGAAAACTCATGAAACAGGCCTGGACAGAAATGATGGTTCCCTTAACTTAATATTTTGTTGCACAACCTTTTGAGGCAATCCCTGCAATCAAACGATTCCTGTAACTGTCAATGAGACTTCTGCACCTCTCAGCAGGTATTTTGGCCACTCCTCATGAGCAAACTGCTCCAGTTGTCTCGGGTTTGAAGGGTGCCTTTTCCAGACGGCATGTTTCAGCTCCTTCCAAAGATGCTCAATAGGATTTAGGTCAGGGCTCATAGAAGGCCACTTCAGAATAGTCCAATGTTTTCCTCTTAGCCATTCTTGGGTGTTTTTAGCTGTGTATTTTGGGTCATTATCCTGTTGCTAGACCCATCACCTGCGACTGAGACCAAGCTTTCTGACACTGGGCAGCACATTTCTCTCTAGAATCCCTTGATAGTTTTGAGATTTCATTGTACCCTGCACAGATTCAAGACACCCTGTGCCAGATGCAGCAAAGCAGCCCCAGAACATAACAGAGCCTCCTCCATGTTTCATAGTAGGGACAGTGTTCTTTTCAAGATATTCATCATTTTTCCATCTGTGAACATAGAGCTGATGTGCCTTGCCAAAAATTTTGTCTCATCTGCCCATAGGACATTCTCCCAGAAGCTTTGTGGCTTGTCAACATGTAGTTTGGCAAATTCCAGTCTGTCAGATTCAAGTTATTTCTGTGACCATTGTGGGTTTTTCTTTCATTAAACGAGGGATACCAACAATTTTGTCCACGTCTGTAAATGGAGGTACACTTTAATAAAGGGGAAGCCTTGAGATCTGGTAAGATGAGGCAGTTTACCTTTACCATATCGTGATAGTTGTCTACAAAAACTGCACCCCATGTGACTACTGAGGCCACTGGAGAAGGACTGGTGACGGCACCAACATACATCACTAGTTTCAGCGGTCACGTGGGTTGCAGGACTTTTAGCAATAAGGCCATGGCACAAGACTGAATGTATACCGGCATCAGACAATGAAATTCCGGAGACAGGTAAGTACACTTTTTTTTTTCTTAAATGTTACGCCTACACCTTCTCCAACCTCCACAGGAGTTTGCCCAATTCATGGACAACTCCTTTAAGGTGTAACATTCTCTACAGGGCACTTCAGGTCTTAATAACAGAGGTGTCTGTGAGTTCTTACTGTTGAAGACATAAGTGTGACCACAGATGCGTTCTTAAAGGATTTCAGCATCTGTAAAAGCTAAATAGCATTGGAAAAAAGGGGAAAAAAGTGAAGTAACAAGTTGCTCTTGTTAATAGGAGCAGAGATTTTTCCACAGGAAATATTCACTATGTGCTGTTTGACTCCATCAATCTTCTTTTTTCTTGCCCTCCTTCTTGCGTTGCAGAGATTTAGATTACTTTTGTGCCTAAGTAAAAGTTAAGACAGTTTCTCTCTGAAGTATAATTACAGAAACAATTCAGTGTTTTCTTAGCACATGTGCAAGCTGTTAATGGGGTAAATGGGATTGTGATGGGCTGCAGATGTGGCTTTAAGAAGACTGGGCCTGACTGGGAATTCCTTTAAGGTTGCTAATAGGTTGAACTAATTGACTAATTAGCTGTAAACCCTTACGACCTTTTTCTTTTACTTATAAACATTTTAGGAAATGTAACGCTTTTAACTGGAAAGGATGATTTTGGAACGGTTTTCTGCTGAAGATGCTGAATTCTATGTATTGCAGTCCGGTGTCCTTATCACAGGCTGCACAGCAAACCGGCCTTTATGCCCCTTGAGGCCCCTTAGTTGCTGGTGGCTAACAATTTTAGTCACACAACAAATGGATTTAAAGGGGTAAAAATACTGATGTGGTAAGGATAGGTCATCAATATCACATCTGGTGGAGAATTACACCCAGCAACCCCTCCGCCTATCTCTTCTCAGCAGCTGATGCACAGAAAATGGGCCAGGAAGCAAACAGCACTGTTCTCTATGTAGTGGTGGTATTGAGTCACTGCAGCCCTGGCTAGGATCACATCTGCATTGAAGTCTCCGTTGCAGTGTCTGTCTAAAATCGTAAGGCTGACTTTTTCATCCAGCAATTTTGGTTAAAAAGAACAGACATGGGGTTTCTCGGGCTCCTTAGCGGTCCTTTTGTCCATTCTTCTGGTCCTCCAATGGTCCAAAAGAACAGACGCTCAATACTAGTGTGAACCTGATTTGCAGTACCTGGACTGGCCACTACACAGAGAACAGAGCTGTCTGTTTCCTGCTCCATTCTCCATATATTAGCTACGGAGAACAGCAGACAGTCGGGGAGGGTCTGGATGTAAAAGCTCCCACTGAATAAAGGAATAATAAAGGAAATGGCATGGAAAGGAAAGGGCATGTTGGATTTGTATAGGCCTCAGTCTTTGCTTTCATAGAAGATACACTGCAGCCAGAGGTTTCTGTCAGTGGATTTTTTCGCCCATTGAGAATTCATGCATGCTCGCAGGGGTGTAGCTATAGTTGGTGCAGAGATAGCAGTTGCTACCAAGGCCTGGAGGTTTAGGGGGCCTACAGCATAAAAAAAACACCAGTATTATACATAGCAGATGGTAAATGGGGGTCCTGTGAAAGATTTTATACTGGGACCTAGGAGCTTCATAATACGCCTCTGAACACTCAGCTGTTGGTCAACATCTATCAAGGCCCCATGAACACTGGGCAATCCGGAGTGGAGAATCCAGTCCATACACTGGTTGGATTTCCCACTCCGAACCTAGTTAGATGACGGGACTCCTTGCAGCATAGATCAGTACTAGGTTCTCACCGGACAGCCCTGTGTGCAAGGGGGCCTAAAGGTGTAGGGCGACCATAAGACATCAGTGCCCGCAGGAATGGTACATAACACAGAAGATTGAAAGAGCACCAAACAAAAAATTGGTGTCATTTATTTATACATTTTTGCTTATATACTGACAACATATTCCACATTGTCATCACTCATCGTCCCCACTAGGGCTCACAATATAAATTCCCTATCAATATGTCTTTGGAGGGTGGAAGGAAACCCACTCAAACAAGGGAAAAACATATCCAGATGTCCTTGGTCGGATTAGAAACCAGGACCCCACCATACTGCCCATTCCCCTAACCCCAGAGGCCTAAAACAGTATTTGCCTGTAGTGTTCCTTTAGGATTTGTGTGAGAAAAATATAAAGCAAATAATTTGCACTTGGTATTATATTTGCTATGGGACTGGTGCGGAACATAAAAATGAAAGAGCTGCTGAGCTTTGTGAATCCTCCCTCAGATACATTATTAATGAATGGCACAAGATGCCCGCTAGCTAGCAAGGAGAGATGTGTGAATTTATACTGACAGATATTTGCCCATATAAGCTTATTTTACCACATGTATAATACCAGGATACATGAATGTACTTTCCTATATTAATTATTATAACATATATGTCAATCACATAAGGTTATTAGGGATTTACTGTATATACAGCGAGCACGTCCGAGAGTGAGTGATATTATCCTTCAGAAGAAGGGGAAGTGACTCCTCCATATATAGTGTTCCTCTATAAAGGCTTTAATAGCTCCATTTAAAATATATAGAGTGGTTTAGAGCCCGGGCTCTTACAAAGATATTTTCTTTAGAGTTTAAGATCCGTTTAACAAGACCCTGAATCTGAAATTAATTGTGATCGATAGTAAATAAAGGAAATAACCTTCTGAAAGCGAAAGGGGTTTCCCATGAACATAACCGTATGTAAATTCGTAGACAATTAAAAGTTAAACATTTTTGTAAATATAAGTAATTAAAAATTCTGCAGAGTTGTATAGATTTTCTCTGACCATCTTAGCGGTTACATCTGTTGTCTTGATCAATGGATACGACCATGAATACAGGAATCTTCTATGGTCTGGGACTTTTCAGAAACTCAGCCATGATTTCTTATTGTGGGCAGGTAGGGGCGGATTAATATCCCTGTGACACAATAATGTACTATAGTGTACCATAATGGCTCTTTTATGCAGTCTAAATTATTATACTCTGGGGTCTGAAGAGACACCGGGCGCATGACGTCACCGGGAGAGCGCTGGACGCCACGGGGAGGCCCAAAGAGGAGAGGGAAGGTGAGCATAAATGTTTTTTATTTTTTCACCTCCCCTGGGCCTCCACCTATTATACTCTGGGGTCTGAAAAGACTCCAGAGTATAATAATTTACCGCAGTTCATGTAACGGCGGCCATTTAAGTTCATCTGAGACGATTCCACAATTGATCGGTTTCGTTAAAAACCGGACAATTTGGGATATTTCGGTTGAACCTGGCTCGTGATGAAGCATTTCGCCTATCTCTAAGTATAAGAGCTTCCTATATATTTCCTATTCCTTTTGAAGCCACTCTTGACTTTGTCTCAAAAAACACATCAAAGTCTGCAATGAAAAAATGCAGCTTTTCCGCAATGTGTAACTTCACCCTTACAGGGTATCTCCATTTTGTAAAATCCCTATTTGCCGATCACTTGACAACAGTGATCTTCTGTACTCTGTGGGAAAACCTGGCAGGAAGTGTTCAATTTCCTTGCAGTGCCACCACAGGGAAAAATAAGCATTACACAGTGTCCATTGCAGGACAGGACCTCCAGATAGAAAGACTGCTGTCCCCTCTGGCCAAGAGATGAGGATCTTGAAGCAAGGACCCCCCTCTATTAACTCAATACAATTCCCTAATGGGGTATATGAAATGTTTTTTTTCAAACTGGACTGCCCCTTGAAAAAAAATACACTGACAATTGATTTATTTATTTATTAAAACCAGGTGAAATATATTACTTTTGTTCTAATCTGTTTTTATTTTCTGATTGCAGATTTTTTTATTCTATTTTCTGTACATGATTATTGGGCGGCCATCTTTCCTGAGCTTTTCCTCTGCTCTGTTAACAGCATTTAGTGATCTGCTTTACAGCATAGTCATGGCCATAGACAGCAATAGTCTGGAACCAACTCATTGAGGTCTAAGGAAGAGTTTTGTAGACATGCTCTGGTGGAGGAGATAGGCTGTGACATCATCTATTGTCAGTAGTGGATGTAATGATAGCTTACTGGTGTTATCTATAGAGGTGTTATCTTTTATTGTAAATGTAAATGAGGTGACTGCTGCAAAAATTCTTTAAAAATATGTTTGACATAAAAACATGGTTTAAAAAATAGGTCATTTTTGGAAAGACATTCCCTTTAAGTGTCTACACTTGAGTCTGCTACTTTAACTTGGATAGGAAATTGGACATTTGTCCGGATCCCACCCTTACAAAGCAATTCCACCCTCTATTAAAATCATAATACACAATATGCACCAACTCAGTGCCATAGATGTTGGTGAATATCTGGCAAAGTACACACTACTAAGTGGTAGCCAACACATACTTTAACATGGGAAATAAAGCCGCCATATAATCCCTAGTATTCTACTAAATGAGCTGAGGGTTTAGGGAACAGCTACTTGCCTGGCAAAAACAAAGCAAACTCGAAAATAATTCACAACATTCTGAAGCTGGGATCGTAAATAACAGTAGAAAGTGGTCTCATGGGCAAATCCGTCAATACAAGACACTTCAGTTTCCGGATACAATTCAGTCGCTCCAGAGTTAAAGTCCCAGACGGTATGTGTGTGTCTAGTTTGTGGGTGAGAATGCTGCATACAGCTGGAAGCCGTGTTTATAGAACCCTGGCCACATACTTTGCAAGGTTCTGCCAGTGGGCTGGAGACGGTTCACACTGCGTACAAGGTTTGAGAATACTGGTGCGTGCCAACGTTTTGGAAGACCTCCATCTAAATGCATGAGAATAATGTAGTTGCTGGACTAGCCGAGGGCAGCAGCACGCTATCGCAGCATGAGATCCGAGCACAGATCTCTTATCTATTCTATTTGAAGCACAGAAATTCTGGGATTCATAGATATTTATGGACAAATGCAATAGGACGAGAATTACAACTCAAGCATATAATGTAAAAGAAGGGCTCCATTGCTAAATCGAAATACAATACCCTACTCCATGCTCCATGATCCCACTCTCCATCTAGTGAAAGTCATTAGAGTAAGGGAGCATTCACATGACCGAGTTTCAGCCATAAAACTCGGGCCGTGTGTTGGACAGATTTACCAGCCTGCACCTTATGCTGGAAGAAGGACTCCTAGCAGTAGAGTTATCTATGATATTAGGGGTTCCTGCCTCCTGAATACTGTCCTGTGCTTTAATCGGTACGGGTCAGTATGTCACTAGGAGGCAGGGAGTCGTAGTATCATAGATAACTCTACTGCTAGGAATCCCTCTCCCGTTATAAGGTGCAGGCTGGTAAAACTCAGTCATGTGAATGCGCCCTAAGCCCTATCCCATGCATGAGGAAGGGACTGGTATCCGATTGTCCTTTGCCCAAAGGTTGTGCCCCTTACCCCACCTGCACACTATATAAGCCATTGACATACACTGTAATATTCAATTTTACACATTTATTAAGAATGATGATTCATGGCAATCTAAAAAAACAATTATTGGAGTCAATTATGCCAAAAGTGTTACAAAGTGCACATATCTAGGACTAGAACACTTGCTATGTGCAGACATTGATTTGCACAATTTTCTCACTGAAAGCCTTAGACCACACCCACTCACAATAAGTTCCACCCACTTTTTACCAGTAGTTTTCAAAACTGGAGAGAATGATTGCAAAATTTTGTGCCAATATTACATATGCCGTCATTTGCAACTTTTGTAAGTTTAGTTTACTCTCTGAACTGGCATAAACTGATTAGTAAAAATGGGAAAGAATATGTCAGTAAGATATAATCAGTGGACCACTATGTCAGTAAGACATAATTAGTGTGCCACTATGTTAGTAAGCCATAATCAGTGGGCCACTATGTCAGTAAGTCATAATAATCAATGGACCACTATGTCAGTAAGACATAATCAGTGGACCACTATGTTAGTAAGTCATAATCAATGGACCACTATGTCAGTAAGACATAATCAGTGGGCCATTATGTCAGTAAGACATAATCATTGGGCCACTATGTCAGTAAGACATAATTAGTGTGCCACTATGTTAGTAAGCCATAATCAGTGGGCCACTATGTCAGTAAGTCATAATAATCAATGGACCACTATGTCAGTAAGACATAATCAGTGGGCCACTATGTTAGTAAGACATAATCAGTGGACCACTATGTTAGTAAGTCATAATCAATGGACCACTATGTCAGTAAGACATAATCAGTGGGCCATTATGTCAGTAAGACATAATCATTGGGCCACTATGTCAGTAAGACATAATCAGTAGGCCACTATGTCAGTAAGACATAATCATTGGGCCACTATGTCAGTAACACATAATCAGTGGACCACAATGTCAGTAAGACATAATCAGTGTACCACTATGTCAGTAATACATAATCAGTGGGCCAATATGTCAGTAAGACATAATCAGTGGACCACTATATCAGTAAGATATAATCAGTGGGCCACTATGTGAGTAAGATATAATCAGAGGGCCACTATGTTAGTAAAATATAATCAGTAGGCCACTATGTCAGAAAGTCATGATATTGGGAGAGGAGTTAGGATCCTCCCTGATGTTCGATAATAGTATCTACTGGCACTCCTTGGTTATGAGCCAGAACCCATCACCACCTACAGAGTAGTTGTTTGGAACTCCCTTCCCAGATCAGCAGTTTTGGGGAACCTCATTGGGGACATTTGGCTCTTACTACTTCAACTCTTTAAATATCAGAGCAAAGAAGAGTTGTCCACTTAAAATAAGGGTTTCCACATTATGCCCCTCAGTGCTCGCTAAACCAAACCAACAATGCTGATTGGAGACATATAACTAAAGAAGCACCACAGCAAAAACATTTTCTTCCATTCCTGCACCCATCACCCCATTGTCTGTCACTCTCCAGGCTTCTTATATGTATACTGCACTTATATCCCTGTAATCCAAATTTTCCTCAGCTCCTGATCAGACACCATCTTTACTTTCATGTACGTCTTTCTCTTTGCTCTGGTATGAAACCCATGATGTATAGACCCAGCATCACATGGGCAGCTAGAGACTGAACTATATCTACCTGCTGGGGGAAGTGCAATACTCCTTTTCTCTATATTCTCCTCAATAATCTATGTGACTATAAGTATATACTCATAGTTACAGAGGCAGAGCTGTGAGCTCCTTCATTATAACTGTGTCACAGGAACTGTCTACTCCTTAGTAGTTAGTGACAGAAGTTTCTGTCTCCCCCTGTGGCAAGCCCATGTGGAACAGTCCATCATACAGGAAGTCAGAGAGCGGTGCATTAATTCCTGTAGATTTTATCTGGTCACAGTGATATCATATGACTGGGCAGAAGACAAGGAGTCACAAAGAAATGAATAACTAAATAAAGTAATATTGGGGGAATGGGTATAGGTAAATTCACCAGAGTGCTTCTTTAAAATATCACATACTAGCTACCTGCAGCCGCCACTAGAGGGAGCTTAGGAGTTAAAGGCCAGCCACTGTGTATAAAAACACAAAGCTCTGAAATATCTATAGAAATTAACAAGCACAGAATTGTGGCACTAAAAATGGCAAGATCCCAAAAGATAGAGATTCACTTTATGCCTGCCTTAGATGTGACCACTGCGAACAAGTATCAGCTCTAACTATACTATGGCAGATATGAAAATTTGCTTATGTAAAGCCATATAAGTATTGTGACCCTATCTTTACCATTCTAGGTCATGTCCCTACAAATAATTATTTATATAAATTACTATATACAGTACAGACCAAAAGTTTGGACACACCTTCTCATTCCAAGAGTTTTCTGTATTTTCATGACTATAAAAATTGTAGATTCACACTGAAGGCATCAAAACTATGAATTAACTTATCTTTGCTGCTGTAACACACTGAATTTCCCCATTGTGGGACTATTAAAGGACTATTATTATTATTATTATTATTATTATTATTATTATTATTATTAACACATGTGGAATTATATACTTAACAAAAAAGTGTGAAACAACTGAAAATATGTCTTATATTCTAGGTTCTTCAAAGTAGCCACCTTTTGCTTTGATTACTGCTTTGCACACTCTTGGCATTCTCTTGATGAGCTTCAAGAGGTAGTCACCTGAAATGGTCTTCCAACAGTCTTGAAGGAGTTCCCAGAGATGCTTAGCACTTGTTGGCCCAGATTTCCACAGGTCTAATGTCCATTCCTTGTGTTCTTTAGCCCAAACAAGTCTCTTGTGCTTGTTGCCTGTCCTTAGCAGTGGTTTCCTAGCAGCTATTTTACCATGAAGGCCTGCTGCACACAGTCTCCTCTTAACAGTTGTTGTAGAGATGTGTCTACTGCTAGAACTCTGTGTGGCATTGACCTGGTCTCTAATCTGAGCTGCTGTTATCCTGCGATTTCTGAGGCTAGTGACTCGGATGAACTTATCCTCCGCAGCAGAGGTGACTCTTGGTCTTCCTTTCCTGGGGCGGTCCTCATGTGAGCCAGTTTCTTTGTAGCGCTTGATAGTTTTGGCCACTGCACTTGGGGACACTTACAAAGTTTTCCCAATTTTTCGGACTGACTGACCTTCATTTCTTAAAGTAATGATGGCCACTCGTTTTTCTTTACTTAGCTGCTTTTTTCTTGCCATAATACAAATTCTAACACTCCATTCAGTAGGACTATCAGCTGTGTATCCACCTGACTTCTGAACAACACAACTGATGGTCCCAACCCCATTTATAAGGCAAGAAATCCCATTTATTAAACCTGACAGGGCACACCTGTGAAGTGAAAACCATTTCAGGTGACTACCTCTTGAAGCTCATCAAGAGAATGCCAAGAGTGTGCAAAGCAGTAATCAAAGCAAAAGGTGGCTACTTTGAAGAACCTAAAATATAAGACATATTTTCAGTTGTTTCACACTTTTTTGTTAAGTATATAATTCCACATGTGTTAATTCATAGTTTTGATGCCTTCAGTGTGAATCTACAATTTTTACTATCAGTAAAATACAGAATACTCTTGGAATGAGAAGGTGTGTCCAAACTTTTGGTCTGTACTGTATATATATATATATATATATATATATATATATTTATATAAATAACTTATAACATAACATAATTAATAATCAATTAATTAATAAATAAAATACATTAAAATTAATAAATAAAATGAATAAAATAACATAAGTTACAAACAACATATAAGTATTTACATAAATTACTATATATACATATATATATATATATATATATATAAGAGAGAGAGAGAGAGAGAGTGCTGGCCAAAAGTATTGGCACCCCTGCAATTCTGTCAGATAATACTCAATTTCTTCCAGAAAATGATTGCAATCACAAATGCTTTGGTAATAAGATCTTCATTTATTTTGCTTGCAATGAAAAAACACAAAAGAGAATGAAAAAAAAAGTCAAATCATTGATCATTTTACACAAAACTCTAAAAATGGGCCGGACAAAAGTATTGGCACCCTCAGCCTAATACTTGGTAGCACAACCTTTAGACAAAATAACTGCGAACAACCGCTTCCGGTAACCATCAATGAGTTTCTTACAATGCTCTGCTGGAATTTTAGACCATTCTTCTTTGGCCAATTTCTCCAGGTCCCTGAGATTTGAAGGGTGCCTTCTCCAAACTGCCATTTTGAGATCTCTCCACAGGTGTTCTATGGGATTCAGGTCTGGACTCATTGCTGGCCACTTTAGAAGTCTCCAGTGCTTTCTCTCAAACCATTTTCAAGTGCTTTTTGAAGTGTGTTTTGGGTCACTGTCCTGCTAGAAGACCCATGACCTCTGAGGGAGACCCAGCTTTCTCACACTGGGCCCTACATTATGCTGCAAAATTTGTTGGTAGTCTTCAGACTTCATAATGCCATGCACACGGTCAAGCAGTCCAGTGCCAGAGGTAGCAAAGCAACCCCAAAACATCAGGGAACCTCCGCCATGTTTGACTGTAGGGACCGTGTTCTTTTCTTTGAAGGCCTCTTTTTTTTCCTGTAAACTCTATGTTGATGCCTTTTCCCAAAAAGCTCTACTTTTGTCTCATCTGACCAGAGAACATTCTTCCAAAAAGTATTTGGCTTTCTCAGGTAAGTTTTGGCAAACTCCAGCCTGGCTTTTTTATGTCTCTGGGTCAGAAGTGGGGTCTTCCTGGGTATCCTACCATAGAGTCCCTTTTCATTCAGACGCCGATGGATAGTACGGGTTGACACTGTTGTACCCTCGGACTGCAGGGCAGCTAGAACGTGTTTGGATGTTAGTCGAGGTTCTTTAGCCACCATCCACACAATCTTTCGTTGAAATCTCTCGTCAATTTTTCTTTTCCGTCCACATCTAGGGAGGTTAGCCACAGTGCCATGGGCTTTAAACTTCTTGATGACACTGCGCACGGTAGACACAGGAACATTCAGGTCTTTGGAGATGGACTTGTAGCCTTGAGATTGCTCATGCTTCCTCACAATTTTGCTTCTCAAGTCCTCAGACAGCTCTTTGGTCTTCTTTCTTTTCTCCATGCTCAATGTGGTACACACAAGGACACAGGACAGAGGTTGAGTCAACTTTAATCCATTTCAACTGGCTGCAAGTGTGATTTAGTTATTGCCACCACCTGTTATGTGCCACAGGTAAGTAACAGGTGCTGTTAATTACACAAATTAGAGAAGCATCACCTGATTTTTCAAAGGGTGCCAATACTTTTGTCCACCCCTTTTTTATGTTTGGTGTGGAATTATATCTAATTTGGCTTTTTGACAATTCTTTTTGTGGTTTTCCATTGAAGACAAATTAAATGAAGATATTATTACCAAAGCATTTGTGATTGCAATCATTTTCTGGAAGAAATTGAGTATTATCTGACAGAATTGCAGGGGTGCCAATACTTTTGGCCATCACTGTATATATACACACACACACTATATGAATATATATAAATATATACAGTATATAAATAACTTATATAGCATATAACATAACATGAATAATTAATAATAAATTAATGACATTCAAATTTATAAATACAATTAAATGTAAATAAATTAAAATTAACAAATAAAATGAATAAAATAACATATAAGTATCTTTGATCATTTCACTACAAATAACATAAGGGACTGAAATAGTCCTAGCTGGAGTTAAACCCTAATAAAGCCTCGTCTGTAGACATTGTACAGTGGCTGTATCCTGAGCTATGCGGATTTATATGGCTGTAGTACTGCAGCGTCCATGAAGGATGTGCAATATGCCGGACTCCTGACAGTTACAGAAGAAAAACTCCATATATAATTCATAAAGGTCTGAGGACCAAAATAGCTGCGATCACCGCAGGTCAATGATATTTCATATTTATTATTTTTCCATGAACTTATCGGATCTTGAATGGTAATAAAGCTTAACAAGTTCATCCACGGAAAAGGTCTAGGAAATTAAGTAATGAGAAAATCTAAAAATACAGAGCTGTGAATGTCACCTGTAGAGCATGTCAGTCAGGGGACGTCACTGCAGGCAGCTTCATCCTGAGAAGGTAGAAACAGTCATCACTAGAAAAGCTCCCAGCATATCCTTAGGGCCCCACTGACTAGCCTTATGTCAAGAAAGTGTCCTTTTGGCATACACTGGGCTCGTATGTGCTGACGTGTTTTTTTGTGTTTTTTTTTACCAGAGGGTAGCGAAGTAAGCGGCACTATTACATTCAGAAAAAAACACTGTAACTTGTGGTTTATGTTTTCTGACAATGATATCCTAAAGACACTGCAATGCACTATATGTCTGTACAGTGACATTCAATTCCTGATCCTTTTGGATCAAAAAGGATTTGGCCAGAATCTTTCAATCCAAATCTGAAACTGTGAGGATTCGTGACCCACAAACCAGAGGAAAAATTATCATGCCCTGGGGTCTCTTCAGATCTCAAGATATGAATCTCAAGGTGGAGGCCAAGGGGAGGTGACAAGCATAACAAACAATTATACTCACCTTCCTTCACCTCTCCTACACATCCTTATGGCATTTGGTGCTGCCTCCGGGGTCCTCTTCCTGTATCCTGGGTGTTTTCACGTGCCCCAGGAACACAGGTAAGGATGAGTGAACTTCTGAAGATTTGTTTCGTCTGGTGATCGGACAAAGCGATCCTCCAGTTCAGTCTGAACTTGTTCAGATTCAGAAGAGAAAAAAAAATTACCATAAAAATCAGGCTGCGGCGGCCATTTTAGTTCGCCTGAGTTGAATCCGAATTGTTGGGTTTCAAAACTGCTCATTTGCATATTCAAAAATAAAATTATATCTGAGAGCTCTGAAAAAACACATAGGCAGCATGTAATAGAAGTCAATGGATTTTACTATACACTGCAATACATTAGTATTAGGCTATCAGACCCTCCAAGGTCCCTAGGGAATCTGAAAATAAAAGTAAAAAAAAAAAAAAAATTTAAAGTATAAAAAACACAAAAAATATATAAATTCAGATTTCCCTTTCCTTAGATTACATATAAAAATAAATAAACAAAAATAAACATAAACACTTTAGGTATCCCTGAGCTCAAAAATGCCCAAAATATTAAAATATAAAAATATATACTGTATAAAAGTATCATGCTCTTTCCAGTAGGGGGAGTGTTTCCTGTGCAGACTCCAGGGCAGATCTGAACGGCTCCCATGCTACAGAGCAGGTTGTAGTAGGAACTGTCATGACTTCAGAAAATCACTCGCTGCCCAAATTTACTGGGGCAAATGTACTAAGACTGGTATATCGTATGCTAGTCTTAATAAACAAATCGACTGTCGCAGGGAATGGGAGATTTATAAAGACGCTGAGTGAAGGAGTCGCAGAGCGACACAAAGATTTTTGGTTGCAAAACGGGAGTTGCGACCACAGTTGCCATGTAGCCCTAGCCTTATAATCTCGATACTAGAGTCCTTTATGAGTCCATTAAGTAGAATATGAAATATTGAGCCCCTGTACATGTGTATCTGTGAATGACGGAATTATCTATAAATATTGAATGTCATCTGAAATATTAATGACATCAAGCATCATTATTTTTCAATATTCTTGCACATCCTTCCATCAGCTATTTCTACAAAAAGTAGTTGCGTAGCTATAGGGGATGAGGAGGGTGCAGCAGGACCAGCATCTGGTGACTGAGGGGCACCCATGATCCTGCTGCTCTACATGACTACTATTAGAAGGGGTTTACAGGGTTTTTTTGATGAATTATTTTTAGGCTAGGTCATCAATATTTGACAGATGGGGGGGGTCGACACCCGGCCACCACACTGATCGTTGTTGTGGACTACTGCTGGGCCCAGTACTATACAGTGTAAGCCCCCTTGCAGACGACCGTTTTTGCCGGATAGCACATTGACCCATTCATTTCTATGGGCCCGTTACACATGGCCGCAAAATATGGAACATGTCCTATTCCTGTCCGATTTTGCGGCCCTGTTTTCCATGGCTCCTATTCATTTAATGAAAGGGGCCGTGGAAGTACGGCCTGTGCATGGGCGGCACACGGGAGACAACCACATGTCCGCCTGTGCTGTTCATTCGCCGCAGCCGGTTAGCATATGGTCGTGTGCAACTAGCTTAAGGACCTGGAAGTACATGGATCTGTACACTGTATAGTGGCCGATCTGTGCTTCTAAGGCTAAGACCCCACGTGGCATCGTGCAGCCAAAAAGCGCTGCGGGAAAAGCCGCGGCGGCGACGCATCGCAGTTCTTCCCACAGTGCTTTGCACAGAAAGTTCGCAGTGGTTTCCTCTGCGGACTTTCTGCTTCAATTATATGTATAGGGAAACCGCCGGCGTTTCCGTAGATATAATTGACATGCTGCGATTTCCAAAACCACAATGGTTTTGGAAATCACTGCGTGTCCACACCGCTTATTTTCCCGCAAAGTGGGGGTGGGATTCCGCCATGTGGGGCACTGGCCTAAAGGAGTTTTCGAGGGTAAATAATTGATGACCTATTTTTCTGCCCTCAGTTGTCTGAAGAGGGTGCAGAATTCAGCTGAGCAATGCATCCACTTCAGTATTTACCAAACACAGTGCGGTACATTTCTATAGAGACTGTCCTTGGAATCGCAGGTCAGTCCATTCACTTGAATGGGAACAAAGCTCCAAACAGGCCATGTGACTGATGAACATGACGTCACATGACCTATGAAGTAAAAGTGGTGCTCAGGGTTGACCCGCAGGGGTGCTGGGTGACACCCACTGATATCAACTGATGAGCCTTCCCCAGCAAAACAGAAAACCCCTTTATAATAGGAGCAGAGCTGCAGTAATGCTGCATGGTCACTATACAGTGTACAGAGCCATCTCAGAAAACTAATTTAACCACTTCAGGCCATTTTCCCTGGTTCAGGATTTTCCAATTTTTTCCATACATTCGATGTTGAGAATTATAACATTTTATTCCTTTGGATTATTCAAATAATTTTTGTGTCGTTTTTTCGGTGATAAATGGGCTTTATTTTTATACATTTATGTTGTTTTTATTTTTTCAGGCTTTTTCTTTATTTTAATATCTGAGAAAATGTAAACAAAAAGGAGGGGAAATGTGTCTGTTTTTTCCATTTTTCAAGTTTTTTTGTTATATAGCACAAAGTGCTCCTTTTTTGAGCCAAAGCCAAGAATGGCAACAAAAGAAATAGGAAATATATAGGAAGTTCTTATACTTCTACCTGCTGCTAAATCCACTCCTGGCTTTGGCGAAATAAACCGCAGTAAAATCTGCAACAAAAAAAAGCTGCGTTTCCGCAACGTGGGGCCGTAGCCTTACGGTAATTTTTACGTAGGTGACACATATTGCCTAGACTAGAACATGTAATGTGGGCGTAGTAGTGGACATATATTTTTTTTTTACTTTTTTTTTGTCTTTTTATTTATTTTTTATACATTGTGCATTTTATACTCATAATAGACATTGGGGGTCATTTTAATATAACTTTAGGCTTTTTTTCTGCTGATTTATCCTGAAACGGGCTGATACATTAGCCCTAGTTAGACCTTATTCACACGTCTGCTTTCGAGGTCCACGTCCCGCTTATCACATCTGTGAATTTTTTTTTTAATTTTATTTTCATTTTCTATATTTTTAATGTGTCTGAGATTTTTTCATGGACCCATAGACTTTCATTCATGTGATGTATGCATAATGCATCAGTGAAAAAAAAAGGACGTGCTTTTGTGCTGACATATGAATAAACACATTGAAATGAATGGGCATGCATGGCGTCTGTGAAAAATTCAAACGCTATACACACGTTAAATGTGAACATGTGAATAAGACCTTACTGGAGAATACAGCCTCCTGAACTACACTTGAGAGCTAATCTGGGTCCTTTAGGACCCAGCAGTTCATACAGTTCCCAAAGCCCAGTGGTCATGTGACAGGTACGTCCTTGCAAGGTTAAGAATGGACCACCCGGACGTACTGTATATATTGTCAATGAGTGATCCAGAAGTGGTTAAGTATCACATGGGGAGGGCACAAAATTTATACTGGGACCAAGGAACTTCAACATACTTAAAGTAAAATATAAAGGAATCGCAGATGCTACAACACTCGTTTCCTCTCTCAAGATGAGTTTGGAAAATTTAGCTCATGTTTAATGTCTGGAGAAGTCTCTCATTGACCCCATGTTCACTGCCCCACTCTCCGCATTCATGACTTCTTCAGTAAACATGCCCTTTGTTGGTGCTTTTAGGAGACAATTTTACCCAATCTCACATTCCATGATGTCACCTGCAGGTGCTTTCTCAGATATGTGAAAATGATTCCTCCACACGCTAGAACGGGCATATCACACTGGACATGGCTGCCTCGGATGCTGGTTTTAACCCTTTGATTGTGTGATAATTTCTAACTGAATTTAAAATGATTTTTGAAATTTTGAATAAAGAAATAATTTTTATTAAAACTAGAGATGAACGAATTTCTCAAAAATTCGATTCGGCAGTTCGATTCGAAGTTCCTAAAAAATTTGCTTCGATCCAAATTACTTGGCGGTGAATAAACAGCTATTTCCGGGCTACAGAGAGCCGGGGTGGGCGGCAAAATTGCGGAAGCCCTTGGATGCCGCGGTCATGTTTCTCTTTCTCTCTTCAGCACGGACAACTTTTATTCATGTGGAAGGATCTGCTAACAAGCAAAGACACGCCTACCCAATCACATCACTAGAGAACATCATGTGACCGTCTGATGTCACAAAGGTCCTTACTAAATATTCGTTACCGCGAAGCATCAGGAAATCTGGAATCGTGGAGAATCGAAGACTTCCTCAAATTCGGATCGAATTCCACTTCTGCAGAATCGATTCGCTCATCTCTAATGAAAACAATAAATTTTTCCTTATCCTCATGTTAAGGCCTCTACATTGACATTACAATGCCCTAAACCAAATGACATCACTGCTGGAAACGCCACGGCAAAAAAAACGCTACGTACCTGCAAAGTAGATGGGATGCTGGCTAATCCCATCCACACATTGCAGAAAAAAAATCTGCAGTGGAAATGCATTGATTTCAAAAACCATTGTGATTTTTTTAATTGCAGCATGTGAATTATATTTACGGAAACGCTGGCATTTTCCGTATGGGTATAGTAGAAACAGAAAGTCCGCAGAGGAAAACTCCTAAATATAGAAAGGTTATGCACACCTATTATAACCTTGCTTGGGTGCTCGTGGATAGGGATTCCCAGTAACCATTAATATAGAATCTTTGAGACAAGCAACATACTTGGTTGATCCTTCCCATAGCATATGCTTGTTCAAAAATTCCTTTGATCTGTCCAACTATTTCTAGGATAATGGTGGTAATTCTAGAGCTGATATGAGTCAATAAATATTGGTAGTGCAAGGCCGACAAGTCCCGTAGACTTTCTATATTGCGATTGTTGCATTATATGCCGCTTTCCTGCTAAGTCAAACTTTTTTGGGTAAGTGCAAAGGCGCTGAGATTCCCCGGTACCACCGCTATACAGTAGGAGGCTGGAACAGCTGATCTGTGTGGGGTCTGGCTGTCAAACCCCAACAGATCACACGTGGAAAGGTCATCAGTATGAAAAATCAATTTGGGGCAAGACAGCCCACTTTAACCCTAAAATGTTATATCTGTTCTTTTTCATTACTTAGGCGTTTCAAGACAATTTGGTCTTTCCTATTGTACAAGGGGTAAAATGTGTCCCTATGTATAATTTAGTGAATAGCATCTACTTAAGGTGTCTCTACTGTGTGGCTGGTTGCTCAGCAGACATAAGACTTTATGGATCTCTTCCCTCCAGACCACATGTGAGACATAATGTGCTGCCTAAGCCTGTGCATTAAGCAGTCATCGTGCTGCATCACGGGTGAATTATATACAGTGAGGGTATGGAAACAATTTTAGTTTGGCTTTGCTCGGTCTTTAGACAAGATTTACAGGGAAGAAATAATTTCATGTCTTTTTTTCCCTTATATCACAGAGATGTTGATGGATTTCTTGGAGATACAAATCAAATGGTTTTGGGAAAGAGCAGTAACTTCACCGCCTGTGGGAACAGTCACTACAGGCTATAAAACTGCCAGATGCCTCGAAAGGAGATATTTCCCCAGTGGATAAAGAAAAAAGTGAGCAGGTGTTTTTGGGTAAATTGAACTTTATAGAGATAGATGTAAAGTTCCTGCCAGATCTAGCATGTGGGGTGTCAAAATCCTAGAAGGAATTTCAATTAAGAACATTTTAGTCTTTGGTATCCAAGCAAGAGGTAGACAAACAAGTCTCCGATCTTTAGGATGTTGAGGAATACGATGTAATTTCTCTTTGTTCTATGTGATATTTTACACCATTGATGAGACATTCAGAATCTTCATGGATCTCAATATGAAAAACGTCTGGACGTGAACTAATGGAAATTATTTATTTGCTGAAGACTCTGATCATATGTAGGGATCGTAGGTGATATAGGAAAGTACAAGTGCAGACCATTGCGTTGTACCATTGTATACTACAGTGTATATCAGAGAAGGTATCTTGGTTTAGACAAACCATCTCCATCCAACAGAAATTTGTCACTAATGGAAATGCTCATGAAGTTTTATCCCACCCCAATCAATGGATGTTGACTTCTATGGAAGCTGGCAATCCTTGAGTGCAGAGAAACAGGTTGGACATGGGTTGTATTTAAGGTCACCAATCCTTACTGCGTGTCTAGTGCAGATAAGTATGTTACGCTATGAACTAGTTCTAGACTGAAAAAATGGTTTCCATAATGTAAGCAAAGTCTGAGATACCAAGTGGAGGTGGAGTGAGGTGAAAGAAAAGACTCACGGAAATAATCTACCCTCTAAACAAAAATATATCTACTATAATATGAAAGAAAAATGTTACTATATTACTACCCCTTCTGTACAAGAAAATTACTACTGGTAGTTTTGTACACTACTCTCCACACATTTTTTCCCCCTCCCCCCCCCTCTCCCCCTCCCTAACTCATACCTTTCTCCTCTTACACCATACTACCCCTTCACCCCCTAACCCCCCTTTTTCCTTTTTTCTTTTTTTTTTTTTTTTTTTTTTTTTTTTTTTTTTTTTTTTTTTTTTTTTTTTTTTTTCTCCCCCCCCCCCCCCCCCCCCCCTTCTCCATTTTATCTCCTTTTTTCCCCCCCCTTCTTCCTTTATTTTCTCTTCTTTTTTCTCCCCC
The DNA here is from genome assembly GCA_947044405.1 of Leptodactylus fallax. Lineage (NCBI taxonomy): Eukaryota > Metazoa > Chordata > Amphibia > Anura > Leptodactylidae > Leptodactylus > Leptodactylus fallax. Next base: position 3,282,303 of record CAMRHE010000159.1, on the reverse strand, counting down.
CTCTTCCCTATTTTTACTTCCTTTATTCCCCCCCCCCCCCTCCCATAATTTAACTACCTTATTCCCCCCCCCTCCCCCCCAAATTTAACCCCCCTACTACCCCCCCCTTTTTCCAAATTTTAACTCCCTTAATCCCCCCCCCCTGTACAAGAATATAACTACTATAATACTGCCCCCATGTACAAGAATATAACTACTATAATACTGCCCCTATGTACAATATAACTACTATAATACTGCTCCTATGTACAATAATATAACTACTATAATATTGTTCCTATGTACTAGAACATAACTACTATAATACTGCAACTATGTACAAGAATATAACCACTATAATACTGCTCCTATGTACAAGAATATAACTACTATAATACTGCCTCCTATGTACAAGAATATAACTACTATAATACTACCTCCTATGTAAAAGAATATAACTACTATAATACTGCCCCCTATATACAAGAATATTAGTACTATAATACTGTTCCTATGTACAAGAATATAACTACTATAATAATGCCCCCATGTACTAGAATATAACTACTATAATACTGATCCTATGTACAAGAAATAACTACTATAATACTGCCTCCTATGTACAAGAATATAACTACTATAATACTGCCTCCTATGTACAAGAATATAACTACTATAATACTGCCCTCTATGTACTAGAATATAACTACTATAATACTGATCCTATGTACAAGAATATAACTGCTATAATACTGCCTCATATATCCAAGAATATAACTACTATAATACTGCAACTATGCACAAGAATATAACTACTATAATACTGCAACTATGTACAAGAATATAACTACTATAATACTGCAACTATGTACAAGAATATAACTACTATAATACTGCAACTATGTACAAGAATATAACTACTATAATACTGCCTCCTATGTAGAAGAATATAACTACTATAATACTGCTCTTATGTACAAGAATATAACTACTATAATACTGCCCCTATGTACAAGAATAAAACTACCACAATACTACCCATATGTACAAGAATATAACTACTATAATACTGCCTCCTATGTACAAGAATATAACTACTATAATACTGCCATCCTATGTACAATAATATAACTACTATAATACTGCCCCTATGTACAAGAATATAACTACTATAATACTGCCCCTATGTACAAGAATATAACTACTATAATACTGCCCCTATGTACAAGAATATAACTACTATAATACTGCCTCCTATGTACAAGAATATAACTACTATAATACTGCTCCTATGTACAAGAATATAACTACTATAATACTGTCTCTTATGTACAAGAATATAACTACTATAACACTGCTCCCTATGTACAAGAATATAACTACTATAATACTGCCCCTATGTACAAGAATATAACTACTATAATACTGCCATCCTATGTACACGAATATAACTACTATAATGCTGCTCTTATGTACAAGAATATAACAACTATAATACTGCCCACCATGTGCATGAATGCAATATCATACTGCCCAATATATATACAAATATATTATAATACTGACCTCTATGTGTATAAATATAACTTTTATACATTCTCCTTTAGACAAAAGTAGATTAGAACACCGTGGATCTATTTTAATATTTCTGTATGAATTTCTACTGTACATATTTTTCTACTTCAGTCATTTTGTGTTGCTCCCAGTTCACATGTAATACGTGTTGTAGCGCATGCTCTGCTACACCGGTAACCCAGTATAACAATAGTCTATTGAATAAATGCAATAATGTCATCTGATAGAATTGGCATGAGCGCCTGGTACAATAATCATAGTACACAAACTGGCACGTGGGAAATGACCTCCATTTAAACTGCTTAGTCAGAAAGGATGACATTGTTTTATTGGGGAGGGGCGAGGCAGTCACTCAGTGGGAATGACCATATTCCATCATTCACAGTACAAGAACAATTCAGGAGAACCAGAAGCAGGATATGAATAGCTCTTACATTGGGTGGGCATTTGTCAGTGGCACAACTGCTGCCCTATAACTCTGTGCCATTATGCAAGAAAATCTTACTATGTCCGTGGTATTCTAATATAGTTTTCTGCCAAATTTTTTTTATTACATGTTTTACAGAAGCATTTATATTAAAATTCCCCTTTCCTTAACTTAGCTCAAAACATATTCTAATTCTATATAAACCCTTTAAAGGGGATCTACACCTTTAGAAAATTCTAAGTTAATACGGGAGGAGGTCTACTGCTGAGGATCCTCATCCTTTGGCCAGAGTGGAAAGTGATTACAAAGAGTGTTTCCTTTTCTGGAGGACCTGTCCTGGCTCTGAAGGACCTGTCCTGGCTCTGGAGGACCTGTCCTGGCTCTGGAGGACCTGTCCTGGCTCTGAAGGACCTGTCCTGGCTCTGGAGGACCTGTCCTGGCTCTGAAGGACCTGTCCTGGCTCTGGAGGACCTGTCCTGACTCTGAAGGACCTGTCCTGGCTCTGAAGGACCTGTCCTGGCTCTGGAGGACCTGTCCTGGCTCTGAAGGACCTGTCCTGGCTCTGGAGGACCTGTCCTGGCTCTGGAGGACCTGTCCTGGCTCTGAAGGACCTGTCCTGGCTCTGGAGGACCTGTCCTGGCTCTGAAGGACCTGTCCTGCATTGACATTGCACAGATCAATTTTTCATTTTAATAGTCACCACGTATTGTTTTGTTTTCCCTGTGGAGGTGCTGCAGAGATATTACCGTAAATACCACCAGAGATCTGACCAGGTTACAGATTATTGCTGAGAGTCCCAGCAAGGGGATTCTTTGCTATCTTATTTTCACAGGACTCTTCCAATGAATGGGGTAAATCTCTTTAACCTGTATGGAGAGGCTATAAAAGCTAAAACAAATATCCAGGGTTACAATTTTTGGCCTCTAAAATGTTGTGACTCAGCATGTGAACTGATTTCCTAAAGTGTCACCCAGTAAGAATTCTAAAAAATTAAAATGGGAATATCTGATAATCTGGCTATGGTGTAAATGACACGAAGATGACCATAGGCCCAGATTATCCCATATGCCAATTCTGACCTTAGTAGAAGACTTCATATTTAGTACCCTTGTAAACTCTGATAAAACGTCCAATATCAGGACAATGGAGTGAAAATACCTTTTTTCTTGCTAATTTTAAAGTGTATCTAAACTTTCAAAAGCTTTTTATTTTCTGGCAGCATTTGTGACAGTAATAAATATTGTAATAACAGATTTTAGATCCTTTCTGTGAAGCCCTGAAATGAAATTCACTCTCCGTCCTTTTGTATTCTTTGTTCTCTCACTACTTCTCACTAAGGGTGGACCAACTCTTGTATAATGCAGGGAAGCTGAGACTGCTGGAGTTATGTCAAACACTTTCGGACATTATAAAACTTGGTTTCGATGTCACATAAAATATGAAATTCGACCTGCATTATATCCAGAGATATCATCAGTTGAAAACACAAGATTGGAAGCTGCATACAACTATTCCAATCTTGAATGTGTTTTCATATGGCACCAAAACCATGAATCTAAGTTTTATATTAACTGAGGTATAAGTGTTTGAAGTGCTCCCACCAGCCTCAGCTTCCATGTGTTATACATGAGCCATTACAGTCATGGCCAATAGTTTTGAGAATGACACAAATATTCTATTTTCACATGATCTGCTGCCCTCTGGTTTTTATGTGTGTTTGTCAGATGTTTTTATCACATACAGAAATAGAATTGCTTTCATATTATGAGTAACAGAAGCTTATATTGACAGTTAGAATGAGTTAATGCAGCAAGTCAATATTTGCAGTGTTGACCCTTCTTCTTCAGGACCTCTGCAATTCTCCCTGGCATGCTCTCAATCAACTTCTGGACCAAATCCTGACTGATAGCAGTCCATTCTTGCAGAATCAATGCTTTAATTTTGTCTGAATTTGTTGTTTTTTGTTTGTCCACCCGTCTCTTGATGATTGACCACAAGTTCTCAATGGGATTAAGATCTGGGGAGTTTCCAGGCCATGGACCCAAAATCTCTATGTTTTGTTCCCTGAGCCATTTAGTTATCACCTTTGCTTTATGGCAAGGTGCTCCATCATGCTGGAAAAGGCATTGTTGAGCGCCAAACTGCTCTTGGACGGTTGGGAGAAGTTGCTCTTGGAGGACATTCTGGTACCATTCTTTATTCATGGCTGTGTTTTTAGGCAAGACTGTGAGAGAGCCGATTCCCTTGGCTGAGAAGCAACCCCACACATGAATGGTTTCAGGATGCTTTACAGTTGGCATGAGACAAGACTGGTGGTAGCGCTCACCTCTTCTTCTCCGAATAAGCTGTTTTCCAGATGTTCCAAACAATGGAAAAGGAGATTCATCAGAGAAAATGACTTTACCCCAGTCCTCAGCAGTCCACTCCCTGTACCTTTTGCAGAATATCAGTCTGTCCCTGATGTTTTTTCTGGAGAGAAGTGGCTTCTTTGCTGCCCTCCTTGAGACCAGGCCTTTCTCCAAGAGTCTCCGCCTCACAGTGCGTGCAGATGCACTCACACCTGCCTGCTGCCATTCCTCAGCAAGCTCTGCACTGCTGGTAGCCCGATCCTGCAGCTGAAACACTTTTAAGAGATGGTCCTGCCGCTTGCTGGTCTTTCTTGGGCGCCCTGGAGCCTTTTTGGCACCAATGGAACCTCTCTCCTTGAAGTTCTTGATGATGCGATAGATTGTTGACTGAGGTGCAATCTTTCTAGCTGCAATACTCTTCCCAGTTAGGCCATTTTTGTGCAGTGCAATGATGACTGCACGTGTTTCTTTAGAGATAACCATGGTTAACAGAAGAGAAACAATGATGGCAAGCACCAGCCTCCTTTTAAAGTGTCCAGTGGTGTCATTCTTACTTAATCATGACAGATTGATCTCCAGCCCTGTCCTCATCAACACCCACACCTGTGTTAATGGAGCAATCACTGAAACGATGTTAGGTGGTCCTTTTAAGGCAGGGCTGCAATGATGTTGAAATGTGTTTTGGGGGATAAAGTTCATTTTCTAGGCAAATATTGACTTTGCAAGTAATTGCTGTTAAGCTGATCACTCTTTATAACATTCTGGAGTATATGCAAATTGCCATTAGAAAAACTGAAGCAGTAGACTTTGTAAAAATTTATATTTGTATCATTCTCAAAACTTTTGGTCATGACTGTACACTCCCGTACTCTAGTGAGAGAAACAAGGCTTTGAATATAGAAGGAACTGAAAGTGGATTTCAGCGCAGGATTTTTTGAATTGTTTTTACAGTTTAGGTAAACTTTATCCATGGTTACATCTGGAAGGGCTACTGGCCAAAGGTGAAACCCTCAGGGGACAAGGAAGGCTGAGACATGTAGCCTATCGTTCTGGCTATTGAAAATAGCTATTAATCCAAAGGGGATGTTGGACCTGATGACAATGTCATCCCATGTCATATTAACAGTTTATTCCGGATACTTTCTTGCATTGTTGTTCTCACCAATAGTCTCCTTTAAGACATAATAAGACGACGTAGGATGAGCTACAGGACCAGACAGTCTGTTTTCTCCATATCAATGTGTAGCAGCAACCTCCTATTCCAGTCTGTATGTTTCTTTTGCAATCTCAATAAGAATGTGATGCAGATGATAATACATCCTCCTGCGCGGAAATATATGACCCTTTCAACAAATAGCTGTTTAAGCAATTACAATGATTTGATTTCAGATGGTCAGAAAAGGGAAAAAAAAACCTCATTGCTTCCCTCAACAGACCATTCGTAGCAGCTGAACCTGGAAAAAATAAATGGTTCCTGACGAAATTGTTGTTGGGCCACCTCTTCATCTTCCAAATGCCATATTTAACGCCTTGCCTGGTGACCTCAGAGCATATTTCCACCAGCAGATGTGAATAAGTCCCATCTGATTACCTGAACGCCCATCTTGTCTCCAGATGAACCCAATAATGCATCTTCATATGGTTTTTTTCATCTCTTTTTGTTGACATTTTAAGTGCAGGTTTATTGCATCTAAACACTTGAAGATGGTGAGCAGTTACTGCTGTTACTTATTCAAGGATAACATCATTCCTTCCTAAGGGGTTTTCTATATATAAGGGTTTAGATGGCTGTAATTCCGCCATATTATATGGACTGCATTATGGCCAGAAGTCCTGTCCCAACCACTGGCCTTATGACCTGAACTAGGCGTATCATAGGGATCTATGAGTCAGTTTGGGTCATTAGACCTGCAATATAGGATCTGCAGGAGTAATATGGTCCATATAATATAATATGGACCATATTATATAATAATATGGTCCGCCACTACTGCTGCCACCTCAAAATCAGCTTCAAATTCGAGCTACTGGATGGGAAAAAAAAAGGATCCTGCTTGATCTTGCTGCGGATCCCACTGCTAAAACAGCCATACAACCCATTGTGTCTAGGGCTAACCAGCGAGTAAAGCTCTGCTCCAGTTTTCTGCTGCAGGAAGAATAGAGCCAGAAAGTGGAGAGGAATTGGAAGTGGAAGACCACCTCAAATTCACTTTCCTCTGTGTGAACCCAGCCTTATTGTTTACATCCAATGGATGAAAACCGGTCATGGTGCAGACCCACAGAACAACAACCTTAACAAGACGCAATAGGATATGTTCACAAATCAGAATATGGCGCTGATAAGGCGCAATTCTTGATAAAGGCAGTTGTGGGTACTATAGATGTACCCTAGTTGTATGGGACACTGCTGCAGCACTCATAACAGCCGCTATAAAGAATACCCTATAGGGATGAGGTAGGGGGCATCGTTCAAAGTTTGCACAGGGCTTACAGGACTTTGTGCCACTGGCTGGAGATGTGTTCTCAGGTCTAATTGTCCAGTATCCTACAATGCATGAGAAAACCCAGTTGAATGCAGATAGCAGAAAAAACAGAGGACCTAATAGCACATTAGTTTCCTAATACATGCATCTGTGTATAAAAAGGAAATCCAAAATGGGCGCCCCTTATTGTAGACTTTGCCAAGTGTCCAAATAGCCAAAAGGCACATACTGAGTATCCTCAGAGATCAGGATCATCTTGTCCAACAACTCTAAGCTTGACCATCACCTGTCCCAAGTAGAAAAATGTATTGAACATTTTTCAGAATTTTTATTCTTTTTTATACTTTCCATTTATTCTAAAACAGAAACACTTCTGGTTTTCATCATGGCTGACAATTTGTTAAGAAAAGAGAAAAAAGAAGTTCATTTTCCAGCAAGAAATATAGCTTTTTATTAGAGGCCATGTCCTCGGATATCATAAATATGGCAGTTAACTGTCAGAACTGACAAGGACTGGGAGCAGAGATCCAAAAAAAATGGTTCTGGGAAGCATCTTGTATTAGTTTTGGTAATCTTTGACAAGATGAATTAACACAGGAACAGAATACCTCCCATCATGCTCAAAGTAAGTATATCTATCGTGATAAACTTCCTCCCCTTCTATTCAATTCTCTGATTCCAAAATGTTTAACATTTCTGCTGTATCGAGAGGCCAGAGGTATAAACAGTGGAAAAGGGGCCCATTCCAAAAATCAAAAAACAGCGCCCCCCATTTCATGCTGCCAGCATAGCACCTCATCCCAGTAACTCAATACATGTTAGGACATAGAAAATGAATGACTCTCTCTTGAGGTCTCGCAGATTACCTTTAGTTCACACTGTGTGGTTCTTGACTCTCCAGGCTGCTGCTTGTGGTCCAGCCCATAGGGCAGGGCTGCCCTCTCTTTCCACAACTTGTGGACCCTTCAGCCAATCCCAGAATGGTCTGGACCTCCTTAGTCCTTTGCACTGCACCTGAGCAATAGAGGTTTTCAGCTAGCTAGTTCCTGTGAGGGTATCTTGTTTTTATTATTCTGCTGGATTCTTGTGTATTGACCTATTCTAGCCATTGATTATGACCCAGTTCTATTGTCCTCCCATGTAGGACCTCTGCCTGTCCTCGACCTGCCTGTCCTGAGCTTTTGGCCTGTTTATGCTCTCCTGCTGCCTGCCACAGACCTTCAGACCATACCTGACTACATGTTGGCCGACGCTCTGGTGCTTTGAACCGGACATCTCTCTGGCCTTGGTCAGCTGTCACCTACACTGGGACTATTCAGAGAGGTAGTAACCTGTAGTCTCCCCACAGCAAAGACCAGATCCCCATAAAACCAAGGAGGCAGTTTGATAATGCTCTTGGGAGAGGACCAAAGCCAAATTGGTTAGGTGGCACTTTGCCTGTTACATGATGACAAGAAAGATGAGGGTTGAACCTCATGCACAAGACCTCATTATGGATTAGTACCCATATGGCATCCATACAAATATGTCTATAGAAGTCCGTGGAGAAGGGAGGGGGAGTGAGCAGGAAGTTCAGGAAATAATAGAAGACACACACAGAATAGAAGCTTTCTATCAGAAACAAGGAACTTTACTCAGATCTGTACATGTCAGTACTTCTCTATATATGTCCTGCATGTTGTTGGTGCTGTTTTTTAGTGAGACAGAGTTATAAAGCAGATTGTCCTGTACTTACTGTGCGCATAGTATGGCAGCTAGTCTCCACCAAACAGTTTAGACAGGAATGTAGACTATATAGTATACTGAGGGGAAAACTGCTAGAAACCACAGAATATAAATCATATAATAACCAGAAACAGCCAGATTTGCTCCATGTGGCACCATTACAAATGTTTGGGACCATACTATATTCCCATATGAATCTGAATTCATATGATTTGTTCTAAGTATTAAGAAGGAGTTCACCCCTAGAAGAATTCATAGGCTTCATATGGTAACCTACATTGAATGACCACCTTCTTAGAAACCCCATCTAGTAGCAGGTTGGACCTCTTTCTGCCTTCAATCGCAGCAATTCATCAATTTCACTAGGTGTTGAAATTGTGCATGAATAATGGTTCATGAAAATAGGATATCGTCTCAAATTAGATGGAGGTACTGACATGCCTTAAACATCCCATCCAACCTTGTCCCAGAGACGGTCTACAAGGTTAAGATCTGGAGACTGTAAAGGAGAGAGGAGCAAGGAAAACTCGCTGTTTGTTCCTGGGACCAATCCATGTCTTGTCATAGGGTAAATAGCTGCCATAAAGTAATATATTTGGCAAGGCCTAGATTAGCTCTAACATCCATTCCACAGGTATCAGAGGACCAAGGGTGTTCATCAGAACCAATCTTGACCTCCTTCACTAACCCCTATCAGTGACAGGATGGCTTGACACACTGCATCCCCTTATCACTGGATGTTTTCCCTTGATCACGCCATTCTTTATATACTTTCAACACCATTTCTAGAGAACACCCTATAAGATTGGATTTTGACTTGCTGGCTAATCTTGCAGTGATGGTCACACCTTGTTCCAAATCATTCAGTTGACCAATTTTCCCATTTTAATGTGGATTCACACTGATTTTATGCTGCATTCAGGGGTCACATAACTAAATTTCATACAGGGAAGCTCCAATCGGCATGTGTCTCTAGTAAAGTGACTTTCCAGTGGTTACAGAACTATAGAACTTGGCATGTACTTGCACAGACTCAATGTGTGTCTAGGGATCCTCTGGTTTTTACCCTTAACCCACCATATGATATGAACTTTGCTGTAGGAAGAACCCCAGGTCTCAGTCCCCCGAACATTCACAGTATGGTGGTAGTAATGCTGATGCAGTAGCAGCATAGTCAGGGATGTAACAAAAGTTCATCACCAAGAGAGCAGTCAGGATACAACAAGCCAGAAGATGAGCTATAAGTAAGCCAAGAGTCAGAACCAGGTACCAGTAAGACAATCTGAAGAATGAGCCAGAAGCTAGGTCACTAGTGTCGGCTGTCCGTCCTGGTCTATTGGAGTACCAGAAAAATGGACCAATGGGCTGCTGAAATAGCAGACACCAATGGAGCCTGAGAGACCCCATTGACTATGAGGTCAGTCGGGTGTCGGTTCCTTGGTAGTGAACTCGCAAGATGCAAAAGTCAGGCTTGCAGGAATTTTTCGTCCGGCAATTTTAGATGAATCTACGCCAGATGGAGACCGAGATGAAGATGCGAGCCCTGCCTGAATTACCAGGAAAAGCATGGCAAGACAACCTTGCCAGGTGACAACCTTGTGGGCCATTTCAGAAGAAATAGACTGGAGGAGGAGCCACATGAGCAGTAGCCATTTATTGGGATCTGGCACTGTAACCGCATGAGGAGAATAACCGGGTCTGCTCCATGAATACACAAAGGTTCTATAGAGCAGAAGTTAAAGAGTGGCTCTCCATTCTGGCACAAACAGGCAGGTCGAAAGGTGGCGCCCTCCTCTATTATGTCTATATAACCTAATAGGGCAACTAGTCCTTAGGCAATCCTTTTAAATGTGGTTTTGGCCTAAGCAAGGCGACTTGTTAGTACCCCCATTCCTTGCCAGCTCCCCCTCGCTTTACCCCTGTAACACAGAAGACTGATAATTATTAGAAAGCGACACTTCCTTATACAATAAGACGGCTTTTGTTATTGCAATCCAATGTTTTTGCTATTACAGACATGTAATATTTGCCAGCAGCACAGGCCCATGCTTTGATTTAGAAGTGTTGCCTATAAAAAAAGACAAAAAGCATTTTTTCCAGACTCACATGTTATCGGAAACATGGAAAAAGTGATTGCGAGGCTTTCTCAAAGTGAAAACCAGTTTGGATAAACACTTTTGATTACTGACAGACTTGTGGAAAATAGCTTTTTATCCTGCGCAGAGAACAAGAGATAGAGAAGGAATGATATTGGGGCTGCCAGGTGCCTGTACTGAGCGTGAAGATTATTTAGAGAGAAATCTACAAATATCACAAAGTTGTGTGACCTCTCGCTGCAGGCGATGCACATATCCTTCTGGAGGTGATCTGAGGTCACTGTCTAGCCAAATGGCCTGCTATCTCTGACTGACGACTATTGCCAGCAACACCGTCTTTGATGTTTTTGGCCTGCTCATCGTAGTATTAACGGGAGTTTTCCTATCAGGACAACCCCTGCCCATATGACTTGTTTGAACATCATAAATGGTGGTTCACCATTCCAGGCTCACCCGTAAGTAGTCAAGCAGCAACTCCTACTCAGGGGGACTCGAACCAACATTAAAGGGGTTGTCCGGACCCAAACCAAATTTTTATACTGATAACCTAGTCACAGGGCACCCATACTGCACACATCATCTTTTCTAGCAGTCTCTGGGTGCCAGAAGCTACTATTGAATGGCCAGCACATATAGCACGTATAGCCGCCCATCCACTAGCAGCTTCTGTCATCTGGAGGCTGCTCCGCCAGCTGATCTGTGCGGGGTTTGGGTGTTCTGTGGATAGGTCATCGGTATGAAAATTAAATTTAGGGCTGGACAACCCATTTAAAGGGGTATTTGGATTACCAAAAAGCACACCAATCTGCTCATTTACCTGTCAGCTAGGTATCTACCTCTGGCTGCTTGTGTAGTTACAGATGGGATATTATTCACAGACAGCAAGCAGTTTTCCTGACTGTGCTCATAGGTTGTGTTTTATCTGATTAGCTGCATCTATTTGCCGTGTATTTACAGTCCAGTGTTCCTTTATTTCCTATATTATGGTCACTTGGACTTTTCTCAGCTATTTATTTACAATTGTATAGTTACTCCTGGCAGAAAAGCAGAACATTATCAGTAAGGTTTAGGGGAGGGGGGTAGACTGCTCCTGACTGTACACCCCTCTGATCTGAGAGACAAATGCGAAATGTGTTTTAGCCATAATTTGCATATTAGCAGCAAAAAATCTAATAGGACATCATGTATGAAGGCTTATACAGTCATAGAACAGACTGCCTGCAAGACCCTGAAGATATTTCATTAAAACTCAGGTAGCCTTTAAGGCTAGGGCTACACGGCAACATTTTTTACGAGACTTAAAATCGCAGTAAAGTTTTCTATAGTGTCGCATGTGACACGCGACATGCTGTAACTGTGACACAATAGTTGCACAAAAGTCTAACCTTACTTGACCCTATGTTCCATGTCAATGTTGCAGGTGCCATTGCTCCCATAGACGGCAACGAGTCGCACGAGACTACCATTGCTGTCTTTACAATGCATACTAATTACAATCTTTAGGCTAAGGCCAGACATATCGGGCCGCAGCAAAAAAGCGCTGCGGGAAAAAACACGGTGGCAACGCATTTTGGTTTTTCCTTGAGCGCTTTACACAGAAAGTCCTCAAAGGTTTCCTCTGCAGGCTTTCTGCTTCCATTATACCTATAGAGAAACCGCCGGCGTTTCTGTAGGTATAATTGACATGCTGCGATTTCTCAAAACCGCAACGGATATGGAAATCACAGCGTGTCCGCTGAGTGTCATATCTTTGTTCTGAATTTTTTTTTTTTTTTTAACCCCATCTTTATGCATTCTTTAGTTTAGTTATAGAGCTGCGTTATTGTTGTTTTCACATTTGCATATTTTTTTAGTTATTTTCATTACTTGTAAGCCAAAACTAGGAGTAACTCCAAAGCATGAAAGACATGCAAATCTATCCAGTATACTTTTCCTTTGTTTATGTTCTGGTTTTGACTTACAGACACTAAGGGTAGGTTAACACGTAGGAATTTGGCATAGAATTTGGCACAGATTTTGGCGCGGAATCCATCTCAAATTCTGCCTGAAATCCGCTTCTCATTCATTTTAATGGAAGGCAGTAGCTGCTTTTCAGCTAGCAGAAAAATAAGTGTCTTGCTTGTTCTTCAGGGGGATTCCGTCTGAGAAATCCCATTGAAATGAATGGGAGGCTGAAGATATACGTTTTCAGTTGACATGGAATTTAACGTGGAATTTGTCAAAATCCACTAGCTGAATTTGGAATTTGTGCTTGCCCAATAAAGGCAAAATACAGTGGCACTCTTATCTAAATTCAGCGCCAAAATCAGCTTCAAAACCCTTGTTGGTTTTTGTCAAGCAGAATCCACTTCAAATTCCTAAGGCAAAATACTTACCAAAATAAGCCAGTGTGAATGAGGTCTAGGTGTTAACATAGGAAATGATACAGCTATAGACAAAATTTTCATTATTTGGACCCAACCACACATTAGATATTACAATAGATTACAACAAAATAAATTATCATTGTCTACGGATTTTCTGGGGTCCATTCAGACTACTGAGTGTTGTCTGAGTTTCACACCATTATGTAGGCTGAATCAGACACTGAAGTCAATGGGACCATGAGCTCTTCTGTAGCCTTTGTCCTTATGAAAAATTGGAAGACCCCTTTACATAGGGCAATAATTGTGCCGATTTTCCTAAGAACACTTATTTGCAACAATTGGGCAGTGTAAATGTACAAACAATCATCTGACAAATGGGCAAAATGCATCTTTTATGTAACACTATATAAAGTGCTGGCCTGTTATAAAGTGTGGGTCCAAAGGATCAACTGCAGTCAGGAAGATCAACTGCCAGCTGCCGCTCCTCTTCAAGAGTTGTGAATGAAAACTTTAACATAAAAAGCATAAGATGCAATGGGGGATGCAAGTGGTGTAAAAAGAAATGAAGCAGTTCCCCGTACCAACCAATCCAAGTCAGCGTCACCCGTCCAAAGCCCCTTTGAAAAAAAAAATACAAATTGGAATAGTTTGTATAGACAACTGCTCCACCGTACCTTCCCATGTAGGAATCGTGGAGACCGCGCTATACAAAGGAGGATTTTCCAGTGGCGTAATATGGGCCAGGTTTGTGTCCATATTATGACCACAAATCCTGAAGTCTGATGATCTGAAATAACTCTATCTAATATATATACTGTATATATACTCTGAATACAATCCTCTGATAATGACTGATAACAGAAAATAACAGTAAGTGCTGTATATGTGTATATACTATCCTCTGATATAATAGTGAGTAAGTGCTGTATATAGGCAATCCTCTGATAATGGCTGATAACAGAGAACAGTGAGCAAGTGCTATATACATACAGTCATGGCCAAAAGTTTTGAGAATGATACAAATATTAATTTTTACAAAGTCTACTGCTTCAGTTTTTCTAATGGCAATTTGCATATACTCCAGAATGTTATAAAGAGTGATCAGCTTAACAGCAATTACTTGCAAAGTCAATATTTGCCTAGAAAATGAACTTTATCCCCCAAAACACATTTCAACATCATTGCAGCCCTGCCTTAAAAGGACCACCTAACATCGTTTCAGTGATTGCTCCATTAACACAGGTGTGGGTGTTGATGAGGACAGGGCTGGAGATCAATCTGTCATGATTAAGTAAGAATGACACCACTGGACACTTTAAAAGGAGGCTGGTGCTTGCCATCATTGTTTCTCTTCTGTTAACCATGGTTATCTCTAAAGAAACACGTGCAGTCATCATTGCACTGCACAAAAATGGCCTAACTGGGAAGAGTATTGCAGCTAGAAAGATTGCACCTCAGTCAACAATCTATCGCATCATCAAGAACTTCAAGGAGAGAGGTTCCAGTGGTGACAAAAAGGCTCCAGGGCGCCCAAGAAAGACCAGCAAGCGGCAGGACCGTCTCTTAAAAGTGTTTCAGCTGCGGGATCGGGCTACCAGCAGTGCAGAGCTTGCTGAGGAATGGCAGCAGGCAGGTGTGAGTGCATCTGCACGCACTGTGAGGCGGAGACTCTTGGAGCAAGGCCTGGTCTCAAGGAGGGCAGCAAAGAAGCCACTTCTCTCCAGAAAAAACATCAGGGACAGACTGATATTCTGCAAAAGGTACAGGGAGTGGACTGCTGAGGACTGGGGTAAAGTCATTTTCTCTGATGAATCCCCTTTTCCATTGTTTGGAACATCTGGAAAACAGCTTATTCGGAGAAGAAGAGGTGAGCGCTACCACCAGTCTTGTCTCATGCCAACTGTAAAGCATCCTGAAACCATTCTTGTGTGGGGTTGCTTCTCAGCCAAGGGAATCGGCTCTCTCACAGTCTTGCCTAAAAACACAGCCATGAATAAAGAATGGTACCAGAATGTCCTCCAAGAGCAACTTCTCCCAACCGTCCAAGAGCAGTTTGGCGCTCAACAATGCCTTTTCCAGCATGATGGAGCACCTTGCCATAAAGCAAAGGTGATAACTAAATGGCTCAGGGAACAAAACATAGAGATTTTGGGTCCATGGCCTGGAAACTCCCCAGATCTTAATCCCATTGAGAACTTGTGGTCAATCATCAAGAGACGGGTGGACAAACAAAAACCAACAAATTCAGACAAAATGAAAGCATTGATTCTGCAAGAATGGACTGCTATCAGTCAGGATTTGGTCCAGAAGTTGATTGAGAGCATGCCAGGGAGAATTGCAGAGGTCCTGAAGAAGAAGGGTCAACACTGCAAATATTGACTTGCTGCATTAACTCATTCTAACTGTCAATATAAGCTTCTGTTACTCATAATATGAATGCAATTCTATTTCTGTATGTGATAAAAACATCTGACAAACACACATAAAAACCAGAGGGCAGCAGATCATGTGAAAATAGAATATTTGTGTCATTCTCAAAACTTTTGGCAATGACTGTACAATCCTCTGCTGTCTTATAATAGAGAGCAACAGTGAGTGAGTGCTGTATATATGTCCTCTGATAACGGCTGATAATAGAGAATAACAGTGAGCAAGTGCTGTATATACGGTCCTCCAACAATGAGTGAGTGCTATATTTATGTATATATACAATCCTCTGATATGGGATCCATTTAGTTTGTTTGTGTGTGTGGTTAAAAACTTTGTTTGCTACTGATATGAAGCCAACCTGGTCTTACATAAAAATGGCTGGGTTGTTATAGAAACTTGGTCTAAAACTGGGTGTATATCAGTGAGGATGAAGGACCTGCAAGACTCTATTGGCTAATATGTGTCACCTGATATGACATAGAGGAAAGCCATATTTGCTTTTGTGAATATGTTGCTGCGTTGTTATGGAAAACTGGTGCAAAACAAAAATGACTGTGATGTTATGCAAACCTGGTCTAAAATTGTGTATATGTCAGTGAGACTAAAAATGAAGGACCTCTGAGTTTCTATAGGCTTATATGGGTCAGCTGATGTTGTGGAAGCCAGTGGTGCTATATTTGCTTTTGTGAATATGTCGAGAATGGTAGGTTCTAGAGAGCTGAAAGGCAGCATAAAACCTTCGGAAGTGCCTGATTTATCTAGGTTCCAAATTTGGTTCAGATTGGTCCAGGCAATTGGCCGTGCATAAAGAACAGGCAGCAGACCACAGCAATTGATTTTTATACATATAAGATGAATGATGCTAGATTGTCAGCAGCACATCGTCCTATGTCCTGCCAACAAATACAGAGTATGGGGATGAGCGATTTGTTCATCCAAATACAGCAACAAGCAAGCATTGATCCGGACTCAATGTTCCTGAAGAATGTACGTTCTCAATCATATCCTTTAGAGCATGTCCTATTCTGACTTGTTTTCCTTGATTCAGAGTAGCACAAATTTAAGGAAAAGAAAAAAAAGCTACGCAAAAAGTAGTAGACTAATTGGACTGAAAATATAACATCACCAAATAAAGCTTAAAAAAAAAAAAAAAAAAACTCTAAGGTCAGGGCCCCACGTGGTGTAAACGCTGCAGTTTGGCCGTGGCAGAAATGCCATGGAAAAAAAAATGGGTCGTTTTACAGTCACTGCAAGGTGACTCTAGCAAATCCTATCTACACACTGCAGAAAAATACGCACACACGCTACGGAAAGTCTATGGATACATACATAAGTCTGTTTTTCTTTTACGGACCAGAATAACGTCTGTTAAAAATAGGACATGTCCTATTTTTGTCCATTTTTCTGACCTGATGGACCCAATACAAGTCCAAAAACTGGTCCATTTTTAAGATTCGTCTTTCAGCTAATGTATCTGTTACATGGATGTTAAAAATGGATCGGTGACATTACTGTCCCTGAATGACATTTTCTCAGTGTGAATGTAATGATAATATGGAGGTGATCACAATATTACAAGGGAGAAATTTATTAGGGAAAACTGTACGATTGAGTGGAGGTTCTTGGACCCTTTTGGGCTTCTATAGCCTGAATACAAGATGAGTTATGGTTGGGCATGGAAGTATACAAGTTCCATAGGGTACCCTGTGGCACATTAGCCCACCTATGTTACAGCTGGGACTGTAGATCCTGCACACTTGTAGGTTGCTGAAGCTGGCATCTCAGCTTGTTCCCTAAATTCTTCATGGGAGTTAAATCTGAGGACTGGCACTCCATGGAAGTGTTGTAATCTAGTGGAGACATTCCTGCGAAACTCCTGTGTATGTGGGTGAGCATTATGCTGTTGAAAAATGCCAGTTGTTCACCCTGCCATGAGAGACATAAGCAGAGACAGGGTTGTGTAATGAAGAGACAGGGGAGCGTAATGAAGGTTACACCTGTGTCTGTATGGTGGACAAGTGAATTGTGGGAGCTGCTTGTGCTTGTTGGCGGATCAAACGACCATCTCTACTGGCAGTCTGTCTGGGCCCCCTAGAGTCTGTACACCTTGTGTATGCGCCTCATTTAACCTCTGCCTCCAATACCCCATAACAGCTAGGTCAGAATGGCCTAGATGAAGGGCAGTTTGTCAAAACGACAATCCTGATTTTCTCAGTCCAATGATGAGCCTTCTCTCACACTTGAAATGTCTTCAAGCGTGTTCTAGAGGCATGTCTAGTAGTCAACGATCTCTCAGAGAGGTACACGACCCAAAAGTAGCCTCTGAGAGCCGTTTAGTAAAGTGGTAGAGAGAATTTTTACGCCTTCTTGTGGCAACAACCAGTGTCTAATCAGACCACACCTGTAATCATTTACATATCTGCCTGAGACAGAACTACAGGACGAATTTTGCAGGAATCCGATTTCTATCTGGGTAATTTTTTTTTTTTTGTCAATGAATGTATTTGTATAGTCACACACATTGTTTTGTAGACCTCAATCAAACCTGTATAAGAAACATGTTCCCTTTTTTTTCCAAAAAAACTGGAAATATTAATGCAATATTTTGGGTTGGGCTATGTTACCTTCAAAGGGTATTGTGAGCAGAGATTCAAATAACATAGGAGGTTGTCACGCACATTGGTCTGTGCTACCTGTATTTCATAACACCCACTCAGGTTCCAATTTCATTCATTTGGCAATGGCCTGTGGTATAAATACTTTGCTTTTGAAAGTAGAAAGAAGTGGATGAAATATCTCAGCTATAAAATGTCAAGTTGCTTTCCAAAGCAGCTCCAATCTCAAACCACATCAAGACCGATGTCTGAAAAGACAATCAGAACCTAGCCTGATCAGATGTCTTTTTTCTTGAGACTGTAACGTGGCTGGAATGCTCAGGGTAACAGCATGGCTCTTCCCCAGAATACTCCACCACTTGTGTTTTAAGCCATTCGCTCTGTTTATTTTTTCGTACTATTTTAGTAAATTGAATAAACCGCAGATTTGGATTCTTTCGTGAGGTCAAAGGATTTCAAAACAGGGTCTAGTCGTTTTTTTCTCAAGTGGCACACATGGCACAATGGTATTGGTCTGTTTCACTTAGGCGTGCGATCACACAGAGGACTCATTAATTTGGAGTTTTTTGTAGTATCTATATTTACATTTGAAAACTCATTTCAACAATTTTAGAACTGATTTATTTCTTGCTCTGGGTAAAATACCAACACATGATGCGAATTATAGTCTGCGTATTTCTAGCTAATGCAGCGTTAAACTGTGACTGTGACTTGAATTTTTAAAATAAGTAGGTAGGGAAAAGGTTAATTGAGATTTTTCTAATATACCGCATTAAGGTAGGTGGGCTATTTTAATGGGAAAATTGCCTGAGAAGTTTCTCCTTAGTAATGCTCTGCTCTAACTAAGCAATACTAAAGAGAGCCCGTACACACAGTGAGTACAGCTGCAGTTATTGTACATTCAAAGGCTCTGTCCTGCCTCTGCTATCCCTACTATGCAGTTTAAGTGATTTTTACAATGATTCTAAACTTTTATTCACTGTCCCTTTGAGCTAGAATGATAAAGGGGTTATCCAGGAAGTAATAAGCTTAAACTTTATTACTAAAATATGCCTCAGCCCTCTGGAGACCTGAAGATACCTTTGCTGGAGGGCAGAATTCTCACTCCTGTGTCTCCCTTGCAGGCCTTCCACCTCTCATTGATATCATTGACTCCCTTATACTCTGTAGGTCTGTTGAGTGGAGTAGAATCAGCCATGTGACTGAGTCAGAGCGTCAGCATGGGAAGAGAGGGGAGAGAGTTGCGGCCTCCTCAACTGCCATCCTTAAAGGTATTAAATAGAGTTCCATGGGACCTGGGTATATATTTGTAATAAAGCTCAAACAGTGCAGGGAACGCTCTGGTAAGCTTTATTACTCCCCAGATAATCTGTTTCACAGCACTTCATATGTCCTGGAGCTCAAAAGAACCTCCAAATGAAAGAATCCACTAGGAAGGTGGAGATTTATGATCAAAGCTTGAAAAAACTTAAATCAGGCTGGATTCACACTAGCGATGGAGTCTCTGTAGCTGACTCCACCGCTGAATCAGCCTAAAATCGACGGACAGAAAAGTCCTGCTGGATTCAGTATAAAATCAGGGGAAACCAGGCAGACCCCATTATAGTCTATGGGTTCTGCAGGTTTCCACATGTAACCTCTTTTTAAGCAGACAGGGTTTCTATCTTTTGGGTCTGCATGGGGATGGAAACCCAAACGCTAGTGTGAACCTCTTGTCAGAAGTAATTTTTCCTGGGTACCTTTTTTTTTCAGTACAGAAGCTTTGGACTCATCTGTTCATGTTTCTGCTAAACTTCCTTCTTTGCGATGAGACTAAGAAAAAGGGCAGTGAAAAACGAATTCAAAATCCATTTTTTCATTTATTCATCTATGGGGCAGCCGTTTTCACGGATCCCTAACAGACTAGAGTCTATTGATAGATTGAAGAAAACAGACAAAAAGAGAACATGTCTTATTTTTTGATGTTCCGTTAAAGAGGTCTGTCAAGAAAAAGGACATGTAAATAGCCCCATTAAAAGCAATGTGTTTTAAAAAAAAAATCCGTGTGCATAAGGCCTTAGTCTTCAGTGCATGTTTAAAGACTTCAAACTCTTGAATCCTTAGATTTCCCCTGCTCGCATAGTCTGCCAAGGAATGCCAAGACTGAATATGCAGACATCTTACCACTAGGGGTTTATACCTGGTTGTAGAGCTAGGCCATGCCTTTGCCTCCCCTTCCCACATCACAGTTCACATGATTGAAAGGGGATGGAAATTGTATTCTGCTCAGCCATTGTCATAAAAGGTGACAATTTGCCATGGCTGAAAGAGGGGCATCCCTCAGTCACATGGCCAACACAACACAGCAAAATTTCCTGTGCCACACATATAATTGAGGACTATATCAGCACAACAGGGCATGCACAATAAAGTATGTAAATTGGTATGTGCGGAATTAATTTTTTTTTACTTCCAGATAAAGAAATGGAGCTTAAAAAAAAAAAGGAAAAAAAGGCAACGTAATACACAATTTCAATTTTTTGCATTTTTTCTTCCCCCATATAATTCTATGGGGAAACCAGTGTTTGTAAGTAAAACATGTTGGGTTTATACAGTTGAACTCTATCAATATAAAGGTAGTAACACAAAAGAAATGGTTTTATAAAATTTTATTTAAAAAAAATCTGTTTTTTTAAACAAATAAATAAGTTAAAATAAAAAAGATTTTTTTATGATTATTTTTATATATTTTTTTTATATACTTTTGTGATACAAAATAAATGTCACGCGAGCGTTCACCCAAACCCACAAGGTTTCTGACCAACCCATATTTCGCAGAACATCTGTCCAAAATACAGAAATTGTACACAAGTCTATCAGTCTAGCCCATATAGAAATGATTACCAATAGACAGACAGCCAAAAGAACCCAACTCAATCAATACTGGTGGTGACCAACCAGATTGTCAACTGTATGGTACGAACATTCGTAGGTTTATGTACGTTCTCCGAATGTTTGAAAACTGCCACTTCAGAATTCTAAAATCTAATGTGTATGGCCAGCTTTAAAAACAGCTGCAAAAATTTGTTAAGAACTTGGCAGAAGAGGACGACTCAATGGTGAATTTTTTTATGTGAGAAGGAAATCCATTTTATGGCCAAGGCCACACACATCGAAAATGCAGGGACAGCACTGTTGATGAAATTTAGACAATCCTCAGCCACTTGCTGTGGCTATAAGCGGGTCACTTTGCACTGTGGTTTTTATACCCGTAGCATGTCAAATATTGTTGCAGGTTTCGCCCGCAGCTGTCCACCTTTGGTCTGGAAACACATGGAGAGTTTTTATTGCTTTTTGATGCAGATTTCACATTCTTGATAATCCATTCCTGTCTATGGATCAGAAAGCTATAGCGAAATGTGCACAAAAAAAGCAACAAAAACTCAAGGGGGGGATATTTATTAAGATTGGTTGGATTCGAATCTGGCCAAGGACAACATCTGCAAGGAGTCTGTACATTCTCCCCATTTTTGCACAGGTTTCCTCCGGGTACATTGGTTTCCTCCCACACTTCAAAGACATACTGATAGGGAATTTAGATTGTGAGCCCTACAGTGACAATATTTGTAAAAGCGTTGCAGAATATGATGGCGCTATGTAAGTAAGCAAAATAAAATAATAATAAATAACTGGCCAGTCTTAAGGGATTCCCCAACAGGCGGACGACTGGCCAGAATTACTAAGAGGCTCCGGCCTCTGTGTATTTCTAGTACGTAGATTTGTGGTATAACTTACCCCAATTTTCTAGAAAAAAATCTAGAAAAACTGGGGCATCCCTGCTCCGGCCTTCCCCACTCTGTCCACTATCTACAAAAGTGTTGAGTGGATTGCAGAGGCTGAGATGCACCTTGGTGTGCCAAAAAGGTGCCAAGCTGAGGCGCATTTTTGACCACTTTCTAGGTGCTTCCATTTCGATTAATGCAGATCCATGTGTGTCTCCAGCCTTTTACATGTTGAAAGTTGAGGGGACCTGCAGAGAAACCGGCAGGTGGTAGCCAGGAAGAAATGCCCGATTTGGAGTGGTTTTTGCCTTGGTGACTTGCAGAGGAGCAGGCTGCAGGGAATATTTCCTGCGGGAAATTCTATAGCGCGTTCATCCCATGTTGCCTTTTACCCATTTCTGGAGAACGTCTTTAATGAATCTGTCCATTCTTGCAAGGATGTCTTCAATCAACCTATGGAAATATCAGCTGTCACAACGCAGACAGAATAGGATTTAGTAATTGTTTTTTCATTCAGGCAATAGCAGATGTCCAATAGGTAATGCAATTTCCTTGTGTAGTAAAGTTTTGTTTCATATGCCTGGGTTATGATAATTCTCAGAAGAACAAAGAGCAGAGAGAGCCTTTGTGGGTGGCTGACGATCTTTCCACGGATACGTTTTAGCGTGCAACTTTCTTAACGTCCTTGTGTTTTGTTTTTTTTATTCTTAATGTGAGCAGAAAACCAGACTGAGAAATTACACAAGGCAATTAAAAGCTCACGAGGCAGCGTAGACAGCGGGGACGGGGCAGGCAAGCGCTTTCAATTCGAGAACACAGTTCACTCCTGTAATGAGATATACCATCGGGACACACACCTTTTCCATAGACAAGGACTTTGTTTTTTATTTCACGCAGCTGGAAGCAATATAATCTCATTCAACCAAATATTGTATTTGTCATTTGCAGCTAGGAAATATGGGACGTATTAATGGGATTTTTTTTTCCCCTTATTTAACTTAAAGATGTTGAGTGATGGAATGCAGCCAATGACATTAAAATATATCTGATCATATGGACAGGATCTGCCATAAATATCACGTTATTCAGGAAGGCGAAGGCTTAAAATAACCTGACTTAAAGACGGTCGGTGATCTACATATTGAAGGAGTTCAGTTTTCTGTTTCCAGGCACGCAATGGATGAGGTGATGTCAAGATGTTTTTTAAAAAGAAGCTGCCCCCCGCATCAAGCCAATAAGAGGCCCCTTACAAAATTTGTATGCAATGCCCCAATGATCAGCCATAGCCATATACATTCGAAGAGGTAAAAACCATAAGATGACAAACAGGACCAATACATGCGTGTGTTGGTCGCTTCCTTTGCACTGGCCACTTACATTAAATACACAATAAAATTCTTTCTACCATAAAGCTAAGGCTACATGGCGATCATGGCCCATTGCATAACCAAAGATTGTATTGTGCTGTGACCGTGACTTCAAGTTGTAAAAAAGTTAATCAATGTTCGACTTGAAGCCATGGGATGAGCTGCAATGCAACTCCATTCACTAACATTACGGAAGGAATTTTAGCACAACTTTGTGATTTTTGGATGTGTAGTCCTGGCCTAAATGTGATGCTTATGGCATGACTGACTTTCACCATATAGACCTTTTTTTTGTTTAATTATGTACTTAAAGGGGTTTCCCCATGAACATATGTAAAAGTTTTAGACAATTAAAAGTTAAATGGTTTTGGAAATCACCGCGTGTCCACACCACGTATTTTCCCGCAAAGTGGGGATGGGATTTGCTAGAATCCCATCCACTTTGCTGTGACTATAAAACGCCTCTGTTTTTTCCGTGGGCCCCAGCCTCAGTCTGCTAAAGGGATATATCACAGATTTCTGTTAGAGGTATACATAGGGAGTCCTGTACACATATACCTTGATTGGAAGGCTGCCAAAAATAGCTTGCTGGGCTTCTTAGCTGCCTCTATAGATATCACCCTGCGTGGTGCAGTCAGGCGGCGACACAACACACTGCCAAACAGTGTTGAACTGGTCCAGTAGAGTACCAGTGGGTCCTTTGGTAAGCCCAGGCTCTAACACAATAATGGTACATCAGAACAACCAAATCTGGGTAGTATGATCTACTGTATTTCCTAGGGTTTATTGGAGGGTGGGCCCAAGGAATCTCAGTCCAAAGCTGCCACCACTCATCTGTTCCTAGCACCAGTATTTATTATTACACCAATTGTTAAGGTATAGGTGTGATGATGGCCAAGGAATATTTTGTGTTCAATACATATTTTAATGACATTTCCTGCTATGCTTGTGCGTATAATACATATCAGTAATTCTAAGGAGGCCAAGCTTCAGTGGGGAAGTGGAGCCCTCCATTGTGAACCAATGATGAGTAAGGAAGTGTGCTTCAGACTACCTAAGACTCCCAAATGACACTGTAGCTAAGTTGTAGTCATAAATATGCCCTGGTAGAACAGAGCTATAAAGTAGCAAGGCAATAAGTACTAAGGAAAGTAAGTAGGTAGTCACTAAAATCTAGTATGCTAGGCTCACAACAGAACATCTGCTTTAATAGACATTTTTCATTGAGGGTGAAATTTCATGTAGTCAGCTAGGTGTTGAAAGCATAAATCTTATATATGAAGATAAATAATGGTCTTGGCGTATAGAATTAGAGGAAGCACAGACCACAGGTGGCAGGATCAGGGTTAATGCTGTATCTTTACTGTGTCCAACAAGTTGGTCAGGAATTTAAGGAGTGGCACCAAAATACTGCAAAGGAAATTGTTGTCATTTATAGAATTTTTGACACCACAGACTTTTTTTTCCAGGACTTTAACTAGTAAAAACCTTCCAAAGCTCTGCCCTCGAGGTCTCCAAGACTGAGCCATATGGCTGGCTGTTAACTCCATCAATAAAATCTCAATGAGAATTTCCGTTCCCTAAACCAATGCTTAAGTGCCATGAAATACCTGAAAATTGCAGAGATCTTATAAATAGACCATCAGCTTCCGAAATCACACATAGTTCCCTTCTCGGGCTGACACTCCCAGTCCTTTCTCAAATAAATGGATGGCGGATGCCAGACTGCATTTGGCGTCAGGGGCTTACAAGAAATTTCACTCTACTCATAAACGTGTAAAAGATTTCGCATGGCAGTAGAAGATACTTAAGAGAAATACAATCCGATTTCTTTTCCTACAAACCGGCTGGAGCGAGGGCGGCTTTTGATACATTTTAAAGAATTGTTAGACAAAGCTTAAAAGTGCAAGAAATAAAAAGCAAAAACAAGCAAGAGGGTACAAGTAGCTTTTTGATGGGATGGCAAAAACATCTTCATAAAAATTTTAAGTTTGATGTCTTTGTCTACAAATTTGGAGTCTCAGGTAACACATCTGGACACAGCACTTACTACTTGTGTCCTAATAGACTATGCCACAAGGACTTGAATAGACAACCTCCTGTTCCTCTTACAATGTTCCAGTATTTCCCATTCTCCCTGCCATTTTGCCACCAACATCAGCCTTAGCACTTAGCCTAAAGACTTGGTTACCAGCCTGTGTTCCCCATGATTAACCCCACACACTGTCAGCACCAGCATTGGAGCTGCTGGGTCTTATGGTTTTATATGGACAGCCTGGGGTCCGACATAAGCCAGGTCTGGTCTTTCCAGAAATAATGCAGGTGAGGGAATACCTTAGATAACGCTAACAGATGCCTACGTATTTTATGTGCACAGGCAGCATAATAATGTCACATAAAATGATTACTTTGCATTAAAGTTTAAAAAATATATTTACAAAGTAAAAGTCCCCTAATGGTATTTAAAGAGAACCTTTCACAACCATTAACAAGTTAGGCACTTTACATCAATTAATAAGCACTGCTTCACTGATTCTGGCACGGTTGGAATTTTTTCTCTATCCCTCACCATTTCCGAGCAATTGGTGCAGTTAGTTTTGGTGCCTGACGTGCTATTTGGGCTTGGTACTGTCAGGAGGGCGGTGTCAGGTAGGAGCAGGCAAGGGGTGTGATTCTGAGCTCTGATACTGGCTGCCTCTGATTGAAGCTCTGAATCACACCCCCCCCACCTGACACCGCACACCTGACATTACAGAGCTTAAATAGCACAACAGGCATCACAACTAACTGCACTTTTTGCTCAGGAATGGTGGGGACTAGAGAGAAAATTCCAACTGCGCTGAAATCAGTGGAGCGGCAACTATTTTTCTAACAGATGGTAAGAACTACAGTTGGTGGAGGTGGTGAAAGGTCCTCTTTAAATACATTAAAATATTTTTAATGTACAGTATTTAAAGAGGACCTTTCACCACCTTGACAATTGGCATAAATTCTTTTTTTTTTTGCTTTTTTCCATGAAAAACAAACCTGAAATATTTAATATTAATTTACTGTATATAATTCCCAAAATTATGCTTCAAAATTTCTAGAGCTTGACCCATACCACAATGTCAAGTTAAACTTTACATATCTACTTGCACACTTGCTGTTTAGTAGGTAAGAGACTTGAGTTTTTCTTTCCAGGCATTGCCATGACCTTTTACTGCAGACCATGCCCCCTTAATATCCCTGGTGAGTCTGATGTATGCTGTAAAAAACAAACAAAAAACAACTCATCCTGTAAAAACAAAGCCTCATCATGAGTGAGCAGTTCAGTTCCCGGCATATAAACATTACTGGGAGCCATGCTATCCTGGAGGAGCTGATCTATGGTGGTCTCGGATGTTGGACACTTACAGATCTAATATTAATGGCCTATTCTAAGGATAACCCCTTTAAGGATGCTGGTTGGCGTGGAGACTGTACACCAAAAGGCTTCTGTATAGACATGATATTTACATCCTATGAACATTTCCATTATTGTAGAGGTAACTTATCAATCTCCTGTATCCTTTTAGAAATCAGTACATTAGATCCCAATGGTAAACGGATCATTAAGAAGCTAGAGTACTTAGTGTTCCTGGAAACTTATTTATTAAAAAGCGAAGAAGCACTTTTTGTAAAAATTCTAAGAACTCCTATTTTTAGTCGAGCTTCCATGCAGCATAGAACATAGATAGCAGAATATTCTGTCACAAATCTTTTCACTGCCTTCACATTAGAGGTAATATCCCAGGAGGACATCCAAAAAGAAGAAATTGAATGTGTTTTGAAGCCGCAGTAGCACAGCATCTAAATTAATTTCAAGTCACTTGCCCGTGATTTAATAGTTGTTTAAAGGGATTCTATCATTAGAAAATGACCTTTTCAAGTAATGGCACACTCCTACTTTCCATTCTCTTCTGCTCCCCGCCGTTTCTGTAAAAATTTGGATCTTCTGATATGCAAATTAAGCTCAGGGAGCACACCCGCGTCATCACCTCTCGCCGCCCCTTAGTTCATTCTCTTCACGCCCCCTGCATCTTCTCCTGATCTTCTGCCTTACGTAGGCATCCGACGTAGGCAGAAGATCAGGAAAAGATGCAGGAGGGAGTGAAGAGAATGAACTAAGGGGCGGCGAGAGGTGATGACGCGGGTGTGCTCGGAGCTGTGCTCCCTGAGCATATCAGAAGAACCGGATTTTTACAGAAACAGCGGGGAGCAGAAGAGAATGGAAAGTAGGAGCAGAATAGCCTTTTTAAAGGCTATTCCAATGTGCCATTACTTCAAAAAGTCATTTTCTAATGATAGAATCCCTTTAAAGTGCAACTAAATCACAAAACAAAAATTTTCAGATCTGAAGTATTTGTAAAATATTTGCTAACGTAATGTTCTTTTACATGTCTTTTAGAAAGTTTTACTATCCGGTTTTGTAACAGTTGCCACATATTCTGTAGTAATACTAAATGAATGAGATCGTAAAATCTTCAATAATTTCCATGAAAGTTGCAAACCATATTTTCGTCTGAGACCTCACTTGTCAGAGACCAAACAATAGCGTGTGGTCTCCATCTCTCTTGTGCAGGGACATCCCCAAGCCTGGGTCTTTTTCTTTGGATTCCAATGCCCTTGAACTTTCCTCTGTGGATACTTTTTTGCAGCTTTAAGCCTCTTATATGACGAGCCCAATTGTGTGACTGTGGCTGAAGTGAATCTCCACTCTTTTTCTCAGGGTAGTTGTCTGATAAAGAGTACTGATGTGAATTTAAAAAAATGGTCCATAGTCTTTCAATGGAATGATCAAACTCTTGTTTTGTCAATGACCAAACTCTGCCAATGATCAAACTCTTAAAAGTTTTGCCAAGGTCCATCAGAGAATATGAAAGACCTTTTTGGCTATCAAATGACTTTAGTCATTTGACTAGATTGATGTTTACAAGAGCACATAAAGGAGCTACTTTTTTGCCACCTACTTTGCCCAACAAAGATACCACCCTGAAACATTTGATGAATCCATGAAGTTGGGGTCTACTATATTTCCACAGGATCGGAGAGATTTTCAGACAACAGGGATTGTGTTTCTGTTGTGGAGACACTAATAATGTACACAAGATCTGTACCAAGTGTTTGATTCCAAAAAGACTCCAGTGCCTTGGTGATTCTCGGGAAAACCACCTAGACGGCCACGTGTTACTTTAGGGTTTCTATGACTACCAGACAAACTTTGGCTGGGCCTGTTCAGTCAGTTAGAGGTTTGAGATGCCGAGCCAATCTGGGCTGTACTTCAGGATCCAATCAGGGACTGTGAAGGGGTATTTTAACCTGATAATGTCCTTACTCACCTACCTATGATTGTGTTAGTTTTCTAGGCTCAGGCTCTGAGAACTTACCCCCAGCACCGTTGCTGAATTACAGGTTTCTCTCCATGGCTTGCTCTCCTGGTTAACACTTCCTGACTTGGCTGTATCTCTGACCTACTGGACTTGTTGGTGGCTTGGACTCTGATATTCCTCTGTTCTTGTTTTGGCAATTTTGTACTCTTCTGGTTTTGACCCCAGCTTGGATATACTTTTTCTGTCTGCCACAAGGTTTCTGGTTTGGTCCTCAGCCTACAAGTGCACTTATTTCTCGCACCTTCTTCTGGAGTT
Source organism: Leptodactylus fallax (assembly GCA_947044405.1). Taxonomy (NCBI): domain Eukaryota; kingdom Metazoa; phylum Chordata; class Amphibia; order Anura; family Leptodactylidae; genus Leptodactylus; species Leptodactylus fallax. The sequence goes on along the minus strand of CAMRHE010000159.1, from coordinate 3,253,465 downwards.
ACAACCTGGGTTCAGAGCAGCCAAATCTTGCCATGTAGCGGGTTCTTTTGAATACTTAGGGGTGAACTTAGACTGTGAACCAGAGTGGTGTAAAATTATAGTTAGATTGCTTACCTGCTGTCTGTTGGTCCTGTCAGTTATTTTCAACATATTAGGAAATTACTTAAATAGCATTTCCATTTCCTTTAAACAGCAATTCCATAACATCTTTGACACCAGAACCACAGTATTGCATTAAATTATCAAAGTATAATTTGTAGTCTTGTGTGGGGCATGGAGGTATGGATGGCATATCACCAAATAGGGGAAATGTTGGTCCAAGATTAAAGTCTGAATTAGCAAGGCTAGCAGAGAGCAAGGCACATTTTCATGTCTACTAGTATTCAACATATGCCGTAATTTAATGACATTGAAGTGGTTAACAAGTTTAGAAATCTCAATTTCATATATCCTTGTGGGGTGTTCCGAATCAATATAGAAGGGACCTCTGTTCAGGATCATACTGGAGGAACTTTTCCAGACCTGCATTACATAGCTCTTTAATTTAAATGGACATTGTGCAATACTTAGTTTGCCCTGTGGTGGTGTTGCAGAAAAATTGAAGACTTCCTGCTAAATATTTTTTTCACAGATCACATATGATCACAGATTATTTTAAAGAACATCCACAGCAAAAGCTGATGACGGAAAAGGTTCAGGGTCCCTTTAAAAAAATGACACATGAAACGTGCAATACCTGCCTATGAATTAATATACCACAACCAGGGATTTAACCTGTCTTCTTAGCTTTGTGCCCCGGTTATAAAGTGAATGACATCATGGTCATAGACAAAGCAGAACAAGCAGAGGGGAACATAATTCAACCCCTCATTTATAAACGTAACTCTTTTAATAAAACTTTTTCAAGAACATCAAATCATTTTCAGATTAATGACACACATTTTACATTCTTTGCTCCAGGAGTCCGCCGAGCGAGATCAGAGATCGCATTAGTCAATCCCAGTGTATAAGTTTTATTTTACTTGCCAGGGTTCTGTGAAATTAAATCAAATAAATTAGCTTAAAAATATAAAAAAAAGAACACATAAAATTCCTGTTCTGAAAGGTCAGAATACTGGCAAAACTACACCGTTCATCTGGTCCCAAGATGAAGATTTTGAAGAAAAAGGGGGAAAAAAAACTGTGTGTTTCTGATAGCGAGCAAGCTAGGAATCCCTTTCTCATTATAATTTTTATTCATTTATGTCATACCTCATTCATTTGTACATATCCTCATTATTTATTCATATGCCCTATGCAAAGAATACGGTCCGGAAATGGTTCAAACTTATAGCTAGCATTATAGATCACAATGATTCAAGGAGTCACGGTCTCCAGACTAAGCTCAGGTCAGGAGATTTGGCAATCTACCAACTGGATTTTCTGGATGGTATTCCGTGCACGGGGCCTTTTGGGTGTCACTGTAGTGTACCATTGATGCAAAACAAAGTAAGTCACTAAAGGCGAACTAAAAGGTTCGCCGAACCAAAAAGTTGCATGAGGATAGTAAAAAAAAATGACTCCCTTCAACATGCCATTCTTCCTAATGGACCCACCGACTGTGACTGTTGAAAAATATCTAGATCAGAGGTCCCCAACCATTGGGCCAAGTACCAGGATCGCCTGGTACTAGGCCGCAGAATGCTCATTCAGTTGTGGGTAGTGAGCGCCGCTTGTGTGTGGGGATCGGCAGCCAATGAGGAGTGCCCTGGCCAAGAAATAACTATTCTAGTTAGTTTCCAGCCAGGGTGCTCCTCAATGGCTGTCGCTTCCTGCACACACTACGGCCATACACAAATAGTAGTTCCAAGCAAGACAATTTTCCCTTTTCCCATGAGTACCCCTCCTTGCCCCGCCACAACCCCCCTAAAACTAGAGAACATTGTCTTTCTTGGAACTGGTCCATGGTGCAGGAAAGGTTTTGGACCACTGATCTAGATGCTGTTTTCACCCCTTTGTGTTAAAAGAAGGGGATCTCTAGAGGCTCTCTAGGCTAGAGAAGAGAAACTCTGCATGAATAACCTTCCTTCTTTGAAGAATTTTGCTACCTATTAATGACCATGGAGATCCATTGATTTTAATAGGTGTTGTGTAAATCATCATGTAACTTGTGGTTCTCTCAGCACCAGTCTCTAGTTCTACGACATTGCTTGCAAGATAAAACTGTCCCATGACTTTAAAGTTTCTCTTTGGGATCATAAGTTGCAATGAATCACTTTGACTCGAGTCTTGACAAGGGCCTGGACGCCTTTCTTAAACAGAAAAATATTACAGGTTATGGGCTTTAGATTTTTGGTTAGATAAATTGCTGGGTTTGGAATCGGGAAGGAATTCTTTCTTCTGACATGGGGTAATTGGAATCAGCCTCACGTTTTTGTTTTTTTTTCCCCTTCCTCTGGATCAACACAATTATAGGCTGGACGTGATAGACCTGTGTCTTCATCCAACCTTATCTATTATGTAACAAACTCATAAATCATACAATATTAATAACTTTATAATAAAATTAAAGATAATTAATCATTTTCTTTTCAAGTCGGAGTCGGTAACTTTATTCTGTCTCTAACTCCAGTCAAACTTCACACTGGCTACGCGACTCCGACTCCACACTCCATGTTAGAAAGCAGGTCTGACAACACTTCCAAAGCATTTTGATTGGTTCTTTCCAATGAGTCAGATGCAATGATTACATGTGTTAATTCCTGGTAGTACTGTAAAAAAAAAACAAAAAAAAACAACTTTGCACCTTTGGAAAGTTTTATAACCAGAGAACTGAATTACTTAAACTTTTCCGACACGTCAGTAAAAATGTTATAAAAGGGACCTCCACTAAGAAGCGGCCTCGTAGGCATGATCATTCTCCACTGAAATGAACCGGACTTTGGAGACCCCCTAAGACTCTAACAACTTTTCTGGGTTAAAATACCAGACAATAAAGTTGGTGAATCCTTGAGGTCGGGAGAATTCTTGGTCTTTCCAGTGTCATGAAATGTCAGTAAAACAAAAGAACACAATTAGGAAAACTTTAAACCGTCTCCTTATGGAAACAATTTATCATGTGTATACACTGCTAGTTCTAAACCTTTGTAAACTGACAAAACTATCATATACGCCTAAACTCCACATCCAGAAGTCATTTGAGCTAAAGACTGTCTTTGATCAAAAAAGGAAAAATGGATTGAAAAATGGACCGGTTACAGGCGCCAAAATAGCTATTACAAAAAAGGTTTGGACAATTTCAAGGTTTGGCCCATGTAACGTTAAGATATTTCATCTTCACAGTTTCATGTCAGCAAGATGGGATAGAAAGTAAAGTGTCAGTCTTTGCTGATGATACAAAACTTTGTAGAATTCTCATAAGTGAGCTAGAATAGAAAATATTACAAAAAGACCTCGATAAGCTGCAGCATGGGCAAGAACAACGTAGACGAAATTCAATATCGACAAATGTAAAGTAATACATGTAGGCTGCCACACTGGAACAACACTGGGGACAACAGAACAAGAGAAGGGCTTGGTTATTCTGGTTATACAGTATTTATATATGTAAACTAAGTAAGAGTGCTCAGTGTCAAGTAGCTGCTGCAAAAGCAAATAACATTTTAGGGTGCATAACAAAAGAGATAAAGACCCAGGATCCCAATGTAATATTTCCCCTCTGTGAATCCTGTTTAAGACCACATCTAGAGTATAGAATTTGCATTCTAAAAAAGATATAGGAAAGCTAGAGAGGGTTTAGAGGTGGACAACTAGATTATTACATAGTATGGAAGCCGGGCTGTGGAGTCAGAGTCAGGACCAATTTTGGGTGAAGTTGGAATAAAGTTACCGACTACAGCTTCAAAATAAAATGATTATTTATTATATTATACAATTATTAATATTGTATTATTAATGACGTATAGTTAGTTTACTTTCATAGGAATTCACTGGCTTTTTAATGAATTAGAGGATCTTTACTGCTCATGACTGACTATGGTTGTCAGTATCAGGAGTCAGAGTCAGAGCAGGAGTTGAGCTGCAGAAAAATAAAGGAGTTGGTTTGGCATACTGACTTTGCAGTGCTGTGGAAGGGCTCATCTTAGAGGTGATCTGATTTAGGTGGCTTTCACACAAGTGATCCGGTTTGGGGACATGAAATCGGATTTTGTACATCCTAGTGTGTTTCCATTTTTGTTTCCCATCTATGGGTCGTCCGTTTTTTGCTATCTTTTGTCTGACATCACCTGGTAATGAATTTGTGAGAAGCAGATAAAACTCTGGTAGCACACGGATGGCAGTCTGTATTTGTCATGGTCCCATAGATGTGAAAGGTTGAGAAAAGTAAAGAAAACAGAAAAAAATAGTGCATGAAACGATTTTTTTTTTCTCACTGACCCTTGGCCTGAAAAAAACGGACATGTGAATGGGTCCATTCACTATAATAGATGAGTTTTCTGTCTTTGTGCTGTTCTGTATTCCACAGAGAGCACTCAGATAGAGAAATTGTTCACGTCAAAGAGCCTTTAGAGGGGTTGTGCCACTAAAGATACTTATCTATTATCCATAGGATAGGTAATAACTGACATATCATGGGGGAAGTCCAGCCACTAGGTCCACCAGCAATAAGAACAACAAATGGGGACCAAAAGGCCATAGGCAACCTCATTTAATAGAGCATGCTATTCTGGACCAAAATGTATCGCACTTTAATTAAAAATGTTGCTGCTTTCTGCCTGAAAAACCTCTCTAAAGTTTCTGCCATTAGGTGTCTCCCTTCTAGCTAATTTGCAGTTCACTCCTGGATACTGGATGGGGAAGTCTTTCCATAGATACATTAGATATACATGTATTTTCCCTGTACTTACAGACCAGTGTTCCTGAATCTCCTATATTATGCTCACTTGGGCTTTTATGAGCTATTTTTTTTGTTATTGTACAGTTACTCCTGGCAGAATTACATGTAAATAAATCAGTATTAGTAGTAATGGATAGGGAAGGGGACCAGACTGCTAATTATACCTGCCTATCTGCTATAATGTGATTATTAATATCAGAAAATTTGATAGGACACCATGTATGAAGGCTTATACAGTCATAGAATAGGCTGTCCAGCAAGATCCTGCAGATATTTCAACATTTCATGAAAAGTCAGGTTCCTCTAAGTCTTTCTGTGAATGAATAGTGGATACGTGTCTGTAAATTATCTAATAAAAAATAAATATGAGGTTTATTATCAATCTTAACTATAAATTATATGAAGTAGATGTTTGGAGATGAGAGATTGATATAGGGATTTATTCTGATTTTAAGTTAGGAAGGAATATCTCTCCTAATATGGTGTAATTGTCGTCTACCTCAGGGATTGTTTGCCTTTCTCTGTAGGGTTATAGGATGAACTTGGTGGACCTGTATCTTTATTCAACCTTATGAACTATGTTACTCTATATGCAACTAAGTCTTTAAGACTTCTGATGTTTCCTACGTACTTGTGCCAAAAGAATAAGATACTTTAAATGCAGAGTTGAAAAGCATCTGTTGCTATCATTCAGCTTCTCCATTTAATGTATATTACTCTGCAGCATCCCAGATCGCTCCTGCTTATATTGTGTTTGTGCCTCTGAGTTATGTTTGTATGTCCTGTCTATATGTTCTGTATTTCATGTGATTTGTTTTGCAGCTTTCCCCTTATTTCTCTGTGGTCCCCCCTCTTTGTTCAAACCCCTTCACTTGGTACAGCCCTGCTCTATCACAGGCCATTGGATGGGGTCTGGGAGACTTAGGTCTCCTGGGGAGCTGTTACAGCCTCGGTGCAGTGAGTATTAGCAGAGTGTGTAGTTGGAGTCAGTGCATGCCAGCAATGTGCACTGAGGCCTATCGTTCAGCCCCTGAGGAGGAAGAATTCAGCCCAAGGCTGTATTTGAGACAGCCCCGAGACAGGGAATTGCTGCCTATTTTTTGGACATTGTGCCAGAAGGAGTAGTGGAGTCCACTGACAGGAGGTGTTATTTCGGAACCTTCTACAAGGTAACCAAAGCCCTGTCAGGAGTACCCTGGAGTACAGCCCCCAGTATCTGCTGCTGGAGGAGGCTGAGGAGTGGAGTACGGCACGAGAGCCTAAACATCACTAGGCATCCTCTCAAGACCAAGGCTGGGGGAGTTGAACAGTGGGAGACTACAATCCCCATTTGGAAGATGCTGGTTTTATTGTTCAGTTGTTGAAGTAAAGTTCAACCTGTTCCAACTGCACGACATGAAAATTTAGCCTAAAAATATGTAGTTTTCTGGTGACACATTCCCTTTAAGCGTACAATTAAGATTTTAATGTCTTACTCACTTTATGCTCCAAATCAGTCACATAGTGTACGGTCTCTGTAATAGTTCTGGCCTATTCCATAGAAAGCAGCATGTGGTTACTCATGCACAAGTGTGATTTAGCAATATTAGCAAGTCTCCAAAAACTTCCATGTAATTTTTTAAGCTTTACTGGTTGGGGCCTAAGACTGACGGAGCTTTGGTGGGTGGCTTACTCATATACAAGGTTAGATTTTTAAGAGTATGAACAAAAACTATATTTCAATGACCCTGTATGCACATCAATGGAAAAAGTGTAGTGTTAGTTTAAGTGTGGCAGTCCTTCCTGTTCTAGAGCGTTGCCTCTTTTCCTTTCCCCTTTCGCTGTCTGTCTTGTACTCTCTCACTCATCTCAGTAATACAAATTAGTTTTTGTTGGCAGTTCCCCACTGACTGCTCTTAAAGAGATTTTTTTTTTTATTCAGTGCACTTTTTATTTTCCATTGATCTTGCCAAACAAGTGTCCTCTCCAGATACCAACCCCCCTCCTTCCCCTTTCCCTCTTATCCTACTCCTCCTCCTCCTCAATGCCGGCTTTAATTCACTCCTTTCCCAGAGCACAGGACGGCTCATATATCACTCACCTTCTCTAATTTCTGTGTGGGCCACTTCACTAGGTTACCTTGTGTGTCTGTCTTAAAGCAGCAATATTTCTCGTCCACAAAGGATGGTTTTAATTTAAGTTGGCCGTCTTTGCCCCTTAACCTTTGCCTTGAAAGCTGAATGGTTCATTATGAACTTTATGAACTAGAAGAAGGGTAAATTCACATTGGATTGCTAGATGGTTGGTTGAGTGGCCTAAATAGTGTGCTATGACTTTGGCTACATTCACATCTGAGTCTGTCAGAAGTAAAAAGGTTATAAATAGGGATGAGCAAACTGATTTGGTTAGAGCCGAATTTGACCTGAATTTTCCAAAAGTTTTGTGTTCAACCGAATCCGAAACTTTTGGGATTCGACCACCTACAAAACACTATTATACTCTGGGTTCTCCTCAGACCCTAAAAATAACAAACATTTATACTCACCTTGTTTCATCTCTCCTAGTTTTCGGTTGGCCCCCTGATGTCCTCTTCAGGCCTCTCGCTGACAAAGGAGGCCAGGGTAGTTCAGTTAAAATAACAAACACTTATACTCACCTTGCTTCACCTCTCCTGGGTTTCTGGTGCCCCCCCCCAACGTCCTCTTCAGGCCTCTGACTAACATCTCGCACTCCAGGGCCTCTCCTGGGCTTCCGGCGGACCCCCACTGAAGTCTGTGACTCCAGGACACCGTCTACTGCAAGGAGAGGTGAGGCAAGGTGAGAATAACTCTTTATTATTTTTACTCATCTTCCCTGGGCCTCCACTGAGAAGACCCCAGAGTATAACACTTCTGATTCATGCTAAACAAGTTTGGCCCGAAATAAACCAGAGAGCCGAAACTTACAAGTATTCGTTGAAAGGAATCTCATGAGGTTTGCCCATCTCTAGTTAGAAACCTTACCCCAGGACCTTCTAGAGGTGATTCTACAGTTCGAACTATGCTCTGTTATTCAGCTTTGGACCCTCATATTCACGTAAATAGCCATGGTACTCATACGCATATAAGGGGAAAAGTGCTTTGAACATCTTAGTTAAACTGGACTTAGTTTTCAGCTCTAGATTCCCAGGCAAAACACTTTTCTTCTTGTAATGGATAAAGCCTCAACTTACTTTAAAATGGATCTGCAAAGCTGAATAACAGGGGCATATGTAGCCACTGTAGAATTACCTCTACAAGGTACTGGGATTAGGTTTATAACCAATTTACTGTGGAAGTCAATGGATCCATGACATGAGTGATGCTCATGGTAGTTGTTTTTTGGGTTGAGGGTCCTGGATGGTAGATATCTCTAAACTTAGAATTGTCCACTATACAGATTTTCCAAACACATTTCAATTGTCATCTGTGTCATCCATTTTTATTTTTCATCAATCACTTACCAATGTATCTGTGAAAAATGGACAGCAATATAAGATCCTTGTGCTATGTTTTTTGTTTTTGAACTGACCCATAGACTTGAATGGCCAAGACGAGTACAGAAAAGAGAAAAAATAGTGCATGCCTTGATTTTTTTTAGTGTCTCTTAGTCCATTAAAACCAATGGACGTGTGAATGGCTCCATTCAATGGGTTCATGTTCTGTTCATTTTTTTTTCTTCAGAAACGTTGTTAGTGTGAAAGGGTCCTGAATTGGAGCATGACTTTTTATATTACAGCCAACCATTCAGTGCATTTCCACAGGTGTTACATGCAGTGGTGTAGGTGTCAGAACAAGGTCACACGTTGCAGATTTAATGCACTGAATTGGGCTGTTTTAGGAAGCATATGGATTTCTGCATGCCCTAATCTGATGAATGAGACAACTGTAAAAATTTTTGCAACAAATTTGCTGCATGTGAAGATGTTGGACCCTGACCGATCTGAAACTGATGACACATCTTGGGGATAGGTAATCAGTATCCAATTTCCCTAGGTATTGGACAACCCATTTAATGCCTTAAGATGGTTTGGAGAACCTGAACATACATCACACTGCCTTGTTGAAGTCTATGGGGCAGTGCCTACACCCGTTGGTACAGTTTGTACGATGAGTGAGTACCGCGGTTCCCAGCATGCAAACAATACCGGGAGTTTTGGTACAGCTGAGAGTCATGACCCCACCCAATCTAATATTGCTATCCTTACTAGAGATGAGCGAATTGAAGCTGACGAAGTGGAATTCGATCCGATTTTCAGGAAATATTCGATTCGCATGGAATCCGGACTTCCTGATGCTTCACGGTAACAAATATTTAGTAAGGACCTTTGTGATATCAGACGGCCACATGATGTTCTGTAGTGATGTGATTGGGTAGGCGTGTCTTTGCTTGTTAGCAGATCTTTCCACATGAATAAAAGTTGTCCGTGTTGGAGAGAGAGAGAAAGAGAGACATGACCGTGACATCCAAGGGCTTCCGCCATTTTGCTGCCCACCCCGGCTCTCTGCAGCCAGGAAATAGCTGTTTATTCGCCGTGAATTAATTCAGATCCAATAGAATCATATCGGAAAATTCGGTGAAGTTGCCGAATCAAATTTTTGAAAACTTCGCTCATCTCTAATCCTTACAATAGGCGATCAATACCAGAAACTGGATAACCCCTTTAAGGCTATTGTCTAACACAGGCCTATGAGATGACCTGGAGAACCTGAACTGATGTCACTTGTCTTTTCCCTGAATGTTTTTACGGAGTAAGGCCTGTAACATCTCCATGCAGATAATCTGTAAACAGGCCTTGTTAACACTTTATAAATATATTATAAGGTCCATATTTAATAAAACATGATTTTTTGTTCAATTTGTCTTCTTTTGTATATCACTAGGTGTTCCCTGCAGTAGTAAATTATTAATGAACCTCAAGCATCTGTTTATTACGGAATAACATTGTGTCTTGCTATAATGGGTCCCAAACATGCGTTCCGCTTCGCTTCTATTCAAATTAGCCTTCTTCTCCCTTCACCAGTAGAAGGAACAAATTGCAAGTTTGTTTTGTGTTCACAGATTGTTCTGTGATGTTGGCCGTGTGTTAAGAATCCATATATTAATATCAAGTGAGTAATTTTCTTTTTTTTTTTTTAACCTTCAGACAATGAGCAGATTTTTGGTCCTCGTCAGCGAAGGGTTGAATTAAATGCATTTTTATTTTTTGCAGCCATTTGTTTTTAATATTCTCAAATCTGGCTTGCCTTCAAAAAAAATTTTTTGCAATTCTCTAGAATTTCTGCACCTCTGAAGCACATGTTTTCTTTTATTTTGTTTAATTTTTTTTTTGGATGGAAAAAAATAGTAAAATTTTTTTAAAAAGAGTGAAATACAAAAGATGATGTTGAATTTATTTCTGATAAAATTTAAAAATTAGAATTTTTTACAGGTGTTTTGAGGTGTCTATCCAAGCAGGGCTGTGTAGTTGGTAGGCCTCTATTTTTTCACAGCCCAACTTCGACTCCTTCACGTTGGAGCAGTAAATCTCTAATATTAAATTTCTAAGAAAGAAAATATAAAACAAGCTTTGCATCTAATTAATTATACAATATCAATAATAGTATAATACAATAATTAATCACTTTTTTACAAGGCTGATGCCAATTCCTTCTGAAATTGACCCCAACTACACAGCCCTGCATCAAAGTGCATTTTGGGAGGATTTCCCTACATGTGCCCCTTGGGTATACCTAATATGGATGGCTGTCAATAGACATATAGTGCCCTCTGTCACCCATAGCCCCCACTATAAAGAAAAAAAAAAGTCTGAATGGACTAGAGCAGACTGAATTAAAAAAGATATATATATATATATATATATATATATATATATATATAAATGTATACTAGTCTAATGGAGATCAAAAGAACAACATGCAATACATTATTAACATTTTTTCCAAAATGGTGCAGGACTTTTCTTCTTCTCTGAAGTCCAGACCAGAATCCCCAGAAATTTTGCCCTGTGCTGGGGAGTGAACAATAAATCCAATATCCTAAATTTTGATGTTACTCAGAAATCTAAAGGCAAAAGGTTGCTTTTTGATATGTTAAGAACATGCATAAACAAGATTGTCAAGGTTTTTTTTATGTTTTAACACCTTAACAAAAATCCAAAACTAAAAATTTCTTGGAGTCGCCATATTCTAACTCTCATAACTTTTTTAGATTTCAGTATACGGAGCTGTGTAAGGCATCTTTTTTATCAGGGGACAGATGTACCCTTTATATATACCATTATGAGGAATGTCTGATGTTTTTATGATTTTTACTCTAATGTTTTGGGAGGAAAAATGGTAAAATTGTGGTTTGGCCATTTTGTAACAAGAAATATGAATTATTTAAAATGTTAAAGAACATGTCAAAAGTTTGTAGTTTAGAATTTTTTGGATGCCGGTATACCTAATGGGTATATGTTTGTTTATTTTTACTTGGAATTTAGGGAAGGCTGAGGGTGAGTTAAAATTTTATATTTTTTAACATTTTAAAAAACTTTAAAATTTTAACGGGACGGGTTCTTGTTAGCGACCGGTGGCAGCAGAAGATTTTAATGCCTACAATCAGAGGAGGCACCATAAATAATTAAAATGCCGACATCCACCATACTATTACGAGATGTCAGTAATGATAGAAATACAAAAAAATTTGTTATGAATAAAAAAAATATCAATAGCAAAAAAATATCAATGTACTAGTGCTGAAGGATAAAAAGGAGAAAAATGGAAAAGGTGTTGGCTATACAGTGGGGAAAAAAAAGTATTTAGTCAGCCACCAATTGTGCAAGTTCTTCCACTTAAAAAGATGAGGCCGGCCTGTAATTGACATCATAGGTAGACCTCAACTATGAGAGACAAAATGAGAAAACATATCCAGAAAATCACATTGTCTGATTTTTTAAGAATTTATTTGCAAACTATGGTGGAAAATAAGTCTTTGGTCACCTACAAACCAGCAAGATTTCTGGCTCTCACAGACCTGTAACTTCTTCTTTAAGAGGCTCCTCTGTCCTCCACACATTACCTGTAGTAATGGCTCCTGTTTGACATTGTTATCAGTATAAAAGACACCTGTCCACAACCTCAAACAGTCACACTCCAAACTTCACTATGGTGAAGACCAAAGAGCTGTGGAAGGACACCAGAAACAAAATTGTAGACCTGCACCAGGCTGGGAAGACTGAATCTGCAATAGGCAAGCAGCTTGGTGTGAAGAAATCAACTGTGGGAGCAATAATTAGAAAATGGAAGACATACAAGACCACTGATAATCTCCCTCCATCAGGGGCTCCACGCAAGATCTCACCCCGTGGGGACAAAATGATCACAAGAACGGTGAGCAAAAATCCCAGAACCACACGGGGGGACCTAGTGAATGACCTGCAGAAAGCCGGGACTAACGTAAGAAAGGCTACCGTCAGTAACACACTACGCCACCAGGGACTCAGATCCTGCAGTGCCAGACGTGTCCCCCTGCTTAAGCCAGTACATATCCGGGCCCGTCTGAAGTTTGCTAGAGAGCATTTGGATGTTCCAGAAGAGTATTGGGAGAATGTCATATGGTCAGATGAAACCAAAGTAGAACTGTTCGGTAGAAACACAACTCGTCGTGTTTGGAGTAGAGTGAATGCTGAGTTGCATCCAAAGAACACCATACCTACTGTGAAGCATGGGGGTGGCAACATCATGCTTTAGGGCTGTTTCTCTGCAAAGGGTCCAGGACGACTGATCCGCGTACATGAAAGAATGAATGGGGCCATGTATCGTGAGATTTTGAGTGCAAACCTCGTTCCATCAGCAAGGGCATTGAAGATGAAACATGGCTGGGTCTTTCAGCATGACAATGATCCCAAGCACAACGCCAGGGCAACGAAGGAGCGGCTTCGTAAGAAGCATTTCAAGGTCCTGGAGTGGCCTAGCCAGTCTCCAGATCTCAACCCCATAGAAAACTTTTGGAGGGAGTTGAAAGTCCGTGTTGCCCAGCAACAGCCCCAAAACATCCCTGCTCTAGAGGAGATCTGCATGGAGGAATGTGCCAACATACCAGCTACAGTGTGTGCCAACCTTGTGAAGACTTACAGAAAACGTTTGACCTCTGTCATTGCCATCAAAGGATATATAACAAAGTATGGAGATGATCTTTTGTTATTGACCAAATACTTATTTTCCACCATAATTTGCAAATAAATTCTTAAAAAATCAGAAAATGTGATATTCTAGATATGTTTTCTCATTTTGTCTCTCATAGTTGAGGTCTACCTATGATGACAATTACAGGCCGGCCTCATCTTTTTAAGTGGGAGAACTTGCACAATTGGTGGCTGACTAAATACTTTTTTTCCCCACTGTATATGCTTACAACTCTAAAATCTAGATATTTCTTTGTATATTGTAACAAGGAAGAGATATTGGGCATCTTTTCGCAACAAGCAGGGAAATGATTTTTCCAAACCCGCTTCGATGTACAACTATGACCCTCTCCAACATAAATACTACTGTTTGTTTGTACACAGCCAAACTCTAATTGTTTCAACCCTTAGCTCCAGAAACAAGTAGTAAATTGTTTTTTAGAATGTAAAATTGTTAAAAATATATCGTTTTCTTTTTACTAAAAGCATGAATTCTTTAAAATGGTGAAGAAAATAGCAGAAGGAAGAGTTTGCCCCTGTTTGAGAAATCTATGAAATAGTGCAAAGAGAAATATAAAAGGATGTTATTTAAGATCCAACATTTTATACTGGGTAATATATAATATAATGTATAAATTTATAAAGCCAAGTCAGAAGTCTATACCAAGGAGCCAATGCCAATTCCAAATTAGAAGCCAAGGGGGTAATCCAGGAGAAATAGCCAGCAGTCAGAACCAGAAAATCAGTAAGAAAAGTCCATCTCTTAGCTGAGTAAGAGCCTTTACCTTGCACAAGTCAATCTCAAGCAAAGACTGAAGTTGCACAGGGGTTACCCCACCTATACTTAACTGGGTTCCGACAGGGTTTGCAGACCAAGCCAGAGTTGTTTGCCTGGTAGTCATAGATATGTTAAGGCAGAGACTGCAGACAAGAGGTGTTCCTCCTACACTGTCAGCTGCTGTAGATGATCTTCCCCTACACTGTGCTGTGAGATGCTACAGTTTACCTTCCCCCTACACTTTACCATGAGCTGATGCAGATGATCTTCTCTCTACACTGTACTGTGAGCTGCTATAGACGATCTTCCCCCCCTAAACTGTGTTGTGGCTGCTGTAGATGATCTTCCCCTTACACTGTGCTGTCAGCTGCTACAGATAATATTCTTCTTACACTGTGGTGTGACTGACTGTTGTAGATGATCTTATCCCTACATTGTGCTTTAAGTTGCTGTGGATGATCTTCCCTCTAAACAGCAGGGCTATGGAACTCACTGCCCCAGGAAGTGGTGATGGTGGATTCATTGGACAAGTTCAAAGAGGGCTTGGATGACTTTCTGGAACAGAACAATATTACGGGTTATGGGTTCTAGATCTTGTTATGGACAAGTTGATCCAGGGTTTTATACTGATTGCCAGATTGGAGTCGGGAAGGAATTTTTTCCCCTGAAATGGGGCAATTGGCATAAGCCTTACACTGTGCTGTGAGCTGCGGTAGATGGTCCCCCCTACATTGTGATGTAAACTGCTGTAGACGTTCTTACTTCAACTGTTGACTATATTCCCTCTACATTGTGCAGTGAGTTTCTGGAGCTGACCTCCCCTCATGCGGTGAGCTGCGTTGGATGATCTCTCCCCACCACTCTGTGCTGTGAGCTGCTGTGAATGATCTTCCCCTACACTGTGCTGTGTGCTGCTGTAGATGGTATCCATTGCTGTAGGCACCTTCCTTCGATACTGTGCTGTAAGCTACTGTAAACTGTTGTAGAAAATTGTCTCCTACTCTGTGCTGTGATGTGGATTAGTTGCTCTGTCAGAGTGGTCTTCCATCTAAATGTAAAAATATAGAACATTTACTCTGCAGTAGAAGCAATAGAAAGTTGGTTAGTTTTTGGGTGGGAGCCACAAACTTCAGTAAATAAATATGTAAGTTCTCTGTAGTCTGGAGATGGTTGTATTGTCCCTTTAACAGTTTATCAGACGGAATAATTCATGGGTAACAGGTGTATAAAAAATCTCACCAATAACACTATACTCATTCACTCAAAAGTCTACTTAGTCTTCTGTGTTACAGAGAAAAAATAATCTTACCAATAAAAAGTCTGAGTATTGTGCCTAGTCGGATACCACAGATTTCCAGCAGAAACCCCACAAGAATAATATTTCCAGACTAAGAAACCCATATTTCAGTTATAATACCACATGAAACGCGTTTCCATCTAAATCATCCCAAGGCCTTTGCTTTTCCAATAGAACAGCCACAGGAAGGACACAGTTGTGGTAATGTATAAAAATAACAACAAAAGGGGCTATAAATTGGATACACAAACAACAAGGGAAAGTAAATGCCCCTTTTCCAAAATGTTTTTGCTTATTAAATAACTTTAAAAGCACTGGTTATTTATTCGATCTAATAATAAAGTGGATGGAATATTTGTGACTTTTTTGAGACAATTAATTAAAGCTTTAGAAAATACAATCTGACAATTAAGACGGCATGTGAAATTAAATAAAAACATAAAGGACCTTCTCAAAAATGAAAGAAAAGAACCCAAAAACATTAATTGAAAAGTTAAAAATACAAGTGAATATGTTAGAAATTAGAATTAGCTCCTAGAACAAGTCTCATTTTTGAACTTTCTTTGCACTAGGAATTCAGTTATTTGAAACAAATTATGGGAAAAACACAGTTTACAAAAAGTTGCATGGGGCACATATGTAAAGATTTATCAAATTCAGCATGTTATAGTGCAGCACATCCTGATACTGAGGTATTGCGGCTTGTGAATACCTGTTTCATTATGCAAAAAGGATTTAATGATCCCAAAAAGTTTTTAATAATCCTTGGGTTACGATAGATACTCATAATTACCATTTAGTAGCATTTTTGCATTAAAGTACTATTTACTCCATAGTGCAGACAAAAAACAATAGAATTTGAGCACAAGGGGTGACTAGACACTCATAAAACATGGTAGCAGGGAGACCCTGTAACACATTTTACATTGGTGTCGAGGAGCTTCAGATTGACTCAATGGAGGAGTCCCTGCCGACTGCACACTTACACTTATTACTACAAAAATGCCCTGAGTATTTTTGAAAATGTTACCTAAAAAGAGGCAATTCCAGACACAACCCATGAACAAGTGTGACGCTGTTTTTGAAAGAAAGCAGCCTGGTTTTTATAATCCTAAACAACCCATTTCAAAATGGCCTCCTGGAACGATCAGCTGATCAGCCCAGGTATTGCTCCCAGTACCCCTACCCAACAAGAGGAAGCCATAGTCAATGAGGCATTATCCCTAGTGTAGCCTCTGCAGGGTAAATGTAGTATTACACAATTCAAATTCAGATTAAAGGGGTTGCCCGATCCCAAATCAATTTTTCATACTGATGACCTATACACTGGATAGGTCCTCATTATGTAATCTGTGGGGATACAACACTCGGATCCACACAGATCAGCTGTTCCAGCAGTATCTGGGGGCCAGAAGCTATAGCAGTGGATGGACACCGCATGAAGGCTGATCCTATTCAAGTAATAGGAGCTGCACTGCACTTCCCTGGGACCAACGCTATATAGTGGACAAGGCTGCTATGCCACTCTTATTAGTTGAATATCATCAGCTGATCTGTTCAGGGTCTGGGTGTCAAACCCCCTTTAATGGCTGTCTATGTAATATCAAGTTTGTTAGAGTTAGCCAGAATAGGAAGTTCTGAGGTGTTACTACAGATTAGATACCTCTCTATGAGCCAGAACAAGGAGGCCCCCTCCTGTACGATGCTCATAAACCTTAGACATACTGTGTAAACTATATTCTCAAGACTTTGCTTTAAGGGGTGGTACAAGATTAGAAAAACAGCTGCTTTGTTCCAGAAAAACCACCATACTTCTCTATGGATTGTATCTTGCATTGCAGTTCACTTTCACTAAAATGGACTGAGCTGTAATACCCCATACAACCTGTGGAAAGGTGCGGCGCTGTTTCTGATACAAAGCAGATATTTTTTAACCCCAGACCACACTTTTAAGGCCATATAAGTTAATCCCAACCAAACACATTAACTGGCACCATACGTCCTCTCACCAGATGCAGTATATTCCGCTCACTTTCTTGAAGATAATATTTGATTAGCCCGTTGTACTTTTTTACTCCAGTATTCTGCATTTTTATCGCTGTCTGCAGCCGTATTGTTTCTGTGTGGAGTGATTCCACGTCATGGGGAGACATTTGAGAAATCATGCTTCTTGTTTAATAAATGTGAAGTCTTGTGATTAAATAG
Source organism: Leptodactylus fallax (assembly GCA_947044405.1). Taxonomy (NCBI): domain Eukaryota; kingdom Metazoa; phylum Chordata; class Amphibia; order Anura; family Leptodactylidae; genus Leptodactylus; species Leptodactylus fallax. Next base: position 3,236,145 of record CAMRHE010000159.1, on the reverse strand, counting down.
CAGCCTCCTCGCATGCAGCTGGCACCTGGAATACAATTTTCCACATCTGTCTTGTTCTCTGACTCATACTGGGGTCCCCTACAAGCGGTAACTGCTCGCAATAACTCAGGCCTGGACCCCACGCTGCTGAATTATTTCAGCGTAATTTATTATATTATACTCTATATTGATCTCATAGCAACGGCAACCGTTTTGGCCAAATCTTGTCGAACTTTATATTCTTGGCTTTGGTAGCTCAGATGGGATTGTTCAGAAAGAGGAGGTTGTATGTTAAGTGTCCCCGGTACAGTAATAAAAACTAAACTTCACAAATCAGGGAAACATGGACAATGTGGTGTTCACGTTGCATTAAAGGAACAGCTGTTGGTATGTATGATCACTCTGTTATCATTGGTCACATATATTATACGGAGAAGACTACTGGGATGTGTCCACATTACACTTACAGGAGCGTTTATGACCTCCCATTCTAAATGCATAGCTGTTAATATGGAGTTGTTCCCGTCTTTCTTCTGCGAAGACTTTCTATTATACTTTGGAGGTGTCTGGGGGAAGACCATTTGTGAGGTCAGGCAATGATGCTGGGCATTGAGAGGGCCTGGCTTGCTATCTAGTTAATTTCTTGGGGTTGAGGTCATGACCAGTCGAGTTCTTCCACACCAAACACCCTCAACCATACCTTTATGGACCTTGCTATCTGCACTGGGGTATAGTCATGATGGAGCAGAAAAGAGTTCTTCACCAAACAGTTCCTACAAAGTTGGAAGCGACAACTGTCTTGGCATGCTGAAGGATTCAAAGTTCCCTTCATTGGAACGAAGAGGCCTAGGCCGACTTCTGAATGAAAACTCCAGAGCATTACCCCTCCACCACCAGACTACAGCTGGCACAATGTAGTCAGACAGGTTACGTTCTCCTGCCATTCAGCAAAACTAGAATAGTCCATCAGACTGCCAGATAGAGAAGTGTGATTGGTTAATGCACAGAACATGTTTCCGCTGCTCCAGTGTCCATTGTGCTCTACACCACTCTGTCCGACACATTGCATTGTGCTTGGTGATGTAATGCATGCAACTGCTTGGCCATGGAAACCCATGCCGTGAGACTCCCGGTGGGCACAGTTTTGTGCTGATGTTAATGCCAGAGGAGGTTTGGGCTCTGCAGTTACAGAGTCAGCAAAGTATTGTTGACTTTTCTGCAATATGCTCCTCAGCACTCGTTGGCGCCCCCAATCTGTAACTTTATGTGGTCTGTCTACACTTCTTGGCGGAGTTGCTGCAGTTCCTTCCACTTTTCTATATCATTCGCAGGTGATGGTTACTCCTATTACAGGACCAGGCAGGGATTCAGTGATCTCCAGAGAACCCACCATTCTGTCAAGGTGACCGGAGGGTTAGGGGCTGGATTCTATATATCGAAGACAATGGGGCTAACAGTTTAACAGTCATATCTTAGATTACCGAAAGGAAAGGGCTCCCTATTACACTGGTTTCTATGGATCCAGAGCCATGGCTTTTCTATTTTCAGACAGTGAAGGCGAAATTATTTTGCATGTAATCAAAAAATGGGAAAAATTTTACTTTAATCTCTACAGAGTACTTATACTTCCTTTATCTTTGAGTGTAGCCAGTAAGTGGCAGTAAGATTAGCAGACAAGCCTGCCATTTCCTTTGTGAGCGTGGACAACAGGAATAGCATGCGAGTTCTTGGCTATAGGGTACAGGCATGACTACGGGAGTTACAGAAGCTGCAGCCACATGGGGTTTCTGACTAGGTTAAGGGCCCTTCTTCTGCATCTTCATTCTCCCATGAGAAAAAGGGGCCACATTTAAAAAAGTCTTTATGAATTACTACATTTTATCCAAATAGCCATCCTAACTTGCTATCCACATCTTGTTCCCATAAGCCCCAGTGACATAGACTATAAAATCTATATAGATCTTTATGGGAAGATGTCGTGGACATGACGGGAACAGCCTGTGAGGAAACTGGGCACTGAATTTGAGGGTGAGATGGTCTATTTGTCTAAAAAAAAGTGCTTAGATTTTCTTTTCTTAGTTATATTAATATAAGGAGGGTGTAATGTCTAATAACAGAAAAGATGACCCCTCATTCCTGGAGATACTGTAGGTTTTCTAACCCCCTGTTTATCTCCATAATCCTGCCTCTTCTCGCTCTCTCTTACGTCTGGTTTCCTGCTTTTTTAGCTATTTTCTATCATAGTAACATTCTCTGCATTTAACATAATTTGTCCTTTGGAAATCTCTGGGATATGTAGCTAATTTGTGGAAATTCCGTGAAGTGCTTTCATTGATTTTTCCATATATTGTATCAGTTTTCAAGATGAAGAATCCAAAAATCTGCAAGATATTATTTCTGAGCTGAAAACAGTATCATCCTACAGTACAAGATATTCTTTCTACACATCCACACGCGCTGAAACTGACATGCAGAGTTTTCCATCTTGTTAATACAGTAAAAGTCATCTAAAGAACTTGCCCTGAAATTCAAAAATTCACCAGAGTCCTTAAGTCGCTTCTTCTGGCAAACTGAGCAGCTTTAGTCACTGCTTCTGGGAAAGCGTTTTGACAAATACTATCAACAGAGCATGGGAATAATTACTCAGGTTTGCATGGCTGGAACTAGACATAGGCCTCATATCGGGTGGGTGGGGGTGTGCAATTTTTTGAAAACTGTTCCAGTATGAAGTTACACTTCTTCCACTTAGCAGTACTCACAGTCCCTGTAGGGAGCAAGATCGATGACCGGAGTAGTGGAAAGATTGGCAACTGGGGTAGAGGTGAGGTCCTGTTCAGCTCGTTGTTCTGCTACTTTTTCAACCTCTACTATGTCTCCTCCATATAATTGCCCTCCACCTTTTTCCAGGGTTAAAGCTCTGTTGACATCTGCATCATGGCTTCTCTTTAGAATGTAAACTGCAAAGCTGTATAGTATCCATCATTAGGCCTGTTGGGTTCTACTGATACATCTGTCATTTGGCTGGTAAATGTAGTGCTGTATGTAGACTACTTTTTTGGTCAAATGTGACAGAATCTGCATAGAAACAGATGTGAATACAGTCTAAGGCTAGGTTCACATCTGCGTTGGTGTCTGCGTAGAAGACTCTGCCACAGATTCTACCTAAAATCAGCAGAAAGATATAAGTCCTGCAAGGCGGAAACTGTGTTATTTGGTGCTCTGGGGAAGTATTTTGTGCAGCACTGTGGTATTTGCTGTTTCTGGGGAAGTATTTTGTGTAGCACTGTGGTATTTCCTGTTCTAGGGAAGTATTTTGTGCTATACTGTGTTATTTGGTGCTCTGGGGAAGTATTTTGTGTAGCACTGTGGTATTTGCTGTTTCTGGTGAAGTATTTTGTGTAGCGCTGTGGTATTTGCTGCTTCTAGGGAAGTATTTTGTGTAGCGCTGTGGTATTTGCTGCTTCTAGGGAAGGATTTTGTGTAGCGCTGTGGTATTTGCTGCTTCTAGGGAAGGATTTTGTGTAGCACTGTGGTATTTGCTGTTTCTGGGGAAGTATTTTGTGCAGCGCTGTGGCATTTGCTGTTTTTGGGGAAGTATTTTCTGTAGCGCTGTGGTATTTGCTGCTTCTAGGGAAGGATTTTGTGTAGCGCTGTGGTATTTGCTGTTTATGGGGAAGTATTTTGTGTAGCACTGTGGTATTTGCTGTTTATGGGGAAGTATTTTGTGTAGCACTGTGGTATTTGCTGTTTATGGGGAAGTATTTTGTGTAGCACTGTGGTATTTGCTGTTTATGGGGAAGGATTTTGTGTAGCACTGTGGTATTTGCTGCTTCTAGGGAAGGATTTTGTGTAGCACTGTGGTATTTGCAGTTTATGGGGAAGTATTTTATGTAGCACTGTGGTATTTGCTGTTTATGGGGAAGTATTTTGTGTAGCGCTGTGGTATTTGCTGTTTATGGGGAAGTATTTTGTGCAGCACTGTGGTATTTGCTGTTTATGGGGAAGTATTTTGTGTAGCACTGTGGTATTTGCTGTTTATGGGGAAGTATTTTGTGTAGCACTGTGGTATTTGCTGTTTATGGGGAAGTATTTTGTGTAGCACTGTGGTATTTGCTGTTTATGGGGAAGGATTTTGTGTCTTTGGTTTTTTCCGCCTCTGGGAGGGTGAGCACTGTGGTATTTGCTGTTTCTGGGGAAGTATTTTGTGTAGCACTGTGGCATTTGCTGTTTTTGGGGAAGTATTTTCTGTAGCGCTGTGGTATTTGCTGTTTATGGGGAAGTATTTTGTGTAGCGCTGTGGTATTTGCTGTTTATGGGGAAGTATTTTGTGCAGCACTGTGGTATTTGCTGTTTATGGGGAAGTATTTTGTGTTGCACTGTGGTATTTGCTGTTTATGGGGAAGTATTTTGTGTAGCACTGTGGTATTTGCTGTTTATGGGGAAGTATTTTGTGTAGCACTGTGGTATTTGCTGTTTATGGGGAAGTATTTTGTGTAGCACTGTGGTATTTGCTGCTTCTAGGGAAGGATTTTGTGTAGCACTGTGGTATTTCCTGTATATGGGGAAGTATTTTGTGTAGCACTGTGGTATTTGCTGTTTATGGGGAAGTTTTTTCTGTAGCACTGTGGTATTTGCAGTTTATGGGGAAGTATTTTGTGTAGCACTGTGGTATTTGCTGTTTATGGGGAAGTATTTTGTGTAGCGCTGTGGTATTTGCTGTTTATGGGGAAGTATTTTGTGCAGCACTGTGGTATTTGCTGTTTATGGGGAAGTATTTTGTGTAGCACTGTGGTATTTGCTGTTTATGGGGAAGTTTTTTGTGCAGCACTGTGGTATTTGCTGTTTCTAGGGGAGGATTTTGTGTAACACTATTGTATTAGGTGCTTCTGGGGAAGTATTTTGTGCAACACTGTGGTATTTGGTTCTACCTAAATATTTGCAGACCCTTCTTTATACAGACCCCTGACCAAACCAACTTCAACACAGTCTTCAGACCCCCTTCACACAGACACCCTATCAGATCTCCCTTAATTTAAACTCAGACAAGATTACCTATAATAATAAGACCCCAGACCAGACAACTTTAATTCAAAACCCAAGACCCCCCCATTTATATAGACACAAAGCCAGACCCCTATCTTAACAAGACCCCTTTAAAGGGGTTACCCAAAATCCAAAATTAAATACATATCCTTGGGATAGGTCATCAATTTGAGATTGGTGGGAGTCCAGGACATTAAAATGAAAGGGAATTAAGCTGGTACGGTCACTTCACAGTATACAGAGTCACCTGCTTCTGGCTCAATACACTGTGTGGAGAACAGAAGATCCTGTGTGGGTTCCCACTGATATCAAAGTAATGGGCAATCCTAAGAATAGGCCATTCATTTTGGGTCTTGGATAAGACCCTAGACTAGGCCTCCCAATTATACAGACCTTAGACCAGCCCATCCCATTACACACCATAATAAGATCTACTGATCTATAAGAGACCACTCCAAGACAGAAAAATACCCTTAGGGCCTGTTCACATGGCGGAATCTGGTGCTGATTTTGAGGTGATTTCTGCCCTAATTCTGTCTCCCTTTGTTTTCAATGGGAGTCAGAGATTGAAACAGTATGATATAAAAATAAGCGTCCTACCCTGGATTTTGCAACTTATTCGGAGGCACAGACACCCCAAAAACCAAAGATTAGGACCGTTCACCTGGGCATAGGCAGCAGCAGAAGGCCAAACACTGCCAGAGGGCCGTAAAATGAAGATAAATGAAAGCGGAAAGGGCAAAGGAGAACGTGATGTGCAAAAGTGGGCCGGCCCTTTACCTTCATATCAACCTTCCATACAGTATAGGCTGATATATCTTCTTCTTATGTCTGGGGTGATAATGGAAAACAATTGGAAACACTGAATGGAAAACCTTAGAGGAATGTAAATTGCTTTCCCTGCATCCAGCTGTGGGGCATATGAAGGACCTTCTTTGAAGCAAATGATCAGACTTATCACATCCCCTGGGAACCTTCCTCACCTCAGTCTTGCGGTATGCTTCACCCTCGTCTTTGAACAGTGCTGAATATTATGAGTTGGCAGTTTGTAACCTGCCTATTCCAAACCTGATCCAATTTCCCACCCAAAATCTTGGGAATCTTGTAAGCTGAATAGAGAACACATGTAAGAGCTGGCTGGGAGCGCCATACAATTACCAGCCGCGATGCAGCAAGTATTTGCACGTTGGTGCTGGAATGCTTCTCTGAAGTATAGAACGGGTAGATGGTACCTGTAGAATTATGTCATGTCTGACCATAATCCTAAATATTTCCAGAAGCAAGATTTACAATTTTACATGTATCCACACCAACTGGTCAGTAGAGAGAATTGGGCTACGGCTCTGCAGCAAGTCTGTGGGTCATGTGATAGCAATACAGTCTTGGCCAAAAGTTTTGTGAATGTTACAAATTTTTATTTTTACAAAGTCTACTGCTTCAGTTTTTCTAATGGCAATTTGCATATACTCCAGCTGTTATGAAGAGTGCTCAGCTCGCATTACTTGCAAGTCAATATTTGCCTAGAAATGAACTTTGTTCCCCAAAACACATTTCAACATCATTGCAGCCCTGCCTTAAAAGGACCACCTAACATCGTTCGTGTTTGCTCCTTTACACAGGTGTGGGTGTTGTGGGCGGGCATGTGATGCAATCTTTTTTTTTTTTTTAGTATCACCCCCCCCCCCTCTTTTTAAGGAGGCTGGTTCTTTCCTCATTGTTTCTCTTCTGTTAACCATGGTTATTCTAAAGACGTGGTCATCATTGTAGATGCACACCAACAATCTATCGCATCATCAAGAACTTCAAGGGGAGAGGTTCCAGTGGGCCAAAAAGGCTCCAGGGCGCCCAAGAAGCCGCAGCGGCGGCCGCCTAGTGTTTCGCTGCGGGTCGGGCTCCAGCGTGCGGCTTGCTGGGTGGCGCGGCGGTGTGGTGCTCTTCCGCACTGTGGGCGGGCTCTTGGGCGGCCTGGTCTCAGGGGGCAGCGAGCCACTTCTCTCCAGAAAAACATCAGGGCAACTGATATTCTGCAAGGTACAGGGTGGGGGGGGGTTTTTGAGTGGACTCTGTGTTATGGGGGATTTTCTTGTTTTTTTACATCTGGAAACGCTTATTCGGAGAGAGCGGGTGAGCGCTACCACCAGTCTTGTCTCATGCCCTGTAAAGCATCCTGAAACCATAAATGTGTGGGGTTGCTTCTCAGCAGGGGATCGGCTCTCTCACAGTCTTGCCTAAAAACACAGCCATGAATAAAGAATGGTACCAGCCAAGCCTCTCCCCAACCGCCCCCCCCCCCCCCCCCCCCCCGGGGCTTTGCGCCCCACCGCCCCTCCTTCCCCCGGGGGGGGCCCCCTCCCCCTAAAGAGAGGGGGAGAACAAAAAGGGGCGGGGGGCACAGGGGGTTTTGGGGCCATGGCCTGGACTCCGGGCCCGGGCCCCCGGGCGGGGGTTTGGGCCGGCCGGCCCAGATCTTAATCCCATTGAGAACTTGTGGTCAATCATCAAGAGCGGGTGGACAAACAAAAACCAACAAATTCAGACAAAATTAAAGCATTGATTCTGCAAGAATGGCTGTATCTGTGAGGTTTTGGTCCGAAGTTGTTTGAGAGCTGCCAGGGAGAATTGCAGAGGTCCTGAAGAAGAAGGGTCAACACTGCAAATATTGACTTGCTGCATTAACTCATTCTAACTGTCAATATAAGCTTCTGTTACTCATAATATGAATGCAATTCTATTTCTGTATGTGATAAAAACATCTGACAAACACACATAAAAACCAGAGGGCAGCAGATCATGTGAAAATATAATATTTGTGTCATTCTCAAAACTTTTGGCCATGCTGTATATGGCGGATCTGTAGATGACACCTTGGGGGGGGGGTTCAGTGGGTGCCCCGGTTTTTGGGGGGAGGGGGGGGCGGGGCGCCCCCCCCCCCCGAAAGACTCAAAATAAATTTGGGTGCACGATCACTAGGGAAATGACCAACTCCCAAGTGGAAACCATGTAAAAAAATGTGACGGCATTCCTTTTTTTTTCTCTGCATCTCTCAAAAGTGTTTATTCACAACGTTAACGTTTCGGGAACTTGTCCCTTCATCAGGCATTGGTCCAGATACTGGTAGGCTAGTCAGGTGATGTCATATGGTGGTATGGAAAGAACCAATGGTGGGTGGTGAGAATTGTATGCACAGCACACTATTATGGGGGATCTGTGGCTGACACACTTTTATGGAGGATCCATAGATGACACACTGTTATGGGGGATCTGTAGATGACACACTGTTATGGGGGATCTGTAGGTGACACACTGTTATGGGGGATCTGTAGATGGCACACTGTTATGGGGGATCTGTAGATGACTCACTGTTATGGGGATCTGTAGATGACTCACTGTTATGGGCATTTGTATAGTTATTATTATTGTTTATTTACATAGCACCATTAATTCCATGGTGGTTTACATTACTATATTAATTCCATGGTGCTGTACATTACTATGTTAATTCCATGGTGCTTTACATTTGAGGGTTTACATACGGTACACAAGATGTACAAAACAGATAATACTAAAAGTGACCAACTGGCACAGAGGGATAGAGGGCCCTGCCCGCAAGGGCTTACAATCTATGAGGGAAGAGGGAGAGAGAGACAGAAGGTGAGGGTAGAGGCTGTTCACGTGGTGGTGTGGTGACAGTAGTGTTATTGGAGGTTGTAGGCCTTCCTGAATAGGTGAGTCTTCAGGGCCTTCTTGAAGCTTGTGATTGTGGGGGTCAGTCTTATGTGTCTTGGTAATGAGTTCCAGAGTATGGGGGATGCACGGGAGAAGTCTTGGAGACGGTTGTGTGAAGAGCGGATAAGAGCAGAGCGGAGTAGGAGGTCTTTGGAGGATCGGAGGTTACGTGTGGACAGGTAGCGGGAGATTAGGAGGGGACAGGTTGTGGATGGCTTTGTATGTCAGCATTAGTAATTTGAACTCTATTCGCTAGGCGATGGGTAGCCAGTGTAGGGATTGGCAGAGGGGAGCGGCCGATGAAAAATTGGCACACATTATGGGATTATATGGCTGAGATATTGTTATGGGCGCATCAGTGGCATGATCTTCGGCTAACGAATCTTGAGAAGTCTGGCCATCTCTAAGCTTGTGGAGTGTGCCCCTAATAGTTGTAGAGACCTGGTGCATTGGTCATGTTGAGTACCACCTATCGAGCCGCTCTCCATACTCAGTATCTAGACAGTCCCTTTACATACTCAGGTACATGCAACCCACGTGTCTGGGAATGCAGCACATTTTCTTTTCTTGGAGTTGTATGTTTCTCTAGGAAACTAAAGGGTTTTTCATTTGTTAAAGAATGTAATTTCTTTTCTTACCCAGGAGTAGGAATGAACGTCTGAGATCCCTTGCTCGCTGTAATTGGATGCAGACCCTGTAAATATTGTCCATAACATGTGAAGTATATACAGCACTGTGTGCGGCTTTCAGGTGTCTGAGGAGGCCTAAGGTTGACTTAACAACATATGTTTGTGATCGGTAGGAAAATATTTGAACAAGATTAAGTTAACATGGCTGCAACCTATAGAAATGTCTGTCTGTTATTATTCCCATGACCGCACGATTTATAGATGAGGTTTGTAATGAGTCCTCATAAATGTAGATAATGACTGCTCCGGAAATAGGACTGGTATTAATATTTCTGCTGCCTTAAAGTCAATTTCCACCTTTTAATGCTACATAGTGGTTAGGTCTACAATACTGTGTGGATTCCTTTCTTAATATATCTTTACATACCTTGCCTAAATACATTTAAAGGGGTTTTTCTCGCCTTTAAAGGGGTTGTGCAGGAAAGATAATTCTGGGTACTGACCCCATCTTCTGTAAAGTACTTAGTGCATTGTAAATAAAGATAATTATATTGCAGTTCCTATTTCCTTTGACTATTTCTCATTAAGAAGACCCCATGATCAGCTTGGCTCTGGTGATATCCAGTGTTAGTCTATGTTGTCCAAGCTGGCAACCACACTATCAACATATTGCAGCTGGTTACTTGCTGCTGATGTCATGTGTCCCTTCTGGTGAGGGTGCCAGTAGGATGTGCGCGCAAGTTCTCTTGTTTTCTCAATGGGCCAGCGCATGTACTATTATTTGTGTTCCCAGCAAATCCCTGTTGGCCATACCGATATATGTGTGCTCAGTCCTCTGCCTTGTGATTGAGCAATCAGGTTTTTAGTTAGCTAGGCCTGCTGCAAAATGTTCCTGACCCGTGGCTTGTTCTTGACTTTGCACCTGTTTGCTGTTTCTGTCCTGCCTCTGACTTGTGTCTGACATTTCCCTTGTACCTGACCTTCAAACCGTCTTACTGCCCAGACCAGACTGCTTGTTCCTGATGCCTCTACTGCCTAACCTCAGGTGTTTCACATTGGTGACTTTTGGCCCCTGGATCAACTGCTACAAATACCTGGACCTCCTCAGGAGGTGGCAACCTGTCAGTCTCCCTGCATCAAAGTCCACATCACTGCTCAGGGGTTAAAGGTTGAATAATGGAGTGGCCCTTAGTGGTGGCCCAAAGTCAAACCAATTTTTGTAGCTCAGTGGGTCCACAATCACCTGACCCTGATAGGCAACCTGCGGTGGGCAACTAGCACACAATTGGAAGGTAATTTTGAGGCCACAAGTGGATGGGGTTTCAGTGACATGCCCTTAGCCACAACATGTGTCCGTACCCTTAGAGCCTCAGCTGCTGTAGTGATAATGGATAACAAGCCGCTTTCATTGAGTGTATACAAACAGTGAGCATGACTCTGTGGCTGACTCTATTTTGAGGAATGAGCGTCTGGTTTCTGGATATTGTTGCATTTTTGTCAGAATAAGCAGAATGATCGTCTTTTTATGTGGGAAACTCGGGTCATTTTTATCATGCCATTGTGTGTGAATAAAGAATTTCCTAACACGTCCACAGATTAACACCACAACACTGACCGGACTGAGAAATCTCGCAGCTGACTTTCATTAGCAGTAACCGCAATGGAATGAATAACACAAAAACACATTTAGCCTCACATTTTAATGCGAAAGAGTAGTTTGTGTCATAATTGAAAGAGGTAGCCATATAGGAAACAGTCATTTTCTCATATATGCCAAAGCAAAAATAGCTTTAAAGGGGAATTAAAGGGGAAGTGTGGATCCTCAATAGAGTAATTATAACAATGTCAATGGCATGGAAAGCAGGTGCAATATAGAAACCTGGTGGGGACCATTACCATAGCAAGTGACGATCTTATGGTTAGGATATGGATAAATATGGGAAAGTGTCAAGAACTGGGCTCATTATGGGATAGATACAGGGGCAAATTTATTAAAAACTGTTCATCTAATTAATTATATAATATCAATAATTGTATATATCTATATTTATATATAATTAAAACTATTTAAACATTTTAGTTTAAAGCCGGAGTTGGTAACTTTTTTCCGACTTCAGCCCTACCCAAAATTGGTCCTGACTCCATAGCCCTGGTGCACATTGTTATGTAGTAATGGAGCTGTAGTGCAGTGTGGGCACTGTTATGTAGTACGGATGCTGTTACTCAGGTGTTGTGTATTGCCTCTTCATGCCAATTCCAGCTAATATGAGCTATAAGGTTACATGAATGCCTTAGGGGGCGCACTCTATTATGTCCCACTATGGCTGACATGGCACACGTATGCATTACGTGGACAGTCATTCACCTGAATGGCTGTCATGTATTTCTAGGTTCCCCTGCAGTGTAAGGAAATTGTGTGGCCACTCATGGCTTCCCGTTTACCAAGCAACAGAAAAGTCAGAGTTGACTTCTCCTTAATAATAGGCTGTCTCATTAAAAAAAAATTATTAGCAATTGTTATCAAGTTGGATTCCGGAATTTGCTAGGTGTCCTGGCTGGTGTTTTCTTTTCCATACTCAATCCCTTATTTACTTCGAATTTTTGATTTACTCTGCCACATTTTAACATCCAATCATTTTTTTTTTTTTTTACTTTTTAAGTTTAACATTTCAATCCATTTTTCTCTGCTGAAAACTTAAATGCTTCCAGTTATCTTTTTTGCAGATTCAAGACTTTTATACATCCAAATTCATTTGATATCATCCATTCTTGTCATTGATGTTCTTTGACCGCTTGTAGCCATTTAGAGTAGCGGTCTCCAAGCTGTGACTCTTGAACTGTTGTAAAACTACAACTCCTAGCATGCCTTGAACAGTAGGCTTCTACTTTTAAATTGAATGAACCTAGACAAGCACTGGAGAACATACAATCTCCTCTTTACGTCATAAAGAAGACCACCCAGCCACCAACTATGATAGGTCATGTTCATGTCTATCTCTTCAACTAGTTCATGGGAAAACATTCTCTTAGCTCTTATTACCCCTACATCACAGCCTCTCCATTTTACCTGCTGCTAGTAACATGCAGAAATCGGGTAACCACAGCTATTGGTTTGGTCAAAAGTAGACAATGGAACGCAACCAAATACTGTAAACTTTAAATTTTGGTCACTTGGATCAATATTGGTTAATGTTTACCATGCTCTATAACCATTTAGAAAATGTTGACTTCTATTCACTTTAGACATATTGAATGATATCCATCAAGAATTGGTCATTGTCTAGTCTACATCTAGAGGAAAAAAGGTTTTACCACAGTCATAGGTGGGGATTCTTTACAATAAGAGCGATGAGACTATGGATCACTGGAACATGATGTGGTGATGTCTGATGTACAACATGTACAAGTTCAAGATGGGACTGGATGCCTTTTTTAAAAGTAAGAATATCATAGGTTATGGGAGCTAGCTTTTGGGATATTGTAACATTTGGATTTGAGAAAGAATTTTTACCTAGGAAGGGACAATTGGTGTCAGTCTTGTAGGATTATTCACCTTATGCTGGATCCATTTGGTAGGTTTATAAGCTAGTCTAGATTGAGTTAATAGACTACAGTTAGACTGTAAAAGACAATGATTGCTATGGGTATAGTACTTGGCTGACAGGTTCTGACAACTGGTATTAACCATCTGAAAAACACTTAGGGCTTGCTTTAAACTGGATTAAGTTTTGATAGGTGATGTTCAAGGGCTGAGATCTCCACCTACAGTGGGGAAAAAAAAGGATTTAGTCAGCCACCAATTGTACAAGTTCTCCCACTTAAAAAGATGAGGCCGGCCTGTAATCGTCATCATAGGTAGACCTCAACTATGAGAGACAAAATGAGAAAACAAATCCAGAAATTCACATTGTCTGATTTTTTAAGAATTTATTTGCAAATTGTGGTGGAAAATAAGTATTTGATCACCTACAAACAAGCAAGATTTCTGGCTCTCACAGACCTGTAACTTCTTCTTTAAGAGGCTCCTCTGTCCTCCACTCATTACCTGTAGTAATGGCTCCTGTTCGACATTGTTATCAGTATAAAAGACACCTGTCCACAACCTCAAACAGTCACACTCCAAACTCCACTATGGTGAAGACCAAAGAGCTGTGGAAGTACACCAGAAACAAAATTGTAGACCTGCACCAGGCTGGGAAGACTGAATCTGCAATAGGCAAGCAGCTTGGTGTGAAGAAATCAACTGTGGGAGCAATAATTAGAAAATGGAAGACATATAAGACCACTGATAATCTCCCTCCATCAGGGGCTCCATGCAAGATCTCACCCCGTGGGGTCAAAATGATCACAAGAACGGTGAGCAAAAACCCCAGAACCACACAGGGGGACCTAGTGACTGACCTGCAGAAAGCTGGGACTAACGTAACAAAGGCTACCGTCAGTAACACACTACGCCGCCAGGGACTCAGATCCTGCAGTGCCAGACGTGTCCCCCTGCTTAAGCCAGTACATATCCGGGCCCATCTGAAGTTTGCTAGAGAGCATTTGGATGTTCCAGAAGAGTATTGGGAGAATGTCATATGGTCAGATGAAACCAAAGTAGAACTGTTTGGTAGAAACACAATTCGTCGTGTTTGGAGGAGAGTGAATGCTGAGTTTCATCCAAAGAACACCATACCTACTGTGAAGCATGGGGGTGGCAACATCATGCTTTGGGGCTGTTTCTCTGCAAAGTGACCAGGACGACTGATCCGTGTACATGAAAGAATGAATGGGGCCATGTATCGTGAGATTTGGAGTTCAAACCTCCTTCCATCAGCAAGGGCATTGGAGATGAAACGTGGCTGGGTCTTTCTGCATGACAACGATCCCAAGCACATTGCCAGGGCCACGAAGGAATGGCTTCGTAAGAAGCATTTCAAAGTCCTGGAGTGGCCTAGCCAGTCTTCAGATCTCAACCCCATAGAAAACCTTTGGAGGGAGTTGAAAGTCCGTGTTGCCCAGCGACAGCCCCAAAACATCACTGCTCTAGAGGAGATCTGCATGGAGGAATGGGCCAACATACCAGCAACAGTATGTGCCAACCTTGTGAAGACTTACAGAAAAGTTTGACCTCTGTCATTGCCAACAAAGTATTGAGATGAACTTTTGTTATTGACCAAATACTTATTTTCCACCACAATTTGCAAATAAATTCTTAAAAAATCAGACAATGTGATTTTCTGGATTTGTTTTCTCATTTTGTCTCTCATAGTTGAGGTCTACCTATGATGTTTTGTTTGGACAGGCCAAAAATCAATTGAATGACCATACTTATGAACTATCGTTCCAATTTGCTAGCCCGTGTGAAAAACCCTCTAAGGCTACATGCACACAAGTGTTATCATGTAGGGGACCATTAAAAACAGAACCAACGGCACATGGATGGCATTTGTGTGACATACTTTTTTCCACGGACCCATACACTTGAATGAACAAACCTGGACCTCAAAACAGACAGGAATAAGACCTGTACTGAGTTTTTTTTTACCACTTATGTCCATCACAAGGACCCCTGAAAATTATGGTTGTGCACATGGGGCCACAAAAGTTAATAGCTCTGTGTGCTATCTGTTAAATATATCACACTGACAAAAAATACATGTTTATTGATATGAAAGGCCACGACCAAGTCTGTCTCAATTTTGGCAATTTCTAAATGGAAAATTCTATTTGACAAAGTATTAGGTCACATATTTCGAGCTATGTAGTCATAGAAATGTGTATTACATATGTGTCAAGATGCAATAGTAATTCTCCAGAATTTTGGAAGCTTTGCACATATTGGTCTTGGAGGAGAATATGCCAAGACGAGGATGGGGTCTTCTATAGCTGGGACCAGGCAATATCCTACAAATATCTAAAAATAATTTGATGGGGTTTCTGGCTCTCCGTTGCATACCCAGAAGCTACGCTTTCACTTTTGGACTTCGCTGTAGCTTTAAAGTTAGTGAGTTTAATTAATTTCCATTTGCAACACATTTTATGCCACCAGAATCCCACTTAAACCAATGTAATTACTAAAGAAAGGTTAAAAATGAACAGTTGTCTACTGTGCTGGTGCCAATATTGTCTGCTTCAGGAAGACATCTCTTTATGATGATCTCTCAGGTTTGAAAAGTTTTGTTTTTTTATATAGCACCTGGACAGGGTCGGCTATCCATCGCCTCACATAATCTATGTGACATTCATTATATGGGGAACATGGGCAACCTGTTCTTCATTCCCTGCAAGAACTTAAGAACCATAATTGGGACAGGTGTTTGCTTTGCTCCAGGCACGTAGACACCATCAAAGTCAATGACCTCCATTATAGTAAAGATTCTGTCTTTGTGTTTGCCTGCCCAAGTAATAGGGAAGTGGAAAGCAGCAAAACTTGCTATTACATGACTATTTTGGCAGGTTGTCAAGCAAGGTGGACCAACTGCCACTGAATTAGAAAGCTCAATAATTCAGATTTTTGCATTCAATTTTTGAAGTCAAAATCAGGAGTGGATTGGAAAAAAAAAAAGAGAGAGTAGCAGCTGTTGTGTATACTTGCTGTTTTATTTTATCTATACTTTGAATACATAAATCTGAATGTGTAAATGTACCCTTATACTATACGCAGGAATGTAAGGGGACATCAAACTGTAGTACTATTCAACTCTCTACGGCTAAGTTGACGCAAATCCATCATCCGACAAAAAAAATTAACACCCCACGAACCCCATTATTGTCAATGTGATCCCTTGGGCTCTGTATCAGTTGTAGAACAGATCTGTTTTTTGCTCATCTGGTCCTCGGACAGACCAGACAAATTGACAAAATAGCGCTGATGTGAACGTGGCATCCACTGAACGTAAAAACGCTTGAACTGTATTCTTGTAAAAAATTTACTTATTCTACTATTAGAATAGATAGGCAGTAGGTTTTACGCCCGAATTTAATATTTGGAGTCAGGATTTTTTAAACTGTACAAGATGCAAAAAACTCTCCATCTTCTTCTGGATGAACACAGCTTAAGTGGTTGAAACCCAAACCAAAAAGACTTTTTTGACCTTAGTATGTTGCTCTTACTAGAAATACAGTACTGTGCACAAATTTTAGGACGGGGAGAAAAAAATGCTGCATAGTAAGAATGGTTTCAGAAAAAGAAGGGTTAATACTTTATTTTTGTAAAAAAATAAATAAAAATGAAGTGAATGATGAAAAGAGAAATGTAAATCCCATCAATATTTGGTGTGACCTTTACCCTTTGGAGGAGGAGTCCTGGAAGTGATGATACGGCCCCCACAGATATAGCCCTGATCTCAACATCATCCATAGAGGTATTTGGACCACTATACACGGACTGCGCAGATCCAAAGGGTATTAGCAAAAAATTATTTATTTCCCAAGGTATGGTACAGTAAGCACACACAACGCGTTTCGAGACCAGCAAGTCCCTTTTTCAAGTGTATCACACTCCCTCCAAGAGGAGTTTTAGATCTCACCAGAACTGTTCAAGTCCGTGTATAGTGGTCTAAATACCTCCATTGTCCTCTCACCTCCTGCGGGTGTTACACAGTGACAGCAGCGATCCTATATCCACCTGTTAAATACTCTTGAAGTTGGTTGTGTTATCAAACACAACCTAAAAAGGTGAGGAGCAAATTGTCTCTACCTTTTTTTCCTTTCATTCTAAATGATAATGCACTATGCACTGCTCGGTGCTTTTTTCTTCTGTTTGTGTGCTCAACATCATCCAGTCTGTCTGATATGACATGAAGAGACAGAAGGATTGGAGCAAGCCTACATCCACAGAAGATCTGTGCTTAGTTCTCCAAGATGGCGGCGGGAACAACCTCCCTGCCAAGTTCTGCCAAAAACTGTCTGCAAGTACCGAGAAGAACTGATGGAAGGCAAAGGGCACAGGTCATGCCGAATATTAATAGCATTTACAGTTCTCTTTTCTTCATTCACTTCACTTTGTTAATTGACAAACATAAATTCCTTCTATTTTTGAAACCATTCTTACTTTGCAGCTTTTTTTTCCAACCCTGCCCAAATTTTTGGCACACTACTGTATAACACAAGAATGCTTGAGAATCATCTCTACCATGGTCTCAGCTGAGACATGAAGGACAAAATAGAATGTAGCCGAAGGTGAATTGGGCACATACAAAACTATAAAGACCATAAAGACCAGGGCTAGGATGTGCATTAGAAAGCGTTGCTTGTTCTATGTGTGGACATGAAAACCTGTAGTAACTATTTATTCTGTCTTGCTACTGTAACGCTTACATCATTCGTAACAAATTAAATTTAATTAATCCGCACTTACTACCATTACTGAGGAGGTCCATGGAAAAAGCATCTTGACAACTGTTTCCCCTTTGGAAATATATGAAGTGCCATAAACCCTGCTGATGTTTTTGTAGAAATGTATTACAGAGCCTATGCTAAGTAAGGTTCATAATGATGGCTTGATTGTTTCCTCCATAAGGCATTGAACCCACGCTCCTAAATATTCTAGACCCGCCACGTTAATTACACTCTTCCTCTCCTTGCTCATCTGGTCCAAACAAAATGTTTGCCCAGCCGTTCCATAGCGTTATTCAGCACGGTATAAAGCCTACTGCTCATATTCTTACTCTGGCCTTGAAAAACATAAGGTCTTTTTCCACACTTTGTTGTGAATCCAACAAGTTTCCTTTAATCATTATTCTTGACCTAAGTGGAGTAGGCAGCGTCCTGGCGCCGGGGAACAAAAATGGAGCGCATAAACGTCAAACTTCTTTCCAGCAATGACTCTGAGTCTATTTTCTTCCATGACGTAGATAGATTGTACGCCAGCTATTTCCTGAGCGGTTCATCGAAAGGCATCCAGCCCCTTACACAACAGGCTGTGCCCTACTGATATTGTGTAAATATATATTTTTAGAGGGCCAGATACATCAAGAAAAAGTATTGGCAGCGGAGAATTGAATAAATCATTCTGCCGTCCAGAACAGATACAATCCAGAAATACTCAGCAAAGCAAAAACAAATGATAGGGATGGAGTCAGGAGCTTCAACTGTGTTTAAGTGTGTGGTGTAAAACAATCCTTCCTACACATCAGGTATCGGTGGTTGGATTGGGTCAGCTGTCAGTATGATACCAAATTGAGAATACATTTCACCATAGCTCAAAGGAGCGGACAGTAGGACAGCTGTATGGGTTTCCTCCAAGTAACTTAGTGACTGGAGGATTGGTTTTCCCCAACAAATAAAATAATGGTAGCATGGGCCTCCAAAACCAACAGTTACACAGCATGTGGTCCCATTGTCATGGAAGGTCTAAGCGCATCTATACAATAAGTGGTTAATACTGCTCTACAGCTCAATCTCATACTTGAGCCCTGACTACAACATGTACCCAAATAGTCCACACACCTTTGACCTACAATGGAGTAAATTCTCCATTTCCATTTACTTTAACTACTGTAAAGTATTAAAATATGATCACTAATTCTGTGTGGAGACAAGATCCCAAACCACTATCCTTCTTTGCTTGTATTTAAGGGGTTGTCCAAGATTTGAAGCAACCTGGGGTGGGTGTACAAGATAACAAAAAAAGGCATACTCACCTATGGTCCACATGCTGTCTTCTTTCCATTGAGTGCTAGGGTTCGCTCCGCTGGAAGCCTTGAGGTTCAAGTGAGCGCTGAGGTCAATCTGTGGCCTCAGTGGTCACTGATAAGGAACCGCTTAGCGGTCATGTGAGCCTCACATACACATACAAGAACCACCCTCTTTTTTCTTCAGCGTTGGGACATACTATACAGAGCTCCATGGAGGCCAAAGTGGAGGCAGCCCTGGAAAGGAGCAGAGATGGGTGAGTAAAATTGGTTGCTAGATGTTGGAACAACCGAATAGGTAGTGGCCAATTAAAAAAAAAAATGTTCAAATCCGCACCTGGTTACTGACCCTGGGTTCAAAATAAAATGATTAATCATTTAAAATTTAAATTATATAATGATTTCTATTGTATAATTAATTAGATGTATAGTTTGTTACATATTAACTTTCATAGGAAGACAGTAACTGATTAGATGAAGGTTTATTGCTTCTATCTGACCATGGCTGTCAGGCTCTGGAAAAAAAAGAAGAGGAGCCAGGGTTGGTGGTTTAGTCTACCTGATTTCGAGGAGGTATACTTGAGGAGTCAACAAAATTAAGTGTTATAAGAGAACACTTTTTTTCTGGAAAAATACAAGTGTTATCAGGAATGTTCTACAACTACAAAGCCCAGCGGACACTTGCTTTCATGCCATGAAAGACTTTTCCACCAGATGGACTTTGCCTGACATGTTGTGACATTCGCAGTCTGACTACACATTTCCTCCTTTTCAACAAGTTCCTCTCTTTCAGTCCACAGGACCGGGTCCCCTCATGTACGGGATTCAATTAAAAATCCAAGGCTTAAAATACAAAGCCCCCAGTAATCCAACACAGACGGCTCTCTAGGCCTGCAGCCCATCTGCTACAACTCTGGAGTTTTTTTTGGTAATTTGAAACAATTTTTGGTGGCATTACGAATGTAGATTGTCATGTCCATGTTCCTAGGAAAACAATTAGTCTATCAATGAGTTTTTGAAATATGAGTACAGTATGTTTCATAAAGAACATAAGACTCAGTGGGTGAGGACAGCTGCTTTGACTCTTGCCTCTATGCCTTTAAGGCAGAAGCCACACATTGCGGTAAAGCTGCTTTTTTGTTTTAGACTTAGCTTTTTTGAGTCAAAGCCAGGACTGGATTTAGCAGAAGGGAAGAGTATAAGAGCTTCCTTTACATTCCTCATTGCTTTTCAAGCCACTTTTGATTTTGCCTAAATAAAAACAAAGCAAAATCTGCAATTAAAAATGAGCTTTTACTCAAGGCGTAGCCTCAGCCCAAGGAGCTATTTAATAAGGTCCTATTAATGATGATACTGGTACCTTCCAGGCATCCACCAGTGGCTTCTTTTCATTGTTCCTCCCAACAGAAAAATTGGTCCACTGTAGCAAGCTTCATTGGTGGTATTGCACCCTGGTGTCCTGCTGTCCCAGACGTAAAAACAGCAAATAGGAAAACTTGGTAAAACCGCCTTGGAGATCAATTAGGAATGCCAACACTTTGAAGTCTCCAATTCAATAACTAGCAATGATTCAGTAAGTGGCAACCATAAGGAACATCTAAACAACACCGTATATATACACAGATGTGGCACAAGTTAACTGGACCTGGCAAAAGTTATTTTTGGGTCAAGTTTCTGGCCACCCACAGTGCAGGGGAACGGCAGCAAAGCTCCATTCTAATGAATGTGTCAGGCTGCAGATCCCTGCACAGTGAAAATAATGAAGGTGCCCCATCATTCTGAGGACTTTATGAGTCCAAAAGATGGAAGCCCCACCAATCCTAGCAATATGCCATCACTTTATGAGAGAGGCAGACCCCTTTACAGTAGTCGTAGTAGTGAGTGGTCCCTTCCTACAGGGCTCCTTTAAAGTGCACCAAAGAGGTAAGCAACATTTGTATTTCCCGAATACTGATGCATTCACAAATATCGATAATTGCAAGCAAAGCACGTTTACCGAAATAGACAACCGCCACCCACAGATCATTCCGCACATGTTGACATTTCTCCATCGAGTCTATTTCAATGGAAATGTCTCTCGGCTTTCCTTTAACACTGAACATTTCTGCAGAAGAGTCTTTGGCTTAGTTCTTAGAAAGTGCTATGTATGCAATTGCTAAATAAACCTCACTAGCTGCGGAGCTGAGCATGGAGATAAGATAATTTTGTAAACATTTTCACTTTTTGCTAAATATATTTCATATGCCAAGCATGTGTGTAAGTCTGTGTGTGTTCTGGGACTAATTCTTAAAGCTAGAAATAATATTTTCTTTCAGTTTACTACCAGACAGCTTTCCGACGTGCCTAGTTTATGGTTGATGTCTTCTCCCAAGTACAATGAGGTCATGTTGGATCACATGGCTAGCTTGTAGTGTCAACTACCAGTTCATCATCATAATTCTGGAATGCCTGACTCAATACCTCAGTGTCCTCTCTAGCGTTTGGCTTGTATAATCCATAAAGACATGCCTGCACTCTTGCTGAACATCACATGGTGCTTTATGTTCTGTGGTGGCTGCGAAAGACCTCAATATACTGAAATATGAGTCATAGATAACTATAGTAGGAAAGAGTCTGTGCCAAACTTCTGGGAAGTATCTGGTTTCTTGGCCCACAATTAGTTTTGACAATGGAGAAAAAAAAGATATCCTGGATGGAAGAGTCAGTGTTAAACAGTTTAGCGAATTTCACAACATTGAATTTGAGTCATTGATTTTTTTTTTATGTTTCTTATACCAACTAACCTAAATATATCATCACAATGGGTACCATTCAGATTAGAATTGGAGAGTTTTTCTACAATCTTAAGAGGCATCAAATGAGTAAAGTGTGGGAATGACATTCAGGGCTGGTCATAGGTTGGATGGCGCCCTATGGAGAATCCTCTTCTGGTGTCCTCCCCCATCCATCGTAAGAAATAATGGATATATATCATCTTAAGGTTTGGCTTATTTTGGCTCTTAAGGTCTAAGTATTTTTTTTTCCATCATCTAATTTCAAGAGTTATAACTTTATTTTATTATTGCATGGATGATGCCATATGGCGGCTTGTTTTTTGTTGGATGAGTTGTACTTTTTACCTTTTTTGGGGTACACATAATTTATTGTATTATTCTGGGGGAACTGAGGAAAGGGTAAAAAAAAAAAGGTAACTCTGCCTTAATTTTTCAGGATTTATTTAGGCCAGTATAGTGTACATGATCCCACTGATCCCACGTTCAGCATTGTGGCTCATTAAAAAAAAAAAGAAGTAAACGTTAGCAGAAATTAAGTAAATAGTAGTTAAAAAAAACCCTTTTCCATTTCAAAAATAAATAACATAAAAAATAAACATATTAGGTATCGCTGTGTATGTATTAATTCCAAACTATACAAAAATAATGTTATGTATCGCATACAGTTGGCTTTTTAGGAGTACTCACAGCCAGACACCTGCTCCTAACACGGGGATTGCAAAATCACAAAACCTAGGTGTTTAACCCTTTAGATGCCACGGTGAATGGCAACTGCAGCCTTTAGGCTAAAGCCCCACTTCGCGGAAACGCAGCTTTTTTAGTTGCAGATTTTGTTGCGTTTTTTTTGAGCCAAAGCCAGGAGTGGACTGAGCAGAAGGTAGAAGTATAAGAAGCTTCCTATATATTCTCCATTCCTTTTGTAGCCATTCTTGGCTTTGGCTCAAAAAAACGCAACAAAATCTGCAACAAAAAAAGCTGCGTTTCCGCGACGTGGGGCCTCAGCCTTAAATGGTTTTAAAAGGAGGGGACATCCTCCACTAGGTATTGGCACCCCTGCAAATGTAATCGTAGGGTGTGGATTCCTTTACCTGGCAGTTGTGGGCAGAGGTATGGCCTAAGCTAATAAATAAATAAATAAATGGAAAAGTAAAACATTTTAATTAAAATAAACTAATTTAAAAAATAATACGCCAATACCACACCCACATCACAGGTTCTAGCCCCATTCCCAACAACACAATACCAAATAAAAATTACCGTAATGGAAAGGGAAAACTATTTTAAGAAGTTTTTAGAAGCACTTTGTGCTATTAAAAAAAAAAAGTGAAACGTGAAAAACAGACACGTTTCCCTCCTCATGTTTCTATTTTCCCAGATATAAAAAAAAATAAAAAACATGCAGAAATAAAAATAACATAAAAATAAAGCACTATGTGTCATGGAAAAAAGACAAAAATTAGTTGAATAACCCAAATTAAAAAAAAATATTTTAGCCCTCAAAACCGCATATACGAAAAAAAAAACAAAATGTGTCTGGTCCTGAACTACAGAAATTGGCCGAGTACTGAAATGGTTAAAGGGGTTTTCCGGCCCCAAATCGATTTTTTATACTGATGACCTATCTTGTGGATAGGTTATCAGTATGTGATCTATGGGGGTCTGATACCTGGACCCTGCACATATCATCTGCTCCAGCAGCGCCTGGGCGCCGAAAGCTACACCAGCAGCGCCTGGGCGCCGAAAGTTACACCAGCTGACGGGAACTAAGTGCAGGCACTCCTATTTAAGTAATAGGAGTGGTGCTGCATTTCTATGCAACCACTGCTATGCAGTGGTTGGGACTTACTTGAATAGGAGAGCCTGCATGTACTGCCTCTCCACTGGTATAATAAAGTGTCAGATATGAATATGGAGGAGAAAAACTACAGAGTACGCGTAAGGGACATAGGCATGGTTGATGACGGTAGATTCTGTCATTGCACCCAGGCTGCCACTGTGGCCACATTAGGAGTGAGCATTGATATTTTTGTTTTGCCCAATGGCTGTGTTTCAGTGGTCACTTCATCAATTTTTAATTTTTGTGTCCCTGACCCCAAAAGGTTATTTATATTGTGGTATTGAAGAGAAAATGAGTGGGAAATATACCATTCCAGAATCTTTTTTGAGGCATGTGGAAGTCATTGAAGGTCTAAGCTCTGACAACGTCTACAGATATTTAAAAGATTGCTAATAACAAGTTGTACTTTATAAACCAATATAATATGAGATGTTCTATTTCTTGAAGGAGGCTTTAACCATTTGACACGCTGACTATCAAAAAAATAACAATTTCTTTCACCAGAATTTCTGCAAATACATTGTGAACTGATGTTACTATGAATATAGAAAACTGTAGAAAAGGTAGAACACTTTACGCTTTACTTGCATAAAGCTGTAACAGACACAACTAGAGATGGGCGAACATCTCAAGATTCATTTTGTTTCAAGTTCGGGGGGGGGTCAGGTCCAAGATTAATTTTGGGTGGAACAAGTGTAGAACACACTTTAAATTGGCTTAAAACATAGTGTATAACACTGTCAGGGCTTCTAGGAAACTATCTATAAAACATAATGCAGAACACTCTTAGGACTCCTAGGAACCTATCTATAAAACATAGTGTATAACACTGTCAGGACTCCTAGGAACCTATCTATAAAACATAGTGTATAACACTGTCAGGGCTCCTAGGAAACTATCTATAAAACATAGTGTATAACACTGTCAGGGCTCCTAGGAAACTATCTATAAAACAAAGTGTATAACACTGTCAGGGCTCCTAGGAAACTATCTATAAAACATAATGCAGAACACTCTTAGGACTCCTAGGAACCTATCTATAAAACATAGTGTATAACACTGTCAGGACTCCTAGGAAACTATCTATAAAACATAGTGTATAACACTGTCAGGGCTCCTAGGAAACTATCTATAAAACATAGTGCATAACACTGTCAGGGCTCCTAGGAAACTATCTATAAAACATAGTGTAGAATACTGTCAGGACTCTAGGAACCTATCTATAAAATATAGCATAAAATACTCTTAGGGCTCCTAGGAACCTATCTATAAAACATAGTATAGAGTATTCTTAGGGCTCCCAGAAACCTATCTATAAAACATAGTGAGGAATATTCTTAGGGTTCCTAGGAACCTGTCTATAAGACAAAGTATAGAAAGCTCTCAGGGCTCATAGAAACCTATTTATAAAGTGTGGTGTAGAAAACTCTCAGGGCTCCTAGGAACCTATCTACAAAACATAGTATAGAACATTCTTAAGGCTCCTAGGAACCTATCTATAAAATATAACACATGACATTGTCAGGGCTCCTAGGAACCTATCTATAAAATATAGTGTAGAACACTCTTAGGGTTCCTAGGAACCTATCTATAAAACATAGTGTAGAATACTTTTAGGGCTCCTAGGAACCTATCTATAAAACATAGTGTAGAATACTTTTAGGGCTCCTAGGAACCTATCTATCCAATTTCTAGCTCTGGATGGCGATGGGAGTAGATGTGAAATCAAAATTGTTTTGTTTTTATACCAACAGTATACTATAGTGGAATGTGATGGTGGATCAGGCCACAGGACATGCCTGCCTGAGTGATGGCAGCTGTGACAAAATGTGTGGCAGTGCGGCAGGGACTAATATGATGGACCAGGCTGCAGGACATGTCTGCCTGAGTGGTGGCAGTGTTGGTAGTAGTTTAGGAGTATCACCAGCAGAAGTACAGTAAATGGAAGATGATAATGGGAAACTTGCCTTTCCTGGCAGCTGAAAAAGCTAGAATATCTTCTGAAATGGAAATGATTCTATGACCCTAAGAACAGCACTTAGGACACAGGAAATAAAATATCCTGCTGGTTATTCCTGTATGGATGAAAATGTCACATCAATATCATACTGACGGAGTGACAATTGACAAAATTTACAGAAAAATTTTGGGCACACCATCAGTGTGCCTGGCCTGGCTGCCAACTGAAAAAGCTGGACTATCTTCTACAAGTGATCATTGTGTCAGTGGTTTGCTGCAGCTATGAGTGTGTGTGCAGCACCAACTAGTGTAGTGTGACTGAGTAACAATTGACATAATTTAAAGAAAACTTTTGGGCACACTATCAAAAGTGTCACTCAGTGTACCTACTGCCTAGCTTGCCAGCTGAAAAAGCTTGACTATCTTCCAAAAGTGATAATTGTGCTTGTGGTTTGCTGCATGAAGTTATCATTCACCGTATACTGCTGTTCAAACTGCTGCTCCTGTATGTGCAACACTGACACTCACTGCCCATAAGTGCTCCATGTATTCAGGGTGGCATGCAACTTTCCCCACATGGACAGTTACAGGGAGAGGCCCACCTGGCCATCAAACAGGGACAACTTTCCTCAAGAAATAATGGTGGCTGTGCGCTGCCATCAGCTGACGAAACGCAGTGGATTCCACTAAGTGGCACGGCAGTGAAACTGCACCGCCAGTAACTTGGGCAAGTGGGAGTTAAACTTGCAGACTAGCCGGATGACTTGGTGCAGATTGCGTGGAGGAGGAGAAGCAGGAGGATAATGTGATGTTCTAGGGGTGGAATGGATGTGGTCTGCCGACAAAGATGATGGAGAAGGAATTGAATGGTCTTGCTCATTTGTTGCCACTGCTAATTTGACTTTGCCATTTCATGTGAGTATGGAGAGACCCAGTTCCTACATGTGTGTATTTACATCCATGGCTAATAATCTGCTTGCAGATCTTGCACTTTGCCACAACCAGAAACTTATCTGCCAGTGTCACCACCTCCCGAGCTTGCCTTAGATCTACCCCAGGCAGGTGTTTTGGAAGTTGGTTGGAACTATTGCAGCTGTTACTATCTTCTTGCTGAGTCAACCTGAACCGGTTGCCTGGTCTTATCTATAATAGAATCATGAGAGAAGTGGTGCAACTCGGGAGAAGTCTTGTATACGAGCGTGGGAGGTTCTGATAATAGAGGATGTTAGTCTTAGGTCATTGAGTGAACGCAGAGTACGGGTTGGGCGATAGACAGAGATGAGGGAGGAAATGTAGGGAGGTGCAGCATTATGGAGAGCCTTGTGGATGAGGGGGATAAGTTTATATTGTATTCTGTATTGAATAGGCAGCCAATGTAGTGACCGGCACAGACCGGAGGCATCGCTATAGCGTCTAGACTGATAGATGAGCCTGGCCGCCGCATTCAGAATAGATTGTAGAGGGGAGAGTTTAGTAAGGGGAAGACCGATTAGTAAGGAGTTACAGTAGTCAAGGCGAGAGTGAATCAGGGCGACAATAAGTGTCTTTAGTGTATCTGTGGTAAGGAAGGGGTGGATTCTGGAGATGTTTTTGAGGTGGAGATGACAAGAGCGTGCGAGTGATTGGATATGGGGGTGAAGGAAAGGTCTGAGTCAAACATAACCCCGAGGCAGCGGGCATACTGCCTAGGAGTTATGGTAAGGCCGGAGACTGCAATGGAGATATCAGGGACAGATCTATTAGGTGGTGGAAACAGCAGTAATTCAGTGTTTGAGACATTCAGGTTCAGATAGAGCGAAGACATGATATTTGAGACAGCAGAAAGACAGTCACTGGTGTTCTGTATTAGTGCAGGGGTGATGTCACGGGATGCCGTATATAATTGGGTGTCATCAGCATAAAGATGGTTCTATGCCCTCACAAAACAGATTTTCCCGTAGTGCTCCTACCAGCAGTACCACCAGTACCACACCCCTACCACTACAACCTTCACCAACACTCATGTCTTCCACCTCTACCTCCAAAAAATGCTGGCAGTTCTCACCCAACTCATTAAAAAGAGGAAGAAGAGGAGGTCTTGGGCTATTTGAGGAATTGAGGAATTTCTCTCTCAGCAGATGACTACTAGAGCATGGGATCTGTGTCAGTGAAGATAAAGGAGAAGACATGGTTGACAGTACAGAAAGACAGCATGGTAAATTACATGTCAAGGAGAAACACACAGAACCCTCACTCATTATTTGTGGATCACTGCTTTCAAAAAAGTCTTAATTCTCAAAATGTATGACAACACTGCGACTACTGGCAGGGCTGTCAAGACCAGAATTAGTGTTGCTATTCACACTCTTATTGTTAGTAGTACTTGAACAAGTGTTTCCTTCTCCACCTCCTTTTGCCTGTCCTGTATTTTGACAAAAAATATTTAACAAAAAATTGCAAAGTACTAAAAGCGCTGAAAGGGTCACCTCTTGGTCTTAGACTAGATCACTAGAACTGTGTTATGCAGCTTATATTAAATAACATTTTTTTTTCAGATTATTGTAGGCTTTTTTCAGATTAGCACAGGCTGGACTGTGTATTGGGTGAACACACCAAAAAATAAAAAATGCTGAAATTCCTTTTTTTACATTAGCAAAGGATGCACTACTAGTACCACCACTATATTAATGTGATGTATATCTAGAATTATATATGTACACTTGCGCATACAGAAACACACTTAAAACATTTTGTTCAGATTAACAACAATGCCCCTTCACAATGTGTATGTTTTTTTTAAAGATTTTTTTGAGATTTGCGCAGGCTAGACTTTATGTTGGAGTTATTTTTTTTAGATTTGCGCAGGGCTGCATATTGGGTGAACAAAAAAAATGCTTGCATAAAAACTAACATAGTTATTTTGTTTTTTAAGATTTTTGCAGGCAAAATCAACAGCACTTTAAAACAGCAGTATGTATTTAATGGAAAAAACTGTTAACGCTTGCAGAAAAAACATTAACATAACATTTTTTACTAACAGGATTGTCGTCAGAACAAAAGTATGTTTAAAAAATGTGTATAGAGATGAAATTGCTCTAATTCCTGCCAGTACTGTCAGACGATATAGATTATTGTGTGGCAATGAAAGGGTTATCTGTCTGTAGCAGCATAGATTCCAGACAGCAGTCACTCACTGAACCTGTCCTATCTATATCTGTCAATTAATTTCTATTCTAGTACTACTAATATTCCTGTGTATAATTATTGCTTGGTTAGCTAAGTCCTCCTATAACTAATGTTCAGTTTTCTGACTTGTGCTGCCTATAGCCTACCTAATAGCTATGAGATGCAGTGAGAAAGAACACAGATATGTTTGCATGTCCACCATTTACAGCAACTAAAGGCTGATCACGAGTGTACAACCTTATATAGTCCACATGACATCAGCACTGAGAGGCTGTTAGATGTTGCTATCACTTGATATGTCACTGCATACAATATTGCTCTGTATTTTCCAGTCAAACACGTGATGGTGGCCTTTTTCGTGTAGCGTGACCATTTTTCTTTGTCCAAACCAAATCGCTCATCTCTAGTTGTGGATAGTATAGCAGCCTGGTGAGTACTCAATGTGCCTACCTGCATTAAATTGAGTCTGTCAGCAGAATCCAGCATATCAACCCAGCCTGTCAGATATATAGTTTAGGGTCACCTGAATCAAATGGTGATTTCCCCTTGTGAATTGGTGCCTCTGTTGCCGAGATATTGCTGTTTTGTTATATGCAAATGAGCTCTTTGGAGCAGCACCTTCATTGGTCTGAACAGATAATTTGCATATTGACAAAAATGGCGATATCTTGGCGACAGAAGAAGAGGAATACGTTTGATTCAGGAGACCCTAACCTAGCTATCTGCAGGGCTGGGTTGCTATGCTGGGCTCTGGTGACATACTCACTTTAAGAATAATTTTTTTTTAAGCCGTTTTCACACACAAACAGCTCTTGAGTTTTAATGATTTCAGCTTTGTTCTCTTCTGCTGCCTTCATGCAATCTTCAGCACTTATTGTAACTCTCACCAGTGATAGCGTGCGTACAAGTCTACAGTTTTTCTTGGAAGCCAACTCTCCCAGTTCTATGTATTGAAAGAAAAGCAGGTGGCAATACAGTGACTCAGTGTGCAATGTATGAAATTATCCCAGGAATTTCACTTGTTGAAAATGATCCAGCACTTTCATAATAAAGAAAAAAAAAATACAGTAAATGTTATTCACGTGTTATCTGCTTAGGTCTGGAAAAATGCTCCTACATTTGAGGGGCTGCGCTGTGCTCAATGGTTAGCACTGTTGCCTTGCAGCACTGGTATCCTAATCTGACCAAGGGCAATATCTGCAGGGAGTTTGTATGTTCCGCCCATGTTTGCATAGGTTTCCTCTGGGTACTCTACTTTCCTCCCACATGCCCAAAAATATACTGATAGATAAATGAATAATCTCCTATTGTAATATTGTCAGTGATGTAAATGAGGTGACTACTGCAAAGAAAACCCCTACAGAATTGGCAAGTGTCACCTACTATTAGGCTTTGTAGCCTGAGTAAAAATTACAGGATAGATAGCGATATGGACAGGGGCAGAGCTATAGAATTTGCAGAGGTAGCAGTCACTACCATGTTCTGGATTCTGAGGGGGCCCCAAAGGTCCCACCGTCAAATAAAATATACCAATATTTTAAATGGCATAAGAAGGGCCCATTACAGATTCTGCATTAGGGCCCAGGAAATTCAAGCCACACCTCTGGATATAGAACTTTTTTATTTTTATTTTTTTATCAACATTTCTTAAAAAATATGGTTAACTTGAAAACTTGTCATTTCCTGGTGACACATTCTCTTTCATAGCCTGCTTTCCTCTGCTGCTTTCTGTGTCTACACCACTGCTGTTCTTTACCGTGCCCCCACCCGATGCCTCTGGGTCCCACATCCTGTTCTCTGTTATTGCAGTCCTAATGGTATCTCTGAAATGAATTACTGCTGACCCTCAGATTCTTAAAGGGGTAGCACACCAAAATATTTGCTCCCCAGTCTATGTCCATTCATCCCATGCTTAATAAGGGCCTTTCAATCAAATTAATGGACCTGAACAGTTTTATCCATTAGGAATCAAAGGATTTCTTTTTTTCTGTATTTTTGGTATTTTTTTCCTGTATGTCTGTTGGCCTGACCTTCCACCTGTCTACCATTGTGGTAGAACTCTACCACCCATCCACTTCTCTGTTTATGCGAACATACTCCACCAGCCATGACCTCTGGCAATGACGTCTGCCAGCTGACTTGGGTGGTGAC
The DNA here is from genome assembly GCA_947044405.1 of Leptodactylus fallax. Classification (NCBI taxonomy): domain Eukaryota; kingdom Metazoa; phylum Chordata; class Amphibia; order Anura; family Leptodactylidae; genus Leptodactylus; species Leptodactylus fallax. The sequence goes on along the minus strand of CAMRHE010000159.1, from coordinate 3,205,262 downwards.
CTAGGGATGCCCTGCTGCAAAGTCCAGATCTTTGTATGGGGACAAAGTGTCAATGCCAAGGAACCCCTCATATCCGCCCAAATGCAAATCCGTAGCAACTTAGTGGGTCCACATAATTTGCAGTAAGGCGCGTGAACAGAGCAACCAGTACAGGGATGGAGTGTCCTACAGACCAGAATGGGGACTCCTACTCAAAGGCTCCACCAACGTTATCTTTTGACATGTCTTTGTACATAAATTTAGGATGGAATTTGCTTGTAATGATTACATTGAATACCATGTTGACAGACAGCCATATTTTTGTGAAGAGCTCCAGCCCAGAAAGAAAATGTCACATCCCACGTACGTCCATCAACGTGTATTAACAACTTGGCTTAGGTACAACATACACAGTCTATACTAACCTCGTAGACCACCCGAGCGATTTAATGGATTATTCTAGGACCCGGAACGAAAACGCATTATAATCAAAGACATGTACAAATATCTAATAATTAACCATTTCCCTGAAACAACATTTTGACACTGGCAACGGCGATGGCCAAGGCACCGAGACATGATATTACGTCAAATGTACGCTCGGTCTCATTCTCATTTCCTATTTTCTCTCTCCCTACCTAATGTTTTCCTATACGTTCCTACAAGTTATCACAAAGAAAACATTATCATGTGTGCTGTATATAAACACCCAAAACGACACAAGAGAAATGTGAATAATTGCCAGAAAGTCAAGGAAGAATAACAGGCAAACTGTAAGAACATCTAGATGTTTTCTTAAAAGTTCTAGCTACAGATGAGTTATATCTACACGCCTGCTTTCGGTTACAAAAATTCACAACTGGGCCACCTAGTTGTGTCTGTAGGTACTGCAAATGGGACCAATTAAATAATAAAAAAAAAATGTACTCACCTCTCCCCGTTCCTCCGTTTCCAGCAGTGGCTGGTTACGGGTACCCCAGCTGACATCAGCAGTGACATCACATTTCTGTTAAGTGACCACTGTAGCCAATCACAAGGCCTGTGACCGTAAACAGCAGCTTTCGCTAGAAACATACGACCAGGGAGAGGTGAATGTAGTCTTAGTCTAATGCTAGATCTAAATATGAAGCTTTATATCAGTACAAGTTAGTATTTCTCTATATATGCCCTGCATTTCCCTGGGGCTGTTTCTGAGTGAGAGAGATTCTCCTGTACTTTGTGTGTGCGGTGTATAGTCTTCATCCACCAGTTCAGATAGTAATGCAAACGAGGGCATGCAGAGGGGAAAACTGCTACAAGCTGCTGTCATATAATGGCCAGAATTAGTGTTACTCCTTATGTACATTTTTTACACCTCCCCTGGGCCTCCACCTATTATACTCTTGGGTCTGAAGAGACCCAAGAGTATAACAATTTCACTTCCGGTTTGAAGGTGACGAACCATTATAGGTTTGGTGTTTGGATGAACACAAAACTTTTAGAAAATTGAGGTCAAATCCAGTTTGCTCATCTCTACTTATTTCCAATTGTGTTAATGATAAGAAACTTCCTCATTGGGCTACCGAAGACTATAAAAATCCCATTGCCCGCTGGACCACTAAGGGCTGTAGAACACATCAGAGTGACTTTAACACAAACATTATCTTTTATTATCAGAATTTTCTCTTTTTCTCAAAATTATTTTTACCTTCTGTATAATATTCAGATTTTTATTATCCTGTACAGATTTGCTATTTTCTGGTAAAAATTAGTGTTTAATCAATTTCAGCTTCTTCTAACCAACACCACACAATTGTAGTGGGAACAGTAAGCAATGTAACCCCATTGTGTCTAATACTGCTATCCCATGATTCATCCCACACTACAGTATTAGTGATTTGTACGGAATGCTTCATCTGACAGGCGTTCCTACGTTCCTTTCATAGTTTTATCTGACAGCAAGCTTGGCATGACTGTCACATACTTTCAGTCTTTCTGATAAGCCTCACTGACTCAGTTATGTTCTGTTATATAACCATCATCATTTATGCCTGTTTTTTTCTTATAAAAAATACTTGCCAACTGAGAAAGCGATGACTTGTGCTGCCATAATATACAGCAATGATGGAAGTGGTGAAGAACAAGTAAGCAAAAGAAACTGCACTGGTTCCCCCAAAAAATGGCCTACACAAGGATATAAAATGAAAACACTAACAATCCATAAAGGGTTAGCCTGATCTCTTTCCTCGTGGGCAGGATGAAAATGTGCAGGTCCCTCCCTCGAGCTAAATATTGGTACAGTTATGCTCTCTAATAAAGCTTGAGCCAGGCCTTTCAGTACTGGGTGAAATGGGTGTGAAGTGTTTTTACCCAGCACAGAAGGAGGGCTCCATTTTAGCGTTATTTTGCCAACCAAGAAAGCGAAGACTTGTGCTGTCTTAATATATAGAAATGACGGAAGTGGTGAAGGAGAAGTAAGAAAAAGACATTGCACTTGCCCCCCCAAAAAAACTGCTTACACCAGTGTATAAATGAATGTATGCCAAAAGTCAGACACTAACAACCCAAATAAGGTGGTGTCTAATTTATTTCCTCATGGGCGGGTGTGAAACCATGCAGGCAATCCCCCGAGCTAAATATTAGCCAACAAGGGTCTAATAGTACAGTTGTGCTGCTCTATCACAAAGAATTAACAGGGCCTTTCAGTACTTGGCTCGCATAGGTGTGCAGTGTCTTCACTGAGCACAAAAGAAGCAGCCCATATTAACTATTCTTCTGCCTGTTTACTTCTCATAAAAAAATACTAACTGAGAAAGCGAAGACTTGTGCTGCCTTAATACAGTGGGTACAGAAAGTATTCAGACCCCCTTTAAATTTTTCACTCTTTATTTCATTGCAGCCATTTGCTAAAAGCAAAAAAGTTCATTTTATTTCTCATTAATGTACACTCAGCACTTCATCTTGACAAAAAAAAAAAACAGAAATGTAGATATTTTTGCAAATTTATTAAAAAAGAAAAACTGAAATATCACATGGTCAAAAGTATTCAGACCCTTTGCTGTGACACTCATATATAACTCACCATTTCCTTCTGATCCTCCTTGAGATGCTTCTACTCCTTCATTGGTGTCCAGCTGTGTTTAATTAATCTGATTGGACTTGATTAGGAAAGGCGCACACCTGTCTATATAAGACCTCACAGCTCACAGGGCATGTCAGAGCAAATGAGAATCATGAGGTCAAAGGAACTGCCCAAGGAGCTCAGAGACAGAATTGTGGCAAGGCACAGATGTGGCCAAGGTTACAAAAGAATTTCTGCATCATTCAAGGTTCCTAAGAGCACAGTGGCCTCCATAATCCTTAAATGGAAGAAGTTTGGGACGACCAGAACTCTTCCTAGACCTGGCCGTCCAGCCAAACTGAGCAATCGTGGGAGAAGAGCCTTGGTGAGAGAGGTAAAGAAGCCAAAGATCACTGTGGCTGAGCTCCAGAGATGCAGTAGGGAGATGGGAGAAAGTTCCACAAAGTCACCTATCACTGCAGCCCTCCACCAGTCGGGGCTTTATGGCAGAGTGGCCCGAAGGAAGCCTCTCCTCAGTGCAAGACATATGAAAGCCCGCATAGAGTTTGCCAAAAAACACATGAAGGACTCCCAGACTATGAGAAATAAGATTCTCTGGTCTGATGAGACGAAGATTGAACTTTTTGGCGTTAATTCTAAGCGGTATGTGTGGAGAAAACCAGGCAGTGCTCATCACCTGCCCAATACAATCCCAACAGTGAGACATGGCGGTGGCAGCATCATGCTATGGGGGACAGGACGACTGGTTGCAAATCAAGGAAAGATGAATGTGGCCAAGTACAGAGATATCCTTGGAAAAAACCTCTTCCAGAGTTCTTTGGACCTCAGACTGGGCCGAAGGTTCACCTTCCACCAAGACAATGACCCTAAGCACACAGCTAAAATAACAAAGGAGCGGCTTCAGAACAACTCTGTGACCATTCCTGACTGGCACAGCCAGAGCCCTGACCTCAACCCAATTGAGCATCTCTGGAGAGACCTGAAAATGGCTCCACCAATGTTCACCATCCAACCTGACGGAACTGGAGAGGATCTGCAAGGAAGAATGGCCGAGGATCCCCAAATCCAGATGTGAAAAACTTGTTGCATCATTCCCAAGAAGACTCATGGCTGTACTAGCTCAGAAGGAAGCGGCTTCTACTCAGTACTGAGCAAAGGGTCTGAATACTTATGACCATGTGATATTTCAGTTTTCTTTTTTAATAAATTTGCAAAAATATCTACATTTCTGTTTTTTTTTCTGTCAAGATGGGGAGCTGAGTGTACATTAATGAGAAATAAAATGAACTTTTTTACTTTTAGCAAATGGCTGCAATGAAACAAAGAGTGAAAAATTTAAAGGGGTCTGAATACTTTCCGTACCCACTGTAAATAGTAATGATGGAAGTGGTGAAGTAAGCAAAAGACATTGCACTTGCCCCCACCCCCCTCAAAATTGCCTATGTAAGGATACAAAGGAATACCGAAAAGTTAGACACCAACAACCCATATAAGGTTGGGTCTATTCGCTTTCTTCATGGGTGGGGTCTTCTCTGAGCTAAACCTTAGCCAACAAGAGTCCAATGGCACAGTTGTGTTGCTCTCTAACAAAGGAAGCGCCATGTCTTTCAGTACTGGGTGAAATGGATGGGTAGTGTCTTTGTCCAACACAGGGGAGTGGGACCATTTTAACTATTCTTTTGCCTGTTTACTTCTCATAAAAAAATATTCACAATCTTAGAAAGTGAAGACTTGTGCTGCCATAATATATAGCAATTGCGGAAGTTGTGAAGGATAAGTAACCAAATTATGCTGCACCCCTACCCAAAGAAAAAAAAAATTGGCTACATAAGTCTATAATGGAGTACATAACTGAAAAGTCAGATAGTCATAACCCATATAAGGTGGTGACTATTCTCTTTCCGCATAGGTGGGGTGAAACTGTGCAGGTCCCTCCTCCAAGCAAAATATTAACAAACAAGGATCTAATAGTACCGTTGCACTGATCTCTAATAAAGTATGAGCTGGGCCTTTCAGTACTGGATAAAATGGATGTGTGGTGTTACCCAGCACAGGACGAAGAGGCCCATTTTAATAGCGAAGACTTGTGCTGCCTTAATATATAGCAATGATAGAAGTGGTGAAAGACAAGTGACCAAAAGACATTGCAGTGTCCCTCAAAAAATTGCCTACACGAGGATATTAAGGAGCACAGGCTGAAAAGTCAGACGCTAACAACCCATGTTGGTGGTATATAAATAAAGTTATTATTATTATATAAGGTTGGACCTATTCGCTTTCCTCATAGGCAGGGTGAAACTGTCCAAGTCCATCCCCTGAGCTAAATTTTAGTAAACCACGATCCAATGGTACAGATGGGCTTCTCTCTAACAAAGGAGCCGAGCCTTGCAGTACTGGGTGAACTGGCTGTGTAGTGTCTTTACCCAGAATGGAAAAATGGGCCGTTTCAACTTTTATTCGGGGATTTCTGTACTGTATGTACTCAAGAATAGTGTTCTTGGAATTGCAAGAACATAACAGGTAGTTTCCTCTTTGGAGCTTACAAGGAACAAAACTGAAGGTCAAACTGAAGGTAAAAAACACAAGTTGAAGTCACGACACTTTCTTTTTATTTTATAGGCAATGTTTATTCCGAGTAGAAATGTAACAGCACCTCAGAGGAATGTAGCTTTTCTGCTAACCCAGGAACTCGTAAACTATCTCAGTTTTAATCTTTGCAATGTCCCTATGCAGTGCAAGGACATAGAAGGGGGACACAGTCATAAAGCTCAAGGCCAGGGGATTGGCTATTAGGGGTGCTGAGGTGGTACATGGTACATGGTTTGGGAGTCCTGTGACAGATTTTGCATTAGGCCCCAGGAGCTTAAGGCTACAGCCCCACGTTGTGGGAAAGCAGCTTTTTTGGTTGCAGATTTTGTTGCGGTTTTTTGAGCCAAAGCCAGGAGTGGATTGAGCAGAAGGTAGAAGTATAAGAACTTCCTATATATTTCCCATTTCTTTTGTAGCCATTGTTGGCTTTGGCTCAAAAAAACGCAAAAAAATCTGCAACAAAAAAAGCTGCGTTTCCACAACGTGGGTCCGTAGCCTAAAGGAGTTTTCCAGGAATTGCCCAAAAATGAAAACTAATAAAAAGTGAGGATACCTGCCCTGATATCTACCTGCATCCTCTTAGTAAATTGAGGAGCTTATTTTGCCTCAACGGGTGTAAAAAAAACAAAACAATGCCCGCCTCTGCACTTCTCTATGTACGTCCTAGAAGGGTTTCCTACTTCTTAAGGGGGTGAAGTTGTGTTAATTTAAGCTCTGCCCTGACTCCAACCCAAACCCCACCTTCTTTCTAACCAGCTTCAATTTACCATAATTCACTTGTCTCTAATCTTCACATCGGGAAAGCCTACGAAATAATATTGATTTGGCGTAGAGTGAGTTTAAAGGGAATCTCTCACCAGAAAATTAACTATTTTTTAAAACCACATATTCATGTTGAACATATTCTTTAAGAATGCTGATGATACAGTGCCTTGCAAAAGTATTCATACCCCTTGAACTTTTTCACATTTGTCACCTTACAACCACAAACTTATTTGTATTTTATTGAGATTTTAACTGATAGACCAACACAAAGTAGTATATAATTATGAAGTGAAACGGAAATGATACATGGTTTTAAAAATTTTAATCAAATAAAAATCTGAAAAGTGTGACATGCAAAAGTATTCAGCCCCCTGTACTCTGATACCCCTAAATAAAATCCATTGCAATCAATTACCTTTAGAAGTCACTTAATTAGTTAATAGAGTCCAGCTCTGTGTAATTTAGTCTCAGTATAAATACACCTGTTCTGTGAAGGCCTCAGTGGTTTGTTAGAGAACACTAGTGAACAAACAGCATCATGAAGACCAAGGAACTCATCAGACAGCTCAGAGATAAAGTTGTGGAGAAGTTTAAAGCAGGGTTAGGTTATAAAAACATATCCCAAGCTTTGAACATCCCAAGAAGTACTGTTCAATCCATCATCCAAAAATGGAAAAAGTATTCTACAACTGCAAACCTACCAAGACATGGCCGTCCACCTAAACTAACAGATCAAGCAAGGAGAACACTGGTCAGAGAAGCAGCCAAGAGGCCCATGGTCACTCTGGAGGAGCTGCAGAAATCCACAGCTCAGGTGGGAGAATCTGTCCACAGGACAACTATAAGTCGTGCACTCCACAAATCTAGCCTTTATGGAACAGTGGCAAGAAGAAAACCACTGTTGAAAGAAAGACATAAGAAGTGCCATTTGTAGTTTGCCATAATCCATATAGGGGATACATCAAACATGTGGAAGAAGGTGCTCTGGTCAGATGAGACCAAAGTTGAACTTTTTGACCTAAATGCAAAGCACTATGTGTGACGGAAAAGTAACCCTGCTCATTCCCCTGCACATATCATCCCCACTGTGACACATGGTGGTGGCACCATCATGGTGTTGGGATGCTTTTCTTCAGCAGGGACAGGGAAGCTGGTCAGAGTTGATGGGAAGATGGATGAAGCTAAATACAGGGTAATCCTGGAAGAAAACCTGTAGGAGGCTGCAAAAGACTTGAGACTGGGAAGGAGATTCACCTTCCAGCAAGACAATGACCCTAAACATACAGCCAGAGCTACAGTGGATTGGTTTAGATCAAAGAATATTCATGTGTTAGAAAGGCCCAGTCAAAGTCTAGACCTAAATCCCATTGTGCATCTGTGGCAAGACATGAAAATTGCTGTTCACAGACGCTCCATCCAATCTGGCTGAGCTTGAGCTAATTTGCAAAGAAGAATGGGCAAAAACCTGAGTCTCTAGATGCACAAAGCTTGTAGAGACATACCCCAAAAGACTTGCAGCTGGAATTTCAGCTAAAGGTGGCTCTACAAAGTATTGTTATGGGGGGCTGAAGACTTTTGCACGACACACTTTTCAGATTTTTATTGGATTAAAATTTTGAAAAGCGTGTATAATTTTCCTTCCACTTCACAATTATCTGCTACTTTGTGTTGGTCTATCACTTAAAATCTCAATAAAATGCATTTAAGTTTGTGGTTGTAAGGTGACAAAATGTGAAAAATTTCAAGGGGTATGAATACTTTTGCAAGGCACTGTATTTTCAGGAAGTTTCCATGACACTAGCTATGTTTAAAAAAAAAACAAAAAATCACTAAATCCTGCAATTATCACTTGGCCACTAAGCCTAATGATAGACTGACACCTGCCAAATATATATATATATATATATATATATATATATATATATATATATATATATATAATTATTGTGATAGTGATGTGGATGTATTACTGACTAACTAGTAAGCTCCATCAGGGGTCTATAAGCTCATGCTTTATGGCAGTTCTATAGACTGAGCTGTAAACTCATTATGCAGAATTACAGCTGCTTCCAAGTTATTCCTGAGGTCAAAGTCTGAGCAGCTTGATGGAGCATACAGAGCATACCGGCTGGAGGCATGTGTAATAATTACATACACCTCACTGCTGTTTACATGGCTCAGACCTGTACATGAAACAAGTCTATGGTTGTCAACAGACCATTGTCATGTGCAAATGTTACAAATAGATTCCTCAGGGTCAGAAAATGTCATTTATGGATCTGTGAATTTCTGGTATAGAGCAAAAGGTTCCTGTTTGTCTGTCTGATGTCAAAACATGGCATTTACTGTAGATGTAACAGAGCTGAATGTGTCATTTAATGTTTTTTATACTCCGTGGCGAACTCACTGTTAGGATTATGTAATAGGTTTGCCTGGAGACCTAAAACGGTTTCAGAGGCTTAGTAAAATTTCACAGATTGATTACAAAATAAAACACAACCCCATACTCCTCTGTGCAATTCCCCACCACTTCAGCAGTCCCCATTAGTCTAGGTTCAATTGTCATGCGGTGGTGATGTCATGTATGATGATCGCTGCAATTCATGAATACAGTGTGCTAGTGACAGCCCCTTAAAGGGGTTATCCAGGTTCTAATACTTATTGCCTCTCCTTAGAATAGGTCATCAATATTAGATCTAAGAGGGTCCGACAACTGATACCCCCGCAGAATGACTCTTTGGGGACAGTGCGGCTTCTGGTAATAGTATGCAGAGGTTTTGGTTGAAGATCCATGGTGTTTGATGATAAGTCTGCTGATTAAGGCACATGCATGCTGCACGCAGTGTAGATGAGGTCAGTATTTATTTATTCATTTATCATGCTTACTTATATAGCGCCATCATATTCCGCAGCGCTTTACAGACATTGTCAGTCACTGTCCCATATAGGGCTCACAATCTACATTCCCTATCAGTATGTCTTTGGAGTGGGGGAGGAAACCGGAGAACCCGGAGGAAACCCACGCAAACACGGGGAGAACATAGAAACTTCTTGCAGATGTTGTCCTCGGCAGGATTCGAACCCAGGACTCCAGCGCTGAACTGCTATCCACTGAGCCACCGTTACATCTTGCTTCACTTCTTATGCGCCCAAAGTGCAGACTATACACAGTAGAGCGAGGTGACCTGACTGCTGTGCGCAATGCACATGTGCCGGAGTCCTCAGTGCAGTAACTTCATCGGACACCGCGGATCTTCAACCTTTGACTTCTAGATACCAGTAGCGAGCAGCAGTAGGATACAATAGTTGGGGACCCTAAACCCCAGATGCATAATGGCATGCTGGCAGCTTAGTGGTCCCAAAAAGACACCCCAAAAATACCTCTTAGGATCTATTCAGATTAAGTGTTTTATATCCATTTCCACACATGCGTTTAACAGATGCAAAAACCAACGCAGACGGATGCAAATGAATGGCCAATCCGTTTACATAGACCTAAAAAGGGTTCAGTTTCTGTTGCTTTGATGGGACAGATATAGAAATACGGTATGCTATGTTTTTGGACAGAAACGGATCCTTTTTTTTAGGTCTATATAAACGGATGGCAATTTTTGTATTTGTTCAAAGGATGTAAAAAAACGTGATCTGAACGGAGCCTAAAGAAGCGCATCTCCTGCCCTCTGTGCAGGAATCTATGCCAGACGTTCCTGTTTAACCCTGGGCTTAACGTGGCCACTTTTCTGAAAACGGATTGTACAGTGCAAATGTGCCAAAAGGCACACATTTTGGTGCAAAAGGATGTGTGTGAGAACTTGTGACTTTTATCCTACCTTTTATGTCAGGAACTCATGTAAAATCTATGATAAATGTGCCCCCCCTCAGTTATCTATGGGATCCGACGTTATACAAAATATACAAATTATGCAGCCCCAAAAAACTACATGACAACATCTTTCTATGTAAGAGTACTAGCTTGCTCGAAGAGTCGCAGCACAAATGTACCTCTGTGACCTTGTGAAGGGAACAGCATATCATTTCTGGAATATTCTGGCTTCACTTAGTATGTAATGGTTGCTATAACACACACGTTGTGATTTTAACCTGTTTAGGGCACTTACTACTCACAGGCTAAGCAAACGATACGCCCTGAAGGAGAAAACATGTTGATAGCACTCAGACCGAGCCTGGAGACATCTGTAGTATAACTTACATGATACGTATGGTTAACCCTCAAACATTTTCCCAATTTGAGTCAATGGAAAACAAAAAGACCTACTAAAAATAGGTCACTGATCCCTGAACCACCAGGACTTTCTTGCCTTCCATACAACATGTCCCATGGTTGCCGCATTTGGCCACAGTGATGTCACACGGTTACAAATGCCACATTTTCACGGTGGCTTGCCAAGAAGTGGTGACACCAGAAAAGCCAAGAATTGGGCCACTTGTTAGTAGGTCCCCTAAAAATAGACCACATAGTGTCCCCTTGCTGGCACCCTCAACTATAATCTATGGCGAAAACATGTAGCGGTGGGGCCTAAAAAGGAGCAGGGCTGCTTCCATCCGTATATCTAGGCCGTATATAGATGATCGGGATGGGGTCGGGGGTCATACCTCAACCAACCTGACCGTGACAATCTCTCCTGTGGATAGGTCATCAGTATCAATCATCTTCAGACCCTGGAAACCCCTTTAAGCCTCATTTTCTTCCCTTCCTTCAGGCTCAGTGCATGCTCTCTGACAGTCGCTGCTCCCACACAACTCTCCTCATAATCTGCTGTGTCTTATTGTAGCAAATCAATATCACATTAACACTTATGCAATGAGCCCATCACACACACAGTACAAGTGCGTCAATCCATAACATCCTAAAACCGCCGGTCCTGTCACTATCTGAAGTCATTCTAATAATGAGGGTGTTACATAAAAGGCAGAGGAATATGGAACTAGGCTAATGGAGCAGATTTAAGCATTGCCTCCGCATCTGACGTCTGCCTTTATTTATGGTCCATTTTCATACCAAGGAGATGGTTTTCTTTCACTCATCATGAAAGTTCAACATCGATTTCTGATCCAACCAAACACTATTTCCTGTTCCAGTTTTATACAAATGTATAATGGAATAAAGTTAGTCACGTCTACTGAAGTCTCATTATCAGGACAAATATTTGCACTGTTGACGTATATACAGTACAATGCAAAAGCTTTAGGTGGGGGGTTCAAAAAAAGGCCGCAAAGTATGATTGCTTTCAGAAATAGAAGGGTTAATAGCTTATTTTTGTCGGTGAAGAAAATGAAAAGAATAAAGAAAAGAGAAATGTAAATCCCATCAATATTTGGGGTGACCTTTGTCCACACTGGATCACAGAATATCGTGTAGACTGGATAGAAAGGCAGCAAACCATCAGCTACTGGGTGTAAAGAAAAATGTATTCACGGACTTTAAGAGGAGATCTGGAAAATTGTGAAGAACTATAAAAATAAAGAATATTAGAAAGAGGCGGGACTTGTAATATCAGGATTACAGTGACTTACCATCATGACTTGTAAGTCAGTATCTACAGTTAATACTTACCTTCTATTTTCCTCGGATCTTGCTGCACATTGGCTCCTTTTTAGCTAAGGGTGGAGCTCCATTATGCTAGAGCTGTGATCTGTGACTACAGTCTGATGTAGTCAGACACACCTCCTGGCTCATCATTGGTTCAGGCTGCTCCCTCTCTTCTGATTGGCTGTTGTATACAATACAAGTTTATTACAGGATCACCTGGAAGTTATGGCATGGAGATCAGGCCACTGGGACTAGTCAGGCCATAAACTTTTCCCTGAAAACAATCCAACTGGCCAGTCCTTATTTCACCCAAAAACTAGCCTTCAGGGGTGGGTCCGGTGGACACGAATACACATACCCACCATTCCTGACATCTAATCACATGACATCTGTATGGCCAGCTTTGATGAAGGTTTCAAGCCTGAAAGAGGATGTTTTGTCCATTCTGCACAAAGATGAAGATAACATTGAAAAAACGCATACGGGTAATAAAGATAAGACTAAGATCTTCTGGCTATAAAAACAGTAATAACTATCCAAAGTAAAAGCTGCCATTTAAGCTGGATGACAACATCTATAAAGGTCACCATATACATTAATGTACAGTAGATCTGGTTTCTGACACTCCTTCAACATCAGCGGTCAGGAAAAGAAGGGTCAGACATATTGGATACCAACATGCCCAATCATTGCTCTCAGGAAAATAAGCTTCAGTTCTTATTGAGAACACTTGTTCACTCAAATGTGCATGCATATATGTGAGGTTGTCCGAAGGAATAGCTGTCCTGAGCTGGCCATACATAAACCACTTGTTCATCTGATAGTAATTCCCCTCTACTCCCCCATACAGAGAAATGCCACCCTCAAAAGTGTCTGGCAGCATTGTTCAGGTGAGTTGAGCATGCATGTGTATTGGCGGTTGGAAGGGATCATCTACCTAAAGGGTATGGCCAACCTTAGAGCAGAGGAAAAATAAAAAAAGAAGAGAAGGAAGGAAGGAAGAAAGAAAGACACAATAAGGCAAAGTAACATTCCAATCTTATTTATGGACAATGCCAGTCTGTTCCCTCGTACCTTCTGTCTTTGCCACCCATCCCGCTTTCCGTCTCGGTGCAGCTACCATCCTTTCTTTATAGCTTTTCGAGAGGAGTGTCAAATGAAGGTCAATGGGCACCAACGTTGGAAATTTTTTCGGCTCTACTTTCGAGCTGCCTTAATTCAGTATATTCCTTGGTCCTGGCACAAGGATATCGTTTTTCATTTTGCTTCTAACAGGAAGACTTGGTCTACCACAATAAAATCAAGCCTCTTATTTGCTGAATTCCCTCATCGCATTCCAGCTTTTAGAAAGCAGACAGGTTCACCAACGAAAGGAGGAAAACTTTAGCGCAAGGTTACCGTGATAGACAAAACAAGGAGATGCTGAGACCAACTGGAGGTCTGACAATTACCTGATAGGAGAGAAGAGGGAAAGCAAGAGCGCCCTAAATGAATGGAAAATTCTCATGCTGGCCTCCATAATGTTAATTTCATTTATAAGGGCTCACTTTCCCAAGGTAGGAAAATTAATAGCTGCCAAGACTAATAAAGCTGGTAAGGAATTTTTTTTCTTCTTCTTGCAGAGACAAGATGGATGGAAACCTTAAACTCATGCAGTTGTACAAAGTGGTATCAGGTTAGCTGAAGAACATGTTCTTAACCCTTTATTAGCTAAGCAGGTCCTCGAAGAAAAGGGAACATACATTTTTACTTGTTTCCAAGATTAGGGTAAGGGCTCTGGTTGACCAATTATAAAGCACTAAAATGTATGGCCCAAGTGATCTTCTTTTGGGTAAGTGTAAAAGAAGCAAGAACAACCGGGTCTGTATTGTAAAAAGTGTGGCGATAGATTGGGGCTCTTGTATGCTCCTGATAGCAGGTATATTCACTACAAGAACCAGCTGCATCAGTATGATCAGAGCTATGTTAATTGCAGGCAGGTATCTTCTCACAGCTTGTGTAAGGAGCGCCTGACTCATAAGTGCTCCTTATAACACAATGCGAGGAAAATGGGGAAAAAAAAGGTCCCAGATGGAACGGACCTCAATGTGGTTCTGAGTAACAACTGATATATTTGTTTTATGACAGGCGACAACCATCTGTCACATTCAGCAAGTTTATATTTTATGTATGTAAGACACTCGTAAAATCCAGTCACAAGATAAGCAGTTACGACTCCACATATTATTTCACACTCAACTCCTACCACGTAACTATTCTATCAATACAATGCAATATAACTACTATAAAAATGTCCACTGTATACAAGAATATAATCACTATAATACTGCTCCTATGTACAAGAATATAACTACTATAATAATGCCTCCTATGTACAAGAATATAACTACTATAATACTGCTCCTATGTACAAGAATATAACTACTATAATACTACCCCCTATGTACAAGAATATAACTACTATAATACTGCTCCTATGTACAAGAATATAACTACTATAATACTGTCTCCTATGTACAAGAATATAACTACTATAATACTACCTCCTATGTACAAGAATATAACTACTATAATACTACTCCTATGTACAAGAATATAACTACTATAATACTACCTCCTATGTACAAGAATATAACTACTATAATACTGCTCCTATGTACAAGAATATAACTACTATAATACTGTCTCCTATGTACAAGAATATAACTACTATAATACTGCTCCTATGTACAAGAATATAACTACTATAATACTGCTCCTATATATAACAATATAACTACTATAATACTGCTCCTATGTACAAGAATATAACTACTATAATACTGCTCCTATGTACAAGAATATAACTACTATAATACTGCCTCCTATATACAAGAATATAACTACTATAATACTACCTCCTATGTACAAGAATATAACTACTATAATACTACTCCTATGTACAAGAATATAACTACTATAATACTGCCTCCTATATACAAGAATATAACTACTATAATACTACCTCCTATGTACAAGAATATAACTACTATAATACTGCTCCTATGTACAAGAATATAACTACTATAATACTGCCTCCTATATACAAGAATATAACTACTATAATACTACCTCCTATGTACAAGAATATAACTACTATAATACTGCCCCCTATGTACAAGAAAATAACTACTATAATACTGCTCATATGTACAAGAATATAACTACTATAATACTGCTCCTATGTACAAGAATATAACTACTATAATACTGCCCCCTATGTACAAGAATATAACTACTATAATACTGCTCCTATGTACAAGAATATAACTACTATAATACTGCCCCTATGTACAAGAATATAACTACTATAATACTGCTCCTATGTACAAGAATATAACTACTATAATACTGCCTCCTAGCTGTGGTTGTGTTTCTGTAGCTCTCCTGAGTCTCCTGATGTCTGGAGAAAGCCCAGGGCGGGGCCACCCTGGGTGGGGCAGCTCCCCTAGCAAGGCCCAGGCTCCAAGGCCTACTCTGGGAAGCAATTCCCAGACAACTCAAAAAATGGATGAAAATCCAAAAGTCTTCAAGAATGAAAGTAATGTCCAGAGTGTCAGCAGTCCCAGTGCAGCAAGCCAAGATGGGAAGAAAATGATTGCAAAGAAAGCAGTAGCTGAAGCAAGCAGAGGTACGGTGCAGCAACCTACCAATGTAATTGTGCAGCATCCAGACAGAATACCTGATTGTAAGAAGAAGCAAGCCGTGCAGCCTGTGCAGACGCCATTACAGGTTACAGGTGTCCCGTCCACTCCACCCTCCTGCAGACAGAGGAGAACGTCCTTGGAGAGACAGACCATGCTGGAGAACATGCAGCGGCCTGCACTGGTGCGGTCTGAGCGGACAAGATCTGGTAGTGGGAACTGCAAAATTGTAGAAAGGCCTGTGGATGTGACCAAAGGGAGACCAGCAGGGAAGCTTCATGGTACCAGTAGTGCGGTCACTGGAAACAAACTGGACCCCAGTGCCCAAGCTACAGATTGTGGCCCCATGGCTGTGACAACAGCCGCAGCATGCCAGAAGTCACAGACTACGCTAACCAGAAGCCACAGACTACTGTAACCAGAAGCCTACTAGTAACCAGCCTGCAAAACTCCCCAATAATGGTCAGACTGTTACAATGGCGGAGCGTGCACCTGAACTGCGCCTGGCAGACGAGATCCCAGCACTGGTCAGGAGAATGGAGACTTTGAAGGCGAGTAAACTATCTCTGCAGAGACAGATTGACTGTGCCTATAAAGTAAGGGCTGCTAGACCTGGGGTAGAGGCAATAGTGGATAAGAAGCTGAGCGCACTGGCGAAAGAGCTCGCCGATAACGTACAGGAGACCGAGACTGTACTGGAGCAAATGGGACCGGTGGGAGAATCCTACAGAAACCAGCAGCGATTCGAGGAATACCGGCAGTTACCATCACCTCGCTCCAAAGTTGGATCTGAACCATCTCAAGATGGCGGCCAGCAGTCCCATGCAAAACCTATTCTGCAGCCAGCAAGTTTCCCTTTTAAGGAAGGGAATTTGTATGGGAAAGAAGCAGCTAATGCCAAGTCACAGCAAAGACCTGCAGCAGTTCCTGGCAAGGCACCACAAGTCCCAGCAACCAGCACCTTACAGCAAGATCATGGACCCCTACCTGAAGTAGCATCTGTGCAGACACCACAAGTCCCAGGAGGCAGGTCATCTCATCAGGACTGTGGACTCTTACCTGAAGGTACTGGTGCACATTTGGGGGCTCAGGATGTAAGTGTGTGGGACAGTCTGGACTCTGCTGTGCAGGACATAACTGATAGTGACTGTAATAATATTGTGGACTCTGCTGCCACTGACTATCCATCTGTGTCTGAGATTATAGATAATCCTGTATGTGATAATGGAGTAGCAGGGAAAAGTGTTTCTCATTCTGGGGGGGATCCTTCACCATCTTTGACATTAGACCCCTCTACAGTCCAGTCTCTGGAGTCTGCTGATATCACAGACATAGAGGTTGATGGTGGGGCGGACACAGCACAGTCCAATGTACAGGACTTTCCCCCTCTAGTTACTAATGTAGTAGCAGAACCTCCTAGTGCAGGTGCTCAGCAGCCCACACAGCGCTCACAGATACGCCAAGATGGCGGATCTGGCCATACCTCCTCTGAGAATGCCTGGAGCCGCGGTGCTCCTTCTTTTACATCGAGCACGAACTATACAGGCCAGGCTTTCAAGAGGAGGAATGTAGTCAGGTTTAGGCACAGAGGTGCCAAGGAAGATCTGCCTGATAGAAGGTTTGTGGTCAGAGGGCTCCTATGTACCCAGATGGGCTTCCTGCCGACTGACATCCTGGCAGTGATAAATCTTCCTGACCGCCAGGGGTATGATGTTAGCTTTAAGTTGATGTCTGATCTGGACCGTTTCTGGGATAATCTCACCAGGTTTAGAGATACTGAGGGTTGGAATAAATTCAGCTTCATCCCCATCTCTAAGCCAGATACCGCAAGTGTCACCATTGTTTTCTGGAATGAGGCCGTTCCCCCTCAGGACATTGTCATCTGGCTCAGGAGACACTGCGACCTAATGTCCGATCTGACTAAGAATAGGGATGAAGACGGGATCTGGACTGGTGGGTGGAAGGTCCTGGTTAAGTTACATCAGCACAACAACGTAACCCAACATCTGCCCAATTCATTCTTTATTGGCCGAGAGAAAGGCATCTGTTTCTATGCGGGTCAGCCACGCAGATGCTTTAGGTGTGGGAAGGCCGGTCATGTGGCAAATGTGTGCACCATGGTAAAGTGCAGCCTCTGTAATGAAATGGGCCACGTGAGCACTACCTGCCAAAACATTAGATGTAACCTATGTGGTAAGATGGGTCACCCCCACAGGGACTGTCCTGACGCTTGGCATAACCTCCGTAGGGATATCCCTGATGAGGACTTGCTGGCAGCGGCTGATGACATACAGGAGGAGGAGGAGGCGCTGTTGTCAGGGCCAGTAGTCACTGAGTCAGAGCCCCAAACAGATACAGGTGATACCACCCAGGGCCAAGCCCAGTCAGGACCCATTGAGGCGACCATGGAGGTTGTTGGGCAGGTTGTACAACCCTCAGTGGCCATCTCTTCTCCTGCCCAAAAACCCACCAGTACTAAGAGAAGGAAGAAAGACAGATCCAGCCGTAGGCCTGAGGGTGAGTGGACCACTGTCCAAAAACCAACTAAGATGAGATTGGATAGAACGGGCGATGTTACTGCAACATCAAATAGATTTAATGTCCTGTCAGAGACCGAAGCAGAAATAGAGAGAGAAATCATACGAATGATGGAAGAGTTCGATGATGAACCAGAGGGCGATCCACCCACTAAAAGGAGACCCCGCCGAGCTGAGGTACAGTCTGAATCAGACATGGAAACAGCAGGTCAGCAGGACAGCTCTGACTCTGATCTATAACAATGGGGTCCATCTCTCTGTTTCTTGTATTCCTACTTGTTCTGATGGCAGATTTCTATCTTAACATCATCTCCAGTAATGTTAATAGTATCAGAGCAAGGAGGACGAGACACGCAGTCTATGAACATTTGAAATATCTTGATGCAGATGTCTATTTCTTGCAAGAAACCCGTTTAAATAGTCTAGGACTACTACGAGAAGCAGAGAGAGAATGGCAGTCTGGCCCGTCCTTCTGGTCACTGGCTGTGGAACCTTGTGCCGGGGTTTCTATACTGTTTAACACTAGAGATGTCACCATATATAGATTAACCGAGGTATTGATGGGGAGGTGCCTGGTTCTAGAAGTTACCATCCGAGGCAGAAGGCTCCGACTCATCAATATCTATGGTCCTCAGTCAGTGACTGAAAGGGCACATCTGTTTGATGACGTAAAGCAGTACCTCTTTACATCTGTTCCTGTAGTCATGGCAGGGGACTTTAATGCCACTATGTCATCCAGTGACAGACCTACTGGTAGACCTCTCACCAGGGACTGCAAGGTCTTAAATACAGTTATTACACAGGCTGGTTTGTCTGATGTGTTTACTCAGGGTGCTAGGAAGCCAAAATTCACCTACTCCTGCGCTGGTAGATGCAGTCGGATAGACTTAGCTCTGGTGAGTCCTACTGAGAATGTCAGTGAGAAAAGTGAAAAGACAGTCCCTTATTCTGACCATCTGGCCTTGTATTTTTCTTTGGGCTCCACGAAACGCCCTGATATTGGGAGAGGCCTATGGAAACTCAATTCCAGCCTCTTAGATGACGACTATGTCGAGGGCCATTCAGAACCAGCTTGAGAGAGTCTACTTCTATGGCAACATGGCAGACTGGTTGGAGGAAGTCAAGGAGGATGTCAGATCCCTCTTAAGGAAACTGTCAGTTAAGAAGGGGAAGAGTAAGTATAGCCAGTATCTCAGGCTGCGGAAAGAATTAGAGTCACTCTATTCGGCGGGCGGGGATAACCAACGTGTGATTGACCGGCTGAAATCTGAGATCAGTCAGTATCAGTACCGCAGGTATACATCCCTGGTTCTTGAACGGGATTATGGGTCCTTAGGGGCGCCTGATCCATTTGAGAATTGCAGGGAGCGGGTGGCAAATAAATCGGTCACAGGTCTCACTGACTCCCAGGGTGTTTTACAGGAATCTCGGGAGGGTATCCTGGGGGTGGTGAGATCTTACTATGCTGACTTGTTTCAGAAGAAGGTTTTGGATAGAGAGAAGGTGGCTCAATTCTTGGAGGCAACTCCAGGTCCTGATACTGATGATTTGGACTTTTCTCCTTTGACAGCGGAATTAACGGTGGAGGAGGTTAAAGAGGCCATAAATAAGTTACATCTGAAGAAGGCACCAGGTCCAGATGGTATAACAGCTGAGTTCTACAAAAAATTCCGAGACCTCTTAGCTCCAGTCCTCGTGGATGTCTACAAAACTAGTCTAGAAAATCACCTGATGCTTCCATCCATGAGAGTGTCCTCCTTGATTCTGCTGTCTAAAGGTAAAGAGCCTACTGACATCAAGAACTGGAGGCCGATTGCCCTCTTGAATGTTGACAGGAAGATTCTTGCAAAGATTCTGTTCTCTAGGTTAGTTTGTTTGTCCCCGGCACTGTTGGCAGGCTCTCAGTTTGGCACAGTTAAAGGGCGGAACATCTCTGGAGCAGTTATCTCGGTAAGGGAGATGTTTGAGAGATGTAAAGCTCTGAGGTGTGGGAGATATGTTGTGAGTCTTGACCAGGCTAAGGCCTTTGACAGATTAGACCATGAGTATCTATGGGCCACTTTGACAAAGTACGGAATTCCGGGACAATTTATAGATTGGCTGAGAACTTTGTATTGTGAGGCGGAGAGCTTTGCTCTGATCAATGGTTGACAGGGTGACACTTTCAGGGTTGAGGCAGGGGTGAGACAAGGTTGCCCACTGAGTCCATTGCTGTATGTCTTTGCCATAGACCCGTTTCTTAGGTCACTGCAGGAGTGTGATTTTCAGGGGGTGCCGGTTCCCCACTGCTTGCCTCTGAGAGTTGTTGCCTACGCGGATGATGTGACTGTGGTGATATCTGAGCCTCTTGAGGTGGAGATGTTGTCTGCGGCCATCAGAAGTTACTCAGAGGCCTCAGGGTCTCTGGTCAACCTTGAAAAGAGTCAAGCTCTCTGGACGGGTCATACTGATCCTGTGTTTGATCTGCCACAGTTTGCCCAGGCCTCCTCCTATATTAAGATCCTTGGGGTGAAATTTGGGAGGGATGATAATGCCAGACTAAATTGGGAAGACAAGTTGGAATCCAGAAATGCAAAGGTTCAGCGATGGAGGAACTGGAGGCTGACCTATAGAGAAAGGGTTAAAATGTTGAAGACTTACCTGGTCCCTGTCTTCTTGTACGTCTCTGTTGTCTTTCCTTTGCCAGAATCTTTCTCCGCTAGGCTCTTTAGCCTGTTTTTCCAACTTTTGTGGGGGAACAGGTTAAACCCAGTAAAAAGAGGGATAACCTACCTACAGAGGAGAGAGGGTGGGCTGGATATGTTAAATCCAAGGGTGTTTTTTGACTCCATATTTCTAAAAGTAAATTTTGGTTGTCTGGACTCAAACAACAGCTCCCTGTGGGTAAATAGTATCAGGGACTGGATTTTGCCTTTTGCAGAATCTTGGGTGCGAGGCGGCAGCCTTAAGAGGGGTCGATTGTCTCATAGCTACCTCCCCCAGTATCTGGTCTATGGCCTGAAGTGTGTCAGGACGTGGAAGCTGGAGTTGACTTACATTGAGAGTAATACCAGGAGAGACATATACTCCAGGGTATGTAAGGCTTTCTTCTACTCCCGTCTTGCTCTAAGAGACTGTATAACATCCACTCTCCAAGAAAGTCTTAAACTCCTCAATAGCAGAAGACTCCCAGCCAAATTCTTTGATACTGCCTGGATGTCACTACATGGTAAACTCTTTGTTAGGGGAAACTTAAAATTCTTAAGTGTGCTGGATAGGAAGTGTCCCCTGGGCTGTCAGCAGGAGGAGACCATGGAGCATTTCATTACTGAATGCTGGGGAGGGAGGAAGATATGGGAGGAAGTGTCCAGCAGGTTATCCATCTCCATACTGCAAACCTGACATACCCCGACATAATCTATGGAGTCCCATCCAACAACACTGGTATAGATAGAGAAACCATGTACCTGATCATTACTGTCATCAAATATTATCACTGGCACGCAAGAACCCGAGTCTCCATATACAGTGAGAATTTTGACCATGAACTCGTAGTCAGACAGATATTATCTGAGCTCAGGTGGATAAAATCACTGGAGATAAAGAGAAACCAGAGAGACAGAATACTGGGGAGGAATGTGGATATGGTTTAAGTTTGGTCATTTATTTTTACCTTGTGTTCTGTTTTTTATTTATTTATTTATTTATTTTTTCCCAACAGGTGTGGACTCTTTAAGTTGATTCTGCTTTAGATATTTTCTGCTTGATCCTTCTTTGTACATACAAAATGTATGAAATAATTGAAAGAATTATTGTTTAATTGTATTTATGTTGGTTTTTACTTTAATAAAAATTGCCTCCTCTATTCAAGAATATAACTACTATAATACTGCTACTATGTACAAGAATATAACTACTATAATACTGCTCCTATGTAAAAGAATATAACTACTATAATACTGCTCCTATGTACAAGAATATAACTACTATAATACTGCTCCTATGTGCAAGAATATAACTACTATAATACTGCCTCCTATGTACAAGGATATAACTACTATAATACTGCTCCTATGTACAAGAATATAACTACTATAATACTGCCTCCTATATACAAGAATATAACTACTATAATACTGCTCCTATGTACAAGAATATAACTACTATAATAATGCTCCTATGTACAAGAATATAACTACTATAATACTGCTCCTATGTACAAGAATATAACTACTATAATACTGCCCCCTATGTACAAGAATATAACTACTATAATACTGCTCCTATGTACAAGAATATAACTACTATAATACTGCTCCTATGTACAAGAATATAACTACTATAATACTACCTCCTATGTACAAGAATATAACTACTATAATACTACTCCTATGTACAAGAATATAACTACTATAATACTACCTCCTATGTACAAGAATATAACTACTATAATACTGCTCCTATGTACAAGAATATAACTACTATAATACTGAAGAAAAAAAAAAGCTCCTATATACAAGAATATAACTACTATAATACTGCTCCTATATACAAGAATATAACTACTATAATACTGCTCCTATGTACAAGAATATAACTACTATAATACTGCCTCCTATATACAAGAATATAACTACTATAATACTGCCTCCTATATACAAGAATATAACTACTATAATACTACCTCCTATGTACAAGAATATAACTACTATAATACTACTCCTATGTACAAGAATATAACTACTATAATACTGCCTCCTATATACAAGAATATAACTACTATAATACTACCTCCTATGTACAAGAATATAACTACTATAATACTGCTCCTATGTACAAGAATATAACTACTATAATACTGCCTCCTATATACAAGAATATAACTACTATAATACTACCTCCTATGTACAAGAATATAACTACTATAATACTGCCCCCTATGTACAAGAAAATAACTACTATAATACTGCTCATATGTACAAGAATATAACTACTATAATACTGCTCCTATGTACAAGAATATAACTACTATAATACTGCCCCCTATGTACAAGAATATAACTACTATAATACTGCTCCTATGTACAAGAATATAACTACTATAATACTGCCCCTATGTACAAGAATATAACTACTATAATACTGCTCCTATGTACAAGAATATAACTACTATAATACTGCCTCCTAGCTGTGGTTGTGTTTCTGTAGCTCTCCTGAGTCTCCTGATGTCTGGAGAAAGCCCAGGGCGGGGCCACCCTGGGTGGGGCAGCTCCCCTAGCAAGGCCCAGGCTCCAAGGCCTACTCTGGGAAGCAATTCCCAGACAACTCAAAAAATGGATGAAAATCCAAAAGTCTTCAAGAATGAAAGTAATGTCCAGAGTGTCAGCAGTCCCAGTGCAGCAAGCCAAGATGGGAAGAAAATGATTGCAAAGAAAGCAGTAGCTGAAGCAAGCAGAGGTACGGTGCAGCAACCTACCAATGTAATTGTGCAGCATCCAGACAGAATACCTGATTGTAAGAAGAAGCAAGCCGTGCAGCCTGTGCAGACGCCATTACAGGTTACAGGTGTCCCGTCCACTCCACCCTCCTGCAGACAGAGGAGAACGTCCTTGGAGAGACAGACCATGCTGGAGAACATGCAGCGGCCTGCACTGGTGCGGTCTGAGCGGACAAGATCTGGTAGTGGGAACTGCAAAATTGTAGAAAGGCCTGTGGATGTGACCAAAGGGAGACCAGCAGGGAAGCTTCATGGTACCAGTAGTGCGGTCACTGGAAACAAACTGGACCCCAGTGCCCAAGCTACAGATTGTGGCCCCATGGCTGTGACAACAGCCGCAGCATGCCAGAAGTCACAGACTACGCTAACCAGAAGCCATACTGTAAGTAACCAGCCTGCAAAACTCCCCAATAATGGTCAGACTGTTACAATGGCGGAGCGTGCACCTGAACTGCGCCTGGCAGACGAGATCCCAGCACTGGTCAGGAGAATGGAGACTTTGAAGGCGAGTAAACTATCTCTGCAGAGACAGATTGACTGTGCCTATAAAGTAAGGGCTGCTAGACCTGGGGTAGAGGCAATAGTGGATAAGAAGCTGAGCGCACTGGCGAAAGAGCTCGCCGATAACGTACAGGAGACCGAGACTGTACTGGAGCAAATGGGACCGGTGGGAGAATCCTACAGAAACCAGCAGCGATTCGAGGAATACCGGCAGTTACCATCATCTCGCTCCAAAGTTGGATCTGAACCATCTCAAGATGGCGGCCAGCAGTCCCATGCAAAACCTATTCTGCAGCCAGCAAGTTTCCCTTTTAAGGAAGGGAATTTGTATGGGAAAGAAGCAGCTAATGCCAAGTCACAGCAAAGACCTGCAGCAGTTCCTGGCAAGGCACCACAAGTCCCAGCAACCAGCACCTTACAGCAAGATCATGGACCCCTACCTGAAGTAGCATCTGTGCAGACACCACAAGTCCCAGGAGGCAGGTCATCTCATCAGGACTGTGGACTCTTACCTGAAGGTACTGGTGCACATTTGGGGGCTCAGGATGTAAGTGTGTGGGACAGTCTGGACTCTGCTGTGCAGGACATAACTGATAGTGACTGTAATAATATTGTGGACTCTGCTGCCACTGACTATCCATCTGTGTCTGAGATTATAGATAATCCTGTATGTGATAATGGAGTAGCAGGGAAAAGTGTTTCTCATTCTGGGGGGGATCCTTCACCATCTTTGACATTAGACCCCTCTACAGTCCAGTCTCTGGAGTCTGCTGATATCACAGACATAGAGGTTGATGGTGGGGCGGACACAGCACAGTCCAATGTACAGGACTTTCCCCCTCTAGTTACTAATGTAGTAGCAGAACCTCCTAGTGCAGGTGCTCAGCAGCCCACACAGCGCTCACAGATACGCCAAGATGGCGGATCTGGCCATACCTCCTCTGAGAATGCCTGGAGCCGCGGTGCTCCTTCTTTTACATCGAGCACGAACTATACAGGCCAGGCTTTCAAGAGGAGGAATGTAGTCAGGTTTAGGCACAGAGGTGCCAAGGAAGATCTGCCTGATAGAAGGTTTGTGGTCAGAGGGCTCCTATGTACCCAGATGGGCTTCCTGCCGACTGACATCCTGGCAGTGATAAATCTTCCTGACCGCCAGGGGTATGATGTTAGCTTTAAGTTGATGTCTGATCTGGACCGTTTCTGGGATAATCTCACCAGGTTTAGAGATACTGAGGGTTGGAATAAATTCAGCTTCATCCCCATCTCTAAGCCAGATACCGCAAGTGTCACCATTGTTTTCTGGAATGAGGCCGTTCCCCCTCAGGACATTGTCATCTGGCTCAGGAGACACTGCGACCTAATGTCCGATCTGACTAAGAATAGGGATGAAGACGGGATCTGGACTGGTGGGTGGAAGGTCCTGGTTAAGTTACATCAGCACAACAACGTAACCCAACATCTGCCCAATTCATTCTTTATTGGCCGAGAGAAAGGCATCTGTTTCTATGCGGGTCAGCCACGCAGATGCTTTAGGTGTGGGAAGGCCGGTCATGTGGCAAATGTGTGCACCATGGTAAAGTGCAGCCTCTGTAATGAAATGGGCCACGTGAGCACTACCTGCCAAAACATTAGATGTAACCTATGTGGTAAGATGGGTCACCCCCACAGGGACTGTCCTGACGCTTGGCATAACCTCCGTAGGGATATCCCTGATGAGGACTTGCTGGCAGCGGCTGATGACATACAGGAGGAGGAGGAGGCGCTGTTGTCAGGGCCAGTAGTCACTGAGTCAGAGCCCCAAACAGATACAGGTGATACCACCCAGGGCCAAGCCCAGTCAGGACCCATTGAGGCGACCATGGAGGTTGTTGGGCAGGTTGTACAACCCTCAGTGGCCATCTCTTCTCCTGCCCAAAAACCCACCAGTACTAAGAGAAGGAAGAAAGACAGATCCAGCCGTAGGCCTGAGGGTGAGTGGACCACTGTCCAAAAACCAACTAAGATGAGATTGGATAGAACGGGCGATGTTACTGCAACATCAAATAGATTTAATGTCCTGTCAGAGACCGAAGCAGAAATAGAGAGAGAAATCATACGAATGATGGAAGAGTTCGATGATGAACCAGAGGGCGATCCACCCACTAAAAGGAGACCCCGCCGAGCTGAGGTACAGTCTGAATCAGACATGGAAACAGCAGGTCAGCAGGACAGCTCTGACTCTGATCTATAACAATGGGGTCCATCTCTCTGTTTCTTGTATTCCTACTTGTTCTGATGGCAGATTTCTATCTTAACATCATCTCCAGTAATGTTAATAGTATCAGAGCAAGGAGGACGAGACACGCAGTCTATGAACATTTGAAATATCTTGATGCAGATGTCTATTTCTTGCAAGAAACCCGTTTAAATAGTCTAGGACTACTACGAGAAGCAGAGAGAGAATGGCAGTCTGGCCCGTCCTTCTGGTCACTGGCTGTGGAACCTTGTGCCGGGGTTTCTATACTGTTTAACACTAGAGATGTCACCATACATAGATTAACCGAGGTATTGATGGGGAGGTGCCTGGTTCTAGAAGTTACCATCCGAGGCAGAAGGCTCCGACTCATCAATATCTATGGTCCTCAGTCAGTGACTGAAAGGGCACATCTGTTTGATGACGTAAAGCAGTACCTCTTTACATCTGTTCCTGTAGTCATGGCAGGGGACTTTAATGCCACTATGTCATCCAGTGACAGACCTACTGGTAGACCTCTCACCAGGGACTGCAAGGTCTTAAATACAGTTATTACACAGGCTGGTTTGTCTGATGTGTTTACTCAGGGTGCTAGGAAGCCAAAATTCACCTACTCCTGCGCTGGTAGATGCAGTCGGATAGACTTAGCTCTGGTGAGTCCTACTGAGAATGTCAGTGAGAAAAGTGAAAAGACAGTCCCTTATTCTGACCATCTGGCCTTGTATTTTTCTTTGGGCTCCACGAAACGCCCTGATATTGGGAGAGGCCTATGGAAACTCAATTCCAGCCTCTTAGATGACGACATGTACAGAGTTGTGTCCACTCTCTATTTCAGAACCAGCTTGAGAGAGTCTACTTCTATGGCAACATGGCAGACTGGTTGGAGGAAGTCAAGGAGGATGTCAGATCCCTCTTAAGGAAACTGTCAGTTAAGAAGGGGAAGAGTAAGTATAGCCAGTATCTCAGGCTGCGGAAAGAATTAGAGTCACTCTATTCGGCGGGCGGGGATAACCAACGTGTGATTGACCGGCTGAAATCTGAGATCAGTCAGTATCAGTACCGCAGGTATACATCCCTGGTTCTTGAACGGGATTATGGGTCCTTAGGGGCGCCTGATCCATTTGAGAATTGCAGGGAGCGGGTGGCAAATAAATCGGTCACAGGTCTCACTGACTCCCAGGGTGTTTTACAGGAATCTCGGGAGGGTATCCTGGGGGTGGTGAGATCTTACTATGCTGACTTGTTTCAGAAGAAGGTTTTGGATAGAGAGAAGGTGGCTCAATTCTTGGAGGCAACTCCAGGTCCTGATACTGATGATTTGGACTTTTCTCCTTTGACAGCGGAATTAACGGTGGAGGAGGTTAAAGAGGCCATAAATAAGTTACATCTGAAGAAGGCACCAGGTCCAGATGGTATAACAGCTGAGTTCTACAAAAAATTCCGAGACCTCTTAGCTCCAGTCCTCGTGGATGTCTACAAAACTAGTCTAGAAAATCACCTGATGCTTCCATCCATGAGAGTGTCCTCCTTGATTCTGCTGTCTAAAGGTAAAGAGCCTACTGACATCAAGAACTGGAGGCCGATTGCCCTCTTGAATGTTGACAGGAAGATTCTTGCAAAGATTCTGTTCTCTAGGTTAGTTTGTTTGTCCCCGGCACTGTTGGCAGGCTCTCAGTTTGGCACAGTTAAAGGGCGGAACATCTCTGGAGCAGTTATCTCGGTAAGGGAGATGTTTGAGAGATGTAAAGCTCTGAGGTGTGGGAGATATGTTGTGAGTCTTGACCAGGCTAAGGCCTTTGACAGATTAGACCATGAGTATCTATGGGCCACTTTGACAAAGTACGGAATTCCGGGACAATTTATAGATTGGCTGAGAACTTTGTATTGTGAGGCGGAGAGCTTTGCTCTGATCAATGGTTGACAGGGTGACACTTTCAGGGTTGAGGCAGGGGTGAGACAAGGTTGCCCACTGAGTCCATTGCTGTATGTCTTTGCCATAGACCCGTTTCTTAGGTCACTGCAGGAGTGTGATTTTCAGGGGGTGCCGGTTCCCCACTGCTTGCCTCTGAGAGTTGTTGCCTACGCGGATGATGTGACTGTGGTGATATCTGAGCCTCTTGAGGTGGAGATGTTGTCTGCGGCCATCAGAAGTTACTCAGAGGCCTCAGGGTCTCTGGTCAACCGTGAAAAGAGTCAAGCTCTCTGGACGGGTCATACTGATCCTGTGTTTGATCTGCCACAGTTTGCCCAGGCCTCCTCCTATATTAAGATCCTTGGGGTGAAATTTGGGAGGGATGATAATGCCAGACTAAATTGGGAAGACAAGTTGGAATCCAGAAATGCAAAGGTTCAGCGATGGAGGAACTGGAGGCTGACCTATAGAGAAAGGGTTAAAATGTTGAAGACTTACCTGGTCCCTGTCTTCTTGTACGTCTCTGTTGTCTTTCCTTTGCCAGAATCTTTCTCCGCTAGGCTCTTTAGCCTGTTTTTCCAACTTTTGTGGGGGAACAGGTTAAACCCAGTAAAAAGAGGGATAACCTACCTACAGAGGAGAGAGGGTGGGCTGGATATGTTAAATCCAAGGGTGTTTTTTGACTCCATATTTCTAAAAGTAAATTTTGGTTGTCTGGACTCAAACAACAGCTCCCTGTGGGTAAATAGTATCAGGGACTGGATTTTGCCTTTTGCAGAATCTTGGGTGCGAGGCGGCAGCCTTAAGAGGGGTCGATTGTCTCATAGCTACCTCCCCCAGTATCTGGTCTATGGCCTGAAGTGTGTCAGGACGTGGAAGCTGGAGTTGACTTACATTGAGAGTAATACCAGGAGAGACATATACTCCAGGGTATGTAAGGCTTTCTTCTACTCCCGTCTTGCTCTAAGAGACTGTATAACATCCACTCTCCAAGAAAGTCTTAAACTCCTCAATAGCAGAAGACTCCCAGCCAAATTCTTTGATACTGCCTGGATGTCACTACATGGTAAACTCTTTGTTAGGGGGAAACTTAAAATTCTTAAGTGTGCTGGATAGGAAGTGTCCCCTGGGCTGTCAGCAGGAGGAGACCATGGAGCATTTCATTACTGAATGCTGGGGAGGGAGGAAGATATGGGAGGAAGTGTCCAGCAGGTTATCCATCTCCATACTGCAAACCTGACATACCCCGACATAATCTATGGAGTCCCATCCAACAACACTGGTATAGATAGAGAAACCATGTACCTGATCATTACTGTCATCAAATATTATCACTGGCACGCAAGAACCCGAGTCTCCATATACAGTGAGAATTTTGACCATGAACTCGTAGTCCAGACAGATATTATCTGAGCTCAGGTGGATAAAATCACTGGAGATAAAGAGAAACCAGAGAGACAGAATACTGTGGAGGAATGTGGATATGGTTTAAGTTTGGTCATTTATTTTTACCTTGTGTTCTGTTTTTTATTTATTTATTTATTTATTTTTTCCCAACAGGTGTGGACTCTTTAAGTTGATTCTGCTTTAGATATTTTCTGCTTGATCCTTCTTTGTACATACAAAATGTATGAAATAATTGAAAGAATTATTGTTTAATTGTATTTATGTTGGTTTTTACTTTAATAAAAATTGCCTCCTCTATACAAGAATATAACTACTATAATACTGCTACTATGTACAAGAATATAACTACTATAATACTGCTCCTATGTAAAAGAATATAACTACTATAATACTGCTCCTATGTACAAGAATATAACTACTATAATACTGCTCCTATGTGCAAGAATATAACTACTATAATACTGCCTCCTATGTACAAGGATATAACTACTATAATACTGCTCCTATGTACAAGAATATAACTACTATAATACTGCCTCCTATATACAAGAATATAACTACTATAATACTGCTCCTATGTACAAGAATATAACTACTATAATAATGCTCCTATGTACAAGAATATAACTACTATAATACTGCTCCTATGTACAAGAATATAACTACTATAATACTGCCCCCTATGTACAAGAATATAACTACTATAATACTGCTCCTATGTACAAGAATATAACTACTATAATACTGCTCCTATGTACAAGAATATAACTACTATAATACTGCTCCTATGTACAAGAATATAACTACTATAATACTGCTCCTATGTACAAGAATATAACTACTATAATACTGCTCATATGTACAAGAATATAACTACTATAATACTGTCCCTATGTACAAGAATATAACTACTATAATACTACCTCTTATGTACAAGAATATAACTACTATAATACTGCTCCTATGTACAAGAATATAACTACTATAATACTGCTCCTATGTACAATAACATAACTGCTATAATACTACCTCTTATGTACAAGAATATAATTACTATAATACTGTCCCTATGTACAAGAATATAACTACTATAATACTGCTCCTATGTACAAGAATATGAAAGAATATAACTACTATAATACTGCTTATTTACAAGAATATAACTACTATAATACTGCTGCTATGTACAAGGATATAACTACTATAATACTTCCCCCTATGTACAAGAATATAACTACTATAATACTGCTCCTATGTACAAGAATATAACTACTATAATACTACCTCTTATGTACAAGAATATAACTACTATAATACTACTCCTATGTACAAGAATATAACTACTATAATACTGCTCATATGTACAAGAATATAACTACTATAATACTGCCCTATGTACAAGAATATAACTACTATAATACTGCCCCTATGTACAAGAATATAACTACTATAATACTGCTCCTATGTACAAGAATATAACTACTATAATACTGCCCCTATGTACAAGAATATAACTAATATAATACTGCTCCTATGTACAAGAATATAACTACCGACAAGAATATAACTACTATAATACTACCTCCTATGTACAAGAATATAACTACTATAATACTGCCCCCTATGTACAAGAATATAACTACTATAATACTGCTCCTATGTACAAGAATATAACTACTATAATACTGCCCCCTATGTACAAGAATATAACTACTATAATACTGCTCCTATGTACAAGAATATAACTACTATAATACTGCTCCTATGTACAAGAATATAACTACTATAATACTACCTCCTATGTACAAGAATATAACTACTATAATACTGCCCCCTATGTACAAGAATATAACTACTATAATACTGCTCCTATGTACAAGAATATAACTACTATAATACTGCCCCCTATGTACAAGAATATAACTACTATAATACTGCTCCTATGTACAAGAATATAACTACTATAATACTGCTCCTATGTACAAGAATATAACTACTATAATACTGCTCCTATGTACAAGAATATAACTACTATAATACTGCTCCTATGTACAAGAATATAACTACTATAATACTACCTCCTATGTACAAGAATATAACTACTATAATACTGCCCCCTATGTACAAGAATATAACTACTATAATACTGCCTCTATGTACAAGAATATAACTACTATAATACTGCTCCTATGTACAAGAATATAACTACTATAATACTGCTCCTATGTACAAGAATATAACTACTATAATACTGCTCCTATGTACAAGAATACACTGTGTGCAGAATTATTAGGCAAATGAGTATTTTGATCACATCATCCTTTTTATACATGTTGTCCTACTCCAAGCTGTATAGGCTTGAAAGTCAACTACCAATTAAGTAAATCTGGTGATGTTCATCTCTGTAATGAGGAGGGGTGTGGCCTAATGACATCAACAGCCTATATAAGGTGTGCTTAATTATTAGGCAACTTCCTTTCCTTTGGCAAAATGAGTCAGAAGAGAGATTTGACGGACTCTGAAAAGTCAAAAATTGTGAGATGTCCTGCAGAGGGATGCAGCAGTCTTGAAATTGCCAAACTTTTGAAGTGTGATCACCGAACAATCAAGCGTTTCATGGCAAATAGCCAACAGGGTCGCAAGAAGCGTGTTGAAAAAAAAAAGGTGCAAAATAACTGCTAATGAATTGAGGAAAATCAAGCATGAAGCTGCCAAGATGCCATTAGCCACCAGTTTAGCCATATTTTAGAGCTGCAACTTTACTGGAGTATCAAAAAGCACAAGGTGTGCGATACTCAGGGACATGGACAAGGTAAGGAAGGCTGAAAAACGACCACCTTTCAACAAGATGCATAAGATAAAATGTCAAGACTGGGGCAAGAAATATCTTAAGACTGATTTTTCAAAGGTTTTATGGACTGATGAAATGAGAGCGACTCTTGATGGGCCAGATGGATGGGCCCGAGGTTGGATCAGTAAAGGGCAGAGAGCTCCACTCCGACTCAGATGCCAGCAAGGTGGAGGTGGGGTACTGGTATGGGCTGGTATCATCAAAGATGAACTTGTGGGACCTTTTCGGGTAGAGGATGGAGTGAAGCTAAACTCCCAGACCTACTGCCAGTTTCTGGAAGACACCATCCTCAAGCAGTGATACAGGAAGAAGTCGGTATCGTTCAAGAAAAACATGATTTTCATGCAGGACAAAGCTCCATCACATGCATCCAAATACTCCACAGCGTGGCTGGCCAGTAAAGGTCTAAAAGAAGAAAAAATAATGACATGGCCTCCTTGTTCACCTGATCTGAACCCCATAGAGAACCTGTGGTCCCTCATAAAATGTGAGATCTACAGGGAGGGAAACCAGTAAGTCCACCTCTCTGAGCAGTGTCTGCGAGGCCGTGGTGGCCGCTGCACGCAATGTGGTCGTAAACAGATCAAGTAACTGACACAATCTATGGATAGAAGGCTTTTGAGTGTCATCCTAAAGAAAGATGGCTATATCGGTCACTGATTTGTTTTTGGTTTTGTTTTTGAATGTCAGAAATGTTTATTTCTAAATTTTCTGTTGTATTGGTTTACCTGGTGAAAATAAACAAGTGAGATGGGTATATATTTGGTTTTTATTAAGTTGCCTAATAATTCTGCACAGTAATAGTTACCTGCACAAACAGATATCCTCCTAAGATAGCCAAATCTAAAAAAAAACCCACTCCAACTTCCAAAAATATTAAGCTTTGATATTTATGAGTCTTTTGGGTTGATTGAGAACATAGTTGTTGTTCAATAATAAAAATAATCATCTCAAATACAACTTGCCTAATAAATCTGCACACAGTGTATAACTACTATAATACTGCCTCCTACGTACAAGAATATATCTACTCTAATACTGCTCCCATGTAAGAGAACATAACTATAATGCTGCCTCTGTACAGAACAATATACATATAATTACCTACAGTGAATTATCTCTCCGTTTCTCATACAATAAATCATACATCTCTTGGGTATAATTCTATATTTACCATGCTGTAAGATCCTATAGTGCTTTGCTCAGTAGAACATCTCTCCTGCTGATATTATGGGATAGATGTGGGGGGCACCGGTTTCCTTGGAGAACACTCGAAAGTGTCACATTATCCAAACACAAGAGTTCTGTATGCGTCATTAACCCATTGTAAATGCAAAAAGCGACTGAAAAGGGATACATAGGCCCATACGTAATATGCACAATATACACTTAATGAAAAAAAAAAAAAATCACTGGTAAACAGAAATCCTTTCATGTTCATTTTTTTGTCAGGTTGTTATAAATTCTGTTCTACTGCTTATCAGTCATATCTGTTTTTGGGAAAGGTGGGTGACAGCCAGCATGGCCACCCATGTCCCATGACGACTGAGTTTTGGTGGAAATACTGCACATATAATAAACAAGGGACTGAAGTTTTGCCATTTTCCTCCTTCAAAAATTTCCATAGAACTGGCTCAGAATGTTTTTGCCACCCTTCACTGACCTGGTTTCTGTTCTCCAGCCCCCGCCGCTCTTGCGTCCATCTTCAGTCGCTGCTTTATTCTAATTTTACCTTTGTGTCAAGTGCTCTACAAACATCTTATGTAAAAACACATCGGAGTGGGCCGCTCTAGGGCTTACATAATGGGTGCCCTACTTTTATAGTCATTTTTATTGATTTTGAGTGTTCTGCCGCTATATTTATTAATATATCCCAGGTGGCCCCAAACATTGCATAAATGAATTACTCTTTCGGGAAGGTTCATCCTGAGCTTCCTGGTTCATACATGGCTAGAAGTGCAGTATAAGGCCTTATTCACACACCTGTGACGGATCTAACATTGTCTTGCATCCGTTTCATTTCATTTTTCCATTTTGACGGCCGATTATCCATCCATTTTTATGGTCTGTGTGAACAAGGCCTTAGGTTTTTGTAATGACTGACACAACAGACCGTTATTTCACAGTTGTCTAAAAAAAATGGAGATGCTCAAAAATAAAATTTATTTTTTTAATGGCCCAGATGACAGCTATCAAAAATGGAAAAAAGGAACGGATGTAAAATGGCTGTCAAGAATGGACATTCATAGCCAGATATTAGATTCATTAGGTCCAGTAATACCATGCAAGAAGTACAGTGTACACTGACACACAGGTAGCGAAAGAACTTCGGAAATGACATAACTTACCAAAGCTGCGCACTTACATACCGCAAAAAATGGTTTGCTTACATATTCAGGCATATTTTATTTACAGTAATGTATTTACCGCCATCTCCGCTGCACCTCCATCCTCCAGGGATGCCGCACAATACGTCCCGATGCTAAACGTTGTGACGCTGTACAGTATCGGGTTATAACATGTAGCGAGAGGCTGAGAGGTGCAGAAGATCTTGCTATGGGGCCCCATCGTTCTTAGTTATGCCCCTTGTTGAATGGATATGTTTAATACCAGCCAGGAGCTTTCTGAGAGCCTACAGCAAGCGGACACTGCAAAACACAGTGTGAATGTCGCCCTAATGCCACAAACTGAAACATCTCCAAGCATTCAGATACATCCCATTCTCTTCACACAAGGACTATCAGGGTCAGATCATTCTTGTAGAGTAAATATTTAACCCAAATTCCTGATTGTTAACTAAAGGAAGGAGGAACAGCCATAGCTGAGGTTTAGTATCTGCAAGTGAGTGTCGGTCTACCAGAGCTACACCAGAACCCACAAGAACACCAGGTAAGGGCCAGATTTCGTCATTTTGGGGGTATTTGGAGACTCACCCTCACCCAGCTTTCCTAGAGTCTTAAACAGAAAATATCACTACATAATCCCTGCAAACCGGGGATTGTACTGAGCACCCAGGCCTAGATGCAGCCCCTGCCCCTGTGGAGCCCTTCAGTATGTGCACATGTTTTTCTTTGGCCCATACAGGCTTCCCACAACCACCTGATGACATGGTAGATTTCTTCTGAATGTGCACGTAAACATGTCAAACACGTATCCATCAGTCGCCCCGGTTTGTTCTGTATGTTTCCTATGGATTGCATACAGTAACTTACAATCTGTCCTCATCGTGTCGTGCTGACACAGGTGCTTTGCTTGTTACAACAAGTGTGAAGTGGATACAATCAGGGAAGGTTTTAGGTTTTTGGATGTGAGCATTAAAGTGTTCATTCACTGACAAGAAGCAGAGGTCATGAACAGATTCAGTGCTATCTGTCATGTCATGTCGACCCTAAACGTGAGTTTTAAGATGAGGGGGACGGTTTGTGTTTCTAGTAGTGTTTGGTCTTCACTAGGCCAGCCGTAGTGCCATATGGCGCATTAACCATCCCTACTGATTGGTTACCACTACGGCCTGGCATTATAGTAGTTTTATCTACACACTATATGGTGGTATTTACAGTACTTTAATACTGCATGCAGGTATTTACTTAAACACGGGATGAATGCATTTAGTTAAATAATACTTGAACACTGTATGGCGGTATTACTTGAACACTGTACTGTGATATTTACTCAAAGACTTGTTTGGTTATTTTGCTTAAACACTGTATGAGGGTATAATTTGATCATTGTATGATGGTATACTGAGCACTGTATGATAGTATTACCTGAGCACGGTATAGTGCCATTATTTGAACACTGTATAGTGGTATTACTTGAACATTGTAGGGTTGATTACTTGAATATTGTATGGTAGTATTATTTGAGCACTGTATGGTGGTAATACTTGAACACTGTATGGTGGTATTACTTCAACATTGTATGTTAGTATTACTTGAACATTGATGTTAGTATTACTGAAACACTATATGGTAGTATTACTTGAGCACTGTATAGTCACATTTTTTGAACACTATATAGTATTATTACTTAAACATCATATGGCGGCATTACTTGAACACTGTATGGTGGTATTACTTGAACATTGTATATTAATATTACTGGAACACTATATGATGGTATTACTTGAGCACTGTATAGTAGCATTTTTTGAACACTATATAGTAGTATTACTTAAACACTGCATGGCGGTGTTTAATATTACTTGAACATTGTATGGTGGTATTACTTGAAAACTATGGTGATATTACTAGAACACTGTATGGTGGCATTACTTGAACAGTGTATGGTGGTATTACTGGAACACTGTATGGCAGCATTATTTGTACATTGTATGGTGCTATTACCTTGAGCACTTTAAAGTGGTATTACTTGAACATTGTATGGTGGTATTACATGAACATTGTATGGCGGCATTACTGGAACACTGTATGGTGGCATTACTAGAGCACTGTATAGTGGTATTAATTACACATTGTATATTGGTATTACTTGAACAATGTATGGTGGTATTACTGGAACACTGTATGGTGGCATTACTTGAACAGTGTATGGTGGTATTACCTGAACACTGTATGGCAGCATTATTTGTACACTGTATAGTGCTATTACTTGAGCACTTTAAGGTGGTATTAATTGAACATTGTATGGTGGTATTACATGAACACTGTATGGCGGCATTACTGGAACACTGTATGGCGGCATTACTAGAGCACTGTATAGTGGTATTACTTATACATTGTATATTGGTATTACTTGAACAATGTATGGTGGTATTACTGGAACACTGTATGGCGGTATTACTTGAACATTGTATGGTAGTATTACTAGAACACCATATGGTGGTATTACTTGAACACTGTATGGTGGCATTAGTTAAACAATATATGGCGGCATTACTGTATAATGGTATTACTTAAACTTTGTGTGGTGGCATTACTTGAACACTGGTGGCTAAACACTGTATGGTGGTATTACTGGAACACTACTGTATATGGTGGTGGTATTACTTGAGCACATTGAACAATTCTGCTCAAACATTCAGGTTGGATCGGATTATCTAGACTCCAGGAGGCAGGCAATGATGCTTCCTACAGGTCATCTCTAAACAACCCTCATTATATTTTAACCACTAAATGGCGGAATAATACTCAAAGAGATCAGAATGTATTTAGGTACCCATAAACTTTCAATAGTTGTCGGTGAATTTTCCCTCCCATATCTCATGCACACCGGGCTTAGCTGTGTGTGCACATGTTCCCAATGGGAAAAGGGGAATAATCTGTTGTCCAATCCTATTTTTACCCTGATATCCATTTTGGGAGTATTGGCACACTCAACTACTACCTCCCACAACCTCCTATTCACGCGCTCACTAGAACTTCAATTGGACCGTCAGGAATTTGGAAACTTCCATTAACTGAACATCATGGGAATTCACTAATAGTGGTGGGACTAGGTGACCTTTTAATGTTTATAGGGGTGTTCCTATCATGGCTTCCGTGACAGCAGATGATTACAGAAAAAAAAAGGATTGGACATTTTGGATTTGAGATGTGTCTGGCATTGGCTGATTCCTCTCACCCTATTAAGAACACATGCATGCTCGGATGAGCATATGTGTATGGGGAGATAGGAGGGATAGCTATTGGCCAAATAAGCAAGATAAGAACTTAAATGTCTCATGTCAACCTCTTGTTGGACCCTTGGCTGCCACAGCAACCCAAAGCTGAGGGGTTCCAGAGGGGGCTCCTTATCTCTGTAAAAGTACTTACAGTATGTGCAATGGTTGCTATTGATCGCACCATCTATGGGATAGATATCCATCCATGTACGATGATGCTGGCTAAAGGGCTTTTCCAGTCAAACTAGAAAATCCAAGGGGCTGGGCTAAAATAGAAGAAAAGAAGTGATACTCACCTACCCAATTCCATGCCGATAATACCGCATCTAATAAGTCACTGGTACCCAACACGTGACAGCTGACTGACCACAGTGGTCACCTGAGCCACTTCTAATCCAGTCACTGCAGGCACAGAATGGAACGGGGGACCCAAAGCACCCCCTACACCCCGAGTTTTCCACTTTGCTACTCTCACCTGCTAATGCCATAAATGTAGAAAGCATTATGGGAATGGGTTAATCGCATTGTGGTATTATTTAGATACCATATGAAGCTCGTATTTGATTTGTATATTGGTATTTTTTGAGTATTGTGTGGCAGTATTAACTTAACTGCTACTTAGACACCATCCTATATAATGATATTAAAGGAATTAAACCACAAAATATATTTATCCTCCATCTGTAAAGGATAGGGGGTCTGACCAATGAGACCCCTACCGATCACCTATGGTTTCTTATTTTAATATAGCAGTGTGTCTCTATCACTAACATCGCAACTTGTGGCTGTACTGCAGATTAGCCGCAGTGTGCGCTGTTGATGCCATATCATTTATATCAAGGTACTATTACTATAGGAGAACTTCCCTGTACATAGTCCATTACTTATTCTCATAGTGCTGGTCAGAGACCCCTTATAGATCGAGATGTGCACTAACTTTTTGTGGTGTAACCACCTTTTAGTAGCTCTATATAGCACTATTATCGTATTTCTCATCGGAGACACCCTTGTTTATAATTTTAACATTGCTCTTTTGCTCCATATGAAATCCTTTTATTGGTGCTTAATAAATGTTAAGTTTTAGAAGAAAATTACACATTGAATGGGAAATTGGACACGGAAGTGCTGTAATTCGGCTATTTCTGGCTCTCCCACTGAAATGAATGGAGTCAGGGCTTGCGTTCTGCGTCCGCAACGTTCCCAGCGTTCGGACCCCCATGAACCAATCCACAATTTATCCCCTATCCTATTCATAATTTTTGTGTCGTAACCCCTTTTATTAGGCACTGACTGGTATAGTTTTTCTTATGCTGTATAGCAGTACAACATAGGGGCCGTATGTCTTTACGATATCCTTGCCCAGCCTCTATGATAGGTGCACCAAACTATTTCCAAGCATCCACAACCAGATTCATAAGCTTGCCCATCAGATCATCCCCTGAATGACAAATGATTTCCATTTCCGAAGTCCTGATTTCCTTGCATTTCTCTTTCATTCTCCCGCATTTTCTTTGTTTACTTCTAAAGTAGTGAACAAAGTCCCATTGACTTGGACAAACAAGTTTTACAATGCGGGGCGGTCTTAAGTGAGCAGCACAAATATTGTCTTTTGTTTCCTTAATACTTGGTAACTGCATTCCAGCTCACAAACACGTTGGTTGACTTTCTTGGGTGTAAAGTTGTGTAGTTTAGAGTTTCACTTCTGTCCACGTCACCTGCTGCATCTGCTGCTGTATAAGACACAAGAGGACAGGAACTTTCTGGATACCGGCAAATTCTTATGATAATGTTGGGTTCAGTGGTCTACAATCTTGGGTGGGACAGAAAGCACCTGAACTACGGGCTAGAGGAAGAAAGTCTGTCCATGTTGTCATAAAATCTAGGACTTGGCCATCATACTCTGGACTAACAGGTGGGTGACTCTAGACACAAGGTAAATCGCTTCAGACAGGGGTATCAAGATCAAATAGAGGATCTTCTAGCCTGTAACTATGATAGGGCCTGTGTAGGTTTTCTGCTCCTGGATGTTACTTTTCATTGATAGCAAAAAGTTGCAGAACTAATGATTTCCTCCTCAGACTTGATACTAATCTGCACCAAGGACCACAAACTATCAGGTGGAGCTGTCCTCATGTGGCGGGGGCGGGCACCGCATATAGCTATGGGACCGGGGCCAATAAACATTATTTACCTCTCTTGTTCTAATATGGCAAAACTTGGTATTCATGTAGAAATCAATGGGGTCTGGTCAGTGGTGGGGAGGGGGCAGATAGAGGTTTGTATAAGAGCTGGATACCAAGATCAACTCTTATGGAACCCATCAGTAACGCTAACTACGCACTTCAGATAACTGTAAGTCTAATGTTCGTTCTGCTTCACCAAGTGTGCATGTGTTCTCAATAGTTGGTGGAAAATAAACTTCCTCCAGACATCTCAGGTGGTGGCTTACTTCCTAGACAGGGGTCAGCAATTTTAAGCACTCCAGCTGTTGGGAAACTACAACGCTCAGAATCTTCCATTCACTTCTATAGGAATTCTAAGAACAGATAAGCGGTGTGCATGCTGGGGTTGTGTTTTTGAAAGAGCTGGAGTACCAGAGGTTGCTGATCTCTGACCTAGGAGAAATAGGTATTGGTCTTGTTAAAATTCAACCCTTCCTTTCCCCCATCATCAGGAGAGGCGGGCCCCTCTGCATAGTTAGGTCTGCCCGTCGCCTGCTTCGCGTTGGGTTGACATCTTGTGTTAGCACTGTTCCTCGCGTGCTGGGTCCTGGGTCAACATCTGTTGGCGGTGGTTGTTCTTCCTGTGTTGTGTGGGGTTACTCCGTTTCCTCCAACACTCCACAGCCATTTGTGGACCCTACCAAGGACAGCGGTGGGACTATTCTGTAGCACTGCAGATACTTGGGGCTATATAATGAGCAAAATCATTTAGCTGGTCTCCTTTGTTCCCTAGTCCAGCCGACCTTCTTTCTCTGGCAGGGTCCATCAGACAGAGAAGCAGCACGCTTCCTTATACCTTCATTCATGAGGTCCAATGGGCATGCCACTAACCTGCAAAACAACAACGTTCTGTTGGATCAGGTCAGCAGGTCCTCCTACACCTCTATGGCTGACCTCTATACAGAACTGAGCTTTGTGCATGTGTTTTTACAAGGATTTGCACTAAGCTGACCATAAATATAAAGATTATTAAGGCTGTGTGCGCATGGCAGAGCTGTGTGTACAAAGCCCCTATGAGAGAGAGTACACATATGGTAGGTACAGTGGTACAGTAGGGCCGCACACACCTCTATGGGTGCTATATTACAACTTGGAGACTAAATAAATCCATAAGGCCGATGTTCAGTTCCATTGGTTATAGAGCAGGTCCTATCCTGCTCAGTGATATTGGACTGGAACCCCCACTGAAATCCATGGGGAACAGAAGGCACTCACATGTCATCCGAGTGTATTTCACTACAAAATCGCCACCCCTTCAGCCTGCATACTCGGTCGTGTGTATGGGGCCTAATATGGTCACGTATATGAGCCCTGATGATGAGAATTAAAGGGGTATTCTAATCTTAACTACACTGAATAGGTTCTAAATAATAGATCGGAAGGGGTCTAACTGATAGGATCCCCATCAACTACCAACGAGGCCGTGGCCAGAAGTATTACGACCTTTGAGGTGACCAAGCATGTGTCCTGCCACTCCACTCAAAGTCTTCTGATGTGAACGCCGATTGTTGGGGGTCCCTATAGTCAAACTTGGCTATCTCCGGCAGTCCCCATTAAAATGAATGAAGAGGCGTGCACCGACCCGCCCAAGATTATTTAATTTTACACATGATTACTATAATATTGTAAGTGCTGGCAGCAGATGCACCACAATGCCCCGGCCTCCTAATAATTGCAGGGACTGTCATAAATTTCACTTGCAGCGCTATTTCCTGAATAAACGTGTCGGGCTGGGTTGTCCCTACCCTGGCCCACTCCATAGACATTTGTGGCTCAAAAAAAGTGGAACTTTTGTGCTGTAGTGAAAACTTTAATAAATTCCCACCAATATTTCCCACAACACATACAGGTATCGTGGGCTATATCTATTCATGTAGGGCCCTTTTTAATCCTTTTTGTGCAGGCCTTCCACAAAAAGAAAAAAAAAAAAGTCTGTTCCGGAGCTGCGATACGTATAACCTAATCTAACACTGTGAATATGATCCTTCATCTTTTTGCCAACTGATGAAATCACTTTATTCAGATGTTGCAGCCAGTTGACTGAAACACAGGAAAAGTTCAGGCAGATAATTTTTCGCCCAGCGCACAAGCTCTTTTTCATGTATGTGGCTATTGATATTTCCATTCCGTTGGATACGCTCCAGGCCGGATGGTGTGGGCGCAGTCTGATAATGTTTAGGTTATAAAACAGTATCGCTACTGTACATAAAAGGGTGTACGGATAGTCTGGACTTGCTTTGGTTTAGCTCGATACGTTAACTTCTCCACGCTGACAAGTCCGCCGCACAACAAAGACCTTGTCGTCGAGACACAGATAACATTTTGTGCAACTTCATTTTTTAATGTCTTGTGACAACGCTGGAATAGAGACAGATCTCTGTGCTCAGTAGCAGATAGAAGTATCTTTGCAAGTGAACTATTAGCCAAAATACACAGAACTCTTACTGGGAGACTTGATGTGTATTCACATGCTGCAGATTTGTTACATACATCTGAATGGGGATTTTATAAGGAGGGTGACAAAGTCAATGCCTTTCTTATCACATTCTATTTTTCGTTTTTTACTCCCCGCCTTCCAAAAGTGACAACTTTTTTTTATTTATCTATTGAAAGAGCCATATCAGGGCTTATTTTTTGCGGGTTATTGTACTTTGTAATGATACCATTTAGCCATTAACCATAAAATGATACCATTTTATTTATACACTTATATTTTATTATATTTTGGAGAATGTTTGACGTTTTGAGCACTTTTTGTTCAATTTTTTTTTTGGAAGGCGAAACAGAGATTTGGATTTTGATATGTTTTACCGCTACGGTGTTTGCCGTATGGGATAACATTTTTTTTTATTTGCAATATAGGGAGAGGGGTGTTATTTGAATTTTTTTTTTTTTTAAAATATAAAAAAATAGTATGGGGGCTTGAACCTGTGGTTATGAGGTGTGTATCAAAGACTGCAATACAACTATATTGCAGACTATGGCAGAATCACTGTGTACCTATTGAGGCCTGCCACAAGCAAGCCTCAATAGTTATATATATATACCTTTGACAGGACAGGGAGCTTTCAGAAGACACCGCACAGCTCCCGCAATCTTGCCACGAGGGAGCCTTATTGGCAACAAGCAGTAAGGAGAGAGGTGAGGGCTGGCCCTGAGGGGGGCATGGAGTAGGGATCGGGGTCCTCACATGTACACTAATCACAGGAGTTACAGCTATGTAAAACAGTGGAGACCCGGCGGTTATGGTGCTCGCCCTACTTCTGAGCATGTGCCAACATTTGTTGTACTATTACGGCAGATGACAGCAAGGGGTTAATATCCTGTGCAGTGTACTATAATTACCAAATTATTATTAATAACCTAATTATACCAAACCCTGCTAAATCTCACAAGCCCAGCTGTACTACATCTATAACTGCTGTGCTCTGTCCTGTGCCTTTGCCTTACAAGGAGTTACTTTATGACAAGTTTACTGTTGCATGTTTCCAACGCGTTTCAGTAGAAAATTAGGCTTAGAATTTACAGGTAGGGATTGGAGGGGTTGTCACAGAGAAACCTGCAGGTGAGCTGGACAAAAAACACCTAACAATTTTGGGTGGTTTTTGCTATAATGGCTTACGGTGCAACATTCTGCAGAACATCCATGACGGAAATTGTGCAGCATGTTTGCACTGTGTGTCCCCAGCCTAAATGATCTCTCCACGATCTTTATCAGCTTGTATGTGTGTGCCTCCATCCTCTCATTGATAAGATATGGCTTATATGTTTATGTTGGTTAACCCCATTTATGAGGCGCTTTCACCTCAAAATCAGCTCCAAATTCTGGCCGGAATTTTATTCCCATTGTATGTGAGGCTAATCGGTGAGCAATCGGGTTCCACAAAGACAGAATTTGAAGAGGAATCTGTGGAAGAAAACCGCCTCAAATTCCGCTGTGTGAACTTTAGGTCTTATTCACATGACAGATTTTGGATAGAAAAAGGATGTACCTGTCCTTTTTGATGGCTGTTTTACATCCATTTTGCATCTGTTTCTGCTGTGCAACATCTGTTTTTAATGGACCGTTGTAAAAAATGGATGAATTTCATTGGTCTGTCTTTTTACATCCAACCCACTCCCATTTAATGAGCGTTAAATCCGTCAAATTCGCTTTACAGTAGTGAAAAATGGATTCATTGGTTTCTACTGGACATCAATACAGACAAAGATAGAGCACGTCAGTTTTTTCGATGCCCATTTTAAATGGTCCGTCAAAAAAACGGACATGTGAATAGACACATTGAAATCAATGTACTGTTAAAATGCCCATGTGACGAACGTTGCAAAAAAACTGCGGTTTTTCACAGTAGTGCATTGAGCA
The DNA here is from genome assembly GCA_947044405.1 of Leptodactylus fallax. Lineage (NCBI taxonomy): Eukaryota > Metazoa > Chordata > Amphibia > Anura > Leptodactylidae > Leptodactylus > Leptodactylus fallax. Next base: position 3,160,509 of record CAMRHE010000159.1, on the reverse strand, counting down.
GAAAGGAGAAGTACAGATGTAGCAGGTTAAACTGCTGCAGTGTGATATCTTATCACAGAAGACAAACGACATTGTTCAAAGACTTTTCATAGTTTTTTGTTGTCTTCTGTGATAAGGTTTCACACTGTAGATTGCAGAAGTTCGGGTTAACTTTGCTACATCTCTACGTCCTATCTTTATGTTTCCCTTCCAACTCCCTCACAACTTTGGCTCAAAAAACCACAGCAAAATCCACACCATCAACAACTTCATGTGTGTCTTCAGCCTTAAAGTTTATTATAATGCATTATTAAGCATTTGTGGGACTTTAACCTTTGTTCTGACCTAGACCGTGCTAAATTTTGCACGCACAAAGATACGACACACGTAGATATGTGCAGATGTTCACGCTGCTGCCCTGAGAGGGGAATCCTACATGTAGTCACAAGTCGCCGTATCACTGCCCATATCCTTGCTGGAGCTTTGCAGCGTGACACAGACGAGTGCTGACCAGCTGGATCTGGATGAAGTCGCTTTGGTGTTTGTGGTTTTACAAAGGTATTTGCTTATCGGCTTCTTTATCTCTCAGTCATAGAAACAACTTGTCTTAAATGGCAAAAACATGGTCTGTGGATGAAAAAAATCAACTCTTTAAGTGATTATGTCATGTCTCTGTGGTCAGTAAATATACAGATCGCAACACTTGGCTTGGGAACACACAGAATATAAATCATCTCTGACTTGTCTAGTAGTTTAATCAGATACACTGTATACTGTGCATATATATATATATATGTATATTGTATATGTATATTGTTTACCTCAAGCTAAAATTCCTTGAAGCCATACATTTTTTTATTAATGGAACACCCTTTTAGGTTATGTTCGCAGCAGGTTATGTAAATTCAGCAGCGGAGTCGGGCTGCGTGGATGTATGTCTAATAGCAATGGTCTTTACTGATACACAAACTTCACTTTATCAGAAAATAGCGTTTTCAGCAATAATCCAGAATAACTATCACTGCACATATCAAGATGTTGGCGGATGAGTATTTACATATATATGTACATGTATATATTGGGGCTGGGTGATTAGTCAAGTATTTTACCTCGTTTACGATTAATGGTGATTATTTAGGCCACACCTCTTTTCTCTTCAGACCCCGGAGTATAATAAGGCCCAGGGGAGGCGAGCAAACATAAAAAACAATGCTACTCACCTCCCCTTGGTTCCGTGCGGTGCTTCTGGTCCTCTTCAGGCCTTCTGAATACAAATGCTTCATGCTCACCTCCCCTGAGTCTCCAGACATTTTTGGTTCATACGAAACTGCAGACAAAAGCTTGTGAATACTGCAATAAGGGACTGAAATAACTGATGTGCACAAAATCACATTGGTTATCCTGAGTGACAGTCAGTTCTGGTTATTTTTCCTCCATTAATGTCCCAGCCTTATAGCTATATATATATATATATATATACTGTATATTTGTAGCCAAAGGTGAAATTTGCATTACAGTACAATTGTATTTCAAAAGTCATTACAGTTTCTTCCCTGTAGGGGTCACTGTTAAAGCTTTTCTATGTAAAGACTACATAAAATGTTCAGCAATCTTTCTGGCTGTCTAGCATTGTTAAAAAATGACCTGCATAGGGGTGTCTCCTCGGCACAGGTCTGACATCTCTACCTCCATTGTCATTAGGTGTTCATGGCGGGGGACGCAACATGTGGCTATTACAGAGAATATTTATTCTAATGAGTATATGTAATACAAGCTGTCAACAATTTGCTCTCTGTTTTGGCACTTGCACGGGGCTCCCGTGTCCCTAATAGCAGATATGTAACATCAAATCAGCATCATTATTTTAATGTTCTGATGTATGACTGCCAGGATTGTGTACAGCACGTACTACACTGGTCTAAAGTCGTGAAATTTGTAGACAATTAAAAGTTAAACATTTTTGCAAACATAAATAATTTTATAGAATTTTAAAAGATTTTCTCTAACCATCTTAGTGGTGACATATGTTGTCTTGATCGGTTGCCAATAACACCACCATGAATGGTTTGGGAAACCCAGTCATGATGTCCTTATTGTGGACAGGTTATCAGGAGGACACTACATGTATGAGAAGATAACCCGACCACAATAAGGACATCATGGCTGGTTACCCGGGGGGCCCCCCATGTGTGGGAAGATAACCCCACCACAATAAGGACATCATGGCTGGTTATCAGGAGGGACACTACATGTATGAGAAGATAACCCGGCCACAATAAGGACATCATGGCTGGTTATCAGGAGGGACACTACATGTATGAGAAGATAACCCGGCCACAATAAGGGCATCATGGCTGGTTATCAGGAGGGGACACTACATGTATGAGAAGATAACCCGACCACAATAAGGGCATCATGGCTGGTTATCAGGAGGGACACTACATGTATGAGAAGATAACCCGGCCACAATAAGGACATCATGGCTGGTTATCAGGAGGACACTATATGTATGAGAAGATAACCCGACCACAATAAGGGCATCATGGCTGGTTATCAGGAGGGACACTACATGTATGAGAAGATAACCCGACCACAATAAGGACATCATGGCTGGTTATCAGGAGGACACTACATGTATGAGAAGATAACCTGATCACAATAAGGACATCATGGCTGGTTATCAGGAGGACACTATACGTATGAGAAGATAACCTGACCACAATAAGGACATCATGGCTGGTTATCAGGAGGACACTACATGTATGAGAAGATAACCCGACCACAATAAGGACATCATGGCTGGTTATCAGGAGGACACTACATGTATGAGAAGATAACCTGACCACAATAAGGACATCATGACTGGTTATCAGGAGGGGACACTACATGTATGAGAAGATAACCTGACCACAATAAGGACATCATGGCTGGTTATCAGGAGGGGCACAACATGTATGAGAAGATAACCTGACCACAATAAGGACATCTTGGCTGGTTTATCAGAAGGACACTACATGTATGAGAAAATAACCACAATAAGAAATATCAATGGCAGGTGTTGGGGGATTTTCCACTGTCTAAGGATGAGGCAAAGCAGAAAATTCTGAAAATATGCACACTCAGCTGAGCTAGGCATGCATGTGTATGACAGGAATAGTTGTCTAAAATGTTTAGTCAGTTTTATGTAAATTTTTTGTCCTATAAATTTAGCAGCAGGTATTTGTGACGTTGTTGCAAAAAAATTGCCCAAAATGGGGAGGGTTTGCCTCAGTCCTGCAGGAATCGCTAAAGGTTTTCCACTGCATTGCAAACGTTGGAAGCTATGGGGTAAACCTGCAGCATAAATTGACAAAGCTGCGGGCTAAAAACCTGCAGTGCAGGATTTAGCGGCAGCTAGAGATTAGCGAAACCAGATTTGTATAATAATCTCACTTCCGATTCTATTTGAACAAGTTCGGACTGAAACGAACCGGAGGGTGGAGTCGTTCAAAGCCAAGACAAAAAGAGTCTTCAGAGGTTTGTCCCTCTCTAGTTGTAGCATGTGGATGAGATTTGGGCTCCGCCAGCAGATAACCCACTGTGTATACCTTCTGTGTGGATACGTTGGTAATGCTGTTCATAGCACGACATCAGACTCAGTAGTGCAGCCTGACCATTTTTATATCTCGCCACACGAACATTTTTATTGTACAATTTTCTTTTTTTATTTTATCTCATCCCTTGCTGTTTTGCATGCTCGGTTTAGTGATGTCATTTTCTTGGTATTTCCTAATACGATTAATTATTTCCCCCCCCCCCCAATTTACCATTAGTTATTTTCGGGCCTTATTTTCCGTCATGAGCAGGCGGAGCCTCAGCTGGAGCGTCCATGTAAACAGTGCGGTCTTGTTTGTGCGGTTATGTCATTACAGGGAAGCCTCAGAACTATCATGATTAAAGGCGGAGGAGCAGCCGGGAAGAGGCAAATTGACGAAACGCATGCACGCTTGCGTAAAACGTCTGTCACTATCGCTGTGGTTTTAGAGAAATCCTGGATGTCAAATTTAGCCTCAGGATTTCCTGTTTGCTTCTACATTAATATACACTCTCCATAAATATTTGTGAGATGGCTGCACCGTGAAGAATTTCAGCAATGCATCTGCTGCTAGGAATACACGGGGATTGCGTTTTACCTTCAGACTCACAGCAGATGCTAATGCTGTCACATTTCAGGGTATTTTTTTATCAATATCCCAAAGTTCAAGCATATTCTGCAATATTGTAGACAACCAAGACCAAAGGGCGCAATTTCCTTAGCACCTCCACAATCCAGGGACCACCAATAATGTTCACACATTGTGGAAATATTGCAGATTTTCTGTTCGGATTTGTGGGACAGAAATAGTCAGCATTAAAGGAGTTTCCAGTCCTTCAAGGGGTTTTCTGGGTAAAAATATTGAGGATCCATCCTAAGGATAGGTCATCACTACCAGATCAGTAAGGGTACAACACCTGATGTCCCCACGTTCCTGCTGATCTGCTGTCCTCAGCAGTTGATACATAGAGAATGGAATGGAGCAGGATGCAGACAGCGCTATTTTCTGTGTAGTGGCCAGACCTGGTAGTACAGATAAGTTATCATTCACTTAAATGGGACTTAAAGGGAACCTGTCAGGGCGATTTGAGACACTAAACCACCCACAGGTCCTTATAGGCCTAGGGTTTGGTGTCCTAAATTGCCCTGTTATAATACAATCTGTATAACAAGGCGTTTTGGAACACAAAACCTCGGTCCATAAGGACCTGTGGGTGGTTTAGTGTCCCAAATCGCCCGGACAGGCTCCCGTTAAGTTCCGCCAGTACACAGAGAACAGCGCTGTCTGCTCCTTCTCCATTCACTGTGTATCAGCTGCTGAGAACAGCTGATGGGTAGGGGTGTCAGACCCCTACACATCTGATAGCAGTAACCTATATTTAGCATAGGTCATCAATTATTATTAACCTAGAACACACCTTTAAATACTGAATATCTGATCGGCGGGGGTCCTACACATTGCACCTTCACTAATCACTTGTTCAAAGTGGCAGTGGCACTCAGGTAAGCTGCACAGGTCAGTGACGCCATGTTCATCGGTCACATGGTCTGTTTGCAGCTCAGTCCCTTTCAAGAAAATGTGGCTGAGCTGCAATACCAATCACAGACACTATACAATGTACAGCAGTGTAGATGAGCACTGAAGCCTCTTCACTGCTTACAAAGTACACAATGCAGCCTCATCAAACAGCTGGTAGCTGGGATTGCCTCATGTCGGACCCCCACCAAGCTGATGTTTATGACTTATCCTAATGGATAGTTTATTAATATGATAATCCTGGAAAACCAACATTTACAGCAAAATGAATGAGAAATTAAATAAAGTTCATTCACACATTGTGGGATGTGAGTGCTGCAGGCTCTTCACTGAATAACATGCACGTATTACATGTGGATATTGTAGATTAGTATCGGGTGCATGTATTATGTGTAGATATAGTTGTAGATTTGTATCGGGTGCATGTATTACATGTGGATATTGTAGATTAGTATCAGGTACATGTATTACATGTGGTTATTGTTGTAGGTTTGTATTGGATGCATGTATTACATGTGAATTTATTTGCAGAACTGTATACCTGTACATTAATCTTTATGGGGTTCACATATGTAATTCCTAATTTAATTAGGAGCACCTAATAATAATACAGGGCTTTTAAGTGGGGTCAAGACTGATCGTGTGCATGAATATAAATGGGAAAAATGTATAAATGTACAATGACAATTATGAGAGAACATGGTCAAACTTGCTTGAACTGGATATAGAGGCAGAGGAACGAAGTAACGTTCATATTACTATGCACACACGTGACATACAAGCTACACGTTACTTACTACATTACAGTCATGGCCAAAAGTTTTGAGAATGATACAAATATTAATTTTTACAAAGTCTACTGCTTCAGTTTTTCTAATGGCAATTTGCATATACTCCAGAATGTTATAAAGAGTGATCAGCTTAACAGCAATTACTTGCAAAGTCAATATTTGCCTAGAAAATGAACTTTATCCCCCAAAACACATTTCAACATCATTGCAGCCCTGCCTTAAAAGGACCACCTAACATCGTTTCAGTGATTGCTCCATTAACACAGGTGTGGGTGTTGATGAGGACAGGGCTGGAGAGCAATCTGTCATGATTAAGTAAGAATGACACCACTGGACACTTTAAAAGGAGGCTGGTGCTTGCCATCATTGTTTCTCTTCTGTTAACCATTGTTATCTCTAAAGAAACACGTGCAGTCATCATTGCACTGCACAAAAATGGCCTAACTGGGAAGAGTATTGCAGCTAGAAAGATTGCACCTCAGTCAACAATCTATCGCATCATCAAGAACTTCAAGGAGAGAGGTTCCATTGGTGCCAAAAAGGCTCCAGGGCGCCCAAGAAAGACCAGCAAGCGGCAGGACCGTCTCTTAAAAGTGTTTCAGCTGCGGGATCGGGCTACCAGCAGTGCAGAGCTTGCTGAGGAATGGCAGCAGGCAGGTGTGAGTGCATCTGCACGCACTGTGAGGCCGAGACTCTTGGAGCAAGGCCTGGTCTCAAGGAGGGCAGCAAAGAAGCCACTTCTCTCCAGAAAAAACATCAGGGACAGACTGATATTCTGCAAAAGGTACAGGGAGTGGACTGCTGAGGACTGGGGTAAAGTCATTTTCTCTGATGAATCCCCTTTTCCATTGTTTGGAACATCTGGAAAACAGCTTATTCGGAGAAGAAGAGGTGAGCACTACCACCAGTCTTGTCTCATGCCAACTGTAAAGCATCCTGAAACCATTCATGTGTGGGGTTGCTTCTCAGCCAAGGGAATCGGCTCTCACAGTCTTGCCTAAAAACACAGCCATGAATAAAGAATGGTACCAGAATGTCCTCCAAGAGCAACTTCTCCCAACCGTCCAAGAGCAGTTTGGCGCTCAACAATGCCTTTTCCAGCATGATGGAGCACCTTGCCATAAAGCAAAGGTGATAACTAAATGGCTCAGGGAACAAAACATAGAGATTTTGGGTCCATGGCCTGGAAACTCCCCAGATCTTAATCCCATTGAGAACTTGTGGTCAATCATCAAGAGACGGGTGGACAAACAAAAACCAACAAATTCAGACAAAATTAAAGCATTGATTCTGCAAGAATGGACTGCTATCAGTCAGGATTTGGTCCAGAAGTTGATTGAGAGCATGCCAGGGAGAATTGCAGAGGTCCTGAAGAAGAAGGGTAAACACTGCAAATATTGACTTGCTGCATTAACTCATTCTAACTGTCAATATAAGCTTCTGTTACTCATAATATGAATGCAATTCTATTTCTGTATGTGATAAAAACATCTGACAAACACACATAAATAACAAACCATGGATTAACTCTGATATAAAAACACTACTTAAGGAGAAAAAGATGGCATTCAGGACAAGAGATAAGGAGGGGTTGAGGGAAGTACAAAAGGAGCTGAGGCATCAAATCAGGCAGGGAAAAGCCAGTTATAAAGAAAAAATGGAAAAGCAAATGGAAAGAAAAGACATAAGGGGGGTCTGGGAGGGGCTTAAGTCAATTTCGGGTCATAAACAGTCTGTCTGCCAGATTGAGGCAGATGTTAATTGGCTTAATGAACTAAACCTATTCTTCAACAGATTTGATCACACACCAGCTCCTCCCACCCCATTATGTCCTTCAGCTCCCACCACCACAATGACTTCTCCCCATGCGGCCACTTCCCAACAGACCAGTAAATCCAGAAATCCGTCTTTATCTGGCCACAGTCTGACCTTCACACGGGCCCAGGTGAGGAAGGAGATGAAAAAGATCAAGGCGAGGAATGCCGCAGGGCCAGATGACATCAGTGCAAGGCTAATTAAGACTTGCGGGGATCAGCTGTGTGGTATAATTACATATATGTATAATATGAGCCTGAGGCAGGAAATAGTCCCTGAATTATGGAAATCTTCTTGTGTGGTACCAGTTCCAAAGAAACCCCACCCTATGGACCTCAACGACTACAGACCTGTAGCACTGACATCCCATCTGATGAAGATCTTGGAGAGATTGGTTCTCACACATCTCCGCCCTCTAGTGAGCCCCGCTATGGACCCCCTCCAGTTTGCTTATCGGCCGGGCATTGGGGTAGATGATGCCATCATCCATCTTCTGCACAGGGCTCTGTCTCACCTGGAGAAACCAGGGAACACAGTGAGAATAATGTTCTTTGACTTCTCCAGTGCTTTTAACACCATACAGCCCAGGTTATTGAGGGACAAGCTGGGCCTTGCTGGAGTGGACCACCACCTCTCCAACTGGATCCTAGACTACCTCACAAATCGACCTCAATACGTAAGAGCCCAAGACTGTGTGTCAGGTACCGTGATCTGTAATACGGGGGCACCTCAGGGTATGGTTCTCGCCCCTTTCCTCTTCACACTGTACACTGCAGATTTTAGGTGCAACTCATCCAGCTGCTACCTACAGAAGTATTCTGACGACTCTGCAATAGTGGGTCTCATCACAGACGATGATGACAGGGAGTACAGAGAACTGAACCAGGATTTTGTGGACTGGTGCCACCGGAACCACCTGAAGATTAACGCGGGGAAGACCAAGGAGATAGTGGTGGACTTCCGCAAAGGCAGAAGCCCTCCTAAACCAGTGGACATCCTGGGGACGGGCATCGAGATTGTGAACACCTATAAGTACCTGGGTTTGCTCCTTAATAATAAGCTGGACTGGGCAGATCATATGGAGGCCCTGTACAGGAAGGGCCACAGCAGGCTCTACCTGCTTAGGAAACTGAGAGCCTTTGGAATCCGGGGGGCACTTCTTAGAACTTTCTTCAACTCGGTAGTGGCATCAGCCATCTTCTTTGGAGTGGCCTGCTGGGGGAGCAGTATCTCAACCAGGGACAAAAATAAACTTGACAAGCTAATTAGAAGGGCCAGCTCTGTCCTGGGGAGCCCACTGGACCCAGTGCAGGTGGTGGGTGACAGAAGGATACTGTCCGTGGTGAGCTCCATGCAGAAGAAGAAGTCCCATCCCATGCATGAGACTGTGATCGCGCTGAGCAGTAATGTCAGTGACCGACTGCTCCACCCTAGGTGTGAGAAGGAGCGCTATCGGAAGTCTTTCCTCCCCACCGCGGTTAGGCTGTACAACCAACACCGACCTAAACGGAGATCAATACACACAGAGAACTGAAATATCTCTCTGCCTGTTAAATTCCCCCCCCCCCCCCACTACTTCCTACCTGTCTGTCTGCTATTAATGTAATGCCTCTCACCTTGGAACATTCCTGTACATGTTGTATCTGCTTATCTTATCTTTGCTGCTGTAACACACTGAATTTCCCCATTGTGGGACTATTAAAGGACTATTATTATTATTATTATTAAAAACCAGAGGGCAGCAGATCATGTGAAAATATAAATATTTGTGTCATTCTCAAAACTTTTGGCCATGACTGTACACCAGGTCCATTATACATAATATCAGTGCCATATGGTAACTCGCAGTCACTGCTCTACATTAAAACATGTGTTTACATTTGTATTCATGATGGCTGACAATCGGTTCTGACCACTCTTACAATACGTCTAAAAGGTAATCTCTATTCCCAGCCTACAAATTCAAAGGGGATTGGAGTTAACCCCATAGCACATTTGCAGATGTGAAAAAAGCTGGGATATGGGGAGCTGCTTGTTGGGGTCCTCACACTTTAGATTTCTTTTAGTTATCTATGTCCTTGCCTGTGACAAAGAAATATTGTGGTAGATTTTCCAACATGTCTGAAGACCTTCTGGAATTACCAAGCTCATCATCTGTCTAAGGCCCCATGCACACAACCAAATGTGCAGTCCGAGGGGGGTTCTGATGCTCCGTTCTGTGGAATATGGAGCATGTTCTATCCAGTTCTGTGAAATAGAGCGGAACTCGCCATTGATAGCAGGCACAGATTTCAGACATTATTCGGGCCATTAAACTGGCATAAATGATCATAAATCTGGTGGCGTAGAGGGATTGATAAATTCCCCCCATAGTATCTAATGCAGATTGTGTTTAATACAATATTTGTGAGATTTGTAGCAGCAGCACTTTACATTTATTTTAATGGTGATATTTAGAAGAATGACTTGCTGCCATGTCTGTGCCACCTCCATGTTACAAAGAATGCCCTTTGCATGCCCAAGGAGTTGAGGTGGTTCCCAAATACCGTGAGTCACTGCCCCAGCTTTTGTCTTTGGCAGGAAGCACGGCATCCAAAGACGTGATTTATACTGGCAAGGAAAAGCAATGGGAGTAGTAACAAATTCAACGTGTCCTATTTGGACGGGACTGGTTCTCAGAGCTGGTTCTCTTCTAAAGTCTTTCTGATGAAGATTATTGACTTGCAAAATCAATTGAAATATAAAACTAGTGTATAATCCGAGTGATCGTAATGATAAATGTCTGGCAGAAATGACAAAAAACATCAAGATAAAAAGCATAAGTATAGCTTATTGTTGATGACAATGGACAAACCCTGTTAGGGCATATGGACGTCGAACTACGGACCGCCTGGTGGCTCAATTGGCCAGAGAGGGGCTACAACGAGTGGCTTCATGTCTCAGTACATGGAGTATGTGGAACTGGCCACAGCTTGCTTGGTGATAATTGATCGCTTACGGTTTTAGCATCCAGACCCGCTGCGATCAGCTTATTGCCAGGCAGAGGTGTAACGTGAAGCTTTTAGGCCAAATTACAAAATCTGTACTAGGCCTCTCAACTTTAATGTACTGTTTATAGTACTGGTTTCCTTATTTTGGAAACAGACACCTTAGGCTCCTGGGCCCAGGTGCGACTACGCAATCTGCACCCCTTCAAGTTAGCCACCCTGGTAACGGGAGTGTATTTTACAAATGGGGTTTTTCAGCAAATGCATAAAATATTATTTTGACTGCAAATGTAAGTTGTAGCTTCTGAGCCCTAGTGGCCAGGGGAGGGGGCGCTTCATTTATAAGCCGGTGTGCCCTTCATATATAGAAGAAAGTCTTCATAAATCTCCTCCACTAAGTTTATTGTCACAGAACCCCAAGTAGGGATTGTAAAATGTTAAAGGATTTGTTCAGCAACAGCAAGTTACCTCCTAGTCACAAGACTGGGGGTAACTTACACCCCAGTTTTGAATGAAGCTGCTGGTGGGACAGCGTGCGTACACTCAGCTATCTCTGGTGGTCCCCATTCAAATGAATGACATGGCGGCTGTCTGGCCATCAGCTCCATTCCATACTGGGGTGCAAAACAGTAGTAGGACACCCACAGATCAGAGAGTTACCCCCTATCCTGCGGACTTCCCCTTTCAGAACCTGTTTAATGGTAGAGCACATGATATCATTTTTGTACTTCTGCACCTCTGCCTGCCTATCCATCATATAACCTGCTGCAGGTTGTTCATTCCTCAAGGGGTTAACTCTGACCAGTGCTTGTTTACAGAAGGATACCTTAGCCTGTCCATAGTCATGGCGGGTCATGTCCAAACAAATCCATTTCCTTTTCATCTTTATTTTTCCGCTTCTCCTCCGAGGCTCCTTGGCTGACGTTTCTCACTCTCTTTCCTGAGGATGCTTGGTGACATCTTCAGTTTGATTTCCCTGTTATTATAAAACCTCCGCGAGTTGTCCATCTGCTTTCTGTTTTCTCCAGAGCTTCCTGTACCAAGCACTCTGTAGATATCACAAACTTCCGATATATGTCGGAAACCCAAGGTTATGAACTTTTATTTCTGTAAAGATAATGCCTTGTAGTCATCTTTTAAGTAACGAACTCAGACCCTCAAGGAGGTGAAGTTGGGGCGGTCGTCTATAAATACCCACCTATTCTTGGTGAGATGTACTAAACTGCAGGCACCGAACCTCTATGAATATGTCATGGTCAAAACCATGGTCAACATTGCCTCTCATGATAAACAGGGAATTAAAGGGGTTTTCCAGGCCGTACACATCCTATTCTTAGGATAGGTCAACAGTATGTGAGCAGTGGGGGTCTCACAACCAGGACCCCTACCAAACAGCAGGGTGAACAGGCTGCAGTGTTTGGGTGAGTAGAGGCCTCTTCACTGAATACCAAACACAACGCCATACATATGATAGAGGCTGTATTTGGTATTGCACTTAACCTCATTTACTCGAATGGAACTGCTGTACCATGTGACAAAAGAATGTGACATCACCAGCACACAATAAAGGCTGCAGCCTCTCAGGTGTTGGACCCCCACCAATGACCTATTTTAAGAATAGGCAATAAATATGTGCCAGAAAGCCCCTTTAAATATTGGGCTATGTAATTTATCTAATTAAAAATCTCGTTATAGCCTAACATGTAAATTCTTTTCCTCAGTATTGTCTTCTGCCTAGTAATACCGTATCGTGTTCATTCCAACCAGTCCAAGTCCTCAGTAGAAATGAGTGAACTGGTTCAGAACGAACTGGATTTGACCCAAATTTTGCAAAAATTTCAGGTTCAACCTGAGCCCGAAACTTTGGGGGTTCGTCACCCACGAACCAGAAGTGAAATTATCATACTCTGGGGGTCACTTCAAACCCAATAGTATAATGAACAGTGTTACTCACCTTCCCTCACCTCTGCTGAGGATCCTCACATCTGGTGCTCCCTTGGGGTCCTCTTCCAGTCTCCTGGGGCCTGTGATTGGGCTACAGCAGTCATATTCGGCACAATGACATCATGACGCTTAAATGTATACAGTCCAATGCCTCAGCCTTATATTCACACAGTCAGATTCTATAGTAACGCAGTTCATGAGTTAAGTTATGTTCTCACCAGTATGAAAACACTCATCCATGTGTACAGTCAGTGCAGGAATCTGCTGAGGTTACACCCGCCATTGTATAAAGCCTCTGCAGTACGCCACTATTCACATGCATTGCTGTACAGTTCATCACAAATGGACAATAGATCAGAATTGCTAAAGGTTAAATTAAAATGAGGCAAGTATCAAATAACTGGGGAGATAGTCTTACGTAAGACAAGCGGGAAAAACCTGTTGTGTGTTCTTTTTAATACAACCTAATTAACACTTCATTTGCCAGGAATGTGTAATGCAGTGAATGAAGAGAACGGAGTAGGATGGCTAATAGTGGTCCCTATGAGACTATATTTCTTGTGCTGCCATGTCGTACCTCTGGCACTGTACTACGGTATGTGAAGGCCTGAGAGTTGTGTGAGAATCTCAAGGATTACAGGGGTAGAATATGGAGTGACGCAGTCCTAGTCCTATGAGTGTTGTAGAACAAATCCCATAACATGTCTGTGGGGATTATACTATATAGTTCCATGTAGACAAAAATATGTCCCTATGAAGTATTGCAATATCAATAAGGGATGCAGAGGTAGCAATGGTATCTAGGCACCTAATATACAGGGGTTCCTACAAAAGCAAAATACAGCTCTATAAGATGGCCTATGAAATACTAGCATGGTTGTAGCATGCACATTTACTAAGGCTGCTGCGCCTCAAATGTGCCTCAACTTGGTGCATTTTTGATGCACTATATCGCATTGCAGTCCTATGTCCTGTTTGCTACTTTTTTATACAATGGGCGGTGTGGGGCACCAATCTAGGCAGGTCAGGGGCATCCCAATCTGCCAGATTTACTAGCACTACCCTCACTACCTCTTAGCAATTCTGGCAACTTACATCTGTTGGGGAATCAACTAATATTGGTGTAAGAATAGCCTATAGCCAACATTCCTGCCCCCCACCCTGTAGTGTATTAGTCCTAGCCAATGTAATTCAGTTATGTGATGCTTGACTGAAAAAGAACTAGGCTCTGCTGACGTCAGTACGATGTTGTAAGGTAATACCAAGAGGTATAATTATATTCTGGGCCCCAATGTAAAATCTGTAATAGGGCCCCCACTTACCATGTGCTATCTATAATACTGATATCTTCTTATGCTGTAGAGAAGCCTTTGGGCCCCCTTAGACTCCAGGGCCGGGTACCGATTGATACCTCAGCACCCCCTATAGCTACACTCCTGGTAATACCCTAAGAAAATATATTGCTTGGATCCCACCAAATAATGGTGTTGTAGGGTTATGTTGAACTTGTTTTGGCCACAGGGGTTGAAATGTTGCAAGGCTTCTGTGCCCAAAGTTGTCCTGGTCTTTTCCACACTTTATCTCTACAAAGAGAATCAAAGAGTGATGTTGTTTAGGTATTCAAATAAGCCACTAGAAAGTCATGTAAAATATAGTCTGTCAGAAGTCCTGCCTCACAGAAGTCCACATGATGTCATCGGAATTGGAATCCATTCTAGGAAAGCCAATGAAACCTAATAGTGAAGAAGGGGCTTTATAACAAATGTTTCAAAGGACAATGCCCTTCTAATGATGGTTTATACCACGACAATGTGCACCATCATGGGCCGGAAGGGACTGACATCTTGTCGTAGGTTGGTACCTATCAGTCGCTATGTTCTAGTCACCTGCTAGTTTTTATTAGCTTTCACCACGGACTCCAGCGTTGTCCTCCTCGAATGGAAAAAATGACAACATCAGAATATATAAAGTAAAAGAGCAAAAACAAAACCATTGAACTCATCTCTGAAAAAAAAACACAGATCTGTGGAAACATCTGGAAATTTAAGACGAGGAATGAAAACATTCCTTGACTCGGGACAAAAAACACAACCTGACAATAAGCCTACGGGCTGCACGGAGGTGTTTGTCCAAAGTTCAGAGTTCGGTGAGTCTCATTTCATGCCGTCCAACATGCTCGGGTAATTAGAGGGATTGTGATGGATTATGGCTACTGGAAGCAGGACAAGCTAAAACTGGCCGACGACGCTATGGAATGGAGAGCTCCAGGGCTGTCAGCGTTTACCAATCTTGTAATCTTAAAGGGATCCGTTTTACAAAGGTGACCTCTAATTGTGTGATGTCTAACCAGTGATCTTAGATGGGAAGTAATGGGTCACATGGGTTTACAGAAGTATACAGTGAATACAGGTGGATAAGTAACACTGGTTCATTCCTCACGTGAACTTGAGAGGAGACAATAGATTTACCAAATTGATTTACAAACTTTTTATTAGTATTTTACTCCAGAGGTGAGCAAACTTACCTGTCCTGTATTCACCCTAATTTGCATCCTGTATTATACTTCAGAGCTGCACTCACTATTCTGTTGGTGCAGTCACTGTGTACATACATTACATTACTTATCCTGTACTGATCCTGAGTTACATCCTGTATTATACTCCAGAGCTGCGCTCACTATTCTGCTGGTGCAGTCACTGTGTACATACATTACATTACTTATCCTGTACTGATCCTGAGTTACATCCTGTATTATACTCCAGAGCTGCGCTCACTATTCTGCTGGTGCAGTCACTGTGTACATACA
The DNA here is from genome assembly GCA_947044405.1 of Leptodactylus fallax. Taxonomy (NCBI): domain Eukaryota; kingdom Metazoa; phylum Chordata; class Amphibia; order Anura; family Leptodactylidae; genus Leptodactylus; species Leptodactylus fallax. Next base: position 3,145,076 of record CAMRHE010000159.1, on the reverse strand, counting down.
TTACATTACTTATCCTGTACTGATCCTGAGTTACATCCTGTATTATACTCCAGAGCTGCACTCACTATTCTGCTGGTACAGTCACTGTGTACATACATTACATTACTTATCCTGTACTGATCCTGAGTTACATCCTGTATTATACTCCAGAGCTGCGCTCACTATTCTGCTGGTACAGTCACTGTGTACATACATTACATTACTTATCCTGTACTGATGCTGAGTTACAGCCTGTATTATACTCCAGAGCTGCGCTCACTATTCTACTGGTACAGTCACTGTGTACATACATTACATTACTTATCCTGTATTGATCCTGAGTTACATCCTGTATTATACTCCGGAGCTGCGCTCACTATTCTACTTGTACAGTCACTGTGTACATACATTACATTACTTATCCTGTACTGATCCTGAGTTACATCCTGTATTATACTCCAGAGCTGCACTCACTATTCTGCTGGTACAGTCACTGTGTACATACATTACATTACTTATCCTGTACTGATCCTGAGTTACATCCTGTATTATACTCCAGAGCTGCACTCACTATTCTGCTGGTGCAGTCACTGTGTACATACATTACATTACTTATCCTGTACGGATCCTGAGTTACATCCTGTATTATACTCCAGAGCTGCACTCGCTATTCTGCTGGTGCAGTCACTGTGTACATACATTACATTACTTATCCTGCACTGATCCTGAGTTACATCCTGTATTATACTCCAGAGCTGCACTCGCTATTCTGCTGGTGCAGTCACTGTGTACATACATTACATTACTTATCCTGTACTGATCCTGAGTTACATCCTGTATTATACTCCAGAGCTGCACTCACTATTCTGCTGGTACAGTCACTGTGTACATACATTACATTACTTATCCTGTACTGTTCCTGAGTTATATAGCCTGTATTATACACCAGAGCTACATTCACAATTCTCCTGGCAGTTAACTCTAACAACTGCATTAAGCTCCTATGTAATACAAGTTGCGACCCATGATACATAATGCAACTGTGAAATGGTCTACAAAGGTGGACAACCTGTTTCCATATGTTTCATATTTCCTTTCCTCCAAAGTACTGCAAAGAGCAGCGCCCACTTTGGAGGACTTGGAGGGTGTGAGAATCCATTACATATGAATACACATTATACAATACCACATTTCACCTATAGTGGCTGATGCAGGAGAAATAGGCAACCACCTCCAGCTGGGTTTCAGCTGCGGGACTCATTTTGAGGATAGTCCATTTAAGGTAGTCACATACATTACAAATATATCGCGCTTAGATTTTTATATTTAAGACAGATGACTATCTATACTGGAAATTTCTACTTACAGTCAATGGTTCGGTAATAGTAAATGGGCTCTTTAAATGCATAAAAAAATGAATGGTTATGCAGATGTGATATGAGATGTGATTTGTTTTCCATTATCTGAGGAGTAATTGAGTAAGTGGACTGCTGCTGAACACATCACTGATGTAGGTGGACCGGATCTGTGTGAAACTAAGGTCACATACCCAAAAAGTTCAATGGCTTCCTGGAGAGATGTCGTCTAAAGGTCTTGAGTCCTGCAAAGTTCATACCGGTGACCCCCATTCATTACATTATTATTCCCACTAATAACATTTATGTGTACAACAATGGCCCCCACCTCCATGTATAATGGTAATGGACGTCCACAAGTGCCCCATGTGAATATGGCAGAGATGTAAATCCTCAGCTGGTGCTTCAATCCCTTCTATGAGGATTCCACCATAATGGCGATCTCCAGTATTCCTACAGAAGTGAATGGAGCAGTGGCTGAGTATGTACACCATCACTTTATACACATGGGGCACTTGTAAGATTATCCCCCACACATAGTCTGTCTAAAATTGTCAACAAATCCCGCAAGCATGACTTTTTTGTCCACGGATGTAACTTTGAAAATAAAATCAGACCTCATTATAGTCATTAGACGGATCCTTCTTTGTTAATCCAGAGATGTGAACGCACCCTTAGACATGTATGGCCTATGCAAAGGATAGGCCATAAATAATCTGATAATTGTCCGACATTCCTGAGATTTACACCCATTTCCAAAATGGAGATCCTCACCCCTGTCCTGCCTGGTGAGGTGACCACAGACTGACGAATCCAAGTGGAGAATGAAGAAATGGCCACGCATGTGACCCGCCTCTCCATTCTTTTCTATGGTGCAAGGAGTCCGGATCCCCTGATGTTTTTCAGGCAGGGAAGTCTTTATAATGTACTGAACAGATTTTCTGGCCTAGATTCCTCCATGTGCATGGGGCCTTAGGACCTGTTAGGGGGAGGTGGGAAGTGGATTGCAGATTCCTTGTTCGGCCTTGATAATATACCCCCGCTATCACAGGATGTTTCACACAGTTTTCCAGGAATCCTGACTGCCAAACCTACCTAGCTACAGTTGTGCTAAAAAGTTTACATACCCCGGCAGATTTTTTGTTTTTTTTGCCTTTTTTCAGAGAATATGAATAATAACACAAAAACTTTTTCTCCACTCATGGTTAGTGGTTGGTTGAAGCCATTTATTGTCAAACTTCTGTGTTTTCCCTTTTTAAATCTAACACAATGTCTGAAGAAGAGAGCTAGAATCTTGAAAGATTACTTATCAAATATACTCAGTTAACCTCTAAAAGGTATTGCCTGATTTCTACACTCTTCCACTAAATCATAATGAGAACCAAAAACATCAAAATGACCCTGTTCAAAAGTTCCCATCCCCCAGTTCTTAATACCGTGTATTGCCCCCTATAACATCAATGACAGCTTGAAGTGTTTTGTGGTAGTTGTGGATGAGGCTCTTTATTTTCTCAGATGGTAAAACTGCCCATTCTTCTTGGCAAAAAGTCTCCAGTTCCTGTAAATTCCTGGGCTGTCTTGCATGTCCTGCGCGCTTGAGATCTCCCCAGAGTGGCTCAATGATATTGAGGTCAGGAGAATGAGACGGCCACTCCAGAACCTTCACTTTCTTCTGCTCTAGCCAATGACAGGTCGACTTGGCCTTGTGTTTTGGATCACTGTCATGTTGGAACGTCCAAGTACGTCCCATGCGCAGCTTCCTGGCTGATGAGTGCAAATTTGCCTCCAGTATTTGCTGATAAACTGCTACATTCATCTTTCCCTCAACTTTGACCAAGTTTCCTGTGCCTTTGAAGCTCACACATCCCCACATCATCAGTGATCCACCTCCGTGCTTTACAGTAGGAATGGTGTTCCTTTCATCATAGGCCTTGTTGACACCTCTCCAAATGTAACGTTTATGGTTGTGGCCAAAAAGTTCGATTTTTGTCTCATCACTCCAAATTACCCTTTTCCGGAAGTTTTGAGGCTTGTCTCTGTGCTGTTTGGCGTATTGAAGGCGAGATTCTTTGTGGCATTTGCGCAGTAATGGCTTCTTCTGGCAACTCGACCATGCAGCCCATTTTTCTTCAAGTGCCTCCTTATTGTGCATCTTGATACAGCCACACCGATAGTTTTCAGAGAGTCCTGTATTTCAGTTGATGTTATGTGTGGGTTTTTCTTTGCATCCCGAACAATTTTCCGGGCAGTTGTGGCCAAAATTTTGGTTGGTCTACCTGACCGTGGTTTGCTTTTTACAGAGCCCCTGAGTTTCCATTTGTTAATCACAGTTTGAACACTGCTGACTGGCATTATCAATTCCTTGGATATCTTTTTGTATCCCTTTCCTATTTTATACAGTTTAACTACCTTTTCTCGTAGATCCGTGGACAATTCTTTTGCTTTCCCCATGACTCACAATAGCCACAAATGTCAGTGGCTGGAGGAGAGATGCAACAGTCTGGTTCCCAGAAACTCACTCAGCTTTTATGCACACACTGAATACAAGCAAACAGGTGACAGGTGAGGAAGTTACCTTTAGTAGCCATTCAAACCCCTTTGTGTCAACTTCTGGGCATGTTATCAGGCCAAAATCACCAGGGTATGTGAACTTTTGAACAGGGTCATTTTGATGTTTTTGGTTGTCATTATGATTTAAAAAGAGAAAACACAGAAGTTTGACAATAAATGGCTTCAACCATTTATTGTCAAACTTAACCATACTTAACCATGAGTGGAGAAAAAGTTTTTATGTTATCATTCATATTCTCTGAAGAAAGGTTAAAAAAACTAAAAATCTGCCGGGGTATGTAAACTTTTTAGCACAACTGTATGCATGAGCACAAAGGAACTGTATCCCTCCTAGCATAACTTGTTAGGCTTTCCTGCCACTAAAATAGTTCATACTATAATGGTGTGATTGATTCTGGTTGACTGATCCTCCTGATCCTGGTAGTCCCATGACCCCCATTTCCAGGGGAGAGAACGCCGCTCATGCAAAGGGTCTTTCAATTATTCTCTATGAGAGATACAGAAACCTACTAGACTATTTCTGTAAAGCACATTCTCTTTAAAAGAGGAACTTTGCACAAGTTGGGAAACCTTAGTTCCTGTGTGATGGTCACTAAATGTTGAAACGAATGTTGACACATGTGACACTGTTGTTCAGCAGCCCCGGCAGAGGCACCGCCCAGGCTTGGCAGTGACACAGTCTTGTTTAAGAAATGATAACACATGGGAAAGTTTGCTAAGTGTAACCACACCTGTGCCTGGGACAGCGATGCTTAACATCTCAGGACAACCTGACTACAAGGACACTGGCAGCTCCGCAGAATTAAACATTTCCAGATGATCTGCAGGGCTGAGGACACAGATGGAAAAGCACGTTTCTCCGCACCAGAGTAAAGTCAGGTAGGATAGATAGAGAATGAAGCTAGAGCTCTCTGTTGTCAGCACGTATGTAATGCTATTTTCGCTTGCTTTTCCAATGAAGCTGTGTACTTGTGTGATTTTCCTATCGTGTATTTGCATTGTGGTCACTTTCTCAGATTACTGGTAATATCACCTTGAGTCGTCCTTGTCAGCCAAGTTATTAGAAATTATATTCAGCTTGTTCCTAGTAATGGGTGCCAACTATAATGGTCGTCCATAATGAATCTCCTACAGCGGTCATCACCAAGCTTTTCCACTGTACTGAATGGCAGATGTGTCTAGATGTGCAGTGCTCTCGTGTGCCAGTGCAAAACCATCTAGGCTAGGGCCACACAGTGACTTTGGTCACGATTCCCATCACTAACTTGAATGGAGTTGCATTATGACCTAGCGAATGTTGCATCCACCACTTGTAGTGGGCAAAAAACCCCAGCAGTGTTCTATTTTTTTGTAACCAGAAGGAGGTGCGGGGGAAACATCCATTAGGGTCATAGTGCGACTCCATTCACTTACATTAGCGAAGGAGTAATCTTAGGACTCATGGTCAAAGTCAGAGCTGAAAGCTCTTCATAAATCACTCATTCTCTGATCCCGTCAGGGCCTTTGGTAAGACTGGCATATGATATGTCAGTCTTAATAAATCTGCCACACTGTGTAGCCCTAGCCTTATGTTCTAGAAAAACAGGGTGACATCCCTGAGGGACAAGAACTGGGGCAATATGTTGTCACAAACAAAATCTTCAATGCTCTACTCAGAATGTATACAAAAAGTTTCACACAAGGCAAATGAACTAAGGTGTAGCCCTGTATTATATAACTATAGTGTAATTATTGTATAATGAACACTTGTAAAACCTTCTAATATGTTTTGTGTCTTTCGTTTCTCTTCATGTGGGCAGAAACTATAGACATGTTTACTTACATGAATGCTGTGGCCATTTTCAGATTTTTTTTTTTTTTCTTTTCTATTTTTTTTCCTGTCTCATAACTTCTTTATTTTTCCATTCACAAGGGCTTGTTTTCTGCAGGACAATATGTATTTTTTTAACAGCACTATTTAATTTTCCATTCAATGTCCTGGGTAATATTAAATGTTCACTGAACAGGACATATTTTTCTATTTTAATAGTTTGGGCATTTTTAGAAGTGGTTACGGTTATTTAGTTATTTTTTTAAATTTATATCTAAATTTGGGAAAAAATTGTTTTTTATTTATTTTTTTTATTTTAAATAGAAACGTTTAATAGGAGGATCACAATGGCAGGCCTGAGAGTCTTCTACAAGGTTCCCAGCTACCATAGAACCAAACAAGTCCTATTGTGTTTATCTGTACATCCAATTTTCCCATTGGTAACCTGAATGACCTTGCTTGGCGAGGTTCCCAGGGCAATTGGTATCATAAACAGCACATGGTAGAAGGGATCCTTGTTATAGATATTGCACTGGGGTCCAGGAGCTTCAATTTACACCTCTGGTTGATACAATGGGGAGCATTTATCAACGCATCTACGCAAATTTTCTGGTGTAGATGGGTGATTATGTGGCTCACATTTGGTGCAAGGCCCTTTCTTATGCTAAACTTGCACCACAACCCCTAATCTGCACCTTTCTCAGAGAACGAGGACGGAGTATGGACGCCTCGGCCTGACATATCTATTATAACTTACGCATGTTTTCAGTTCCTAACTGGCAAAGATCTCCATTCTACTGCACAGACATGTGGCTGTTTTATGAAGAAGCCGGAGCCTCTCCATATATCAGCCTTAGGCTTCTTGCAGACGACCGTGGCCGAGATCAGTGTGCTTTCCGGGTTTTTCACAGATACCACACTGACCCATTCATTTCTATGGGCCCGTACACATGACTGTGAATTACACGGTCACGTGTGCGAGCCGACAGTCCAGGCCGCAAAATACCTGTGCCTGACGGGTATCGCATGCCAGTCTTAATAAATCTGCCCCATTTCATCAGACTACAGCTGTGCAAGATTAGGTCTAGATAAACAGCCTCAGGATGTAAACAAGAAGGCTCCAATTTATTAAAATTAAGAAGAAATTTCAGAAAATGGCAAGTATTGAAATACAAAGTATATTACAAAATTGCAGAACTTGTTCTACGGTTGGTTTTACTTCCGTTTTCCCATATGGATCTGACACCTTATTTACATATAATAGGGCCAAAGACAGACAAGACAGATCGCTGGCTAGAGCTACCCTGAACTGCCACGCAGTATTTTACCATCTCTATAATCACCCAAACATTGCCAAAACAGCAACAAAGGAACGTATTTAGCTTGTGGTTAATATCCCATTTCTCACAACCCCCCCAGGCTGCTTTGTTCTTCTGTCCATATGGTTCCAGGCGCTGACCCTTCTCAATGTTTGAGGCCTGGCGCTATGTAAACAAGATCCTGTGCACTACTGAAATCATGTCACGTTACCGTGTAATACATATACAAATGTCTGAAGATTGTGAATAGTCTGGGACCGGCTGTGCTTCACAGAGATATGCCGTGGACTTTACACTTTGGCAGGGCTGTTTACCACCAGTATCCTGTGACTATGTTTTGTTTCCCACTTTGCAGGGAATTTCCCCAAAAATATGGGATATGTTATGGCCTATATGTGTCATGATTATGACCCCCATATTAGATACTGTAAAGTGGTGCTGTAAATTTATGTCACCATATGTAGCCTAGTCACCCACTGACTGCAATAATGTAATGCTTAAAGGGGTTCACTTGTGTCATTGAAAGGAATGGTGGTTATGGAAACCACTGGGAATTCCTATAAAAAAATGAACATGCAGTATGGCAGTAATTTTTCTTTCTTCCACCCTAATCTCCGCCTAACTCCATTATATTATGCATTATGTGATGTGACTAGCGTACTGTTGGTAACACCTTATCACCAGATCTCAAAAACCTGTTTCTCAGGGAAGGCAATGGTGAAGATTTCCAGGAGAAAATTTACAATTTCCAGCTGCACCCAGATCACTACATATAGTACATACTGTTAATCCTTACAAGCACATATGCAGTTACTATACTTATGTATGTTTGTGACTGAACAAGAATCCCTCTGTAATCCAGAAGAGAGCAGCAAGTATGCCAGTAACTTCATTCTGACTAGAGGTGAAACAAAACTTAGAATGAAACTTAGTCGACCCAAAATTTTCTAAAAGTTTCAGTTTCAACCCAAATAGTTCGGCCCAAACATTTGTTTTGGGTTGAATAGGAACAGGACGTGTAACAGGACTTTTCAGACCCCCACACTATAAAACATGGGGGCCCAGGGAGTTGTCGAATAATAATAAACATTTATACTCCTAGGTGATTTCATGTCACCGCTAAGACATGTGATCGGCCCTCAGTGGTCACATGGGGCATGCCGACATCATGACGGTTGCATTAAAGCGTTATGACTTCAGTGCATCCCATATGACCGCTGAGACCCAATCACAGGCCTCAGTTGTGACCACAGGGTGCATGACGTCACCCTAGGAGGCTGCAAGAAGACCCAGAGGAAGCGCTGGATGCAGCGAGGATGCCGGGGAGAGGTGAGGGAAGGTGAGTATAATGGGTTATTATTTTTCTGCACCTCCCCAGGGCCCCCAATTATTATACTCTGGGGTGTGAAGAGACCCAGAGTATAATAGTTTCACTTCTGGTTCGTGACAAACTTCAACCCAAAATGAATCTTTAGAAGTTCTCCAATCTCTTGTTCTGATGGACTTGAGTTCTCTGTGTAGTACATGGAAGACCATGATATATTACTCCACATGGCTGCAGTTTTTTTTTCCAGAAAAATGAGTCTGCTTGGGGTACTAAAATGTGTACCCAGGGTGACCAGGGGCCTCATTCAGAAGACGGTTGTCTATGATGCCTTGAATGCTGTCCTTATGTGTTTGCAGCAGATGGGATCAGAGGACGTCTGGTGAACAGTACTATGACGTGCTAAGCCGGTGGAATCTCAGTGAACATCGAAAGAGGAATAGAAGACACAAATAATCGGCTGAACTATAGACTTCTGGTGCTTATTATAGTGTCAACCTACAGAGGTTCTACAGCGTTTTTTTTATAGAGTCTGGATTCACTTAGAGGAATTAAATATCATTGTGTTTGTTTCTCTAAGATATTTGAGTGCAAATTGCTGCCTCATTGCATGACTTCTAAGTTTGTGTAAGTGTCTGCCGCTCCGTTCTATTTACGTCTGAGATTTTAATGTTTAAATAGAAATTCTTTTATTGTAAGATTTTACATCTCCAGCCCATTATTGAGGATTGGAATTCCCGATCACACAAGACTTGAGACCCTCCCACTTTAAAGGGCTGAATTCATGCACTTACTGCAGAACTTTTTACACGCACATACAGTATAATTAAAAATCTCCCATCATTTCAGTATTCTTGTCTATAGGGGGCAGTAATATAGTAGTTATATTCTTGTACATAGCAGTATTATAGTAGTTATATTCTTGTACATAGGAGCAGTATTATAGTAGTTATATTCTTGTACATAGGAGCAGTATTATAGTAGTTATATTCTTGTACATAGGAGCAGTATTATAGTAGTTATATTCTTGTATATAGGAGGTAGTATTATAGTAGTTATATTCTTGTACATAGGAGCAGTATTATAGTTGTTATATTCTTGTACATAGGAGCAGTATTATAGTAGTTATATTCTTGTACATAGGGGCAGTATTATAGTAGTTATATTCTTGTACATAGGAGCAGTATTATAGTAGTTCTATTCTTGTACATAGCAGTATTATAGTAGTTATATTCTTGTACATAGCAGTATTATAGTAGTTCTATTCTTGTACATAGCAGTATTATAGTAGTTCTATTCTTGTACATAGCAGTATTATAGTAGTTATATTCTTGTACATAGGGGGCAGTATTATAGTAGTTATATTCTTGTACATAGGGGGCAGTATTATTGTAGTTATATTCTTGTACATAGGGGGCAGTATTATAGTAGTTATATTCTTGTACATAGGACATAGTATTATAGTAGTTATATTCTTGTACATAGGGGCAGTATTATAGTAGTTATATTCTTGTATATAGGAGCAGTGTTATAGTAGTTATATTCTTGTACATAGGACATAGTATTATAGTAGTTATATTCTTGTACATAGGAGCAGTGTTATAGTAGTTATATTCTTGTACATAGGAGCAGTATTATAGTAGTTATATTCTTGTACATATGAGCAGTATTATAGTAGTTATATTCTTGTACATAGGGGCAGTATTATAGTAGTTATATTCTTGTACATAGGAGCAGTATTATAGTAGTTATATTCTTGTACATAGGGGGCAGTATTATAGTAGTTATATTCTTGTACATAGGAGGCAGTATTATAGTAGTTATATTCTTGTACATAGAAGCAGTATTATAGTAGTTATATTCTTGTACATAGGAGCAGTATTATAGTAGTTATATTCTTGTACATATGAGCAGTATTATAGTAGTTATATTCTTGTACATAGGGGCAGTATTATAGTAGTTATATTCTTGTACATAGGGGCAGTATTATAGTAGTTATATTCTTAATATAATAAAGATAATATAAAATTATTATAATTCTTATTATAATATAATATCATTGATGTACTCGATATTATGTCACAAATTTAAGAGGTATTGATCTTATGGGTTTTATATTGAAACCTTTTCCCTTGGTTTTTTATTTTTGTTTGTGTAGAAAATAGCTTATTTCCTGATGATGAAACTCATTTAGTAATAGTAAGATTCTCTATTACTCTTCCTTGTATCATGTTTTTACCATAATTTTAATTCTTATAATATATGTGTTTTGTTTTATTCTTCATTACTATTTATGTAGATCTGATGAAGGGGTGCGCTCTCCTGAACGCTATAAACCCCGAAACGCGTTATCCAAATAAAGCTTGAACTACTCCTACCCTATGATATTCTGTGGTTTGGTTTTGAGGAGCGCAATTCCTGGGATCATGTAGGAACAGTTTGTTCCAGCCTTACATACCTATTCTGCTACATAGGACATAGTATTATAGTAGTTATATTCTTGTACATAGGGGCAGTATTATAGTAGTTATATTCTTGTACATAGGAGCAGTATTATAGTAGTTATATTCTTGTACACAGGGGGCAGTATTATAGTAGTTATATTCTTGTACATAGGAGCAGTATTATAGTAGTTATATTCTTGTACATAGGGGCAGTATTATAGTAGTTATATTCTTGTACATAGTAGTACTATAGTAGTTATATTCTTGTACATAGGGGCAGTATTATAGTAGTTATATTCTTGTACATAGGGGCAGTATTATAGTAGTTATATTCTTGTACATAGGAGGCAGTATTATAGTAGTTATATTCTTGTACACAGGGGGCAGTATTATAGTAGTTATATTCTTGTACATAGGAGCAGTATTATAGTAGTTATATTCTTGTACACAGGGCAGCATTGTAATAGAGCTATATTTCTATCTATAGACAGCACTATTATAGTAGTTATAGTTCATTCAGCACAACATTTTCCAAATCTATATTCACTAATACATGAATCCTCTGAAGCATAGACAAAGTTGCGCTTATGACTGAAGGTATGCTAAGGACACAGGGGTGAGTATTGTGTCTGGAACTGTATGAAAGGTCAACTATCAAGATAACAGCTGCCGTTCAGAAAAATTAAAGTTATAATGAAAAAAATAATCCAGATCTCTTTCTGTCTTCTTGGGTTGTGAGAGCGGTCTGTTCTGAAGAATAATTTGCTGCTATATTTGGCGCCGTCCCCGGCTGCGCTGTGCAGCTGCACTTTTTGTGTGATTGTGACAATTAGGAGATGTTCCCGGTATCATCTGCTGTTTTGTTAGTCTTGTTGAGACATGAAAACTTCATCATGCAAGAACCAAAAGAACATTTTTTTTTTTTATTTCAGGAAAGTGGTGTTTTAGCATTTTTATAAACCGACACAATAGATGTAAAAATATTCTCTCTGTAATCCACAGCAGAGTCAACCAGTAGCTTCTGATTTAAGCGGATTTATTCCCCGATGTTTGCGGTTCTTTTTAAAATAACTATTGTTTGAAGCAGCGAACGTGAAAACAATTAAAACCATGAGCGTGTGTTCCATCTGAAATCCTCTTGCTCTTTCTTTATTTTCCACATGTTAGTTGGTTGTAAACTTCTGGTTTCATTAATACTGGCTTAAGAATAGAAGCAAAAAAGAACAAACATGGTAAGAAGTTCACTTACAAGTCATGGTTTATACTATTTAAGGCTAAGGCCCCACATAGTAGGTCGCAGCAAAAAAAAGCGCCACAGGAAGAAACAGCGGCGGCAACGCATTGTGGTTTTTCCCACAACGCTTTTCACAGAAAGTCCGCAGAGTTTTCCTCTGCAAACTTTCTGCTTCAATTATACCTATAGGGAAACCGTCGGCGTTTCTGTAGGTATAATTGACATGCTGCGATTTACAAAACCACAATGGTTTTGGAAATCGAAGCACGTCTGCTGCACATATTTTTTTGCAATGTGTGGATGGGAATCGCTAGAATCCCATCCACTTTGTAGTGACTGTATAACGCCACATTATTTTCCATGGCGTTTCCTTGGAGGCGAAACCAAGACGTTTACGCCATGTGGGGCCCCGGCCTAAAGGAGTATTCCATTTTCATGGGTTAAATGGTATCATCTCAACATGTTTCAACTAGGGATGAGTGAACGGATTTGGATAGAACTGTATTTGACCCAAATTTTCCAAACTTGAACCCAAAACTTTTGGGGTTTGTCACTCACAGAACACTATTATACTCTGTGGTCTCCTCAAATCCCACAGCATAATAAATGGGGGCTCAGGAGAGGTGAGTAATAATAACAAACTGTTATACCTACCTCACCTCTCCTGGGCACCCTACGGCATTTGGCGGTCCCCCAGGGTCCTCTTCCGGACTGTGGATGAAGCCACGTGTCCTGGGGTCACTTTATGAGAATTAGCTTTAGGAGACTATTTGCTAAAAATACAGTGTGTCCTAAAAAAGTGCTGAAAAATTATATGGAATGTATTAATTCTTACAAAACTATTTCTTTTTCAGGGGTTCAGTGAGGGACGAAAATAACATTGCGTGAAGATTCACCTGGAACGTCAAGATGAGTCAAGCAGTAGATACCTGGAAACTGGTCAATGTAAAAGAAAACACCTGGTACCAACACAGTCTGGTCTATCGGAAATCCTACCAGCACCGCTTTATGCAAAAAGATGGCAGCTGTAATGTCTACTTCAAGAGCATCCTTGGTGAGTGGGAGAGTTACGTTGTTGACATCTTCACCACGTTGGTTGATATGAAGTGGCGTCACATGCTCATTATATTTACCTTATCTTATATCTTATCATGGCTCCTGTTTGGGTTTATCTTCTGGATCATTGCTTTCCAGCATGGAGATCTCAACAATATGGACATAATGCCTTGTGTTGACAATGTACGCACCTTTGCCGGAGCGTTTCTATTCTCCCTTGAGACGCAGACAACCATTGGTTACGGTAACCGCTGTGTCACAGAGGAGTGCTCTTTTGCGATTATAATGGTCACTCTTCAATCAGTATTTAGCTGTATTATTGACACATTTATAATAGGCGCTGCTATGGCCAAGATGGCTACAGCCCGAAAGAGGGCACAGACTGTACGTTTCAGCTACTTTGCTCTTGTCGGTGTGCGGGATGGAAAACTTTGCCTTATGTGGAGAATCGGTGATTTCCGCGCAAACCATGTGGTGGAGGGAAATGTGAGAGCCCAACTACTACGGTACAATGAAGATCACGAGAAGGGGATCGTAATGGAATACAAAGATCTCAAACTGGTCAATGACCAAATCATATTGGTGACGCCGGTCACTGTAGTCCATGTTATTGACCAAGATAGTCCTTTATACGCTCTAGATCGGAAAGGATTGGCTTCGGACAGGTTTGAAATCTTGGTGACATTTGTATATACCGGAGACTCCACCGGAACATCCCATCAGTCTCGAACATCCTACTTGCCTCGTGAAATACTTTGGGGCTTTAGATTCAACAACATCTTGGAGGCAAAGAAAAAATATTATAAAGTTGATTGTGAACAGTTTGAGGAAATGACAGAATACTATGCCCCATTTTGCAGCGCAAAGCAGCTGGACATCAATAACATGCCGGCGAGTCCTTCCACTAGCTCCAGGCCCAATGGCGTATCTAACGTGCCACCTCTGAGAACCATTACTAATGTCTTGTCCACTGTCGAAGCTGCCAACTCGATGAGCAACATCTTGCACAATGTTTCATCTACTGCCTCATTGCCCAACGACTTACTCAACATTGCATACCCAAGTTCAATGCCCAATGGTTTCTCTAGCATGTCTCGAAGCATTACCACTGTGTCGTCACTGGATACCACAGACAGCAACTGTGAAGACCATGCAGACCCTAACCTAAATGTACAAGACGCAGAAGGCATTTCCTACCAAAAAGTATTTAAGACTTTGAGCAAAATGTCATTAGAATCGTAAATGGAGTGGACTGCTCATATCATTACATTGTAGTAATGCTTTAGCCAGCTTATCCTGGGTTAGTTACTGAGTGTTGCGCCTTCCCCAGGACCTGTAATGCATAGCATCTTCTTTCTAGGTGACACTGTGTTAACTATATTAGCAATCAAGACTTTGCAATATATAAAAAAATCTTTCACTAGACTGTAGTCAGTCCAGGAAGTGCAGCTGGCACACAGACTGCTTCTCGGATGGAACAGGGCTGTGTGAATCCAGCCTAAATCAGCTCCATTGTATGCTGCAAGCAACTGTGCTCCCCCTAGTGGTTACTGCAAGCAGACAGAATTTAACTTCCTAACTATATTTCTATGTAGAGGATTTGTAACTTTGTATCAGAAAAACTGGGCACTGACTAAAATGAAGTTGTGTTAAAAATGGAAATTCACTTTAAAGAGGCTGTGCGAAGTTGACATCTTATCATATGGGATAAGTGATAAGTGTATAAGTGTCCCCCGTCAGCAATTATGAAGACAACTCCTTTAAAGCTTTTTTTTCAGGATGACAATAGGGGATGTTCCTAGGAACGTTATAGGACTACTTGTTGTGTATCTCCACCTGAACATCTTTATCAAGAAATGTGTGGGAGAAGGAACTATACATTCTTATACGAATACAATATGAACACCATATACAGAGTGCGATACTGCTTTATGAGCTGGTTTTACCACTTGTGTTCACTGTATGGACAATCTAATGTGCACATCAATAAAGATTACGAGCACGTCTGATTCCCTCTTTCGGAAGTTTCTTTGATGGCTTACAGGTTTATTGTCATATATCACCTGCAAAAGGGGAGTCTTCCTTTTAGCACCTGAAACTATACCAGGTGTCCCCAACATCCCCATGCAGTTTATCCCTGGTTCACTGTGCACTGGTTTCCCATAAGCCGCCTACCTCTTCAGTGTATCTTGTGAAATCTTTGTAGAGAGATCTGGAAAGATCTTGCACTGGAGCCATGTTACTGTCGCCTGCCAACAATGACTGTATTTATATCATATTCGGAGGCTGCAAAAATGCAAAACGTATCATATTAGCCACCAATTATTATATCATATTATTACTATTACTACTGAGCATTTATTAGTAGGCAGCATCCCCACTCCACAATTCCTCATATAACAATACATAATGGCATAGTGCTAGTCTATACCACCATTTTATAACTGGTGGGGGTCCAACCTCTGGGACTCCCACGATCCTTAGAAGGGGGGGGGTCCTAACACTGCACTGATTCAGTACTGCTTCCCCTGAACAATGGGCAGGTGGCCAGGGTGCCACTATGAAGGTAAAAAAACAATACAGTAGATACAGCATTGCTATGCACTGACTTCTTCATTTTGGGGATCACATGGGTGGACCACAGTTTGGACACCATCGATCATAAAGTGATAACTTTTTAAAGAAATCTTCCAAACTTTCATGAGATGGAATACCCCTTTAAAAAGGGTTTCAAGTCTTAAGTAAATAAAGCTTATAGGGGTAGTGCCACCAAAGCAAGTCATGACTTACCCACAGAACAAGCCACAGCGTGACGATTGTTGGAGGTCTGACTAATGGAAGCCCAACCAATCTCTAGAACAGGGTCTGCTCTCCCCCATGTGAAAGGCAGGCTGCATATGTGCTTTGCAGCTCCATTCATTCTCTTTCTGGACTGCGGAGAAACCTCTCTTCTCAGCATCGTTGGGGTCCCAGAGGTCGGACCTCCACTGATCTGCAAGTCACATGACCTATCCTGTTGATATGGTTAAAATGAACTTTGGTGGAACAAGCCCTTTAAAGGGGCTCTCTCAGATCACCCCTTCTATAGAGAAACCCTCACAGCACCCAACATCTACAGCAAAGGAAAAAACAGACAATAAAATATTCATGCTACACAATCGGAGGGAAAAATCTTCTAAGTAAGTTTACTGTGTAAATTCACCCTAAAGGTAAGCAAAGAACCATCATGGGTTAAGACATAAATCCTGCACAGGTAAATGGACATCGCTGCCCTGAACAGCGACATGTGATGGATATTTCTGTACAGCTCTGGTGCCCAGGTATAAGGCATAAGGTCAGTAGTTGGGGGTACAGTTTAGTCTAGAAGACACTGCCTCTCCAGGAAAGTGAGGTCATACAAGGTAAGGCCTTCCTATAACAGAACATTTCCTAGATTCCACCTGGTACATGGTAAGAAGTTTAGATGGAACTGCTCAAGATAACTACAAATAAAAAGTATGAGCGTGCTATAGAGAGAATGCTTATTATTACAGGGTATACTCACTATTGTACTGGTCCTGAGTTACATCCTGTATTATACTCCAGAGCTGCACTCACTATTCTGCTGGTGCAGTCACTGTGTACATACATTACATTACTTATCCTGTACTGATCCTGAGTTACACCCTGTATTATACTCCAGAGCTGCACTCACTATTCTGCTGGTACAGTCACTGTGTACATACATTACATTACTTATCCTGTACTGATCCTGGGTTATATCCTGTATTATACTCCAGAGCTGCACTCACTATTCTGCTGGTACAGTCACTGTGTACATACATTACATTACTTATCCTGTACTGATCCTGAGTTACATCCTGTATTATACTCCAGAGCTGCACTCACTATTCTGCTGGTGCAGTCACTGTGTACATACATTACATTACTTATCCTGTACTGATCCTGAGTTACACCCTGTATTATACTCCAGAGCTGCACTCACTATTCTGCTGGTACAGTCACTGTGTACATACATTACATTACTTATCCTGTACTGATCCTGAGTTACATCCTGTATTATACTCCAGAGCTGCACTCACTATTCTGCTGGTGCAGTCACTGTGTACATACATTACATTACTTATCCTGTACTGATCCTGAGTTACATCCTGTATTATACTCCAGAGCTGCACTCACTATTCTGCTGGTGCAGTCACTGTGTACATACATTACATTACTTATCCTGTACTGATCCTCAGTTACATCCTGTATTATACTCCAGAGCTGCACTCACTATTCTGCTGGTGCAGTCACTGTGTACATACATTACATTACTTATCCTGTACTGATCCTGAGTTACATCCTGTATTATACTCCAGAACTGCGCTCACTATTCTGCTGGTGCAGTCACTGTGTACATACATCACTTATCCTGTACTGATCCTGAGTTACATCCTGTATTATACTCCAGAGCTGCACTCACTATTCTGCTGGTGCAGTCACTGTGTACATACATTACATTACTTATCCTGTACTGATCCTGAGTTACATCCTGTATTATACTCCAGAGCTGCACTCACTATTCTGCTGGTGCAGTCACTGTGTACATACATTACATTACTTATCCTGTACTGATCCTGAGTTACATCCTGTATTATACTCCAGAGCTGCACTCACTATTCTGAGGGTACAGTCACTGTGTACATACATTACATTACTTATCCTGTACTGATCCTGAGTTACATCCTGTATTATACTGCAGAGCTGCACTCACTATTCTGCTGGGGCAGTCACTGTGTACATACATTACATTACTTATCCTGTACTGATCCTGAGTTATAGCCTTTATTATACTCCAGAGCTGCACTCAATATTCTTCTGGTTTCTACTAGAAACAACAAAAGACCTATGTACATTAGACATATACTAAAATCTTACACCTATGCCATGGTAAGATGGGACTGTGCATGCTAGTTTCTGACTGCCAAACTACAAGGCCTAGCGACAGACTTTATCTATTTTGCCCAAAATAACTTATAATTTGATGTTATTTCAGCTGAGAGGACTTACATGGCAGGTCTTAAAGTTTCTATTTTATTGATTGTTATTAGATTTTGTATAGAAACAGAATATGAGATTTCATTTCCACTAGATATATGAGGATTGAGAAGACAGAAATAGTTAGAAAACACTTCTTCCCTCTCTGGTTCCTACCTGCTGACTACCTCCAGGTACATTACAAGGGGTGGGGGTATCTCTTTATATTACTATGCCAATGCCCCTGCTGAAGTAGATAATATCAAGTTACCCCAAAGGCTACGGTTACACATAATGCTGCAATTTATCAGCATAGCACATAGTATAGGACCACATGATGCGTACCCTCCATGTTACGCAGAACGTCTCTTCTAATACCCTACAATATAAGGAGACCCCGACTGTGTGTATGCAAGTGTGTTGTCAGTACAGGGTTAACAGAGGGTCCAGCTTCATTAACAGTGTCACGATCAGACAGCAACGTTTTCTTCAATTTGGCTTCTCGAGGATCCTGCCGTCTCGATATTAGAGAGGGAAAATATGTCAGCTAGCGTGACTGAGTTTTGGAAAGAAGTGTTCTGGCAGAACTCGCATAACTTTCGGCCAATCGCAGACGCAGAAGGAAACTTATAATGTCCCCGTAGAGAAAATAATGCATGAACTTGTACCAATAATCTGTTTGCTAATGTGGGAGGTAAGATTAGAAAGCTTGAATAAGTAGACTGCACCTGCTCCAGATTTAACTCTGTCAGGAGCTCGCTCGGAAGTACAAAGTTCTGTCAGCTGTTTACAGTGTACCGCTCAATAGCTGTCTGAAAATGACAGCCGGCCTCGTACGACTTGACCTGAACTGTCTGTGTACCAGACATGTGCACAAGATATCCGCCACAAGGCCTTTGCACTTACGTTTCCTCAGTACAGGAAAGAAGGCTTAACCCTCAGTGGGAAAGGAGTATTTCCGTGTATGCTGGTGGAGAATCTCACTCCAAAATCATGGACATCAATGTAGACTTGACTGTCACTCTTTTGAGAAAGTCTTTGACTACATTTTGGGTGGTGGCTCACATATATTCATCTACAGGGCCCTTAATAAGGTTCCCATTTATCCCAATGGTACTTGGTACCTTTCCATCACAGCCATTTTTCAATTTTTACTCACTGCCTTCCACAAGCCATAACTTTTTATTTTTCTGTTCCCAGAGAGCTCAATTTTTGCGGAACAAATTGTATTTTGTAATGGTACCATTTAATATCCCATCCGATGTACTGGGTAGCTGGACAAAAATTCAGAATGGGGTGGAATTAGAGAAAAACTTGACTTTGTTACAGGCTTTGATTTTACAGCATTTTGTATTCTGCGGGTCGGTACGATTACGAAGACACCAAATTTATATAGTTTTTGTTACGTTTTTACGCTTTAAAAAAAAATTCCAAAACTTTGAAAGAAAAATTTACTGGAGTCGCCATATTCTGACCTCAGGTTCACACTAGCGTTGCCTAATCGTTGTTCTGGTTCATTGGAGGACTAAAACAATGGAAAAAACATTTTTATAAGTTTGTAGATTGGGAATTTTCGGACTTAGGGATACCTAATGTGTGTGTATTACATTTTTTTTGTTTTTATATCTGATCTATAAAAATGGGGGTGCTTTGAACTTTAAATATTTTATTTTTTTATATATATATATATTTATATATATTTTTTTACTTTTATTTTTAGACCCCCAGGGAGTCTGATCACTACTACAATACACTGCAATGCTAAGGCATTGCAATGTATTGTAAAATCTCTTGATTTTTATTAAAGGTAGCCTAGAGCAGCCTGTAATAGAACTAATACTATGACAAGCCTGGAAGCCTTCGAAGGGCTCCCAACCTTCATGGTAACTGATCACGAGTCCCCAGATCTCTTCTAGGGCTAGCAATCCTGCCCAAAATGGCGGTGCCATTCACCAACGATAAAATAATGCCTTGGTGAAGCTGGGTCTCCACTGTATAATATGTGGATCACGGGGGTCCCTGGTAACAGATCCCCACCGATCACATATTGACGACCTAACCTAGGGATAGGTCATCAATATATAAGTCCCAGAAAATCCATTTAAGGTGACCATACACATTAGATTCCCGGCAGCCGAACCCACTGAGGGAACTGATCTACCTGACTATCCCCGATGGCAGATATTAAGTGACATGCCTTATCCTTTTTGATGTCTTGTGATTTTTTTCCCTCTCTCCTCTGGGAACAAGCTAAGTGTGTATGTGCACGGGGGAGTTTTATGGAATAGCTTCTGTTGAACAGCTATCTAATGTGCATGGGCAGCCTTACTTGTTGTACATGATTCTGCCGCCATATCATACATTCACTGTTCTCTACAACGCCATTGCAGGCTGCAATGTTAACATTTTACTTCATGAAAGACTTAAAACCGTAGATTCTGTGACTTTCCACTGCTGGAATCCAGGGCTGTGGTGCTTTACATCTATCTGTCCTCCTGACATTATGCACAATGCTTTCAGGATCCTCTGTGAGACAGTGCCACGTGAAGGGTGGAATGGACATAATACACACTGGAAAAATTTTCCAAAAAATCCACATGCAAAATACATGCAGGTTTGCGGATTTCATCCTATGCATTGCAAGGCGTGAAATCCATAATGAAAAATGGCAGCATGAATTTGCAGGTTAATTTTCAGTGTGGGCGTTTCTCTTTAGTTTGTGGTTGAGACTTGTCTAAATCCCATTCTCTCTGCTGCTACGGTAATATACTTTTTGTTTCCACTATTCCGCTGTGGAAAATTCACAGCATATACGCCATATGTGAACACACCAAGGCCCTAGTGCAAAAGCTCAACTTGGGCCCCCCTGGGCGACTTATCCTCACAACCGTCAGCCACATCCCAAGTACACATTTCCCTTTCCTTCTCTATTTCTGACTAGACAGTCTGTACCCACAAGCTTCCTATCGTTCCTATCTCTTGTTGTTGCCCCCATGTAGTCATCATGTCCTCTTTTATGTCACAGCCTCCCCCACACAATCCCTCCATGACTATATGCTGCTAACCAACTGCTATGTTTGCCATGAAATGGGTAATTTTCTCCTTTCTGACAGTGGAAGGCTGTGTATCGTAAATCTTCTCACTCTAATACACAAGTGGGCAGGTGGAATAAATCTGCCATGCCATCAAAGAAAGCCGGAAAGAAGATCAAAGAGATTTATTCAGCTCTAGTTTGGTAAGGATGACCTATGGCGTCATCGCAGCTGTGACCACTGCGGCCCTTATAGTTCTTTCCATTCTTCTGGTCCGCCGGAGGACCATAAAAACACGATCGGATCTTTTATATGTCGGACATGAACAGAACCCGTGTCCTTTTTTAAAACTGAAACTGCTGGACGAAAAAGTTGGACCTTATGCAGATGTGATATCAACACATCAGAAAGGGGACAGAGAAAACCAGAGCCAAAAACACACAGTGTATTGAATATTAATGGCCGATTAAAAGCAAGGCACTTGCTGTATGTGTATGTGGCAGTGGTGCACTGGATCCTCCTTTGTGGTGGACCTGAGACAGAAGGTTCTGGTGTTCGTTCCCCTACCCCTGACCATTGCAGTCACTCACTAGCTTTCTAACATTGCAGTTCTTCATGGGCGGGGAGACCAGCAAAGACCACCCAGTATTAAAAGCGATGGACCAACCCAGAGCCGTGCCCCCCTCTCTATAGCAGTAATGCATGAAGTACACGCCCCTGCTGTATTATATGGATGCATATCATTATGGAATTTTATGAAAAGGTGCAAAATTGTCTATAAAGCAATAAATTCAGCATTAAATAGCAATAAATTCATGTGTATCAGCAGGTCCTCCAATATTCAGGATCTGTTCAGACCTGCAGTTCAGAGTAATTTCTTAGTCTCTGACCCCAAGTGTCATCTCCCCATTGTCCTGCTAAAGTACCCCATGGAGGAGCAGGATCTGCGCCAACAATTGTCAGTCCCAGGACAATACTGCTTGTGCAATATCAGAGATTGGGAATATTTTTAATACTGATTTACAATCACCGCCACCAATAAAAAAACCCCAAAATACGCCGCATCATTACAAACCTAGGAACGTTGCATGTTACACCATTATCACAGCAGGTTACTGAAAATTTTGCAAGTTGCATTCCAGTGTAATGTATTGACTCCATGTTGCGCCCTCTTGTGGACTAAATTATGAAATGGCATCTTAGACACTATTCCCAGGGAGTGTGAAGGTTTTCATGTGGGACATGTGGCACTTATTGCATTAGTATATAGCACTGACTGTTATGGGTAGTTTACATCACATATTATAAGGGAATTTCTACACAGCAACTGCAATTTTACCAATTTTAGAATAATGAAGATATTGAGAAGTTTACTGGGTAAATATATAGAGCGCCAAAACCACAATAGATGCTACACGCCACCTCTTATGTAGAAAACGCAACATTATTACATAACAAGTAAGCTACCAATGTTCCTTAAAGGGGTTTTCTGGCTTCAAATCAATTTTGGGGTCCGACACCTGGACCAAGCACAGATCAGCTGTTGCAGCAGCTGCCGGGTGTTGCGAGCTGCCAGTGGATGGGGAGCATGTGTACCTCCGCTCCTATCTCAAGTAGTAGGATCTGCAATTCCCCGGAACCACCACTATACAGTAGATGGGGCTGCTGTGCTGCCACTGGCATCTTCCAGCCCCCCGAGGCTGCTGCAACAGCTGATCTGTGAGGTGTCCAAATGTCAGACCCCAACAGATCACATAATGTGGATAGGTCATCAGTACGAAAAATTTACTTTGGAGCAGAAATCTCCTTTAAGGATCATTGGAAGCTTACGTAGCTACGATAACAGCCGAACAGGTTGTTTTATGCAGTTTCTGTAACTCCCGTAGTAGTAAATAGGAATTGCAGAAATAGTGTAGGACAGCCCATTTGACTGTTTCCGTAATCCTAGCCACCACAGGCAGACTTCAATCTCAGCCATGAATAGCTAAGATGGGAG
Source organism: Leptodactylus fallax (assembly GCA_947044405.1). Classification (NCBI taxonomy): domain Eukaryota; kingdom Metazoa; phylum Chordata; class Amphibia; order Anura; family Leptodactylidae; genus Leptodactylus; species Leptodactylus fallax. The sequence continues at coordinate 3,121,937 of CAMRHE010000159.1, read as the reverse complement.
TGCCCCTTAAAGGGGTATGCAGGTCATAACAAATTACCCTTTATAAACATGATAGAGGATAACACAATCCGAATTCTGAATGATCACCCATTCATTTAAATGGGACCGCTGGAGATAGCTGGACTACAACCCAGAAGGTCAATCCTCAAGTTACCCCCCTCTAAAAGGGGTTTATGGGACTATTTAAATCCTTAGAATAGGTCCTTACGGCACAGCGGGGGTCCGACATCCAGGTCTCCTGTATGATACAGTAGTCTCGCTCCTTCAGTATCACATCCACTTCACAAGTCATGTGATGCCACATTCATCAGTCACATGTCCAGTTCGCAGCTGAGTCCCTTTCAAGTGAATGAGACTGAACTGATATTCCAGGCAGAGCCATTAGCCATGAGGTGGTGTCAGGAATTGGACAAACCCCTGTGGAGGTCAGGGGTGATGTAACATTAAAAAAAAAGTGTACTCACCTGTCCCTTGTGCTCCATTGTCTTCTCTGTCTTGTGCCCTTGTCACCAGAAGTCCTGCGCCCATGTGACCGATAAGACCAAACAGCGGTTTCTGATGAGGATTCGGTGATGTAGGTGAGTGACATCACCAGTCCACATCACCGTTCCCTCTCTAGCGACTGCTGAGACCACTAATGGGTCTCAGCGGTCACGTGGGGTGCAGGCCTTCCAGCGATAAGGACATAGTATGAGAACGAACAGACACTGGCGGCAGACAACACCTTCTGGACAACTCCTTTTATAAGCCCGGAAACCCCTTTTTATGTGTCTCAGACACAGGTATACCACTTTAGTGCCTCTTCAATGTTACGTGCAAATCCTCACCTGCACCACTCCCGACCATCACCAGGCAAACCTAGGCAGATGCCAGGACGTACAAAGCTTGGGGTCCATGTAAATTGTATCAAACCAAAGACACAGTGGCCGGGACATCCAATGGCCCCTGTACTAGAGCAGGTCCTGACCACTACTCATTCCACCTGCTTCTGCTGCAAGCGTTGGATTACATTTTGTCACCTGTAGCTGGCGCTATTTAATATAATTTCACATAAAGGCCATAGTGGAAACTGGATACATTGACCTACAGTACTAATAAGCTATTTAGAAGATTACTGTCTTAGTCATGGTCGAGTAAATAGACCCTCAGCCAAACTTTTGGACACATCTATTCCTGACCTCAGCAATATCACACCATTGTGTATTTATACACATATTAAGGTTTTATTCACATGGCATATAATTAACCTTCTTTCCAGCGAGCATAGTCAAGACAAGGGTCGGAAAAGTTATATATATCACATCGAAGAGTCACAATGATGCTTAGATCTAATCTGATCCCTCGGCGAACTACATTTAGTAGCTGGACGGCGGCCACCGAATGCTTCTTTTATGGTGAAAGAGTTAATGGATATATAACGTGCATTAAAGGATTATGACCAAATCCCTCCCCAGCCCTGTCTGCTATCTCTCCCCAACAAAAAACGTGTTAACTACATTGGACGTCTTTTTTGCAATGTTTCCACGTTGCCATAGAGTAAAATAGATGTTGGGCTCGGAGACTTGTTATTTTGCTGGCGGTGAGGTCTCCATAGATCTTAGGCTTTTTTTTTTTATATCCAAGTACTCAGCAACTTCTTCAATGATAAATTCACACCCTTGGCTTTGTGGGTTTCTTTTTGGAAGACGTCGACTAAAGTAAATCCTGGTGAAGGATGTCTTACTCAAAAATTCCAAGAATGGCGGTGAATTGGCGGAGCAGGTTCCCAGCAAAATACATACTGGTAAGGCCAGACCTATCATTACTAGACAACAATAGCTTAAGAGAAGGATGGAACTGATTAGAGAGGGTTTTCCACCAAAACATGTTGTGAATGACTGTGGAATAGCTCAAGGTGCTGAACAAGCTTCTACATGTATCCCTGTAGGTGCTGGATACAGCCGGCTATCCATTCTCTGACCCTATCGCTGATACTAACTGGCTGGATACTGCTGAGTCCATAGACGCCAACGGGGTCCTGACACCTGTCAGGATATCCTGCAATGTATATGTACATGAGCAGTAACATTGCCCATTATATGACATGGATTCTGCCTTATTCAGTAGTTTTCCCCTCTGTAATTTGCAGTTCTCCCTGAGTTTGCAGTTCTCCCTGGTGAGTGGAGATTAGCTGCCATAGACTGCACGCAGTAAGCAGAGGAGAATCTGCTTTATAGCTTTCTCTCTCACTCAAAAACAGTCCCAGAACCGGGGGTTAAAAATACCGCCAGTATGCAGAACTGGGGGAAAAGAGGTGCCACCACCCAGTCCTGACAAACCATTCCCCATCTTGTAGGTTACATACCGCTCGCGAAGGTGGCGCATTGACGTCGCTGTATTGTGCTTCAATGAACAGGGACGTTCATGTCCTAATAGTGGTCCCGTCTCCTTGTAGCGACGAGTCTAAAGTTGCTCTGGCTGCATGCGCTGGAGGATCGGAGGTAGGCGAGTTTAATTTTTTTTTTTTTAAATTAGGGGAGAATATTAATATAAGGGGGTCATCAGGGGGCAGCTAATATAGAAGGGCATCAGGGTACATTAGAGGGGTCATCAGGGGACATTGTGAGGAATATTAATATAAGGGGGGAAATTTACATAAGGGGATCATTAATGTGGGGGACAGGAGGCACTGCGGGGGATGCCAAAAGTTGGACTTGGAAGTTTCTATTACAGCCCATTTTGCTGTTTTTAGTCTATGTGTCCCTCCCCAGTTTCTGCTCACTGCTCCCTCCTCTTCATAGATTTTTGTGGACATGTTGACTTGCAGTCCATCTTGAGAATGATATAGCAGAGATATCAGAGTGCATGTCAATTTAGCAGGAAGAGATTGGAGGAGGAAAACAGTCAGATAAGAGGAGAAAGAAGCATTTTTCACTGATAAGACATATATTCAGGGGTGTACAGCACATAAAGAACAGGGGGCATAGCAAAGATCAAAATATGCTTCACTGGTAGAACTGGTTTGTGTCACCATACTTTCTCATCTTGCCTCCATCCTCTTCCCCTGTGTCAGTTTTCCATTTGCTAATGTTATAGCAGCAGAGAAGAGGGGAAGGAGAAGGCTCACTGACCCATCCTCGAAGAACATGTGGTCAACTGCTACCAACTATTACCACCCTCATGGGACCTGTAGTAAATTCAGGACCCTTGACTATGCTGGTTGTTTATCGGTTTCCTTTCCCCTCCTTTCCTGTATAGAAAGAAGTCTGCTGAATGGTGACTCTCCTAACCATGAGAAAGTCCTGAAAAGAATTAAGATTGTATCAAAAGCTACTGTGGCACTTTCCTAAAAATGGTGTGTGTTAGCCCATGTGGTCATGTCACTTTTTTGGAGTGATGTTTCAACAGCGCTGAAAAACCACTTCAGAAAACAGGGATCTGACTGCAACATGGCAATATTAATAATAATGACATTTTTTTTAGCGCCAACATAGTCCGCAGCACTTTACAACCATGAGCAGACAATATCATACATTAAAATTTAACGAAAAAACTAACATATCAAACAACCAAATGAGAGCTTACATTCTATAAGCCTTTAGACCACCATATATGGAGCAACTTTTTTCTTTAAGTCCAGTAAACGACTGAAAATTTTGGAAAATGTTTACAATCTTGAGACAGAGATACATGGTCCTTGTATCGGCCAAAACACGTTCAGGCCATTAAAGGGATTGTCCAGGGTTAAGGATTTTATGGCCTAGACCAGTGATGGCTAACCTTTTGAGCTTGGTGTGTCAAAATTCGTAAAAAAAAACAAAAAAACCTAGCTTAACTCAGGTGCCGTGTTACATCTTTTTATGGCCCCTACAAGGTATCTTTTTATGGCCCCCACACAGTATAAGACCCCCTTTTTACCCCCCACACAGCCTATGATCCCCCTATTTATGGCCCCCACACATTATCTGACCTCCTTTTATACGCCCCCCACACAGAATATAAGACCCCTTTTTAAAGCCCACCCACAGTATATGACCCCCTTCCCCCCACACACAGAGTAGCAGCTGATCATTTTTACTCGTCGGTCCAAGCTCCAATCCTGGCTGCACTCCGCTGCCGCCTCCAGGGTGCGCTACAGCTGGCGCTGAAACTGTTCTTCAGTGTTGTGACATAAGTGTAGCGCTGCCTAGAAGAGGGCGGAGGGCAGCCAGGACAGGAGCGTGGACAGGTGAGTAAAAATAATCGGCAGCTGCTTATTGCAATAACATAATAAGTAGCTGCCGATGTGTGTCACCCAAAATGTCTTGGCGCATGTCATAGGTTCTCCATCACTGGCCTAGACCATAAATAACTGATCAGTAGTGGGCAGACATCTGACCACCCCTGGACCGATCAGCTGTATGGAGCCACTTCCCTCCCTATGCACAATACAGGCCAGGAATCAGAAGATCCATCCACTAAATAGCGGCCCGGCGCCATCACTGTAACTCAGCTCTCATTGAGGTCAGTAGATGAGCTGCGCTGAGGTTGTGCAGCTGCTATACAGCGGACGGAGCTCTCTGCTTCCAGCTCTATATTGTGTACAGGACAGGTGCTAGAAGCGGCTCCATACTTGTGACTAAACAAGGGGTAGGAAGTCGGCCCCCCACTGAACAGGTATTTATGGCCAGAAGCAGATGGCTCTATACACAAAGCAGCAACCCAGCTGCACTACTACAACTAAGGTCCCATTAAAATGTATGCAATCGGGTGTTGAACCCCCACCAATCTCAAATGAATGACCGATTCGGGGATATGTCATTCATTTTGGGTCTTGAATAACCCCTTTAACTCTAATAATACATAAAGAGTTAGTATAAGCAGTTTCATTGTGGGTGGATTCCTCTTACTCCACTCATCCACCCTCGGCCTCAGGTGGAGCCGTACATGGCTTTATTTAAAAAATTGAAATTTTTCCCAAACCTGATATATTCTGAAGATTTTTTTCTTTACAGGATGATTTCTTCGCTCATTTACATACATGTGTCATTAAGCTGCTCATTAATAATCGTGCTAGCCAAAAATGGGTGTTTGCTGTATGTGTAAGGGGGGTGGACATGAATTCCCTCTCATTTGATCTACACATGAGTGCATTTTTGGGGATTGGACTGTATTAACAATATGGTAAATTAGATCAGCCAGCTGTTGGAAAAGATGAAAACCTTGTGAATTATTTTAATCCTGAGCAGGAACAGAACTCAGTATCTGGCACAATTTCTTCAAACGGGTTCCCCTTGGGTGAGAATCAGACTGGATCATGTAAGGACTAGGGTTATGTACTAGTCTGGCCTGGCTGGATGAGATGAACTTAGCATTTGGGCTTGTCCTGAAAAGGCCTTGGAGTAAAGTGATCCTGGCACTGTGTAGCCCCTCCTCTACCAGCCTGTATAGCCTTACCGAGGAGTCTCACATCTTCCGTATCTATCTCATATCTAGTAAGAATCTGTCTTTTACTGTGGCAGTATCTTAAAGAGTTAATCCTGAGGTTCCTTAGATTGCACTAAAACCCGTAAATAAATTCTTAAAGGAGATGTCCTACTGCAAAAGTTGCAGCAAACGCTCTTAAAAGGGTTTCCCAGAACTTATATATGGATGACTTATCATTAGGACTGGTTATCAATATGTGATTGGTGGGGGATTCGACTCCCTGCCGATCCGCTGTCTGAAGAGACTGCAGGGGCTCATGGATGCTTTTACCTCTTCCCTGTGCTGATGACGTCTGTGGCCTCTTCAACCAACTGACCTGTTGGGGTCCACCGTGTCGGATCCCCACCAATCACATATTGATGGCCTATCCTAAAGATAAGTCTTCAATATATAAGTCCCTGAAAACACCTTTAAATCACTTAATAAACAGTATTCACCTGTTCAATCCCCTGCTGATCCGGTGCAGCCACTCCGGCAGTCCCACCACCTGTAACTGTCAGGTGATGATGTGCCATTAAGTGACCCCTTACTGGCATCTCCGAGCACTGCTAATACCAGCATGTGACCGCTGAATCCACTAATAGTTTGCAAGCTGCCAAGATGTGACCAAAGACCTGAGGGGGCCGCCAGTGCATCTATGCTGGAGCAACACAGAAGTGAAAAGGTTAGCGCTGTGATTTAGGGTCTTTTTTTTTTATTTATTATTTTAAAACAGTTGTTGCTGTTATATATATTTTCTTCCGATGGATTACAAAATCCCAAACAGCTGATCAGCAGAGGTTCACAAAAGTCAGCCTCCCCACCGATCTCATATGGATGGACTATCCTAACCACGGCTGTGGCGTCGGAGTTGTGGACTCGGAAAAAAGTTACCGACTGGACCTAAGTGATTAATTATTTAACATTCTATTATATTGTATAATTAATTAGATAAATAGTTTGTTACATATTTACTATCATAGAAATCAATCACTGGTATTCTGAATGAATTAGAGGATATTTACTGCCTCTGTCTGACCATGACTGTCAGCCATTTAAGAAGGAGTCGTAGTCGTAGTCGCTGGTGTGACTGACTCTACCGCCCTGGTCCTAACCATAGGCTATCTGATTACATTAATCCATGTAATTTCTGCGTTGCCCCCATAACAGCACCAACCAGTCAATTACAATGCTCCTGATGCTAAGTAACAGCATTAGCACCCCAATGCCAAGTACAATGTACACAGTAAGCAATGGAGTGCCCTTTCCCACCACACCTCCCCAGCAAACCCCCAAAACCCTGGTAAATCCCTATGTCTCTGAGACTACCACAGTAACCTACCTCCATCATGCTGCAGCAGCAGCAAGAAATTACAAGTGATGAGACAAAATTTCCTAAATTCCATGCAAGGAAACTCTCCTATACTGGGCAAATCTATTGCACTAATCATCCTCATAAATATAATCCAGGCCTGTAGTTAAGACTGACACACAGGCAAAACCCTAGAAGAGAATCACGCTGCTCTGCACTTTTGACAAAAAAAACATGGGGTTAACAAGAAATGATCCTCCATAAACAGATTATGGAGAAATACCCATTAACCACATATAAGAAGATTTTTATTCTATAAATTGGGATTACGCTGGCTGTAGTCCATATGATCACATCCGATTTATTTCTAGATGATCTTTTTGCGCAAAACTGATTAATTCATCCAAATGGAGTTATATATGAATGTCTGAGTTATACAGAGATAAACGCTGCCCCAGTTGTGCTCCAGTTTGGGATTATGATGCAATCCGGCATAATGTAGTCATCTCATAGACTAGATGGCTCGGCCTGGTGTAGGAGAAGGCGCTCACTTACTCCATTCACTTCGGTGTGAGGGAAGGGAAGTGACAACCCCTCCATGTGCCACTAAATGGCGCTCAGCAAGGGCAACTCTCAGCATATCCAGACACCGGACTACAGTTGTCAGGGCATGAAGAGAACGCTAGCTGCAATGAGACAAAGAACTGATATGTAGAAGAATATGTGATGTAAAGGGAGCCCCTCCATTCAGGAAACCTCTGTGCATATTGCACTTAAGGCTGAGGTTACACATCATAGAAAAGCTGCGTTTTTGTTGCAGATTTTGCTGCGTTTTTGAGTCAAAGCCAAGAGTGGCTTCAAAAGGAATGGGAAATACAAAGGAAATACTTATACTTCTCCCTGCTAATCCATTCCTGGCTTTGTCTCAAAAACTACAACAAAATCTGCAACAAAAAAAATGAACTCAGTGAAGGAAAAAGTCCTCCGTGCAGGACAAGGCGACGGAGTCTCCAATGAGATTCTGGCGCAGATGTGAACGAAGCCTTATGGGGACCCCCCCCAATTTGGAACTCTGTCCTAAGGCTAGGCTCACATCTGCGCCTGAACTCCGTTGGGGGATTCCTTTCCCCATTCCGCTTGAAAAATGTAGAGCTTTTCTCTCCCCATTTTTCGCCCTTTTTGGGCGGAAACCTGGCGGACCCCATTATAGTCTATGGGGTCCGAGGGTAACCATTTTTTTAAGCGGATTAGGTTTCCTGAACCCGAACGCAGGTGTGCACCTAGCGACACTTGGAACTTTCTGCAACTCTCTTTTAGGCCGGGGCCCCACGTTGCAAAAATGCTGTGATTTGGCTGCGGCGTTTTACAGTCCCTGCAAAGTGGATGGGATTCTGTAATAGTACATGTTGTTCAGCACACTATGGTCATGTATAACTATGAACAACTAACAATTCCCCGACATGTGGTGTCGTCTCACTTCCCTCTTGGTGGCACCTGGAGCAAACTTGTGTTTATGTAAGTTATCTCCCTACCTGTATAGCTGGAGTACCCAAGATCTGTTGTTTAAGTCTTTGTGAAGCTTTTGTTTTGTTGACGTCGATGTTAATACTAGACAAAGGCCTCATGCACATGACCGAGTGTACAGGTCAAAGGGCGTCCCATTTTTTTAACAGAGTGTCATCAGAGTGCCTTACGTCTCCCATTGAGACAATCCGTTCTGTTCCAATGTCACGGAGCAGAACAGGGCCTGCTCCAAGGAAAAGAGCACTGGACCCCCATTGGAAGAGCCTTGGTATGAATGAGCCTTACACATGAAGCCTAATAAAATTATCCCAGGTGCTAAAGAATTTATCTTCCTGCTTTGACATCTGTCAACAAGCTTTCATATTCCCTGATTAATAAGAAAAGTTTTAGGCTGAGCTGCAAACCACGAATGAACTCCTTGCCTCCACCTCTTTACCAGACATGAATCTTCTTCCTCATAGGGGTTTCTTTCACAGGGCTGCGCAGGTCCATGACTGACGTGGACGGGCATCTGTCTCCTCCTTTATGGCTGATCTTCCTCAAACTTCTCTATCTATTCATTTTATGGCCTGTCCTCAGGATACGCCATTAATACCTGATCGGTGGAGGGCCGACAGCTGGCTCTCGACCCAATCAACGGTACGGAGCCGGGTCCGGCGCCCATCCTATTCACAATACAGGGCTGAAAGAACAAAGCTCTATCCCCAGTCACTGCATCTCAGCTCTCACTGAAGTTAGTAGGGGCTGGGCTGTGGCGAAGGCACCGGTTGCTTCCGGCCCTGTATTGTGCATAGGATGGCTGCTAGAGTGGCTCCGCATAGGCTTGGCTCCCTACCTATCATGTAGGCCATAAAAAATGACCCCTCCAGACAAGCCCTTTAATATAGCTCGAGTGTGGATAATTTTTGGATCACTCTTATAAAATTACAGAAAACTTTTTCCCTGTGAAATGCACCTAAAATAATATACCAATATTAGAAATAATTGTTTTAACCGAGTCCATAAAATACGTGACCCCTGGTAACCACCCATAACTACTCTTTATATATAGATTTACGATGAACTGCTCTGAAGGTGACTGCACTGTAAATCTGAGCGCCAGCCAAGCAATCCCTTTGGTTACAACACTCTGGCAACTGAGTGTTAAATTTAGATCTGTATTGTGCTCACTTCCTCCCCGACCTCTGCTTGATCAACACAGGCCCCAACAAACAGGCTCAGCGTACAGAAGCCAGTCACAGCAGGTAACCTAGTGCAGAGCAGCGCTGCCCCAAGTGGACAACTCCTGGAAGTACATATAGGCAGATTCCTGCAAGGAAGTATTTGCTAAGTCACTGTGCAGGGAAGGAAAGATAAATCATTAGTAGGAAAAGAGATAAATCCTTGAGATCCATAACATTTCACTGCATTGTCTCTGTACAGCTGTGTGCACACATGCACTGATCACTACACTAATGGAAAACTTATGAGGCAGGGGAGTTACTATTAATATTAATCTATTAATATTAATCTATAAATCCAGGACTGATAGTACCGCACGATGCACAGCTGCGAGGCCAGGGATAGACTACAAATTTAGTTGCGTGATCTCAGCCATAGCCACACACCAAAGGAGGGAACGGGAAAAACCATACAACAGTTGTACGGCTGCTTTCATCTCTCTAGATATCTATTGTAAGCTGTGCCAAACGGGCATCAAATAATAGAATGGAAAGTTTAGTGTCCATAAAAATTGGCATCAAAAGCTTTTTTTCCAGTAGCATCGGTCACACTGTACATTTCAATATCTACGGAAGTATCTACTGCAATGTGCCTTGTATTGTATATTCCGACATCTTTCTCTCATATCCAGCAGTAGCTTCTTCAGCAGTTGCTGTTCTGTAGGGTCGGATCAGACTGAGAAGTCAGAGAACCAGATTCAACCCGAATTTTGCAAAAGTTTTGCTTTGACTGGAGCCCGAAACCTTGGAGGTCCGTCATCTGCAAACCAGAAGTGAAATGATTCTAAGCTGGGGTCTCTCTCGCTAAAATATAATAGGTGGAGGACCAGGGGAGGTGTAAGAAGTAACAAACAAGTTATACTCACCTCTTCTGGGCATCCTCACGGTGTCACTGCTGTCACGGTGTCTGAAAAGTCCCCATAGTATAATAATGTCACTTCCAGTTCGGGATGAACTTATTTGAACCAAAACAAGTCTTTGGGCTTAACCGTCCAAACCCGAAACAAGACTTCAGAGGTTCGACCACCTCATTCATCCCATGTGTATCAGCGAGCCTTGGACAATCATGACGCAGGTGGCGGCTGACCATTTTTCCCTCCTCGGAGCATTTTGGTAGGTGCAAACCATAGAATTTCAGAAACAGCCCACAAAACCTGTTGTTTTGGAGATGCTCTGACCCAGCCGTCTTGCCTGGTCAAAGTCACCCAGGTCCTTACACTTGCCCATTTTATCTGCTTCCGACACATCAACTTCAAGAACTGAGTGATCACTTGCTGCCTAATATATCCCACCCCTTGACAGGTGCTGTTGTCACCAGACAGTCAATTTTACTCACTGAACCACCTTCTAGGTCCCACATTTATCCCCAGTACGGAGGTCCCCGACCTTACATTCCGACTGGTGCCACAGCCATAGTGAATTTTCCATGGTCTGGAAGTCAGCTGTTCTACAAAGTCCCACAGTCCATTCAGTGCGTCCATGCCACCAGGCAGATGGGTTAGGGGACAAAACCCAAATTTACAGCATATCCTGGGCAGAGTTACTTGCCCCATGTCCTAACATGTACAGAAGCCACTTTTTGAACTAAATGCGATTTGTTACCCTCAGTGGCGACCCTGAGGTGCATTATGTCACCCAGGTGTGCTGGAAGAGGACTCAGAGAGAGCACTGGATGCTGTGAGGAAGGCCCAGAAGAGGTGAGGGAAGGTGAGAATAGCTGTTTGTTGCTTTTTACACCACCCCCTGGGTCTCCACTTATTATACTCTGGGGCCTGAAGAGATCCCACAGTATAATAATTTCACTTCCGATTCATGATGAACTTATTTGGCCTGAAATAAATATTTGGTCTGAATTGTCCAAACCCAAAAGAAATCTTCAGAGGTTCGCCCATCTCTAGTACTTTCCACAGCCTAAGAAGTCCATATATTAGACTGCCTTACATAAAAGAATTCTAATCCTTATCCTCAGCACCATATATCCCTGCAAAAACAAGAAAAAAAAAATAAAAAATCACTTCTGTCTTGCTCTTTCCGCTTTTCACCATATGATAAGATCGGCTTCTGTGATGTGTTTTTTCCTTTGTGTTTTAGGGCCTTTTAATGAGGTCTTTGTCACAGGCCCTCTCCTAACTTCAAGTGCCGCAGCCACCCACACCTCTGCAGCCCTTTACATGTAATGTATGTACTTGGTAGTCCAGTTATAAGCCCGGCTGTGGTTTGTCTCTCCAGCTCTGACTCAGCTCTTGTAAACCACAGTTTCTTACGTTAACCATTAGTCAAATGCTTATAGCAAAGACTCAATGAACACGCAGGGCCAACCCGACAGCTGCTGAAATGTAGTCATCATCTGATATCACAATAAACACCTACTAAGTGCAAAAGCGAAGAAGTACAATCTTATCAAAGATGGCGTTCAAGTGTTAGCTGATTTCTGTACATATCAGGGACATAACTAGCAAAGACCTGGCCCCAAAGCAAAATTTTGACTGGGGACGTCTTTACTGACTCCCACATGGTATAAAGTCCACTTTCTTGGCTCCCACACAGTATAACATTCCTTTTAGCAAACAACCGAACAGTATGAAGCCCCCTTTACAGGTACCCACAGTATAACTCTCCCTTTACTGGCCCCCACACGGTATAGAGCTCCCCTTACTTACCCACCACAATGTATATTTTCCTCCTTATTGGCCTTCACACAGTATGCTGCCTCCTTTACTGACCTCCACACAGTAAATGCCCACTTTACTGGCCCCCCACACAGTATACTGCCCCTTTATTGGCCCCCACGCAGTAAGTGCCCCCCATAGTGACTTTAGGCTGCTATCCGCTGCATTACTGCAGCAGGTAACAGCCCCTATTCACTTATGGATCCCCGCTTCCCTTTTAGTCTTCAGCCCTCCAGGGTGCCCGTGCTCTGCACATCACGTCATGATGTCACTGACACTGTTCAGTGTTGGTGCACAGGACCTCTTGGAGGCTGAAGGGAAGCGGCCATGGGCAGGAGTGGGGATCGGTAACTAAATAGCAGTTTCTACTTGGTTAATCTGGCAACCACTACAGCGATTATGGCAGTAGTTCCACCACTGGTACAGATCAGACTCTCAGATTTCAATGTTGTATATCATAAACGGGAAAGCCTATGCTAAACCACCTGAAGATGTTATCACTTAGGATCCATTAGCATGACCATAAACCACTTCTATTTTACAAGCGCTTTAAAGAGCCTGAGCCCATTTAGAAGTCTTTAGACTCCTTTTAGTAAGAAGGCCGAGAAAAAAAAAAAGCAGCAAAAGCACAGTGGGGGATAATTTGTTCCCGAAAGGCGTAAGATGCGCTAGAATTACTAAGAAGACTCTTAGATCTCCAATCTATGCCAGTCAGAAACTGGTACAGATTTGTGCTATAACTCACACCAATTTTATGGCATGAGCTACAGTAAGTCTGGGGCACTGGGGCAACCCTGCTCCGCCTAAATTTCAGTCCTGCTTTGGTCACTACATAAAAAAGTAGCAAGCATTGTACAGGGGTGTGGCACATTTTTGGACACTTCTTAGGTGCAGTAGCCAATGTGTTATTTCATTGTCGAAATAGCAAAACACAATGGAGCAGTAAAAAAAACGCATGTACAACACACGACATGTGTGACCTTAGGCTGGGTTCACATTTGTGACGGAGTCTCTGCCGAAAATCAGTGGAGAGAAAAGCCCTGCACAGAGAACTTTTCTCTCTGCTGCTTTCAGTTTGAAAACGTTGACACCATTATAGTCTCCATTGTGGTCTCTGTCCATTGAGAACCTAGCGTTAGCCTTAAGAGACGTTATCAACCGTCTTAAAGAGTTTGTCTGGGCAAAAAAAATATTTTTAAAATAGGATGGTGAAATAGGAGGTGAAAAAAATTTGAAAAAAATCATACTCACCTGTCCCCGGTGCTCCGGTGTCCTCTCAGCGCGGTCCAGTCCTGCTGCTCGCCGGCTGTGATGTCACAGATTCTATCCGCTGAAGCCGCTGATTGGCCTCAGTAGTTATGTGACTGCTGAGGCTAATCAACGGCCTCAGGAAGAGACCCCGGGACGTCACAGGTACCAATCAGCGGCCTCAGCGGTCATGTGCGGTGGGGACTTCTGCCAGATGACAAGAACGGACCGAAAGGACCAGACCACACTGGGAGGAACCGGAGCACCGGAAAAGGTGAGTATGATTTTTAATTTTTTTTTTTCACCGCCCCCAGACAATTTAAAAAATATTTTTTTCGCCTGGACAACTCCTTTAACTAGGTTCTAGTGGCTAGGCATTGCTTTCCTAGCAACATCTGCCCAAAATGATTCAGTCACATGACGACTGAGCTGAATTTGCGCATATGAGGAGAAGCAGTGTGACAAGCAGGCCCACCACGCTATTCCTCATGTCACCAGATCTATGGGCTTGCATTATGATTTACAGTGTCTTTTAATGAAGCGGAAATTCGGGACAATTCAATTTCTTGTTTCTGACGTAAAAGACACATCATTGGGTTTTGTACCTTCTCCATACAAAACCTCACTGAGTCAAAGATCGCTCCTCATTCCTATAATATAGCACAGCCTTCCTCCCTCCCTCTGCTTCCCCGAACTTTACTGGTCTTGAGGTCAGCGCTACATGCTCCAGTCTGCCGTTAAGTTTTAGCTTTGCTAATGTTATTGTGTTTGGAGAAAACCACCTTTTTCCTGATGGCCTTTATCCAGTTCCCTTAACCGCCTGGAAAACAAGGCTTTGCCAGATTACACGTTAAGGTTGGGCTGGTCAGAGCACTCCATCAAATGTCATGGCCCAGGAACAAACAAGATTACGTAATTAATTCATTAATCGTGCGGAAGAAATTACAGAGGAGGGTTCTGCAACTTGGACAATAGGGTAACACTCTTCAATGCCAGGCTATCAAAAATCCTGGAAAATTAAAAAAAAAAAAAAATAATCATCATAAGTAGGAAATTTAGCTAGAATCTGTAATTTGTGACAAATTTATCAAACATTGCACGATGTTAGAAAAATTTGGAACGGCTGTGGTGTTGGTAAGCCAAAGCACCGACACCAACTCCTTCATAAATGGCTGACAGCCATGATCAGACAGAAGAAGTAAAGTTCTGCTAATTCACAAAAAAGGCAAGTAACTGAATTTCCATGAAAGAAAATATATAACAAATCCTACATCTAATTATACCATATGTTAATAATTATATAACATTTAATTAAAAATAATTAATCATTATATATTGAAGCCGACGCCAGTAACTTTTTTTTTCCCAACTTTGATTCCACCAAAAACTGGCCCCTAAATTTTGTGCATCTTTAAGTTTCTATAGACTATATAAATCCAAATGGTTCACCCTTAAAGAGGACCTGTCATGTCCTCCTGCACATTTGGTTTTATATACCGCTAGAAAGCCGACCTTTCCCATTATGTGCCCCAGGGCTGGAGATATCAATGCCGTTAGTTTCGGCACCGATCTCTGCCCACTGTCAGAAGGGCGTTCCTGACAGTCTAGCTGGGCTGTGAGGAATGTGCCCCCTGACAATACTCATCCATAGGCTTGTACTGGTGGGGGCGTTCCTCACAGCTTAGCGTCATCGCTGGATGGTAAGGAATGCCCCCTCTGACAGTACAGTGCTATGGACAAGTACAGTCAGGAGGCACGTTCCTCACTGCACAGGTAGATTGTCAGAAACTAACGGCACCGATATCTCCAGCCCCGGGGCACATAACGGGAATTCAGTGCACTGCTTTCTAGTGGTATATAAAACCGCATGTGCAGGAGGACATGAAAGGTCCTCTTTAACTCTGCAAAGATTTACAGTGGGTACGGAAAGTATTCAGACCTCTTTAAATTTTTTACTCTTTGTTTCATTGCAGCCATTTGCTAAAAGCAAAAAAGTTCATTTTATTTCTCATTAATGTACACTCAGCACTTCATCTTGACAGAAAAAAAGCCAGAAATGTAGATATTTTTGCAAATTTATTAAAAAAGAAAAACTGCAATATCACATGGCCATAAGTATTCAGACCCTTTGCTGTGACACTCATATATAACTCACAGGCTGTCCATTTCCTTCTGATCCTCCTTGAGATGGTTCTACTCCTTCATTGGAGTCCAGCTGTGTTTAATTAAACTGATTGGACTTGATTAGGAAAGGCGCACACCTGTCTATATAAGACCTCACAGCTCACAGGGCATGTCAGAGCAAATGAGAATCATGAGGTCAAAGGAACTGCCCAAGGAGCTCCAAGACAGAATTGTGGCAAGGCACAGATCTGGCCAAGGTTACTAAAGAATTTCTGCAGCACTCAAGGTTCCTAAGAGCAGAGTGGCCTCCATAATCCTTAAATGGAAGAAGTTTGGGACGACCAGAACTCTACATAAACCTGGCCGTCCAGCCAAACTGAGCAATCGTGGGAGAAGAGCCTTGGTGAGAGAGGTAAAGAAGAACCCAAAGATCACTGTGTCTGACCTCCAGAGATGTAGTAGGGAGATGGGAGAAAGATCCACAAAGTCACTATCACTGCAGCCCTCCACCAGTCGGGGCTTTATGGCAGAGTGGCCCGAAGGAAGCCTCTCCTCAGTGCAAGACATATGAAAGCCCGCATAGAGTTTGCCAAAAAACACATGAAGGACTCCCAGACTATGAGAAATAAGATTCTCTGGTCTGATGAGACGAAGATTGAACTTTTTGGCGTTAATTTTAAGCGGTATGTGTGGAGAAAACCAAGCACTGCTCATCACCTGCCCAATACAATCCCAACAGTGAGACATGGCGGTGGCAGCATCATGCTATGGGGGACAGGACGACTGGGTGCATTTGAAGGTAAGATGAATGCGGCCAAGTACAGAGATATCCTGGAAGAAAACCTCTTCCAGAGTGCTCTGGAACTCAGACTGGGCCGAAAGTTCACCTTCCAAGCACACAGCTAAAATTACAAAGGAGCGGCTTCGGAACAACTCTGTGACCATTCTTGACTGGCCCAGCCTGAGCCCTGACCTCAACCCAATTGAGCATCTCTGGAGAGACCTGAAAATGGCTCCACCAACGTTCACCATCCAACCTGACGGAACTGGAGAGGATCTGCAAGGAAGAATGGCAGAGGATCCCCAAATCCAAATGTGAAAAACTTGTCGCATCATTCCCAAGAAGACTTATGGCTGTACTAGCTCAAAAGGAAGGGGCTTCTATTCAATACTGAGCAAAGGGTCTGAATATTTATGACCATGTGATATTTCGGTTTTTCTTTTTTAATAAATTTGCAAAAATGTATTATAGTTTTTTTTCTGTCAAGATGGGGAGCTGAGTGTATATTCATGAGAAATAAAATGAACTTTTTTGCGTTTAGCAAATGGCTGCAATGAAACAAAGAGTGAAAAATTTAAAGGGGTCTGAATACTTTCCGTACCCACTGTATATATACTACAGCCAGCCCTCCTATAGGGAAGGCAGGGACAGTTTATTGATGTATCTGCCTTCCCGATTGCTGTATACACAGCTATGGGAGTTGTCATGATGCTGCTCCACTTCTGGCCTGGTGCAACAATACGTGTCACCTATGTAAAAACTGCTTTAAGGGAGAGAGAAAACTATTTTAGGCCGGGGCCCTAAGTGGCATAAACCGGGGCGGTTTCGGAAATCGCAGCACCGCGTTTTTTCTCGCAGTGCTTTTTTTTTGCTGCAGCCGCTATGTGAGCCTTAATAAAATTTTGGAGTAGCATTTTGTGGTAAAATGTGAAAAAAACTGCCAAGTTTCCTCTCTTTTTTTATTTAAATCTTCCACTAAAATAAATAAAAACAACATAAAAATAAAGCCCTATGTATTACTAAAAAAAGATGCAAAAATTATTTGAATAATCCAAACAAAAATGTTTATTGCCTCTAAAACCGCATGTATGAAAAAAACGAAAATATCCCGGTCCTGAAGTGGTTTAGTATAACGCTGTCTAAATATCTGCAAATTTTTAAAAAGTCGCCACTGATAAATCTGACGTACATCAGCTTAACAAGCTAACCAAAAGAGTGCAATGAGCAATGTAAAATGTTGTAAATTTTGGCATAAACCTGCCCGAAAAGTTGCAAAAACCTATTTGGTGACTTTTTGAAGCAATAAAGCTAGTGTGCAGGGCTTGATAAATTACATATTATAATTGTTTGTGATTTATCTTACAGGGATATTCTTATTAACAAGATATGCCACAAAAATGTCTGAGTGTCGTAAGGGTCGGTCATCAGTGCAGTTGCGTACAGGCTGGTGCCCAAGAACAGAAGAGCCTTACAAGACACCTTACAAGACTGACATGAGTGGTCATGTGTGTGTATCAGAGAAGAAAAGGCTACGGCAGGGCACACAGCATTAATAACTTATATAGCCATCCATGACTGATCCTCTTTAAAAGCACCTACCTACAAAAGTCGCTTAGTGGAGGCTGAAAATTAGGATGTAGAGAAAATGTACCTTTTGGAAATGTGGTAAATGTTGTACCCCTCCTTGGCATTCTTTTCTCAAAGTGTCTTCATCCTGGCTCTATATATTGTGACCAAAGTCGGATAAGTAGTCCTAAATACACACTGGGGGGGAATTTACTAAGACTGGCATTCTGTATGCCGCTCCTAATCCATTCACTGCCTCTAAATAATTCAGGCAGACTCTTCTGTGCCAGAATGGAAATCTACACTAGTCAGGAACTGGAATAGATTTCCTACATAACTCACATCAGTTTTCTGGTGTGAGTTATAGTAAACTCGTAAAAAGTGGCGAACAGGGTGCAGAATGAGGGAAGTGGCAAATTTTTGGCTCAAATATGGGCTGTGATGCTCCACAACTATTCCCATCTACACCAGTTTTCTGGCATAGAAGCAATTATAAATACCACCCTATGTGTGTGCCCGAGGCCTACACAACTTGGCGTACACAAACTGCTCAACAGACTTGTGAACACCTATACAAGTCACAAGTGGCATTTGAGGTACAAAGAAAACTCTATGAAAGGCTTCATTATGAGTGTATTTTGTGAATTTTTCCTAATACTGATCTGCTGTTCTTTTATGGAGATAAATATTGGACCCTGGGGCACACAGAGCATATATTCAGGGACTACCTATACTTTTTTCCATACTGATTTCTTGCTTCTTAAAGATCCCAATCTAGCTGATGAAGGTATGAAGTTACCAAGTCTGAAAGGTACTGAATAACTAGACGTCCACCTCAGATTTCACTTCATTTTCTTCCCCTCAGGATTCTGGTTAGACCTAGATGAAAGGGCCTACTCAGGGGAGAGTCTTGTGACGCAGAATCCGTGGCAGGATCTCCTGTATGATCTTATTTTTCCCATGTCCTACTCCGACCCCTGCCTCTCATTGAAAACAAAGGGAGATAGAATCAGGGCGGAATCTGACGCTGATTTTGTGGTGGAATCCGTCCCAAAATCAGTGGCAGATTCCCTTAATGGTTCACTAATTTAAAAGGCTGCTTTCCATTACCTGCTATCAGGGCTGTGGAATTGGTAGACCAAAGCATGGACTCCAACTCTTCTCTTTTCCTCAGTCCGACTCCTTCATAAATCTCTTGATAGCCATGACAGAACCAGTAAAGATCCTCTCTGAAAGTAAATATGTAACAATCTATACCTCTAATTAATTATACAACATTAATAAATCTATAATAAAATTTATAATAATTCAGCATTTTATGTTGTAGCTGGAGTTGGAGTCTGTAACTTTTTTCTCGATTCCAACTCCACCCAAAACTGTCCCCCAACTCCGACTGTACAGCCCTGCTTGTCCACTCCAAGGGCCCTTTCTCTAGTGTGGTCATATAATGTGAGGCTAAGGGTGGCCACACACATTACAATGCTTTCCACCTGCTGACTGGCTATCTTACGTGTGTGGGAACCTCCAGACTTTCCCCCGACATCTTTTGTGTCAGGCTCGGGTTGGTAGATGTCAACATGCCCAACCTTTTTGCTCTCAGGAAGATAAGCCCCTGCCAGGCTGGAGGACTGTGCTGAGATTGTACTAGACTTTTCTACCAGCTTCACATAATATTTTCCACTGGAGCCTCCAAACCTCACGATCCTGCCCTGGCAGATGTTGAATGAAGATTTTCTAAGGTGCCTTTGACTAAAATTCTGTTCCATTTATTACTTTCTCTCATCTAAGCTATCAGCCCGATAAGCCTTGATAAGGGGCATTTCATTGCAGTCATTTCCAGTCTGCGTCTCCCCTATCTGCAGCCCGTACCGTACTGTTTACCAACCCCTGGCTTCAAGATCGTAAAAATCATTTCTCGGAAAGTTAACTGGAAACATAGTGCAAATGGTACTCGAGATAACATGTGGAGCGCCGGCCATAAAAAACACACTTGAAGATGTAATATATTAAATATACAAAAATTATTTAAATGAGATATCCCACCAGGTCAACCCTTTCCTGTATACCCTATTAGGGGGCATAGATGTCATAGAGGTGATCCCAGAGCGGAGACCGCACACGCCATATGGCCAGGACGTATATAAACAAACACCAGCCCTGGGATCTACTCTAGGGGACCCTATAGCTACATAACTATGACGCATTGCTAAGGCTAAATGAATGCACAAAAGTGTCTTTTTTTGGTTTTTACTGCACAAAGACCTGAATGGCCTTTTTTTTTAGAGCATCCCTCAGTGTTTTGCCATATGGGACATTCTTCCATTACGACATATGGACAGTATTCCCTTTACGTTGATGGAGACAGCAGTGCGGGAATCTCTAGACATAATAATAAGACACCCAGAAGGCAAATAAATACAGTCCTACAGATGGAAAGTCCTCGTGAACCTAAGCATAATGGAGGGGAGGAAATCCCTGCTGCTGACCGCTCTAGAGGTATAAACAGGCATTTTTTGTTGGTGGTTAGCGTGGTTTTTTTTTGGAGGATCCATTGACAATATAATAGACACAGAGGACCTCCCAAGGAGAGGACGGATAGGTTGGGCGTCACCTGTCGGGATGATTGGTTTTCGAGAGATAGGCAGCAGCAGAGATTTCTGGAAGCCCTTCAGGTGCCCATGCAAGTTGTTACTGGGGTTAATAGCAATAGGTTGTGCTATCGGTTGGCCAGTCAGACATTTATGCCATGAATTTTTCCAACCATTGGGACCTCCTCGCATTCTGAGAATGTGTGTTTGGTCATCCAGAGTGGTGATGAATGGGGTTGGGAATAGCAATAGTAGGCCAAGCAATGCTCTCTGGACACAAGCATATACAGATTATCTCTCGCCCAGAACAAAGAAAGTTGTCTCTGTAGTCCTACCTAGTGAGGGCTGCCACCCTATGGTCAATGTCCAACCTTTAAAGGGGTTTTCTGGGACTTACATATTGATGACCTACACATAGAATAGGTCATGAACATGTGATCAGTAGGAGTTCAATGCATGGGACCCCACATATCAGCTGGTGGAAAAAGCCGCAGGATTTGGGAGGGTGCTACGACCACTTACATGAATACCAACCACCACTTACATGAATACCAGCCCCATTATCATGAGGACTGAGCCGCTGCTTTACTATGTGACCAATGAACATGATATCATTGGCACAGCTGAGCGTTGCGGTCTCTTTAAACATCTGATCTAGGGGGTCCCACTGATAACATATTGATGACCTAATCTAAGTCCTGGAAAAGCCCTTTAAGGCTGGGGCCCCACATGGCGTAAACGCTGCGGTTTGGCCACGGCACAAACACAGCGGAAAAAAAAATGGCGTTTTACAGTCCTTGAAAAGTGAGTGAATCTCATCCACACATTGCGGAAAAATATGCGGTGCAGACACGCTGTATTTCCAAAACCGTCATGGTTTTGGAATTCGCAACTTGTCACTTATACCTACGAAAACAACGGCAGCGGTTTCCCTATAGGTGTAATTGAAGCAGAAAGTCCGCAGAGGAAACCTTTGCAGATTTTCTGTGAAAAACGCTGCAGGAAAAACCGCGATGTGTTGCCAGTGCGTTTTTTCCCACAGTGCTTTTTTGCTGCTGCAAGCTACATGGGGCCTTAACCTAACAGAATTGCAACGTGGCTGTTTTCCTTTGTCTCCATACGCTAGTCATGTGTTCTCGTGTCATGTGTGCACGTCCACATCTTTGCCGGGAATAGGTAAGAATACTATTGCTTCTCACAGAAAAAAATAAGGAACTTTACAGGAGCAGACATTCTCTAAGGGGTATATTCAGGGATGACAATAAGAGGAGATCTCTCTTTATCCAACGTGTGCAGAGAGAACCACCATTATTATTAGGTTCACACTAGCATTGTACTATCTGTTGTTCTGGTCTGTCAGAAGACTAGAACAATGGACAGGCAGACTGCTCTAATAATGGTTACACATGGAGCCCGGCAGACCTTACTCACTATAATGGGGTCCGTCGTTTTAAAATTGAAACCAGAGTAGAAAGTCCTCCGTGTAGGACTTTTTCATCTGGTGATTTTGGCCGGACACTGCGACAGTCTCTCCAATGGAGACTCTGGCGCAGATGTGAAATAAGCCTTAGGCAGGGTTCACATTACCGTTGGAGTCCGTTATGAAGGTGTCCGTTAAAAAAAACAAAAAAACGGACACCTATCATAACGGACACTAACTGATGTTAATGTGTCCGTTTTTTTAACTGATCCAATTAATGGTTCAGTTAAAAAAAACGGGCACATTAGCATCAATTAGTGTCCGTTAGCATCAGTTAGTGTCCGTTTTTTAACACTGTCCATTTTTTTTTTGTTTGTTTCTCCTTTCTGCATGCGCAGGAAAAAAACGGACATAAAATAACGGACAGTAACTGATGGCTATCACTTACTGTCCGTTATAAGTCCGTTACCCATAGACTTCAATGTTAAAAAAATAACGGACACTTGCTGTCCGTCAAGAATCCGCTTTTTTCATGTATGAAATTTTTTTGGTGTAAACGGACACAATATAAAAAATATATGAAATGAATGGAAATTTTAACGGATTTCTGACGGTTCAGCTAGTGTCCGATGCTAAAATCTTGTAACGGACAATAGCAACGGACACTACTGACGGTCACCAACGGTAGGGTGAACGCCCCCTTAGATAACGCACAGTGCAACACAAAGGCTCAAGCTGAAGCTGCCATTTTAATGGGACTAAGGCTCGGTTCACATCTGCGCTCGGGCCATTCCTTTCTCCTCTCCGCATGAAAAATGCGGAGAGAAAAGTCCTGCAAGCAGCACTTTTCTCTCCGCATTTTTCGTGCGGAAACCACACGGACCCCATTATAGTCTATGGTAACCACTTTTTTATGCGGATTAGGTTTCCATTCGAGGGGTCTCCAAGCAGACTCCCCAAACGGAAACCCGAACGCAGAAGTGAACCGGGCCTAAGTAATGTGTATTGAGGCCTCCTGCCTCCACCTCTCTGCGATGGCCGAGAAAGAAAGATTGGGCACTTGGATCTCACCTGCCCAGTCCTTTTGTTCTGAGGGACATACAGTAAATTGCCAGAGGTGTCTGACAGCGACTTACTGCCCTTACACCATTCAGTAAACATGGGCACTCAGCTGACCTTATGTGCACAATCTGCCTCAAAATCAGCTCCCAATTCCTTTGTGTAAACATTTGTAAAATAGGGCAATGGCAATGCCTAAAACAGCTTGTAAGCCGATAACTCCAACCCCACCTCCTCTGGTGACTGACATGTACACGTTCCGCAGTCTGCACTTCCATGATGTGCAGACAAATCTCCCCAAGGATTAGTCTACAGTATTATTGTATTGTTCTTATTAGTTAAATAGTACAAAAAAAATTGTGGCTACTAGGAGAACAGACCCGTCCCTATAATTGGCTATCCTTACACAGATATCCAGCTGACAGATCCGCTTTAATGACAGCACAAATACTTCTCTCCGAACAGCCGGCAGTCCTCGGGTTTTCAGAGCCATTTTTGTTTCAAGAAAGAATTCTGCCTTTTTCCCGTCTATATCAGACGGCTCTATATTTGGAAGGCAGATGTTGGAAAATATTCTCAAACTATGAGGGTCACATCCATTTACAAGCACCTTAATTTTGGAAGGCACATGTTAGGAAAACTGGTAATCTTGCTGACACGGCGCGATTACTGGAAGCTATTGGATGTCAGGCACACTCGAAAAGATGCAGGAAAACCTATAGAGATTTATAAATACTCAGACACTTATGGATGAAATGCGCAGAGATTATATCCCTGTTAGTAGATGTGCTGACCAGACATGTGCACTGACATCTGCTCTCACGTCTTACTATGCACATGTGAATCTCTATTTGTAATTCTTGCCTTTATTGCAAAGTGTTGAAAAATTCACCTGTTTCTTAGGTACAGTTCACATTTACATTTGAGGCTTTGTTTATAGCCACTGTCTCAAATTCCATCAGATTTGAGGAGAGGTGAGCTTACCAGTAATGGGGGTTTCCAGGACCTAGACCAGCTATCCTTATGACAGGACATCATTATGTCATCAGTGGGGGTCCGATGTCCAAGACCCCTGCCAAACAGCAGTTTGTGAGCATTATGGCCTCTTTACTGTGCCAGTGACATCACGTTTGTTGGTCACATGGTACAGCAGCAGCTCGTTCCCTTTTTTTTAATCCCATCTACCCACTGGACAATCCCACCACTAGAGGGAGTTTACTGACTGTTCGGCGGCCATCTTTATTCTATTCCTACACGAGCGGCTCTGCACATGCTCGGTGGCCATCTTTACACGAGTGGCTCTCCCCACTCTCGGCAGCCATCTATATTGTTTTCCTACACAAGCTAGGAGAACCAGGACATCGCAGGGGGCGTGATGCAACAGCAAAGGTAGGAGTAGAATAACCTTTCTAAAGGCTATTCCGACGTATCCTTAGTTTAAAATGCATACAGTATCCCCATATCCCCAGGCTCTCTGCAGCCAGGAAAATAGCTGTTTTTAAACGTGATTCGCCACAAATTAATTCGGATCGAATCGTTTTGGAAAATTCGGCAAAGCTGCCGAATCGAATTTTTGAGACATTCGCTCATCTCTAGTCATCAGCATAAGGAACAAGTGACATCTTCAAGGAGCTGATCGGCAGGGCCCCGGGTGTAGGATCCCACAAAACACTAATATTAGGAAATAAAAATACATTGTAAAAATACTGTAAAAAATATGTATTAGGAAATAAAAATACACTATAAAATCAGAACAGAATCGCGAACCTATCAAAATTATTTTAAAAAAAGGACAAAACTGGTGGCCATTCCCTTTCATACCAAATGTTCCTTAAGGTGCCAAGAAAGTAATCTTTACAAACAGAAGTGTATTCTTAAAGATAGTGAAGGTGAATTGAGTTAAACTATTTCCTCTGCATCAGTCGGAGTGACACATGTGTAATATTCACTATTATTGACGGACTTCTGGGAAAAGTAACGTGAAGTATTTGCTCAAGTCCCAATATGGAAGAAAGAGTAAAGAAAGTTCATAGTGGTCAGTGGACATCTCTGCCTTGTATGCCAAAGTCAGCCAGCTGAGGGTCGCATGTCTGTGGGAAATCTTTTGTGCTCTGCCATAAGACTATGTAGTGCCTCACTTTTTGATAAAGTTCATGAGATGCATTTAAGAAATTGCTTTCTGGAAAGACTTAATATAGGAACCGAGGAAAGTTTCTGTTCCGCATTGTCTTAAGAGGAAAGAAGAATTTTCCATGGTGCTCGGGCATGCTAGGCTGGTGATGGCAGGATGACCATCTGGGCTACTCAGTAAACCGACTACATTTCCTGATGTTACCCCATGTGACACAGACTACTTCCTCTAGGCCTAGTCATGCAGTCATACATCATTTGCTCCCATATTTCTTTACATCTCTATCAGGAGTCTAAACAAGCTGGGTTCCATGTCTAGAAGCTGTAACTGCAGACATGTTGGATGTCACCCAGCTGTCCTAGAAACATTGCTGATCTTGTATAGTAATTTACGTAGGAGATAAGGTGCAGGTGTAGTGGGTGGCTCTGCCTTGGCATTGGGGGTGTTAGCTGTGTAGTCTGGCTGAAGGAGGAATTCGGTGCTGCAGTCCCTTCCCTGGTTTTCCCCCCACACAGCGGCACTTTGGGACATGCAGCAGGACCTATACACTTGAATGGTGCAATGCTGTGGTTTCCTGACTTAGCGGGAGGCCATGTGTCACTATGTAGAGAAAGACTGAAGTGGTCACAGAGCAGAATCCGCTCTGTGACCCCTTCGTTCTCAGGCCAAGTGGGGTCTCCCCATGGTTAGACTGCCACCGATCATAAAGTAACGCAACTTCTATCAATATGTCACCTCTTTACAGGAATAAAATACCCTTTAATGCTAAGGCCCCACGTAGTGAAGCAAAAAAACGTTGCGGAAAAAAATGCGTCGGAAACCTTCTGCCTCTATTATACCTATAATAATAATAATAAATTTTATTTATATAGCGCCAACATATTCCTATATGGAAAACGCCAGCATTTCCGTAGGTATAATTGACATGCTGCGATTCTAGTGAGTGCTGTGGGATCTTTACAATGTCGTACATTTGTAAGGCGGCTGTACATGGTATCACAGCTCAGCCAATTCACTTGAATGGGACTGAGCTGCGATAAGGCCTTGAGAATGATGATGTGCTGTCACATGGTCTGTGTAACGAAAGCACCGCTTCAGCTTCAAATAGCTGATCGGCAGGGATCCTGGGTGTCAGACTCCCCCTGATCTTCAATTCATGACCTATCCTAACTCCCGGAAAACCCCTTTAAGTGCTTAAGGAATATTTCCCCTTTAAGTTGGCACTCTAATCTATGGCTAACCGCTGAGCTCATAGAAAAGTTATCTTGGCTGGAAAAAACACACACGTGCTTCTGTTTGAAAACACTTGGAAAAAAAGGCCAAAGCTGCAGCAACGTATCAGAAATCTGAACAGGCACCAAGATAACAGTCTAAGCACACAAAGTCTTTCTTTTATTTTTTGTTCTTAACCCTATGTACATTTGTGCAGGAGGCGGCTGCAATTCGTTGCTATTCATCGCTAAGCAACCATGTGTAAGCGAATTACTGCACTCCTACTCAAGAAAGCTGCGGAATAATACAGCGCACTTGCATCACGATGCAGGACAACTTAAAACGCCATCGCTTCTCAGGTTGTAGCAGTCTCCCACGCCAAGAAAATACTTTATAATTAAGAATATACTTGTATCACTAACCCAGAACTAATGTCAGGTAAGGAAGAAGCAACCCTGGATAAGTGCACTTCTTCTATGCTACCTGCTGTGGAGCAGCTGCCATGTATGCTGGCCGCCAGGCTGCGCTGGGGATCTACTTTTTTTTTTCTTCAAAAAATTTAGATTTATTGATGTAGCGTAACTTAAATTTTGACACTGAACAGATTCCACAGTGTTCGGTTACTTACGTGATGCCCTAAGAAATATAAGTGGGCGCGGGATATGCAAATGATACACCTTGACCCTGAGACAGTTCGAGATCACGTCACCTTATTCTTGCCAGGTACAGTCAATAACAAAGGCTCCCTGTACCAGGTGTATAAAAATAACTCGTGACTGTAGAATCAGACTACACACCAGGTTTGTTTGTAGTCTGTGACCATGGTGACGCATAGGTTTGCATAAGAGCTGTGTACACAAAATAGTAGAGTATTTTAGAAGCATGACTACAGAAATAGGTGTGAAAAAAAGTGCGACTTGTTTCCTATGACAGTAAATATGTTACAAACTATTCATCTAATTAATTATACAATATTAATAATTATATAATGAAAACTAATTAATCTTACTATTTTGAACCTGGAGTCAGACTCGGTAACTTTTTTCCAATTTCAACTCCCTCCAAAATTAGCGCCACTTTCACAGCCCTGTTTTTCACCCCTATGCAAAGCCCAGCAGGTCAGATCCAATGTGTCACCAAACTGTTTTGGCTTTTGACCCCTGCTAAGGGTGTTGACTAAATGGCCTCCCTGGTATTTACCCTTTAACCCCCATACAAGGATTCGGACTTCACTGAAAGGACACCACTGCGTTGCTACCTTTTGGAGTGGTCTCGGTGTTGGTGACTGCTGAGCAGATAGGACAGAGACACTGTTCAGGAACACCAAGGGGTCAGGCGAAAGAAAAGTCTGGGGATAGGTCGAGATCAGGGCTGACAGAATTTGTACAGAATCAGTAAATAGGCAAAATGGTCAGGGCTGTTAGCACAGGTGCAATAATCACGAACAGGCTGAGGTCAAACCTAGGTATGCAGCAGAGAATATATCAGCAGACTAGGACAAGGTCAGGTAATAAGCTGGGGTCAAATGCAGTATAAGCAGACAGGATACAGGACAGGATCTTTGCAGGACACTAGCAAGGCTACGAACCAAATTGCTCAGGCAGGGTAGGGCTGGTGAAGTAGTGATGAACCTGCTGATACAGACTGGAAGGA
This sequence comes from Leptodactylus fallax, assembly GCA_947044405.1. NCBI lineage: Eukaryota > Metazoa > Chordata > Amphibia > Anura > Leptodactylidae > Leptodactylus > Leptodactylus fallax. The sequence goes on along the minus strand of CAMRHE010000159.1, from coordinate 3,094,006 downwards.
TTTGGGTACATGTGCTAGACCTTTAAAATACAGGAACGGAGTGCACACCTGCCCTGCAGACAGACCAAAAGGCATTAGCAAGTGCGCATGCACAGCAGCAAGAAAGATCAAGGAACACACAGCGAGGAGCAAAGGTCGCCCAGCAACTCTGTCCACCGGGATGATCAGTAGATTGGTAGGTGCAGACTGTCAGCATTACACCATACCATACTAAAGGGGTGAAACTCGTAATGAAAATCAGTAACAGAATTTGACATGTTGTGGCTTTTAAAATTTGCAATGCGTCACTTTTTGTACATAAAAGTCCACAGCCTGTGGATGAGATTTGTCAATTCTCATCCATTTGCCTGGTACTGTATTCCATTACAGGTTTTATCTGGGAAAAAAACCCCCCCCCCCCAAAAAAAAAGGTGGTTTTCTGACCCCGAATCAAATTTTTATACTGATGACCAATCCACAGGATAAGTCTTCAGTATGTGATCTGTCAGAGTCCGACACCCTGACCAAGCACAGATCATCTGTTGTAGCAGCCTCTGGTTGTCGGAAGTATCTACAGTAGGACGACCCTTTTACGCCTGTGACTGATCTGTTTGATTTGCCTGGTCCTTGACAACCAAGCAAGAGTTGGGAAAAAAAATTTTTCAGAAGAAAAGGTAGAGCAAGCAATTTCAAGCCGGTGTCTGCCGGCTAGCTCTTGTACTGACCACTTAAGCTTTCAGAGCCAACGTTCCCCACACAAATAGCTTGAGGCCTTAAAAGATAAATTAGACATGTGAAAAAAAAGTCTACCTTGTGCTGGCAGGAGTGGAAAATCCGCGGAGTATCTGCTGTCAGAGTTGAGTACCAAGGTCCTGGGATCCAGCTCTGATTTCTCTTCGGGAATCCAAGAAGCTGAACCTGACTTACAAACTACTCCTCTACGGTTACCACAATAAAACGTCTTTAATCTAGGAGGAATAGAACTTAAGATATCAAATATTCCAATTATTAAAGTTATAAAAACTTTTTTTCCCCCCAAAATATAACACTAAAATTTCCTTCTATCTTTTCATATTTGGGTATCTCTGCTCGTGGTTTTGCAACTCTATACTGGAAACAAAATTTGACTATTAAAGTTCCTGAATTATTGGATTTTATTCTAATTTAATTTTTATCGTTTAAAAGCGTAAAGGGTGCGATATTATTTGGTGCCTGGTGCAATAGCTGGTGTTAGTCGACTGTCCAGGCGGGGGGGATGTGTGTTGTGTAACATTTTGCCTCCAGGCACATTATGGATTTGCTCTTTCTGGTAATTAGATTGGTTAAAACATGTTATACGTGGTGCGTGCTGCAGTCTTGGATCTCTCGGAGACACAGATTTAAAGGAGTTTTCCTAATAAAAAGATAGTGAAATGGGAACAAGTGTCTAAAGGTTTGGAGTCCGACCGCTGGGATAAACAGTAATCATGATAATGGGTGTCCTTAAGACCCCTGTGTGAATACAGTGATAGTGTACATGTGTAAACTCCGCTCCATTCAATTGTATGGGACTGATGGAGCCTAGGTCCGGCAAGTGGGCCTTGTGAATAAAGTCATAGTGCACTGGCTCGGCCATCACTGCCATTCCAGAAGTCCCATAGAAGTGAATGGAGTAGTGGCTGAGCATGAGCATGCACTGAGCGTGATTGCTGGTAGTCCTGGCAGGGAGACCCCCAGTGATCAAACACTTCCCTATCCCCTATAATGTTTAGGACAAAGTTCATATAGGGTTGGTTTCACATGACTAATAAACGCAGTCCATGTATCAGCCAGATTTATTGGCCCAAACTGAACCCAGCATGTCAGTTCAGTTTAGGCAAATAGATTTTGGGCTGGTAAATCTGATCAATACACATACTGAGTTACTCAACCCAGACGTGACTGTTTGATAGCAGTTATAGACTGGGCTCTGGCTCATTCCCCCCCACCCAATTATAAGATTTGCTAACAAGGCACACTAGAAGGTGCTATGGCTTTCTACTAGCTCACCGAATTGCAAACACTGAAGGTACAGAAAGGATTATTATTTTAGCAAATCTCTGCCAGTTTTGGAATGGGTATATCCACACAGCGCGTTTGGAAAAAATGTGGTGTGGCTGTGATTGTGCAGTTTTTTTCTTTTACAGGGAAAACTTTGAATAAACTTGTTTCACCTGTAAAAAACACAACCACTTAAAAAAAAAAAACACATCAAAATTGCATGCAGTTTTAACAGTGCCCAACTGCGCTGTGTGCATATACCCTTAGTCTGGTGCTTCTGACTGGCACTAAGACCTCACTGACAAGACACATTAGCACACACTACAGTACTGAGGAAGGTAGGAACACGTGATGTATGTAAGGCCTGGTTCACATCTGCGTTCGGGTTTCCGTTCGGGGAGTCCGCTTGGGGACCCCCCCCGAATGGAAACCTAAATGCATAAAAAGCGGTTTACCTGGGAAACCCGCGGACCCCATAGACTATAATGGGGTCCGTGTGGTCTCCGCACGAAGCAAGCGGAGAAGAAAGTGCTGCAGATGTGAAGTGGGACTAACTGCACTCACTCAGGGTAATGGCACAAATATCATCCATTAGTGAGGCAAACTGCAAGCAGCTGAAATGCTGCCACCTGCGCCAGGCCAATGACTATGGAGGAATAAGCTGCAACATCTTAGGGCCACTGGCAGGGGTTTTCCAAGACTTACATATTGATAACCTCTCCTTAGCATAGGTCATTGATCAGTCGGGGAACACCACAGATGAGCTGGTTGAAGAGGCTGCAGCATTCGGGTGAGAGTGGCCTCTTCACAGAATACCAAGCTCAGCACTGTGCATGGTGTAGGGCAGGGGTAGGCAACCTTTTTTGTTCGGCGTGCCGATTTTAATTAAAAACTCGGAGTGCCGGTCAATAATTGTAAGTCTGACGACCCCTAAACTAAAGTCATATACCACAAACCATAACACAGAAGTGCTGCCACCAGATGCTTTAGGACGCATACGTTTACTGCTATTTCCTGGGACGCTCCTGTACTTTCCGATTAGAAGCAATGAAAGTCCATGTGCAGCCCCCAATTAGTGATAAATGTAAGTGTCCAGGAGCACCGTATGGCGGCATCCTTATGGTGAAAACACACTATGTATCTGGATGCAGATATAGTCTTAGGCCACTGGAACTTTTAGCGTGATGTAAATCTGCGTTCACATGGTGCGGCCCCTGCACACCGTATTATGTCCCATAGCGGCCCCTGCACACCGTATTATGTCCCATAGCGGCCCCTGCACACCGTATTATGTCCCATAGCGGCCCCTGCACACCGTATTATGTCCCATAGCGGCCCCTGCACACGGTATAACTGTAAGGGAATCACTAGAGGAGCGATTACCCAGTAGCTGCTGGAGAACTTAGGGGGAGGGGCACAACAAGACAGTGGACCCTAAGCTGAATCCCCCCCACTGTCCCTGGCTAACCTGCCCGATCTGTCCTAGGTGACAGCCAGAAACTAGTCGACAGTCCCTCCTTATAATAAGTGATAACACAGAACGCAGACAAGACGCACAACAACAAAGGGAGGTCAGCTAGCCAAGGGGTCGGTAACAATCGAGCAATGCAGTACAGAATCAAAATCCAAGAGAATAGTCAAAGGTAAGCCAGTGGTCAGAAAATCAGAAGAGCAGGTAACGAGGAACAAGGAGTATAGCCAGTAAGCAAAATGCAATAGCAGGCACCAATGGGAAAGTGAGCAAACAATAAATAGGGAGAACCCGCCTCACACTTGATAGGAGAACAGGCTGTCAATCACAAAGGTGGGACTAAAGTTAACTCTTAGTGGAGCAGGGGGAGAGCAAGGTGAAGGAGAAGGGCGTGGTGGAAAATCAATTAAGGAGGTGAGGGAATAGGACAGTGTTCAGACAATACAAGAAAAACCCAAAGGAAAGAATCACAACCAGGCATGCCTCCTGTGCCGCAGCGTGCGCCCGGAGGACGGCGCCAAAGCCCGGACAGGCAAGGACGTTACAATAACATTCTAACTTTTATAATTTTCGCCACTCACTAGCTATAATTATACTGTGGGGTCTCTTCAGACCCCAGAGTATAATAAGTGGAGGGCCAAGAGAGATGACAAACATAAAAAAACAATGTACTTATCGTTTCCTGTCCTCCGCAGCCGCTGTGTTCTCTTCGGGGCGCTTCTGCCTGTAGTCAGCGACCGCTGATTGGTTCTCAGGGGTCACGTCGCATCAATATGCGTGATGACGTTGGATGTGACCCCAGATGTCCTGTCAGCGGTCTCTTACGTCAGACAGAAGTGCCCGAAGAGAACACAGCGGCTGCGGAAGGAAGGAAAAGGTAAGTACATTGTTTTTTTTATGTTTCAACACTTCTCCTGAGCCTCCGCTTATTATACTCGGGGGTCTGAAAAGACCCCCGAGTATAATAACAGCAGTTTCGTTTCGGCCGTGTTTGGTCCGATCAAAACTGCTGGGTGAGGACTTGGGTCGCCGTGCCAGGGAAATATGCCTCGCGTGCCGCTCTTGGCACTCGTGCCAGGGGTTGCCGACCCCTGGTGTAGGGACTTTGCTGGGTATTGCAGCTTAGCCCCATTTGTTTGAATAGGACTGAGCTGTTGCTGCCTCTAAACAGCTGATTGGTGGGGGTCTCTGGTTTCAGACCCCTCACCGATCACATATTGATGACCTATCCTAAGGTTAGATCATCAATATTCAAGTCCATTAACACCCCTACATGGCTGCAAGTTGGAGTCTGAATGGCTGCCGGGGAGGATTATTTCATGTAGTGATGAATGACAATAGAAAATAGACAACACAAAGAGCAGCAAATGAGAACAACATTCACTTGTCAACCAAGATATACAGTCTGACTACAAGTATCTTCCCTGCCAGTGATGGACATACACAGCTGGGCTTTCCCTACACAGGAATAATATTTGGACCACCCTTCAACACTAGCCAACATATCAATTGCCTGGTTTCCATGTAAATCATCCCCTGTATTCCTGTCCCAAGGATAGTTTCCGAGTCCGGGGGGAGATAAACAAGTCTACAGATACATTATCCTTGTCCTGTCCTGTGTTAGCTTCTTATTATAGGTCCCATTTCTTTCTAAAGTCCATTGCAGTAGATTGCTCCTGATAAATAGCAATGTAAACAGAACATCCACAGGACATTACCTATCCGTGCAGGCTATAAGAGAAGACAATGCATTTAGAAATTTCAGAATAACTGAAGAACAGTATAAGTCGGGTTGCACACAGCACCTATTCATTGAAAATGAAAATCAGACAGGAATAGGACCTGCTCCATATTTTGCAGCCCGGACTGTCGGCCTGTACATGGGACTGTGTAATTCACGGTCATGTGCACAGGCCCATAGAAATGAATGGGTCAGGGTGCTATCCAGGAAAAACCCGAATAGTACACTGACCTGACACAAGAGTGCTAAAGGGAATCTGTCTGGGAAATCTGGCACACTAAACAACCCACAGGTCCTCATGGACCAGGGGTTTAGTGTCTCAAATAGTCTGATTATAAAGCTATTAGTGCCTGTACTGGGAGCAGAAGAGGTACAGGGAAGAGGCCGTGGCAGTTGTGAGAGCCGCAGCCTCCTCACAGCTGATTTGCAATGGTCGCGACTTTCGGACTCCAATTGAGCACATATTGGTGTTCTGTCCTAAGGTTAGCATGCTAGTAAAAAAGGCCCCGCATTGCAGAAACGCAGCAGAAAAAAATGCGGCATTTTACAGTACCAGCAAAGTGATGGCATGTTCACACTGAGTTTTTTACAGGCTGAAAATTTCTGCTTCAAGAATTAGGAAACGTTTTTTGATGCGTTTTATACACGATGCGGTTTTTGATGCATTTGTGACACGTTTTTTGATGAGGTTTTTTACTGTATTTTTTTTTACTCCATCACACTCTATGGATCTGGAAACTTCACTTTAAAAAAAGCTAGCGGTTTTTGATGTTTTTTGTAAAAAAAATCAGCTAGATGAAAAAATCTCTTACTGACTACCATTGAAATGAATAGGAGGCGTTTTTAAGGCAGACTTTGAGGTGGATTCCACCTCAAAATCCTCCTGGAAGAAACTCAGTGTGAACTCACCCTAAGGCCGGTTGCAGATGACCGTGCTGCAACCGGCCGGCTGTGAACTAAAGGCACAGGCGGCACATGGAGGACACGGGAATGTCCCCGTATAACGCCCGTGCTTCTGCGGCTCCTTTCATTAAATGAATAGGAGCCACGAAAGCAAGGGCTGCAAAATAGGAAAGGAATAGGACCTGTGAAATACACGGATAGCACATTGATCATGGCCACGGTCGTCTGCAAGGGGTCTAAATAAGATTCTGGCTAATCCCATCCACACATTACGGAAAAGTATTTTCCCTATAGATTTAATAAGGGAAGAAAAACCACAGAGAAAAACATAGCAAAAATACAATGAAAATTGCTGCGGAAGGAAACACGATGCGTTTACTCTGCGTTTTCTTCCGCAGCATTTTTTTGGCTGCATTATACAACATGGGGCCTCAGCCTTATACTTGATGGGCTCAGACTCATCCCTGGTTCTTCCGATCTCTGCTGATCGGTTGTTCAGTGAAGCCAGGGGAATACACCTTGGATTCACTGCATAGTTTTTTTGGGTGCAGACAGCTTTACAACCAGGCTATTTGGGACACTAAACCACTGGCAGGTTCCCTTTAACAAAAGATGATCCAGAATTCTTATTTCTTGTGGAATTACCTAAAATAGACATGTTAGAAGTGGCGAAGGTCTTCTTTAGTCCTCATTTAGGAAAAAGAAGGCTTGGTGCCCATTTAGATGAAATAAATTGATTTTAAATCTCTGAAATTTTGGCAACAATTCTGCCTTGTAAGAATCAGTACAATGGATCTGTAATACGGTCGTGTCCAGGCGCCTAGTACACACAGAAAAGGCTTTGGTGACTAGAACCTGTGTTGCAGAATATGGTGGCGATAAATAAGGAACGGTGAATAATTAAGAATTCTAGCAGATTTATCATTTATTTATTTTGCTCGTTTATATAGCGCCATTCTATCCTACAGCGCTTCACAGAGATATTGTCAACCCTGTCCCATGTAAGGCGCACAATCTAAATTCCCTATCAGTATGTCTTTGGAGATTTGCCTATATACATTATGCCTACTATATAGTAAATATAGCAAACTAGCACACAATCACTAAGGAAAATTTTCGGTTACTGTGTTTCCGGATTTCAACACAAAACTGTGTGGTTACAGCAAACGGCCAGCTCTCAGCCCTGAAGTAATCATTTCCCCCTTTACATCTATGGACTTTCTCCTATATATAAATACACATTGTAGCGCTGACTACAGCAAATACAGATCAAACTTTACAACCGACCAGGGCTGTAACATCGCCATGCTGTAGATACTCACATCATACTATGTCAACATGTTTGGTATGTACCAGGAAAACTCCAGATGTATTTGCCAAATGTAGCCATAGGCCCCCATTTGACCAAAAGGCCACTTGACCTTCGTCAGACTGGTATGCAGAGATGCACCTTTTATTAAAGAGGCATCCCAGTAAAAAGAAGTTTCCCCCTATCCAAATACTAGAACCCCCACAATCATGAGAACAAGGATGTTTTGCACCCCAGTTTGAATGAAGAAGTACATTAGAAATGTCGCTGCTCCATTTACTTCAATAGGAACCGCTGGAGATAGCTGAAGTACAGCGGCAAATCCCACTGCAATGAAAGGTACAGCAGGGAGTATTTCCAATCCTCTACTCCATTCAAACTGGGGTGTAAAAGACGCCAGTTCCCATGATCATGGGGATCCCAGTAGTCCAACCCCCATCGATCAGCAAGCTACTCCCTATCTAACCTCTTGTTACTGGAAGACCTCTTACAGAAAAGATCAGAAGACAAGTTTTCTATATGGTGGGCCATATATGAGGTATACATTAGGGAATAGCCCAATGTATAACCCAAGTGAGATGTGAACAGCACCTTAGATCTCCAAATATATACCAAAAAAAAAAAAGACATGAAAAAAATACCTGTCGTCAACCAACCCTCTCAGGCATGTTAGCAAGTTTTTCTACTTTGTGAGTGGCGTCTGACAGTGTGCATGTCATGAATGCAGGCCAATTTCGTCAGAACAGGCCGATCCTCTAATGTACATAAAGGGTGTCCCAAATCGCCCATGGTAGCAGCTGCAAGGGCAAAGAAGTTGGATTTCAACATGTGCCATTCCCAGAGGTGTCTGTCCCCAGCTTATTCTCCGCTCTCTATTGAGAAACCATGCATGTCTGACCATTCCCAGCGTGCATGTGTATAGGGGTCAGCTTTTGGGTACAATATAATACTGTTATGTTTTAATGGGGTTATCCGGCTTTTCAAAATTGACATCTTATTCATTAAATAGGACATCAATTTTAGTTCGGCGGGGGTTCAACTATCAGGACCCCTGAAGATCAGCTGTTTTCCAAGCTGCAGCGCTCACTTGCTGTATGTATTACAGTGGCTGCCTGATACACTTGCATGGGACCCCCGCTGCAGCAGTGACAACCGCTGACATTAGGAGCACTGCAGCTCATATCGTACAGGGAAACAGCCGATCTGCAGAAATCCTGGCATTTGGACTCCCAATGATGTAAAATTTATATCCCAAGAATAGGACATCCATTTTTTCATAAGCTGTATAACCCCTTTAAGGTGAAGACTGAGGATCACATTAGAGTAGGCACTGACAAAGGAAGGGAAGTATCCAGCCACTGAGGATCCAGCATCCAGTCAGGTAGGCGTACATGGATGAAACAAGTCTTTATTCTTCTCATCTGTAAAACAGCAAAAACACAAGGCACAAGATGCCGACGTGGTTTAGGCTTCTAGTAAACCTTCAGTCACAGCATTATGACTAAGGTAAAAAGTTGGGTAAGGAGAACAAGGAAATGGAGGAGCAGTAATGAGTTTAATGGAAAAATAAGATCCAAGGTCAGTGTATCTGAAGAACTTTGAATGAATGTTTGTCCTTCACTAAATTCCAGAAAGCCAATATTAAACCTAAAAAAAAAAATCCATGTATGACATCCTCTAAACATTCTCAAGAGTTCACCTTTTCTCAAGTAGACAAGCCTGTACAAGCAAAACGACCATCCCATCCTAATGTCTGCTATTAGTGACATGGCCTCACACGGTAATGACCTGAGGCTACTGCGGCCATTGTCCAGGCAGGTGTAAGGAATGCCTATGACCTAGACATTACGTGTAAGTATGGGATAGTACGTGTTGTTTTCATGGTCCCATATGAATTCTCTGTTGACTAAGAACCACAAAAACCATTCACTAAGCTGTCTTGGCGTTTATTCACACAATCGAGCCAAGTACAGTCATATGAAAAAGTTTGGGCACCCCTATTAATCTTAATCATTTTTAGTTCTAAATATTTGGGTGTTTGTAACAGCCATTTCAATTTGATATATCTAATAACTGATGGACACAGTAATATTTCAGGATTGAAATGAGGTTTATTGTACTAACAGAAAATGTGCAATATGCATTAAACCAAAATTTGACCGGTGCAAAAATTTGGGTACCCTTATCATTTTATTGATTTGAATACTCCTAACTACTTTTTACTGACTTACTGAAGCACAAAATTGGTTTTGTAACCTCACTGAGCTTTGAACTTCATAGCCAGGTGTATCCAATCATGAGAAAAGGTATTTAAGGTGGCCAATTGCAAGTTGTTCTCCTATTTGAATCTCCTCTGAAGAGTGGCATCATGGGCTCCTCAAAACAACTCTCAAATGATCTGAAAACAAAGATTGTTCAACATAGTTGTTCAGGGGAAGGATACAAAAAGTTGTCTCAGAGATTTAACCTGTCAGTTTCCAATGTGAGGAACATAGTAAGGAAATGGAAGACCACAGGGACAGTTCTTGTTAAGCCCAGAAGTAGCAGGCCAAGAAAAATATCAGAAAGGCAGAGAAGAAGAATGGTGAGAACAGTCAAGGACAATCCACAGACCACCTCCAAAGAGCTGCAGCATCATCTTGCTGCAGATGGTGTCACTGTGCATCGGTCAACAATACAGCACACTTTGCACAAGGAGAAGCTGTATGGGAGAGTGATGCGAAAGAAGCCGTTTCTGAAAGCACGCCACAAACAGAGTCGCCTGAGGTATGCAAAAGCACATTTGGACAAGCCAGCTTCATTTTGGAAGAAGGTCCTGTGGACTGATGAAACAAAGATTGAGTTGTTTGGTCATACAAAAAGGCGTTATGCATGGCGTCCAAAAAACACAGCATTCCAAGAAAAACACTTGCTACCCACTGTAAAATTTGGTGGAGGTTCCATCATGCTTTGGGGCTGTGTGGCCAATGACGGCACCGGGAATCTTGTTAAAGTTGAGGGTCGCATGGATTCAACTCAGTATCAGCAGATTCTTGAGAATAATGTACAAGAATCAGTGACGAATTTGAAGTTACGCCGGGGATGGATATTTCAGCAAGACAATGATCCAAAACACAGCTCCAAATCTACTCAGGCATTCATGCAGAGGAACAATTACAATGTTCTGGAATGGCCGTCCCAGTCCCCAGACCTGAATATCATTGAACATCTGTGGGATAATTTGAAGCGGGCTGTCCATGCTCGGCGACCATCAAACTTAACTGAACTGGAATTGTTTTGTAAAGAGGAATGGTCAAAAATACCTTCATCCAGGATCCAGGAACTGATTAAAAGCTACAGGAAGCGACTAGAGGCTGTTATTTTTGCAAAAAGAGGATCTACTAAATATCAATGTCACTTTTCTGTTGAGGTGCCCATACTTTTGCACCGGTCAAATTTTGGTTTAATGCATATTGCACATTTTCGGTTAGTACAATAAACCTCATTTCAATCCTGAAATATTACTGTGTCCATCAGTTATTAGATATATCAAATTGAAATGGCTGTTGCAAACACCCAAATATTTAGAGCTAAAAATGATTAAGATTAATAGGGGTGCCCAAACTTTTTCATATGACTGTATCTAATGGATCAGTTAAGAATCCATGCAGCACCCGTATTTTCAACCTCTATGGGTAAATTGAATCCATGAAATCAGTCGTGTAAATAGGCACTTCTGTCTACAGGTACATAAGAAGAGGTAGTTCTTAAATATACTGTGCCTGTGGTTTGTATACATTTATGTTAGATATCGATAGCCTACCTTAACGATAAACCATGAAAAAAAAATTCAGGAATACCCCTTTAAAGTCGCGATAAGGCCGATTATACAAAACAGACAGCTGACAGCCAAATGCTCACTCAGCCAACAGCTATCTATCCCAATCCCTGCCATACACTTTGGGTTTGACTGTTCTTCGTGAGAAGAGGGGAGGGGGGAATCACTGCCACAGAACTCTAACATTGGATATGTTGACCCCCAGACACTGGATAGAGCCAGGAGGCTCTATAGACATTATATGGTTGGCCAGTCACACCAAAAATGTCAGGTTTGGCCGATATACATCTAATGTGCATGGCCTACTTATGGGTCTGTTCATATACACTGTGTAATAGGATAGTCCATCAATCTTTGCTGACCATTGTATTTGTCAGAACCTTATATAACAGTTAAAATCAATAAATTCTACTAGTGAGTGACTGGATCTGTTATATAATAAACAATAATAATAATATTAACAGTCCTTTAATAGTCCCACAATGGGGAAATTCAGTGTGTTACAGCAGCAAAGATAAGCAGATACAAATACAAAATGTACAGGAATGTTCCAAGGTGAGAGACATTACATTAATAGCAGACAGACAGATAGGACGTAGCAGGGGGGGGGGGGGATTTAACAGGCAGAGAGATATTTCAGTTCTCTGTGTGTAATGATCTCCGCTTAGGTCGGTGTTGGTTGTACAGCCTTACCGCGGTGGGGAGGAAAGACTTCCGATAGCGCTCCTTCTCACACCTAGGGTGGAGCAGTCGGTCACTGACAGTACTGCCCAGCGCAATCACAGTCTCATGCATGGGATGGGACTTCTTCTTCTGCATGGAGCTCACCACGGACAGTATCCTTCTGTCACCCACCACCTGCACTGGGTCCAGTGGGCTCCCCAGGACAGAGCTGGCCTTTCTAATCAGCTTGTCAAGTTTATTTCTGTCCCTGGTTGATATACTGCTCCCCCAGCAGGCCACTCCAAAGAAGATGGCTGATGCCACTACCGAGTTGAAGAAAGTCCTAAGAAGTGCCCCCCGGATTCCAAAGGCTCTCAGCTTCCTAAGCAGGTAGAGCCTGCTGTGGCCCTTCCTGTACAGGGCCTCCATATGATCTGCCCAGTCCAGCTTATTATTAAGGAGCAAACCCAGGTACTTATAGGTGTTCACAATCTCGATGCCCATCCCCAGGATGTCCACTGGATTTGGAGGGCATCTGCCTTTGCGGAAGTCCACCACCATCTCCTTGGTCTTCCCCGCGTTAATCTTCAGGTGGTTCCGGTGGCACCAGTCCACAAAATCCTGGTTCAGTTCTCTGTACTCCCTGTCATCATCATCTGTGATGAGGCCCACTATTGCAGAGTCGTCAGAATACTTCTGTAGGTAGCAGCTGGATGAGTTACACCTAAAATCTGCAGTGTACAGTGTGAAGAGGAAAGGGGCAAGAACCGTACCCTGAGGTGCCCCCGTATTACAGATCACGGTACCTGACACACAGTCTTGGGCTCTCACGTATTGAGGTCGATTTGTGAGGTAGTCTAGGATCCAGTTGGAGAGGTGGTGGTCCACTCCAGCAAGGCCCAGCTTGTCCCTCAATAACCTGGGCTGTATGGTGTTAAAAGCACTGGAGAAGTCAAAGAACATTATTCTCACGTGTTCCCTGGTTTCTCCAGGTGAGACAGAGCCCTGTGCAGAAGATGGATGATGGCAGCATCTACCCCAATGCCCGGCCGATAAGCAAACTGGAGGGGGTCCATAGCGGGGCTCACTAGAGGGCGGAGATGTGTGAGAACCAATCTCTCCAAGATCTTCATCAGGTGGGATGTCAGTGCTACAGGTCTGTAGTCGTTGAGGTCCATAGGGTGGGGTTTCTTTGGAACTGGTACCACACAAGAAGATTTCCATAATTCAGGGACTATTTCCTGCCTCAGGCTCATATTATACATATATGTAATTATACCACACAGCTGGTCCCCGCAAGTCTTAATTAGCCTTGCACTGATGTCATCTGGCCCTGCGGCCAGATGAAGGAAGCCATGATACTAGTGTAAGCAGAGCCTTAACCTGTTTGATAATTATTCATTTTATTCAACCTTCACTACCCTCATCCATCACCTCATTGTTAATAGATCAGCAAAAATCTGCTCCAAGGCAAAGGAAGGTCCAAATAATGTTAAAAAATATAGATTTTTGAAGGTGGACTTATGCAAACTATAGATATTCACATTTGCCCTGATGTTTTTGGGGTACATTGAACTGATCTCAACAAATGAATGGATTGTCGCCATTCCTGTGATGTCACTCACCTATAGATCCAGCTATGTGGCTATCTCTGCCTTTATCTACATGAGAGGCAAGAGGGACTACATGGGGGCATATCAGCTGTACGATTGCCTAAGCATACAGTATGCCAAATGATATCTGTGTATCTAGCTACATGGTGTACAATGGTAGTATTACAAGTCAGAATGGAACTGCAGGTCGGGTACACCAAAATAGTAAGGTCCTCAATTCCCAAGATGTATATTCCAATAAAGAAAAGTTCATGGCGGCAAGGTGTGAAGAAGCCTCCTGACTTTATCTACAAATCTGTATTATGTGAGCTTGTGAATGCATTCTTACGGTCTAAATGCCACAAATGCAAGCAATGTTCTGTGAAAGTTGAATGTTAAATTTAAGCCACAAAGAATACCGTATTATCTGAGTATAAGACGCAGCCCAAGTTTAGGCAGAAAAAATACGAGGTGAGTCTTTCTCCCGGTCGATGTCATTATTAAGGGCCGAACAGTTGGCGCCCACAGCCCACCATCTGCACTATGGATGCTGCAGCTTCCTCTCTCCCAGCTTTTCCCCTGATGACTTTCTTCTGTAATTTGTGGATTAGCCAGAATCCCATCCACTTTGCAGGTACTTGAAAACGCACAGTTTTTTGCATTTTCACAACGTAGGGCTTCAGCCTCAGAAAGACAACCTGACTACCTAATGTGTATAGAAATGCTCAGGAGTGAAGCAGAATCACAATAGTAAATTTTAAGACAGATAAGCCTTAGTTAGAGGTGTCTTGACTGCGATTTTCAACTGAAAACACATGCACCCTTGACCAAGCATGCATGGTTATGGGGGTGTTGGAAGGCATAGCTTTTTTTGACAGTCAGCTATCTTTGAGGTACGTTTCGAAGCCATCAACAGAACTGACTGAAGTAAGAGACATAAAATCTACCACACAGAATAAGCCGTAACTGCGCACATTTTATCCTTCGCCGTCTTAATACAAGAATGTCCTGGCAGGGGACTAATGATTGTTTTGTCTTCACACGTCTCGTTCATAGCTGCTGATCTATGGTTGGGACAGAACAGTAATTCCACATTATTAAACACAATAACAAAAGGTCATGTATACGCCGTCCACAAGTAATGAAACTGCTTAGTATTCCAAATTCCTTAAAGGCGTATTCTGGTTATTTAAAGGGGTTTTACAGGATTAAAGTATTGATGAGCTATCTCGGGATAGGTCATCAATATTACATCGGCAGGAATCCAAAACCGGGAACCCCCACAGATAAGCTGTTTGACGCAGAAGGTGCTCAGGTAAGTACCGCTGCTTCCAATAAGTGGCAGCCAGAGAAGTGCAGCAGCAGCTTGAAAGCCACTCCCCATTGACAGCACTTGCATGCTCTGCCAAGCTGAACGTGAGTATGTCTAAGACTTGGGGTTTATCTGCCAACGATACAAGTGGTCCTGATGTGTTCTCCTGGCCTTTTGCCTATAATGACTGGCACACACAAGTCCGTGGTGATTTACTTGACACATTCAGTCCCTGTAATAAACATTTTGCAGAATGGAGTACAGATCCGATTCTTTAGGCTAGGGCTGCATGGCATCTACAATTGCCTAATGATAGTGAATTTAGTCAAACAGAAATCCAGCAAAGATAAGTTTCTGCCATCCGTCCGGTCGGGTCAGCTTCTGGATCACAACAAGACCATACTCACTATCATTAAGTGTGATGCAGTAGAGCGACATTGCGATGATATTTTACGTGACTACACGCCGCCATGTAGTCCTAGTGTTACACAGTAAAGGGTCATAAAAAGAATGTTTAAGGTCCCCTCATAGCTATACCTCTAGCAAGAATGGGTACCCACACCAAAGCAAGGGTGGAATTTTTTCAATATTGCTTGCCATTTTTCATTGACCTCTGTAATAATATTAGAAATGCAAAAATTGTCATCTGGTAGGTACTGACAGCTCCTGCTGGGATTTTTGTTCAACATCTGCTTCATTAGGCTTCATTGGAACTAGAACTGGTCTACTTGTGGCCAGAGAGTGGACCTCATCCAATCTGAACTTGTAGGTGCTGACCAGACTTAGTTGACTTACTAGTTACAAGCTCCTCCGGCGGACCCCACAGCCTGACAAGGACAAGCACCAGCACCCTCCACCATAGACAACATTAAGCATTTGCTGCTTGTTACCGCTTAAATTTCCCAGTTTGTGCTGCTTTTATAAAATTCGTTTTTTTTGCAACATGATATTGCTCACAGTCGGATAGCATCGGACCTCTTCTACATCTAAAAACAGAAACAGCCAAATCAATAAAAAGCTGTCACAACAAGGTCTAAGTAGATGACAATGGTGTTCTGTGGTGTTCAACACAGGATTACATAAGATCGCTCGATAATTATTAACTGGTACATCGCACACTACATCCGGAGACCCGGGCTGGACAAATATGTATATACAGTTCTGTGCAAAGGCTTTAGGCAGGTGTGGAAAAAATGATGCAAAGCAAGGATGCTTTCAGAAATAGAAGTAGGGCTGGGCGATTAATCGAAGCATAACCAAAACCAAACATCAACACGGAAGAACTGAAACGGCTATTTTTATACTGCGGGATCTCTTCAGACCCCAGATTATAATAGGAGGAGAGCCAGGGAAGGTGAGGAAACATAAAAAACAGTTACTTACCTGTCCCAGGCAACTCCCTGCTGTATTCTGGCACTTCTGGCTGACGTTACGTGGCATCGCAAAGCTTGTGTCGTGACGCCACATGATGCTGAGGCCCAATCACCAAAGACAGCAGGGAGTTGCACTGGAGTTTTTTATGTTTCCTCACCTCACCTGGCTCTCTCCTTATTATACTCTGGGGTCTGAAGACACCACGGTATAATAATAGCAGGTTCCGTCTGAACGAACCTCACGAGACGAATCTCACGGGGCTCACCCAACAATTATTCATACTGTAAAGGGGGCGTGACCTAAATAAATCACTATTAATCGTAATCGAGGTAAAATGCCCTCTTAATAGCGATTTTGATTTAGGTCATAATGAACCAGCCCTAAATAGAAGGGTTAATAGTTTTTTTTGTCAATTAAAATGAAGTGAATGAAAAAAAGAGAAATGCAAAACCCATCAATATTTGGTGTGACCTTTACCCTTTGTCTTTTTCTAGGTACAGACAGTTTTTGGCAGAACTCAGAAGAGAGGTTGTTCCCGCCGCCATCTTGGAGAACTAAGCACAGATCTTCTGTGGATGTAGGCTGGCTCCAATCCTTCTGTTTCTTCATGTCATCCCATCCCACACTTTTGCACACAACTGTACATTTATATAGAATATTTTTTATATAAAATATTATTACATAAACCACAGACGTCCACACACCACAAGACACTGGATGAGTAGCCCTTCTAGCCCACGCCAAAGAGGTGGAAGATTTGTATGCTTAAGAAGTGCTGACGGCGCTATATACAAGATGGGGCAAGATCCATGTTTTAATATTCTCTGCATCACAAGTAAATCCCCTACCACTCCCCCACCCCTTAAAATTGTTCATGTGGTATAAACTTTAGTGTGGCAATTCATTTTTGGTAATTGCGTTCTATTTATGTGATATTTTTTGGCTGCGCAGCCGTTCTTGCAGTGCTATTCTGCTTGGAATCTGCTCTTATACTGTCTAAAATGTCACTAGACGGCTTTCACTAATGTGGTGTACAGTATGTGCTCCTGTCACATTTTTGTTGTTTTTTTTCCCCTTCTGCTACTAATGTGGTAACCTGAAAATAACAAAGGACACGATCATTAAAGGGGATTTCCTGGACTGAATTATTTATAAGCTCGTCCTAGGTACTCATCAGTATTAGATCACAGGGGTCTGACAGACAGGATTCCCAAAAATCAGCTGATTGAAGCAGCACAAGCCATGTGACGTCATAGGCACTCATCAAGGGGTCTGTTTGTGGCTCAGTCTCATTCAAGTGAATAAAGCTGAGCTGCGATACCAAGCATAGCCACTATACACTGTAGCAGATCTGTATCAGTCCCGCATACAGTGACCCCTCATATACTGACCCCTCATAGTATTAGCCCCTCATATACTGACCCTCATAGTATTAGCCCCTCATATACTGACCCCTCATAGTATTAGCCCCTCATATACTGACCCCTCATAGTATTAGCCCCTCATATACTGACCCTCATAGTATTAGCCCCTCATATACTGACCCCTCATAGTATTAGCCCCTCATATACTAACCCTCATAGTATTAGCCCCTCATATACTGACCCCTCATAGTATTAGCCCCCATATACTGACCCTCATAGTATTAGCCCCTCATACACTAACCCTCATAGTATTAGCCACTCATATACTGACCCCTCATAGTATTAGCCCCCATATACTGACCCTCATAGTATTAGCCCCTCATATACTAACCCTCATAGTATTAGCCCCTCATATACTAACCCTCATAGTATTAGCCCCTCATATACTGACCCCTCATAGTATTAGCCCGTCATATACTGACCCTCATAGTATTAGCCCCTCATATACTGACCCTCATAGTATTAGCCCGTCATATACTGACCCTCATAGTATAAGCTCCTCATATACTGACCCCTCATAGTATAAGCTCCTCATACAGAGACCCCTCATATACTGACCCCTCATAGTATTAGTCCCTCATATACTGACCCTCATAGTATTAGCCCCTCATATACTGACCCCTCATAGTATTAGCTCCTCATCCAGAGACCCCTCATATACTGACCCTCATAGTATTAGCCCCTCATATACTGACCCTCATAGTATTAGCCCCTCATATACTGACCCCTCATAGTATTAGCCCCTCATATACTGACCCTCATAGTATAAGCTCCTCATACAGAGACCCCTCATATACTGCCCCCTCATAGTATTAGCCCCTCATATACTGACCCTCATAGTATTAGCCCCTCATATACTGACCCTCATAGTATAAGCTCCTCATACAGAGACCCCTCATATACTGCCCCCTCATAGTATTAGCCCCTCATATACTGACCCTCATAGTATTAGCCCCTCATATACTGACCCTCATAGTATAAGCTCCTCAGAGACCCCTCCTATACTGCCCCCTCATAGTATTAGCCCCTCATATACTGACCCCTCATAGTATTAGCCCCTCATATACTGACCCCTCATAGTATTAGCCCCTCATATACTAACCCTCATAGTATTAGCCCCTCATATACTAACCCTCATAGTATTAGCCCCTCATATACTGACCCTCATAGTATTAGCCCCTCATACAGAGACCCCTCATAACTGACCCCTCATAGTATTAGCCCCCATATACTGACCCTCATAGTATTAGCCCCTCATATACTGACCCCTCATAGTATTAGCCCCCATATACTGACCCTCATAGTATTAGCCCCTCATATACTGACCCTCATAGTATTAGCCCGTCATATACTGACCCTCATAGTATAAGCTCCTCATACAGAGACCCCTCATATACTGACCCCTCATAGTATTAGCCCCCATATACTGACCCTCATAGTATTAGCCCGTCATATACTGACCCCTCATAGTATTAGCCCCTCATATACTAACCCTCATAGTATAAGCTCCTCATACAGAGACCCCTCATATACTGACCCTCATAGTATTAGCCCCTCATATACTAACCCTCATAGTATTAGCCCCTCATATACTGACCCTCATAGTATTAGCCCCTCATATACTGACCCCTCATAGTATTAGCCCCCATATACTGACCCTCATAGTATTAGCCCCTCATAACTAACCCTCATAGTATTAGCCCCTCATATACTAACCCTCATAGTATTAGCCCCTCATATACTGACCCTCATAGTATTAGCCTGTCATATACTGACCCTCATAGTATAAGCTCCTCATATACTGACCCCTCATAGTATAAGCTCCTCATACAGAGACCCCTCATATACTGACCCCTCATAGTATTAGCTCCTCATCCAGAGACCCCTCATATACTGACCCTCATAGTATTAGCCCCTCATATACTGACCCCTCATAGTATAAGCTCCTCATACAGAGACCCCTCATATACTGACCCCTCATAGTATTAGCTCCTCATCCAGAGACCCCTCATATACTGACCCTCATAGTATTAGCCCCTCATATACTGACCCTCATAGTATTAGCCCCTCATATACTGACCCTCATAGTATTAGCCCCTCATATACTGACCCTCATAGTATAAGCTCCTCATACAGAGACCCCTCATATACTGCCCCCTCATAGTATTAGCCCCTCATATACTGACCCTCATAGTATAAGCTCCTCAGAGACCCCTCCTATACTGCCCCCTCATAGTATTAGCCCCTCATATACTGACCCCTCATAGTATTAGCCCCTCATATACTGACCCCTCATAGTATTAGCCCCTCATATACTGACCCCTCATAGTATTAGCCCCTCATATACTAACCCTCATAGTATTAGCCCCTCATATACTGACCCTCATAGTATTAGCCCCTCATACAGAGACCCCTCATATACTGACCCCTCATAGTATTAGCCCCCATATACTGACCCTCATAGTATTAGCCCCTCATATACTGACCCTCATAGTATTAGCCCCTCATATACTGACCCCTCATAGTATTAGCCCCTCATATACTGACCTTCATAGTATAAGCTCCTCATACAGAGACCCCTCATATACTGCCCCCTCATAGTATTAGCCCCTCATATACTGACCCTCATAGTATTAGCCCCTCATATACTGACCCTCATAGTATTAGCCCCTCATATACTGACCCTCATAGTATAAGCTCCTCATACAGAGACCCCTCATATACTGCCCCCTCATAGTATTAGCCCCTCATATACTGACCCTCATAGTATTAGCCCCTCATATACTGACCCTCATAGTATAAGCTCCTCAGAGACCCCTCCTATACTGCCCCCTCATAGTATTAGCCCCTCATATACTGACCCCTCATAGTATTAGCCCCTCATATACTGACCCCTCATAGTATTAGCCCCTCATATACTAACCCTCATAGTATTAGCCCCTCATATACTAACCCTCATAGTATTAGCCCCTCATATACTGACCCTCATAGTATTAGCCCCTCATACAGAGACCCCTCATATACTGACCCCTCATAGTATTAGCCCCCATATACTGACCCTCATAGTATTAGCCCCTCATATACTGACCCCTCATAGTATTAGCCCCCATATACTGACCCTCATAGTATTAGCCCCTCATATACTGACCCTCATAGTATTAGCCCGTCATATACTGACCCTCATAGTATAAGCTCCTCATACAGAGACCCCTCATATACTGACCCCTCATAGTATTAGCCCCCATATACTGACCCTCATAGTATTAGCCCGTCATATACTGACCCCTCATAGTATTAGCCCCTCATATACTAACCCTCATAGTATAAGCTCCTCATACAGAGACCCCTCATATACTGACCCTCATAGTATTAGCCCCTCATATACTAACCCTCATAGTATTAGCCCCTCATATACTGACCCTCATAGTATTAGCCCCTCATATACTAACCCTCATAGTATTAGCCCCTCATATACTGACCCCTCATAGTATTAGCCCCTCATATACTGACCCCTCATAGTATAAGCTCCTCATACAGAGACCCCTCATATACTGACCCCTCATAGTATTAGCTCCTCATCCAGAGACCCCTCATATACTGACCCTCATAGTATTAGCCCCTCATATACTGACCCCTCATAGTATTAGCTCCTCATACAGAGACCCCTCATATACTGACCCCATAGTATTAGCTCCTCATCCAGAGACCCCTCATATACTGACCCTAATAGTATTAGCCTCTCATATACTGACCCTCATAGTATTAGCCCCTCATATACTGACCCTCATAGTATTAGCCCCTCATATACTGACCCTCATAGTATTAGCCCCTCATATACTGACCCCTCATAGTATTAGCCCCTCATATACTGACCCTCATAGTATAAGCTCCTCATACAGAGACCCCTCCTATACTGCCCCCTCATAGTATTAGCCCCTCATATACTGACCCTCATAGTATAAGCTCCTCAGAGACCCCTCCTATACTGCCCCCTCATAGTATTAGCCCCTCATATACTGACCCCTCATAGTATTAGCCCCTCATATACTGACCCCTCATAGTATTAGCCCCTCATATACTGACCCCTCATAGTATTAGCCCCTCATATACTGACCCCTCATAGTATTAGCCACCCCTCATATACTGACCCTCATAGTATTAGCTCCTCATACCCCCAGAGACCCCTCATATACTGACCCTCATAGTATTAGCCCCTCATATACTGACCCTCATAGTATTAGCCCCTCATATACTGACCCTCATAGTATTAGCTCCTCATACAGAGACCCCCCACAGTATTAGCCTGTCATACAGTGACCCCTCACAGTATCAGCCCTTACACAGTTAGCCCCACAGTATCAGCCCTTATACAGTGACCCCCTCAGAGTATCAGCCCCTCATACACTGTCCCCTCACAGTACAGCCGCCATCTTACCTCACTCCTCCTCCCTCCTGTACACTTCTGACAGGCCCCGCCTCCTCCTCTTCCCGCGCTCTGCACAGGCCGGGTCTTCTGGGGCTGTCCCCGGACATGCCTGCAGTCCTCAGCATTGTGATAAACATGACCAGAACTGCTGCTCAGTGCCAAGTATGAGGAGCTCCTCCGTCCTCACAGCGTCAAGTATTCCTCCTGGCAGGTATGCAGTCATAGGATATGTTTATTTATTTATTATTTATTTTGCTTACTTATATAACGCCATCATATTCCGCAGCGCTTTACAGACATTGTCAGTCACTGCCCCATATAGGGCTCACAATCTACATTCCCTAGCTGCAGTGGCGTAACTAGGAATGGCTGGGCACCAAGGCGAACATTTGACAAAGCCCCCACCCCAAAGCCGCCGCCCCCAAGCCCCCCCCCCCCACACACACACACACACACACACACACACACACACACACGCATTCCTGTGCACACTATTATGCCCCATAGTGGCCCCTGCACACAATATTATGCCCCATAGTGGCCCCTGCACACAGTAGTTTGCCCCATAGTGGCCCCTGCACACAATATTATGCCCCATAGTGGCCCCGACACACAGTAGTTTGCCCCATAGTGGCCCCTGCACACAGTAGTTTGCCCCATAGTGGCCCCTGCACACAGTAGTTTGCCCCATAGTAGCCCCTGCACACAGTAGTTTGCCCCATAGTGGCCCCTGCACACAGTAGTTTGCCCCATAGTAGCCCCTGCACACACTAGTTTGCCCCAAGGCCCCCGCACACAGTAGTTTGCCCCATAGTGGCCCCTGCACACAGTAGTTTGCCCCCTAGTGGCCCCGACACACAGTAGTTTGCCCCATAGTAGCCCCTGCACACAGTAGTTTGCCCCATAGTAGCCCCTGCACACAGTATTATGCCCCATAGTGGCCCCTGCACACAGTAGTTTGCCCCATAGTGGCCCCTGCACACAGTAGTTTGCCCCATAGTAGCCCCTGCACACAGTAGTTTGCCCCATAGTGGCCCCTGCACACAGTAGTTTGCCCCATAGTGGCCCCTGCACACAGTAGTTTGCCCCATAGTGGCCCCTGCACGCAGTAGTTTGCCCCATAGTAGCCCCTGCACACAGTAGTTTGCCCCATAGTGGCCCCTGCACACAGTGGTTTGCCCCATAGTAGCCCCTGCACACAGTAGTTTGCCCCATAGTGGCCCCTGCACACAGTAGTTTGCCCCATAGTAGCCCCTGCACACAGTAGTTTGCCCCATAGTGGCCCCTGCACACAGTAGTTTGCCCCATAGTGGCCCCTGCACACAGTAGTTTGCCCCATAGTGGCGCCTGCACACAGTCTTATGCCCCATAGTGGCCCCTGCACACAGTAGTTTGCCCCATAGTGGCCCCTGCACACACTATTATTCCCCATAGTGGCCCCTGCACACAGTAGTTTGCCCCATAGTGGCCCCTGCACACAGTAGTTTGCCCCATAGTGGCCCCTGCACACAGTAGTTTGCCCCATAGTGGCCCCTGCACACAGTAGTTTGCCCCATAGTGGCCCCTGCACACAGTAGTTTGCCCCATAGTGGCCCCTGCACACAGTAGTTTGCCCCATAGTGGCCCCTGCACACAGTAGTTTGCCCGATAGTGGCCCCTGCACACAGTAGTTTGCCCCATAGTGGCGCCTGCACACAGTCTTATGCCCCATAGTGGCCCCTGCACACAGTAGTTTGCCCCATAGTGGCCCCTGCACACACTATTATTCCCCATAGTGGCCCCTGCACACAGTAGTTTGCCCCATAGTGGCCCCTGCACACAGTAGTTTGCCCCATAGTGGCCCCTGCACACAGTAGTTTGCCCCATAGTGGCCCCTGCACACAGTAGTTTGCCCCATAGTGGCCCCTGCACACAGTATTATGCCCCATAGTGGACCACCCATGAACGATTATTATACTCTGGGGTCTTTTCAGACCCCAGAGTATAATGATCGGAGACCCAGGGGAGGATAGAAACATAGAAAACACTGCAACTTACCTCTTCCTCGCTCCGGAGCACTCCCGTTCGCTACTAAGGCCATCTTCAATGTCGGACCGGATCTCGCACGATCCAGGCCGGCGTTGCGACGCATAATGACGTCGGCTGACGTCTGGGACGTCACCAAACAGGCCCGAAGCCTGCGGAGCGGTGGATAGGTGAGTTACAGTGTTCTTTATGTTCGCTCACCTCCCCTGGGCCCCCGATCGTTATACTCCGGGGTCTCAAAAGACCCCGGAGTATAACGATAGCAGTGATTGTGGGGTTCGCGGTAGCGACTGCCACAGGGCTCCGGGCCCCGTAATGTTCCGGGCCCTGTGGCAGTCGCTACCACTGCTACCCCGGTAGTTACGCCCCTGCCTAGCTGTATGTCTTTGGAGTGTGGGAGGAAACCGGAGTACCCGGAGGAAACCCATGCAAACACAGGGAGAACAGAATCTGATGATAAAACACTTTCTGCTTCCAGGCACCCCTAGGGGGAGCTGTGGATTCATACAGTACTGAGGGCATTAAGAGCTTTGTAATCCGTCCGCAGTGAGCCCCCACTGCTGGTGAGTGCAGGAAGCAAGAAATATATCATGTAATTCAATTCTAGGATGTTTTACGATAGCCTGCATCTGCTGCGGGATGTTTTATGAAGGTCTGTGTCTGCTGTGGGAGGTTTATGATGGCCTATGTCTGCAGGATGTTTATGATGGCCCATGTCTGCTGCGGGATGTTTTATGATGGCCTGTGCCTGCTGTGGGATGTTTATAATGGTCTGTATCTGCTGCGGGATGTTTATGATGGCCTGTGCTTGCTAAGGGATGTTTTAAGATGGTCTATGTCTGCTGCTTGATTTTTTATGATGATCTGTGTCGGGCTGCAGGATGTTTTATGATGGCCTGTGTCTGCTGCAGGATGTTTTATGATGGCCTGCTGCAGGATGTTTTATGATGGCCTGCTGCAGGATGTTTTATGATGGCCTGTGTCTGCTGCAGGATGTTTTATGATGGCCTGTGTCTGCTGCAGGATGTTTTATGATGGCCTGTGTCTGCTGCAGGATGTTTTATGATGGCCTGTGTCTGCTGCAGGATGTTTTATGATGGCCTGTGTCTGCGGCAGGATGTTTTATGATGGCCTGTGTCTGCAGTGGGATTTGTTATGATGGTCTGTGTCTAATGCGGGATGTTTTATTATGGCCTGCGTCTGCTGCGGTGTGTTTTATGATGGTCAGTGTCTGCTGCGGGATGCTTATGATGGCCTGCGTCTGCAGTGGAATGTTTTACGATGGCCTGTGTCTGCTGCGGGGTGTTTTATGATGGTCTGTCTCTGCTACAGGATGTTTATGATGGCCTGCGTCTGCTGCGGGATGTTTATGATGCCCTGCGTCTGCTGCGGGATGTTTATGATGGCCTGTGTATGCTGTGGGATGTTTTATGATGGTCTGCGTCTGCTGCGGGATGTTTATGATGGCCTGCGTGTGCTGCAGGATGTTTTATGATAGCCTGTGTCTGCTACGGGATATTTTATGATGGCCTGTGTCTGCTACGGGATATTTTATGATGGCCTGTGTATGCTGCGGGATGTTTATGATGGTCTGTGTCTGCTGCGGGATGTTTTATGATGGCCTGTGTCTGCTGCGGGATGTTAATGATGGCCTGCATCTGCTGCGGGATGTTTTATGATGGCCTGCATCTGCTGCGGGATGTTTTATGATGGTCTGTGTCTGCTGCGGGGTGTTTATGATGGCCTGTGTCTGCTGCGGGGTGTTTTATGATGGCCTGTGTCTGCTGCGGGGTGTTTTATGATGGCCTGTGTCTGCTGCGGGATGTTTTATGATGGCCTGTGTATGCTGCGGGATGTTTTATGATGGCCTGCGTCTGCTGCGGGATGTTTAATGATGGCCTGTGTATGCTGCGGGATGTTTTATGATGGCCTGTGTATGCTGCGGGATGTTTTATGATGGCCTGCATCTGCTGCGGGATGTTTTATGATGGCCTGCATCTGCTGCGGGATGTTTTATGATGGCCTGTGTCTGCTGCGGGATGTTTTATGATGGCCTGTGTCTGCTGCGGGATGTTTTATGATGGCCTGTGTCTGCTGGGGGATATTTATGATGGCCTGCGTCTGCTGCGGGATGTTTATGATGGTCTCTGTCTACTGCAGGAAGTATTATATGGATACAGCACGAGACGCAGCAGCCAGATAGAAGGATATGTACGTCCTGACCATGAATGTTAGGGAAGAGATTGGCAGCGCACTCCAGGCTCATCCACTGTGTCTGCCATAGAAATACAATGCACACGCCCCTCAGTGGATAGGGCGAGATGGGCGAGGTCCGGTTCTTACTGATTCTGTGTGTGAGGCCCTGAGAAAAAAGTTAGTCAGAACCGGCGAGCCAAAGACACAGCACAAGACACATACACCTAAAACTGAACTTTCTGGAAGGAATTACTAGATTATACTTAATTGTAGGCAGAGGATCTGTAGTCACCACACAATCTGCAAATCATGTGATGAATTAACAGGATAGGCTAGGATTAGAGAAACATGGCAGTTTTATTTTTTTAAATAGCGCCACTTCTGTCCACAGGTTACATTTTGTACTGCAGCTCAGCTCCATTCACTTCAGTGGAACTGAGCTGCAGTACCACATAAAGCCTGTATTGAAGTTGAGCGCTTTTTACAGAAGAAAGCAGCCATGTTTTTCTAATACCTAATAATTTCTAATCTATAATACCCCCTTACTGTCTCCATACAATATAAAGCCCACTCAGTGTCCCTATAAATATACTGCCCTAATGCGCCCTTAGTTTTCCCATACAATATAAAGCCTCCTTAATTTTCCCATACAGTACACTACCCCTAGGTGCCCCCGCACACAGTATAATGCCCCCTTAGTGCCCTCACATACTGAATAATGCCCCCACAGTGTGTCCATATAATCCGGTCAGTATGTGGTCAGCAGGGGCCCCTCTGATCTCTGGGGCCCCATGTGATTACTGGGGTTGCATGGCGGGTCACACGGCTCCCATTCGTCTGCTCACAGGGGTGTTTGCTGCACTTGTATCCAGCCTAGACAATCTCTGTCATCCTGATTTTGCTACAGTGTATCAGTGCAGGTACAATGTACAAGTATCAGAACGTTGTCTAGACTGGATACATTTGTAACAAACCCTTTTTTTTTTCAGACGTTACAGCCAACCACCGCTGATCATGTGACCGTCGTAACGATTTCATTACGCATAAAGCTTTTACAAATGTGTGGCGTCTGGAAATCCAATACTTTACTCACCTGCAAATCCATAAACCCAGGCCTATACTGTGACCCATATACCGCGCACCCCTGTGGTCACACCGAACAGCTGCTGCATTACCGTCCCCGACTGCTGCAGTCCTAGGAGTGGCCAGAGGAGCGCGAGGGCAGGAGAGTGCTCACACATCTCTATCTGGGAAAGCTGGGTGGCACTCAATATGGCCACTATTACTGCTCCAACAAGGCTTTTCCAGAGTCCTGAAGAGCACGCCTGCCATGTGATGTGAAGGAAAGGAGCATATCCCTTCCAGACTGGGCATTCTGCCATTCTGAGGTCTGGGAAAGCTGGGTGACAACCAGTATGGCCACTATTCTGCTCCCACAAGGCTTTTCCAGACCCCTGAAGAGCACGTATGCATGGTGATATGAAGTTACAGGGTGTATCACTTTCTAACTGGGTAGATTTGTCATTCAGGTTTCTGGGAAAGCTGGGTGGCAATTAATACAGCTGCCATTGGAGCTCGCACAAGGCTTTTCCAGACCCCTGAAGAGCACCCCTGCCTGCAGATGTAGGAAAGTGATGTATCATCTGAGAAAGCTGGGTGACCCACAATATGGATGGGGTATGGCTGTATAATTAGGTAGATTTTCCATTCAGGGCTTTGGGAAAGTTGGGTGATGCCATGCACTGGTAACATAGTGAAGTCAATGAGCTGTCATGTAGACTAATGATCAAATAATGGGTTATATATATATATATATATATATATAAAAAAAATATATACTGTATATACAATAGACTGTATGCAGGGATAGAAAAGCTGAGTTTGTCTGGTACATCTGAAGTTATTCTTTCCTATATAGCAGAGCTGAGTCTGTCATGTTTAAGAGATCTGCATCCACCATATGATAGAGAGAGATACATAATCGGGTCATATATACAAGACACTGTACAGGATTAGTAGAGATGAGTCTGTGTGATACAACGAAGCATAGTGTGGTATATGCAGCAGAGCTGAGTCTATCCTATGTAGCAGAGCTGTGTCCATTCTGTGTAGTAGAGCTGTGTACATTATATGTTTCATCATGTAGATCTATGACCAAATAATAGGGTCTCTATAGGGTCTGATATATATGGCCATCACATGTAGCAGATCTTTGTCTCGTGCAGCAGAGCCTAATTTGTTGTATGTTGCAAATCTGAGTTTGTCACTTGGCACTATTCAAGGCAATATCACAAGGTGTTTTGTTTTAGGACTGCAGGTGAAACTACACCAATATTGCAGGTCTGTGCAGCGACAATGTCAGCTCTGCTACTTCCCCATTATCCCTTCTATACAGGCAGAACTGGGTTGTAAACACGCTAGTCTATCATTAGGGCCAAGACAAACACCTCCAATTAGCGGGTATTAATAGGTGCAGCCTCTGCTGCAGTAACAGATGTTTGGCTCACAGTGGTCAACACTGAAAATGTTCACACGCTGAAGCTCCTGCGTGGTCATGTGACGGCGTGTAACTAATGCGTTTTATTTGTCCTCCACAGGGTCAAACTGTCTGGTATTGTTTGTGGCATCTATACAATTATTCATCCTGAGCTTGCTAATTCGTGAATAAAATGACAGAATAGCAGTGAAGACTGACACTTGTCGTGCACTTGTCCCCTGCCTCTTCCATACTCTGCAATACAGCACCATACACTCTCATGAATAGGTAAGTCCTATACGTGTGTTCATCCTGTGCATGTTGATTTATGAGTAAAATGCTAAAAAAAAGCAGTATGGACCGACACACAAGATGGGCAGTAGAAAAAGTGGGGTTGTATCTCTGCAATATAATGTATAGATGTTATATTCAATGTCAATGACAGTAAATGACTCCCTTTATGGTAAACATTAGCCATTGTATGCACTTTTTATAAGTATCTGTGTCTAGGAAAGCTGGGTGACAACCCATATCGCTGATATTCAGCTTTCCCAGACTAAAAAAATCACAAACTCTAGTGATCTCCAACCTGTGGCTCTCTGGTTTTTGCAAAACTACAATTCCCAGCGTGTCTCAGCCACAGTTTGGAAACCTACCACAGCCACAGACTGTCAGGGCATGCTGGGAGTTGTAGTTTTACAACAGCTGGAAGCAGTCCAGGCTTGCTGGGAGTTGTAGTTTTGCAACAGGTTGAAGATTACAGAGCTATAAGGTGAATCACTGCATAATTGGGTGGTAGTTCTAATAATGTCCATATTGGCATCACCCAGCTTTCCCAGGCACAGATATAAAAAAAATCTTTTTATTTATTTTGCTTACTTGTATGGTGTATGTTCACACTTACTCCGCTCCTGTATTATCACGTAACTAGGCAGAGTCTTGGAAAAGCTGGGTGATAAGTGCTGTAATGGTGGCCAATTTGTTGTCAGTCATCCAGCTTTCCCAGGTATAGATATATTAAATTACATGGTGTTTCGATGGGTAAACAGCGTCTACGCTGCAGGGAAGGAAAATAAAGGGTTGTGTTTGTCTAAGATATGTGGGTCAGTAGACGATTTGGCGAGTGACTAGACACAGCGGGATCACAGCGAAAATGCCACAAACCGCCGAGCGCCTTGTGTAATCGGATCAATTACGAAAACATAAGACGAATTTGTATCGATCCTGCTCTCCTCTCTCTCCGCAGCACAGAACACACAGCACAGC
Organism: Leptodactylus fallax; assembly: GCA_947044405.1. Lineage (NCBI taxonomy): Eukaryota > Metazoa > Chordata > Amphibia > Anura > Leptodactylidae > Leptodactylus > Leptodactylus fallax. The sequence goes on along the minus strand of CAMRHE010000159.1, from coordinate 3,064,013 downwards.
ATAATGCACTTATGGGCAAAGGAACGGGGTAAAATCAGGCTGGCTGTACCCTGGGGTGTCAAAACATGAGCCAACCGTGTAGCAGAGCTCATTGGGTCACTCTGCACTATAGACAATGTATAATAGGTGTGTCTGCAGTGTTATGTAAGGCCACAGGTAATACTGTATGAATATCCGTAGTATCAGCACACTCAGCTCTGCTATACGCTATGACCTGCTTGGATTAGCTTTGGGTCGCTTAGGATTTTAGCTTTTAGGGTACTTTGTTTGGTACTATGATCACTGCATACAAAGGCAGGATTACACCTAGTTCACATCTGTACCCGGTGTCCGTTCTTCTGGTCTGTTCGGAGAACAGAACTATCTATCTCATATCTATCTATCTCATATCTATCTATCTATCATATCGCATATCTATCTATCTATCGCATATCTATCTATCTCATCTCATATCTATCTATCTACATATCTCAATCTATCTATCTCATATCTATCTATCTCATATCTATCTATCTATCATATCTATCTCAATCTATCTATCCCATATCTATCTCATCTATCTATCTATCCCATCATCTATCTATCTCATATCTATCTATCTATCTCTATCTATCTATCTATCTCATCTATCTATCCCATATCTATCTATCTATCTATCTCATATCTATCTATCCCATATCTATCTATCTATCTATCTACATATCTATCTATCTATCTATCATCTATCTATCTATCTATCTATCTATCTATCTATCTATCTACTATATCTATCTATCCCATATCTATCTATCTGATATCTATCTATCTATCTCATATCTATCTATCTATCTATCTACTATCTATCTATCTATCTATCTCATATCTATCTATCCCATATCTATCATATCTATCTATCTCATATCTATCTATCCCATATCTATCTATCTATCTATCTATCTATCTATCTATCTATCTATCTCATCTATCTATCTATCTATCTCATATCTATCTACTATCCATACTATCTATCTATCTCATATCTATCTATCTATCTATCTATCTATCTATCTATCTATCTCATCTACTACTATCTCAATCTATCTATCTATCTATCTATCTCATATCTATCTATCTATCTATCTATCTACATATCTATCTATCTCATATCATCATCTATCTATCATCATATCTATCTATCTATCTCATATCTATCTATCTCATATCTGATCATATCTATCTATATCATATCTATCTATCTACGCATCTATCTATCTCTTATCTATCTATCTATTTCATATCTATCTATTCATCTATCTATCTCTTATCTATCTACTCATATCTATCTATCTATCTCATATCTATCTATCTATCTATATCATATCTATCTATCTATATCTATATCATATCTATCTATTATCTAGCTAGCTATCTGTCTCATATCTATCTATATATTCATCAATCTTTTATCTATCTATCTGTATAAGTGAATCTTTATAAGGTGATGTTTTGGTCCAGGAACCTTTCTCAAGTCTTTTGCACTTCACTTTGGAGTGCTGCCCCTTTTGGACTATTTGGACCTTAATTTTACACTAGCGCTGCTATCTATCTATCTATCTATCTATCTATCTATCTACTACTATCTATCTCATCTCCTATGTACAGTATCTATGTGCCTCATTATTTCTATCTATCCATTTCATATATATCATATATACAGTATCTGTCTATCTAGACATTTAAAAACTCAATCAGCACTCCATAGATACATGAAAAAAGTAGGGGCATGTTATTTGAGCATACTGGTATGTATCTATAAAGTATCCCCACCTTTTTTAATGTATCAGTGGAGTTCTTAAATTGTCTGTGCAGTGGGACTATTCCGTTATCTATCTATCTATCTCTCTATCACATATCTATCCCATATCTATCTATCTAACACATATTTATCTATCTATCTCCTATCTATCCATCCCATATCTATCTATCTATCTATCTATCTATCGATCTATCATCTATATAACACACATCTATCTATCATTTATCTATCTTATCTATCTATCATTTATCTATCTATCTCTATATCTATCTATCTATGTCATATCTAATCTATCACCTATCTATCTCATATGCAATCTATATATCACCTATCTATCTATGTCATATCTAATCTATCTATTTATCTCATATGTAATCCATCTATCACCTATCTCTCTAGCTCATATGTAATCTATCTCTCTATCTATCTATGTCATATCTACTCCAGCTATCATCTGTCTAGCTATCTATCACCTATCTATATCATATGTAATCTGTCACCTATCTATCTATCTATCTATCTATCTATCTATCTACTAGTCATATCTAATCCATCTATCACCTATCTATCTATCTATCTACATCTATCTAATCATCTCAATCTATCTATCTATCTATCTATCCATCTCTCTATCTATCTATCTATGTCATATCTTATCCATCTATCACCTATCTATCTATCTATCTATCTATCTATCTCTCATCATCTATCTATCTCTCATATCTATCCATCCATCCATCTATCTATCTATCTATCTATCTATCTATCTATCTATCTATCTATCTACTCTCATATCTATCTATCCATCTATCTATCCATCCATCCATCTATCTATCTATCTATCTATCTATCTATCTATCTACTACATTCTGTATCTATCATAAATAAACACTGGTGTACTGCACACACATGTAATATTTAGGTACTGCCTACATTCCTTCTGCACTAATATACAGATATACACAGCTGAGTTTGTCATGTCGCTCCTTCCTTCTTGCAGTGATAACACATTGTAGTTTCTCTGTTATGACCTTTCTTTCTCAGTTGAGATAAATGACACAGACTCTGCAGTGATCCCTGCCAGATCTGAGGGCCAGGAAGAATCCATATTTTATATGGTATGATGATATCTCAATGAACTGTGCCAAATGACAAACTCATGAGAACTAAACCTCCCCTCTCAGCTCTGCTACTGATCAGTGCAGCCCTAAAATACATAAAGTCCACAAAAATATGATAGCGCCATAAATCTGCTAAATATCTAACAATGTCCCCCTGTACATGACAAACTCAGCGACACTCTACCTATGCTGTATCCAGCACTGGAAGGACATGTAGGCAGCGCTAGACAACAACAATGTTCTAACCTGCATACAGTACAGGATAGGTAACTGAGTGACACTGCACCGCAATATGCTTAGATGTAGCTAAGCTGAGTTTGCAGTATGGTTCTGTATATGGTGATTTGACAATATGTTATCTGGAGGTTAGTAGAACTACTACATTATCATAAGTCATTGAATTATCAAAATGTAAATCAGTACAGATGATAACAAATTCACCACTGCTACATCTGTATATACATATATATATACATAATGTAGTAGATCTGAGTTTGTCAGGCAAAAGGACTGATCATTTGGCGAGCTCAGCATGATATCACAGTTATGACATGATGTGTAGATGAATGTGCACAACATAAACAGCTCTGCTACATCGGTATACTGTACAATACAACACACCATTATATTACAGTCTTGCATTCCTTTAAAATTTGCCCTTACCTCTCTTTCATCTGTACCTGACACTGTCCTATTTTACATACAGTCTATGTAGCTGAGCTGAATATGCTGTGTGCTGTCATACTGCATCACACCTGCAGCCCCATGTAAATCCACACTGTACATGTGCCAAAGGACAAACTCCTCTTTACGGTCACATAATAGCGCAGTAAGTGTGTTACGTCGCCACCATGAGCGCAGCTAGTGTGTTACGTCGCCATTTCCAGCGTACCAAAGGACAAAGCAAACTTGTGCAGTCCTATGTAAAAAAAAATATATATTAACTTGACTGGGCAGTCCCATGTAAATCCAAACAGTATCATAAAAGCAGGCGTGTTGTGGTCGCCTATGTTAAAACACTGCTCATTGTACAATGCATGACGAATGACAAACTCAGCTCTGCTACATGTGTATACATATTGCTATAAATGCGCGGTGTGATCGGTGTATTATTTTATAGCCCGGCCGCCCCCTCCTCGGTGCAGCCTCATCTCTCTTCCATCTGTTCTTTGCACTAAACTTCCCCTCAATGAGCTGCCTGGAGCCCGACCCTCAGCTGTCACTCAGGCCGTCCCCTGCCGCCGGATTGGCTGCCGGGAGCATTTATGGGAGTAGCATGCCGGCTAGCTATTTAAGAGCACATGTCTTATTAAGAGATAGGCAGAGGATGTGAATGATCGCCTAGTGAACTATCCCTGGGATTAGTGGGGCTTGGGAAATCTTTTGGATTGGCGCTCCTTATCGCAAATGCCGCTGGATCTTATTTATCACCTGGGCTATAATGTACTCCCCTAAACCATAAGGTAAGTCACCGCCTAACTCTGCACCCTATACCGCTAGCAACCATCACATCTATACAACATGCAGCCATATTAGAGCTGAGTTTGTCATTTGGTTTCCCCATAACCAATTTATCCTTGTAATGACAAATACAGCACAGCTCTATTGGTAGCTAAATAAAATTCTGATGTCGATTTGCCATCGCCATCGATGACGGGGTCGATTTACAGAACCACTTGCAGCAAATAACAAATTCAGCTCTGCTACATCGTCACCTAACTAGAGCCCTGTGACATGAAGATAAGATAAAGTAGTGGGATAAAAAATCTTACGGTGATAAAGACTTGGAATGGTTGTCAATGACAAATTCAGCACTGCTATGTCTGGAGCTAAGAGGTTGCGATACTGTAGTGTATACAAGATCTTAGGGTGTTTAGGAAAAGGAATTGTGACACATGACAAATTCAACTCTGCTATATCTGGACCTGACTAGAGTTCTGTGATACACTGAGAAGAGGTTGCAATAAAGTAGTGCTTACAGTGGCTAGGAACAGGAATTGGGCCAATGACAAATTCAACTCAGCCACATCTGGAGATAAGAAGTTACGATAAAGTAGCGTATACGAGATCTTACAGTGATTAGGAAGAGGAATTGGGCCAATGACAAATTCAGCTCTGCTGTATCTGCACCTAAACAGAGCTCTGTGAGTGATATAGTAGATCTTACAGTGATACGAACAGGAATTGTGACCATGACCGACTCAGCACTAATACTTCTGCACCTCGCTAGAGATCTCTTACAGGTCACTAAGAATTGTGCCTGTAAGTTAAGATAAAGTAGTGATACACTAGATCTTACAGTGATGAAGAACAGGAATTGTGACAAGTGACAGACTCAGCTCTGCTACATCTGCATCTAAACAAAGCTCTGTGACACGCCGAATGGTTTCTCTAAGTTAAGTGGTGGTATAGCAGGTCTTACAGTGATGAAGAACAGGAATTGTGACAATGGCAAACTCGGCCCTGCTACATCTGTATAGAATTCTTTGTTATTTCGCTACCTGATGGGGAGAATTTCTAGATAATTCTCATGCAGTATCTGCCGGGCTATAAATACCCGATCACCCATGCAACAGTTGGGCTCTGTTCACAGCATCTGTTCGTGCTCGCAGCAGCTGCAGGACACAGTAGTTGGAATTTCTTAAAAGCAAAATGAATCTCGACCGGAGCGCACGATTTTACTGACATCTGTGCTCTGTCTCTCTTCTCGCCTGCAAATATTTTATCCATTGGTCATCATCGCTCCCCTTTCCAAAATCAGCGCCCCCATTGGACGTGACAGACAATAAAAGGACGCCGGGGCTTTAAAATATCAAAAAAAAAAAGTTGCATCATGTTACATTTCAATTGTGACAGCTGAAGCAGTAAAGCGCAAAGCTGTAAAGTTGTCATGCCCCCCGCCTTTAAATGCGTGGGGTGATGAAACCTGTGAGTACGATTAACTCATTTCCACGCGCAGCGGTGCTGAGTTTGTCATTTGGCACAACTCGTGGGGATGTCATAATTTGGGTTATTTTTACATAGGACTGCAGGTTAAGATTAGTTCAGTGGTAAATTCGGCTCTGCTACATCGTGACGTTGTGATGTCATCCGGGCGGTAGTGTGACGCATCTGCGGCCGTGTAATCTCGGATGCCGGCTGTCTTTCACATATTGGCGAACAGATGTCCGCGCTGAATTTGAAACATTTGCTCTTTTAAAGGGCCAGTACAAGTTAGGATGGGGTTGGGATGACTATGTGTGGAGAAGATGTGCTAGAAGTAACTATGTGCAAATTTAATCTCAGGTATAGTAGAGCTGAGTTTGCCAGATGCAGCAAAACTTTCTTACTACTGTCTTAATGTCAGCTCTGCTACATCTTTAGACTAAGATCTGGAAATGTTTAGTAGTCCTTGCTGTTAGAGATGTGGCTGATCATGTATGTGGTTTTACATAGGACTGCAAATGATAAACAGTAGCGTGACAAATTCCGCTCTGCTACACGTACTATTCAGGATGATTGGTACTAACACATGTAAGTGATTTGTAGGCTCTCCAGCCTGTCACCACTTGCGGCACTTTTCCACCATGACCGTGCACATATGTGGTCAGACAAAGCCGCAAGTATTTACATAGCATTGTTTACCTTGGCACCGCCGCGCCGCATGTACCCAAGCAAACCCAACACTAACTCGTTGCTGCACTTGTGGCACAGGTGCCGGTCAGCACTGCTTACATCTGTTGCTTGAAATCTGTCATGTCAGCATTCAGAATGACTTGCACGTTACAAGCTGTTTAGGTGCCACATACATTTAGCTAATGTTAATATGCTGATGTAGCAGAGCTGAGGTTGTCATTTGGCTGTTTACTTTGTGCACTGTGACAGCTCACTGATAGAACATTACTCAGAGGGTTTACTTGCTGTTTTAGGGATGTTATAGGCTCACGATGGGTTGAGCCGAATGACATGCTCAGCTCTGCTACATATATATTTATAGAAAGATATTTATTGGTATTTTTTGGATGACAGAAGCGGCACATTTTATCAGTATCTGGTTGCAATGTCTACAGAGGGTTGGCTGGAGGAGGCCGCACACAGTAGCCGTGTAGCCCTAGCGTAGCAACGTGGAGAGGTATGGCGTCATTCGGGGAATCGTCTCAATCTCTCAGGGATCGCCAGGTCTCTGGGATCAGCGCTAGGCCGATATACTCAGCACTGCCCCCGTACAGGAGTCAGTTCACACCTGTAACCGGTGGCTACATGATACATAACACAGATATAGCAGAGCTAAGCTGTTCAAGTTCACCTGACAAACCTAATATCCCAATACGTTATGACAGCTTTGTCATGTAAAGGTTACATGACATTTCAGCTCTGCTACATATGTACATTACGCCTGTATATAGTATCTTTTCCAGATACTGTAATGCAGTAATGTGACTCACTATACTTTATATGACTAATCAGATAATATGACACATATGGGAATGAGGTTCCTATTCTGATGTAGCAGAGCTGGAGTTGTTATAACATTTGCATCCTTTGTGTGCCAGGTTATAAGCTCATAGGGTAACGTTACGCATAAAAAATATGACCATGAGACGTGCCAAAGGACAAACTCAATTTTTTTCCGTATGACTAACTCGGCTCTACTACATCACAGTACTGACAATGACTTCAAAATGGGTGATTTCTTTGGTTAGATGTGTGGCGGTATTTTCAGTGGCTGGGGATGGTCTTCTGGCACTCAATACCCTGCACCCTTGGCATTAGTCTGCGCACTATGCATGTCGACTCTCCAAACATGAGGAGGGAGCAGACTTTCTAGTTTATACAATGTGGCGCGGCAGGTTGTGCTAAGTACATTTCTAAACCTTTCTAAACAGTAGAACGGGAGCCTCGGGGGCCAAATGGTAGCTATTAATCCTCCCCAGGCTTAGTGAAGACATGAAGCAGAGTGTAAGGCTGAGCAGAATGCTCTGGAATCACTGGGGACCTGTACTGTGGGTGTAGTAGAACTGGGTTAGTCATCTGGCACAATGTGCTGGCCTATTAATATATGTTATGTACCATTTTAAATGTAAAAACTTAGAAAAGTTGTATCACTGACTCAGCTCTGCTACATCATTATAGGATTTTTTGGTTACATGATAGTCTGTGCTTATTGGGTGTATATATACCTGTGAAACTATAACTCCCAGCATGTCCTGACCCTGATGTAGGACGCGCTGGAGGTCAATGGTATCATGTCTAGGCCATATACTGTGTCATGACAATGCAGTTTTACATACAACCTTCAGCATCCCTATGTACACACAGCGCTGCAGTGTGTTACAGTTCGGCTCTGCTACATCAGATTGCCCCTCCCCCTGTCTACAGTAGCTGTAAGCCTGAGTATTATCATGTCGTCAATATAGCTTTATCGACAGATGCTGAACTCATTTCCCCTGCACAAATATAGTAGAGCTGGGCGCGTCAGATGTTTCAGAACTGAGTTTGTCATGTAGTGATTCATTTGTAACATCACAGTCTTTACATACGATTGCATTGTCATAACCAACAATGAAAGACAAACTCAGCTCTGCTATTTCTGCACCCCATCTACAGTAGCTGTAAGTCTGACTATTATCATGTCGTCGATACAGCTTTATCGACAAGTGCTGAACTCATTGACACTCCACAGTTGTAGCAGAGTTGGGTTTGTCATGTAATAGTTCATTGTAATGTCACCTCAGTAATTTTTACACAGGACTGCAGGCTAAGATACTGCCTTACCCTATCTAACAATGCATGACACACTCAGCACTGCTACATCTGTATTTTTCAAATACATTAGAAAGACCCGCCAACATTTTTCGCAGCCTCTGATTGGCTAGGGCGTGTATATAGATATATAGGTATATCTGGTACTGATCAATTCTGCACCTATGGAAAACCTGACGGGGCGAGCTTGGGCTCGGAGCTAAATTTAGCGCACGAGATGTTATTAATAGGAGGGGGCTGGCAAATTGTGGAATTTGAGCACATGCTTATTATTTTAGGAAGTCGCGGTTTACTTCATGCTGCACTTTTCATTCATTCTGCACTTCAATAATAGACACCACAGAAGAGGGGAGGGGCGGGGGGCATCCGAAAAAATTTTCCGCCCGGCTGGGTGAGCAAGAGGGCACCGCTTTATAGGGAGGGAATGCTGGAAATCCCATTACTGTGACCACAGGGTATCGAGACACTTCTGTGAGCTCATGTAGATGGGCTGAGTTTGTCATTTGGCACAGATCTACGGACCATCAGACTGTGTCATTTTTGGATTTATATAGGACTGCAGCCATTACAATAATCTTAACTGATGCATATATCTCAAAGATGCAAATTCAGCTCTGCTTCATCTAGATGCACAATTTTTGGAATGCCTTTGCAACTTTTCAGCAGGATGATACATAGAGACATAGCAGAGTTGAGTTTGTCATATCACAGTGGTTTAGCATACAGGGGTCAGCAACCTTTAGCTGTTGTGAAACTACAACCCCCAACATGCTCTATTTACTTCTAAGAACAGCAGAGTAGGCATGTATGCTGGGAGTTGTAGTTTCACAACAGCTAGGGGGCCGAAGGTTACTGACCCCTGCTCTATAGTCTTAGGCTAAACCATTGTGAACTGTCCATGATATATGCATATGACAAACTCCACTCTGCTGCATTTATATGTATCATCCTGCATATCCATTAAAAAAATGTATATGGATGTATCAGAGCTGCAGTCCTATGTAAATCCACATAATCAGCTCTGCTACATCTGTGTACACAGTTCTAGTAGGTTGATACTGTATATAGACATGTAGTAGGGCTGAGTTTGTTCTAAGTTATAGTCACAAATGGGGACTTGTGGTTTTACATAGGACTGCACATAAACCTGATACATCATAGGAGCACAGATGTGTCCCTGGAGGTCAGATGACAAATTTTTGACATGGGACTGCTGGTAAACCTACTTGCCACAGAGCTGAGTTTGTCATTTGGCACGAATCCAATGGAAATCTCTACTATGTGTTCTCTATAGACTTAGAAAGGACTGCAGGTGCATTGACAACAATAGAATTGTCACAAATGATGCAATTCTGATCTGACAATCTCAGCTCTGCTACATCTGCAATTTTCTAAACTCCCTGCATATGGGCTCTCCTATACAATCTGGTGTTTGGCAGCACACTATTCTGGGGGTTCTAGTGGTTGGCTGCGCAGCTCTGGGAGTCCTCATGTTTGTTTGCTTTGTGCTGATAACAATCACAAAGGGAACAAAGTGTGGATATGAACATAGGATGTGAACCGCGCTACCTTACATGTGCTTCTCGCCTCTGCTGCTCTAAACAAGACCTGGAGTCACCATGAGGGAATTGGACTTTGTACGGATGACGGACTTTCATATAAATGGAGAGAGATGTAGTAGCAGAGCTGAGTTTGTCAGTTGGTACGACACATGGTGAATCAGCAAACCTAGCACAAACCACAATTGTGTATCTGGTACATGTTCATAAATGTTAAATGACAAATTCAGCACTGCTACATCTGTACATGCCAGCACTTAAGCCTTGCATCTTGACCATAAGTTAATTGGTAAGACAATGCTTACGTCACTGCTTCTTGGGTCCATGTACATGCACCAGTATTGTGCAATGCAGCGTATAAACAGATGTAGCAGAGGTGAACCTGTCATTCATCGGGCCATGTAAATCAACACAAGAAGTTTTGCCAAATGACAAGCTCAGCTCTGCTACATCTTTCATTATGTGCCCCAAGGCACGTCTGCCATCTGGAATTTCCCAGACCGTTCATGACATTTCAGGGGATCAGGATCCTGTCTGTGTGAACGGTATCTTATATAGTCTACATGGGGATACAGATGGTTTGCTGACCTGGGTGCCTACGGCCTGGGTCACCGACATTATTGGGGTTTCCTACAATCCAGCTGGGGTGTCCTTTATTAGATCACGTCTTCTGATAAGTCCACCAATTGCAGGGCACAAGCAGACATGTGCCATTGCTCCTGGGTCTTGGCCCTTGGCACAGGTGAGGTGTAGAATTACTGCTTGTGCCTCAGAAGATTTTTGGCTTTTCCGGCTCCTTGTAAGATGTCTTATTCTTATCTTCAAGCCGGACTCTATGGAACCCCACGCCTCCCTTTTCCTTCTAAATGACATCCTAGTATACTTTGTGTTTCCACTTCCCACCATGTGAAAGGCTGAACATGGACCTTATACTTCTCACAGCTGAGGTTCTGCTTCATCAGCATCATGTCCAGACAATCCATATCACCATAGTCTGTTACAATGTATCAGTCTGGAGTCCAGGTTGTTTAGCTCATAGACTGTCTAGACTGGATACAATTGTAACAAACCTGCAGCTTAGGTTTCTTTGGAGTTTCAGGCTCTGAATATAGATAAGAGTTTCCCACTCACTGACAACAAGCAGAGTTCTTGGCAATGGTGAGGATATCCATGGACTAGTATTGTAACTGCCTCATTCACTTGAAGGCCGCAATACCTGGCATTACCTATTAACAAGAGTGGCACTGTTTCTGGGGATAAAAAAAACCCTTTCCCTTTAAACTTACACACTCAGCTCTGCTACATCTGATTATAGTCTGTAGACTGAGATAAAGTACTTCATTCTCCAAACAAGGAGACTGCATGGTCTAAATATCTTAGGAGACCACCTTGGAACCATGTATGGATGTCAGGGAGCTTAGAGATCTACGACATTAAAGACGTTCTAGTTGATGATTTCCAAGGAGCTGGAACAGAAGCTCCTCGGACAGAGGACAGGTTTCTTATTTCCTTCCAAGTATATGCGTGAGAATGTAGGAGATGAATGAAATGTGAAAGATGTCATGTGAGGGCCACGGCCATTCTTGGGGTCATCCTCTGGGTAATGATTCCCGCAGGAACTGGTGGTGCAGTCGCTGTGTCACAAGGGACGGTTGCCGGGCTGCAGAATATCTGCAGTTTTTAATAATCTAGAATGTAATCCAGGTAAGAAGACAATGACAACCATCCGCCCCCGTGAAAGATTACGGGGAGATAATCTCCGGCCAGATTGCGCCCCAGCTTTGGGTTAACTATTCCACGACAAACCCCTATACAACTAATGTGTTTAATAGTTATACATTAAGTAACATAAAAGAATATTATAGATGCAGCAGAGCCGAATGTGTATCAAATTCTTTTGTACATTGTTATTATGATGTAGTTTATAGTGATAGGACCCAGAGGGGGAACTTGAAGTTTTTGGACCTCAGTGAAAAATTTTTAACTGGGTCAGTTATGTGGCAAAATGTCTCTGAGCCCCCTGGATCATGCCAGCTACAACAGAGTAGGATGTGCCTGTGAAGTGGGGAGTTGGTGGTGGTATCTTGTGTATGACCATACTAACAAATTGTAATATTGCCATAATTTAAAGGGGATCTTTCATTACCTCCACCAACTCCAACTCTTTATATCCTTCAATAGGCAGTGTTCCCCTGATTCCAGATCCGTTGGAATTTTTTCTCTAGCTCCCACCGTTCCTGAGCAATCAGTACTGTTATTTTAGGCTCTCTACTGTCAGGTGGGAGGTCCTAGTGTAGAGTAGACAAATAAGGACCGACCACCTGACAGTAGAGAGCCTAATAAGCATATTGGGAGCTAAAGCTAACTGCGCTGATTGCTCGGGAACCGTGGGGGCTAGAGAAAAAATTCCAACTGCGCCAGAATCAGGAGTTCGGTGGCTATTAAAGGATACCAAGAGTTGGAGATGGTGGGGTGGTGAAAGGTCCTCTTTAGCCCTGCTACATGTGCACCAATGTGAAGCAAATAAGTATCTGTATTAGTTTACTTTGTAGCATCATATGTTGTATAAGGAGCCTTGGGATTTGCCTAAGGTGCAGTTTCTGCCAGGTTGATGCTGCGTAGACTCAGAAGGCGATCCAGCAGGAGATGATATTAATGGACTTGTTTGCATGTGACAGGAAGGAACATGTAGAAGGAAGGCTTACATTACTACTTCCTTGGGCTTTGACATCAAATCTTTTATTTTTCTTGCAGGACATGACATCAGCGTGACAATGACAGCCTGCTGACATCTGCCCCCTCTCATGCCAGAAGACCTTCCTTGGTAGAACCAAGGTCCTTCCGAGACAGGAATCTCTCCGTTATCATTTTTTCCCCCGTGAGTGTTCCCTGTGAGCCTTCAAAACTGTTTCTCCAAAGAGTTTTGCAGAAACTAAGACTGTTTTCTAAAGCAGAAGCACCGCAGTCCTCAACTGAAGTGATGGGCAGCGTGCGAACCAACCGCTACAGCGTTGTGTCTTCAGAAGAGGACGGAATGAAGCTGGCTACCATGGCGGTTGCCAACGGGTATGGAAACGGAAAGAGCAAAATCCATACCCGACAACAGTGCCGTAGCCGATTCGTCAAGAAGGACGGCCACTGTAACGTCCAGTTCATCAATGTGAGCGAGAAGGGACAGCGCTACCTATCCGATATCTTCACCACGTGCGTGGACATTCGTTGGCGATGGATGCTGGTCATCTTTTGCCTGGCTTTCATACTGTCTTGGCTTTTCTTCGGCTGTGTCTTCTGGCTGATAGCTCTTCTTCACAATGACTTGGGGGCTCCGGAAAATCACAGATCTTGTGTCACAGAGGTCAAGAGTTTCACAGCAGCCTTCCTCTTCTCCATTGAAACCCAGACGACCATTGGCTATGGATTCCGATGCGTCACAGATGAGTGCCCGGTGGCGGTGTTCATGGTGGTCTTCCAGTCCATCGTCGGCTGCATAATCGACGCCTTCATCATTGGTGCCGTCATGGCTAAAATGGCCAAACCTAAAAAGAGGAATGAGACTTTGGTTTTCAGTGACACTGCCGTGATAGCCATGAGGGACGGCAAACTCTGCTTGATGTGGAGAGTGGGCAATCTCCGAAAGAGTCACCTTGTTGAGGCTCACGTCCGAGCCCAGCTACTCAAGTCTCGCATTACGTCCGAAGGAGAGTACATCCCCTTAGATCAAATAGACATCAACGTTGGCTTTGACAGCGGCATTGACCGGATATTCTTAGTTTCTCCCATTACGATTGTTCACGAAATCGACGAAGACAGTCCTTTGTATGACCTTAGTAAACAAGACTTAGACAATTCCGATTTTGAGATAGTAGTCATATTGGAAGGCATGGTGGAAGCGACAGCCATGACCACTCAGTGTCGGAGCTCCTACCTAGCTAATGAAATCTATTGGGGTCACCGTTATGAACCTGTCCTTTTCGAAGAAAAAAGTTACTATAAAGTAGACTACTCCCGTTTTCACAAAACCTACGAAGTGCCCAACACCCCGGTGTGTAGCGCCAGGGACTTAGCAGAAAAGAAATATATACTTTCCAACCCAAATACTTTTTGCTACGAGAACGAAGTTTCTCTCACTAGCAAAGAGGAGGAAGGCAGTGACAATGGTCTACCAGATAGCATGAGCACGGACATGCATCCAGATATGGACCACCACAACCAAGTGTCTCTCGACCCTAGGCCGCTAAGGAGAGAATCGGAGATATGACTAAAAAACTGCTACCTTCAGCTGGTCAACTTAGCTGGTCAATGTGCATCGCTGAGCAGGGGCCCACTGCAGTTTTCAGATGTCGGTACTGTTGGACAGAGGTGACATGGAGACAGCGCTTAATGCTGTCAAGCAAACTGTTGCAAAGTTGTAGGCTGTGGTGATCTAAACTGGAACTTATATACTGGTGTTCCACGTTACTAGGCACTCCCCCACAATGCACTGTTAGTTGTGATAACAGGCGGTGCAGGGACACTAGAGGAAATCCCATAAACCTCTTGTAGGACCATCTCTCGAAAGCCTCTCGCTCCACCAGTTGTTCCTGGTGATACATACAACGTAAAAGGACAGGCAGCTGGGATATACAGACAAAGCACTAAAGTGTAACCAGAAGGCACATAATGTAAAATAAATTATGTATGTTTTTTGAAAAAAAAAAAATTTTGACAAAACTTGAACTTGCAGACAAGCTCGTTGGGTTTTCAACCTCTCTCGTTTTTGTTTTATTTTAATTTTTTTTTTTGTAATATTGGGAACAAGTCCATTTTTAATGGCATAACAATAGGCAAATCTCTGCCTTAAAATCTAAGCTGCTGCTATTTACACACACACCCTGTCAATTCTACTGCGGTGTTTTGTATTGTTTCAGTGTTTTAGCCGTATGGTTGGGTTGTGGGGGGTGTCGGGCAAGACTGGCCGTATAGGTATTGGCCAAAAAAAGCCAAATAAAAATCTGTTCAAAGACAGATAAAATTTATTCACTTTAGGGAGCGAGGCTGCGATGTGTCCTCGTACAGCTGAGTAGAGTAGGGTCTATTTTTATATATGGGTGGGGAAGTTAAAAAGATCTAAGTATATACCAAAGAAAATGCAAAAATTGTGTTCAAAACTATTGCTTGCTGGGAATTCTTCTTTTCGGTAGCAATGGAAAGGCTTGGTGTAAACTCCTGCTGCTATATAAGCCTTGTCAATGGGGAGGGGGGTTACTCTTTGTGAGCAGAAAAAGGGGTCCCTTAGGGGGGGGGGCGCCACAAAAAAGCAAAAATTTTACACGCAAGGTCAAGTGTGCTGGGGACATTCCAATTTTGTGGAGTTGAATCAGCATATACGTTAACCCCTTAGGCCCATAAAATAGGCAGAAGAGTTTAGATCGTATATATTTTTAAAAAAATTTATTTTTGCATTTTAAGTGTTACCTGTTGCAGGATCCTCAGGGGCGCATAGAGTTTTTGCATTTGTTAGATGGACTGTCTAAACGTGTTTGAGATTGCCTTGGAATGGAGAGCTAGCTGCTATGTATCATCATGTGGATGTTTGCATAGCGCATGGAGTATATTTCCAGAGATGGATTAGAGGCCATGGGTGGATTGATCTTGTATCAAAAATTTGGAATAAAGATCCTTATTTGGAACTAAA
This sequence comes from Leptodactylus fallax, assembly GCA_947044405.1. NCBI lineage: Eukaryota > Metazoa > Chordata > Amphibia > Anura > Leptodactylidae > Leptodactylus > Leptodactylus fallax. The sequence goes on along the minus strand of CAMRHE010000159.1, from coordinate 3,048,122 downwards.
GACACACATTGGAAAAAATGATGATTTGGCGCAGAGGACCCTGTAAAGGAATCTCTAATAACTGTAAACACGGGAAAGTGAAATCTTTGTTTCATTCCTTTAGCTTGGCGGAGGACTCTTTGGTATGAAGAGCCATGTGCGGGCCATATTGACATTTTTCTCTTTGTGTCAGCTGAAGAGGTCAGCCTCTATCTCTGACTGCAAATAGCATGCATGGGAGAAAGGCACGAACCCACTGGGTCCTCCTCCAAATTTATCGCAAACCGAGTCCTGCGTGTACACAAAAAGTGTAACAAAAAGTTGGAGTCAATTTCTCCATTCTAGCGTATGGTTCCAATCTGTATTGTCATCGAATAGTTTTTATCTACGTTCTCCCTTTCGCACATAGTGTCCCAGATGTTTTTGACTTCAAAAACATTGAGACTTGTATTTCCAGAATGACTAGTACCAATACATCTAGCCGAAGATGCAATGAAAAAGGGTGTGAGCTACAAAAAGCTTTAAACCGTGTCTGTTATCTATATGCCATTAAAAATATCCTTGTCCTGATCTATGGTCACTCAAAAAATAAACCTGCGAAGGCCACCTTGGCTCCATAAAAAGTTCTGCAATGAAAAGGTCATACCTGGTTCACAATGTATATTGAATATTGATTCTTAAGGTGCCCATACCCATTCTGTAGCTGCCGGCCAAATCTGTGGTGGTAGGTTATCTCCATTGAGAACAAAGGATCGGACATGTTGAATTTCAACATGCTTAATCCCCCTTTCCCATAATATCATGTTGGTAAACCTCTGTACACATAAGATAGTTGGCCGCTTATGCCAAAATCAGCAGGTTCGGTCAACTTTGCTCTTATGTGTGTGGGCACCTTTAGTTGCGGTCTTCAGTGGTTGGTAGCAGGCCATATTTTCCATGTATTTTTAGATTAATTGGTAATGTCCACAAGGGTGTATGTATCATAGAGATGGGTTTTGAGGCCTGTGTATAGATGGGCCAAGTTGTCTACCTTCTGGTCCCATCTACACAGTCCATCCATCTGTAATACAAAATGTGTCCAGCCGAGTAAAGGTCCCCCGCATAAATTGGAAAGGGGACATAAGTAAAAACTCTCTTCTATATAGTGATACATGAAATATGGTCTTCTTAAGGTCACAGTTGACCACCATGGACAACCACCAAGTTTGAACAATTGGCACCAATGTTGGGGTTCAATGAGGGTCAAAGAATTTTTTGATGGATTGATTGTGTTGGATTATAAATTGTATAACATCAATCTGGGATTAGAGAGGCTTCGAGAACATTTGCCACTGGCATAAGGTTAGGATTTTCGAGACATCCCAGGTCTGTCAGTCCATGGTCAGCTACGAAGGAACAAAGTCGATACTCTAGCACCGTGAACGTTAACTAAGATACTATCTGCTGCTACATACAACGTTAAAAGGGAAGACAAAAGCAAAACCAAAGAGTATTTTTGTGTAACCGAAACCTTCTAAATCGGGTCAATGTAATTCTGTAGTAGAATATTCCACCTTTCACAATGATGTATCAAGACGTATCTCCTCTGTGACGTCCTTTTCTTTACTACCTCCCACCGCTAAATACAAAAAAAATTGCTTTCAAGCTATTCGAGGCCTGGTGTAGTACTTAAAATTAGAAAGTTTCTGCCCCCCCCAGTCACATCTTAATTGCATTTAATTAAAATACTGTAGGCTATATATAGATCGTGTGATAAGAACGGCCGTTCCCATAGAGACCAGATTGTAAGCATTGGGCCTACTGGCTGACTATTCACTTCTGAACACAAGGAATTTTTTTTTTTTTTTTTTTTTACATCCAAACTAAATGTACTTGAACTAGTTGGAGATGTCATATCTGTAATACACATGGATGGTGTTCTGACTATAGCCATGGTGCATTATTATAAAAAATGGCGGTCTCAATCATCACAGAGGAGGGACGTTCCTTATTTTTAAATCCCAGAAGGGGAATCTTTTTTTTTTTTTTTTTTTTTTTTAAATGGGGAATTTATTACAAAAAGCACAGTTTTTAGTGCCCGATTCAAGTAACGAATGACATAATAAGTCTTATTTTTTAAAGTAAAAAGTTTTGTCGCAAACCAGTCCAGAACTTGAAAGAGGCTGCTATGCACTTTTAACAATTTCCCTTTTTTATTTGTTGCTTAGTATTTTAATTTAGGAAGATCCTTTATCTGATCGCACAGAAAACATTATACCCTAAAAAGGGGTTGACAAGACTCCCTCCCCTTTATTTCCTGTTATTTTGAAAGAGTACAATTTTTATAATACTAATCCATATTTTCTGTATTTAAAGCCAAATGTAAATAATATGTAAAAAAAAAAATAAAAAATAAAAATAAAAAAATTTCAAAAATGTAATAAAAAATTGAATAATACAAAAACACGATATGCCAATAGAGGTATAAATAAAGTGCAGTGAATTCTGGGAACAGATACCTAGAATTTAGATATTTACAAACCTCAAACTGTCTCCGATGTTATGGACGTATGTTATTTATTTAAGCATGGTCTTTTCCTTTGAAAGTGTTTTTGTAGATTCGAAAATTTTTAATATGTTAGTAGCTTATTTTGTTGTTCATGAGTTTTCTTTCTTTTTTTTTTTTATACAAAAACCCTTTGTCTTCACCATGCAAATTTGCACTTTTTTTTATCAGAAAGGGAAATCAATTTTTTTTTAATTCTAAGCTAATTATTTTTGAATTTTGACAATTTCAAAAATTTAATTTTTTTTTTTTTTTTTTTTTTTTTACATTTTTTTTTCTTCCTTTAAGTGGTGTAACATGATATAGACTGTAACATAAGGTACAGGTGACCCTGCTGAATCAACTATGAGGGGCTGTAGACCGTGAAGCTGGATTTAGCTATATATGGAAGTTGCTGTTGTATTATACATTTATTAAAAGACCCCTTTTCCTTCCTGAAATACTTGAATTGGGACATTTGAATGATGTCTTAACCATAGCACTGTATGTGAGGTCACTAAGGAAGTCATATACATATATCTCTCTTTATATGTATGAACATTTTACATATACAATCTTCTTAGTGCTTACACATTGGAGTGTTAACATGAGTGGCACCCTAGATTTTTCTGCAGCATTCCTCATGGAGAAGGCCACCGGGTCACCAGATGCCTAAATACTCATAATTCATGTTTTTGACCTTTTTTTTTTTTATGCAACTTTTTTTTTTTTTTCTTAACGGATGTCTTGAAGTCAAGACCACACAAGGATGGGATTACTTACTACTTAGACTAGTAAGCAAACTAATTGCCCCCCTTCCTAAATTTCTACATATTATGCAACAGGGGTAAGTTATTATATTTATTAAACATAATCTAATAAATAGTGGGATGCAAAAAAAATTTTTTTCAAAAATATTTCTACCTTACGGTAAAGACAAAGGGTTTGAACACGCAAATTCTTATTTTCTGTTGGATTTAGGTTAAAAAGTGATAAGATGTACTGTAATGTCTTTAAACTCTGGTTGTCCCTTGCTTAATAAAGGGCAATGGGCACAGCCTGGTCACCATCTTTAGCCAATTTTTTATTATTTTTTTTTTTCCTCTACGTTTGGTTTGCTGTTTCCATGTTGGGATCAGCCTATGACAATCATTGTAAATAATTCTCTTCTTTCTGGCTGTAACCTTTTTTATTGTATCAAAGTCTTCCTAAAATGTACTGCACAGATCCTGGATTGTACAGATTTTTTATTAATATTATGTCTTATTTTATTATTTCTAAAATAAAATAAAATTTCAAATATTTCTGTTTTTGGATTTTTTACTTTTGTACTTTTTGTAATTTTTTTTATGAATTTATTTTTTTACACGATTTGCTTAAAGGGTACTTAGGGTACATAGGTGTAATCTGGTATAAATATAACAAAGGGAAAATTATATAAAAAAGAAAAATTAAGGAGTTTTCTGAGATTAAATTTTTTTCCCCAGAAATAGCACTACTCGTCTGTTTTTTACAGTTCGAATCCAATACCAGATAAATCACCCAACAATTTTTGAATGAAAAAAAATAACTTTAGACCTCTATTTTACAGGTTCCTCAAATTAAATTTTTTTCAAAAATGTTTTTAAAGAACATTTGAAAGATATATATGTGTGTGTGTGTGTGTGTGTGGGGGTATATATATATATATATATAATATAAAAAAATTTCCATCTCTTCTAATATAAATGTATTACCATAAAGGGGAAGGGCTCATTTGGCCGTTGTATATTCCATACCAATTCCACCATCTTCAGTTCAACCGAGTGTGCTTGTGTGGGGAATGGGAACAGTTTCAGCCAGATTCCTCTGGTGGTGGCTTATCTTCCTTGAAAACAAATGATCCGGAATGATGATATTTAGTATGCCCATTCCTTTTTTTCCTGTAACATATGCAAAATGAATATCTCCTGAACATTTCATACCAAAAAAATGGCTCCCATTAGTTCCACCAGTGGTGTCAGATCATCTAAACCTAATCTGTATGTCCACCTTTAGATGTTAATGGCTAAAAATGTGACTATATTGGAAGGAATCACATAATCACCAGACAAGTCTTTGGGTGGCCCATGGCCACCTGAGTAAAAATTCTTAAAACTTGTCAAATCCATGGTGACGTAGACAAGGGGCCCACTGTGTCCCCCAAATGCCCACATATACTTGGATCAGCCCTGATGATTAGGGGTAATTGCGGAATGATGTGGCCAAGTAGAAGACAGTAGTCAAGAGCACTTCACGAAGAAAGAAAACATCCACATGTTCTGCCCTCCTATAAGTAATATCTGATAGTTGGGGGCCCTGTGATAGATTTTACTCTCTTGCCCCTAATAGCTTCAAATTACACTTCAGGCCTGATCCACTCTTCATGGTTTGACAACTTTGCCATGACTGTAGGGTGAATTAGCTCACTTAAAATTGATACCATCCATGAGGAAAAGAGGGGCCCACTAGACCCACCCCCATAGCAGTCCAAGGGTTACACAACTTTATTATGGCAAATGATATTGAACAGGCTTATTTTTAAGAATTTATGTCTCTACCTTCCAAAATTCCTAAAGTCGAATTGGTAGTCGTAGTCTGATGTGGAGGATGGGCCACATTGGAAATTTACCATAACATAATATAAGCACAGCAGTTGTAGGAATGTATGTCTATTCATACTGTACCTACTCCTGGACCAACTCGAAACCTGCAAAATGTCAAAGGGCCCCTGTGAAGACATGACCTTTCTCTTGGACTAAGAGCTCTAAGATTTTCACGGCACTGTGTAAGAAGTGTGTAATTGAGACTATAATACGTCCAGTATCCACCACTAATACGCTTACACTGGAACTGGTCTGGGTAAGTGGAGCTTAAAGCTCCATGATTAATTGGGCGAATTCCATCTAGAGAATTGGCATGATGCTTAAGCCGAGAACGAAATATTCATTATATTCTCATTAACTAAAAGACAAAATCTACAGAAAGAAAGAAAGACAGAATATATCAGGGGATTTCAGTAATATTACAGATCTATCTATCTATCTCTAAGATAGATACTGTGAATTCCTAGATACATTTACAGATCTAAGACAGACCTGTAATTACTAATCTATCTGCTTCTGATATAGATACTCTATATACATAGACAAACATACAGATTGACGACAGATGTATCTGTAATTACTAATTATCTATCTGCTTCTGATATAGATACTTAATACAGATTGACGATACATACATAGATAATTACTAATTATCTATGTATCTATTGTTCTATCTATCTGTCTCTGATATACATACTGTGCATACATAGACAGACATATAGATCGAGGATAGTCAGTCTGATAGATAATTACTAATTAACTATCTCTCTCTAACATAGATACAGTAGATACATAGAAAGACATACAGATTGAAGATGGTTAAATAGATGGATCTGTAATTACTAATTATTTATCTCTGATGTAGATGCAGTACATACATAGATAAACATACAGATCGAAGATAGACAGAAATAGCTGTAATTATCTATCTATCTATCTATCTATCTATCTATCTATCTATCTATCTATCTGTCTATCTACCTGCCCTGATACTGTGTATAAGTAGACAAACATACAGATCAAAGCTAGGTGATTAGTAATTACAAATCTATCTATTTTCTATCTCTCTGTGATATAGATACTGTAGATACTTAGACAATCATTTTTCTTTCTTTGATATGAATACTGTACATTCATAGACACATACAAATTGAAGAATGACAGATAGAGATACAGTGGGGAAAAAAAAGTATTTAGTCAGCCACCGATTGTGCAAGTTCTCCCACTTAAAAAGATGAGGCCGGCCTGTAATTGTCATCATAGGTAGACCTCAACTATGAGAGACAAAATGAGAAAACAAATCCAGAAAATCACATTGTCTGATTTTTAAACAATTTATTTGCAAATTCTAGTAGAAAATAAGTATTTGGTGAATAACAAAAGTTCATCTCAATACTTTGTTATATATCCTTTGTTGGCAATGACAGAGGTCAAACGTTTTCTGTAAGTCTTCACAAGGTTGGCACACACTGTTGCTGGTATGTTGGCCCATTCCTCCATGCAGATCTCCTCTAGAGCAGGGATGTTTTGGGGCTGTCACTGGGTAACACGGACTTTCAACTCCCTCCAAAGGTTTTCTATGGCGTTGAGATCTGGAGACTGGCTAGGCCACTCCAGGACCTTGAAATGCTTCTTACGAAGCCGCTCCTTCGTTGCCCTGGCGGTGTGCTTGGGATCATTGTCATGCTGAAAGACCCAGCCACGTTTCATCTTCAATGCCCTTGCTGATGGAAGGAGGTTTGCACTCAAAATCTCACGATACATGGCCCCATTCATTCTTTCATGTACACGGATCAGTCGTCCTGGTCCCTTTGCAGAGAAACAGCCCCAAAGCATGATGTTGCCCCCCCATGCTTCACAGTAGGTATGGTGTTCTTTGGATACAACTCAGCATTCACTCTCCTCCAAACACGACGAGTTGTGTTTCTACCAAACAGTTCTACTTTGGTTTCATCTGACCATATGACATTCTCCCAATACTGTTCTGGAACCTCCAAATGCTCTCTAGCAAACTTCAGACGGGCCCGGATATGTACTGGCTTAAGCAGGGGGACACGTCTGGCACTGCAGGATCTGAGTCCCTGGCGGTGTAGTGTGTTACTGACGGTAGCCTTTGTTACGTTAGTCCCAGCTTTCTGCAGGTCAGTCACTCGGTCCCCCCGTGTGGTTCTGGGATTTTTGCTCACCGTTCTTGTGATCATTTTGACCCCACGGGGTGAGATCTTGCGTGGAGCCCCTGATGGAGGGAGATTATCAGTGGTCTTGTATGTCTTCCATTTTCTAATTATTGCTCCCACAGTTGATTTCTTCACACCAAGCTGCTTGCCTATTGCAGATTCAGTCTTCCCAGCCTGGTGCAGGGCTACCATTTTGTTTCTGGTGTCCTTCCACAGCTCTTTGGTCTTCACCATAGTGGAGTTTGGAGTGTGACTGTTTGAGGTTGTGGACAGGTGTCTTTTATACTGATAACAATGTCAAACAGGAGCCATTACTACAGGTAATGAGTGGAGGACAGAGGAGCCTCTTAAAGAAGAAGTTACAGGTCTGTGAGAGCCAGAAATCTTGCTTGTTTGTAGGTGACCAAATACTTATTTTCCACCATAATTTGCAAATAAATTGTTTAAAAATCAGACAATGTGATTTTCTGGATTTGTTTTCTCATTTTGTCTCTCATAGTTGAGGTCTACCTATGATGTCAATTACAGACCGGCCTCATCTTTTTAAGTGGGAGAACTTGCACAATTGGTGGCTGACTAAATACTTTTTTTTCCCCATTGTAGATAGATATGAGATAGATAGATCTGTAATTATCTATCTACCAAAAATAAAATTTCTCTGCCAGCATCCAATGTAAATGATGGAGAAACTTTATTGAGACTTGGAGCTACAAACATCACGTATCGGCCCTCACAAGAGCCTTTTTCAAGTGCCACTGGTGGGATTATATTACTGCCGGGCATCAAGTGAGGAGACGCCCTTTACATTGGTGCTGTAATTTTTTGCCATCTATCTGTCTGCCTACATATATATATATATATAAATATATATATATATATATATTTATAGACAAAGATAGATATTCTCAATAAAGAGAACCTGTTATATGGAAAATGTTGTTCAATCTGTATGCTTTATCTATCTATCTACTGTAGCTATCTCTGATACTGTACATACCTAAAAGGTATCGCCTGATTTCTTCACTCTTCCACTACTGTACATACCTAGACACATAAACAGATTAAAGATAGATAGATAGATAGATAGATAGATAGATAGATAGATATGTAGATAGATTGCTAATTGCTATCTATCTATCTATCTATCTATCTATCTATCTATCTAAAGTTTCAATCATTCTGTGTATCTCAGATCTATCTATCTATCTATCTATCTATCTATCTATCTATCTCATAACTATCTATACTGTAGATCTATCTAACTATTGATAGATCTATTTATTATATATCTATCTACCTATAGATCTATCTATCTAAAAAAAAAAAAAAACATTGTCTATTAAGTTTCAATCATTCTGTGTATCTCAGATCTATCTTTCTTTCTATTTGGACATAAAACAATCTGTAACAACTAATGACCTTATAGATTTGGCCTAGATGTGGTTTATTTATACGTTTCTGAAACCTAAATTCAAGGTAGCAATCCCCGATATACTGCTATCATCTGATATATTGTAGTCAGCAGCAGGAACATTCTGAAAGTCTTCACAGGACTGTAGGAACATCTAGAGGCATAATTAGAAGTTCCTGGGCGCAGTGCAAAATCTGTAATGGGCCCCACCTTACCCTGTCCTATGTATAATACTGTTATCCTCTTATGTCCAAGAAAGGTCTTTGGGTCTCCTCCGTCTCTTGGGCCCGGAAGTCATTGCTACCTCTGCAACCCCCTATAGTTACGACCCTGGGACCTTCCACGTAATGCAGACTGCTACCTGTGCACATTACTGTCAGATCCCTCCCGAGAAGGATATTACTCTCCATTATGACAAAGGCTCCATCACAAGCTGAAGCCTCCGAGAATCCATCTATTTATTATTAGTATATGCAGGCTATGGGCCGGATCATGCCGCAGTGAAATGGTTAAACTGTTTTACTTAATTCACAAGGGAAAGTTATTCTTGCAGTGTTTTTCCTGGTAAAGTTCATAGAGAACAATTCTAGGTGCGGTGGAAACATTTTCCATCATCCAAATGAGTAGGGATGAGTCAGTTGGACATCTCCCTACCAAAAGTAAACCCTACAGTATACATTGTAGAAGTGAGCTCCACGTGCAACCCCTGCTTGTTCATGGGCTCCTTCATTGGTAGCAATTGTTCATGGCGTCCTGGATTCAGGCTCATTGTCGTGGGAAGAGGGTTGAATTTGGGGCTATCTTGGACCACTCTTTTACTCCTGGACTACCTTGGACCACAGAGAATCGTATAATTAAACCCGCCTAAGGCACCAGAAATATTATAGTTAACTTCTTAAAGGGATGTCTCATCAGAGTCCCCAAATGATTTTGCTGTGGCCCCTGCAGGAGTTATGCATGGTAGTCAGTCAGATTGATCCTGTCCTCTGGTTTCTGATCCTGAGTGGTGGACCCTTCTATGATATCCTAATAGACCATATGGAGTTATGACAAGTTATGACCCTATTTCCTTTGTATTTAGGTGTAGAGGCCTGTGGCCTACTCCAAATGTGTCAAAAAGACAGAGCAGCTGGACTCCCTCTCGCAGAACGTAGTAATGTGACAGCCAGGAAAGACGCTGTACTCACACAGTCACCAGCATTTAATAAGGTAGATGTTCAGCACAACACAGGTTAACATCAGTTGCTCAGCAATAAGAAACAGCCAGGATCAACATTGGCAGTCCACAAGACAGGAACGAAACTTGTCTTTATACAAGAGCCCTTCCCATCTGACATGACTACAGGGGTCAGGCTGTAGAGCACTCAGACTGGCTTTGGGGTCTGCATGGGTGCATCAGCTGCCGTGCTGAATCCTAAATCTTAATTGTATATTAGGCTACTTTGTCTATGGTCACTGTATGTTGGTAGGATTTGATAAGTGTATGGCAGTATTTACTTAAAGTGCACCTTCAATGATAAAAACACTTTTCATAAATGAATAGTGCAGGTGAATATAAGAAACTTTGTAAGAAATCTTATTAAACAAATAAGATTATCAGCCTTATCAGCCTGGATTGCCTTTTACCTAGAAGTCTATGGAGAGAGAAAGGGGAGGAGGAGATTGTTGGAAAAGACACACAAAAAAACGCAGCTGCTAAACTCTGCTACAGTGAGGGAAGGCTCTTTTCACATTGCTATATTTTGTGATAAGACGCATATAATGAGGCAATAAATCAATTATCAGCCTCCCCCCCCGGTCTATAGACTTCTTTGTATGGGCTAAGTACAGAGCCTAAAGGGAGAAGGAAACAGATTACTTTAATAAGATATATTACAGAGTGTCTTATATTCATCTGTACTAACCATTTAGTAAATGTGGTCTCATCACTGGAAATACACTTTAAGTATTGTATGGTATATTATTTTTACACAGTATTGTTGTGGTCAACTGTATGGAAATTAATCACGGCCCTGTTATTTTGGCATTATACTGTATGATGCTTTTAATGTTCATTAAAAGGGTTGTCCAAGACCTGAAGGTATGAATAGATTATCAGTATCAGATTGGTCAGGGTCTGACACCTGACCCTGTCCCGACCACCGGAAGCCACATACATGAATAGGAGCTCTGCTCTTATTCAAGTGTATGGGAGTGGGGCTGCAGATCCAGGCACCACCGCTATACTGTATGGATTAGAAGTTATATACAGTGTATGACGGTATGTTTATTTGTGCACTGCATGACAGCACATCCTATAGGGTGGAACCAACATAAAGTAGGTTATGGTTATGGGATTAGCCAGGATTGCCCGCCTCACTCTGATGGTCTGCCTCTATGGTACATACGTCTTCATGCTGAACATAATGCAATGCCGCTATACAAGGTCACCTGCTATAAGGCCATCACCAATATAAATCTTCATCCATTGCCTATAACAGTGTGAAAGAGAAAAAAAAATGTGTCTGTTGGGTGTGTATGAACTCTCCACATAGTAACAGACATTTCACTCTCACCATTAAGGAGGAAGACTCTTGTGATCCAGCGAGCGCTGTTACCTCTCATCTTTCCGAGTGACAAGTGTTTGCATTTGAAAGGGACAAGATATAAATCCCACCAGCGTATTCCTTTCCGCTGAAGGACAGAAAGTTCCAGGGATCCGATTACTTTTGGACATAATTATGATGCAAATGGTATCAGGAATACTCTGCATGACTTGATATCAAGCTACAAGTAGCAAACAGAAAATTAAAGTGACAGCACACCCACTTTATTCTAATCACTTTTACTCTAATATTAAGGTCAAATAGACACCGTATTGTCATATTTGTACAGGTTTGCGTTCAGTGAAAGACAGTATTGTGGTAATGTACACAGTGATGTCACAGTACAAAGATAATATATACAGTGATGTCACAGTACAGAGATAATACACACAGTGATGTCACAGTATAGGGATAAAACACAGTGATGTCACAGTATAGGGATAATGTATACAGTGATGTCACAGCACAGGGATAATACACACAGTGGTGTCACAGTATAGGGATAATGTACACAGTGATGTCACAGTACAGAGATAATACACACAGTGATGTCACAGTACAGAGATAATACACACAGTGATGTCACAGTACAGGGATAATACACAGTGATGTCACAGTACAGAGATAATACACACAGTGATGTCACAGTACAATGATAATATATACAGTGATGTCACAGTACAGGGATAATACACACAGTGATGTCACAGTATAGGGATAAAACACAGTGATGTCACAGTATAGGGATAATGTACACAGTGATGTCACAGCACAGGGATAATACACACAGTGGTGTCACAGTATAGGGATAATGTACACAGTGATGTCACAGTACAGAGATAATACACACAGTGATGTCACAGTACAGGGATAATACACACAGTGATGTCACAGTACAGGGATAATACACACAGTGATTGTCACAGTGCAGGAATAATGTACATAATGATGTCACAAGTACAGGGATAATACACACAGTGATGTCACAGTGTAGGGATAATACACAGTGATGTCACAGCATAGGGATAATGTGCACAGTGATGTCACAGTGCAGGAATAATGTACATAATGATGTCACAAGTACAGGGATAATACACATAGTGATGTCACTTTCATCTTTCCATGTCCCCCTGCCTGGTGTGGGGATTTACCCCCTTATTTGTAGGACCCTATGGCAGCTCTTTTACCTGCTACCCTTTATTGAAGTGCCAATCCCAAGTGATTTTCCAGTGGTTTTATTTAGCAAAACCATACAAATAGCAAAGGGTGAAAGGCCGACACCACAACTAACCCACAACTACACTGACAAGCTGCAGAACTGAAGATTGTTTTTTGAACTCTATCAATATGTACTGCACTGTAAATCTCTGCAGATATTTCGCCAATTTGGGCCAAGAAAATGTGGCACAAATAGACAGACTAGTCCTCGTCCAGCTGTATTCCTAAATTTGAATCCACATAACTCCCATTTGGGGTTACATTAGCACAAGCTCCGCCTCTGTGGGGGTTAGTTTGGGGGTGGCTATGCACTTGAGTATGCTCGATATATATTTTTGGTATCTTCATCTTGGGTGGTGACATAGTGAGAACGCGTCTTTCAGCCCCAAAGCGGTTAACACGCTATCACATCAGTAGGCAGGCAGCCAGCAGAACAGTGTTCTCACTGCACTACAAAAGCCTTAAACAACAAAATTATATATTATTAACGATAATTGCAGCTGCGAATTGGAAAAACCAGGGTTTTCAAAACTGCCTCCTCTACGCGGAGGGTAAGAGCCTTCGAGAGGCTTCGGATCACAAATCATTTACATTTGGCAAGCGGGAACAATGGGCTTTGTTTGAGATGTTCTCTGTGTTTGATGCACGCCGTTGTCTCAATGATCTGACATCGTCATTAATTATGCTAACCTTATTCTGCTTCCTTCAAGGTAGTCTATTACCGCCGAAAGGTCTCTGTACCTAATTACCCATCTGTGTATTCATCTACCTCTTGCCTACTGAGAATGTAGCACACAATGAATTATGTGCCATGTGATAAGTTCATGCAATTAAAGAGGTATCACTACTGAGATATATGCCTTTAACAAAAATTTCTTCCAAAATAGCGCCACACCTGTCAACAGGTTAAGACTGGTATTGCAGCTCACTCCCATTTACACAAGTGGAATAGAACGGCAATACCAGATACGACCTATTTATAGGTGTGGTGCTGTTTTTGGAAAAAAGAAGCATGTTTCCGTAATCCTATATAAACACTTAGAGAGGACCTTATTTATGCTTACTTGTATAGCGCCATCATATTTCGCAGCGCTTTACAGACATTGACAGTCACTGTCCTATATAGGGCTCACAATCTACATTCCCTATTAGTATGTCTTTGGAGTGTGGGAGGAAACCCATGCAAACACGGGGAGAACATACAAACTCCTTGCAGATGTTGTTCTTGGCAGGATTCGAACCCGGGACTCCAGCGCTGCAAGGCTGCAGTGCTAACCACTGAGCCACCGTGCTGCCTTTCATCACCTCCACCAGCTCCAACATTTTGCATCCTTCAGTAGCTGCCCCTCCACTGATTCTGGCACAGTTGGAATTTTTCTCTAGCCCCCATGTTCCTGAGCAATTGGTGTTATTATTTTCAGCACCAATATGCTCCATAGGCTCTCTACTGTCATGTGGGTGGTCCAAGACTATCTGCTTCACCCCAGGACCACCCACCTGATAGCAGTAATCCTAATTAGCATAATGGGTGCTGAAAATAACAGCATCAATTGCTCAGGGACGGTGTGGGCTAGAGAAAAAATTCGGACTGTGCCGGAATCAGTGGAGGGGCACCTGTTGAAAGATGCAAAGAGTTGGAGATGTTAGCAATGGTGAAAGATCCTCTTTAGCATCCACTACAGAAGGACCTATTAGAATTGTGTACACCGGTGTGATAGGTACAAGTACGTAAAGGGGTTGTCCAGGACTATGATACTGAACTCAACTTCCTATTCGCAGGAAGTGACATCATGCTTGTTTGTCACATGACCATGCTGCAGCTCAGTCCCATTGAATGTGTTGAGTTGTTGCATGGCCATGTGACCGATGAACATGATGTCACTTCCTGAGAAGAGGAAGTAGAGCTTAGTTTCATAATCCTGGGCAACCCCTTTAATGATTCAGCAGGGTAGTTTCTGCTACCCCATGGCTAGTTTCCCCTCATCCCCAGTGTAGTCCCTGGTGACTCCACAGACCTGTAAGATCTACATACAAGTGAAACAGATAAATAGTTCCCTGTCCCTGCATTCCCCGGGTGTGATGATCCAAAGGGATGGCTTCACCCCCCTGATAACTCAGTGGGATAGATTCTACTCATAAGTGACCTACAAATGGCGTCATAGCCTAATGTACCCAATGACCCACTGAAACAGCTCCAAACTCTGGTGACCCTTTGATCTAATTTCTGCTGAGTCCCACTTCCATCAATTCATCGCGATCCAAGTGATATAACTTTCCTTACTTTTTGAACTATTGAATAAGGTTGGTACTTTCATTGGCCAACTGAATTGGTATCTACCATTTGACGATTCAGCTTTCACATTTGGGCAAAGTACTGGAATGACTTCTCATTCTAAGTATGCCTAATGACTAGTTCCTGATTTTGGTGACCCACTGGGATAGCTTCCAGGTCTGCATGACCCATCAGGCGATCATGCTCTCCCAACAAACCAGTAAAATCTACTCCATGGGGTACTTTCTTCTCCATGGTTACCAAGTGATATGACTTCCAATTAGGATACCTGTAATGGAGAGCTCAACTCTACATAGCATTGGATTGTCCTTATGATCTTCCATAATGTGGGTCATTAAAGAGGTTGCCCAGTTTAGAAAACCCATTCATATATACCTTTCTAGGGAGTTCTGACTTAATAGAGTGAGGTCCTCTGTTCAGGATCCTCAACCACCAAACCTGAGGCGTATTATTGTCTGGAGTGCCCTGAAGGCCCCAACTGAAAATGGTACCTCACGTTGCCTGCAAAACAGCGGCATGACCTGCAGGCACATCCACACCGCTGACAGTGTACCTATTCCACAGTCACAACAGGTGCACAGAATTAGGGGAACATTTTCCTGCAGGTCTTCCAATGTGGTGTATCTCATAATGTGTGTGCAATGTCCCACCACAGGCCTCTACAGTATGTGGGGGCAACAGGGCAGAGACTTAGTCAGTGCATGAACTCACACAGATTTACCATTAATAACAGCATAAAAGATCTTCCAGTGGCCGCACATTTCTGCGGAGAAGACCACTCTATTGAAGATTTGCGGGTTGTGGTTTTAATGGGACATTTTAAAACACAGAATGAGAGGAAAGAATGGGAGTACAAGTTAATGCGAAAATTTCAAACTCTGCAATTTGGACTTAATATTCATGCCAGCTTCATGTCACACTATGTATGAACTGTGAAGGTCACAAATCACCACCTGATAGCAAACAGATAACAGATCCCTCTGTCACACACCACAAATTTTAGACCTGTTGTAAATAACTTCCCTACGTACATTGAATTTTGTTATTTCAAGATCCTTTTGAAGATCCATGTCTTGTGTATGTATAAATAGTGTGAATTTTCAATTTCTAGTATTACACAATGTCTGATGAAGGGAGCTAGTACTTCCGAAAGCTTACTTATCAAATATACTCAGTTAGCCTCTAAAAGGTATCGCCTGATTTCTTCACTCTTCCACTACTTTCTATGGCTAACACGGTACAACATTATACTACCAGGATCCTCTTGGCCAGAGTAGAGACCCGTTAGAAAGGACAAGTCCTCCAGAGCCTCTCTCTTTAGACTCTTGTCCTGTCTTGCATTACACAGGCAATCCATTAATTTGAATGGATACTGTGTAATGCAAGACAGGGCAGGTCCTCCAGGGGTAGACACTGTGAAGGACCTGTCCTGTCCTGCATCACGCAGACAATCCATTGATATGAATGGACACTGTGTAGTACTTCATTTGGCCTGTGATGGCACTGTAGAAAATCTGAACTCTTACAGCCAGGGGACACACAATTTATAATTTATCATCAGGGGACTTTATAATCATTGTCAATGGAAACTTCTAACAAGTAGGGATTTCCAAAGAGGGATTGGCCTCTTTAATACTAGGACATTGTCTAAGGTTCCTCGCATCTATTGACAACTTAGTGGCTAATACGCCTACAACGACTTAGATCTGGAGCACTTTCTTCCCCCCCCCCCCTTTGTCCCCTTTTGAACTTCACTAGTGAAGGGGATGGTGAAACAAGACCCTATTTTGCAGGGGTCCCATCACAGTTCACCCAATGCAGTAATGCCCGTTAGTCAGTAATGTAAATTGATTATACAACTTGCACTTTAATGAAGTATTTCTGGCATTGATTGGGTTAAAATATGAATGTAAAAACACTTTTGGCAATGTGCGTCACTGTGTCACAATTCTGACAGGCTTGTAATTTCCAGGAGAGAGTTGTCGCTCCTTCTCCCCCCCCTGTATAATACACTATTATGTATGCAACATTAACATATAACTGCTCTGCTGTGTGTCACTGTACGAAAGCAAACTTGGAATGTCCTTACCTCTGTCACGATTTTCAAGTAATCCTGCTTGATTTCGTGCAGAATGTCACCTCATCCACCGGCATAGACGACTCTCCTTCGAGGATTTTACACATGAGGTGATGCTGCTCTGAAGGTACTACTATAAAACAGGTGTAGTCTGCCATGTCATAGATGATGCTGCTCAGAGTCAGTAGGTACTACTATAAAACAGGTGTAGTCTACCATGTCATAGATAATGCTGCTCAGAATCAGAAGTCACTACTATAAAACAGCTGGTGTCTACCATGTCACAGATGATGCTGCTCAGAGTCAGAAGGTATTACTATAAAACAGGTGTAGTCTACCATGTCCCATATGATGCTGTTCAGAAGGTACTACTATAAAACAGGTGGCGTCAACCATGTCACAGATGCTGCTGCTCAGATGGGACTACTATAAAACAGTTGGTGTCTACCATGTCACAGACAATGCTAAAAGAAAAACTTGGCTGCTTTCTTCCAAAAAGAATGCCACCCCTGTCTATGGGTTGTGTGTGGTATTGCAGCTCAGCTCCATTGATAGTGACTAGGACTGACCTGCAATACCAAACTGAGCCTGTAGACAGGTGTATACTAATCTTGGACAAACCCATATGGATGAATGCACTTGAACCTATGGAAAGAAGGCTAAGAACCGTATACATATTCAGCCCAACCCAGCTAATAGATAGAGACCAAAATATTAAAGTTAGGTCTGGGATAGGTATCAGTGTATTAAATGAAACCAATGTAGACCCACTGGTATATATGCAAGCAATATACTGAGAACAATCTTTCTTCCAAAAACAGCACCACACCTGTCCATAGGTTGTCAATGGTATTGCAGGACAGTCTTATTCACTTTAATTAAATTGAGCTGCAATACCAGACACAAACTATGGAAAAGAGTGGAGCTGTTTTTCGTAGAAAGCAGTCATGTTGTTCTAAGGTAGGGACAATCCAGTAGAGGTCTTTATATGGCACCCCTAACCCACGTTACAGCAGTAAGTAGTATACCTGTGAGCCATGCTAGGATTTGTAGTATTTCAGCAGCTGCAGGGCCACGTTGACTGACTCCCAATGGACTCTTACTTTGTATGTCCCAATTCTTCACCCACTTGGTTATTTAACTGTAGGAAACTCATTTGTTTCTGTTAAATCTCCCCCAAAGCTTCTCTTTACAGAGTCTCGCCGAAGTCAATTACATGAGGATCAAAGGAATAAGTATAGTGCGGCTCCAGGCCGGGTCAGCGAGGTAAATCAGTGACCCACATATGATAGCCTCAGGTAGGAGGACATGGTAATTGTACTGTACCGAACTTACACTGTATATCAAGGGCAAAAGGTAAAGTGAAAATGGCCACTTCTGGCCAAAAAACCTAAAAAAACTTCAATCTACCCTCAGAGGTGGCCTAGACTATGTTGGTTACCTCCCTCCATACAGAAATGAGTAGAGTGGGAAACTTCTAGGACCTGAGCCATCCAAACCAGAAACAAAAGAAATCTTGGGAGGTTTGCCCATCTTTACTATTTAACTACATATTACATAGAGTCTGCAAGAACATTTCAGTAAGTAATACCTGAACAGCACTGAGCAGAATTCACAATTTAAGAGGCTTCGGAGCTGAAATCTCCTAGCATTGCCTGCTAGTGCAAGGTCTTTACCAAACACTCTGTGTAGTTTCATCTTTAGGCAAAATCTACAAGTCAGCTACTTCCTGTCAGCCATTTTAGTTTTTATGGGATTCATTTTTCTGTCACCAGGTCACCCAGATGGCTATTTCAGGCCAGTTTCTCCTTTACAAATTTCTGACTAAAATTAGATGTGTATGATTGAAACTCTACATTTAATGTGTGAAACATTATCTATCATCCTGGATTTTTAATTTAAAATTTGCCCAAATTTATAGCTCCAAAAATTACATATTTGTTTTCTTCTAATATATTATAATAACAATATTAAAGAAATTATATCAATAAGAGAGAATCTCACCAGGGACATCATTAAGAGATGAAGTAGCTAGCTTATTTTCCTACCTGAGTGTTAACAGATATCAATGCAGGTGGCAGCCTGGGATATTACACCAGGAGAAATCCAGATAAGCCATAAACAAATCATAAAAATAAGGTTAAAAAAAGAGCCATAAAAATAGAAGTCAGCGTGGATATCAGTGAGGGGGGAAGTAGCTAGCTTCTTCTCCTTCTTCTTAGGTTTCAATAGATATCAATGAAGTTGGCAACATGGGACATTACACCAGGAGAAGGCATAAAGAAATTGTAATAATTAGGTTGAATAAATGCTATCAATGTAGAGAAGGTCATCGGGGACATCAGTGAGGATGAAAGTAGCTAGCTTCTTCTCCTACTTAGGTTTCAATAGATATCAATGCAGTTTGTGTCCTGGGGCATTGCTTCATGAGAAAACTTTAAAAAATTCTAATGACTATGTCAAAGAAATGCTATCAATGTAGAGAAGGTCAGTAGGGGCATCAATGGGGATGGAAGTAGCTAGCTTCTTCTCCT
The DNA here is from genome assembly GCA_947044405.1 of Leptodactylus fallax. Lineage (NCBI taxonomy): Eukaryota > Metazoa > Chordata > Amphibia > Anura > Leptodactylidae > Leptodactylus > Leptodactylus fallax. The sequence continues at coordinate 3,028,700 of CAMRHE010000159.1, read as the reverse complement.
ATTTGGGTTCAATAGTTACACTAATGCAATTGGTGGCCTGGGATACTGCTTTATGAGAAAGCAAGATAAGAAATAAAAAAAATTATAATAACTATATTAAACAAATGCTATAAATAAATGATGGAGAGCAGGGACATCTGTGGGGTAGAAAGTAGCTAGCTTCTCCTCTTATTTGAGTTTCAATAGCTGTTAGTGCAGATCGCAGTTCAGGACATTGCAATATGAGAAAACCAGATAATAAATAAATAAATTATAATAACTATTAAAACAAAAAAATGCTATCAACATAGAGAAGGTCAGCGCGGACATCAGTGGGGGAGGAAGTAGCTAGCTTCTCCTCTACTTAGGTTTCAATAGATATCAAGGCAGTCTGGGACATTACATTAGGAAAAAAAAGAAAAGATAAGACATAAATTATTATAAAAAAAAGTTAAAGAAATGCTACACATGTGGAGAAGGTCAGTGGAGACATCAGTGGGAGAGGAAGTAGCTAGCTTCTTTATTTTCAATAGATTTTTATGCAGATTTTTGGCCTGAGCCATTGTATCATGAGAAGACCAGATAAGACATAACTTTTAAAAAAACTTTGTAAAAAAATGCTACATGTGTGGAGAAGGTCAAAGAGACATCAGTGAGGGAGGAAGGAGCTAGTTTCTCCTCCTACTTGGGTTTCAATGCAGAGGCGGCCAGACATGGCATCAGGAGACAAAATAAGACATAACATAAACCATTAGATTTATATTTAAGGTATACAGTAGATGTCATAAAGGGGAACAACCTGTCTGGAAAGTAGGAAGGAAATTTGGATCATTAGTACATCTACTGTGTGTAGGAAGCCTTAAAGGGTATTTTTTTTTTCCAAAAAATGTTACCAAATTTTTATTAGTTCCAAATTAGACTCACTTAAATTGGACACAACCCATCATGGGCCACACAAGAGTGTCTCTGCATCTCCCTGCGCAACCATCGGACGTGGCCTTTGCACAGCTTCTGTGTAAATATTGTTTTTGTGTGTATTTTTAAGTCTTGCTGAAGCACCTGATAATCCTGGATTACTGATAAGCAAGTGCATTAAGTTGGTGTGTATGGAAACCAATAGATCAGATTAACTCTCTTACTGTCACTCCATATGTTCCTAGAAACAGGTGCAAAAAAATATGAAATGCAATTCTTTGGAATTGCTGCGACAATTTTATGTAGTTTTTGCAGGAGATTTTACAATCTATTGATACCCTAAGGAATATTATTACTTCTAATGTGGGATAGATGCCATGTCAGACTGTGGTCAGTAAGCCTACCGGAGAAAATTATCCTGAGGTTTCACCTCCATTTCACACTTTTTGGTTTTCTTTGAACACATTCAACATGTCAATAAGTCAATAATAGGTTATTTATTAATTTACCCAAACAAAATAAACCCCAGAAGCCTCAGAGACAAGGGACTGGCTCCAAAGTCAACTCCAAATGAGGTTGTCTTTTGAAATTTTGGGGACCTGTATTGTATCAGGGCCTCTGATATCAGGGGATACTTTGGTACTCTGGTGGAGCTAGTCCGACCCTGGACTGATGAGGTTATGTCACACTGGGGTTCCTTGGACTCACCAAATGAATTTATTTTGATGACCCATCCTGTTTCCATACTTAATTACATACATAATTACATCTACTGCTATCCTAGATGGATTATAGGAAACGTACATGGTGCACATGTCTTGGGGCCTCCACCGCCCAACTTACATGATGGCTTTTTGGTGATTGTATCCACCCAAGAAGAGGTGGAAAATTGGCCATATGCCTTCAATAGCTGTCCTCCAAACCTGTTCCCCCCAACTCCCTCATACATATGCACACTTAGTTTGGTCAACCAAGAATGGGTTGTCAAAACGGAAGTGTGGATAAGCTACTACGGGCGATACCTTATCTTACTTGAATACAAAAGTATCAGGCATTGAAGTTCAACATGGCCAATATTATCACCTGACATCATTTGTTGGGTTAAAGTTTGAAGAGTCTTTTACATGTAGGATATCTGGGCAGTCCCACCAAAATCAACAGTTTTGGATGACTTTTCTCTTGTAGCATGGGGACCTCAAGGGAGTTCCTGGCTCCATAAAGCCCATAGACTTCAATGGAGAAGGCCACACAAGCATGAGTGACCCTGTCTCTACCATGGTTTTCAAGGTCCAGATTTCAAAGATGAGATGGAAATATTTTGTACAGAGGTCTACCAAACATTAATATGGTCTGCTATTTTGCACACCTATTATCAATAAGATCAATAGGCTATTTTGTAATAAACCCATAAAGAGTAGTCCCCAAAGCCGTCTCCAAATGGGGTGTCTTCTACTTCACCTTTGGCACCCATTATAAGGTTTGCATCCATTTCTTGAGGGTTAAGACTACTCAACACACTGCATGAGTTCTGTTCACACTGGAGCTCTTTTACTTTTACATAACTGGCAGATCTAACTTCTTTGCACAATTCTCTGATTGTTCTGTGAATTTCAGAAGGAGTTAGAAGTTATATTGCAGATCCGCCCTCCCTCAATGATAGAATCGGGTCGTAGTTCACCAATTACAGCTGTATAAACACTTCGCAGGTGTCATCACAGTACAAGCCCATTAACAGTTCAGCACAGTTCACAAGAAAAGAAACAAATACAGTGTTGTGGGACGTCACCGGGATGGGGGTGTTTAGAAAATTGTTTGACAAATTGTAGACATCTTTATAATATCAGCGATGCACATAATATTTTTGGTAAATATGGTCTCATAGGTTTAGATCACTGTAAGTCACAAAAGAGTTAGATTCCCCTTCTCAAAAAACGGGAATTTTTCAGACTAGAAAGGAAGGAGAAAAATAGTTCAAAATCAACCCCAAACTTTTTTGGAGATGCTTAAAAATTCTCTCATCACAGACAACCAATTTTTATTGGAGCTGATAGGAATCGATTTGCAGGGGCATGTTTTGGCCAGCCAGATACTTTCCCAGCACTGGGTCAATGCTGGCGGAAGACTCTAGGAAAAACATTAAGCAGGGGGCCCTCTCCATCGGCCAAATTCGCCAACATGGTGGAGGCTCCGGTACAGATTTCACATGAGCAGCTATCTAAAGGGTATAATCAGCTTTAGGTGGAGGTCTTTCCAGTTGGTGGGATTGTTGATGCCTCCATTGGGCCTCATAGCTTCTGCTAGGCCAGCCACCTGATGTACTAAGGTCAACGTTGGCATAGAACCTAAGCAAAACATTGAGTGGGGACCTATCTCTTTTTTAGCTGGAACCTCTACACTTGGATAGTGAGGGCATTCACAGTTTTGGGCCCTACAACAGTTTTTATGTCTACGACCAAAAGTGCCTGATCAACATTGGTGGAAACCCCTGGGAAAAGGCTAATCTCCATCTTTAGGTGTTGGTCTCTCTTGGTGGATGGTGGAGACCTCACTGTATCTGTGATTATCACTGCAGTTCCCAAAGGTCTCAAGTACTAATTTGGTGAAGCAGAGAGGCCCGGCTGGACAGACCTGCACTAATGTCACTTTCCGAGAAGTCAATCAGAAAATATCTGGATTAAAAATTATCCTGCATGACTTGTTCTTATTAGCATTTAGCACAACTCAGCTGAGGATACAGGTCATTACACAAATGCAATATTATTCAGTGATGGAAAATTGTTCAGATTGTAAAATTTACACCGGATATTATTACATATTATAATACTGAGCGGTTTATCTGATCTGCTATTTTATGCTTAACCCTTTAAGTACACAGGGTAGTTTATACGTTAATGCTCGGCAACTTTTTTAATATTTTCCCTCCCCGCCTTCCAAAATTCATAACTTTTTTTTATTTTTCTATCCACAAAGCTAGGTGAGGGCTTATTCTTTGCATGACGAGTTGTACTTTCATTTGCCACCATTTTGGGACACATATAATGTTTTGCTGAGCTTTTATTAACCTTTTTTGGGTGTTCGTGTGAAATAACATACAATTCTACCATCATTGTTTGCAGTTTGTTTTTATGGCGTTCACTTTGCATTATAAATGACATGACAGCTTTGTCTGGCGGGTCATTACGAAGATGGTGATACCCGATTTATATTGGTTTTATTCGGTTTTACCGCTTTTACAAATAAAACGTCACTTTTTGAACATGAAAGATTTTCCTGGGGTCACTGTATTCTGACACCTAAAATTTTTTTACCATACTGTTGACAGAGATATGTCAGGGCTCTTTATTTGCGAGACAAGTTGTACTTTTTATTGGTATCGGTGTTTAGTATGTATGATTTTTTGGTAACTGTTTATTGCTGTTTTATGGGGAAAGCGAAGTGACTAAAATACGTTACTTTGCACATTGCAGTATATTTTTTTTTATGGGTTCACTGTAGGGGATAAATAACACTATTTTTGGATAGTGGGGGCTTATACGCACGTGGGGATTCCTAACATGTATATATATTTATTTATTTGTGTTTTTTAAATGTAAAGGTGGATTTTTTTGAACTTTTTATTATTTGTTTATTTTAAACTTTTTTTTTTTTTTTACTTTTTACATGTCCCACAAGCGGACTTGAACCTGGAATCTCTGATCCCCAGTGCAATGTACTTTTGCATTCAGTGGTGTCAGTTTAAAACGACACCCGACAGACCCTATTATAGTCAATGAGGTACACTAACAACTCAGAGCTACATTCATTTGGTCTGAGAACCAGTGGCCCGGCCATTTCTCCAAAGTATTTCAGGAGCCATTTTTTCAACAGGGTAAGGCCAGGCCGCATGTTGCTTGTGCAATCGGTGGCTCCACATGACCACTGAGGCTCAGCCGCAGGCTTTAGTGGTCCCATGGGCCTGTGAAGTCACCCTGGAGTCGTCCAGAAGAGACGGGAAGAGGCCCCCGAGGGATTGCCAGTCCCTGCAAGTTAACCTAGGAGAGGTAAGGGAAGGTGGTTTATTGCTCTACTATGTCAATATATTATATTTGTAGCATTGTATACTATTTTATATGTTTTTCCTATGTGCTGATTCAGGCATCACACCTATATGTATTACTGTGTATGGATTTCCTATTAGTAGAGTACTGCAGGTGAGGACAGGTTTTTGGAGGAGTAGATCAGTATTGACCTTCCCATCACTAGTGACACTCTCATCATATTAAGTCCATCTCAGCAGTTACAGGACACACGTGTCTCAGCTGTCTTTTGGCAGTAGACTTGCTTACTAGCCTGCCTTCTGCATTCCTTGCAGTCTTCCCCTTTCTGTCCCTCACTGGGAATATTTGTCATTTGCTACTAGTAAAACTGATTAAAAGGCTCTGAGGGAACACAGGAGAACAAAGTAACCTCAGGGACTTAAGTAATAGCCTGTATAAGTGGTGGATCTCCATATCTACATCTAATGTAATAGCCTGTATAAGTGGTGGATCTCCATATCTACATTTAATGTAATAGTCTATATAAGTGGTGGATCTCCATATCTACATCTAACGTAATAGTCTGTATAAGTGGTGGATCTCCATATCTACATCTAACGTAATAGTCTGTATAAGTGGTGGACCCAACTACGCATGGCGTAAGTGGTGGATCTCCATATCTACGTCACTAATATAATAGTCTGTATAAGTGGTGGATCTCCATATCTACATCTAATGTAATAGTCTATATAAGTGGCGGATCTCTATGTCTACATCTAACATATTAGTCTGTATAAGTGGTGGATCTCCATATCTACATCTAACGTAATAGTCTGTATAAGAGGTGGATCTCCATGTCTACATCTAACATAATAGTCTGTATAAGTGGTGGATCTCCATATCTACATCTAACATAATAGTCTGTATAAGTGGTGGATCTCCATATCTACATCTAATGTAATAGTCTATATAAGTGGTGGATCTCCATATCTACATCTAATGCAATAGTCTGTATAAGAGGTGGATCTCCATATCTACATCTAACATAATAGTCTGTATAAGTGATGGATCTCCATATCTAAGTCTAATGTAATAGTCTATATAAGTGGTGGATCTCCATATCTAAGTCTAATGTAATAGTCTATATAAGAGGTGGATCTCTATGTCTACATCTAACATAATAGTCTGTATAAGTGGTGGATCTCCATATCTACATCTAACATAATACTCTGTATAAGTGGTGGATCTCCATATCTACATCTAATGTAATAGTCTGTATAAGTGGTGGATCTCCATATCTATATCTAATGTGGACAGGAGGGGTACACAGGGCTGACCAATGCACAAAAATCACAGTAGATGGACTTGCGCCTGCAGGGAACTCCATTGATCACATCTGATTCAATCTAAGAGCAAGTCAGGAGAACATGCTGGCAGGATTTAACCCATTTATTGTAATAAGACGTCACACATCAGACCGTATCATGGATCTGTATAATATCCGAGGTGTAAAAAGGCACGCACGGTATAATATCCTTAAATACTTTGTGAATTTTTTTTTCACAGATATTTTTTATCATCATATATAAAATGAATATTATTTTGTTATAATATGAAATATAAGTGAGAATATAAAAATGAAATATATACATACAAAATATAAAAAGATAAACAACAACCCTAACTGAGTATCATGGAAAAGCAAAAACAACTTTTAGATTGTATTTTTTTTGTTTTTTGCAAAGTAGATCACCATTAACACAACTGAAATTTGATTGGATGGATTTGAGGTCCCTGATTTTTTTTTTTTTTTCTAGGTAATTTCAGGAGTTCGAGAAGAGGATGGAAACTCCGCTGAATTATACATAAAATTAATTTGCATTGGAAATTACCAGCCCGGGGTAAATTAAGTGGATTTTCTAATCCCGGCTATAGCCGTTTCCGCGTCCTGCAGTTGTAAATATGCCCTGATAAAGAGGTTAGTCTGCAGCTGCTAAAAACCTGATCTTGTCTGAGCTACATGGTTAGGAAAAATCAATTTATTTTTCCATTCTCTGAACTGGTGCTGGCTCTGAATAGAGAAAAAAAAAGAACGAAACCCCAGAGTGTTTGCCTATTGTATGAGCAAGATAAAACCCGCAGGACGGTATTAAATAGCCAGGTTAAGATGGGTCAGTTACAGTTGCAGAGAAAGGAGATACAAGTAGTTAGTGTTACTTTTTGTAAACGTATAAATTCTTTATGGGCTACAGAACCCGCCCTTGTTTATCCAGGTTTTCTACTACAGGCATTCTTAGAAACAAATTTATATACTAGACTGGCCCATGCTGGTTTTAAGGGGTGTCAAACTCGACAATTGAGGATGGGAACAGTAGGAGGAAAAACTAAAAATATCCAATATTAGGCTAATGCCCCACATAGCGGGAAAAACCGCTGCGGCAACGGATTGCAGTTTTTCTCGCAGCGCTTTTCACAGAGAACTCTTTAGACTTTCTGCTTCCGTTATACCTATAAGGAAACCTCCGCCGTTTCTGTAGGTATAATTGACATGCTGCGATTTCCAAAACCACAATGGTTTTGGAAATCGCAGTGTGTCTGTTACACAAATTTTTCTGCAATGTGTCGAGTCCCATTCACTTTGCAGGGACTGTACAATGCCGCGGCGTTTACGCCATGTGAGGCCCTGGTCTGTATTAAGAATTGCACTACTGTATATGGCGGTATTATGTAAGCTCTTTAAACAAGTACTATTTGGGTATTGCATTTACTTAAGGCTCTATATTGTGGTATTTTGTGTATTGTTTATAGCATTATTGTCTTGGCACTCTATGAAAGTTTTATGTGTGCTGTATATGGCAGTATTACCTTTGCACTATATAGCAGTATTATTTGGGTAGTATATGGGAGTATTATCTTGGCATTAAATGAGGGTATGATGTGGGCGGGATATGGCAGTATTCTCTTTGCACTATATGACAGTATTAGGCTTTATTCACACATCTGCATTTCACATAACATGGAGTCACCAGATGTGGCCATTAATTTCAGTGTTTTTTTGCAGACTGTAGGTACAATGGAAGCATCCTTTTTTTCAAGGATGCATTACATTAATGGGCCTGAGAAAAAAAACGGATGACGTGTGTCTTCCGATTTTCACAGACCAAGTGATAAAATATAGAAAACAAAAACAAAAAACTTGATCTGCTTTTCACAAATGAGCAGGGTGGGGGGCTGTCAGCGAAAAAGCATGGACCACACCATGGTGGATGTGAACGTGTGAATGAGGTCTTATGTGGGTTGTATATGGGAGTATTATTTTTTTTTTCTCATTCCTTATTTATTACATTTTCAACATTTTTAAAACATATAAAAACTTTACAAAGTCAGAAAAAAATATGTAGATATATGGGAGTATTATCTTGGCATTATATGATGATATTACATGGGCTGAGTATAGCAGTATTCTCTTTACACTATATGTCAATATTTTGTGGATTGTATATGGGAGTGAGTATTATCTTGGCATTATATGATAGGTTTATGATGGTTGTATATGGCAGTGTTGTCTTGGCCCTGTACAGCAGTATTATTTAGGCTGTATATAGCAGTATTATTTTGGCAATATTTGGCAGTATTTATGTTAGTTGTATGGTCTTAGCAGTATACGCTATTTTCTGGGCTGTAGATATTAGTATTTTCTTGGCACTATATGGCAGTATAGTAGGTGGTATTATGTGGGCTGTATATAGCAGTATTCTTTTTGCACTATATAGCAGTATTTTATGAGTAGTATATGGAATTGAGTAATATCTTAGCACTATATAGCAGTATTATGTTTGTTAAACATAGCAGTCTTGTCTTGGCACTGTATGGTTGCATTATTTGTAATGCATATAGCTGTATATAGTAGTCATGATGCTCGGCGTGCCCATGTGACCAATCGCAGGCCTCAGCGGTGACCCTGGGTGCATGACGCCACCAGGAGAGGACTGGACACTGCGAGGAGTTGCTATAGTCTTGTCTGTACCCTGAAGGCACACCATGTGGTCATGGACTGAGGTCCCATTACAGTTTTGCCAAGGAGCCCCATAATTCCTTATTTCTTCCTAGTCTAAAGTCCATTCAATTATATATGTACCCAAGTATAGTCCCAATTCTGGTCCACCAAGTCAAAAGACCCCAGTCTTCAACCAATAGCTCCACAACTTCTATACAATTACATCCCCAGCTGTCAGGGCCATGCTGGTAGTTGTTGTTTTACAACCACTATAGAGTCACAAGTTGGAGACCAATGTCCCAGAATATTCTGAAGTATAAAACTTGACATCCGTCCAATGCGCTGGGCCTGCTCCTAATCCTCACATCTCATCTGACTCTTGGAATCCCTCTATGATCCGAAATATCTTCATGTCACTCCAACTTTCCTCGCTTTATTAGTCTTTCCATCTTATTAGGCTCCATAAATCTCACATCCTTGCTCGAGATTTGCTTTCATAGAAATAAATCTGTCGCAGTTCTTAAAGAAGCTTTAGTGAGAATCATCTCTTCTCACCTCGGTGGAAACAGTAGCTGCTATAACAAGGGGGTTGAGTGTGGGGGAGGATGAATAGATTGGCAGATATGTGGGCAGGCGGCGGTGTGCAGTAAATTCACCGTCTCCCTGTCCTACATGTCTTGTGGAAGATGCAGAAAATCATGGACAGGTATATATGACAAATGATCAGTTTTTATATAATTTGTATAGGTTCCTTTAAGATATGGGGACCCTGGGAATGGAGCCGCTTAGGGGAATAATTTATAGCCATGTTATATTGGATATCAAAGATGATCTGGATCTTAAGGTGGAATTCAGCACTTGGAACTGAATGGTTAACATACTGTTGGATTCAGAGGTGTAACTTTAAGGTTACTTTAAGGCCAAATGCTAAATTTGTAACTGGGCCCAAGGGCCATACTGGAGTAGTCTTATGTGGCAGAGTAACCTTCATCTCAGGATACAGGGCCTGGTTGTAACTGCTTCCTCTGCACTGCCTATAATTTATGACCCTGGTTGGGTTATAAATGTCCAAATTTAGTCCCCAAGACCTAATCTTGGGAACATGGGTGAAGATAGGGATCGATGGGCTGCGGTAAGTACACTGATCTCTATATGTACATTAGTTTAGGCAGTGAATGGTGAGATTTTTTGGACACTAGGTGTAACTGTTTTTTGGGCACTGTAAGGTAGTATTATCTGGATACTGTATAGTAGTATTATCTGGACACTGTATAGTAGTATTATCTGGGCACTGTAAGGTAGTATTATCTGGATACTGTATAGTAGTATTATCTGGACACTGTATAGTAGTATTATCTGGGCACTGTATAGTAGTATTATCTGGGCACTGTATAGTAGTATTATCTGGACACTGTATAGTAGTGTTATCTGGGCACTGTATAGTAGTATTATCTGGGCACTGTAAGGTAGTATTATCTGGATACTGTATAGTAGTATTATCTGGGCACTGTATAGTAGTATTATCTGGGCACTGTATAGTAGTATTATCTGGATACTGTATAGTAGTATTATCTGGGCACTGTATAGTAGTGTTATCTGGGCACTGTATAGTAGTATTATCTGGGCACTGTAAGGTAGTATTATCTGGATACTGTATAGTAGCATTATCTGGGCACTGTATAGTAGTATTATCTGGATACTGTATAGTAGTATTATCTGGGCACTGTATAGTAGTGTTATCTGGGCACTGTATAGTAGTATTATCTGGGCACTGTAAGGGAGTATTATCTGGATACTGTATAGTAGTATTATCTGGACACTGTATAGTAGTGTTATCTGGGCACTGTATAGTAGTATTATCTGGGCACTGTAAGGTAGTATTATCTGGATACTGTATAGTAGTATTATCTGGGCACTGTAAGGTAGTATTATCTGAATACTGTATAGTAGTATTATCTGGACACTGTATAGTAGTATTATCTGGGCACTGTATGGTAGTATTATCTGGACACTGTATAGTAGTATTATCTGGGCACTGTATAGTAGTATTATCTGGACACTGTATAGTAGTATTATCTGGGCACTGTATAGTAGTATTATCTGGGCACTGTATGGTAGTATTATCTGGACACTGTATAGTAGTGTTATCTGGGCACTGTATAGTAGTATTATCTGGGCACTGTATGGTAGTATTATCTGGGCACTGTATTGTAATATTATCTGGACACTGTATAGTAGTATTATCTGGTCATTGTATACTAGTATTATCTGGACAATGTATAGTAGTATTATCTGGGCTCTGTGTAGTAGTATTATCTGGGCACTGTATGGTAGTATTATCTGGACACTGTATAGTAGTATTATCTGGGCACTGTATAGTAGTGTTATCTGGGCACTGTATGGTAGTATTATCTGGACACTGTATAGTAGTATTATCTGGACACTGTATAGTAGTATCTGGGCACTGTATGGTAGTATTATCTGGACACTGTATAGTAGTATTATCTGGGCACTGTATGGTAGTATTATCTGGACACTGTATGGTAGTATTATCTGGACACTGTATGGTAGTATTATCTGGGCACTGTATGGTAGTATTATCTGGACACTGTATAGTAGTATTATCTGGTCACTGTATACTAGTATTATCTGGACACTGTATAGTAGTATTATCTGGACACTGTATGGTAGTATTATCTGGACACTGTATAGTAGTATTATCTGGGCACTGTATGGTAGTATTATCTGGACACTGTATAGTAGTATTATCTGAGCAGTGTATGGTAGTATTATTTGGACACTGTATAGTAGTATTATCTGGTCACTGTATACTAGTATTATCTGGACACTGTATAGTAGTATTATCTGGACACTGTATACTAGTATTATCTGGGCACTGTTTGTAATTGTTACTTAGGCAGTACATGATGTGCACTGTTTCACACACTTTATGGGCACTGTATTCTGGCGTTATTTGGACATTATGGGACTGTTCTTCTTGCTCCTATTTTAGGATGAGAAAATTAGTGTAAATGATGATGTTGATGTCCCTGCCCCGACACACCCACCGCTGCACTCCCCCCTTTGAAGTAGCATGTGGGGTGCAAAATGTCTCAATATTTTCACAAAAATTTTCTCTTGTGCAAAACTTTTGCAACTTCTTTGTGGTTTTCTGGCACACAAGCAATGATAAAACAACCCCTATATATCTGTATTTTGGCACTGTATGGTGGTATTATTTGTGCACTATATGTCAATGCTATTTTGGCACTATATGGTGGCATTAGTGGCTTTGTTTTGGGCAGTGTATGGTGGCTATATTTGGGTACTATATGAAACTATTATTTTTATTCTATTGGCTACTGTATTGAACTTTTATTATGTTATGTAGGCACTATGTGGCAGTGTTTAGGGTCTTCAATTTGTGTTCTGTAAGTTTTTGGTAGTTTCCATCACTTATTTTTAGTCCTATATGGGTTTTATGTTTATTTTTTTCTGTATACTGATTTGGTTTCTCTTTTTACAGTTCCACTGCCATAACCATTTTAATCCTTAGCCTTCTTTGTCCTCCTTCACCTCTTATCTACTCGCATATCATAGAGACCAAGCTGACAAAATTAGACATGACTGTGGTATACTGTATAACCCTTACCTTCTGAGCAGTCTTCTATTTATACACCATATTGCACTCCTATTACTTACACACCTTTAAAGGGGAACTCCAGCTATTCCCTTCCTTTTGTTAGTGATGTCTATGTATGGTAGTAAAACATTATGGGTTAACTGTAAGAAACAAAAAACGTGTCTATGTCCCATCTCCACTCCTCCTTCTAACAAACTCGTCTCCATCTGTAAGGCAACTGGCTGCAGAAGGAGCTCTCCCCCACATTCTGTGCCCCCTCATTCATTGAGTGCATTTAATGATATCCATGGCTCACAACTTCTGGTGAACTGTGATCTATTACATATACTGTACTGGCACGTGGTGAAAGTATTTCAGAACCAAGAGAGGAATTGTATAGCAAGCCCCTTACTTGCAATACAATATACAGTTTGGTGCAAAGGTTTTAGGCAGATGTGGGAAAAATACTTCAATGTAAGAAGGCTTTCAGAAATAGAAGGGTTAATAGTTTATTTTTTTGTTAAAAATGAACAAAGGGGAAATGTAAATCCCATCAACATATGATATCAACATATGATATCAACAATCCCATCAACATATGATGTGACCCTTTGGAGGAGGAGTCCTGGAAGGGATGATCCTGTCCCCACAGATATAGCCCTGATCTCAACATCATCCAGTCTGTCTGGGATGACATGAAGAGACAGAAGGATTGGAGCAAGCCTACATCCACAGAAGATCTGTGCTTAGTTCTCCAAGATGGTGGCGGGAACAACCTCCCTGCCCAGTTCTGCCAAAAACTGTCTGCAAGTACCGAGAAAAAGTGATGGAAGGCAAAGGGCAAAGGTCACACCAAATATTGATGGGATTTACATTTCTCTTTTCTTCATTCGCTTCATTTTGACAATTAACAAAAATAAACTATTAACCCTTCTATTCCTGAAAACATTCTTACTGTACAGCATTTTTCCAGACCTGCCTAAAACTTTTGCTCAGTGTCGTATATTGGGCAACAAATAGGTCCTCCTATGCTCCGTGGCATCTTACCAACCTAAAACTCGTTTTTACTTTGAGCATTACCAGGACTGAATTCATGTTAGTAACTACCAAAGTAGTCATCAACTGAGGAGGTCCACCTTCATATTAAAGTGGGTGCAGAGGTGACGAAGCATAAGTGATCACTGTGAACAATGGGGATGAGGAGATGGGTACAATGGAGTACAAACCAGTGAGAGACCAAGGGACTGAGGAGAAGATACGAGGGAAACAAAGAACATAAGAACCAGGAAACTTTCCATATTCCATCTCTCACACCACCAAGGTGGTCATGGTTAGGCGGAAGTTGTAAGGTGACTGGCTGCTGAAGGAGTCTTCCTCGGTTACTTATGCATCCTTGTCTGTCAGCTGTCTTGACTACATGATATGTGCTGTGTAAGCGACTACTGTGGTGGACAGCAGATACTCTAGCACAAAGATGAAAGTTCTCCAGAACCAAAAAAGATCACTAAGAATCAGAGAGACAGAGGCTATAACTAAGTACAAAGCATGGAACCAAGGAAGTGAAGAGAAGACATATCGTACACGAAGAACCTTAGGAACTTGTGACCCTTCCATATTTTCAATAGAAAATTCCACCCCTCTATGGTGGTCATGGTTAGGTGGAACTCAATGTCAAGCTTTTTCATGGGAGCAATGGTTGGTTGCTTTGACCTTGTCCTGGATCTTCTTTTTTCTTTAAGAAAAGTGATGGATTTGCTTTCATAGTTGAAAACATAAAGAACCACTTTGAACGTCCCTTCAGCCAACTCTTGAATACATATACAGTATGGCTCCCATGATGACATGGTTGTCTAATTGTTGATGTTCAGGAAGGTCAAAGTGATATATCTCCATGTGGACCCAGCAGGGGTGTACGTAGAATATTCCAGAAGAGAAGTTGTAGCTGCCCACACACAATATAAAGCCCTATTAGTGTCTCCACGCAGTAGATGGTCCCTGAAGTGTACCTACACATTATAATGCCCCCTCAGTGGCCCACATACAATATAATGTCCCATCTCATCCCCACACAGTATGTGGCCTAGGGAGTAAGTATTGAGTATGGTTCTTGGGACTCAACACTTCTTCTCTGTACCTCATGCCAACACCCAGTGGAGACAAGGGTTTCTAAGAGTGGTGAGTACTGAGAACCATACTCACTGCTCACTTTCTGATCCCCCCCAGTAACCAAAGAGCTACCACCCATCATTTAGGAGAGCGGCAGCAAGGGGTTCTTTTAACTGTGAAACTACCCACTTTTTGTACATTCCTAGGACACAAGCAGATCAAGGCAAAATTTGTGAATAACCCTACCAAATGTAGCATATAAAACAGAAAGAGATCCAAGACTTATCCTCCACAAGCCTCTCCAGATACACCAGTCCGGCCTGTAAAACTAAAAATAGGAACAAAATGAGTATACACTATATACTGTACATGTCAATGCTCGGCTTCCACAATATTTTTTCTAACTTTCATTTCAGCTGATGTAATGCATATATGTATGCACAGTACATAAGTCTACAGTATATATATTTATGGAAGAGGTATTCAGTCTCCACGGCAACAGGTTAATATAGAAGAAAACTATTACCCTGTACTGTAATACCTTTGTAACCCACAGTGGTTTTTTTTTATTATATATATATATATATACAGTACAGACCAAAAGTTTGGACACACCTTTTCATTCCAAGAGTTTTCTGTATTTTCATGACTATAAAAATTGTAGATTCACACTGAAGGCATCAAAACTATAAATTAACACATGTGGAATTATATACTTAACAAAAAAGTGTGAAACAACTGAAAATATGTCTTATATTCTAGGTTCTTCAAAGTAGCCACCTTTTGCTTTGATTACTGCTTTGCACACTCTTGGCATTCTCTTGATGAACTTCAAGAGGTAGTCACCTGAAATGGTTTTCACTTCACAGGTGTGCCCTGTCAGGTTTAATAAGTGGGATTTCTTGTCTTATAAATGGGGTTGGGACCATCAGTTGTGTTGTTCAGAAGTCAGGTGGATACACAGCTGATAGTCCTACTGAATGGAGTGTTAGAATTTGTATTATGGCAAGAAAAAAGCAGCTAAGTAAAGAAAAATGAGTGGCCTTTATTACTTTAAGAAATGAAGGTCAGTCAGTCCGAAAAATTGGGAAAACTTTGAAAGTGTCCCCAAGTGCAGTGGCCAAAACCATCAAGCGCTACAAAGAAACTGGCTCACATGAGGACCGCCCCAGGAAAGGAAGACCAAGAGTCACCTCTGCTGTGGAGGATAAGTTCATCACCAGCCTCAGAAATCGCAGGTTAACAGCAGCTCAGATTAGAGACCAGGTCAATGCCACACAGAGTTCTAGCAGCAGACACATCTCTACAACAACTGTTAAGAGGAGACTGTGTGCAGCAGGCCTTCATGGTAAAATAGCTGCTAGGAAACCACTGCTAAGGACAGGCAACAAGCAGAAGAGACTTGTTTGGGCTAAAGAACACAAGGAATGGACATTAGACCTGTGGAAATCTGCGCTTTGGTCTGATGAGTCCAAATTTGAGATCTTTGGTTCCAACCACCGAGTCTTTGTGCGACGCAGAAAAGGTGAACAAATGGACTCTACATGCCTGGTTCCCACCGTGAAGCATGGAGGAGGAGGTGTGATGGTGTGGGGGTGCTTTGCTGGTGACACTGTTGGGGATTTATTCAAAATTGAAGGAATACTGAACCAGCATGGTTACCACAGCATCTTGCAGCGGCATGCTAATCCATCCGGTTTGCGTTTAGTTGGACCATCATTTATTTTTCAACAGGACAATGACCCCAAACACACCTCCAGACTATGTAAGGGCTATTTGACCAAGAAGGAGAGTGATGGGGTGCTACGCCAGATGACCTGGCTTCCACAGTCACCAGACCTGAACCCAGTTGAGATGGTTTGGGGTGAGCTGGACCGCAGATTGAAGGCAAAAGGGCCAACAAGTGCTAAGCATCTCTGGGAACTCCTTCAAGACTGTTGGAAGACCATTTCAGGTGACTACCTCTTGAAGCTCATCAAGAGAATGCCAAGAGTGTGCAAAGCAGTAATCAAAGCAAAAGGTGGCTACTTTGAAGAACCTAGAATATAAGACATATTTTAATTAGTTTCACACTTTTTTAAGTATATAATTCCACATGTGTTAATTCATAGTTTTGATGCCTTCAGTGTGAATCTACAATTTTTATAGTCATGAAAATACAGAAAACTCTTGGAATGAGAAGGTGTGTCCAAACTTTTGGTCTGTACCGTATATATATATATATATATATATATATATATATATATATATAACAAAAACTGGGCACTGTTATTTAGGCCATGATAGTCTCGATAGGCTCGACCTCATATTCACCCTTCTCTGCTCTCTAGTCAAACTCTCCGTCCACGCTCTCTGACCACAACCTGCTGACATTCTCGGCCCTCTCCTCTGTAATAGACCCCCAATCCCTAAACCAACATGCCCCCACAGGAACCTTAATCTCCTCGACATCCCCACGCTCTCAGACCCTCTCCGACCGCTCGCTGACATATTCTCACTCCAGGACACAGATACCGCCACTGACTTCTACACTACCACCATCACTGCAGCCCTTGACTCTGTGGCTCCCCCCCACTAACACCAGAGCCCGACTGATCAATAGGCAACCCTGGCACACTGACCTGACTAAAAAACTGAGACGTGCCTCACGGGTTGCAGAACACCTCTGGAAGAAAAGCCACTCCCAGGAGGACTTCCTTAAGTACAAAGAGGTAGTTCTCACATTCAAGAACGCACTCACCTCTGCAAAGCAGGTCTACTTCTCCACACTAATATCTGCCCTATCCCACAACCCCAAACAGCTATTCACTACCTTCAACACCCTTCTCCGTCCTCCTGCGCCCCCTCCGACATCACTTATCACAGCTGATGACTTTGCCTCTTATTTCAAAAGCAAAATTGACACCATCAGAGACAGTCTCACCCTACACCCCTGACAACCACTCTATCCAACTGCTCGGTGCTCTTCTTCTTTAACCTGTTTCTCCACCGTCACTGATGAAAAGCTCTCTACCCTAATCTCTAAATCCCACCTTTCCTCCTGTGCACTCTACCCAATCCAGTCACATCTCATCCCCAAACTCTTTCATTACTCCTGCCCTAACCCATCTCTTCAACCTATCCCTAACCACTGGATCCTTCCCTTCCGCCCTCAAACATGATACCGTCACACGTATACTTAAGAAACCTTCCCTTGACGCGTCCTCTCCAGCCAACTATCGCCCCATCTCACTGCTCCCATACGCCTCAAAATTGCTGGAGCAACACGTCCACTACGAGCTGTCCTCCTATCTCTCATCCAATGTGCTCTTTGACAGGCTACAGTCAGGCTTCAGACCCCATCACTCGAAAGAAACTGCCCTAACCAAGGTCATTAATGACCTTCTAACTGCCAAAGCCAAACGTCACTATTCTGTCCTCCTCCTCCTCGACCTCTCCTCTGCTTTTGACACAGTCGACCATTCCCTCCTGCTAGAAACTCTCTCATCCCTTGGCATCTCAGACCTGGCCCTTTCCTGGATCTCCTCATACCTCACCAACCGCACATTCAGAGTCTCAAACTTGTACACCACCTCCCCGCCACGCCCTCTTTCTGTAGGTGTCCCCCAAGGCTCCATCCTAGGACCTCTCCTGTTCTCCATCAACACCCTATGCCTTGGCCAACTCATAGAATCCCATGGTTTCCATTACCATTGCTATGCTGACAACACCCAAATATATCTCTCAGAATATTACCTCCCAGAATGTCTAACAGCCGTAGCCTCCTTTCTCTCCTCCCGTTTTCTCAAACTCAACATGGAGAAAACGGAGTTCATAATCTTCACCCCTCCACGCACGACCCCCCTACCTGACCCATCTATCAGAATTAATGAAACCACTCTCACCCCAGTCCCACAGGCCCGCTGCCTTGGGATAACCTTAGACTCTGACCTATCCTTCAAGTCGCATATTCAAACCCTCAACACCTCCTGCCGCCTCCAACTCAAGAACATCCATCGAATCCGCTCCTTCCTCACCCCTGAAACTACAAAAACTACAAAGATGCTCTCCCCCCGTTCTTCTTCGGCCGCTCCCCTCTGCCAATCCCTTCACTGGCTACCCGTTGCCCAGCAAATAGAGTTCAAACTACTAACGCTGACATACAAAGCCATCCACAACCTGTCCCCTCCATATATCTCCGACCTAATCTCCCGCTACCTGCCCGCACGTAACCTCCGATCCTCCAAAGACCTCCTACTCCGCTCTGCTCTTATCCACTCTTCACACAACCATCTCCAAGACTTCTCCCATGTATCCCCCATACTCTGGAACTCATTAAAAAGACACATAAGACTGTCCCACACAGTCACAATCTTCAAGAAGGCCCTGAAGACTCACCTATTCAGGAAGGCCTACAACCTCCAATAATGCTACTGTCACCAAACCACCACCTGTACAGCCTCTACCCCCACCTTCTGTCTCTATCCCTCTTCCCTCATAGATTATAAGCGCTTGCGGGCAGGGCCCCCTATCCCTCTATGCCAGTTGGTCACTGTTAGTATTATCTGTTTTGTATATCTTGTGTACCGTATGTAAACCCTCAAATGTAAAGCACCATGGAATTAATATAATAATGTAAAGCACCATAGAATTAATATAATAATGTACAGCACTATGGAATTAATGGTGCTATATAAATAAACAATAATAATAATAATAGTAAAAAGGGTATGTTATTTTGGTAATGTATGATGGTGTTTATCAGGTACTTTATGACTCTATTACTTGTGTACTTCATGAGATTGTTTTGGCACCTCTTTATGTTTGATACCTGGGATGCCCAAAGATCATCTGCTCGAAGCGGCAGGTTGGTGATGTCACATTCATTCGTCGTGTGGGCTGCTTGCAGTTCAATCCCATTCTAAGGCCTCATGCGCACGACCGAGTGTGCAGCCCCAGGCTCTTCCGATGGAAGTTAATGGAGCACGGACTAAGCTCAGATGTCATCCAAGTGCCTTCCATTTAAAAAAACAGAACTTACTTGGTCTGCACCATCAATTGTGTACACGAGTTCTAAGGAACGGGGCTGAGATGCAATACCAAGCACAGCCACTGTGCCATGTACGGCGCTGTGTTTGGCATTCATTGAAGTGGCCATTGCACTCACCCTAAAATTGCAGTCTCTTCAAACAGCTGATTGGTGGGGGTCGCGGATGTCAGTCCCCCACTGATCTGATATTGATGACCTATCCTAAGGCCACATGCATTCTGATTTTATAATGGCATGCAGCCAGATGACATTTGAGTAGCATCTGAGTATCTTCCATCCCCCTTGGATCCGTTCTATAATCACTGGAAAGGAGCATAGGAAGCCCCCTTGGTTGTATGCATGAGGCCTAAAGAGAAATCCTCAATATTATAATCCTGGAAAACCCATTGAATGGTTCCTGGAAAATTTCTGTATTACCACGCCCCTTTAACTAAAACCTGCCCCTTTAACTAAAACCTACCCCTTCCGGGGAGTGAAACACCTCCTTTTTTGTGACTTGGACACAAAATGTGCCAATCATGTGATGTGACGTCCATATAAATTGCCGATGTCACATATGATAGCACTGACAGCCTGGGAGGTCTGCCCACTCTTCCAGGATGCCAGGAGGTTAACTCTTTGTGGGGGAGCATCTCGGAAATTTCTGCAGAGATGGCAAGTATGGGTTTAACTCTCTAATCTTTCTGTCAGGCCACCCGATACTCTTGGGAGTTGGTTTGTGCACAGGCCATCCTTATTTCCTATATGTTCCCTAGACACTTCCACCTCATACCTGGTTTCTCCTTTCACCTTCAGCTTCAGCACTTGACTTCTTCCTTAATCATATTCTCGTCACCTGGTCTTTCCTTTCAATATGCCTCCATCTTTTCCAGGCATGCTTCCATCGCCCTTTACGTTGCTAATGGCCAGCCTATCCTCAACCATGCCACCTGCTACACGTTCATTTGCTTGGACTGCTCTATCTTGAAGACTCCTTCAGCCAGTCTTTTTAGCATTCTGCTTGACCTGAAGACACGTCAAAGTTGCCCATTGTTCATGGATTGGTGGATGATCCTGGGAGGGGGGGGGGACAAAGCAAATTTTTCAGCTTCTTATTCAGGTTCTGATTAGTTATGCATAGTTGATGACTATATAATCATCCTGAATATTATATCATCCTCGATTAGCATTTTTTACAGAACCATTTTCAATATAGAAAGTGCTGGCAATGGAACCATTTCCAGGCTGCGCCCACGAGAGCATTCTTTGAGTCAGGAATAGATGTCTTCACTTTCAACTTCATTTGCCAGAAATTTGTTACTTAGGAACCAAAAATGGAAAACCTATATTAGTGCAACAGCGAGCTTCTGTTTTATGTAGAGACAGGTGCGAAAAGCTGCGCAATAAAAAAGCTTAATGTGTTCTTCTAAGTAAACCCCGCTCCCCGTTGACTGGCCACAATTTATCATTGACCAAGACCTGACAAGTTTCTGAGCGGTAAAAATGAATTTTGGTTAGAAAGGCTAAGACTCTCGGAGAATAATGTGCAAAGCACAGTGAAAGCTTTTTAATGATGGCCACAACCCTATTGGCCAGACCATGCCATATTTTAGAACGTGTTATGCTACTTTTGTGACCATTACATAACATGCCCCTGTCACATATACGTACTGTGACATCACTGTGTTCATTATCTCTATACTGTGACATCACTGTGTACATTATCCCTGTACTGTGACATCACTGTGTGTATTATTTCTGTACTGTGACATCACTGTGTGTATTATCTCTGTACTGTGACATCACTGTGCATATTATCTCTGTACTTGACATCACTGTGTACATTATCTCTGTACTGTGACATCACTGTGTATATTATCCATGTACTGTAACATATTACCTCTGTACTGTGACATCATTATGTGTATTATACCTGTACTGTGACATCACTGTGTGTATTATCCCTGTACTGTGACATCACTATGTGTATTATCCCTGAACTGAGACATCACTTTCTGTTTTATCCCTGTACTGTGACATCACTATGTACATTATCCCTGTACTGTGACATCACTGGGTATATTATCCATGTACTGTGATATCACTGTGTGTTTTATCTCTGTACTGTGACATCACTGTGTGTATTAAGTCTGTACTTTGACATCACTTGGTTTATTATCTCTGTACTGTGACATAACTGTGTGTATTATCTCTGTACTGTGACATCACTGTGTGTATTATCTTTGTACTGTGACATCACTTGTGTTATATCTCTGTTTATTAGGGACACAAAAATAAGTACTGTATAAGCATTTCATTTTCTGAACTTGCTGCTGAAGATGGTTTCAGGTGGAGTGGGGTTCCACTACAATTTTAGCTATGAGGCCCCGTGGTTACTTCTTACATCTCTGAGTAGTATGTTTGCATTTACCCACATAACATCTGGTTAAAGGACTTTGTAAAAGTGTGAGAAACTCCTTAGGCACAGATTAATAATAGATGAGGTAACTGATCCACTCATTGCTGCAATTTGTTATCCCAATGAATACAATGGGCTTAAAATTACTGAAACCCAACAACAAACATGAACATCAAAGGCTCATGCAAAGGCTAGAGGATCCCAAATTAGCCACAAAACTTCACAATTTATCTATACAGGTTGAGATGAGACTCCTCCTGATCTCCTACCGATCATCTGATTGAAGCGCTGTGGTCTCTTTATCACTTACCAGACACAGTGCCATACGCTTGGTAGTGGCTGTGCCTGGTACTGCAGTTCAGTCCCATTCTAGCTGCAATACTTTGGAAGAGTGCCACTACTAAATGTATGGCATTGTGTCTGGTAAATGATGAAGAAGGCGCAGCACTCCCTGGTGTATTCTATATGTACATATATGGCGTTGGTGTGACTGAGTGTATATTATATGCCGCCTTAAGGCTGGGATTGTCATTAGGACATCATGTTATCATTAAACATTTATGGGCAACCAAATCGGATGAAAGATTAATGAGCCCTATTAAATGGCAGACATAGTAATGAGTCAGCTGACTGCACATTGTACACGCGCCGTGCCCACCTTGTGTTATACTTGCTGTGCAGGCTACCTATTGTTTCTTCTTTGTGCCTGCATGGCAAATAGTGCCCTCCGGAGGGTGAAGTGATGCCACCCTGTACCCTCAGATCCCTTATAGCTCACCACAAGCCTTATTAGCAAGTCTCTATGGTTGTGCGTTACAAAAAAACAACCTCGGCTTAAGTAATTAAAATCTCTGCTGGTAATTACCCGCCGGGGTCTCCAGTTTCCTGCACCACTTAGGACACTTGATGAGAGACAGCGCCGGGTCTGACACTTTAACCCTTACAGATCTGAGTGGCTATTTTTACATCTTGATGTAGGTCGGTACTTTTTCTTGAGTAAGATCCAGTCCTTTAGGACTGGCCATAAGTGCTATAAATTCTTCATCTTTCCATAAATATGAAGCTGTAAGAGGGTTTGCTTTTTGCATGATGAGATATATTTTTTATTGGCATCATTTTGAAGTACATATAGTTTATTGAGTAACTTTTATCATTTATTTTTTGGAGGCTGACGGGGAAAAACACAGCAATTTCGTCATTTTTTTACACTGTGGCCTGTGCGGTATAAATAACTTTATTTTGCGTCAGTAGGATTACTATGATAACAATTTATAGATGTTTATATATATTTTGGTACTGAGCAAAAGCAGGTTTTATGGAAAAAATAATCATTTTTTGAGTGACACTTTATTATCTATCTATCTATCTATCTATCTATCTATCTATCTATCTATCTATCATCTGTCTAATGTATTATCGATCTATATATCGATCTATCTAATGTATTATCTATTTCTCTATCATTTATCCAATGTGTTATCTATCTATGTATTTATCATATGTTGAATGTATTATCTATCTATCTGTCTCATCTGTCTGTCTCATACAGTATCTATCTATCTATCTATCTATCTATCTATCTATCTATCAATCTATATCTTATCTATCTATCTCTCATATCTATCATCTGTCTAATGT